>OX336398.1:101063964-102313964 GCA_946902985.2 Meconema thalassinum
TTTGAAGAAGATTGACACTAGTCCCATATTTGTGAGATAAAAACTCTGGAAATCTTTATCCATTTCCACCCCACTCCTCCGTCCCCTGTCAGTTTCTAATAAATAGTTTGGCATGACGCTACTCTAAGTTCATTCGTTTTGGAGCCTTGAGAGGCTAACTTCACGCCCGTTTGTGCAACGATATTTTAACGCTCGAAATTATTCGAAGTCATTCGTTTTGAAGCCTTGAGAGGCTAACTTCACGCCCGTTTGTATAACGAATTTTACGCTCTGAATTAGTTGAAGTTATTTCATTTGTGAGCTCTGAGGAGCTAAATTCACATCAGTCGTAATAACGAACTTTAACGCTCTAGTACATTTTATCTGAAATCAATTTTATTTTGTGAGCTAATATTTCACGCCAGTGAGCGTGGTGACTTATAACATTTTCTTAAAGACGACTATTTCAGCTCTGAGGGGCAAGTCTTGTAACAGCCTAATTAGCGCTCACCAGAGCGAAGGTCAACAGAGTAGAAGGGAAATACCGAGCAAGATAGCGACTGCCGGTGCAGTCAAGATTTTAAACTCATTATCGAGCCAGTGACGTGGTCTCGAGGTGTATATTTTATGTACAAATTTCAGTGTATTTTTTATGTGTTGATTGTGCGTGTGTGCGCGATATCTAGGGCAAGTCTTCGAAATTAATCGCATTAGGACAATTTGTGGGCGAATTGAGTAACCTGCAAGCGATTATAGCTAGGTCAAATAATTAACATTGAACTTTTCTGCCAAGGAGTCGATACCAAGATGCTCAATACGTGGTTTGGAGTTGGGATGATCTTCAACGATTCAACGCAGACGACCACGTTGGAGTGTTAATCTGTCCATAGGGAAATGGGCTGAGAAGGATGTCTTAAGTTCTACAAGCTGATCGGTGATGTACAACAATTGAATTATTTCAATTATGTAGTTAGATTTGGCCGGGGAACTTTTGTAAATAGTCATGTTTCTTTTCTTGTTGTTTTAGAGTTTTTCTTGCACCGACACTAAATGTTTTAAATGTCCGTTGGCGCGTGGCCAAAGTGTTTGTTGTATATTTGTTTTTCTTTGGGAGTCATATTTAATGTGCGCGGCGTGCGTACGTGATTTTTATCCATGCAAATGCGAAACCCGTTACATTCGATAAATGGTGCTTTATTAACGTTAATATTTGTGATAGGAAAAGGGAGGTAATTACTGTAAGATATTTGCTGAACAGGTTATTATTCATATTAGGGTTGCCAAGCGCACCAACTTAAAATGTAATTTGTAGAACACCTTCGTTCTAATTTTGATAGATTTTCTTGAGTCCTTTTCAGGTTAACTAGTCACGGCATAGAACGGTGGCGCCAGCAAGTGGAATATTATTTATGTCTTTTTATTTCAGGGTCTGTCAAAACCCATACGTGTGATTCTGTGTGTGTTACTGTGTCAAGTGTGTGTTGATTCTACGTGAGGAGGGGGTAGAGGTCCTACCGCCCTCATATTTTGTTGCTGTTGTATTTTAGATGGAAAGACAGGGTGCTCTAGGGAGACCGCTGTTTCTTGTCCATATTTATTCTGACACACACACACGTATTATTGTGCTTTGGGGCACACTTCTTCGAGATTCGACCCCATGTTCTGGGAGGTCGAGGTTATTGGCACGTGGGTTGACAGATATGCAGAGTTCCACAAATCGCCCGTTTTGCCTGTGACTTATTTTGATAGGCAGTCTTGATTGTCCGACTGACCCCCGTAAGCTTTCATGTAGCAAACCTGTTCATTGTGATGGTTATTTTTAAGCCATAATTAATTGGGAGTTCGCCAAGTGTGTAACGGCTTCTTGTACGTTGTATGGGTAAAATATTGTATTAATAACGTAAATGTTGGCTGTGAGCCTATTGTTTTGTTTATGACTCGATTCATGTAATTTTGTGTGACACCTGTGTGGTGTAGTGGTAGAGTACTTGTAAATTTGACGGCGGTCATATGTGTATTTTTTTTATTGGTCACGTGTTAATGTACTTGTGTTGATTTGTGTGAGAAGTCCTAAGTTTTTAGGCAGTAACTGTTGCTACGGCAATTTGATTCCAATTTCACGCGGATATTGTTGTGTTGTTTATATTAGATTTAGGAAGTGTCGGTTTAGTTTTTAAGTATTGTAGTTGTGTTTCCCCGTGTCGGTCTAGCTCTAAGAAATGTGGATTCGTTGTCTGAATGATTATTCTGGATGATGACGAATCACGCATTCGTTTGTACACATCGTGAAGCATGTAGAACGACATACGCGCATACATAGTCACTTTTGTTATTTTCTTTAGGGACACTTGGTCCATGTAATTAATCTCTCCAGAGATTTTAGCCTAGTTTTTGTCATTTTTATTAAGTGGGAGTCAGATGGGAGTTTTATTCTGTTAATTGTTGAGGGTAAATATGGTGATTTGTTTATTAAATTCATTTGTTTTAACCCTGGCTTCACTCTTCCCTGCATGTTATTTTGTTATATGTTACCCTGCAAGTTAATGAAGCACCTTGACAACAACTTACGATATGAACCGTTACACCCCCGAAACTGAGTCTCATATGCTTCTTTGCAAGGGTTCACTATATATTCCATAATGTGTAATGAACAACTCCTGAAAAAATCATAGGTCTGCTATTTATAGTTTTTGAGGAAAGGCTACAGATTCTGCAAAAAATGTATATTAGAGAAAAATGCATTTAAACATTTGGTTACCATATTCAAATATGAAAAATGCTCATTTAATTTTTAATTTCTCCATATTCATACTCTTCATCCTCCAGCATTCTTCTCTGCCCTCTTATTTTCTGTCTGGCTTCTAGCTCAAAATCAGACATCCCTTTCTCAGCTTTCATGAGTCTATTCTTGTCAGTGGTGTTGAACTCCTTTATGGTGAACACTCCTGGATTCACACCAAGTATAGGTGCAGAGTTTGACATTTAATGTTTTTTAATGAACTTCCATGACTCCGATAACTATAAAATTTATACACAATGTAGATTACGAATAACACGTTTCCAAAAAATGTATTTTTGACACAAATTTCATTACATCCCCCCTATGAAGTGAATATGAAAATCCACAGCCTGCTTCCAGTCCACCGACCGGGTCAGGGAATAGAGTGAATGAAGCCCCCATCTAGCGGCGAGGATATGAACTGTGCCGGCTGCCGAAGCCTGTCACACTCCTCTGAGGCAATGATTCAATGAATGACAAATGAAATGATAGTGGAGAGTGTTGCTGGAATGAAATGTTGACAGGGAAAACCGGAGTACCCGGAGAAAAACTTGTCTGCCTCCGTTTTGTCCAGCACAGATTTCACATGGAGTGACCGGGATTTGAACCACGGACCCAGCGGTGAGAGGCCAGCGTGCTGCCACCTAAGCCACGGAGGCTCTCCCCCTATGGAATAATGTATTAAAATGTGTCCTTTGACCTTGAAATATGTTGATTTGGTTGTTTAGAACTGTGTTGTAATCGTAGTCTATATCTTAAGTTCATGTTTCCACAGATTACAGGTTCTGGGAGGATGATGCTGACATGTATATTGATGACGAAGGCACTCTCTTACCCCTCTGGAAATTTTCCTATGAGAAGTTAAAGAAGAAAAATGTTACCGACATTTGCTGGAATCCCTCGTATTATGACCTGTTTGGAGTATCATTTGGGAGCTGTAAGTATTGGTATAGGAGGTCTTATTTCCATTTCTGCAATGTCGGAGCTGAGGTGAGATGAGTTTCCTAACAGGATCATGGTTAGGGTGGGCAGATTTCCCAAACAAAGAAATGGGACACTTCAATGGCAGCCAATATAAAGCCAGACCTCCCCCCCCCCCCCCCCCCCCCCCTCCCCCCTACCTCGATTTGATGCTTCTGTTATGTATCTGTTACACCCGGTTTGCATAATTATTTTTAAATTTTGTTTGAATATTTTTTTCTCAATTTATTTTTCGAATTTAAAAAAAGATTTATTTTTGAGATTTGTTTGAAAATTTATTTTCTTAAATATTTTTATTTTTGAATTTTTTATTTTTAAAAATTTATTTTTTGAAGTTTTTTTTTTGAGAATTTAAAATTTATTTTTGAAGACTGATTTTAAAAAAAAAAAATTTTTTATTTTTTTTTATTTTCTTTATTTAAAATTTTTTTAAATTTATTTTTGAAAATAATAATGATAATAATATCGTATGGCCTCGGGTGCCTGGTGCAAGCTTTGCTATTTGACACCCAGAGGGTAGCTTGCATGTCGAATTTCGTAGTTCCTTGACTATGAAAGTCAAGGAGGTTAGATGTTAGATATCTAATCTCCTTGAACACAATAGCGCTTTCTAGTAGAGAAATGAGCAACTTTGTGCTGGCGGAAACTCCCGAGATTAATTTTGCCATTATGAACTCGGCCTACTGAATTCAAATGGGTTCTTTGACATGCCAACATCGTATGACATGCGTATCGTATTTTTGTCGCCTTTCAAAAATCACTTACCACGGTCAGGGGCGAACCTGCAATCTTGGGGTTAGTAGACCGACATGCTATCCACTCACCTACCGTGGCAAGCTTATTTTTGAAAATGTCTTTCTTGAACATTTTTAAAATTTATTTTTTGAAATATTTTAGAATATTTTTAAAAATAATTTTTAAAAATTTATTTTTGAAACATCTCTTAAAATATTTTTACTTAAAAAAATAATTATTTTTGAAACCTTTTTTTTTAAATGATTTTTTACCTTTTTGGAATTTTTTAGTCTCTTTTTGACAAATTCTTTTTCTGATTTTTTTAAAATGTACATATCTCCTGAAATGAGGCAACAATTACGATAATACCTATATTCCAATGTTTTTGTTTTACATTTATTAATTTTCACCATTAGTAAATTTGATAATTATTTCTTATTTCCTGCCCAATTTTATGGGACACATAGAAGTGAGTGAAGATTTTCCATTGATTTCTCTTCATGTTTCAGTCGACTTCATGAATCCAGAGGAGAATGGAGGTTTCTGTCTGTTCACCCTGAAGAACCCTTCCTTCCCCGAGTACTTACGCATGACAGACTCTGGGGTGATGAGCATTGACATCCATCCAAATTACGCGTACATGGTCTGTGTGGGCCTGTACGATGGGAATGTTCGCGTGTACAACCTGCTTATGGAGTCGAAGGAGCCACAGTACGAGTGCGACTCGGTGACTCAGAAACATGGTGGCGTTGCCTGGCAGGTCAGTGTACTATGTGCACCACAACTGCATCAACTCTCGTGTATTAGATGTGGGAATCTTAGAATTCATTTTTGGTTCTGTATTGACGTACAGTATAATAAGAAAAAACTCATTCGTTGAAAAGAAATTCTGCCTAGTCAATTGAGTTGACCAGAATAATAATATGATTGCTCATTGTGAGAAGAATATCAGTCATATGTATATAAAAAAATATAAAAAATGAGGCTATCAGTGCAATAGTGACCTAACCCACATTTTATCATTTTAAATGATCTTGTCGACTTCGTCGTTACGCTGGGGTCTGGCGTTACGTTACGGTGACGGGACGAAATGTACCCAGATGCACTGAGGTGTGCGACGTCATAGTACTGCTTGGTGCATGTGTTCCCCGACAATCTCTACTTCGTTGGTATAAGACAAAAATCCCCGATTCACAGATGTCACCGGTAATCTCGAGAACCACTGGATGGATTTTGATGCGGTTTTCACCATTCTGTAAAGGATATCTCGAGGAAAGATTCTGTAGAAAATAATTTATGTATGATCAAAGGAAGCCAAGCAGTAATGATTTCAGTGAAAAAGTCGAAAACAAACTTGGCGTCCGTGCGCTTCTTAAGCTTACGCTGGGCAAACCGTTAAACATATCAATATACTATGAGCGTAAGAATTGGTCAGCATGAAAAGTTTTACAAAAAAGTCCGCGAGAGCATATCTCTATCGCGAGAGCATATCTCTATCTTCAATACATCGCCCACTAGAAGTGTTTTTAGACTAGATGAGCGTGGCGGCATCCCGTGCGCTTGACCTTGCTTTGCCCTTGGTTTGCACTTGCCGTTCGCGAGTAATTTGAAACAAGATAAGCAAGATAAGTATTATGCAGATAATTTTCTAACATGTCAAGAGTATTTTGCTTCGAGCCAAGCGAGAAGCCTCCATCCTTTCGAGCATTTTTCAGCATTTGTAGCATTTAAAATGATACAATGTCTAGTCTTTCAGACTGACTGCCCCTTTTTTTTTTTGTTTGTTTAATGGAGATATTTACACAGAACATCTCTTTACACCCTACCCTTACGTCCTACAATCACCAGGAATGTAATTGAACAACATCCACTAGGCGGCAGCGTAGGATGTTGTTTATGCACCGTTGCAGTTCCGTACTAATCATTATCATCATCATCATCATCATTTCCCGTTTCTAGCTTCCTGGGTCGGTTTGTGAATTTAAGTCCTCCATCATTGTCTGTCTCTCCACCACTCCTCTCCTTTTTAAATACCGGTACATCTTCAGGTTTTCTTCCCCTCTTCTCTATGCACTCTGAGACTGTATCCTTTCATCTCTTTCGGGGTCTTCTTCGTAGTCTCTTCCCTGTCATCTTTTCGGAAAAAGCTTTCTTTGGTACTCTCTCCTCTTCCATCCGCATCATACTAAACAGAGCGCAATACTGGCCTATGCCAGTTTCAACTGCGATAAAAAATATTAAAATATACATTAAAAATTCCACACCAACATGAACTAACGTAAAATAGAACAACGAAAATGATGATGTCATTGAATTTTATGTAAGTCTATTGGTTACTTCACAAACAACCTTCAAACTCAAGTGCACATAATATTTTGGTCGACAGTAGCTTCGGAGAGAGCGAGCCTACCACCCTAGCTTTGGCCAGCATCAAACTGTCGAGTTAAGACTTCAGAGAAGAATACTGTACATGTGTTAGGAGTTTGGCTATTCACCTCGACTTTTATGAATTGCGTCTGGGACCTGCCGTCCATGCACCTTTTAAGCTTATGCTGAGTAACCTGTTAAAGATACTGGGCGAAGCTGGGGCGGGTTGCTAGTGTTATATACCAGAAGTAATTACATAACAAATTACCTTTATATCAATTCTCGACATTACATAATACACGCTAATACTTAAGAAATGTCTGGGAATTCATTTAAATTCTCACTTGAAACTTGGAATTAAATAAGTTTCTCAGAATGGTAATGTCATGTCTCAAGACGCCAGGCGACCTTCTACGCGAGATATTTGGACGCGACCACTGCAGGTTTAATAGCCCCTGCAACTATCATTTTTACGCGTAACTTCTATGAGTATTTGAAAATTTTTACAGACCTGCCGTATCTCTGCACAGAATGGTCCAAACAAGCTCGTATTATAGCAGTGGATTCGGCTCTGGTTCAGAACTAACATTGATGATTTGCTTCAGTGATAACTAGGGTTAGGAATTTGATGTAATATCAACATGCAAAATATGTACATATTTATGTAATAATATTTGGTGATGTATGTCATTCTTCTTCTTCTTCCCCTTTTGAGACCACAAAGGATCACTTTAACCAACCATTAGTTCGTTGACATGTAGGAACTGTACGATCCGTGCAGTCTTCCCAGTACTTCTTCATGAGTATTGATCATCTTCCCCTTTCTTGTGCGGAAAATATTCTTGTTGGAAATTTCTTTTTTGTGAGTGGAAAATGAAAAGTCATATTTTTAAGTGCTGTAGTTAAAGATGCATGTTACATTACATAAAAAATAAAATATTAATTTAATTTTTATATAAATGATAATATTACACATGATATTACTTGAAGACTCCTCATTTCATTCATTATATTTTTGCATAATAAAGTGTGGTACAGTAATTAATTAATTAATTAAGCATGTCTATATTATTTAAAAAAAAACGTGGCATTATGGCCCATGAAAGGCCTAGGCCTACCAAGCGACCGCTGCCCATCCATTTGGCCTGCAGATATTGGGGTGACACGTGGTCAGCGCATCGGATCCCCTCGGCCATTATTCTTGGTTTTCGTGACCGGGGTGCTGCCTCACTGTCAGACAGCTACTCAATTGTCCTCATGAGGCTGAGTGCACCCCGTTCCAGCCCTCACGTCAGTTTCTAAAATCCCTGACGGAGCCGGGAATCGAATCCGGGGCCTCCGGGTGAGAGGCAGGAGCGCTACTCCAACACCACGGGGCCCCGGCTATGTCTATATTATAGCAAATTTAAATAAATTCCATAATTATATATGAGAAAACACATACAAACTCAAGAATAAGTATTGTCAGGGGCACTTTTTTTCGTGGGGTGGGAGGAAATATAGCAGCTTTTTTGAACAAGTTGAAAAAGTAGAGTTTCAAACACTCACTTCTTCTTCGTCAAGTGCCATGTTCTGTCCCGCGAACGTTGGCGATCACCATGGCAAAGGTGTTTCTATCTTCCACAAGCCAGAACAATTCTCCTGCAGATCGAATCCCTGACCACTCCTTAATGTCTTCTGCCACGTCCGGCCATCTATTTTGTCTTGCGATATTAGTTGAAGCAGCTGGCATTTTTGGCTTCTAAGAACTCAACTGGACAACTGAAATAAACTAAAGTCCTGCCGCTGAATCTCCGGCAGAGTGTGACGTGAATTCCCATCCCCTTATCTCCACTAATACGGAGGTCGAGTCATAAGTCATGGCAACTATATTTTTTCTCGCGAACAGGAGACAACACGGAAAATCTACGATATGTATTTGGAAATGTACGGTATGTACTTGCGTAGGATGCCACTAAATGGTGTATGTAAACAACAGTGTGGGTCTGAGCATGCCCCCAAGTTCAGTGTGTGAGTGAGAGCATTACACAATGGAAGTCAACAAGCAGGAGCCCTTATTCGCCTGATCTGAGCCCATGCGAATATGATCTAATCCCCAAAGTCAAGAAGCCACTACGTGGACGACGGTGTGCACACAAAGAAGACATCGTAACAGCATTTTGGAGGGAGGTGTTACACGTTAGCGATACACATGCAGCGAATGGTATTCAGCACCTGCCCCACCGCTGGCAACGCACAGTAGACACCTTGGGTGATTATTTCGTAGGTCTGTAACCAGTGGAGACCTGTCCTTTGTACGTAGTCTTGTGTATTTGCTGTCTATACCATAATAAAACAATGTTTACCAATGACCTGTGTTCTGACACTTACCTAGGAGCATCTCCTGACGTCAGAATTTATCTTCAGACACTATGCATACGTACATGCCCTATATTTCCAAATGCATATCGTAGATTTTCCATGTTGTCTTCTGTTCGCGAGAAAAAAATAGTTGCCATGACTTATGACTTGACCCTCTTATCTTTCTTGGAATTCTTCCCTGGCCCTTTATCAGAAGCGTATGAATTATTTGGAAAATCCATTTCATATACCTGTGTTTCTAGTGAACAAATATTGTCGTACAGACTGTTTTCAATCACCGTATGGGGGCGTGGTGGCTCAGCGGTCTAGCTGTATGCCTCTCACCAAGGCGGTCCGGGTTCGATTCCTGGTCAATGCATGTGAGATTTTCGAAGTGAAATGCCATGTCCTGTAGTTCGGATTCCACGTAAAAAGGAGGTCCCGTGGCTCATGATCTCAAGATTAATGGTCACGTTAAACTACAAGCTTCCTTCCAATCACCGTATATTTCACTTGCAAAATAGTGGAAGAAAGTGAGCTACACCCGCTGCACGGATATACTCCTCTAAGACGTAGATTGAAATCTAGGAAGAGCTTTCTACGGTCAACATCTCCACTTAACACATCCTCCAACAAAGCCAAAGAAGAACTGTGGGCAGCCAAAATCAATCATCTTCCAACAGGGGTAACACCAGCAGAATGCTTACCAGCCGGACACAACTTGGACTCCCCCCAGGGGCTCACATCTAGTGGGACGTGGGTTGGCGACCACGGGGCCCCAGCTGAGTCCGACATTGCTTCCACTTACTTGTGCTGGGCTCCTCTCTGTCTTCTTTCCTGTCGATCTCACTTGGTCTACTCTTGTTCTCTTCCGACCCCGACGGTATTAGGTATCTGAGGCCTAGGGAGTCTCTTCCTTTCCCGCCTTAATTGGCCCTTGGTCTCATCTTTTCTGATACCCTCCTTCTGCGAGGGGTCAGCCTTCTTTTCTTTTCATTTGATCACCTGCCTTCTGCTCAAGGCCCTCAAGGAGGCCGGGTGTATGTAGCCCCACCACTTTTGGTGCACCCTGGATAATGCTACACCCTCAGGGGCTCACGGCTGGTGAGTTCGGGAGTTGGCGACCCCGAGGGATTCCTGAGCTGGGTCCGTTTTCCCGTTTTGGTCCCTTACCTTTGGGGTGGTCCCTCTCCTCTTTCACTTTCCTATCTGCCTTTCATGGCTCTCCTTCCTTCCAAGTCCCTCAATCCGCATTCTTCGAGGCTTGAGGGCATTTCTTTTCCTCCTGTCCTTTATTTGCCTTATTCTCCTTTTGTTTTCCATTTCTTCTTCTAGTATGTACTGTAGGTTAGTAGGTAGTTTTAGTTTTAAGTTTGCATTTCATTTTCATCTTCACGATCACCCAAACCATCCGGGGCCGATAACCTAGATGTTAGGCCCCTTAAAACAACAATTATCATAATCATCATCATCATCACAACTTGGACTGGACCACTTGGAAATCACTAAACAGATAATAATAATATCGTATGGCCTCGGTGCCGGGTGCAAGCTTTGTTATTTGACACCCAAAGGGTAGCTTGCATGTCGAATTTCATTGTTCCTTGAAAGCACTATGAAAGTCAAGGAGGTTAGATGTCTAAGCTCCTTGAACACTATAGCACTTACTAGTAGAGAAATGAGGATCTTTGTGTTGGTGGAAACTCCCGAGATTAATTTTGCCATTATGAACACAGCCTACTGAATTCAAATGGGTTCTTTGACATGCCAACATCGTATGAAATGGTGTCGTAATTTTTGCCGCCTTTCAAAAAGAAAATCATTTACCACGGCCAGGAGCGAACCTGCAAGCTTGGGGTTAGTAGACCGACACGTTGACCACTCACCCACTAAACAGATTACGAGCAGGTGTTGGCAAAACTAAGGATAACCTAATGAAATGGAGATACCTACAAGAATCAACACTTGGTGAATGTGGAGAGGTACAGACAACAAAGCATCTGTATCAGTGCTTATGTTGCCCTGATTCTTGCAGTGAGGAGGAGTTGTTTAAGGCACAAGAAAATGCCATAGCAGTTGCTCGTTTCTGGGCAAAGACAGTTTGATTATATTGTGTGTGTATATATGTATAGATTCCATGTTTTTCCTTTGCTTTTGTATGTACAATATTATTTTTCTGCCTCTGATTGAAGTAAAATAAAAACTTGCTAAATAATACTCATTACAAGACTGTGGTTCAACCAGAGGTGATATGAAAGCGAAACTCTTTTTAAAGTTACTCAGAAAAACAGAATCGACAAAATTTTGAAAGTAGAAAGAAGAACAGCTACAACATGCGTAAATAAAAAATATCAGAAAGATGGACAGTGGCGGATAGTACCAAATGAAGTGGTGTACAGAGAACTGGAGCCCATCACTGATACTATTCGGAAGAAACGGATTTCTTTTCTTGGTCACATCATGAGGACACCAGAAACCAGGTTATCTAGAAAAATTGTAGTGAAACTTTGGAATATGAAACAACAAGTAGGATGGATTAAGGAAATTAGAAAAGATATGAAAGAATTAGAAATAACCTTGGATGACTTGCAAAACAAAACCAAAAAATTAAAAAATTTGAAAGAGATAAAAATAAGATTTTAGGCAAAAATAGACAAACGCCATACAGTAAAAAGGGTATTTACAGATGAGGAACGCCTGAGAAGATCAGAGCGAATGAAAAGCTAATGGGCGACTCGGAAAGAAAACTTACTGAAGAAGAGGCCCAAGAAATGATTGACTGAAGTGGTCCATTGAGGCCGTAAAAGCAGAAGAAGAAGAAGAAGAAGAAAGCTAAGGATATGGACATTTATCATTTTTAGTTTATAAGACAGAATATTGAAGTCAATGGAATTCCCTTGGAAATGGTAAAAAGCTTTAAGTATTTGGGGAGCATACTCACAGAAGGTGGTACAATAAATGAAGAAATTGGAAAGAGAATCCAACAAGCTAATGGGTTTTACCAGTGTGTGAGAGGTTTAGTATGGAACCAGGAAGTCCCAGAGAAATGCAAGAAATTTCTATTCTCAATGTATTACACACCAATTTTGACATATGCAGCAGATACTTGGTCCACAACAAAACGCGATGAAAGCCGAATCCAAGCAGCCGAGATGAAGTTCCTTAGAGGAATAATTGGGAAGACACGGAGGGATAAAGTCAGAAATGTAAACGTTAGGGAGAGAACTGGGTTCCCAAAACTGCAAGACAAGATAGAGACCAGTAAGCTGAAGTGGTACGGACATATGATGAGAATTGAAACACAAATTGTGCTAAATGTTCCAGCATAACTCAACAAAATGACAGCGTTTCGCCCCTGTGCGCCATTGGGCTCTTCAGTTGGTTAAAGCGCACCTCACCAAGACACTGTCTAGTACACACTGGGAAGACCATTGCAAGACGTATTTGATACATGTGTATCCACGTCACGAGCAAAGCCAGTGCACTATGGAAGTCGAAACTCCACTCCAAAGCAATTATAACCTTACCTTGGCATTCAATGCCAGTGTGTACTAGACAGTGTCTTGGTGAGGTGCGCTTTAACCAACTGAAGAGCCCAATGGCGCACTGGGGCGATACACTGTCATTTTGTTGAGTTATGCCGGAACATTTAGCACAATTTGTGTTTAAATATATAATGGCTCAACGGACAATACATTATATTTTTCTTTTGAAAATTATATATTCAATGCCAAGGTAAGGTTATAATTGCTTTGGAATGGAGTTTCGACTCCCATAGTGCACTGGCTTTGCTCGTGACGTGGATACACATGTATCAAATACGTCTTGCAATGGCCTTCCCAGTGTGCACTAGACAGTGTCTCGGTGAGGTGTGCTTTAACCAACTGAAGAGCCCAATGGCACACCGGGACGAAACGCTGTCATTTTGTTGAGTTATGCCGGAACATTTAGCACAATTTGTGTTTAAATATATAATGGCTCAAAGGACAATACATATTTTTCTTTTGAAAATTATATATGATGGGAATGGGTGAATATAGAGCACCAAAAAGAATATTTATGGAGAAAATACCAGGAAGAAGACCACGAGGAAGGCCCAGAAAGAGGTGGATAGATACGGTGAAGGAAGGCATAGGGAAAAGAGGAGTAAAAGAAAAAGAAGTATTGAAAGAAGGAAATGAATGGTGGAGGGATAGACAACTGTGGAGGTCCTTGATTCGCAACCCAACCGAGGGAACTGGAAACTGGAACTGAAGAAGAAGATGTTTATAAGAAAAGGAAAAGAATATGTATTTACTTAAAAATCCTAGCCCTGGTGATGACTGATGAGATGTGTTGTACAACAAAATTTAGCTGTGCTACCTGGTAACCATAGTGTGAGCAACTCTACCTGTTGTTCAGCTATCTGGCTCCGCCCATCGCATTCATCCTCTCACTTCGTCCATGTGACGACATGCATGAACCTTCTCCGCAGACTGTGTGGATGGAGTATAAAATCTTGTTTTGTTTATCATATGCAGGTGAAGTGGGGCCCAGACACACCCGAAGAAGAGCTCATCTTCTACTCTGTGGGTTCTGATGGCTATATCTTCAGCTGGGTGCTCTTCAAGAAGGAGCTGTCACGAGTCATCATCATCGGCCTACTGTTAGACATGAAGCCTGTCACAGGACCGGATGGAGTCCTGATTCCATTCCTAGGTACAGTATTTCAACTTTGTTTTAATTCTGTGCAACTATTCTTCTTCAAGAGCCTCGTCCTCCAAGAACATTGGTGATCAGTAACATGATCTGCTGTTTGTCCATAGCTGTTCTAAACAGTGACACTGTATTAAGTCCAAACCATTGGCTTAAGTTCTTTAGCCAGGATATTTGTCTGCGTCCTAGACCCCTAATGCCATCAATCTTCCCTTGGATAATTAATTGCAAGAGGTGGTATTTGTTGTTGCGCATGAAATGACCAAAGTATTCTAGTTTTCTCCTTTTGATGATACTGAGAATTTCCAAGTCTTTGTTCATACGCCGCAGTACTTCCACATTTGTGACTTTAGCTGTCCATGATATCCTTAAAATCCTGCGATACGTCCACATTTCAAATGCTGTCAGTTTCTTACTTAAAACCTCGGTAAGTGTCCATGATTTAACTCCATAAAGCAGGACACTAAAAACGTAGCATCGAAGCAGTCGGGTGCGTAATGGCAGACTTAAATCAAGGCTGGTCAAACTTTTCTCATTTTTATGAAAGAACTTTGGCCTGCTCAATTCTACAGCGAATTCCTTGACTTAAGTCCCAGTTATCATTGATTTGACATCCTAAATATTTATATGATGAAACCCTTTCAATTCTTTCATTACGAAGTGTAAGAATAAGTGAAAAGATAAATAATTATCCTTATACTTCAGGTCCGCCTAGTCAATACTTTTATTAAAATGTAATCATAGATCACATATATTCTAAATTACAAGGACATGTTTCGAGATCCTAAAATGATATCTTCATCAGCTTAAAAGTGACGGGCCCAACATTCATAAAATTGCTCCATTACACGAAAACATGTTAAAATGGGGAAGATGGCATGAAATGACAATGAAATGATTGAAGCGTGGCAACATAAGGGCTTGATACAGAAACGCAATATATCAGTACACTCAAAACAGAAATAAAAACTTTTTTTTTTTCGTGTGGCCTCCTGAGAGGCCGAGTGCAGGTCTTTCTAGTCGACGCCCGTGGGCGACCTGCGCATCCGGATGAGAGATGGAATGGATGAAGATGAATGAAACTGGGCAAGGATGTGGAAGGAAGCGGCCGTGGCCTGTCAGAAGGTACCGTCCCAGCATTTGCCTGGTGTTGAAAATGGGAAACCACGGAAAACCATTTCAAGGACGGCCGACGGTGGGGCTCGAACCCACGCGTCTACCGAGTCAGCATAGAGCTTGGCCCCATGGCCTAACGCTGCGCTTTAGCCAGCGTAGCCAATACTGTCGGTAATTTAAAAAAAACATTAAAAACACTGAAAGTTAAGATAACTTGTCACAGTTCATTAAAAACTATATAAACAGTGGCATTTAAAATTCACTGTCTCTTCTTGAAGCAGTTGCTTAATGTCATGATCACCAAAATGCTTCTTTTGTGTCCAAACTGTAGTCAATTAAAATTCTTGATGTTTATAAAATCTTGAAAATATGTGTTGTATGAAATATCACAAATCGTAAATACTTCGGCAGCCCTTATTCAGGTGTATCATTTTCCAAATATAAATGAGAAGAATGGGCCAGTATAATAAGCCAGAATCATAGATATAGTAGTGAAAGTGATTTTCTTAAATATGCTGAATGTATGTGCTAATAATAATAATAATATCGTATGGCCTCGGGTGCCTGGTGCAAGCTTTGTTAATTGACACCCAGAGGGTAGCTTGCATGTCGAATTTCGTTGTTCCTTTGAACGCTATGAAAGTCAAGGAGGTTAGATATCTAAACTCCTTGACGCTACAGCGCTTTCAAGTAGAAAATGGAGGAACTTTGTGTTGGCGGAAAATCCCGAGATTAATTTTGCCATTGAACACGGCCTACTGAATTCAAATGGGTTCTTTAACATGCCAACAACGTATGACATGAGTATCGTGATTTTTGTCGCCTTCAAAAAACACTTACCATGGCCAGGGGCGAACCTGCAATCTTGGGGTTGGTAGTCCGACACTGTAACCACTCACCCACCGTGGCAAGCAATGTATGTGCTGAACGTGCCATAGAGTGGAGGCAAAGTGTAAGAATGCCCTGAATTTCATCTTTGTTACTACTAACAACCATCCACTTTGTTTTTTTGACATTTAAATGCAACCATTACTAGTTAAATACCGACAGCAGTGGCTACGCTGACTCAAGCGCAGTGTTAGGTCATGGAGCCAAGCTCTCTGCTGACTCGGTAGACCCGTGGGTTTGAGCCCCTCCGTCGGCCGTCATTGAAATGGTTTTCCGTGGTTTCCCATTTTCAACACCAGACAAATGCTGGGGCAGGCCACGGCCGCTTCCTTCCACATCCTTGCCCAGTTTAATTGCATCTTCATCCGTTCCATCTCTCATCCCGACGCTCAGGTCGCCCACGGGGGTCGACTTGAAAGACCTGCACTCGGCCACTCAGGAGGCCACACAACAAAAAACAAAACAAAATTAGTAAAATACTAAAGCATTAAGCATCCTAAAAGAGAACTATTTATATATGGTGCCTACAATGTTGCAAGACTGTGAAATGACTATCTCATCTACAAACAGTCTCTCTCTCCACCAACTAATCTATGAAGGTGTAACTACTATTGTCGTGATTTACAGGGTGGTTATAATTAAACTAGCTTGCCACGGTGGGTGAGTGGATAGTGTCGGTCTACTAACCCCAAGATTGCAGGTTTGGTGTTGAGAAGGAGAATGTGGGAAGAGAACAGAATACCAGAGGAATGGAAGAAAAATCTAATTATCCCGTTGCACAAGAAAGGGAACAGCTACGACAGTAATAATTACAGGACTATCTGTCTATCATCTGTAGTGTACAAGATCTACACTCGGGTGCTGGAAAGGAGACTTAGGAAGGTGGTGGAAAATTACATTGAAGAGGAGCAGGCAGCTTTTAGGCCAGGACGTCAGACACAAGATCACATCTACACAATTAGAACAGTAATAGAGAAGAGCATTGCCAAAAACCGTGATCTGTACCTTGCGTTTCTTGACCTGAAGGCAGCTTTTGACTCTGTACCGAGGCAGAGCATATGGGAGGCACTGGCAGCGAAGAAGGTACCAATGAGACTGTTAAATGCTGTGAAGAGTGTATACCAGCAACCTGTGGGAATAGTTCGTATAGATGGTGAAATGTCTGGAGAATTCCAAATGGAGAGAGGAGTAAAACAAGGTGATAGCCTCAGCCCTCTACTGTTTAATATCGTCCTGGATGAAATAACAAAAATATGTAAGCGGCGAACCCATAGGACCAAGCTTGGTATGTGGAGACTAAGACCTGTATACTTGCAAGCACTCCTCTATGCAGGTGATTGCTGATACACCAGAAAGACTTCAGCAGGCCGTGATGGAATGGTATGAAGAATTGAAAAGGAAAGGAATAGTAGTGAATACAGATAAAAGCAAAGTAATGTGGGTCTCAAAACTGGACAGACAGGAACAACAACTTGACATAATTTGTGGAGGAAGACCTCTCGAAAAAGTAGAAACTTTTGAATATCTTGGCACCATATTAAGTAGTGATGGGAAAATAGAGCAAGAGGTACTCAATAGAACTAAAAAACCCATCTCAGCCTACTCATCATCATCATCATCATCATTTCCCCTTATCCAGCTTCTGCCGGGTCGGGGTATTTATGGCACTTCTCCACTTTCCTCTTTCCTTCCACCATTCTTCTTCCACGATCTTGTCCCAGTCCAGATTTCTTTTTCTCACGCTGTTCTTCACTGCATCAATCCACCTTGTTCTAGGTCTTCCCCTTGCTCTCTTACCCTTGCACTTCGCCTCCAGCATCTGTCTTGGTATTCTATTTTCCTCCATCCTCTTTACATGTCCAAACCACCTTAGTTTATTCTTCTCAATTCTCTCATTTAGTTTTCCCATCCCAACGTCCTTCCTAACATCTTCATTCCTCACTCTGTCTTTCCTTGTCTTACCTATCATACTTCTTAGGAATTTCATTTCACTGGCTTGGATTCTACTCTCTTGCCTGCTCGTCAGGGTCCAAGTCTCAGCTGCATACGTTAATATGGGTACATAGTACATTTTATACATTACCTCCTTGCTTTTCCTTGGTACTTCCTTATCCCAAACAAGTTTTCTTACACTTTGATAGAATGCATTGCTCTGCTGTACCCTCCTGCCAATCTCCATGTCCAACCTACCAGTTTGCATCAATTCACTTCCTAGGTATTTGAACGTGTCTACAATTTCCAAACTCTGACTTCCAATTTTCACAATGCCCTTTCCTTGTCTTTCCCCTCTTGTCATCACCATGGTCTTGCTTTTCTCTATACTGATTTTCAGGCCATACTTCTGAATATTTTCGTTCAGTGCATCTAGTTGTTTTTGCACTTCTTCCGTGTTCCTTCCCCAGACCACAATATCGTCTGCAAATAATAGTAACTTCATTTCTTTATGTCCATATGCTTCCTTTGTTTCCTTTACAATTTCATCCATTACCATTATGAATAAAAGAGGTGACAGCACACTCCCCTGTCTTAGTCCAGTCTTGTTCCTAAACCAATCTGTCTTTCCAACAGGGGTCAGAACCCTGCTAACACAGTTGTTGTACATTGCTTGCACCATTTCCAACATTTCTCTTCCCAGTCTCTTCTTAACCATGGTTTCCCATACCTTCTCTCTGGGGACACTATCATATGCCTTTTCTAGATCTATGAAAGTCATGATCAAATCCTCTCCATATTCCCAGTTCTTTTCCATCACCTGCCTCAAGCTAAAGATTGGGTCCACTGTGGATCTTCCACTCCTGAAGCCATACTGTTCCTCTTGCAACTCTCCTTCCACCTTTCTTCTCATTCTTCTTTCTAATATCCTTTCCAGTATTTTTACTATCTGTGATATGAGGGTGATCCCTCTATAGTTATCACACACTTTCTTGTCCCCTTTCTTAAACACTGGTATTATTAGCCCTTTCACCCAGTCTTCTGGTACACATTTCCGTTTCCACACACACTTTAGCAGTCGATACAGCCATTGCATACCAACAGGTCCAGCAGCCTTTATCATTTCTACACTGATCTCATCCACCCCTGTTGCTTTTCCCATCTTCATCTTCTGTACTGCTAATTCTACCTCCAGCATTGTTATATCATCTTCTGTTATAGAGTCGTCAGGCTGTGTCACTTCGATCTCACCAGTACAATTGCTCACGTTCAATAGCTTATCGAAATACTCCTTCCATCGTCCCTTTATCTCTTCCGGGTGTGTTAACAACTCTCCATCTTCCTTTTTCACCAGCTTTGTAGTAACCCTTTCTTTCCTCTTACTTCTTAGAAGCCCATACAGCATCCTTTTACTGCCACTTACATCTGTTTCCATTCTTCGTGTAAATTCTTCCCAACTTTTCTTCTTTTCTTCTCCTACCACTTTCTTACACCTCCGTTTGCTGTCGTGATACTTCCTTTTGCTTTCTTCTGTTTGATCTCCGTTCCATTCTTTCCATGCAGACTTCTTTTCTTTCACTGCTTTCCTCACTTCCTCATTCCACCACGGTGTCTCCTTCTCTTTCACTCTTGTTGACGTCCTACCACAAGCACTCTCTGCTGCACCAGCAAATGCCTTTTTAAAGTGGGACCATTCCTCTTCTACATTTTCCACTTCAGTAACTGGGATTTGTTGCTTCAATCTCTCCTGAAAATCTTCCTGTACAGCTTTGTCTTTCAATTTCCATACTTTTATTTTACTTTCTCTGATCTCCTTTAGGTTTTCCAATTTTCCCCATCTAAATTTTGCCACCACAGTTCTATGGTCCCCATCAAATGCTTCTCCTGGTAAAGCTGTCACATCCATCAGCTTTCTGCGATTTGTCCTTTCCACCAGGAAGTAGTCAATTACTGATTTTGTTCTTCTATCACCCCACCCATATCTCGTAATTTTCCTGCTGTTTTTCTTCCGAAACCATGAATTACCCACTATCAGTCCATTCCGTTCACAAAAGTTTACAAGTTCCTCTCCTTCCCGGTTCTTTTTCCCATATCCATATGGTCCAACGACTTCTTCCTTCCCTTGTCTCTCATTTCCGACTTGTGCATTCATATCTCCCATGATCACCACTTCTACATCTGAGATTACTCTTTCTACATCCTCCAGGAATACTTCAATATCTTCTTCTCTGTTTCCAGTCTGTGGTGCATACACTTGTATGAAGTCCATCACGTCATTCTTCATCTTCATTCTAATTTTCATTATTCTGTCACTCACACACTCTACCACTTCAACATACTCCTCCAGTTGTTTCGAGGTTATCAGTCCCACGCCATTTTTTGCCTCTTGGCCACCACTCCAGTATAATGTATATCCTTTCCTCAATTTCTTCCTTCCTTTACCTTTCCATTTCACTTCACTCAGCCCCATCATTCCAACCTTCTCCCTCTCCATGAAGTCTACCACCTCCTCCACCTTACCTGTCAGGGTCATGACATTCATGATTCCCACTTTCATTTCGGTTACTGGTCGCCCATTTCTCACAGTTCCCCCAGTACCAAAGGAACTGCGCGTCGCCTGCAGGGTACGCCCTAACCTTTTCCGAATCATTGGAAGTGCCATTTCCATTTTAGGCTATTATTACGATGGGGTCGCCACTCCCAAAGGCATTTTATGAAGCTACTGCCAGCTATTATTCAGGCCGCCCCTAACATGGAGAACAGACGCCCTTGCAGCCGCCCCTAACATGGGAAACAGACGCTGCCGATTGATGCTGTACTCATACTATTCCCCGAGTACTGGGTTGCCTCTTCCGCAATCTCCACCGTTCCGAAGTCCATCTTCTCCGCTGCAGATTCCGTTGAGGTCTTCGCACGTAACCCTGTGCACGGGGCCTATGTTATACCCCATAGGACTGGGTCCTCACCAGAACTTAGCCGGTACTGTAGTTCCATGGTATATTACAGTACCGTTGCCCACCCCCGCGACGTGGACGCGCCTGGCAAGAATTATCCATGTAGCCAATTAGGATTGACTCATGGACCGGGTTAAGGAGCTGTCTAAATCCAGCCTCCAAGATGAATAATACAATAGTAGGGAAGAATGAGATAAGCATCAAGACCAAGATGCAGATTTACAACACAGTTATGGCCCCCATCGCCCTATATGGCACAGAGAGTTTAGCACTGCAAGACAAGCATCTCAGTAAGATCACTGCCACTGAAATGAAGTATACAAGGCGAGCAGTGGGGAGGACTAGAAGGGATAGGATCCGGAATGAGAGAATCAGAGAAGAAGCAGGACAAAAAAAGGCGATAAGTATGGTGATTGAGGAACGTTAGTTGAAGTGGTATGGACATGTCAGGAGGATGGAACAAGAGAGAAAAGCGAAGCGGGTTTTTGAAATGCGAGTGGAAGGGAGAGTAGGAAGAGGAAGACCCCGTACCACTTGGGATGACAGAATTGAGAAAATCGGACAGAAGCGAGGGAAAACAATGCTGGAAATGAAGAGATTGTGTGAAAATAGATCGGAGTGGCAGAGATGGACAGAACGAGGCTACCCCGACGCTTGAAGGCACAAGGGATACGAAGAAGAAGAAGAACATACCTTCCTCTATTTTTCTACATAGTTGCCTTGTTTGTTTAGGCACTTGTCATACCTTAAAACTAAGTTCTGAAATCCCTCTGCAAAAAAGTTTGCCGCCTGCTCTGACAACCAAGAATTCACAGCTGTTTTCACTTCTTCGGGGTTTGTTTGGGTTTGACCTTGACAGGAGAGGTTGAATGTCTCCATTCCATTGACTGTTGCTTGGTTTCAGGGGTGGGATACCCATGTTTCATCTCCTATGTTGATTCGACTCAACATGTCATCCGCTTCTTGTTCCGAGCAATTTCCACCTCTTTTCGCAGCTGAAACGTCATCCTGGTGGGAAGCACTTCGCCGACGATGAAGAAGTGAAAACGGCCGTGAATTCTTGGTTGTCAGAGCAGGCGGCAAACTTTTATGCAGAGGGATTTCAGAATTTAGTTTTAAGGTATGACAAGTGCCTAAATAAACAAGGCAACTATGTAGAACAAGTAGTTCCGTGAAGAACTATACAGCCTATTTTCATGTATCCTACTCATGTTAATTGCCTCTATCTACATACAAAATTTCAGTTTGAAGGTTGTGATAGATTCGTAGATATTGAAAACCATCTAAATATTTCAGATGGTCGCCAGGTTCGATTTTGATTTATATACTATTACATGAAGATTATTGTGTATATGTGGTATTCAAACTTCAATCGCATGATTAGAACACAAGAAGTAAAAAACAAGATTTTAAAATTTCGTACAGCTGCCATCTTGTGGTTATGAAAACAATTGAAATAAATTAAATGCCAGTGGATTAACATTTGTATAAGCATTTAACGTGCAAAGTTTCACTGCACTTGGATGGTTAAATCGCGAGAAACGTCCATATAAATATTTATAATTCACGTCGCCGCCATGTTGGATTTGTGATCACCAGGTTACTGGAAGTCCTATAGGTGAACTTATGTTCATAGCTTCTATGAACAATAAAAAATTCAGTTTGATTGCTGTAAAAGATGCGTAGATATTGAGAACTGTCTAAATATTTCGGATGCTCGCCATTTTGGATTGATATATGTATAGGCCATAGAGTTATGTATCATTAAAGGAAAATTATTGCGTAGCTTCATTATTCAAACTTTCACTTCGATCGCTTGATTACGACACAAGAAATAAGAACTGAATTTTAAAATTTCGCACAGCCGCCATCTTGAGGTTATGTAAACAATTGAACTAAATTAGATGACAGTGCATTACAATATGTATAATCATTTACTGTACCACATTTCACTGCGCTCAGAGTGTTAAATCTCGAGAAAAGTCTATTAAAATGTTTCAACTTCGCTTGGCCACAATGTCCGTTTTGTACTTGACAGGTTTATGAAAGTTACATGGATTAACTTGTACCAGTGCCCTTTATCACCGTACAAAATTTCAGGGTGATATCTGTAAAAGTTTCGGAGATATAGAATGCCAGTGAAATATTATGCACAGCCGCCATTTTGAGGTTATGTAAACAATTGAACTAACTTAGACGCCAGTGCATTACAATGTGTATAAACATTTGCTGTACCAAGTTTCATTACATTTGGATGGTTAAATCGCGAGAAAAGTCTACTTAAATGTCTCGAATTCGCTTGACCGCCATCTTGGTTTTGTAGTTACCAGGTTTTTGAAAGTCTCATAGATGAGCTTCTAGTAGTGTCCTTTATAACCGTACACAATTTCAGGGTGATATTGGTAATAGTTTCGGAGATACTGAATGCTGGTGAAATATTTTGCACTGCCGCCATGTTGGATTGGTGGGACACAATAAAATTTGAAGGTCGGGGTCGGCCAGATCGGTGCTATGATCTTACAGAGTTTTATTGAAATCGCTCCAGTCGTTTAGAAGTTATTAGGGGGGACACACACCATCACACACACACGAACACACAGGCACACGGACAAAAGGTGATCTCATAAGCCTATTTTTAGCCTACTTTTCACATTTTGCAAAAATGAGGAAAAAGTAGACTTATGAGATCGATCTGGGAAAATGTGTGTCTGTCTGTCTGTCTGTCCTTCTGTCTGTCTGTCCTTCTGTCTGTCTGTCTGTCTGTCTGTCGGTCTGTCTGGCTGTGTGTGTGTGTCCCCCTATCAACTCCTAAACGGCTGCAGCAATCGAAACCAAATTTAGTATGAGTAAAGATGTGCACCGGAATATCTCACGTCCATATTTGAAAATGATGTCAGTGATACCAACTGCTGAAAAAACGCACTAGAAATTTGAGCTCCATGTTGGATATCTTGCAAGGTATGCATGGGAGCTATTCCAAAATTGGCACATGTGTAGATAATACTGTTTCAGTTTAATTTCCAGGAAGCCAACCATGACAGTGTTGCCAAAATAATTTTAAGCCTTCTGATAGGTCCAATGTTTAAATGCATATAACTTCTACACTATCAATTGCATTTCAACCAAATTTTGTATGTAATAACTGTACATAAACAGATAAGACTGAGTGTATTCTTAAGAGCCACCAGGGCTGCCAACTGTTAATAATTGTTCTCTTTATTTTTTTTTATCCAAATACCAATATATCAGAAAGTATGCAAGCCAACAGCTTTAAACTATGCACATGTATATTCTGACATTTTAGATTAATTTCGAGTAACTTATATACGTCAGTTCTACCAACATGATTATAAGCCTGCTGATACAAGTAACTTCTATACTATCAGTTGGATTTCAACCAAATTTCGTATGTGCTATGTGTACCATAACAGATATGACTATAAGTATTGTTAAGAGCAATCAGGGCTGCCAACTGTTAATAAATGCTGTCTATATTTATTTTACACTAATATCAATATACCAGAAAGTATGCAAGCCAACAGCTCTATACTTTGCACACGTATAGCACCTGACATTCCAGATTAATTTGGAGTAATTAATACAAGGCAGTGCTGCCAACATGATTCTATGCCTGCTGATATGTCCAATTTTAAAATACATGTAACTTCTATACTAACAAATGGATTTCATCCAAAATTGGCACAACAAGATATCATAATATTTCCGATTATTTCTGACCAGCACACGCATGGTATTGTTGGCAACATGCTTTTACGCGTGCTGATAGATCCAGTGTCTAACTGCATGTAACGTCCCTTGGACTTCAACCAAATTTTGTATTCTGTACCTTAAGAGGTGGAACTAAGAATATATTCAGTCACCAGGGCTGCCAACTGTAGTGCTCTATTAGGCTACATTATACCAGGTATATTTTGAATTAATTAGATATTTCGATATTGCCAACTTAATTTCGTCATTATTCTAGATAGGTTCATATCCTGTATAATAATCATTGGCATGAAAAGTAGGCTGTATAGTTCTTCATGGAACTTCTTATTTCATAATAATAAAAAAAACCAGCCCTTGTAAATACACTTGGATGATCAGTTTTGATAGTCAAGCGATCATCAGATCCATATGTCATATAACTATTATATTTTGTGTTTGTTTTTCTGTGTTCACTTCCTACTGCTGTTTATAGTGTAGAAATTAATTGAATCGGTCGGAGCTGAAAAGTGTTAAGTCAGTTTTCACTACTTTTCAGGAGACAGATAAAAAGTCATTGACGGAACAGAACTTAACAAACACATTATGTTAGTCATCAATGTTGTGAAGCAACTATTCTGGTTATATTTGTGTTAGGGAATATCAATTTTAATTTAATAAACATATTTTTAAAATCAAGTTTGCAAACGTGACTTAATGCCTTTCAGCTTTGTGGTCAGTTTAGTGCGGCCTAAAGACATCCAGAATGAATATTTCACATTCTTTTTTTTTTAACCCTAGAACTGCGGACCGTCTTCCAGGAAGACGGTGTGGTGTTTAATCAAGTGCGACCGTCTCTCTGAAAGACGGTCTCGGTATTCAAATATAGTACTACTGTTAGCCATCAGATGGCACTAATTTTAAGTCATGCTGGTTCCCGATGCTTTTATCTTTCGTTGTTGTACTCTTTGGCAAACAAATGACAATAAGCAGGCTATTATTTAACTGCAGAAGTGGAAGTACTTTCATGTTGACATTGAAGTTGCATTGAGCAAAATGGCAGCCAACAAGCCTATGTAGATGATTCAGAAATTGAGCGCTTTTTTTTAGTAAATAACAGGAATTATTTAAAACTGGTTCCTGAAATAGTAAAAAAAACTGTGAACTTTTCATTTATGATGTGTCTGACAAACATTTAACTTGTCAATATGGTTTTCTAGAGCAGAAAAGTCAATTTTATTTCATATATTTGGTAAAATACTTTTTATGATTAATTCAAACTGATGAGTCTGAATGATTCACCTCTATAAGAATAATATAGAACAGTCTTTCAGCTTTCTATTGATGTATGATAAGTTATATTCATGAACACAGTTTGCTTACAGATACTAAATTCCCGTAGTGTGTATTTTATGGGAATGTACTGCAGCATTTGACGGATAAACCTGCAGCAGTTCTAGGGTTAAATGTATTTGTAAAAGAAAAACCACCTAAACCCTGTACAAATGTAATTTACAATAGCACTGTTACAATCGGCATTCTTGCAACGTGGCTAACATTAAGTACGGAATACGGTGCTGAAAGGCAGCAAGTCATTGACTTAATGCTTTTCTACTCTGATCGCACTACATGTAGCAGTGGTTTCTTGGTTAATCAGAAGGTTGACTTAATTCTTTCCTATGCCATTCCAAGGCCCTTGGATCAATACTTCAAAATGCTAATTGTTTAAAAAAATTACCATTTTTGACTTAATGCTTTCTGCTCCGACCGATTCAATTAGGAGTGGAGCAGGAATCATACGCTGAGGGTAATGAAGTTCAGAAGGTTAAGGGCCTAGGCTTACCAAGCGACTGATGCCGAGCCATTTGGCCTGCAGGTTATGGGGTGACGTCTTGGATCCCCTTGGTCGTTAATCTCGGTCTCCGTGCTTCACTGTCAGACCCGCTTCTAGTATACTATATGTATATGAAAAGAAAATCCACAGCCTGCTTCCAGTCTCCGACTGGGTCAGGAATGGAATGAATGAAGCCCCCATCTAGCGGCGAGGATATGAACTGTGCTGGCTGCCGAGGCCTGACGCACTCCTCTGGGGCAATGATTAAATGAATGACAGATGAAATGAAATGATAGTGGAGAGTGTTGCTTGAATGAAATTCTGACAGGGAAAACTGGTGTACCCGGAGAAAAACCTGTCTGCCTCCGTTTTGTCCAGCACAGATCTCACATGGAGTGACCGGGATTTGAACCACGGACCCAGCGGTGAGAGGCCGGCGTGCTGCCGCCTAAGCCACGGAGGCTTCATGGAACCAAAATAGATTCCAAAATTTCTAGAAAAAATATTATTATTATCGATTTTTCCCCCTTTGGGAGAGAATGCGAACTTGAACCAATCACAGCTTTACTTCCTTTTCCTCTTCTCTTTTCTTCCCAAAACCTCTTCATTAGTTCACTGTGTTTTTTCTTCCATTCCTCTGTCCATTTTTTCCCTATTGTTTCTTTTCTTGAGACTTGTTCAAATTTCTTTTTTCTGATTTAATTTCTGAATTGATTTCTGTCCCTAATATCGTCTTTAGAGATTTTGAATCGTTTCAGGTCTTCCCGTGTTTCTCTCATCCAACTGGTTTTTAATTTACTTGCATTAATGCTGTTCAAAATTTTCTTAGCGAGTCTGTTTCCATCCATCCCCAGGTGCCCATTGAACTGTAGACGTCTTTTCCTAAAATTCTCCGTAATGGTGTCTGTTTGTCCGTAGAGTTGTAGGTCGTCTGATCCAAGTTCTGTCTCGGAGAACAGCGCCGTGTATCTTTCTAAGAATTTTCCGTTCTTGTTTCTGAATTCTTGTCATCCCTCCAATTAATGTTGTTTCTGCCACATACAAGGCTTCTGGTAAAACAACCGTGTTGTAGTGTCGTAGTTTTGCATTACGAGACACTACTCTTTTGTTGTAATGATTCCATGTCATTTTGTATGCCTTTCGCAGTTTGAATATTCTTTCTGTGTTGGAGATAGTGTTCAGTCGTGTGAGTTGGATGGTTTCTCCTAAGTACTTGAAGTGAGCAACCTGTGAGATTTTTCCATACTGTGTCTGCAATGTGAGTTTTCCTGTTGATTTTGTGTCCATATACTGAGTTTTTTTTTCATAGGAAATCTTGAGTCCAGTTTTACGGGAGATTTCATGTAGTTTACAGAATTAATATTCATCATCATCATCATCTTCATTTCCCCTTTTCCAGCTGGCACCGGGTGGGAGCAAATAGGGTTCTTCTCCTCTTTGTTCTGTCGTTCCACCATTCCTCTTCCGACACGGTGCTCCAATCCAGTTTCCGTTTTCTAATGCTATTCTTCACCGAGTCCATCCAGCGCATTCTTGGTCTTCCTCGTCCTCTCTTCCCTGTAATCCGTCGTTCCAGTGCTAGTCTTGGTAGCCTTACTTCATTCATCCGTTTGACATGTCCTAACCATCTCAATCTGTTTTGCTCCAGTTTGTCATTTAGTTTCTGTACTCCCAGTTTTTTCCATATATCATCATTTCTCACTCTGTCTCTCCTTGTTTTCTGGACCATACTTCTCAGGAATCTCATCTCAGCTGCCTGTACTCTGCTCTCATCCCTCTTAGTCATTGTCCAAGTCTCCGCTGCATACCGTATTTCCGCGCATAATCGTCGCCACTGCGTAATCGTCGCACCCCACTTTTCAAACACTAAAATAGGTTTATAAAATTTCATCGCATAATCGTCGCATAGCATGTTCGTATTTGTGCGCCAGTCAGTTGCACACGCTACCGCGACTTTATAACCCGGCGCGACTTTGTCAGACGAAAAATATCTCGTCTTTATGCTTGCGGGCAATGAACTGTGACGTGAGCGGCAAGCTTCGTCACTTAGCACATTCCGCGAGCGTATAATCTGGCGTGATCTTGTCAGGAGAAAGTAATCTTGTCTTTATGCCTGCCGGCTATGAACCGCGACGCGAATGGCCAGCGCACATTCCGCGAGCGTATAGGCCTAATCTGGCGTGGTCTTGTCAGGAGAAAGTAACCTCCTCTTTAACCTGCCGGCTATGAACCGCGACGCGAACGGCCAACGCTCATTCCGCGAGCTGGCGTGATCATGTCAGCAAAAAGTAATCTCATCTTTAGACCTGCGGCCTAAGAACTGTGACGTGAACTGCCAGCGCACATTCCGCGAGCGTATAGGCCTAATCTGGCGTGATCTTGTCAGGAGAAAGTAATATCGTATTTATGCCTGCGGGCTATGAACCGCGACGCAAATGGTCAGCCTACATTTCGCGAGCTTATAGGCCTAATCTGGCGTGATCATTTCAGCAAAACGTAATCTCATCTTTAGACCTGCGGCCTATGAACTGTGACGTGAGCGGCCAGCGCACATTCCGCGAGCGTATAGGCCTAATCTGGCGTGATATTGTCAGGAGAAAGTAATATCGTAGTTATGCCTGCAGGCTATGAACCGCGACGCGAATGGTCAGTGCACATTCCGCAAGCTTATAGGCCTAATCTGGCGTGATCTTGTCAGCAGGAAGTACTCTCGTCTTTATGCCTGCGGGCTATGAACTGTGACGCGAACGACCAGCGCACATTCCGCGAGTTTATAGGCCTAATTTGGCGTGATCCTGTCAGGAGAAAGTAATATCGTCTTTATGCCTGCCGGCTATGAACCGCGACGCGAATGGCGTTAACCTGTCGTGACCTTGTTAGAAGAAAGAACCCTGTCTCTGACTGCGGGCTATGACTCGCGCTACGCGAATGACTGGCCCGTGCAGCAAATAATGATACAGTATACTCTTTGAAATTAAATATTCTTCGCATAATCGTCGCAGCCTGCTTTTTTCCACGAAATTTTGGCAAAAAAAAGTGCGACGATTATGCGAGGAAATACGGTATGTCATTATAGGAACATAATATGCTTTGTACATAACTTCTTTAGCCATAATTGGTATATCCTTGTTCCATACTAGTCCCCGTACCTGTTGGTAGAAAGCACTCCCGAGTTGTATTCTTCTGCTAATTTCCAAATCTAGTCTTCCATCTTCAGTCAGTTCACTTCCCAAGTATTTGAAGTGTTTCACCACTTCCAATTCCTTATCTCCGACTTTGATTTCCTTCTTTGTCGCCTTTGTTCATCACCACTGTTTTACTCTTCTCCACATTTATCTTCAATGCCCATTGCTCAATCTTTTCATTTATTTATTTATTTATTTATCGTATGGCTTTTAGTGCCGGGAGTGTCCGAGGACATGTTCGGCTCGCCTGAGTCTGTAGCTGCTTCCAGCGGACACCCTAAAGGGCGAGCTACAAGTTCCGTTCAATTTCAAGTAGTTCCAACTTTCGCCACCAGATATCAATGATACCTAGTGGTGAACGTTGGAACTTTGATAGAGCGTTGTGACGAAATCTAACCTAACAAATTTTGCTTTACACAAGTTTAGTCTGTGAAAGGATCTTTTACACGCCATAAATCTATGACATGGGACCGCCGGCTTTACTTCCCCTCCGAAGGAAGGCATACTGAAGGATTTTAACGCTCTTAAAAAATCCGACGACTTCGGCCGGGTTTGAACCCGCTATCTTGGGCACAGCAGTTCAGCATGCTACAGACTACGCCACCGAAGCCACTTTTTCATTTATTACGTCTAACTGATCTTGTACTCCATCTCATCCTTGCCCCAGATCACAACATCGTCCGCAAACAGCATTACCTTCATCTTTGCCCTACTATAGTCTTTCATTGCTGCCTTCATGATGTCATCCATGACCATTAAGAACAATAAGGGTGTCAGCACACTTCCTTGCTTTAGTCTAGTGTCCATTTAAAACCATTCCAATGTCTCGACTCTATTCTTCACACTACTGGAGCAATCCATGCACATTGCATTTATCATGTCTCTCAGTTCCTTGCCTGCCTCCCTGTTTGTTAGGCTTTTCCAAACTTTTGTTCTAGGGATGTTATCATAGGCCTTTTCTACATAGGTTGATTGAATCCTCACCTGAATTATATATGAGGACCCCAGAAGTCAAGGGGTCTAAGTAACACAATCATTGTTTTGCGAAAACGTAAGTCAAATTTGAAAATATTTTGTAATAGGGAAAATTTGAATTTCACCATTTTGACCGTACAAGATGTATGCTCAGCTACTTAGCTTTTTATTACCAATGATAATAACCAGTTACAACATCCATTTTATCTTTTAAACGTAAAAATAAGCGAAGGATCTGCACATGGACCCCTTTACCTTTAACTTAAAATTACAAAAGTGAAAATGCCCACAGTACAAAATCAGTATAATTGCTGGTCTTGTTCCAAAAAGAACGATATTTTATCAAAATTTGACTTACTCGGTTTTTCAGAACAAGAATTGGGAGGTTAACACTTTTAAACATGTATTACTTGTCATCATCTGTGTTGTAGATGTTATAACCAAGTCAGTAGCAACATCATCTTCATTATCCGCAGGAGTTCCAGGATGTGGTAGTTCAGCGGTCTTTGTTTGATGGGATAGGTTTTGATAAAATTGGTGGTGTATCGGTGACACAAACTGCAGAAGATTCACCGGATCTTCATACTTTTTGTACTTTAGCTTTGGCATTTCAGCAATCGGTTGAAGGGTGGGAAGTTGTGCAGGAAGCTTACCCGTTCGTTGCTTTCTCATTGACAGTTCCTGGTAAGGCTTAAGACTGATGTCTTATAAAAACGATTGTTTGGATTGGTTTTTCATAAAGCAGTACCTGCATTCCTCATATCACTAGCACAGTTTTCTTGTACTTTTGTGGTTGAAGATCAATGAAGTCTTCATCCATCATCTTCGAAACTAAAAATTTCCAACTTGCTGTGGCAACCAGATTTATCCAGTCTTCTGCAGTAGTCACTGAAGGCTGAGATGTGTTTTACAGTGGGAGGAAGAGTCTGGATGAACTTCAATAGACAAGATGCTATCTCCTTTTAGGCCTCCACTTGCCTGCCCTTCGTGCCACACATACATAAGGCGGAGTGCCACTGGTTAAATTGTGATTATTGAGGTTGTATGTCCACATTTGTCGCAAATAGTAGGCTTTTGAATTTGTTACATGTGGTGTTGGCATCATCTTTTGAAGATCGAAGCAAATAGCAACTTGGTTGTCATCTTTAATTCCTTGCATTTTCTTTTAGCTACTTTTGCTGCCTTTGCTTTCCTTAGATGAACTTCTTTCTCAACTTCAGCTGCATGCTTTTCCTTAGGTGTACCATGTGTCATTTTTATTTGCAGCCTGTCATAAGTTATGCAGGTATCGATATGAGGCCTGTGGAAGCTTAGATTGAATTCAGTTAAGAATATTTGTCTCCTAGAGCTTACTTATTCAGGTTTCACATTTACTTCTTCTTGACAGAATGTTTCATACATTTTATACATTAAGTACGGATTGAAGTACTTTCGGTTGGGAGCTTTTTCTCTACTGTAATGACTTGAGTACATATGGAATTTCCTTATATGCTCACTGATTATTTCAACTCTGTTTGTTGGGATTTTGTTTGGCGCCTCCTTCTTTCCACGTTTGTCACGTGGTGAAATACGAGATGGATTTGTCTTTTTTTTTTTTCCTTAATGTAACGTTTCTTATCCTTTTCTTAGATATGTCAAGTCTTTTTAAAAAGAAGGCTTTGCACACTCTAAAACCGCCCAGGTTATAATTGATACGCCTTTGTGAGTGTTAGCTATGGTTTTCTTTCTTTTCACAGGCTGTAACTAGAGCACACCATTTAAGAACGATGTTTGAAGTTCCCAGCTGCCTAGTTTCCAATATTCTTTAAATAATAGTTCCCTCTGTTCATCGCGAATATTTTCAGTGCAATTGAATCTACACTGGTGATTGTATTCACATAACGTTTTAGCCTTATGCAGCTTCATATTACGAGTAACGTAAGGCAGTCCTGTATTCCTCAATTTCTTATGACATTTCCAGGTTTGCTCTCTTCTTGCCCCCCCGCTGAGGTTCAGGGGCCACAGCATTAGCCTACAAGTCTTCTTTCACATGTTAACTAGTCTTATAACAAGGGGCTGAAAAGCTTTTTTCAATAACACTGATAGCTGTCCCCTCCACTAACAGAATCCTTTGCAATGGTTGGTGGTAAAGGGGTCCTAGTGACACTGGACCTCTAGTGCTCCAAGGTTGAACTACAACCCACTAAGTAGTGAAGGGGCATGACGCTAGGTGGCATTACATGTGAGGGAAATCTCTTGGATCCCTTTACCATCTAAAAGATTAGTATTTTCTCATCCCATTCCCGTAATTAACTCATTTTTTTCAATAATGTCACTTGGACCCCTTGACTTCTGGGGTCCTCATATACACACACTAATACAGCCATCAGAATAACACAGATTATCAGACAAAATTCAACACTCACCCAAGTACACGGAGCTAAATGAACATGATGTCCATGCATCTCAAATGAAACAACAACAACAGCTTCCTACCCAAATCCTTCCTCAAATAAAAGTACACACACTAGTAAGCCTACAGACATCACAGTGACACAGGTTATCAGACAACTTCTAAACCCACCCAAGTACACGAGGCTACAAGACCATGATGCCGCAAAACCCCTAAAGAATCAACAACAAAAACAATAGACTGTACCGCGGATCAAGGACAACGAATGTTAATCACTCTAGTCGAGTGTTGAAATATGTGGTGTTATAAGTATAGGCTATATATAATATTTTTTTGATTGCAAATACACACTCTATATGCTTAACAATATAACGTGTGAGTACTTATAAATCAATAAATACAAAAACAAACGAAGTGAAAAAATTTGAACCTGCTGGGATTTGATCCACAAACCCCCACCATTGCTACCATTACGCCACATATGCCATCTTTCATTGCTGCCTTCATATTGTTAATAACTTAATAAGGCAACACTGAAAAGTGGCTTCAATGAATGTTGAATGTCTGTATGTTTATGTTTCAGGTACCGGAACCTGCTTTGCCTTTCATCCCACAGACCCCACTATATTAGTAGTGGGAAGTGAAGAAGGTCTGATCTTCAAATGTAAAACCGAATACGCTTCAGAGTTCCTCTATACTTATGAGGCGCATCACATGGCTGTGCATAACATAGATTACAACTTGTTCTGTCCGGAGATCTTCGTGTCCTGCAGTGCCGACAGGCGGGTGAAGATATGGGACGACAAGAGAGGGCGAGTATTGTTACATCATGTATAACTCTTAAAAACTCTACGCCAACCAATACAAATTATGAAACATCCATTCAATTGTTGTACAGTACATGTTTCGGTCTACGGTGAGACCATCTTCAGCAAAACTTAGATCAAGAATATACAGGGTGTCTCAAAATAATGTACTAACACTTTGAATGACTATAAAATGATTATTTATAAAAATAGAGACAAGTTTAAGGACTTCAATTATAGAGGAGACATGTAATTAAAGACTCATGTTCGCATATGTTCAAATTGATGACCGTCAGTGTCCTGACAAAGTGGATAACGCGAAGCAAAAGATTCGCAAACGTTACGACAAAGTTCATTTGGAATTATCCTGACATTGTCTGTCAATTTTCAATTTCTTGTTGCAATGTAGGATTTTCAGCGCATACGCTTCATGATGCGATGGATGCTATCTTTCGAGATGTGTGTCTCTCGAGCTGTTTGTCGTAGTGATTTTGGTGGGGATCGAGTGAGGGCTTCCTGCACCTTTTCTTCTTTTCTAGGACTGGTGGATGTCCGTGGTCGTCCAGAACGTTTCTTGTTGACGTTGTGAACGGTTCCATCTGCTTCAAATTTATCTCTGATGCGAGCAATGGTCCGCTGCGTTGGTGGCAGTTTGTCGAACTCCTGGACACTGACAGTGATCAATTTGAACATTTGCGAACATGAGTCTTTAATTACATGTCTCTTCTATAATTGAAGCCCTTAAACTTGTCTCTATGTTCATAAATAATAATTTTATAGTCATTCAAAGTGTTAGTACATTTTTTTTGTGACACCCTGTATTTTATTATTATTATTAATTTTACTGGCCACATTGGACCACTTGAGTCTTCCATGTACACTTTTTTCTTTGAAGGTTGTATTGTTTGATTATTCTTATCTGCCCAGTACTTCCTCATTCGTTCTGATCGCAGTGTTCTTAATTTTAAGTAAAATATAATTAATTTAAATCTAAAATTCTTATTTGATATGTAAGAAAATGATTGCTGTAGCTCACTCACTCACTCACTCAGAAGGCTTCTATGAGACACGAAGATCCCGCGCAGATCTCACAAAATGCCTCCACTGAACTGTGTTTTGGGCGAGTTATTGCCAGTTGTCCACATTCAGATGTCTACAAAGTTTGGAGATTTTATTATTCCAAGAACTTTGTGGTATTCCTACTGGCCTTTTTCCTCTTGGTTCTTCTTTAAAGATTTGTAAGACCATCCTATCATCTCCCATCCTTAGTAAATGACCAGCTCATTGAAGTCTTCTGGAGTTAATGGTGTTGAGTATTGGTACTTGCTGTGATAGTGAGTATATGTCTTTATTTGATCTTTTTCTCCTGCTTTGAGATGCGGAGTCAAAAAATGATCTCATCGGTGGGCTCTTGGTCTTTTTGGAAGCCTTCATAGGGAAGTTAAGGCTGCTTGAGCTTTTGGTTCTCGCAGTCAAGTAGTGCAGTTGCACTCTATATAAAGGGAGGTAGCGCGCAGTTCGTTACTCCTGTGGGGGTCTGGGCGGGGACACCAAGAGCCCCCCGATGAGCCAGCTTGGTGTCCAAGGCAAAACCCCACACAAGACACGGCACAAACCGAGAAGAATTGCTGAGTTTTAATTCACCAGCCGTGAAAGCCAATATACCATCATTTTCCTATACACTTTATTTTCGAAAACCAGCTACTGGTGTTCTTTCTGTTTTGTTACTCCCCATGATACTGCACCGTGCCTAATGATGGTATTGTATATTTTCAGTTTTGTATTTCTCATCAAAAATTTGGATCCCAATAAGAACTGAAGAGAGTAATACACTCATACCTCATCCACGGAATCTGTGAAGTAGGTTTGCGCATGACGTCACACAGAGGAAGTGAAAAGAGAATACTATGGGAGGAGCTTGGCAGCCCAGCCAAGGTCCCACCTCCTTCATGCGCTTATTATTCAGTGACAACGCGCCTCATTGGCCAGTCAGCCGAGTCACCCTGTGCGCAGACTATGTGATTTCACACTGGCACTTCGCTGATTGCTTGGACAGAGTTCAGTTAGAATTCTGTAATCTAACTTGAATTTCCACTTCTCTATGATTCTGTTCATCATTGGCAGCTTCAGTGGCGTAGAGGTAGCATGCTGAGCTTCTATACCCAAAATCGCGGGTTCAAATCCGGCCGAAGTCGTCGGATTTTTAAAGAGCGTTAAAAATCCCTCAGTATGCCTTCCTTCGGAGGGGAAGTAAAGCCGGTGGTCCCATGTCATAGATTTATGGCATGTTAAAGATCCTTCCACTAATTACACCTGTCTGAAGCTAAATTGTATAGGTTAAGAATGTAAACCACGCTCTTGGCAAGAGCCGACTGTGGTGACGTCTGGTAGCTAAGTTCTGAACTAGTAGTCGTTGACGGTGGCGTTTGGTGGCAAAAGTAGCAACTACTTGAAAATTGATCGTCTGCAGTCCTTACTTGAATTAAAACAGATACACACACTAATACAGTCATTACAATTAACACTGGTTATCAGACAGATTCTACACACACCCAAAGTACACAGGGCTACATGACCGCGTTGTCGCAGCCCCTAAACTTAAGACCCAACCAACCGTTCATCATTCATGACTCGTAAGAATTTGAAATGTTCAACCCGACACTTGCCAATAATAAGAGGTAACCGATTCCCAAACACGTCAGTATTCCTCTTCATTACCATGTACTGTGTTTTATGGTCATTAATTCTAAGGCCTAATTTTAAAGCTATCTCCTCAAGTCCAACAAACAATTTCCTTATATCAATCACATTTCTTCCTACGATTACGATATCATCTGCATATGCAAGCACTTTATCATACTGTCCAAGATGGTAGGTTCCTCAGTTTAGGGGCTGCGACAATGCGGTCATGTAACCCTGTGAACTTTGGGTGTGTGTGGAATTTGTCTGATAACCGCTGTTGTTATTATTATTATATTTTTTTTCGTATGGCTTTTAGTGCCGGGAGTGTCCGAGGACATGTTCAGCTTGCCAGTTTTGTAGCTGCTTCGAGACGGACACCCAATGGGTGAGCTACAAGTACCGTTGGGGAGGGAAGTTGGAATGGAAGGACAAGGAGTTGGAAGGTAGCGGCTGTGGCCTATAGTTAGGGACCAACCCCGGCATTTGCCTGGAAGGAAGATGGGAAACCACAGAAGACCATCTTCAAGGTTGCCGGCGGGGGGATTCGAACCTCCTCGCCTCCCGGGTGTGACTGACTGCCAGCAGTCATGCCGTAACGACCACGGCTAACTCACCCGGTACCGGTGTTACTTGTGATGGCTGTATTAGTGTGTGTCATCTGTAATTGAGGTAAGGACAGCAGATGATCAATTTCAAGTAGTTCCTACTTTTGCTACCATCAATGACACCTAGCTGTGAACATGGCTACTAGTTGCCAGCGCAACCTGCACCTGGGGGCGAACGTTGGGATTTAAACAGAGCGTTAATCAAATCTAACCTACAGATTTAGCTTCACACAATTGTAGTTAGTGGAAGGTTCTTTTACATGTCATAAATCTATGACATGGGCCCGCTGGCTTAAATTCCCTCCGAAGGAAGGCATACTGAGGGATTTTTAACGCCTTCTGCAATTGATCTGTCGTTGATTTGGTGTTTAATTTAAATAGTGTTTCACAAGCGTAAGTCGCTTCAGGTTTAACAACGGAACTATTTAGTATGAAGTACAAATAAATACAAAGATAAATCACATCGCATAGACAAATGACAACAATTGTTGTTGTTGTTGTTGTTGTTGTTGTTGTTGTTTTTGTTTTAGGGAGCAGTACAGCAAAATGCCCTATTGGGTCAAAAATGAAAAATGCCCTTTTGGATCAAAATGCAAATAGGCCTATTGGGACAAAATGGCCTACTAGGAAAAAATGTAATCATGACCTATTGGGTCGAAATGTAAACATTTCCCCATTGCACCATAAAATGAAAAAATGTCCTACTGAGTCAAAATACAAAAATGTGTTATTGGGCTAAAATGCAAAAAGCCCTACTGGACCAAAAATATAAATGCTCTATTATGGAAAAACAAAAAATGGCATATTGTAACCAAATTTTAGGTTACAGAGCTCACCTTTGGGTTTCTGTTGGTATTATTTTTAGTTTTTAGGTTTGGAAATGTCTGCCTCTTGTTGGGACACTGCAGAAAGTTTAGTGCCTATACTTTGTATTTCAAAAGAAAGAACCTGGCATATTTGGCGGGAACGATAGTAAAATGGCCGCCACGGGCTCCTATTGGCTGGAATTTGTCAATTAGCACGACACGTTGCCAGTGCGTTGCTCACGATTCAGTCGCTTGTTAGCCGCTGTCTGTGTCTGAGTTACTTTTAGCATCGAGTTTTAATATTTTTGTTTCCATTTTACTTCATTATTTCTTTTATTTCGACCAGAGGACTGGACACATGCTCTACAGCATGTAGAAAGAAATTCTGAAGGCTTCTGAACGAGACGGAGTTCTGGATATCGCGGTGGATGAGATGATCATTAACCTCGGCAATTCATCAAGTTCTGAAGATGATGATGATGATGATAGGGACAGTGACGGGATGGAAGGTGTCGAACCCTTGCCAAGTGACTGAGGATTATTGGTGTCAGTTCGCGGCAGTCGATACTAACTTACGAGTACCGGTACAGCACAAGTTACTGTTTCCTGTCATACCGTACCGTAGTGTTCAAATTACCATCTGTCTTTCAATAGCCTGCAAATCGACAATGTGGAAACACGGCAATAAAGACGCAACAGAGCGGCTTGTTTGTGTGCTCGGCTAAATACTTCTTTACTTTAACATTTCGTTTGTGGAATGACAAAAGCTACAGTATTTGGTATTGACCGTACTGAGTCGTGATACAGTGAGTGAGTGAGTGAGCTTGGTGTTATCATGATGTTAATCAACTGCTGTAAACTGTGAATGACCTCCACACAGAATGTTGTTTCATCTTGAAGGATCATTGCATGGTGAGTGTTGATATATCCATCCATCATCAGATTACTTTGTGGTCCGGGTTCGATTCCCGGTCAGTGCATGTGATATTTTCGAAGGGAAATGCCATGTCCTGTGGTTCGGATTCCACGTAAAAAGGAGGTCCCGTGGCTCATGATCTCATGATTAACGGTCACGTTAAACTACAAGCTTCCTTCCTTTCCTTTACTTTGTATTTTGTATTACCGGTAGTCTATATTTGTATAGCTGTTTGGCCTCTTTCTCGTATTTATTGAATAACGGTTATAAAACTAGCAGACAGACAGAAGACCTGCGACATAAAGTCAGAGAAGGTTATTCAGTTTGAAAACAGTTGGAGCTGTTACGATGGGCATGCTGGTAAGACAATAATTAATTACTTAATTAATTATTGGCTGCTTGGTAGGGAGGAGGGATGAGTTTACTTTGTATTAAAACTCGGGGGAGACAGGAATTGCTTGATTTGGAGGGATAGAAGGTGGGTTTGGTGAAGAATAATGGAATGGAAGCGGGACGGCGTACTCTGCAGTTTAACCCCGCACAGTCAAATTCGGCCTATAGGTATCCTAGCGGAATAGCTCTACTGTCGAATAGCTTGGCGATAGCGAGGTGCAGGCTTGGTGGAAAGGCTGGCAGATCATCAATTGGCATCAGTTCTCGATAGAAGTCCGAGCTTGAAGCAGTGGCGGCTGACTTGGGTGAATGCTGGACTCAGAAGATCATGTGAAGATGCATAGTTTCGGTGTGTTATTTATTTGTTTATGTACCGGTACCGTATTTCTCTATTTGAATGTCCTCGGCGTTGACTCAGGATCGACATTTACATTATATTGCGCATGATAGTACCAATATAATGTCCGAAGTACAGTATAGCCCTGTGTATATTTGAATCAGCTGATCTACATCAACCATAAAAACTTGGCAACACCGCTCAGCTGTTCCAAGCTCCCGCCGTTTCCTTCACGTTTTTTCTTTCGAAATACAGACTATAGTGCCAACTAGGATCTCTACGGTGATTCCGGCAGGGGGCTTTGCCCAATGAAGTTCATTCTCGTATACGTTCTTGTTACTATGGTGATGTAAGCCTCCGTGGCTTAGGCGGCAGCACGCCGGCCTCTCACCGCTGGGTCCGTGGTTCAAATCCCGGTCACTCCATGTGAGATCTGTGCTGGACAAAACGGAGGCAGACAGGTTTTTCTCCGGGTACTCCGGTTTTCCCTGTCAAAATTTCATTCCAGCAACACTCTCCACTATCATTTCATTTCATCTGTCATTCATTTAATCATTGCCCCAGAGGAGTGCGTCAGGCCTCGGCAACCGGCACAGTTCATATCCTCGCCGCTAGTTGGGGGCTTCATTCATTCCATTCCTGACCCGGTCGGAGACTGGAAACAGGCTGTGGATTTTCATTTTCACTATGGTGATGTGATGTTTTTAATGATGAGGAGGTTATGTTCTGAGGAATGGCAAGGTTCATTTTGAAGTAAGAAAAATGTTATGTTTGGGGATGGTGATGTGGAGGTTATATCTTTTCTGTTTGTGGGGATGATTTGTGTAGGCAGTTATGATAATGTTATGTTGTGATGTATGGTAGAGGTGTCTGTTAGGTAGTCAGCCCGAAGGCTGGTTGGATCCTCAAAAAGTGCCGCCGTTACGTTATGTGAGTAGATACCCACAAAAACCCAAGGCAGCGCTATTTTGAGGTGTTCTAGGCAAGAAGAGGAGTGAGGTAGTTTGCCATTGCTTTCCTCACTGAGTCAGAACAGTAGTCCTAACCCTATGAGTTGAACCTTTCACAGCATTCACAGGCACTGACTATGCCCCGAATGCCATTACTAAGCACCACCCATAGGTAGAGGTGTATTGAAGTAATAAGAATAATGAAAGAAGAGTATCAAGTATTATGATTTGGTTTGTCCATGCAGACATATTACCTGAAAAGTGGAGTAATAAGAAAGGAGCAGAGGAATATTAAGCTAGCAGAAGAATATTAAGAATTGTCTGAGGGGTATTTTTCCCTTATGAAGGTAGTTGTGGATACTGTACAAGAAAGAGATGCAGGTAATGGAAGCTTGCTTACATGTCGACAAACAGGTATTGATAGTTTTGATTGCCAGAGAACATCCAGAAAAGAAGAATTTGGAAGTGGGCGAGGATGAGATGGAGGTACAAGTTAGACAGTTAGACGTAATAAATGAAAAGATTGAGCAATGGGGATTGAAGATAAATGTGGAGAAGAGTAAAACAGTGGTGATGAGTAGAGATAAAGAAGGAAAAGGAATAATCAAAGTCAGAGATAGGGAATTGGAAGTGGTGAAACACTTCAAATACGTGGGAAGTGAACTGACTGAAGATGGAAGACTAGATTTGGAAATTAGCAGAAGAATACAACTCAGGAGTGCTTTCTACCAACAGGTACGGGGACTAGTATGGAACAAGTATGTAGAAAGCATATTATGTTCCTATAATGACATATGCAGCAGAAACTTGGACAATGACTAAGAGGGATGAAAAGGAAGCTTGTAGTTTAACGTGACCGTTAATCTTCAGATCATGATCCACAGGACCTCCTTTTTACGTGGAATCCGAACCACAGGACATGGCATTTCACTTCGAAAATCTCACATGCATTGACCGGGGATCGAACCTGGACCGCCTTGGTCGGACGCATACAGCTAGACCGCTGAGCCACCACGCCCCCCTAAGAGGGATGAGAGCAGAGTACAAGCAGCTGAGATGAGATTCCTGAGAAGTATGGTCCAGAAAATGAGGAGAGACAGAGTGAGAAATGAAGATATACGGAAAGAACTGGGAGTACAGAAACTAAATGACCAACTGGAGCAAAACAGATTGAGATGGTTTGGACATGTCAAACGGATGAATGAAGTAAGGCTACCAAGACTAGCACTGGAACGACGGATGACAGGGAAGAAAGGACGAGGAAGACCAAGAATGCGTTGGATGGACTCGGTGGAGAATAGTATTAGAAAACGGAACCTGGATTGGAACACTGTGTCGGATGAGGAATGGTGGAACGACAGAACAAAGTGGAGAGGAATCATATTTGCCCCCACCCAGTGTCAACTGGAAAAGGGGAAATGAAGATGACGACGAGAAGAATCATTATCATTATATGTTTGTGATTTCAACCTTTCTTCAGGGTATTTGCATTTGAACTGTCATCGTGTTATGTGACTAGTATTAGTTATTAATAAATAAGTGTATATTAGTGAAGTCCGTGTACTGTAGGCTACTTTGTGTGATTCATTTAGAGAGTACATCGCCCCGCTACCCTGAGGTGGCAAGCTTGGATATTATAATTATTACAATAATAGGCCAAAAATGTGACTCAACTACTGGGCCAATATGCAAAAGAAAAAAATCATGATTGCAACAAAAAATAATAAAACATGCTAAAAATTATATATTGCAATGAACTATGTCCAGGACTTAATAATTTTGGTGAAGCAGCAACAATTTGGCAATGTATTTGGATATGTTTGAAGACTACAACATTATGAGTTTTTGGTTGGTTCCTTAGTTTAGGGGCTGCAACAACGCAGTCATGTAGCCCCGTGTACTTTTTGTATGTGTAGAATCTGTCTGATAACCGGTGTTAATTATTGTGATGGCTGCATTAGTGTGTGTTATCTGTTTTAATTCAAGTAAGGACCACAGATTACCTACTACTACAGATAGCCGACAGCCATGCTAATTCTTGGCACCTAAGACTTCAGCGCTGTCTGGTGTTTGGCCGTGGTACTAGTTGACGTGTAGCACGGCCGTGCGGGTAGCCTACCCCACCCCTTCCCCTCGTTCCACTACTAATATTCTCGTCCTAAATTCTCTATCCACTTCAATGTTCCGAAAATCACAATCTTCCCAATACTTATAGCACGTTTTTAAGTGAGGAGATAATCATATGATCAACAAGAAATAAATCACAATCAAAATACCAATAACATTTTTTTTTAATAATACCTAAGTGGGAAATTGTGAATTCCTGAACTCTGAAATGAACGATCACAGCATTTAGGACATGTTAGTTAGTTATTGTTGTTTAAGGGGCGGAACTACGACGTCATCTGCCCCTATTTTAGGACATGACCTCATCAATAATTTACATGTTTACATTTCTTTCAGTTGCAATTGGAGCATATTGCATTGGTGACAAGAATTAGGCTACTAAAAGGCCTGCAGCATATTATTACTCACCTTAAAAAAATGGTCCCTTCCAATTAACCACAGTAGGCCTATTTAGGCCTATAACCAATTAGTTATTAGAATAAACTGCAAAGGAAAAGTACTGGGAAGGGATAATATTCATATCTTAAAATGCTTGATGCTGTTAGGAATAACAGTAAAATGTTAGGAGAGAATGCTAAGGAAACAGGTGGTGTAACCAGATCACACTAAAATTGTTAGTGCAATGAGTGCCAAATTATTAGGAGACTGAAATTTCAGAAAAATAATTGGATATTACAAAATTTCTATACAGTAGTTAATTTCATATTCCCTTTAAAATATATCCAATTCACCAATTTTTGCAGGGTGAAATACAGTAAGTACATCAAAAAAATCATCGCACACTAATACAGTAAATTCTATGACATGCTGTGAAGGGGAAAGGAGAAATAGGACTTTCAATGAAAAACAAGAAAAACACTCAATACTGCTAGAAATCATCATGTTTTATTTTAAAAGTTGTCAACGAAGAAAAATAACAGTGAGAGTCAAGATCACACTTAGGAAAAATACAGTAATCAAATCTGGTCCTCCTTAAAAGTACGTGTTGAGGCATGTTCCTTTCTTCTTTCTTGCCAAGGCATAACAGTAGGCTATAGCACAGGATAATGAACCTCTTCCCTCTTTTATGCCATCACTAACACTGATGAACAGCAAATTCCTACAACACATGCAAGTTTGTATGTTGAAGCAGTAAACTTAATAAAATATGTAATGCTTCAAATGGAGAACTTCAATTTGCTGATTCGTGTATGGTTGCATCTACTATAACTACATTTTAAAAGAATCTCTTATTGTACAGTCATAGTGTTGTTGATTTAATTCATTTAGGGCTTTTGATAACATTCATTTAGCCCTGTGTACTTGGAAGTGTGTAGGATTTGTATGATAATCTGTGTTATTGTAGTATCTGTAGTAGTGTGTACTGCTCGGGTCTAAGCTGCGTGAACCTAAGAGGAATGTGCATCGCAGATTATGAGAAGTGGTGTTGACGAGTGATGAGGTACCTCAGTCCGTGCATAGTACAGAACCAAATACATTGGTCGGTGACTCACTCATTCTTTCGTAACACCACAGTGGTTTGAGCAACGGCCCTATGTAAGCATTATTGGAATAGAAAGGAATACCAGATATCATGACGGGCTGTTGAGAGACCCTTCTCTTCTCGCCTGACCCTTCCCGAGCAGTATAGCCTACTTTTTGTAATTCAGGTGACGAATGGAAAGGAGGCAGCCATAGTTTTAAGTTAGGATCAATCCCAGCACTAGCCTGGAGTGGAAGTGGGGAAACCACGGAAAACCACTTCTTGGATGGCCGAGGTGACAATCGAACCTACCTCTTCTCATTTCTGGCTCACGAAGCTGATTGTGAGTCGTTCCAACCCTCAGACCAGAATTAAATTACTTGGAACCTAGCCCAGGACCTCAGGAGTGGCAGCTACCACACCACAAGGTGGTATTATAGTAGCACTGAATGAAAGTAGAACGAGTGATAACATTCTCTATAAGGGGCAGATGACCTTGTAGTTCATCCCCTTGAAACAACAATAACTCACTACCTATAGGTGTATTTTCCAGAGTTGGAATCTGACAGTTCAGCACCACTGGGCAAAAACAGTTGACGACTAGATCGCTCGCATAGCTTGTTGCCACGGAAACTATACAACGCTGCCAATTTGTGTGATGCTATTTGACCACGTGCTTGTCGCCGATCAGTCGCTTGTTTGGTTGCCTCCAGTGCACACTCACCTTGCTGCGTTTCATAATCTGTTGTTTTTATGAGTTATAATTGTTTGATTTAATTGGTTAATTACTTTTTTGTGTAGGATTTATAACTTACTTATTTATACTTTATACTTATAATTCATTAGAGATAAATTTCATACTTGGAGGCTGGATTTAGACAGCTCCTTAACCCGGTCCATGAGTCAATCCTAATTGGCTACATGGATAATTCTTGCCAGGCGCGTCCACGTCGCGGGGGTGGGCAACGGTACTGTAATATACCATGGAACTACAGTACCGGCTAAGTTCTGGTGAGGACCCAGTCCTATGGGGTATAACATAGGCCCCGTGCACAGGGTTACGTGCGAAGACCTCAACGGAATCTGCAGCGGAGAAGATGGACTTCGGAACGGTGGAGATTGCGGAAGAGGCAACCCAGTACTCGGGGAATAGTATGAGTACAGCATCAATCGGCAGCGTCTGTTTCCCATGTTAGGGGCGGCTGCAAGGGCGTCTGTTCTCCATGTTAGGGGCGGCCTGAATAATAGCTGGCAGTAGCTTCATAAAATGCCTTTGGGAGTGGCGACCCCATCGTAATAATAGCCTAAAATGGATATGGCACTTCCAATGATTCGGAAAAGGTTAGGGCGTACCCTGCAGGCGACGCGCAGTTCTTTTGGTACTGGGGGAACTGTGAGAAATGGGCGACCAGTAACCGAAATGAAAGTGGGAATCATGAATGTCATGACCCTGACAGGCAAGGTGGAGGAGGTGGTAGACTTCATGGAGAGGGAGAAGGTTGGAATGATGGGGCTGAGTGAAGTGAAATGGAAAGGTAAAGGAAGGAAGAAATTGAGGAAAGGATATACATTATACTGGAGTGGTGGCCAAGAGGCAAAAAATGGCGTGGGGCTGATAACCTCGAAACAACTGGAGGAGTATGTTGAAGTGGTAGAGTGTGTGAGTGACAGAATAATGAAAATTAGAATGAAGATGAAGAATGACGTGATGGACTTCATACAAGTGTATGCACCACAGACTGGAAACAGAGAAGAAGATATTGAAGTATTCCTGGAGGATGTAGAAAGAGTAATCTCAGATGTAGAAGTGGTGATCATGGGAGATATGAATGCACAAGTCGGAAATGAGAGACAAGGGAAGGAAGAAGTCGTTGGACCATATGGATATGGGAAAAAGAACCGGGAAGGAGAGGAACTTGTAAACTTTTGTGAAAGGAATGGACTGATAGTGGGTAATTCATGGTTTCGGAAGAAAAACAGCAGGAAAATTACGAGATATGGGTGGGGTGATAGAAGAACAAAATCAGTAATTGACTACTTCCTGGTGGAAAGGACAAATCGCAGAAAGCTGATGGATGTGACAGCTTTACCAGGAGAAGCATTTGATGGGGACCATAGAACTGTGGTGGCAAAATTTAGATGGGGAAAATTGGAAAACCTAAAGGAGATCAGAGAAAGTAAAATAAAAGTATGGAAATTGAAAGACAAAGCTGTACAGGAAGATTTTCAGGAGAGATTGAAGCAACAAATCCCAGTTACTGAAGTGGAAAATGTAGAAGAGGAATGGTCCCACTTTAAAAAGGCATTTGCTGGTGCAGCAGAGAGTGCTTGTGGTAGGACGTCAACAAGAGTGAAAGAGAAGGAGACACCGTGGTGGAATGAGGAAGTGAGGAAAGCAGTGAAAGAAAAGAAGTCTGCATGGAAAGAATGGAACCGAGATCAAACAGAAGAAAGCAAAAGGAAGTATCACGACAGCAAACGGAGGTGTAAGAAAGTGGTAGGAGAAGAAAAGAAGAAAAGTTGGGAAGAATTTACACGAAGAATGGAAACAGATGTAAGTGGCAGTAAAAGGATGCTGTATGGGCTTCTAAGAAGTAAGAGGAAAGAAAGGGTTACTACAAAGCTGGTGAAAAAGGAAGATGGAGAGTTGTTAACACACCCGGAAGAGATAAAGGGACGATGGAAGGAGTATTTCGATAAGCTATTAAACGTGAGCAATTGTACTGGTGAGATCGAAGTGACACAGCCTGACGACTCTATAACAGAAGATGATATAACAATGCTGGAGGTAGAATTAGCAGTACAGAAGATGAAGATGGGAAAAGCAACAGGGGTGGATGAGATCAGTGTAGAAATGATAAAGGCTGCTGGACCTGTTGGTATGCAATGGCTGTATCGACTGCTAAAGTGTGTGTGGAAACGGAAATGTGTACCAGAAGACTGGGTGAAAGGGCTAATAATACCAGTGTTTAAGAAAGGGGACAAGAAAGTGTGTGATAACTATAGAGGGATCACCCTCATATCACAGATAGTAAAAATACTGGAAAGGATATTAGAAAGAAGAATGAGAAGAAAGGTGGAAGGAGAGTTGCAAGAGGAACAGTATGGCTTCAGGAGTGGAAGATCCACAGTGGACCCAATCTTTAGCTTGAGGCAGGTGATGGAAAAGAACTGGGAATATGGAGAGGATTTGATCATGACTTTCATAGATCTAGAAAAGGCATATGATAGTGTCCCCAGAGAGAAGGTATGGGAAACCATGGTTAAGAAGAGACTGGGAAGAGAAATGTTGGAAATGGTGCAAGCAATGTACAACAACTGTGTTAGCAGGGTTCTGACCCCTGTTGGAAAGACAGATTGGTTTAGGAACAAGACTGGACTAAGACAGGGGAGTGTGCTGTCACCTCTTTTATTCATAATGGTAATGGATGAAATTGTAAAGGAAACAAAGGAAGCATATGGACATAAAGAAATGAAGTTACTATTATTTGCAGACGATATTGTGGTCTGGGGAAGGAACACGGAAGAAGTGCAAAAACAACTAGATGCACTGAACGAAAATATTCAGAAGTATGGCCTGAAAATCAGTATAGAGAAAAGCAAGACCATGGTGATGACAAGAGGGGAAAGACAAGGAAAGGGCATTGTGAAAATTGGAAGTCAGAGTTTGGAAATTGTGGACACGTTCAAATACCTAGGAAGTGAATTGATGCAAACTGGTAGGTTGGACATGGAGATTGGCAGGAGGGTACAGCAGAGCAATGCATTCTATCAAAGTGTAAGAAAACTTGTTTGGGATAAGGAAGTACCAGGGAAAAGCAAGGAGGTAATGTATAAAATGTACTATGTACCCATATTAACGTATGCAGCTGAGACTTGGACCCTGACGAGCAGGCAAGAGAGTAGAATCCAAGCCAGTGAAATGAAATTCCTAAGAAGTATGATAGGTAAGACAAGGAAAGACAGAGTGAGGAATGAAGATGTTAGGAAGGAAGTTGGGATGGGAAAACTAAATGAGAGAATTGAGAAGAATAAACTAAGGTGGTTTGGACATGTAAAGAGGATGGAGGAAAATAGAATACCAAGACAGATGCTGGAGGCGAAGTGCAAGGGTAAGAGAGCAAGGGGAAGACCTAGAACAAGGTGGATTGATTCAGTGAAGAACAGCGTGAGAAAAAGAAATCTGGACTGGGACAAGATCGTGGAGGAAGAATGGTGGAAGGAAAGAGGAAAGTGGAGAAGTGCCATAAATACCCCGACCCGGCAGAAGCTGGATAAGGGGAAATGATGATGATGATGATGATGATGATGAAATTTCATACTGTTAGTTACCATGCCAATAAGAGTTTGTTATCTAGACCTCCTATACGGTTACCTAGGCAACAAATATTCATCATCTAGGCCAGGGGTTCTCAGCCTGTGGTATGCGAAACATATCAGGGGGTACGCGGCAGGCCATCCTTCTACTCGATCCACATTCACAGTGAGCTTCGTGCCATGACTACTGTGTGAGTTATTTACGGCGCGTGTATTTGACTTCCACAAAGAATTGCATATTTTCTTTACCGAGCACAATTCTAATTAATCATCAGTACTCAATGACTTTGGTTGGCTTTTAAAATTGGCCTATTTAAGTGATATTTTTGAAAAACTGAACATTTGGAATAAGTGGATGCAAGATAGTGTTTCTGATATGTTCTATGTTGAAATGAAAACTATCGCAATGATTGCAAAAATCACCCTTTGGGAAAAGGAACTGAAAAACAACAACTATATTTCGTTTTATTAAAATATCTTTCCTTATGAAATTACAAAGGTTAAACCATACTAACTAAATACCTTTTACATTTTTAATAACCATTATTACTGCCTAAGAGAGGTTAGTAGGGGGTACGCAGGATGTTAAATTTTTTAAAGGGGTACGATGGTTGAAAAAGGTTGAGAACCCCTGATCTAGGCCTAAAAACATCATGTTTCTCAGTGAAGCGAACGAACTTCATCTGTATTATGCCTATTATTTGGAATGTTATTCGAAGAGAAAATTCTGTTTATTAAAACTGATTGAGACGAGAACCTTCATTTGACCCTCACAACTTGGTTAATACGGATGCGTGACTATCCCCACTTTGCGTGACAAAATTCAGGGTTGCATATATGGCTATCACGCTACCTATTAATTAATTATTGTTCCAGGCCAAACCCATTGGTCTAGAGAAAGATTTATTGATGTGTGACTATTCGCACTGTGTGTGACAAGTACTTGGGTTGCATAGGCTGCACTATCTAAGTTAGTAATATTTGGTCGAGACAAATACTTAAAAGTTGTTGCATCTAGACCGTCATTGGAGTTGCGATGGACTGTGGTGAAATCGTTAACATGATAGAGGGAGAGGGATTGGGATTTCTACGTTCAATATCTGCCATTGCTGAACTATTTGCTGGCTTATTCTCGTTGTAGTTGTTCGAATAGCTTCAAAAGAAATATTTATATTCTGCACAAAGTCTTGACATGTTTATCATTTCGTGTAGTTTTAGGAATGATTCCTTGTATAAAGTTTCAATCGAATTAATGCTCTCGTGTCCGGCAGGTTTCATCTGCATCGGAGTTGAAAAATGAAATTGTTCCAACGTTAATTGTATCTTGAGAATCACCTGTTGCTGGTTGTATTACTATGTATAACGTGGTTGTGACCATTAGGTTATCTAGTAACTTATCATGTTATGTGTACTACTTACAAATGCACATTTTGGTTGTAGCATATGGACATTGTACTGTGATCAGAACGTTGTGAAATTGAATACGAGTATCTCAAAAATAAAGCACACAAAAGTTTTCTAGTTATATCTTAATGCTACAACCAATATGTGCATTTGTAAGTGCACATATCATAAGTTCATAGATACTGGTCTCGCAACCATGTTATACATTGTAATATCACCAGCAATAGGTGATCCAGATACAATTATCGTTGGAACAATTTCATTTTTCAACTCCGATGCAGATGAAACCTGCTGGACACAAGAGAGCATAGCATTAATACGATTAAAACTTTTATACAAGGAATCGTTCATTAAACTACACAAAATGATATAGGCCTACATATTAAGTTAAGAGCTTTGTGGAGTAAATAAATATTTCTGAGCTATTTGAACAACTACAAAGAGAATAAGCCAGCAAATAATGGTTTGGCAATGGCAGATATCGAACATAGAAATCTCAATTCCTCTATCGATGTTAACAAAATCACTACAGTCCATCGCAACTCCAATGGCACAGTCTAAATGCAATAACTTCTAAGTATTTTACACTCAAATACTATGGTATATCGCTGATCCAGTTTTGAAGAATTTGCTAACACCCAAAATACGAACCAATAAGGAACTTTTAATTAAATTATTAAAGGATATCAATTTCTCTTAACACTTGGTAACCTAGTTCATAATCCATTTACGCTGATGCTGAAGAAGGTACAGTACCGGTATCAATGTATTGCCAAAACATGTAGCCTACATCGTTTAATAAATATTACATCATAGAATTGACAGGGCAGTGGTTCATCAAATGTATCACCAGCCAATATGGTTAACTATTATCACAATAAAATGGTAAATATATACGCATTATAATTCTGTATTTGTCCATAATTCACACGTAGGCTATAATGGTCGACACAGCTGGAATTTTACTATATAAGTCGTGATCTAATAAAGGGTACGGTGGGTTATAGATAGCGGAGGAGTAAACTAAGTTACCGTACATAATTTCTAGATTCAATTTGTATCATTACAGAAGGTAGTTATTTTGGCTAATATCCTTCGCAGTCTATAACCCACCCACCTTTCTCTTTTTAGATGACAACTTATATATATTCCATCTGTGTCAGCCATTATCCACGTGAATTATGCACAAGTACAGTATTGTCAACCCCACGTATATGGTACCAATAATCAATAGATAGCACGGACTGAGTTAGCCATGTATGCAACCCCGGTTTTTGTCACGCATAATCTTTTCTATTTTTTATTATTTTTTTTTTGTTAATCTTTTCTAGACCAATGGGTTTTGCCTGGACCGATAATTACTAGGTAGCGCGGGCAGCATTAGCCATACATGCACCCCTCGCTTTTGTCACACACAGTGGAATTAGTCAATCATATGACCGACCTCATGACAGGTGTATTTTGTAGGCCTATCTTACATGTTGGCAACACGAAAGTGACGTCAATGTATGCACCTAGGTAACAGTTGAAGAGACCTCATGTGCTTGAGGAACATGGCTGCCATCGTTCAATGGGCAAGAAACAAAAGTCCCCTAGATTATGAATATAAGGTATGAAAATCATGTATTATCCATATAAACGAAGTTGAGAGTTTCAAAGAGGCAGGTTCTCATCTCATTCACTATTAATTACAAGGTAGGACCGCGTTAGCCTTATATGCTCCCCTAGTTTTTGTCATGCACAGTGGGAGAGTCACACAGGCAAAGAAAATTTGCAAATGAAGAGTTAAAAAAAATATGTTAAGTGTTATACCGGTATATTTCCACACGATACTGCAATTTTTGTAGCAAGAGTATCGTTACTTCACTTTTAATATTGCCTGCAGGACGACCTATGTTATGGGTAAGGTTTACATTTCTGGACGGGTGTCTCTGTGTCCAGTAGCTGGCTTTAACAGTAGGTCTATTTGGGTGGTGGCTTCATCTTTTGACAGGAACTGTAGAATTTGTAACAATTTGAAAAGCCACACTGAAGGATGCATGCAGGTACACGTGGAAAGTAGCAACCACGTAAGCATAAAATGCTTGTCGATAATATATTCAATGGTCACTGGCATTCATAGGTCCATGGCTTTTGCCAACTTGTGCTAAATTTCAGCATTCCACAGAGCATACGTACAGCTATTGTGAATCACCAGTTAGTCATGTTTCTCCACTTTGTTATAAATCCAATTATAAACATGCAATTTTTTAAAATAAATATAGGCCTACTGTATATATACATATATTTTGTGCACTCCTAGTTAAACTGTTTTGCCTGGAAAAAAAAAATATGCAAGCAGTTTACTTGTTTCATGTCACTGTGTTCAAAAGAGGAGGACATTAGGTTTTGAAATCAATAACATCAAGAGAAGCAAGGCATGCAACACTGGTTTAACTTAAGTCATTGGGGTACAATGGTACAGGCTAGCTCAAATTATCTTGTTTTGCCATTTTCCATACCGTACTCAACAGCAGTGAGTTCCTGAGTTTTAGCCTCATGTAAAATCTACATTATGTTGCATATTGCCATCTGCAGTAGGAGTTATTGCACTTGAATTGATAGATGCAACCCAAACATAGACTTCTTACCTGGTCATTTGTCAGGAGAGTAATTGCCACATTCCTCTGCTATTTCGAGAACAGCAATTTTGGATTTGTTCACAGAATTGGTAGACCTACCTATGGGATAAATAAGAGTGAAAGTTAATTGATATGTCAAGTAGAATATCACCTCACTGCTTCAAATAACAATTCAAAACTATATTTTTCACACGCAATACAGAAACACGTTTTAATTTAAATTCTTAAAATAAGCGTACTTACTTGTCGTAACAGAAGAAGAACTGTTTACTTCTCATTACCACGAAGACAATTTGATATAAGAAAGATGAGATAGAACACAACATTAGCTTATTTAGCTTATTTGTATACGGCCAATATTATTACATACAACTCATAAACAGAGCCGCCATGGCATGGTCAGTGCCGCCAACCCAGTAGAAATAATGTTTATTTAATGATAAGTGCTGTAATTATCGTCTGTGAGCAAGATAATTGCAAGGAAATGTCAATTAGGAATTATGGGTATATTTATTGACTAAATATAGTGATATGTTTGCAATTTAATTACAACGTTGTATCATGCATATGTTGGCAACACGATATACACGATATACAGCGCTCCATACGACTGGCACGTGCTACTACACCGATGGTGCCAAATGATCCCTATCTGGTTGACACCCCCTGGTAAGGACTGCAGACAGTATTTTCAAGTAGTTTCTACTGCTTGCGGACTTGCCTACCAGATGGCATCGCAGTCAGCACCTGGTGGCAAACGTTGGAACTAATAGAGTGTTTTCAATACTAACCTACAAATTTATGCTTCACACAAATGTAGTTAGTGGAAGGTTCTTTTATGTCATAAATCTATGACATGGGACCGCCGGCTTTACATCCCCTCTGAAGGAAGGCATACTGAGGGATTTTTAACGCTCTTAAAATATCCGACTACTTCGGCCGGGTTATTTTGAGTTTTATATTTTAGAATGGTTGGTTGGTTCCTCAGTTTAGGAGCTGCGACAACGCAGTCATGTAGCCCCGTGTTTCGGGTATGTGTATAATTTGTCTGATAACCCGTGTTAATTGTGATGGTTGTATTAGTGTGTGTTATCTGTGATTCAGGTAGGACTGCAGACTATCAATTTTTCAAGTAGTTCCTACTTTCACTATCGTTTTACCCTCCAGGGTTGGCTTTTCCCACGGACTAAGCGAGGGATCCCACCTCTACAGCCACTGAGGGCAGTGTCCTGGAGATTGAAACTCTGAGTCCGCGATACAACTGGGGTGTGTGACCAGCACTACGCCCAGGCGGCCTCACCTGCAAAGCGAACAGGGGGGGGGGGGGGCTGATGAAGGGATGGGAAGAGTGGGAGGTTTGGCAAGGAAGTGGGAAGGAGGCAGCCGTGGCCTTACAGGAGGAACCATCCCGGCATTTGCCTGAAGACGAAGTGGGAAACCACGTATAACCACTTTGAGGATGACTGAGGTGAGAATCGAACCCCCTCTACTCATTTGGGCCACCCGAGGCTGAGTAGACCCCGTACCAGTCCTCATACAACTTTTCAAATTTCGTGGCAGAGCCAGGAATCGAACCCAGGACCTCCGGGGTGTCAGCTAATCATGCTGACCTCTACGCTACGGAGGCGACGTAGTTCCTACTTTTTCTACCAAATGCTATCATCCACAACACCTAGTTGCAGACTTGGCTACTAGATGGCATCACAGCTAGCATCTGGCGGCAAATGTGGGGCATAGAAGCTCTGCATGCTACAGACTAACGCCACCGAAGCCGCTTAAGACATGCACTAAAAAAAAACATGCAACGAAAGTAATATGTCATATCTGAAGAAGAACGGGGAGCCAGGTTAACCAGAATGAAGAGGGTATTGGAGAGGAGGAAGACGATGACAGCTCAATTCCCTGTCAATTCTTAAGGTATGGTTTGGATCCTCGCCGTCAAGGCGGCGCTGCCTGGGCAGCGCGGCCGAGGTTCAGTAGGCTGTTTACATTGAGGTAATTAAATAGAGGTACGATCATATTGTGTAGTGCCGCTACCAAAACGGGAATTAGAAGATTATTGGAGGAAGAGGAAGATGATGACAACTTAATTCTAGCCCTATTGGTGCGAAAAAGAAAAAGGAAAGCCACGAAATAGATCTACGAAACCCGAGTAAGCGAGGGGTGCTTTAAAATATTGATCGAAATATTGCATCATACAAAACTGGGTATTTGGATACAAACTCCACGAGCTTTTCGTCATCTGCAGCTAGGGACGACATTGTTGATACAACGGCACGCGGCTGGGAAACGTACGCCACAGGACATCAGTTATAATTGAAGTAAGTTATTAGATGCAAGATAAAGCATGACAACAACAATCTACTGCAGCACACCTAGTGGTATGGCGGTCAAGTATGAAAATATAGGCTCCCAAACGTTTTAAGTTTTTTTATTTAGGTCAAACTGGGTCACTCCAATCCACACTTAATTTAGCCTAAGGACATATTTCCGTTACATAAAATTGGTCTAAAATTAAATGAAATGTTATTTAAATGTTCTTTAGATGCCGTATTATTTGAATAATTTACTTTTTCAGCCTTAAAAAAGGCAAAAGATACAATTATTTTCTGATAATTGGTACGGGAAAATTAGTGACAAATCGAGACATCTAGCGGTCTTCTATGAAATGCCATTTCGGATAGCTGTTTTATGATCCATTTCCGGGCTTTGTATAATTTCGTTGCCAACGGTGCGGCGCCGCCAGACCGGTCCGGGCGCGGCTGGGCGACCACGCTGCCCATGCGGCGCTGCACAGGCAGTGGCGACGGAGTTCGAAATATATCCCGTCTAAATACATGTGGAGCGGTAGTGAGCCTTTGCAGCAGCAGCGCGCTGCCTTGGCTGCAAGGATCCAAATCGTACCTTTAAACTATGTAAATAAATAGTATGTTCTTATTACAGGGACCCGCTGTTTGCCTTCGACCTGGGCTCCCCAGTTGGAGACGTCAAGTGGGCTCCGTACTCCAGCACGATATTTGCTGCCGTGACGCTGGACGGCATTGTCCACGTGTTCGACTTGAACATGAACAAGTACAAGGCTGTGTGTACCCAGCTCGTGGTCTCCAGGAGGAGATACAAGCTGACTCGAATAGCCTTCAACAAGCGCATGCCCATCCTCATCGTGGGAGATGACAAGTAAGTGTGCTTTGTGCTTCTATTTGTAGACGAAGCTTTGATCTTCCATTTGATGTGTATATCGTTTGTTCTATTGACTAATTATTATACAGTTCTGTCTATTCAATACTATGTCGAAAGAATGTTCTCGAATGAGAAACATGTTTTTATGGTCCTTTGAGCTAGAATATTCAACAAATTTCCGTATTTACTCGGCTATAAGACCCCCTCGCCTGTAGTACCCCCCCTTAATTTTCGAGAGCCAAGATAAAAAATTCTTGAAAATTGCTTATATTAATTATTGAGAGTCAAAATACAACATTCTTGGAAATGACGAATTTAAAAAAAAAATATAATTACAACTGAAATTCATTCTCTTTTATGACAAAAATATATTTCTTGTTACGGTATATTAGCCTAGTTTGTTTTTCAGACTATATGACCGCCATTTTGCGTACCGTGTACGCGATTGGGCAGGATATCGAGTTGTGTAGCCAATAGGCTTCACACGATATCCAATAGATGATGCCACATTATTGGCCGAGTAGAAGCACCATCCGCCAATGAAAGTTATGGTTTCATATCTTGCCTGCATTCTTCTGTTTAGTATTATTTATGCTGCGATTCGATTGTGTTTACTTACGACAGTCTACTTAGTTTTATTTTAAACACATTTCATTTGTTGCAATAACCATCGGCATTTTTGTGAAACGTTATTGGTATATTAATGTGAAATATGTGAATAATACGTGCTCGGTTGTGTTTACAAATGTTAGTGAGAAGTGATCTGCATTCCCTAATTGATGCATTCTCCCTCCCTATGATCAAATAGAAATAAAGTTTGCTTTTCCATGTCTGATACTTTTTCCATTCCATTCTACTGTATTTCTTTGATACTAAGATTTTTGCTTAGCAAGGGATAGTAGTGAAAGTCATTGGGGGATAGCTGGGAAAGTGAGGTTACGGCAGTCTCATAATGGGCTGATTAAAGATGTAAACTTCGTTTGTTGTGATTAAATATATCGTACTGTGTAGCATCAAAATAAAATTGCTTATTTTTACTCTCTCCCTTTCCCAAAATAATGAATTTTTGCGAAGTTCGCGTCTATAGTACCCCCCCCCCCCCCCCCCCTCAATTTCGGAACTAAAATTTAGAAAAAAAAGGGGATCTTATAGCCAAGTAAATACGGTATGTAGAATGGTCCGGTTAAGCTCAAATATTTTTAGCGTTTCGCCCCTGTGTACCATTGCACTGTGGGTCAAAATCGAAATCTAGGGGGACAAAATTATTTTTACGTTTTAATCATGAATTTAGAGTGAAAGCAATGTATATAATTTGTTTACTTCATAATAAACATCAGTTAAGACCTTTTTTAAGCTACGTCTACACATGCAAGAAATTGTCTATGACTAGGAGTTGGAGAGAGCATTCAGTTATCTCTTCAGAACAATTTTCTACCCCTAATTTATTTTTAACAGTCACAAAGTTCCACTTTTGGCATAATCGTCGAACCCAGTGCTTCAAACTGTTGTAAACATGTGAGAACTGGTTGCGCGGCATCTTCTAAAACGTCAAATAACTAAGTAAGTTGCAAAAAGATGCAAAAAATCTTATAACAGGCGTAAACTACAAGTCTTTATCTACATTTTAACATTAAGTAGAAAGTGACGCAGAGTGACATGACATACTAAAAATCTAAGAGAAAATATAATTTTAAAAATAATAGTTAAATTTTATGTAATGCAAATATAACTAAAATTACGTAACAATTACACCCATTAATAACTGAAACACGTTACAAAGATCATACCTTCAACTGCATGTTCCATCTTAAAGCATCACACTAACCACAAAGACAACCAAACCACAGCCACTTACATTCACCCTCCAATTCAGACCGCTCAAACAGTGGTGACAGATTTACACTAAGATGCGTTTATATCCCAGAGGAGTGAGCGGCAATTGTATGAGAATGCTCTAGAAGTAATAAATTTTGATTTTTAAATTATGAAAATAAATAATTTTGTCCTCCTAGATTTCGATTTTGACCCTCTGTGAATTGGGCTCGTCAGTTGAGCCTGCTCAGTGAGCACTACTCAGCGTCTTGGTGAGGTGTTCCATACCAACTGACGAGCCCAATGGTACACTGGGGCGAAACGCTGAAAATATTTGAGCTTAACCGGACCATTCTATTCGATACTATTTATTCAAAAATAGCTTGCCACGGTGGGTGAGTGGATAGCGTGTCGGTCTACTAACCCCAAGATTGCAGGTTCGCTCCTGGCCGTGGTAAGTGATTTTTGAAAGGCGACAAAAATACGACACGCAAGTCATACAATGTTGGCATGTCAAAGAACCCATTTGAATTCAGTAGGCCGTGATCATAATGGCAAAATTAATCTTGGGAGTTTCCGCCAACACAAAGTTCCACATTTCTTTACTAGAAAGCGCTATAGTGTTCAAGGAGCTTAGATAGCTTAGATATCTAACCTCCTTGACTTTCATAGTGATTCAAGGAACAACGAAATTCGACATGCTAGCTACCCTCTGGGTGTCAAATTACAAAGCTTGCACCCGGCATCCGAGGCCATACAATATTATTATTATTATTCAAAAATGTTCTCTTGTTTAACACTGGGACATGTTTCGAGCATACAATTCGCCCTTCCTCAGCCAGGGCACTTATTATATTGTAAAAAACACTGATTTACAAACATAGTCCATCATCAAATGCATCTAGTTTCTTTAACATCTTAAAATATCCACTAGTTGATATCCTTCAAAACATGACGGTTATTGGGAAAATATTTACTGAAGGATTCTCTTATACAAAATGCATTTTTTGAACGATTACTTTTTGACACTGTTGCAACTTTAAGGGCATTGAAAGCTCGACTTCGCAACATGACTGAAACCTTGATGAGGCAAATAGAGACCTACATGTTTCAGAGTTTCCCCTTGAGCTTTATTGATTGTGATAAAGTATGCCAAGCGAATTGGAAATTGGAAAATTGAAGTGTTCTATCGGAAGTTGTTAAATCAAGTCGAAGGATTATTGCTCTCTGCCCATTAAGTAATTTGCCTCGACATATACTTACTCTAAACATTTGAGCCATAGAGCCACAACAATATTTCCCCCCTTTTTAATTCTTATAAACAACTAAGACGCGTCGGGATCCACCATTTCTCTGGTGGAATACACCCATTGTGCGCAAGCATGGGAGCGACAAATATTACATTTTTCTTTAATAATTTAAAAATATACCCTTACATATATTTTCATTTTAAAGACACTCTGCAAATCTACATGCCAAGAGCATTACGAAGTCAATCGGTTAAGACGTTATCTCAATCTCGCGGTAACAAAAATCACCTTAGCGTTTTAAATATATAGATTATAACTAACAAACAATAAAATTTAGCTTGCCTATCATAAAAATTATGATTACTATATTTATTTATTTATTTATTTATTTAATCGTATGGTAATTTATACAATATACAATTCGTCAATTATACATAACAAGCTATATTCAAACTTTAAAGTCCATCCTTCTCAACCATTCGGTAAGTCGGGTGTGAGAGCGAACAAATCGTCAGGAATGCCAGGGTACGAATAAAGAGGACAGCGTTGGACCAGATGATCGATCATCTGTTTTTCCAGGTTACTCTCACACATTGGTGAGCTGATCTAGCCCCACTTGTACCTGAAATAATTGCTGCAACCATGTCCAGTCCTCAGCCTGTTGATGCGGGACCAGAAGTTCTTCGGTAAGTCAAAGCCGTTTGGTTTCTTCGTGGGATCAAGATGGTGGGCACTTGTTCCCAATGTTTTAGTTGACCACTCATGCTTCCAGCTTTCATTTAGGTCAAATCCAGCAGCAATGAGTTGCCCTGCAGTGACACTTACTGGTCTTCTAGATTTCAGTCGTTGCTGTGATGGATGGCAGAATTCTTGGTGCAATGGCAAAGAGGGCGATGCAAAGATTTTCTTAGCTTCCCTTAGTAGAGCGTGCTTCCTCCGTAAGTGTGGTGGAGGGATGTGACTCAGCATGGGTAACCAGTGACATGGAGTTGATTTGGTGGAACCAGTAATGCAACGCATTGTATCATTCAATTTTGTGTCTACCTTCTTCACATGTACGCTTTCCAACCAGACGGGTGCACAGTACTCAGCAGCCGAGTAGACAAGACTGATGGCAGATAAGCGTAAACAGTCATCAGAGGCTCCTCAGGATGTACCACTGAGCTTATGCAATATGTTGTTTCTTGCGGCGACTTTGTGGGAAAGCTTAGTGATGTGTTCTTTGTAGCTCAGGGATCTATCTAAAGTGACTCCAAGATATTTTGGAAAAGGATTGTACCTCAGATTTCGTTCGTTGAACAAAACTCTTGGATTGTAGTTTGCAGCACGATTCGACAGATGGAAACAAGAGACTTCAGTTTTCGAAGTGCTGGGGATCAATCTCCAGGTCTAAAAGAAAGTTGACATCTTCTTGAGATCCTCTGTAAGAATTTGTTCACCATCTTCAAAGTTATTACTCTGTGCTACAAGAGTGATGTCATCAGCATATATGAACTTAGTTGATGTTGTGACTGGTAAATCATGAATGTACAAATTGAAGAGCAATGGGGCTAAAACAGATCCCTGTGGTAGACCATTATTTAGTTTTCGTTTGTGGCTTTCAGATTACTATATATATATATATATATATAGAATTTGGCCAATTATAGACCGCTTTGAACCTAAGACTACGGTACATTGTTTCGTTTTTTCTTTTCTTCCCAAAACTTCTTCATACGTTGGCTGATGGCCTGCCTCTGTTCCGTTGATAACACTCTCCGTGGTTGATGTGGAACTTGCAGAATCGAAAAATCTGCAGTAGTGATCAGTCGCCGGAATTCCACCCTATTAGAAATGATGTTGTTTGTGATCTTCAGTTTTTGCAGATCACACCGTATCTCTTCCAGCCATCTAGTGGTGTTTTTTAATTTGGAGATGTAGTCAAAAATTTTCTTAGTTAGCCTGCTGCTATCCATTCTATGAAGGTGACCATAAAATTGTAGTCTCCGTCTTTTAATTGAGTCTGTAATTTTTTCCACATTTCGGTAAAGGTCTTCATTTTTTCTCTTCATCCAAATATCTTTATTCTTTTGGGGACCCAAAATTTTCCTAAGTATTTTCCTTTCTTTCTTTTCCAGTTCCTCTTGTTCACCTCTTTTGTTCAACGTTAAACATTCTGATCCATATAATACCTCTGGTTTAATTACAGTTGTGTAGTGCCTGATTTTTGCCTGGAATGAAATTGATCGTTTGTTGTATCTATGTTGGGTGAGTTTATAGGCTTTTTCCATCTTTCTGAATCTCTCCTTGCAGGATGTGTTATCAAGTCCATTTGACTGGATCCATTCTCCCAAATATTTAAATTTATCAACTCTTTGAATCTGTCCATGTTGAGTTGTTAGATATTTTTCTCCATTGTGTCTGTGTTCAATATATTTGTTTTTTTCATACGAAATCTGAAGACCAGTTTTTATTGCTATTTCATGTAGGGTTTCAACCATTATTTGTGCTTGAAATCTGTTTTCTGAAATGATTGCTATGTCATCAGCAAAGGCAAGACATTTCACCTCAAATCTTCCGTTTCCTTGCCCCAAATGGACCCCTTCAATGTTTCTTTCGCATAATTTAAGTTCCCATTCCTTCATGATTTTGTTTAATATCAAATTAAATAGAAGTGGTGAAAGCCCCATCACCTTGTCTAACTCCGGTTTTGCTTTGGAAGGGTTCTGAAATTTCGTTTAGAAATTTAACTCTTGAGGTTGTATTTGTTAGTGTTTGTTCAACCAGTTGTCTGGTATTTTTATCTATCCCTAATTCTGGTAGCGTTAGGAATACAGACTGTCTGTCTATTGAATCATAAGCCTTTCTGAAATCAATGAAAGATATTACAATGTTAACACATAATGTCTATTAAAAGTTATTGTTGTTGTGTCTTTCCTGTAGGCTTCTTCGTCTCATATCATTAAAATGGCAGTGTCAACTTATTTAATCTGTTGAATATAATATGCTACAATACAGCAAGAGGATTTGAAGTAGAAATTACATAAGTTTTAATAATTCTCGTGAACTAGGTGAACAATGTTCATTTAAATAGATTTGGAGAGCAATCCGATACTAGCATTTGTTCTTTCTTCTTTTATTATAGTTAAATGGTGACACATTGGTGTAATATAATACAAGAACCTTGCCACATCAATAGGAAACAAGATTAATGGGAACATTCCTTAAGTCGTCAAAGGATAACTCCATTTTAGTTAAATTATATTCAACAGATTAAATAAGTTGACACTTTGCCATTTTAGTGATATGGGACGAAGAAGCCTACAGGAAAGACACAACAACAATAACTTTTAATAGACATTAGACTATGTGTTAGCATTGTAATATAGTAATCATAATTTTTACAATATGCATGCTAAGTTTTATTGTTTGTTAGTTATAATGGATATTTTAAGATGTTAAGTAAAGTACCGTATTTACTCACCTATAAGACTCCCCCTCAATTTTCTACTATTATTGGGGGGGAAATAATTGTAAAAAAAAAAAGGAAATAGGAAGGAGAAATTATCAGAAAAATATAGCAAATAGGCCTACAGTATTCCATTTAATGGTAAAACCTACGCTTCTGCCTGCACCACCTGTGCGTTGTTACGACATACACCCCCTACCCTCCAGCTTAAGAGTAACTGGTCTCGCGTCCCGCGCGGCCGAGTGTGGTGTATAATTAAGAAGCGCGCAGTACACAAGCTGGACTGAAGATGAGCAAGAGAACAAGTTTTACGGCATCCTTCAAGTTGGAAGTGCTAGAATTTGGTGCAGAAAATGGAGTGAAAGCATTGAGTAGTAAATACGAAGTGCAGCCGTGTATGATTCGGTATTGACGCAACCAAAAGGAGAAATTATTGGCGACGATTCCACTGAGTGATCTTGAGCACACTTGCACAAAAGGTAAGAAGAAAATAATACATTTTTAATATTTCTTATTAGAGTACTTTATAAAAGTCGGTCGATATTAGAAACAAATCTTTCGTATTTCAGGTGCCGCGCAACGTGGCAACACTGCGTAACCTTGAACACAACACACGCACCGCTGTGCGGCAGCAGAGTTGCCTTAGTCCTATAGCCAGTCAGCTGTGATGATGCAAGGCAGTGGCTATTTATATGGGCTATTATAACTTTTATCATAAATAAAGTATAGGTTACAATAACTATTTTGTGTGTTGATTTAAGGACGCTAGGTGCTCCTTTTTTTTGCCTTTATACCATGCCATCCTTACCTATATCAAGGGAAATTTTCACCTATTATATCCGCCCCTATTTTTTACGCAAAAAATTCGGGAAAAAAGGGGTGTTATAGGTGAGTAAATACGGTAGATGCATTTGATTATGGGCTATGTTTGTAAATACGTGTTTTTTACAATATAATAATAAGTGCACCTGGCTGAGGAAGGGCGAATTGTATGCTCGAAACATGTCCCAGTGTTAAACAAAAGAACATTTTTGAATAAATATTATTGAATAGATGGAACTGTATAATATAATTAGTCAATAGGATAATCAGTCCATACAGATCAATATGACGTTGAATACTCCTAATATCGTTTGTTGTCAATTGATTTATGGGCTTTGCGGCATCGTGGTCATGTACCCCATGTACAGTGAGAGCCTTCCATATAGGGCGGAGCCTTGCTAGGGCTGTGTGATAGGTGGAGAATGATTCAAATCAATTTTAATGGGGTGAGGGGTCTCCGTCCAATCAATACTTTTTGTTATGGACAACTAGAGGTTTATTGCCAATGGGACATGTTTCGGGTCTAAAATGACCCTTCTTCAGCCATATAAGTTATTGAAATGTTGTACATCCATCAAAATCACATTATGACCAAAAAAGCATGCACATTGCAGGAAAATATGAAAAAAGCACTCAAAAAACTATATCTAACAAGGCATTGAAACATAATATAAAAGACACCATAAAATGAGATTGATCTCGTTGCTTTGTTGACCATCTTATTGGCTTAATTTTAAATGTGTTAATCAAGCTAAAATTGAGCCAATAAGATGGTCAACAAAGCTAAGAGATCAATCTCGTTTTATGGTGTCTTTTATATTATGTTTCAATGCTTTGTTAGATATAGTTTTTTGAGTGCTTTTTTAATATTTTCCTGCAATGTGCATGCTTTTTTTGGGGATAATGTGATTTTGATGGGTGTACAACATTTCAATAACTTATATGGCTGAAGAAGGGTCATTTTAGACCCGAAACATGTCCCATTGGCAATAAACCTCTAGTTGTCCATAACAAAAAGTATTGATTGGGCGGAGACCCCTCACCCCATTAAAATTGATTTGTATACGTCAATACGGACCTTGTGAAATGGAAAACTTTCCAGTTAATCTAGGAGAACGATTAGCCAGTGTACAATATGGCAATACTTTTTATTGAATAAAGTTGAACAGATTGGGCATCAGTCACACCTTGCAGTGAAACATATCCACATTTTAATCTGAGTCCCAGACTTCACTTCCTGACTCTTCAACATTAACATTTTGAACCTGCCCATATTTCTTCATAAGATTCTGGAAGTAAGTACGATGTTCAGGGTGAATAGAAGAGATGTATTTACCGATTCTTTCGCTTTATGAACTTTGATCGGGAGTTCAGTCTCATATGCCTTTTTCAACTGCCCTATTTTAACACTGCCTTTCAAAAGAAAAGTTTCACTTAGAAAACCACTTGATGTTGTGCTGGTAGTTATGGAGTTTGATCTATATTCTATAACTTTGTAACTGGTCACCTTCCATCTGCCCTGTGCTCTCCTTGATTTGTTTAAAAACATTCTTGAAATCCTTTATCATACTCTGTTCCACATCAACAATGTTGATGTTCTTGGAGGAGTTCTTCATCATCGTAATCCATTCATCTTCAGTGTAAACAACGTCCTGTTTGCGTTTCTTGTGCTCAATTTGCTCCATTTCCCGCCATAATATCCAAGGTCTTTGCTTCCCGCCATCTGGTAATTTCCGTGCAGTGCTACACTCCTGTGCTGTTATGATGCTCAGATACACAGTAGGCTTGTATGGCCGGGTGACTTCCGTAACAACACAAGTCCAGCACTTGTGTAGTTTTGAAACTAACTAGCATCATAACATAGGCTAAATGTTCGAAACTTGTGTTGATTTGTTCATAATTAGTTAGAGCTCAGTGAGACGAATTCAGTAATATACAAGGGTTAAGTAGTGGCAAGTATTTATTATCAAGAGGTACAAAAGTGGTACATGTTAGCAACCTTTACTGTCCTTCATAGTAGTCACCAGCTTGGTGTAGAACCCGTTGCCAGTGATGTGGAAGTCGGAGTATACCTTTCGCCGAGCCTGTTCTGTCGATGGTGTGCATGGAGCAGTCTACAGCCTGTCGAATCTCTGCAACAGTCCAGAAGCGAGTGCCAGAAGTGGTTCCTCATCTTAGGGATTAAATCGAAGTCACAAGGACTTAAGTCAGGGGAGTATGGTTGGTACAGTACATCCCAGCCCCATCGACCGAACAAATATGCCACAGCTCGCGCTGTATGCGCCCGAGCATTGTCGTGCAACATGATGGGTGGTTGCCGCAGAAAGTGTGGACGCTTCTTTCGCAATGCAGGGCGCAGGTGGAGCTCCAAAAACGAACAGTAATACTGTGCATTGACGGTCTGCCGTGGAGGAACGTAATGCGTTAGGATCACGCCATCACAGCTATACACGAAGATCACCATCACCTTCACTGCACTGGGGGTCTGACGAACATTCGACTTTCGGGGTGACCCATGATGCCGCCAATCTTTCGATTGGCGTTTCAGTTTGGGCTCGTAGGATTTGGCCCATGTCTCATCCAGAGTGACAATACGACATAGGAACGTCTCTCCTTCGCACTCATAGCACTCCAAGTGAGTCTTGGTAGCGTCGTAGCGCAACCATTTTTTCATTTCAGTCAACTCATGCGGCACCCATCGAGACACAATTTTCCTCACGCCCAGGCGTTCCTTCAGGATGTGCAGCACAGTCGTTTGCGCCCCCCCCGGTTTCATGGACGAGCTCACGAATCGTCTGGCTTCGATTACAGTCCAGTAACGCAGCAAGTGCATGCACGTCTTCTTCACGACTTGCCCGATACATGTCTGCCACAGTTTGCCGACCATCGTTGAAGGCGTTGACCCAACATGCCACTGTCCTGTACGGCAATGCAGCCTCTCCGCACGCCTCTAACAGACTCTGATGACACTGGCGTGCTGGACGACCTCGGGCACATTCAATCTTGATCCAACTCCGTTGGTCCTGTTTGGAAAACATGGCGACCACGTTCTGCTAGAACGCTAGCTCACAAGTGACGATATTCCTCACGAGTGTGCGCACGCAGGTGCTGTGGGGAGGGAGAGTCCACTTGCTCAGAGGTAAGGTAGGTATGTCACCAACGCGTACTCTCCGGGACAATAGGCAATTCCGGTGCATAGCATCTCCACCGCCGTATTGCCACTACTTAAGTTCCAACCTTCGTATATAACTCATATAGTGTCAAAACGTGCACTTGTACAGTTATGATATTCAGGGCTTCATTAGTGTTGTGTAGCGACGAAACTCTCCCTACATCGCTCAGTATTTAGACCGACCTTGCTGTATGGAAGTGAGAGCTGGGTAGAGGTGACTGATGTGAGGGTAGCATGAATGATTGCTGGAACAAATACAGTAGATGGGAGCAATGGCAGGAAGAGATAAAGGTTAAATTAGAAATGAACACATTAGGTGAAACTGTTTGTATGAGCCGAGGGATTACCAAAAGGCTTGGTTTCTCAGAACCAACGCATGCGAGGTACGGGGCCTCGCACATATCCAGACTACACAGGCTTATGGCAGTGGTTTCTCACAGTCTGCGCAACCTCGCACTGACTCGCCCCACCAGATTTGGGTGAGGTGGCAGCAGTGTTTCTGTTCTTATATTTCCCCTGATATGTATAGGGCCCGGATGTTGATGACATGTCATCTTTTTACTGAGCTGTCTAAAACAATGCTGAAGTACATAGAAACTTAGGACGGGCCATCCCGTCTTCATATATGTGTTTTTTATTTTGCATCTTTTTGCATTTTTTGCTATTTTTCATTTTAAGAGCATTTTTTTAAGTTTGGTTGATTCTTTGGATCATATTTTAGAGAAATAGGCCTTTTAAGGTCATTTTTATCCAATTTAGTCATGTCACTGCTTTATATGAGGGAGTTACGTCTCTCAGAGTTATGAAGAAGCTAGTAGCGTTATTGACAGCAACAATCACATCGTTGAAGAAAACGGGCAAAGAAATGGTTGATTCCATTTCCTTATCAACTGGGTGGAAACTATTCTTAGCAACAATTGTGGCGACATTGCTGCGGGTATTGCATCAAAACTGAAAAAAGTGCTAGACAAAAACACCGGGTATAAAATATTATGCAAAATCTCAAGACATTAATTTTTGAAATATTGGCGAGTTTATTATTATAACATCATTTTCACCATTTTATAGTGCATTTTTCGAATTTATAGGTCATTTATTACAGTCATTTTTGAAAATGTTACGTGCATTTTTTAAACTTTTCAACGACATCAACATCCAGGCCCTAGTTATAAGCAACGAGATGAGCTTTACTGATGAAACGGACGAGAAACTGATTGAAGAAGTTCGAATGCACCCGGTGTTGTATAATTTACAACACAAGAGCTACAAAAACAACGTTGTGAAAGACATCTTATGGAAAATGATCGCACTGAAGTCGGAAGTTTAAAGACATCGCTGCCCTCTCCGCCAAAACAACGCAGGATAATTTCCACTTCATCATCTGCTTCCTCTCCCAAGACTAGCACAAAGGCTGCGAAATCCATTGGACAAGACATGTGCTCGGCAACTGATCCGCTTCGTACGAAAGTACGCAACGTTGGCCTTGCACCTCGCATGCATCGGTTCTGAGAAACCAAGCCTTAAGAGATAATGAGTTCGGTTGTAGAGTGCAAGAGAAGTAGAGGTAGACCTACTGTCGGAGAAAAAAATATAGATACTTGAGTTTAGATGTCAATAAAAACGTTACCCGTAGTCTTACATAAAAACAGGCTATACCAAACTTTTCCTTATTTTATTCTGCGTTTAGCTATGAAGAGAAAACATTTGTATTGTAAACTGTAAAAATTTTATAGCTCATTTTATAGCCACTTTTTACCTAGTCTAATGCAGTGCTCACTTAGAAAGATCATTACAATAAAAGTATTAATCAGATCGTGAAGCCTCCGTGGCTTAGGCGGCAGCACGCCGGCCTCTCACCGCTGGGTCCGTGGTTCAAATCCCGGTCACTCCATGTGAGATCTGTGCTGGACAAAACGGAGGCAGACAGGTTTTTCTCCGGGTACTCCGGTTTTCCCTGTCATAATTTCATTCCAGCAACACTCTCCACTATCATTTCATTTCATCTGTCATTCATTTAATCATTGCCCCAGGGGAGTGCGTCAGGCCTCGGCAGCCGGCACAGTTCATATCCTCGCCGCTAGATGGGGACTTCATTCATTCCATTCCTGACCCGGTCGGAGACTGGAAGCAGGCTGTGGATTTTCATTTCATTAATCAGATCGTAATGAAACTTTAATATGTCTTGAAGGAACTTATTGTTAACGTGTATACAGAGTTTTAATGTGATGGTTCTGAAAATAGTTGTTAATTTTGTAAACCAACTGTTTCTCGGGCTTGGGTGGTCGTAGCAGTATGAAATATGGCTTGTTATGAGTCTTATAGCAATGCAAGGCTAAAAGAAAAACTACGTTTCATCTACACGTGATTGGTGATTTCAAACGCAGAATAAAATAGGGAAAAGTTTGGTATATCTTGTTTTTATGTAAGACTACGGGTATCGTTTTTATTGACGTCTAAACTCGAGTATCTATACTTTTTTCCCTGACAGTAGGAGGAGATGGTTAGATTCGGTGTTTAACAATTTCAAAGTGAGAGGTGTGGAAACAGAGGAGGCCGCAGTGCTAATTGCTAATAGGAGATCATGGAGGTGAGTTGTATAACATACAACCTGTGACAATCAAGTTTGGTGAATAGTCCTATACTATCAACATACAGGGTCTTTCATATAAAATAAGAGCGCCAAGCAGCGGCTTTGTTAACCGCAGCTGCGGTCACCTTGGCCGAGCTTGTGGCGCGCCACAGCCCCCTGCTGTAGTATTGAAAGCGCGCGCATAGTACCTACAAGGGCTGGTTTTTGTTTTTTGTTTTTTCAAGTTCCGATGGACTGTATAAAAATAACAGATTGACATTACCAAACTTGACCTTGCAATAAGCGTGCAGGTGCTCAGTCGCCAGTCTAAACCTCAAGTGAGACAGTTATCATTGCAACATCGTATTTTTGTATGTAAAACTTATTTTAAGTACGAGTCGGCTCGGCGGGTACGTGATGCATTTATTCAGCAATTTCCTGATGAAGTGCCACCTTCACTAGCACAGATTCACGTAATTGCAAATAAGTTTGACATTACTGGATCGGTGCTCAATAAAAAACATGCCCGCACACGAACAGTTTTAACAGAGGATGAGCTAGATGACATTGGCGAGAATCTTGAACGGTCTCCGAATAAATCACTCACAAAATTAGCACAAGTAGGGGTTTCGGTTTCATCAACAATAACTAACTAACTAAAGTAAGATTTCAGCATTGTACGCACGCTAGCAAGGCCGCTGCATCATATAGGATTGTACACACGCTTAAAGCAGGGGGCCTTGGCACGCCACAAGCTCGGCCAAGGTGACCGCAGCTGCGGTTAACAAAGCCGCAGCTTTGCGTTCTTATTTTATATGAAAAACCCTGTAGATGAAAAATGCACAACATTGACTCTATTGTCCTTCGAAATAGTCCCCTCCCATAACTATTCAATGCTGAGATCAGCGATACATGTCCTGGAAACTTTGCAAGAAGGTGCCGTTTGGGATGGTGTTCGAAAGGCTCGTCACGTTGTGTTCGGTGAATAAAGTCAGAACGGTCGACCTGGCAACAATGGCGACACACAACGTGTTAGACTTGTTTGACATAGTGCGTTTTTAGAAGGATGAATTTATGCAACCTACCTTGCACACCTGTTCGGCGGGTTGCAGTGAGAAGGATGAATTTATGCAACCTACCATGCACATCTGTTTGGCGGGTGGCAGTGAGAAGGGTGAATGTTCTGTGGAATGGAATGGCTTATCTGAAAACCATCGTCACGAGCGACGAGACCTGGCGTCTGAGGTACGACCCCAAAGTCAAACGTCAAAGTATGGAGTGGCGGGGTCCAGGTCCAAGGTCACCGAAAAGCCCTGAAGGGCCAGAGGTTTTCGAACATTTCGGACTTCCAACGTAATGTGACAACCCAACTGAAGACTGTCCCTAAAGAGTTTCCAGGACTTGTACAGACATTCTCAGAAGTGCATAACCATCCACGGGGATTACTTCGAAGGACAGTAACTGCTGTTTCAGGTAAGCCAACAATCCATTCGTAATATAGATCCATTCACCGTACTTTTCGGTCACTTGACGAGCCTTTTGAACACCATCCCAAAGAATGCCTTCATGCAAAGTTTCCAGGACATGTATCGCCAATCTCAGCATTGCATAGTTACGGGAGGGGACTATTTCGAAGGAAAATAGGGTCACTGTCATGCATTGTTCATCTATGTTGATAGTATAGGACTATTCACTGAATTTTATTGTCACAGGTTGTATATATAATACTGGTATTTAAAGTCGTGATCGTTATTGGTACTTCCTTCATCTAGCCACACGTTGGTGCGTCATTGTAATAAATATAAAATCCGAGCTAGCCACCTCAGTAGGGTGACCACCCGTCCCGCATTTTAAGGTATTTTGTAAATGTCCCGCGCGGGACGGCATTAGTCCCGCAATTGTTTTGTTTTCTATCTGAACTAATTTTCGTTTTACTGTCATCGATACGAATTTCACAATAGGCAACCGTCCTGCCATCTAGCTTCAACTAAACATAGTGTAACTGTTGCCAACAGTATAATCTTTGAAAGTGCAAAGAAGCAGGTTATAATGATAGTATCTTTGGAGAAACATTCCGGATGAGCCTTCTAACTTCCGAGTTATCATTAGTCCATGGCGAGTCCGTGGCGTGGCGTGTGTGGCCATGCTGTATTTAAGCTATACATTGTTTAATATTTATTTTATTATTTTAGAATTGGTTGGCTTTTGTATGTTTTCAGTTAGATTAAGCATCTTCAACCCACGGACTGAAAAATTAATTCATATGATAAAGATGAGTGAAATGTATTTTTGTATGTTATTACTAGGGATAGCCTCCGTGGCTTAGGCGGCAGCACGCCGGCCTCTCACCGCTGGGTCCGTGGTTCAAATCCCGGTCACTCCATGTGAGATCTGTGCTGGACAAAACGGAGGCAGACAGGTTTTTCTCCGGGTACTCCGGTTTTCCCTGTCAAAATTTCATTCCAGCAACACTCTCCACTATCATTTCATTTCATCTGTCACTCATTTAATCATTGCCCCAGAGGAGTGCGTCAGGCCTCGGCAGCCGGCACAGTTCATATCCTCGCCGCTAGATAGGGGCTTCATTCATTCCATTCCTGACCCGGTCGGAGACTGGAAGCAGGCTGTGGATTTCATTTCATTACTAGGGATAGGAAAAATTCGCGGCCGCGAATTTCACGATTTTTAAAAGAAGTCATACACAGGTGATAATGTGTTATAATAACCCTAAAAATGGCGAAAATAAATGTTTTTGAGCTCGCGAATTTTCGCGAATTTCGCATGAAACGCGAATTTTGGCTTTTTCGTTTTTTTTCTTTATAGTGCTCTTCCGATAATTCGCAGCAATTAATGCACAAATTTCCGCGATTTTTGGAAAGCCGCGAATTATCTGCAGTAATGTTTTTAAGCCAGGCAAAAAGAAAACTATTGGTTAAAATATTGAAATGTATTTTAAGAACACGCAGAAAAAAATAATTATAATACTTTATGTTCCACCCTGACTATTATATGTCAGAAAACTGTACTATAATGAGGCTCATTATAACACTATTTTGCATTATGAAACAGTTTCTCCCACCAATCAGAGCTCAAGAAACAGTTGTTTGACCAATTAGATAATTAGATGCACTGAGTTCCACGGCCTTCTAATTTAAATTTCACTGCCTGGCCTAGTGTCATAGTAGGGTAATCGAGTAGGCCATGGTCAAATACAAGGCATTCTCAGCGTCTCATGCGCTCTGTTCAGAACATAAAACTGGTGAAATCTCTACAGATATTTATGAATATTTATGTTCGAACATAAAATAGTTATAATAATTATCGTCGAACATAAACAGTCGTAATGTACTATTATAACATAGTATTGTAAGACACACTATGTAGATTAGGCCTATACCAATATTAAAAACTAAGAGAAATGACTGTAATCACTTTTTGTTTCTTAGATAGTTTATTTTTTCTAGTTTTAGATTGTACAATTCTGAAGAAAACAATGTATGAGAACGAAAATTCATCTCGATTTTCTATATAAGAGATAAGTGTGACTGTAGACACACTAGCTTGAACTTTCGGGATTTCCGTTGCATCACTCCTTCACTTGACATGCACTGGACCTCAGTTTACCTCACCGACAGTCAAATTCCGTACAATATCCTCATCGCTTTCATGTCTGAAACCATGATCGTCTTTATCGAAGTCCAACTACTGAATGTCACTTTCTTCTGCATCTTGGCATTCATCCAGGTTTTGCCCTAATGTCATCGTAGTGAGACCACCTTGCCCATTTAAAATATCGTCGTCACAGAAGCCGACATAGGCTTGTTTTTGTGCGAGTGTAGTAGCGGTAATTTTCTCTCATGACTTGACTGCATGGAGAGCATCCAACAAACACGGAATGATCGGAAACTTAACGGTAGATAGCGGACCTCGCTTTCTGCATACAGCGATCTTTATCAATCTCATCCTGGTAAGTTATTAAGTTATTGAGGTTTTAAGGACCAGAACAGCAAGGTCACCTCCCCCATCATCCTCGTAACTACTCGACGCGTGGCGTCATATATAAGACATGAATATCTAGATGGCAAGTATCCATATCCAAATGTACCACTGTTTCCTGAACCAGTCTTAACCAGGTGGTCTTCTTGGTTTCATTCTGTAGTGTGCCTGTCAGAGTACTTGAAAGATATCGTGCAATTTATGAATGAAGTAGTTGGGACTAATAACTCTGGTGTTGATTTTCTGAGCAATGATTCACATGACGAAATACTCGAGATTTAAAGAATTTGGCACAGACATCACTGTACTCATCCCTTGATTAGAAGGCCAGTCTAATCAGACTGTTCACCTTCTAGATGGACATCTACGGAGAATTCAGCAAGCCCATAAACTTGCTGTTTCTGGAAATTACGGTACCAACATTAAGGAGCTGTTGGAGGGTTGTGGAAATGAGTTAAAAGGAGAGAAAATATATTAAGTTTTAGTAAACGCTGGGTCCCATGCTCTTAGAATATTAATCAGCCTGAGATCCGTTGACCCTGGGAACAAGATTTACAAATGTGTGCGTTTGATGCAGCAGAAATTGTGCCAATGAACATCAATGAGGACCTTGCAAAGAAAATGAAGAAGTTGTCATTCTGTGGAACACTGGAAAAAAGTGAGGTCATAAGAGGATACAACGAACATCAAACTTTAATCAAGAGGCAGATGCACTACAGGACCAAGACAGACATTGTTTGAGTTTTCAAAGGAATGACATTTGTATTTCAAAAGTTCTCAGACTCTGTGTTGAAAATCATTTTGATACCCTGTTCAAACGCTAACTGTGAACTTTTGTTTTTCAGCTTACACTAGCACGTTCAGTGATACGTGTTACCGTTTGTCACAAGAGAATTTGGATCTCTTCACTGAAGTATACTTTGAAGGATGACTGAAATGTGTTATGTTATCCATGATATTTAAAAAATCCCACCTAAAATTTAACATTTTGAAAGTACCGAAAAGTGCACTTGAAAACACCGAATTTGCCACTTTAAGATACCGCTTTCTTCACTCTGAAATCACCGAAAAATTCCTATCCCTAGTTATTACTTCAGTAAGGCCCCTACCCGGCTCCAGCTGGATAAAGGGAAATGATGATGATGATGATGATTACTTCAGTAACAGCACTCTTGGTCAAAAAAGAAGGAAACTGGCAACACAATGATTTGAAAATGTTAAAATTGTTGTCGTTTTAAAATTACAACTAAAATTGTAGCTGTCCCCCTAAATTGTGGAATGTCCCCCGTTTTTGACTGTCTTGTCCTTCATTCCTCCCTTCAACAGGTGGTCACCCTACACCTCAGAGTAGCGGGGTGATATACTCGCTAAAATGCATCTCACAAAGTCCAGTACACCGACTTCACTAATTCACACATTTATTAATAAAAGCAAGCTTCCATTACCTGGATCTCTCACACAGTAAGCACATAATAAAATTACCCCTCACAAAGCTTAATATTCTTCTGCTCTTTTCTTTTCTTCTTTTCTGGTTGTTCTCTGACCATCAAAAACTATCAATACCTGTTTGCCAACATATAAGCAATCTTCCTTTACCTGCATGTTGTGTTCAGTATCATTATCTTCATAGTCTACCCCAGGGGGATGACAGATCATAGGGAGTGCGTGGGTTTCGGTAGAGCTCCGCTATAGATGTTCTGCCAACCAATGAAGAATTAATTTCAGTACTATGTTTCCGTAGTTGGCACTCACTCAACGCTCACACCAAACCGACTGGCGGGAGCGGGAATAGTCTGTTTTGATTGATTTTCCTCGTGGTGTTGTTGGTTGTTTTGATTTGTTCGCTATTTTGATTATTTATTTGAATTGAATTGAGAGTCCACTGCAAGGGAGGAAAAATTGCCAAGCACCGGGATGTAAGAATTATAATGATAGTAAGATCAATACGGCAATTTTCATCTGCCTGGTGTTGACCATGTGTAAAACTAGTGGACAATATGGACTACTCTCGAATAAAAATATATTGAGAATTAATGTGTACATTTCATCTCTTGTTTGTTTTCTTACCCATTCTCCTTTGCATTGCAATAAAATTTGTGGTTTAGGGCTACGGGGAGGCAGCCGGCATGCTAGGCAAAAAGTGAGGTTATGGCAATATAGTGTGTGCATTTGGATAGTTTTCTTTATATTCATCGAATATCCCAACAATTCTGTAGAGTAGAAGAGCAATGTTTAATTAGCCTAAAGGTGAATTAAGCTCTAGAATGGCATAACTGTGTCCTTCGTGACAAATCTCTTGCCAACATTGATATATATCAAAGAGTACTATTTTCCTATCTGGACGTACATTTCTACGCCTAGCGAAAGGCGCAGTTATGTTTGTGTTATTTTCATCAATAATCAATAACTCATTGCAAAACATACTGTTCAATTACGTGTAATAAAGGCTACATTCATATGGCTTTTTACTTTTTATGTTGCCAGACTTGGTATAGCGGTACATAGCCTCAGGCGGTGCTCTCTCTCGGAAATTCCATAACCAAAAGTGACGAATCTCTTATACTTACATGATCCTTGGTCTACCCTTCACACAATTCTTAGTATTCTTCTTGCGTTATATTAAACTTCTGCTTCTGTCCTTATTACTAGATGTTCTCTATAATAATTCTTCCTCAAAACTAATTGCCATACCAGATAACCTCACAATTCTCCAAGCATAAAATATCTATCGATCACCTCCATTCCGCATGGCATTAAAAAAAAAAAAAACACATCCCCATGGTTACCTTCCCCTTAGATCAAAGCCACCTGCCACCCACTGCTGGACCCACAAAGAATCTCTGTCAATCAAAGCACAAGACTCTCCTTGGTGCCCCAGCAATAGGTGGCCATGGTTAGTAACCTCAAAACAAAAATAAATACCACCAACAGAAAGAAACTAAAAGCAAGCTCTGTAACCTACTAAAGTTTCGGTTACAGTTGTTTGTAAACTGAGGCCAGTCTAGAATAAACAGTTTCGTGTTAGAAAAATTATATTTTAACTAGTGAAACTTATCTGAATCATAATAAAAGCTGTCGCGGTGGTCTAAGTCCAACAACAACCACAGCTGGGTGATAATGAAACTTCTCTGTTTATAAATTTATAATCGTCGGGGTGTATATAGCGTTGGACACGCAAGGACTATAAGAAAAACAATGCCTTATTACCTTTCTTTATGTACATGTAAGCCAGCTTTCATTTACCTGTATCTCTTCCACAGATTGTCAACATATAAGTAGGATTCCACTACCTGCATCTCCTGTACATTGCCTAACACCAATCTCCAGACCAGAGAGACCAATTCCCACATCACATTGCCTCAACACTATGAATGAACATCCCATTCTGCATAAAACCAACTTGCTTCCATTCACATTTTTCTATATCCAACTAGGTTCAATTCATCATATGGCAGCATCCATCTTGCCTCAAACCTCACTCGAAACAGCTGATCCCCATGGCAACCATGCCATGTCAAGGAATCTTGACCAAATTACCAAAGCACATATACCATAGCCAAAACCATCTGATGCCACCAGCCAAGGCCACCAATCCGTAGACCACCAAAAAAAGAATCCAATGGGCACTGACCACACAAGACTCTCCATGGCGCTCCACCAACAGGCAGCCATGTCTGGCAACCTGATAGAACAAAAAATAATAACAGTCTCTGTAACCTAACAAAAGTTCGGTTACACTAGTTTTAATGCGGCAAAAGAGAAACAAAATGTTATAATAGCTAGTATATTGGGTTGTGAAAGCATTAACTATAGCCCAATCTAGCCCAGAGATTTTATTTCGCAGAGGTCATATAACAACCCTTAAACTCTCACCCAATCTCCGCAAGAAAGTGAAACCACCGAAGAAGGGACCTGAGATGACCGAACAGGAATTGGAGATTCAGAAACTGAAGAAAATATTGGCATTCGTACGTGAGCCACCCACGTTGGAACGTCCCCCGGACTTGCCGGTTAAGGAAGAGGACTGAGCACATGTTTATATAATTATGGTATTTATACTTCTGTAATGTTTTATAGTGAAATGTTTATGTGCTTTTGTTATTAAAGTTGTTAATTATTGTTTCAAATATATTCTTCTCTAGGTCTAGGATTATTATTATAAGCAATATTCATCATCGGCTTTAACTCGAATCAGAGTATAAATCTTCTTCCTTCAGTCCAGTTTGTGGATGTGTTTACGGTGACTAAAGAGTCCAATCCTGGCATAGAACAAGCGTCCACACAAGTCACATAGTATTGCTGGAGGAGGACGTGGTTGGGCTGCTCGAAGTTTCCTAGCTTGACGCTTGGCCTCTTCATGTGTGCGTCGATCCCTTTCAAACGTCTTTACAGTATCCGAGATGGTACGGCGCCAAGTTGAGAGGCATGTCCCAGGTTTGTGAATCAAGACCTGTCAATTTCAGGGTCTGCTTAAATTGGTCCTTGTAGCGCCTCTTAGGACCACCATGAGGTCTGGTGCCATAGCATAGCTCACCATATAGCATTTGACGAGGCAATCTCACATCATCCATCCGATGGACATGACCAATCCATCTAAATTGGTGACCTATTATGGATGATTCTATGCTGTTGATTTGAGCCTTTTCAAGAACAGCAATATTGGTAATGCGGTCTTCCCATTTAATCCTCAGGATTGATCGGAAGTTTTTGTAGGTGGAAACGCTCAAGCTTCCTAAGATCACGTCGGTAAAGGGTCCACGTTTCACAGCCATACAACAATGTAGAAATGACTACTTCTTTGTACACCATAAGCTTTGTTCTCATGGACAGATCTTTATTCATGAAGACCCGGTGCGCTAATCGTCCATATGCTGCATGGACTGTGCCAATTCTCTTATCCACATCCTGCTCACCGGTACAGCTCACAGAAATGGTACTGCCCAGGTACGAGAAGTGGTCTACCTGCTCTAATGGCAAATTTGAGATGGAGATATTGAACTGAGGAAGAGGTGTGCCTGGTGAAGGTTGCGCCAAGACTTTAGTCTTATTGACATTTAAAAGCAATATTACATCCAGCAATATAAGAAAATAAGTACATACATAGAATTTCTAGTGTTAGGACAGATCCGTACATTGTTCAAGCACATAGCGTATGGTTTATAGACATTGTCCTTGTCACTACAACACTGTATGTAATTTTACTTGTTTTCTTGATAGCCGGAAGTCCCGTTATATTAAATATGTACATTTTTCTTCATATACAGTGTCTTTCATATAAAGTAAGAACGGCAAGCAGCAGTTTTGTTATTTGCTGCTGGGGTGGCCTTGGTCCAGCTTGTGGCGCGCCATGGCCCCCTGCTGTACTCTTGAAAGCGCGCTCATAGTACATACGAGGGCTGGTTTTTTTTTTCAAGTTCCTATGGACTGTACAAAAATAACAGATTGGCATACCAAACTGATTTCACTACTAAATGTTTGCTTATTTTATTCGTATGTCTCAACATAATCGCCAAAACTATTGAAACATTTGTCGTATCGTTACACCAGCTCTCCAATGCCCTCGACAAAATATTCTGCCGCCACTGAGGTGGCGAGAATTGAAGGTATGGTTGGGCGGCAACGCCTCGTCAAAAAGGAAAAATTTCAGGAGGCTGTCCAGACGTACTCACATCAGTGTCGACAGAATATTTTACCGAGGGCACTGGAAAGCTGGTGTAACGATAGGACAAATGTTTCAATCGTTTTGGAGATTATGTTGAGACATACGAATAAAACAAGCAAACATTTAGTAGTAAAATCAGTTTGGTATGTCAATCTGTTATTTTTGTCTAGTCCATAGGAACTTGAAAAAGAAAACCAGCCCTTGTATGTGCTATGCGCGCGCTTTCAATAGTACAGCAGGGGGCCATGGCGCGCCACAAGCTGGACCAAGGCCACCCCAGCAGCAAATAACAAAACTGCTGCTTGCCGTTCTTACTTTATATGAAAGACCCGGTAGTAACTTAAGTCTATTAAGCAGCTTCGGTGGCATAGTCGGTAGCATGCTGAACTACTATGCCCAAAGTCGCGGGTTCAAACCCGGTGGAAGTCGTTGGATTTTTAAGAGTGCTATAATCTTTCAGTATGCCTTCCTTCAGAGGGGAAGTAAAGCCAGCGGGCCCATGTCATAGATTTATGGCATGTCAAAGAACCTACCACTATTGGTACTGTGTTGCCAAATTTGTAGGTTATATTTGGTTAGTTAGAAACGCTCTATCAAGTTCCAACGTTCGCCGCTAGGTGTCAGAGACAATGGCATCTGGTAGCCAAAGTTGGAACTACTTGTAGTTGAACTTGCTGGGAGCCTACTAGTGTTCAATTAAAATGGCCATTGACTGCAATTCATATGTAATTAAGTCTATTTCTGAATATTATCTAAGTAAACTTATTAGTTTAACAAGTAGCTCCGTGAAGAACTATACAGCCTATTTTCGTATAACCTACTTATGTTAATTGCCTCTATCTGCATACAAAATATCAGTTTGATTGCTGTAATAGATTCGTAGATATTGACAACCAACTGAATATTTCGGATGGTCGCCATGTTGGATTTTATATATGTAGGTCCTAGAGTTATGTACTGTTACATGAAGATTATTGTGTAGGTGTAGCATTGAAACTTCAATCGCATGATTAGGACACAAGAAGTAACAAGGAAATTTTAAAATTTCGCACAGCTGTCATCTTGTGGTTATGGAAACAAATGAAATAAATTAGATGCCAGTGGATTAACATTCGTATAAGGATTTATTGTACCAAGTTTCACTGCACTCGGATGGTTAAATTGCGAGAAACGTCCATGTGAATATTTATACTTCGCTTCGCCGCCATGTTGGATTTGTGATCACCAGGTTATTTAAAGTCCTATATGTGAACTTAAGTTCATAGCCCCTATGAATATAAAAAATTCAGTTTGATTGCTATAATAGATTCGTAGATATTCAGAGCCGTCTAAATATTTCGGATGGTCGCCATGTTGGATTGTTAAATGTATAGGCCATAGAGTCATGTACCATTAAAGGAAAATTATTGCGCAGGTTCATTATTGAAACTTTCACATCGATCGCATGATTACGACACAAGAAATCAAAACTTAATTTTAAAATTTGCAAAGCCGCCATCTTGAGGTTATGTAAACAATTGAACTAAATAGGATAACAATGTATTACAATGTGTATAAACATTTCCTGTACCAGATTCATTGCGGTTGGAATATTAAATCACGAGAAAGGTCTATTTAAAATTTTGAAATTCGCTTGGCCGCCATGTTCGTTTTGTATTTAACCGGTTTTTGAAAGTCTTATAGATGAACTTCCAGTTGCGCCCTTTATCTCTGTACAAAATTTCAGGGTTATACCGCTAATAGTTTCAGAGATATAGAATGCCGGTGAAATATTTCGCACATCCGCCATCTTGTGGTTACGTAAACATTTGGACGATGTTAGATGTCGATGCATTACAATGTGTATAAACATATACTGCACCAAGTTTTATTGCGTTTGGTTGGTTAAATCGCGAGAAACGTTTATTTAAAAGTCGCAATTTCGCTTGGCCGCCATGTTGGTTTTGTAGTTTTTCAAAAGTCACATAGGTAAACTTCTAGTAGTTCCCTTTATCACCGTAAACAATTCTAGGGTGATATCGGGAATAGTTTCGGAGATGTTGAATGCTGGTGAAATATTTCGCACAGCCGCCATGTTGGATTGGTGAGACGTAACAAAATTTGAAGGGCACAGTCGGCGTCGTCCGGAATAGTGCTATGAACTTACCGAGTTTCATTGAAATCGCTCCAGCCGTTTAAAAGTTATTAGGGGACACACACACACACACAGACAAAAGGTGATCTCATAAGCCTATTTTTTCAAAATTGAAAATAGGCTAAAAATTTACATTCTTAAATAACTATGTGATGAGTGTTATGCAAATGTCCACTTTACAATACAAAATTATCTTTTTATATATCACTTGATGTCAATATACCTTTTGAGACATGTTTCGGCTCTGTGAGCCTTCTTCAGTCAAAATCACTAAAAAATTCTCCTAAAACAGTCTAATGTTTGGTCTCTCAATAAAAATTTGTAAAACATTTTTACATCGTCAAGAGGATTAAAACACATGAATATAAAATGCTTAAAGAATAAAAAAATTTAAAAATGTACAAAATTTCGCAACGTGGGCCACATTCTTGTTGAACCAAGTCGCTCGTACAATGGGGTCCCCTGATTGAAAATGGATCAACAAGAATGTGGCCCACGTTTCGAAATTTTGTACATTCTTAATTTATTTTTATTTTTATTTGCGAATTGACCACTTCGGATCACGCTACAATTTCATTTTTTCTTTGCCTGAAGTTTCCTCTTCCTCCAGTACTCCTTCATATGGGCGCTATGCTGTTTCTTCTGCTCATCCGTCCAGGCTCTTCCCTTCTTTGTGGTTCTTGTGACGTGAAACCATTCCAAATTTTGAATTATGTACCGAAATGTTTCCCTGTTTGACATCTGAACTTCCTGGATGTTGGAATTTTCGAGATCTTTTCGAACTTCCTTAATCCATGTCGTTGTTGTCTTCTTGTTCCACAGGTAGTCGAATAACTGTTTGGTTAGTCTAGTTTTGTCCATTCTGTACAAGTGTCCGAGAAACGATAACCTCCTCTTCTTCATGGTCTCTGAGATTCTCTCCACATTTTTATAGACTTCATTGTTGCTCCGAAGTTTCCAGCCGGTTTCAGTCTGGACTGGGCCCATGATTTTCCGTAGTATTCTTCTTTCTAGGATCTCTAGCTTCTCCAACTTATAATTCATCGAGAGGCATTCGCTGGCATACAGGCATTCTGTTTTTACTACCGTGTTGTAATGTTTTAGTTTGGCATTCCATGAGATGCTTTTCTTGTTGTAGATGTTTTTAGTTAGCCCATAAGCTCTTTCAATTTTTGAGATACGATCTTCTACAGCAGCTTTCTCTAGGCCGTTCTCTTGTATGGTTTCACCGAGGTATTTGAACTTTTTCACCCTCTGAATCCGTCCAATCTATGTTTCAAGGAATTGTGGTCCATGTTTGTCATTCATCATGAACTTGGTCTTCTCTTTCGAGATCCTAAGTCCTGTCTTGCTAGCGATCTTTTCTAAGAGGTTGATCTGTATGGCCGCTTCTTCTAGGTTCTCTGAAAGTATCGCAAAATCATCAGCGAAAGCCAAGCAATTGACTTTGATTCCTCTCGTTTTTCGTCGTAGGCAGATCGGGGCTCTCTCATGATTTTCAAGTTCGGAATTCCAAATTCTCACAATCCTCTCGAGGACACAGTTGAATAGTAATGGTGATAATCCATCACCCTGTCGCACACCTGTCTTGATTTCAAATGACTGAGACAATTCTCCCATGAACTTCACCTTAGAAGTTGTGGCTGTTAAGGTTTCTCTGATAATATTGGCCAGTTTGGTTTTGACTCCAAATTCTCTAATGATCTTATCTAGTGTCCCTCTGTCCACCGAGTCGAAGGCTTTTTTGAAGTCAATGAATGAAACCACTATACTTTTGCCGTTCAGCCCTCTGTGGCGAATTATTGATTTCAAATTTAGGATTTGTTCGGCACAGGAGCGGCCTTTCCGGAACCCACCTTGGTATTCTCCAAGTTGCTTATCTAGGATTCCTTCTATTCTATTCAGAAGTATCCTTGAGAGGATTTTGTAAGTGACTGGGAGTAGCGACACACCTCTGTAGTTGTTAACATCTTGTTTGTTCCCTTTCTTATGGAGTGGGTGGATCAGCGCTGTTTTCCATTCGTCTGGTAGCTTTTCCGTCTCCCATATTTGTTGGAAGATATGGTGCAGGTCGTTTAGGATTTCCGGTTCTGCCCACTTCAACATTTCTGCTGATATTTATTCTTTAAGCATTTTATATTCATGTGTTTTAATCATCTTGACGATGTAAAAATGTTTTACAAATTTTTATTGAGAGACCAAACATTAGACTGTTTTAGGAGAATTTTTTAGTGATTTTGACTGAAGAAGGCTCACAGAGCCGAAACATGTCTCAAAATGTATATTGACATCAAGTGATATATAAAAAGATAATTTTATATTGTAAAGTGGACATTTGCATAACATATCAAAATCAATATGGGAAAACTTGGAGAAACGACTAAAGTCATAGATATTTATGTAATGAGTTGAAATTCAGGAGAGTAAGGGAAGAATACTTGTGAATTATACCACAATTATAATTAGACATGCCGCATGCGTACATAATTATAATGTTATGTGATCTTATTAAAAAGAAAATTCAAATAAGAATTGTGAAATAGCGAAGTAGAAATAATGGTAATACTAATTTATAGATTGCTTGGTTGGTTCCTTAGTTTAGGGGCTGCGACAACGCGGTCATGTAGCCCTGTGTACTTTGGGTGTGTGTAGAATCTGTCTGATAACTGGTGTTAATTGTGATGGCTGTATTAGTGTGTGTTACCTGTTTTTAATTCAAGTAGGAACTGCAGACGATCAATTTTTCAAGTAGTTCCTACTTTTGCTACCAAATGCTACCATCCACGACTCCTAGCTGTGGAGTTGGCTGCTAGATGCCATCGCAGCCACCTGGCGGCAAACATTGGAACTAATATAGCATTATCAAATAATCTAACCTATAAATTTTAGATTCGCAGAGGTATAGTTAGTGGAAGGTTCTTTTACACACCATAAATCTATGACATGGGACCGCCGGCTTTACTTCCCCTCCTAAGGAAGGCATACTGAGGGATAATTTATAGATTAAGCTACTTTATCTTTAACTAGCAACCCGCCCGGGAACAGTTTTAAATGCATTACTTGATAAGCGCATTTTTTCAATGTCTTCGAACTAAGACCTATATCCGTTCTACGTCTCGGCATGATGGGTGGAAATCACTGACTGGACTATTATAATTATATTATCATGGAGATGCATGGGCAACGAATTCTTGTCAGACGTAATTTAAGAATGGCGAGGTGCATGAAACACAAATCCCCCCTCCGTCCAATCTTAACTTGACTGTGTATTTTGCAGAACGAAACGTTCACAGGTGAAATGAAGAAAAGCCGAGTTGCACTTCCAGGGAGACTCCAAACACAACCACTCTTCTCTGAAGTCTTAACTCAACAGTTTGCTGCTGCCTGTATCTGGGGTAATAGGCTCGCCCGCTAGCTAGGCTGTTACTGGGGTGATAGGCTCGCCCCTAGCTAGCTCATAAACTGTCGCCTCAGTCATTGAATGGAGATTGTTGTAAAAAATGAAAACGTAAAATCACTTATAGTGGGTGATGTATTGAAGATAAGAGATATTCTCTCACGCACTTTTTTGTAGAACTTTTCATGCTGAAATTCTTACACCTATAGTATATTGATATTTTTAACGGCTTGCCCAGCGTTAGCTTAAAAAGCACACGAATGCCAGTTTTTTTTCCGACTTTTTCACTGAAATCGTTACTGATTGGCTTCCTTTGATCATAAATAATTTTCTACAGAAACCTTCCTCGAGATATCCTTTACAGAATGGTGAAAACCACATCAAAATCCATCCAGTGCTTCTCGAGATTACCCGTGACATCTAAGAATCGGGAACTTCGTTTTATACTAAGTAGAGATGGCATTTTTACTCTCTCGAATGAATAACTTTGTGTTACATATAAACTTTGTAGATTTATGTAACTGCTCTTTTATGACTTTAGGAAGGATATTGTAAAATTTAGGAATAAAGTATTGAAATTTACGCGTAGAAATACAGTGGATAGTTTTGGTTTAAAGAGATACATTTTCAGTTTTACCTCTTGTTTGGTAATGTGTGGCTCATATATATAAGTGAGCTTTTATTTTTATAGATATATTTATACACTTCAGCAACTTAATCAAGTGACCCAATTGAAATACCTTGGCTCATGCTTCACCTGAGACTGCAGCATGATTCCAGATGTCAAAACAAGAGTCTCTGCTGAATGGATGAAATGGCGCCTAGTTACTAGAGTCCTATGCGATAAGAAAATTCCATTGCATCTAAAATCTAAAGTATATCGCACAGGGATTAGATTGGTGCCCTTCCATCATCATCATCTTCTTGAACCGTTTCCAGCCACTGGCCTCTCCATCGTCTTCTGTCTTCCTACCATCTCTCCGTCACAACCTTGGTCCAGTCTTCTCCTTTCTTTTGCACGCAGTCCTCCACACCCTTCAGCCACTTATCTCTTGGCCTTCCTCTTGGTCTTTTCCCCTCTATTTTCATCTCGTGTATCTTCCTGGATATCCTCCTCCCATCCATTCGCTTAACATGCCCATATCATTTAAGCCTTGATTCCTCTATCCTATCCTGTAATGCTCCCTTCTTGACTAATTCTCTGATTTTCTCATTTCTTAACCTGTCCACCTTTGTCACTCCAATACTGCTTCTCAAGAATTTCATCTCGCTAGCCTGTATTCTGCTTCGCTCCCTTCCTTTCATAACCCAAGTCTCTGAGGCATACGTCAGGATCGGTGGGTTGCACGAGCCATGTGGGTTGCCTACTTTTACTCCTGCGAAGCTAACGCCATCTATGTTCCGTACTCAGAAACAGCCTGTCCGCCATCTTGTTGTAAAGGCCAGTTGGTAAACAATAGGGAGGTACTTGCATTTTGGGAGATAAAACGTAGAAAGTAGCCCTTTTCATAGTTAAATTCGAGATGGTATGCTGTGCAATTGTTGCTTGTCACACGAGGACCAACAAGGATAGAGCTGATCACAAGGAGGGTGTACGTTTCTTCAGCATACCGTCAGTCATAAAGAACCAATGCAACTCATGAAGAAACAAAGCGAGAGATGCCGAGCACTGTGGCTTTTTCGCATATATCTGTAAAACCTGAGAGATTGTGGTCATCAGCCCCATGTATTTGGGTGTTGAATTTGTCTGATAAAATGTGTCACTATGGTAACTGCAGTAATGTGCAGTTAGATTACTTCCTCAGCATTCCTGGAAGTGGTTTTCCGTGGTTTCCCCACTTTTACTCCAGGAAAATGCTGGGATGATTCCTAACTTAAGACCACGCCCACCTCCTTCCTGATCCTATTCCCAATTTACAAATACAGGCACTAATACAGCCATCACAATAAAACAGGTTATCACACAAATTCCACAGGCACACACCCAAATGACCATGATGTCACAGACCTTATGCATCAACAACAGCAAAGCAGCGAGAAAGCGCTACGCTCCTGCTTTTAAACTTGCCTCCGAGGGATGTTGACCAACCCAGCACAAGGTCAAACATATTGGCCTAGGTATCAATCGTGTGGTATTTTTGAGGCTGTAGTAGGTCGGAACGCGAGGTGACCTGTTTCGGTATTGCAGGTCGGTCGACGGGAACACGCGTTCTTCTTTCTTATCGGGACGCTGTAGGAATTCGCGGAAAAGTGTTATTCTGAGGAAGTGTTATAAGTCATTCTATGAGTGAAAATATTATTCTATAGTGTGTATTAACTGTCCTGAAGACCAATCGACCGCAGGAGGGACATAATAAAATTGGTAACAGTTCAGAAGTGGTGAACATTCTACAAAACTACTTAAATTAGCCAAAATGCCTTTTTTAATGGATAATATTATTGTAGAAATGCTGTGGTAATTGATGTTTTCTCCTCCGTTGTCTATAACCCACCCACCATCCTCTTTTTAGATCACGACTTATATAGAAAAATTCCAGTTGTGTCCGTCATACCTACACATGAATTATGGGACAAATACAATATTGCCAACCCTGCGCATACGGTACTACTCATCAATAATTTTATCCAAATCAATGAATTTTGCCGCATTAGCTAGTACACTGACTTAGGAAATGTCATGGGATAGTCTCCTAATAGCATGTGGGGCCTCTGGCAGCTCAACATATCGCAGAACATCGAAGTCTCTTCCAGAACAGCCAGGGGGCCCATTCCCCAGGAACATGCACCCCAGACCATAACTGAGACACCACTTCCCTGGACCACATCTTCGAGGCAGGCGGGATCCATCGATTCATGTGGTCTGCGCCACATACGGTGCCTTCCATCGGTATGGTGCAATTGAAATCATGATTCGTCCGACCATATCACGTTACGCCATTGTTCCAGTGTCCACCCCTAGTGATTGGCGACAAATGCGCGTCGTTGTGTCGATGCCATTGGGTTAACAGTGGTACCCGTGTGCAGCGCTGGCTCCCATACCCCATGGAACCCATGTTCGTACGGATAGTCCACTGAGAGACGCATCCAGCATGGCCTGTGTTGAATTGAGCCGTGATTTGTTGCACTGTTGCCCTTCTGTCACTATTGACAATCCGTCTCAGATGTCGCCAGTCACGGTCATCGAGGGTAGCTGGACGGCCAGTGGCACCCACATTCAACCATTTACCATACACCCAGGACATGGTAGACTGTGTGAAGCCGAATTCCCGCACCACTGCCAAAATCGCACTTCACATCCGTCAGGCACCGACCACCATACCTCGTTCGAACAGTGTCAGCTCAATATATAATCTCAGGCAATGAACAAAAATCCGACCATAAGGTTGAGGGGTAGAGTCAGGTTTGACAAATACTTCTCCACAAAAGGCATTTTTATCACTAAAAGTTGATTCTCCCACGCTTCTCACCATACGTATTTACTTCGGCTTTTACAACAATATGGCGGACGCTGTGTTTCTCGGGAGAGGCAGTAGATGGTGCTCGCATCGGTCCGCCCCACCTCCGATTCATGCAACCCACCTATTGGAACGTAGTACGTCCTATATATGACCCTTTGGCTGTTTTGAGGGACAGCCTTACTCCATACCAGGCTCCTAACACTTTTCCTGAATAATTCTGCTTGCCTCCCCTGCCCATTTCGTTTCTTCCATTTTTTTGTATCAGGATACCAGTGACTCTCTCCTTCTTCCTGGTTGTGATCATCCACTCGCTTTTGCTTATGCCGAACTTCATCCCATATCCATGTACTATTTCTTCCCATACATCCAACTGCTCCTGTACTTGGACCATATTAGGAATGATGCTGTGTGGAAGGATTTCAAGGTTGCCCCGATCACAGAGAAAATGTGTGAATCACGTCTGCGGTGGTATGGGCATGTGCTCCGTAGCAGTGAATCCTCGGTGGCAAAGAGGAGGGAGGATCGGCAACCTCCAGGACGGCCTCAAACACGCTGGCTGTATAGGGTGAGAGATGACATGCGGCTCACTAAACTCCGCCCCTCAGGATGCTATGGATCGATTGAAGTGGAGGAATCATTGCAGGAAGGCAGACCCCACATCATCATCATCATCTTGAACAGTTCCCAGCCACTGGCCGGGTCTGTTTGGAACATAAGCCTCTCCATCATCTTCTGTCCTCCCACCATCTCTCTGTCACCACCTTGGTCCAGTCTTCTCCTTTCTTTCGCACACAGTCCTCCACACCCTTCAGCCACTTATCTCTTCGCTGTCCTTTTGGTCTTTTCCCCTCTATTTTCATCTCATGTATCTTCCTGGGTATCCTCCTCCCATCCATTCGCTTAACATGCCCATACCATTTAAGCCTTGATTCCTCTATCCTATCCTGTAATGCTCCCTTCTTGACTAATTCTCTGAACTTCTCATTTCTTAACCTGTCCACCTTTGTCACTCCATTACTGCTTCTCAAGAATTTCATCTCACTAGCCTGTATTCTGCTTCGCTCCCTTCCTTTCTTAACCAAGTCCAACCACTCGTCCAATAAGTCCAACCTCTCCTCCATGCCGTGGAAGACGGGCAACGGCACAAAGTAGGGGATTGCCCGTAGGGGCGAAGTACAGTGGTGACTTCGTGTTCCCCAATGGACCGTTACGGTAGCTGTGAAGGTCCTACAGGAACCCTGAAATTGACGTCTAACGGGGCTCTGGTGAAGCTACGATAGGCCCAGCAAGCCAATAGGGGATAAGACTTTTGCTTTCAAGAAGGGAACAGACCCCACATAAAGGGGAAAATTCAAAGAAGATGATGATGTTGATTTATACACTTCAGTCAGATAGGTGTGTATAGTTCAAAATGCAGTCATATTAAGTGGTCCTTCCTCCAGTGGGAAGGATTTGGAATACAGGGTGATGCTTCTCGAACAAAACATGTCATCCTTGTAATCTGTGCAGATAATATATAAGGCGTGATTAAAAAGTTTCCATTTGAGGGCGTTGCTGCAGCGTATTGTAGGGGCCCTGAGAGGGTGCCCTCTACAAGGTACTGTTCGGGGGGATGAAATAAGAAGAGCTGGGGGCTACTTGGATCTGGAGTGTAAGAGGTGTTAACTAAGGGCTGGTTCGAGGGTGTGTGAGCACTCGAAAGGAGAACTCCCGAATGTATTTGAACGGGTAGTTCGGGGATGCAATTAACGGGTTAGGTGCTGGGAGCTCGGAACAGCTGAGCTGGGCTTGGGATACCGCTAACGTGTGAGCTGTTATGAGCGAGACACACACACTGTGACGTAGATGCGTGGCTAGCTGCTGGCGTCACGGAGCACTTACCTAAGTGTGTTACCTGAATCCTACCGGGGACGGGGGATGAAGGACAGGATCTTAACAATTAACACAATAAACTGAAAGACCAGTGATTTCTACTATGACTGAGTTTAATGGGGTACTTCAGACTTGAAGTACTCCTTGCAGTAGCAACCAGATGCTATTTATAAACCAAGCACAAAGGGGTGAGAGTGTAAATGTATGTTAGAGGAGTGTGGATCGCTGAGACACGTACCCCTCGGCGTCGGCGTGGTTCTCGGCGTCGGTCCGGCACAAAGTAGCACTGAGGCGGAATGGCAGAATGACCTCGAGGTACTTCACCTCTTCAGTTTTATAGGCTCCTGAGTGCCGCGTGTGCAGAATTGCACTTTCTACAGGATGTGTGGCGTTGGCCGGGGTTATTGGAGTCCAAGCGGCGGGGTTACTGAAGGTTGTTACTATGCCTTTAGGCTCAGATGTATGTTATAATTTTATAATGTGGGAATAGATGTATCAGAGATATTTGGGGATGGGGGTGCATCCCCCGGATGCAACGGTATATGCAACATAGGGCGATGCCGGTGTGGGTATATAAGCAGGGATTAATGTGGCAGTCGTGTCTTGCCGAGGTGAATGCATTAAATGCGGCAACGGGAACTATGGCGACGTTATTACCGTATGCGACGAAAGTTGGTGCCACCACTGCACAGTGGGTCAAAATCGAAATCTAGGGGGACAAAATTATTTTTACTCTTTAATCATGAATTTAGAGTGAAAGCAACGTATATAATTTGTTTACTTCATAATAAACATCAGTTAAGACCTTTTTAAGCTACGTCTACACATGCAAGAAATTGTCTATGACTAGGAGTTGGATAGAGCATTCGGTTATCTCTTGAGAACAATTTTCTACCCCTATTACTTTTAACAAAGTCACAAAGTTCCGCTTTTGACATAATCGTCGAACCCAGTGCTTCAAACTGTTGTAAATGTGTGAGAACTGGTTGTGCGGCATCTTCTAAAACGTAAAATAACTAAGTAAGTTGCAAAAAGATGCACAAAATCTCATAACAGGCGTAAACTACAAGTCTTTATCTACATTTTAACATTAAGTAGAAAGTGACGCAACATACTAAAAATCTAAGTGAAAATATAATTTTAAAAATAATAGTTAAATATTATATAATGCAAATATAGCTAACATTACGTAACAATTACGCCCATTAATAACTGAAAAACATTACAAAGATCATATCTTCAGCTGCATGTTCCATCTTAAAGCATCACACTAACCACAAAGACAACCAAACCACAGCCACTTACATTCACCCTCCAATTCAGACTGCTCGAACAGTGGTGACAGATTTACACTAAGATGTGTTTATATCCCAAAATAGTGAGCGGCAATTATATGAGAATGCTGTAGAAGTAATAAATTTTGATTTTTTAATTATGAAAATAAATAATTTTGTCCTCCTAGATTTCGATTTTGACCCACTGTGCACTGGGAACTGGAATCAAAAGCATCGACGATGCAGTGGTGTCATCCATCGTCCCCTCGTCCCAAGAAGTTCAAGAGCCAACCATCCACTGGAAAAGTGATGTTCACCCTGTTCTTGGATTACCAGGGTCTATTGCTTATTGATTTCAAGGAACCTGGTGTCTCCATCACTGGGGAACGGTACTGCGCAACAATGGAGAAATTCATCATCATCTTGTACAGTTTCCAGCCCCAGGCTGGGTCTGTTTGGAACATAAGCCTCGTCACTTAGTCCTTTCTTCCCACCACCTCTCCGCTGTCACTCTAGTCCAGTCCTCGCTTCTCTTCTTGACACATTCCTCCACTCCTTTCAGCCATCTATCTCTTGGTCTTCCCCTTGGTGGTTTCTTCTGCATCTGCATCTCATGTATCCTCTTGGGAATCTTCTCTTCCATTCTCTTTAAGTGTCCATACCACCTCAGTCTTGATGTCTCAATCCTACCTTGCAAGGGCTCCTCTTTCACTATTTCCCTGACCTTTTCATTCCTCACCCTGTCTCTTCTTGTTACTCCGATCCTACTTCGTAGGAACTTCATTTCACTTGCCTGTATTCTGCTTATGTCTCTTTTCTACATTATCCACATTTCTGATGCATAGGTCAGTATCGGGGCGAGCCTCCGTGGCTTAGGCGGCAGCACGCCGGCCTCTCACCGCTGAGTCCGTGGTTCAAATCCCGGTCACTCCATGTGAGATCTGTGGTGGACAGAACGGAGGCAGACAGGTTTTTCTCCGGGTACTCCGGTTTTCCCTGTCAAAAATTTCATTCCAGCAACACTCTCCACTATCATTTCATTTCATCTATCATTCATTTAATCATTGCCCCAGAGGAGTGCGTCAGGCCTCGCCAGCCGGCACAGTTCATATCCTCGCCGCTAGAAGGGGGCTTCATTCATTCCATTCCTGACCCGGTCGGACACTGGAAGCAGACTGTGGATTTTCATTCAGGTCAGTATCGGGATATAGTAGCTTCTGTATAACACTTCCTTGCTTTTTTGTGGGACATCTTTATTCTACACTAAGCTCCTAATGCTTCTGCCTGTCTGACACGTTCCATAATCTCTTTGTCATTTCTCCCATTTTCCTCCACTATACTTCCCAAGTACTTGAGACTTTCCACCTTCTTTAGCTGTCCACCTCCAAGTGTTATCCCACTCATTGGTCTGTCCCTTTTCCTGGTCGTTAACAGGATCTCACATTTACTGATGTTGAACTTCCATCCGTACTCTCCCACTGTTTCTTCCCAAGCCTTCAGTTACGGCGTGCAATTAAGGCGAAACGTTCGGGAAAACTGCGACAAGGGGTGCTGCTGCTTTATGATAACGCACGTCCCCATACCGGAAAGGTCGTAATTCAGAAGGTAGGCCTACTCAAGTGAGAGACACTGGAGCATTCGCCCTATGTGGAAAGAACTTTGTGCCAAAAGAAGAGGGACTTGGATGCTTATGAGCGATAGTAAGGGAGAATTGAAAGAAGAGGAAAAAGCATAAGAGGCTTCACGCACGACACCGCCCTGAAGTAATGCGAGAGCAGTTCGGGGGCGGGGGCACAAGTCGTGGGAGAAGGGTATGTGGTTTTTAGTGGGTAAGTGGGTGCGGACCCCCACAAGCATCGTAGGCAAGATTTTCCACATTCCCTAGTTTTAAAAAATCTAGTAATAACATAACACACAAAATATCTGTCGAATTAAAAAATTCTATGCATGTATACATTTATTTATTTCATATTTGATGGCCAACACAGGACCACTACAATCAATTATACAACGATAATTTTTATTTTCTATATTTCCAATATTTCTCAATAATGTCAACATCCTTTCTTCAGTGCCTGCCTTTTGCTCTTTTATTTATGTTTGTTTGGAGTCTCACATGTGAGTCGTGTAGAGTCTTAATTTTATCTGTTCTATTCTCAAGATCATCTAATATTATTTGGAGTTCTTTGATATCATCATTAATTTCCGTAATCCATTTAATCCTGGTATTGTTTTTTCAAAATTTTTCTTTTAAATTCTACTATGTTGAGTTTCTGGTGTTTGAAGATGATGTCAAAAAAAATGAGATCCGTTTCCTTCTAATTGTGCTCAATACTGGTTCAATTTCCTTATAGACTGTGTTATTTGATGCTATTCTCCAGAGACCATTAACTTGATATTGTTTATTTAGGCATGTTCTAATTATTATTTTTTCTGTTTTAAGTATTTTATCTATTTCAGCTGTATGACCGCATTGGCCCGAAAATAAGCCGCACCATTAATATTCGAAGAGGATAAAATAAAAAAAGTTTATGCCCGAAAATAAGCCGCATCTTGATTAAGGGAAGACCCACTTATTTTCTTGTATTTACCAACTTGTAAACATTTTTTTCTGACATCCGTATTTTCTTCCAGCCTCTCTGGTGGTTGTGCTTGTGGCATAACGCTCAGCTACAAGTTTAAAGGCTGCATCATAAGCACACAGAATTCCTTTGCTTGATGAAGCTTGTTGCTCTACCGGTAAATGATCGCTCATTTTTGCGTTAAACAGTCTTTCTTACAGATCTTACTGAGTTACTGTAGATTATTCAAGCTTACGAAAAAATATTGTGTTACTGAATAACAATGTCACCGCCAAAACAAAAGTTTGCATTGTTGTCATTAGATGCCGCTAGTTTCTCTTACAGACTGTATTGTTGCTTTGTTGCTGTGTTCTTGCTAATGAGCAATGAATGGATTTGACCTCCCAAGAAAACTATGGTGTGGCCTCAACGGACTGAGAACTGGGCATGGACGCTGTAATTTCTTGCGCCATAAGCAGGGCCACCAAGAGGGAGGAGCATGGGGGGGGCAAATACATAGGGGCCCGTAAGCACATTAGCTTCAGTTTATTATAACTACTTTTGTATTACCCGTATGTTAAATGCTGGCTACAACTTACAACTTGTGCGAGGCTTTGCAAAGTAAAGATGTCTGCAGAAGATATCGCATGTTACCGAACTTTAAACTGTCAAGATAAATGAGGCAGAAAACACTTCACAGGCATACAGTACCGGTATATGACAATGCGAAAGTACCGTATTGTCAGAAAGCATTCATTTGGTAAAAGACGTTCCTCGATTCTGAATATTACAAAAAACACCCTGTAATGTCGCTTATTCTACCCCAGAAGTGTATTAAATTATATATATATGGCTCTGAGTTAGGAGTTATAACTGTTTAGGAATAATTTACTACAATTTGAGTAGAATTTGCTATCAAATGATTTTTTTTTAATGCTACTTATTTTTCATTACGTGCTGGTAATTAAAGTGAAGACTTAAAGAATTGCAAAATATTTCCCTATGCATGTTAACTGTATTAAAATTACTCAAAAATCCCAAATCGTTTTGTGCACTTTGCAAAATATATTTCATAAAATTAATGATGAAATGTTTACTATAATATAATAAGATTTGTAGCCTATGTTTTTTTTATTATGACTGCATCCGATGCTTTTCTCAAAATGATGTTGTCTTACCGGAATAGTTAGTAGTGCATAGAAGTAATAAAGAGTATTTCAAATGGGGCCCAAGAAAAAATATTGCATAGGGGCCCTTAAATCCTCTCTGCGGCCCTCGCCCTGGATGGATTCTCCAATGTGTGAATGCAGTGAAGAGGAGCAGACCTTGGACCATGTCATCCTGCGCTGCCCTCGTCATGTCTACTCCGGAAGCCCCAGCGACCTGTTTCATCTTTCAGAAAGTGCTGTAGTATGGTTGAAAAACTTGGACCTGGACTTACGAATTCCTTGTTATAATCACCATACGATTAAATAAATTCCTTTTTAAACAGTACATGACATATAAAAGTGTAGGTAGCGAATATAAGGCACCCAGATTTTTTACCCAAATGTAATAAAAAGTGCGGGTTATTTTCAGGCCAATACGGTAGTTTTGAAAATAGTTTCACAAGCATAAACCACCTCGGGCTGTGTAACTATTCTATAATCTCTTAATTTAGTTGCAATCGATGAGTTCTTTTTGCTGGTTGTTTTGCAATATAAATTGCTTTGATCAATTTATGTATTCTATTCTGACAGGTTGGTTTTTCTTTTAGATTATAAATATTTAAATTTATTTACAATTTCAATTTTCTGTTCGTCAATAGTAATTATATTTTCTGGTGGTGAATCAGTTAACAATGATTTCAGTTTTCAAAACAGATTCTAAGGCGTATTTCCTGCGCAATTTCTTGCAAGGATCTGATTTGATGCTCCGTTTCTTGAAAATTGTTAATGGGCTTCATAAAAATATTTTCTATGAATTTAAAATAAAATAAAAATATGGTTATATTAGGCATGTTCAAATTATTATTCTTTCTGTTTTAAGTTATACATAATTAAATAACACAAATATTGTAGAATCATTTCTCCTAATTTCCTAATGCTGTTGTTTTCAATTCTTGTGGTGTCAATGCACCCCAAATGAACAGCACCAAGTATATTATGAACTGAATTGAATCAGTTGGAGCTAAAAAGCATTAAGTCAGTTTTCACTACTTTGCAGGAGACAGATAAAAAGTCATTCAAAGAACAGAACTTAACAAACACAATATATTAATCATGTATGTTGTGAAGCAACTATTCAGGTTATATTTATGTTAGCGGAATATCAATTTTAATTTAATAAACATATTTTTCTAATCAATTTTGCATAGGTGACTTAATGCCTTTCTGCTCCGTGGTCAGTTTAGTGTGGCCTAAAGCCATCCAGAATGAATATTTCACATGATATTTTATTTTAAAATGGATTTGTGACATAAAATACCACCTAAACCCTGTACAAATGTAATTTACAATAACACTGTAACACGCGGGAATCTTGCAGTGCGGCCAACATTAAGTACGGAATACAGCACTGAAAGGGAGCAAATCATTGACTTAAAGCTTTTCTTCTCTGATCGCACTACATGTAGCAGTGGTTTCTGGCTTAAACCCACAAAACAAATTGCTTTCTGTTAGATTTTACCTTGCCAGTGAGCTTCCGAGCTTTTTCTCCTGATGAAAATAGTTTGTTGTTTCCTCTATATCCTACATCCGATAATATTGCCTCAGCAGGTCTTTTAATATTGTAGACATTTCTTACCAGACAAAGTAGCAAAATGAAGACGGAATACCTGGAAACCATCCCAAGCAACGGCTCCATCCAAGTTGATGGAGATACCTTAATGAAGACCGTAAGCTTCAGTTATCCAGGATCTTGCCTGCAGACTGATGGTGGGCTTTGCTTCCCCTCCGAAGGAAGGCATACTGAGGGATTTTTAATGCTCTTAAAAAATCCGACGGCTTCGGCCGGGTTTCAATCCGCTATCTTGGGCTTAGAAGCTCAGCATGCTACCGACTACGCCACTGATGCCGCCGGCGTTATTAATGGAAGTGGTGGATTATTAAATTGAATTTTGAAAATGTAATTGATCTTAAGAAGGGTTTCAAGCGGGTGGCCTCTGTAATTTCGAGCTGTCTGGTGTTACTTAGTTGTGGGCTCGGATTTTTAGGTAAATAAATATTTTTTTATGTATATACATATTTTAACCATTTTTTCTATAAATACATAAATTCCTGCTTTTCACTTATTAGCACATTAAAAAAACATAATATTTACATTTTTTGAGATCAGTAAGCTAGATCTTTCAGTTTATTGCATTTTGTTCTGTGTCACTTCAACGGAGAAGAACCTGTGAGCTTCATGCAAAGCGTATGTCAGCTTGCAACTGTGTTATTCTTAACTTGACACCCGTGCCACTCGCTGTGGAAACCGGGGACTCCCTTGTCCATACCCATATTGCACTACGTGCTAGACCTCCCCCTCCCCCCAGCTACCTGGAACCAGTGTCACTCACATGCAGTTCATTTCTGGCACTGTGAAGTGTTCGGCAGTTCTAGTTGTAAAAACAACTACAAGTTATCGTCTGTTGCAGAATTTAAGGATAATTTTACTTCAGATGGGGGCGTACTGTTCTGCCCAACGTGTGGGAAAGCAATCAAGGCTGAACAGCGATCTCAAGTTACACAACACCTCGAGGGCCAGAAACACATTGCCGCAGTTTCGCGCCTTCAGAATAAGTGTTTCGCGGTAATCGTCGGTCATTTGTGAAGGACAACCTGAAGATGTATCTCGTTGTGTATTGCAATGCTTCAGCAGTCAGTGAGATACGGAATAAATTGCATTCGTGAGTACTGCATATTGTTTATATTCACAATAATAAACTAAATTATAATTAAATATTTGTACTTTTTTGTCACATATTTCAGGTATTTTTAATACATAAAAAATAAATATTTTCCCGATTTTTAGCACCTAAAATCCCGATCCCTACTGATGAAGTACGAAGTGGGATAAGGCAGCGTGGATGAAATGGAGGGAAGTCGCAGGCGTACTCTACGACAAAAGGATGCTACTACATCTTAGGTCCAAAATATACTGTACAGTAGTACGTCCTGTTGCTTTATACGGTGTTGAATGTCGACCAGCCGATAAAGCTACGGAGCGCCAATTACACAAGATGGAAATGCGCATGCTCCGTTGGTCCATGGGCATCACACTCCTGCATCATGACAAAAGTGACACTGTTCGCCAGCAAATGGGCATCGCACCCGTCACTGAGAAGGCACGGGAAAAGAATCTCCAATAGTATGGTCATGTCCTGCGTGCTGCACCTGGAACAATTGCCAATTTCCCTCACTCGTTTGAAATTAATGGGCAACATCCAAAGCAGTGCTGGCATGTCACAGTAAAGGCTGACATGAAGACCCTCAACTTAAGACCACAAGATGCCCAAGATCGTACAAAATGGCGAGGCAAGATCAAAATAGCGGACCCTGCACCAGCAGGAAAATGTTAGGAAGAAGAAGAAGAAGAAGAAGAAAGTAGCAAAAACGTAAAAATAAGCATTTTCCTCAATTGTGCCAAACGTTGGAGGGCTAAAGGGCCCGGAAGGGTTTCAAATAGTGAGTCTTGAAAAGCTCTATCAAACTATAAAAAACTAAAAAATCCAACCTAAATGTAGTTCCGGAAAGAAGCCTAAAATCGCTTGTTTTCAATTCAAATCCTAGTCAAATTAATATATTTACATAATTTTTTCCTTACGTATTATGTCCCAATACTCACTTACGCATCAGAAACGTGGGTTATGAAGAAGAGACAGGTGAGCAGGATCCAGCCTTTTTGTCATCATCATCATCATCATCATCATCATCATCTTGCACAGTTTCCAGCCCCTGGCCGGGTCTGTTTGGAACACAAACCTCTCCAACGTCTTCTGTCTTCCCACCATCTTTCAGCCTCCACCCTTGTCCAGTCTTCTCTTCTCTTCTTCATGCTTTCTTCCACCCCCTTCAGCCACCTGTCTCTCAGTCTTCCTCTCGATCTCTTTCCTTCCTACTTCGTCTCGTGTACCCTCCTGGGTATCCTCTTCTCCTCCATTCGTTTTACATGTCCATACCATCCAAGTCTAGATTTCTCTATAACATCCTGTAATGGTTCCTCCTTCATTAATTCTCTGGTCCTCTCATTTCTTATTCTGTCCATCTTTGTAGCTCCAATACTGCTTCTCAAGAACCTCATCTCACTGGCCTGTATTTTGCTCTTCTCCCTTTCATAACCCAGGTCTCCGAGGCATACGTCAGGATAGGGACATAGTACGTCCGATATATGATCTTTTTGCTGTTCCGAGGGGCATCCTAATCATTTAAATTAGCCGCTGACTGCGCGAGTGAGCCAGCGGCGTGAGGGCCAGGTATGCGGTGCGACTAAGCGCTCCTTAGCCCGGTGTATAAATTGAATGGGGAGTTTAATATTGAATTTTTGAAATTGATTTGAGGTGATGTAAATTTTAGTTTCGAAATAGAGGTGCCCGCGAGGGCAGCTGTCGGTCGCGAAGCGAGGTCCCTGACGTGTTTTCAAGATGTTAAGCTGTCGAAGTGTTTGTAGTTTGAAATATTTTACTGTATTGAATGCTAAGTAGATTCAATTTATTAATTTGGTATGTTATGTAAAGGTGCTATTACAAATTTCCGAGTTGTTCACTCGACCGTCGCACACCACATGCCCTCTTGGCCGTGGCGCAACGGCAGCGGTTGCCTCAGGTTGGTAATAGAAGTAGCCAAGCGTGGTCCAGTTGGAAGACTTAAGCAGAGGCTCACTAGTGAGCTCCCTTTTATACCGTCGCCGCTCCGAGCTAGTAGGCGCAGTTCAGTATGGTACTGCGCGCTGATTGGCTGTTGGTATTCTGTAGTGTTCTGATCTGTTAATTAATGATTTTAATTGTGGTTAGTGTTATTAATGGTTGGTTCTTAAGTTTAGGGGCTGCGACAACGCGGTCATGTAGCCCCGTGTACTTTGGGTGTGTGTAGAATGTGTCTGATAATCGGTGTTAATTGTGATGACTGTATTAGTGTGTGTTATCTGTTTTTAATTTAGGTACTGCAACTTAGAATTTTTCAAATAGTTCCTACTTTTGCCGCCAAGCGCCACCGTCAACGACTACTAGGCCAAGTTCAGAATTTAGCTACTAGACGCCACCACAGTCGGCTCTTGGCAATGAACGTAGATACCCAAGAGCGTTGTTTACTTTCTTAACCTATCCAATTTAGCTTCACACAGGTGCAATTAGTGGAAGGTTCTTTAACATGCCATAAATCTATGACATGGGACCGCCGGCTTTGCTTCCCCTCCGAAGGAAGGCATACTGAGGGATTTTAATGCTCTTAAAAAATCCGACGGCTTCGGCCGGGTTTGAACCCGCTATCTTGGGCTTAGAAGCTCAGCATGCTACCGACTACGCCACCGAATCCGCCGGCGTTATTAATGGAAGTGGTGGATTATTAAATTGAATTTTGAAAATGTAATTGATCTTAAGAAGGGTTTCAAGCGGGTGGCCTCTGTAATTTCGAGCTGTCTGGTGTTACTTAGTTGCGGGCGCAGTGGGCCCGGGTTGGCAGTCATAGATGATATCTAGTGAGTTAATGACTGTTTGGAAAGACCTATCTCCAGGGAGGGGGGGATGCCAAGATGTTTTAGGCTACAATAGTGTGTTAGAAGAGAGCTGACTATTCTCTAAATGGGGCTAAGATGCCATACGTGTTGGCGGCTGAATGTGCCGAATTTATGTTAATAGGCAGCTATGCCGTAGTTGATGTTTTAAGGCAGCTGAGCCAGAGGTGTTATAGGCTGAAAGAGTGCCTGTAGAGCCTTGTGAAATGAAATTTCAAAGAAGCTGATTTGGAATAACAAGAAGGGATAGAGTAAGAGAGATTGTGGAAGAGAATCCCTTACAAGAGATCATCGAGAAGTCAAGAATGAGTTGGTACGGACATGTTGGGAGCATCACATATCTGGTTTGGCGAAGATGTTGACTAGTTTGCTTTGGTCTTGTAAGAAATCAGTATGTTGTTTGTCTCAGAAGGTGGGGTATTCGTATTTCATATGTCAAAGAGCGGACAAGATAGAGAAAAAGACTGCCATTCACGAGTTGAAGGAGATGGAGTCGGGAAGTTGGAGGTGATTTTAAACATCTGCTGTGCTGTGGCAATATGTGAATCTCTTTGTATTTAGAGCGAAATTGCATCTTCCTATGCCCTATTTTGAAAACCCCTGTATTATTATACTTGTTTTCTTTATTAATATCTCTCATATTCACCCTACTTTAGTACCAGTTTAGTTATTTCTCTTTCTTACACTATTCTTTGGTAATGTATTTGGGAATTGTACCATTCTGTTCCGATTTAATACTTTGAAACTGTATTTTTTTATAGTGTTTTTTGGAGTAATTCTTATCTGAAGAACTGTCTTGTATTTTAGGATATTTAATGGGTATGCCCTTAGTATCACCATAATGTTCCAAAACTTTGGTGTTTCTTTGCGCCTTATCATTCCCACACAACTTAATAGCTTGACTTTTAAATATTGCATCACTTTTATCAAGAGCGTGAATATTTTCATATTTTCTCGAGTCCTGACCTAATAACTCAAGCTCTGATTTGTCGATTTTTTGTTTGGAACTCTCCTTAAGTTGAGAAGATTCTGCAGGTTTTGGAATTAAATAAATACATGACTCTTGTGGCAGAGTTTCTAATTCAGCATAATCTTGTTCGGTTCGAGGAAGTTTATGCATACGTATAGCAGCTTCGACCGATTTACTTTGTCCACGTGCAGAATTTAAATTTGCAGTTGGATTCTTCAGTTCACTGAAAGGTCTGGTATGGAAGGTGTCGCTAGAAATTCTCCCATAAACTCTACGGCGAGCAAATGTAGACATTGCAAGGAATTCCACTTTGTATGTAGTATCAGGGTCTAGGGGTGTGTTCTGAAATTTGCCGAACTTGCCAACGTAATGAGCCCCTGTACCCAGGGTTACTTTGTAGGACCACTGGACATCAACCTGGAAAACAAAATTTATTCAATACAAGACTCTCCAGAAAATATCACAGGTAAATAATGCAAAGAAAGAGATAAGGGGAAAAGTCAAAGCGTAAGGGTTTGGGGATCAGTGTAGAACAGGTTCGGGTAGAAAGATGGGGTACCTCAGGGAAGTAATTTGGGACCTTTGATATTTCTCTACGGTATATATGCAAATACTACCCATATAGTATTTTAAAAAATTAGAAGTAAGAAATTGGAGTGTGAGCATTATTTGAGTCGAGGTTGGAGTTGATATAAGGTGACCACATCTGCGAGCATGTGCGCACAATGATACCTGACTCCGGTTGGTTGGTTGGTTCCTTAGTTTAGGGGCTGCGACAACGCGGTCATGTAGCCCCGTGTACTTTGGGTGTGTGTAGAATCTGTCTGATAACCGGTGTTAATTGTGATGACTGTATTAGTGTGTGTATCTGTTTTCAATTCAAGTGTGGACTGCAGGCATTTAATTTTAAGTAGTTCCTACTTTTGCCGCCAAACGCCACCGTCAACGACTCCTAGGACTAATTCAGAACTTAGCTACTAGACGCCACCGCAGTCGGCTCTTGGCAACGAACGTAGCAACCTAAGAGCGTTGTTTACATTCTTAACCTATACAATTTAGTTTCACACAGGTGTAATTAGTGGAAGGTTCTTTAACATGCCATAAATCTATGACATGGGACCGCCGGCTTTACTTCCCCTCCAAAGGAAGGCATACTGAAGGATTTTTAACGCTCTTAAAAAATCGATACCTGACTCCTGCAGATGCTGTAATGGCAGCCTGGACTCTAAATACTAATGCTGATGAGTTTAGCCAATGACACTGGGCATGTGCTGACAGTAATAATAATGCCACGTTGATGATGACCAGCGGAACAAATTTCTTATTGCGGACATATAACTAACCTAAGGGCAGCACTATAATAACGTGATACCGGTACTACATAAAAAATAATTAAATTTCCTTCCAAAATTTAGGGTGCGAGGAATATTCGACGGTGTAAATCACATCATCTCAGAGAAGGTTGTTTGTAAACAGGATTAATGATATGACCCTGTAAGATGTCACAAAAGACACATTCTGCCAATTTTGAAGTTAGAGTGTGGGCAGTATTTGGTGAGATTTCAAGGTCGCAGTACAGTATGAGTGGTGGTGGAGCAGGAGCATTGGCGGAGACACCCCTCATTTAACTGAGCCGAACTCAAGACGATTGCATGCACAGATTTTAAGCATTGACACTCGATGGCGACAGCTCGGTGGATGACGAGTGACTGCTGTCGCTGTTCCCCCCACCACTGAAGTGTGCCTGGAAATCTGTCTGCCCAGAGTGGTCAGCTTGACCTTGAAGCCTCACTCTACAATGTACTACATGGTTCAATAAGTAATGCACATAATTTTATTTCTCGACAGTTTACCACTGGAAATATACTTTTTAGAATGTACCTTCAATCCTTCCTTTATGACGTCACAAAGTATCATTGTTACCCAACAGATGTCGTTGATGCAGTTCAGTTTCAAAAGGGCAGCTGCTAGTGAAACCCTTACAAAGCAGAGAGCTGTGATTGGATTTCTTTGTGCGGAAAAGAAGACTACTTCAAACATTCGTAGACGCATACAAAATATCTATGGAGATCGAGCAGTGGATAGGAGTACTGTGAGTTGTTGGGTTAGCAGTGTGTCAGAGGCAGAACAAGATAAAGCAAGACTCAGATCTCCCACTCTTGGGAAGGCCACACGATGCTGTGACACCGGAGACAGTTCGATGCGCCGATGGAGTTATACGGGACAACAGGCTAGTAACAACCGAACAGCTCGCTGCTCAGCTAGGCATCTCTGTGGTTAGTGCCAACACAATTATCCACCACTTAGGCTATTCAAAAGTTGGTTCCAAATGGGTCCCTACTGTCGACCAAAATATTATGTGCACTCGACTTTGATGGTTGTTTGTAAAGTAACCAATAGACCTACATAAAATCCAATAACATCATCATTTTCGTCGTTCTATTTTATGTTAGTTCATGTTTGTTTGGAATTTTTAATTTATATTTTAATATTTTTTATTGCAGTTGAAACTCAAAAAGTGCCCGTTTTTAAGCGTGTTTCAACCATGCGTCACATTTAAGAATTATTATCTCACAAACCCGTCATCAGATCGAATCCTAAGTTTTACACAATATACATTGGAATGTTGTATAAATGGATTATTAATTTCAAAATTTTGTGTGTTCAAGAAAGAAAGTTGTTATCATTTTTGTAAGGTAACTTTTTCTCGGCTCGGGGTCGTTGGAAAATGTAGTTCTTGGTCGCGTTGTAATCCTTATACATCAAGAAGTTATGCTGTATGACTGTGAAGTACGTAAATTAATTCATTTATTTTATATCGGTTTGTATTTGTACGGGGAATTAAGACATGGTTCACCAGCTAGCCGCTCCAGGAAATGCTGTACTGCGTTGCTGATATGGAGCCCATCACTTCCGAGCGAGGCGCGCAATGACGCGTGATGGAGCCCATCTTGGCAACGCTGTACAGCTTTCACCGGAGCGGCTTACTGGTGTACCATGTCTTAATTCCCCATACAAATACAAACCGATATAAAATAAGTGAATTAATTTATGTATTTCACAATCATACAGTATACCTTTTTGATGTATAAGGATTACAACGCGACCAAGAACTGCATTTTTCAACCACCCCGAGCCGAGAAAAAGTTACCTTACAAAAATGATAACAACTTTGTTTCTTGGACACACAAAATTTTGGAATTAATAAAAAAGTTATACAACATTCCAATGAATATTGTGTTAAAATTTGGATTCGATCTGATGACGGGTTTGTGAGATAATAATTCTTAAATGTGATGCATGGTTGAAACATGCTTAAAAACGGGCACTTTTTGTGTTCCAACTGCGATAAAAAATATTAGAATATAAATTAAAAATTCCAAACCTACATGAACTAACGTAAAATAGAACAAAGAAAATGATGTTATTGGATTTTATGTAGGTCTATTGGTTACTTCACAAACAACCTTCAAACTCGAGTACACATAATATTTTGGTCGACAGTAGTGGCTGACAATAATAAGGAGCAAAGAAGGATCATTTGTGCAGAGTTGCTTGGACATCACGACACTGACCCGGATTTCTTATCGAAGATTGTCACAGGAGATGAGACATGGATTCACCATTTCGAACCTGACACCAAACGACAATCCATGGAGTGGCATCACACAACTTACCCCAGAAAGAAAAGTTTGAATAAGGACCCTTAGCTGGCAAGATTATAGCCACAGTGTTTTGGGATTCTGAAGGAGTTAGTTATTCTGATAGACACATTGCCAGCTCATGAAACAATAAACTCAGAGGTTTACATCAATACTCTGAAACAGTTGAATCGAATTTTTGCACTTGTTAGTTGCCATAAAAATGTTAACAAAATTCTTCTTCAAAATGATGATACGAGACCACATAGTAGCCTGTGCATCTGTCAAGAGATCTCAAATCTTGGGTGGACTACTCTGCCTCACCCACTCTACAGTCAAGATCTTGCTCCTTCTGGCATTCATTTGTTTGATGCCCTGGAGGAGGCTATCCGAGGGAAGCGATATTAGAATGACGAGCAAGTCATATGAGATGTCAAGACATGGCTGCAAGAGAGACCAGCTTAATGGTACTGAGCTGACATCTAGACGGCGTAAAGCCATAGATTTGAATGGAGACTTCTTCTTTCTCTATACATCATTCCCACTCCTATGTGGGGTGGATGTTTCTGACAGATCTCCTCCATATAGCGTCATGTACATCTTCTTCTGACAACTGTGAAATAAAGACACCTGTAGCCAATAATATAATGCATATGGATTTGTAATAAAACAAACCTTGAGTAAAACAATAAATTGTGTCAATTAGTTATTGAACGCCCCTAATACATGACAGTTTCTGTATCTGCCAGATATATGAAAACATGGTGACTTTGAAACGTCAGTGGCAACCCTGATTTAACCTAGTGGCAAGAAATTATCCTATTAATCACCATGGGGGACAAATGGTTAAGTGACAATTTCTTTAATTTAATTGTTGTTATTTGAGTCTTTAGTCTTTTGACTGGTTTGATGCAAGCTCTCCATGCCTCCCTGTCCTGGGCTAATCGTTTCATCTCTGCATAGCTACCACACCCTACATCCGAGGCAATCTGTTTAACATATTCTAACCTTGGTCTACCCCTACAGTTCTTGTCCTCGATCCTTCCTTCCACAACTAAGTTTGCTATTCCTAGGTGTCTTAGGCCCGTTCTTACAATCTCCAGTAAAGTGACAGAAAACTCTAACTGACAGTTGGCTTTACGGTCGGAGTCAAGTCCCGGTAAACATTTGATCCTTCTTACCATGTTCCGGTTAATGTTTACGGTAGGTTAGCAGATCTGCGCATAATTTTCAACAGTTGGTACATATTTCTGGTTTGATTTACAGATAGGGTACGGCGGAGCTAATTCGCCCACGGGGCTTTCCCGCTCAAAATAAGCTTTACGTTGCATTGAGCAGCCACCCTGCTCAGCTGATATCGCCCTTTGTGTTCAGTGTGACCCTCGGTCTCTGTGCTACTCCATCTATCGGTTGTTTGAGAGTGACAGCTTGAGTGTTGAGTAAAACAAAGGAAGAATACTGGAAGTTACATTGTTTATGTTGTGGAATTTGTCGTCATTAAGAATTTGTGCTTGTAACTTAAGGATTAGTGTCTACAGTAGCGGCTTTTCTTTTATCGGAAGTGTGGCGCCTGGCAGTCTGAGGGTTAAGTTACATCTGGACATAGCAGGTAGCGCGTTTCCTTGGTCACAGCTATCACAAGAGGCGCTATTGTAAATTCCAGTAATTGGGGCTACTCCGCCCAGAAATATGGGGGCTACTCCGCTCAGCCAAGACTTCTCTCTTGTTATAATATTACAACCAAATTATTTCAGATAGCAGATTAGTATCTGTTTCTTGTTACGTTGGAGATGTTACGGACGTATAAAAGGAAAGGGCCAGTTCGAAAATGGACGGAGGAAGATATTGACCGAGCTATTTCAAGTGTATTACGAGGCGATGTGAGCATGAGAGGTGCAGCTGGACTTTGCAATGTGCCTTATTCAACACTTCAAGATCGTGTTCATTTGCGTAAACGACAAGGACCCTTAGAGAAAATCACAGTCGACAAACCACTGGGTCATCCCACAGCATTTAGTATGCAAGAGGAGACGGAATTAGCTTCCCGGCTAAAATGCTTGGCAGCAAGAGTATTTAGATGCACACCAGAACAGATTCGAAGGGCAAAACGGAGCTTAAAATTTGATAAGGCCCGTAAAGGAAAGGTTGCCAAAAACATTTTCGAGACATTTGCAAGACAAATGACTGGGACCTTCAATCCGTACGACCAAAAGATTTTGACAAGGAAGAAACACCATGTGGATTTTGTGGCGTAACTTTTTATACCGCTCAGTCATCAATAAAGGGTGGTTGGATTCAATGCAAAGACTGTGAAACTTGGTATCATGACATGTATGTTGGGGCTACAGGAAGGAAAAACTTCATTTGTGTTAAATGCCGTTGAGGAAAGGACATTATTACAGTGAGCGAAATAGCCCCAAGCATGGGCGTAATAGCCCCATTAAATTTGTGATTCGTCATTTTTGCATTGATTTATATTTTATTTCATCAAGCCGGTTTATTTTGTATTTTGACAACATTCCTATGTAATAAGCAATAAATAAGGTGTGCTTTGCTGTTGTTTCCATCTTAGAAAAATGAATAGTTTTTGATTAATAATGTTTACAATTTGAAATGAGCGGAATAGCCCCGCTCTACCCTATCTTGATACTTCTCAATAGTTGGCATGAGTGGATCTACGTCAGGGAGTAAATAATAAATATATATTTTATATTCCTTGATCTTGATCTGTGTTCTTGGCGCAATCTGTTTGTTACGTTACGATTATAAAGAGAAATATGAGATATGGAAGGACAATTATCTCCAAATGAGACAAATAAAAGCTTCAAGAGGAAAAGCTTCGTCAAACAGAATCGTCTAAAAATGTCTTGATCATCTAACTCCTCGTAATAATCACTTCGATTCTTATATGCTTTTCGTCTCCTTTTTTGAACAGCATCGGTATTTATGAAACCCATGAAATTACGGATAATTCTAAGCATATTGACGATGTATGTAATCAGCTGGCGTTGAGATTATAATAAAAAATCTGGCAGTAAAGCAGTTTACGGTGAGGAGAATTCTCCGGTCAAGTTCACTGCCGGTTAAGGCTTATTTTACTGTCAGTTTGTCACTAACCAGGAATTGTAAGAACCAAGTTCCAGTCAACTTGCCGTAAAAGTGCCAGTTAAGATTTAACCGGTGATTGTAAGAGTGGGCCTCAGTATTGTCCAACCAATCTCTTCTCTTCATTAGCAGTCACCAGAAGCATCTCTCCTCTCCCACTCGTCTTAAAACCTGTTAATTTGTAGCCCATGTACCTATATGATCATCATTCTCCTGTAACACCACATTTCAAACGCTTCAATTGTCCTCTTTTCTGTTGCACCAATAGTCCAAGTTTCACTTCCTTAGAGCGCCACGCTCCAGACAAAGGCTTTTAAAAATGACTTCATAATACCTAAATCTGTATTTGATGTCAACAGATTCATTTTCTGTAGAAATGCTTTCCTTCCCTGAGCTAACCTACTTCTTATATACAAGATGTATAACACAATTTAACTCGCCAAATCAATACTTTACTTTACTAAAAAATACTATAGGTACATGTTTCGGAAACTTGATATGTTTCCTTCTTCAGCCCATATGTTGGTGTGAAACATCATATGACATCGAAATCCTAACCAAAAATAAAAATACAGTTCGTACCTTTTCTCTTGTTCTTCATTTGTTGAGCCTGTGCGGTTTATACTTCTTATATCCTTTTTTGCTTCGTCCATCACTAGGTATTTTGCTTCCTAAGCAACAGAAGTTTCCTACTTCCTTTAACCTTTCATCTGCCAATTCAATGTCCATAGAGGTTTCTGATTTCTTTCGGCTGCATTGCAATATCTTTTTATAATTTCAAATGATCTTGTCGACTTCGTCGTTTTGCTTGGGTCTAACGTTATGTGTTACTGTTACGGCCTGTATAACGTCATGCAGCAGAGTGCACCTACCGCTCACCGCGCGGGAAGCCTACACGCTAGCTGCGTGATACTGAATGACTTGCAACTTGTTGATCATAAAGCGTTCACGTGATTCTTGCTATCTCTGTACTTGCGGCTTCGTTCTTTAAACTTGCTTACTTACAGTTTACAATTTGTGCAGGGTAGTAAAGTGTGTTAATAATGGAGTATGTTGATCGTTCGTTAAACTTGGTTAACTTACTTCCAGTTTACAATTTGTGCAGGGTAGTAAAGTGTGTTAATAATGGAGTCTGTTGATCGTTCGTTAAACTTGCTTACTTACAGTTTATGTAAAGTGTGTTAATAATGGAGTCTGTTGATCGTTCGTTAAACTTGCTTACTTACAGTTTACAATTTGTGCAGGGTAGTAAAGTGTGTTAATAATGGAGTCTGTTGATCGTTCGTTAAACTTGCTTACTTACAGTTTACAATTTGTGCAGGGTAGTAAAGTGTGTTAATAATGGAGTCTGTTGATCGTTCGTTAAACTTGCTTACTTACAGTTTACGTAAAGTGTGTTAATAATGGAGTCTGTTGATCGTGCGTTAAACTTGCTTACTTACAGTTTACGTAAAGTGTGTTAATAATGGAGTCTGTTGATCGTTCGTTAAACTTGCTTACTTACAGTTTACAATTTGTGCAGGGTAGTAAAGTGTGTTAATAATGGAGTCTGTGGATCGTTCGTTAAACTTGCTTACTTACAGTTTACGTAAAGTGTGTTAATAATGGAGTCTGTTGATCGTTCGTTAAACTTGCTTACTTACAGTTTATGTAAAGTGTGTTAATAATGGAGTCTGTGGATCATTCGTTAAACTTGCTTACTTACAGTTTACGTAAAGTGTGTTAATAATGGAGTCTGTTGATCGTTCGTTAAACTTGCTTACTTACAGTTTACAATTTGTGCAGGGTAGTAAAGTGTGTTAATAATGGAGTCTGTTGATCGTTCGTTAAACTTGCTTACTTACAGTTTACGTAAAGTGTGTTAATAATGGAGTCTGTTGATCGTGCGTTAAACTTGCTTACTTACAGTTTACGTAAAGTGTGTTAATAATGGAGTCTGTTGATCGTTCGTTAAACTTGCTTACTTACAGTTTATGTAAAGTGTGTTAATAATGGAGTCTGTTGATCGTGCGTTAAACTTGCTTACTTACAGTTTACGTAAAGTGTGTTAATAATGGAGTCTGTGGATCGTTCGTTAAACTTGCTTACTTACAGTTTACGTAAAGTGTGTTAATAATGGAGTCTGTGGATCGTTCGTTAAACTTGCTTACTTACAGTTTATGTAAAGTGTGTTAATAATGGAGTCTGTGGATCGTTCGTTAAACTTGCTTACTTAGTTTACGTAAAGTGTGTTAATAATGGAGTCTGTGGATCGTTCGTTAAACTTGCTTACTTACAGTTTACGTAAAGTGTGTTAATAATGGAGTCTGTGGATCGTTCGTTAAACTTGCTTACTTACAGTTTACGTAAAGTGTGTTAATAATGGAGTCTGTGGATCGTTCGTTAAACTTGCTTACTTACAGTTTATGTAAAGTGTGTTAATAATGGAGTATGTTGATCGTTCGTTAAACTTGCTTACTTACAGTTTATGTAAAGTGTGTTAATAATGGAGTCTGTTGATCGTTCGTTAAACTTGCTTACTTACAGTTTACAATTTGTGCAGGGTAGTAAAGTGTGTTAATAATGGAGTCTGTTGATCGTTCGTTAAACTTGCTTACTTACAGTTTACGTAAAGTGTGTTAATAATGGAGTCTGTTGAACGTGCGTTAAACTTGCTTACTTACAGTTTACGTAAAGTGTGTTAATAATGGAGTCTGTTGATCGTTCGTTAAACTTGCTTACTTACAGTTTACAATTTGTGCAGGGTAGTAAAGTGTGTTAATAATGGAGTCTGTGGATCGTTCGTTAAACTTGCTTACTTACAGTTTACGTAAAGTGTGTTAATAATGGAGTCTGTTGATCGTTCGTTAAACTTGCTTACTTACAGTTATGTAAAGTGTGTTAATAATGGAGTCTGTGGATCGTTCGTTAAACTTGCTTACTTACAGTTTACGTAAAGTGTGTTAATAATGGAGTCTGTTGATCGTTCGTTAAACTTGCTTACTTACAGTTTACAATTTGTGCAGGGTAGTAAAGTGTGTTAATAATGGAGTCTGTTGATCGTTCGTTAAACTTGCTTACTTACAGTTTACGTAAAGTGTGTTAATAATGGAGTCTGTTGATCGTGCGTTAAACTTGCTTACTTACAGTTTACGTAAAGTGTGTTAATAATGGAGTCTGTTGATCGTTCGTTAAACTTGCTTACTTACAGTTTATGTAAAGTGTGTTAATAATGGAGTCTGTTGATCGTGCGTTAAACTTGCTTACTTACAGTTTACGTAAAGTGTGTTAATAATGGAGTCTGTGGATCGTTCGTTAAACTTGCTTACTTACAGTTTACGTAAAGTGTGTTAATAATGGAGTCTGTGGATCGTTCGTTAAACTTGCTTACTTACAGTTTATGTAAAGTGTGTTAATAATGGAGTCTGTGGATCGTTCGTTAAACTTGCTTACTTATTTTACGTAAAGTGTGTTAATAATGGAGTCTGTGGATCGTTCGTTAAACTTGCTTACTTACAGTTTACGTAAAGTGTGTTAATAATGGAGTCTGTGGATCGTTCGTTAAACTTGCTTACTTACAGTTTACGTAAAGTGTGTTAATAATAGAGTCTGTGGATCGTTCGTTAAACTTGCATACTTACAGTTTATGTAAAGTGTGTTAATAATGGAGTCTGTTGATCGTGCGTTAAACTTGCTTACTTACAGTTTACGTAAAGTGTGTTAATAATGGAGTCTGTGGATCGTTCGTTAAACTTGCATACTTACAGTTTACGTAAAGTGTGTTAATAATGGAGTCTGTGGATCGTTCGTTAAACTTGCTTACTTACAGTTTACGTAAAGTGTGTTAATAATGGAGTCTGTGGATCGTTCGTTAAACTTGCTTACTTACAGTTTATGTAAAGTGTGTTAATAATGGAGTCTGTGGATCGTTCGTTAAACTTGCTTACTTACAGTTTATGTAAGTGTGTTAATAATGGAGTCTGTGGATCGTGCGTTAAACTTGCTTACTTACAGTTTATGTAAAGTGTGTTAATAATGGAGTCTGTTGATCGTTCGTTAAACTTGCTTACTTACAGTTTATGTAAGTGTGTTAATAATGGAGTCTGTTGATCGTTCGTTAAACTTGCTTACTTACAGTTTATGTAAGTGTGTTAATAATGGAGTCTGTTGATCGTGCGTTAAACTTGCTTACTTACAGTTTACGTAAAGTGTGTTAATAATGGAGTCTGTGGATCGTTCGTTAAACTTGCTTACTTACAGTTTATGTAAGTGTGTTAATAATGGAGTCTGTGGATCGTGCGTTAAACTTGCTTACTTACAGTTTATGTAAGTGTGTTAATAATGGAGTCTGTGGATCGTTCGTTAAACTTGCTTACTTACAGTTTATGTAAGTGTGTTAATAATGGAGTCTATTGACAGTAATCGTGCTATTATATCTACTAAAGCTAAATCTCGTGCTGTAATGGAGTCTTTCAAGCCCTCCTGAGCCCATCTAACATAGCATTTGTAGCGTGCGTCATTTGAAATGATATAAAGTCTAGTCTCTCAGACTGACTGTATTTTTTTTTATTTTTACATTTATTGATTTTCATCATGAATTCTTTCCTCAAGACACAATCCATACCATTTAAAAAACTCATTTAAATCCTCTGGTGTATCGGCTAAGATGACTATGTCCTCTGCATATCTCAGAGTTGAAATTATTTCTCCTTGAATCTTTACTCCTACTTTGAATTTTTCTCCTACTTTCTTTAGTGCTTCATTTTATAAAATTTGACAATATTTCTAAGCATAGACTATTGAGTGGATTCTTCTTTGCTCCCTGTGGTGACATTTTAAAGAAATTGTTCAAGCTGGTCAATTCAGAAAGGAATAAATATTATTGTTTGTACATGGTTTGAACTGTATCAGCAAATAGCAGGGATATCATTCAAAAATCTTCAAGTACACCGAAAATGAAGTCAAAACACTTAAAAAAGCTTTAACTTACAGGATGAAGCTCAAAGGCAATGTAAGCTTTAGGTCCCAGAAGTTCCTGAACCTCAGCATTCAGACTTTTGTTGTAGAAATGCCCCATTTGGACCTCGTACGGGGCATGGATGGCCATGAAGAAAGCACTGGAAAATTAAAAAAAACTATTGTAAACCACTGTTTCAAGTAAGGGTATTACATAAATGTTACTGATTTATCTGTTACATTACTGTGCATTATTAAGACTGTCCGAGGCTCGTTCCATTTTTGAAAGCATTTGGTTTCATCCACTACTGGCTTGCTGGGCCTATCATAGCTTTACCAGAGCCCCGTTAGCCGTCACTTTTCAGGGTTCCTGTAGGACCTTCACAGCTACCGTAACGGTCCCGGGGCACACAAAGTCCCCACTGTACTTCGCCCCTACAGGCGATCCCCTACTTTGTGCCGTTGCCCATCTCCCACGACGTAGACGAGGGGTTGGGACTTATGGGAGAGTGTGAGAAGCATGTTATGGAGCAAGGATGTCCCTCAGAACAGCAAAAAGATCATATATTGGACGTACTATGTCCCTATCCTGACGTATGCCTCGGAGACCTGGGTTATGAAAGGAAGGGAGAAGAGCAAAATACAGACCAGTGAGATGAGGTTCTTGAGAAGCAGTATTGGAGCTACAAAGATGGACAGAATAAGAAATGAGAGGACCAGAGAATTAATGAAGAAGGAACCATTACAGGATGGTATAGAGAAATCTAGACTTAGATGGTATGGACATGTAAAACAAATGGAGGAGAAGAGGATACCCAGGAGAGTACACGAGACGAAGTGGGAAGGAAAGAGACCGAGAGACAGGTGACTGAAGGGGGTGGAAGAAAGCGTGGAGAAGAGAGGAGAAGAATGGACAAGGGTGGAGGCTGAGAGATGGTGGGAAGACAGAAGACGTTGGAGAGGCTTGTGTTCCAAACAGACCCGGCCAGTGGCTGGAAACTGTGCAAGATGATGATGATGATGATTAAGACTGTCCAAGAGCTACCATGCATGCAAATTAATTACACCAAGATATTGTCATTGAGGACTTCAACTACTAAGAATTGCTTCCGTAACGACACCTCTACGATAGAAGATATTATGTTCACCAAAATAAAAACTAAAATAAATAGACTGTCCGACAATGTAATTTTGGAAGTTTTTATGGCGGCTTCGGTGGCGTAGTTGGTAGCATGCTGAGCTTCTATGCCCAAGATCGCGGGTCAAATGCGGCCGAAGTCGTCGGAATTTTTAAGAGCGTTAAAAAGCCCTCAGTACGCCTTCCTTCGGAGGGGAAGTAAAGCCGACGGTCCCATGTCAAAGATTTATGGCATGTTAAATAACCTTCCACTAATTACACCTGTGTGAAGTTAAATAAAAGGTTAAATTTCACCAACGTTCGTCTGCGGTGGCATCTAGTAACCAAGTTCTGAACTAGTAGTCATTGACGGTGACATTTGGCTGCAAAAGTAGCAACTACTTGAAAAAATCAATGTCTGCAGTCCTTACTTGAATTAAAAACAGATAACACACACTAATACAGCCATCACAATTAACACCGGTTATCAGACAAAGTACACGGGGCTACATGACCGCATTGTCGCAGCCCCTAAACTGAGGAACCAACTACTGAACTTTTAATCTATATTTTCCTGAAACATTGTTTTATAGTGATCATTTTATTTATAATGCTCTTTTGTTTAATGGAATGGTGACAATAGTTTGAAGCTCTTAGTTTATTTAGTAGAACAGCTGAAGAAAGTAGCAAGACAACCGACACTGGTATTGTTGTAATATAACCATTTACAATACATTTATCGACTATTAAGGTGGATCATTCAGTTTACCTATTCATAGGTATCAATTTTAATTTAATGCCCTAGAGGTAAATAGATATTTTAACAAAGAAAGAAACAGACATCAAAAGACTTAAATCATATACTGTATATTATTTCAGTAGTATAGATCCCTCCTGCGGCGCTCACAAGCGACCGATCGTGACTAATGAGCATTCAAATGAAAGAGAATAGCCATGAGCAGTGACGAATTGCACTCTAATTTCATAAATATGTATTATTTCTTTAAAGAATGACTTTTAAAAAAATGTACAAAGTGTGCATTTGCAGATATTGTTGCCGTAGGAAAATGCGCTCCATAATTGCTGTCCACTTCACATTTTGGCCGCTGTGACGCCTGTTTCATGTCATTTTAACATTCTGAGGTCTTTCTTTCCTTTATCATTTTGTATGAATTTCAGAAGCAGTAAATGAAAAGAATGAGTACTCAAATCGTATAATTTCATAAATATCGAATAACTGGTGAGTGTTATGATGATCCAATTTTCAGTGATTGCCTTCTTAAGTTAGACACCTCGCTATGACCTTGGCTACTAGATGTAAGAGGCGACGAACGTTGGAACTAATAGAGCGTTAATCAAATTCTAAGCTACAAATTTAGCTTCACACAATAATTGTAGTTAGTGGAAGGTTCTTTTACATGCCATAAATCTAAGACATGGGCCCACCGGCTTTACTTCAAATCTGAAGGAAGGCAAACTGAGATACGACTTTGGCCGGGTTTGAACCTGCGATCTTGGACATAGAAGTTCAACATGCGGCCAACTACACCACTGAAGCCGCCGAGAAAGAAGATTAAGTGACTCACAATGTTTTATTACTTTTATTTCATAACTACTGAAGATAGGCTGATAAAGAAGGCCCAAAACATCATCATCATCATCATCATGAACCGGCTCCAGTTTCCCGGGTGCGGTCAATGAGCGCTCTCCATTTCGTTCTCTCCAAGAATGTCTCCCCCTCCACGACCTGATCTTATCATTTTTTATTTTGTCCCTCCTTGTCTTCTGAATCATAGTCCTTAAAAACTTCATCTCCACCACCTGGAGTCAAAATAAAATCAGGATATTGACTGGGCGGACAGACCAAAAATATTGTTTTATTGCATACGGAACCAATTTGAAAATAGGCCAACATGGTTTATTTTAAGGTTTTTCAAGTGACACAGGCTACGCAACAAAATCTCTTGGCAGCGCAGTTAGTCGACCAGCTGAATGAGCATTGAAAAAACAGCAATGTCTTCATCCATATTCAACGCATGCATATAGCACTCGGGCCTGTGTCTCCTCTCGGATCGGTTACGATAATTGCCGATTGTAGCTGGCAAGTGTTGTCAGCATAGTTATACACATACAACTACCATTCTACAGACATCTACAAATACTCCTTCAACAGCTACATTTATCAAACCATCTGCCCCACACCCAACACCGTTTTCACCCCTTAAACACCTCCAAGCTGGAAGCAACAGCAAATACAACACACTTCTAATTACACCAAGCCGGCAGAGTTACGTAATGGCTCTTGTCCAAGCTTGACAAATGCATCAACATGTACACAAAAGCGGCCATCAAAACAGCTATGCAGCAATACTGCAGAGTTGGCACTAAGGAAATGTTTAAAAGGACCACCTCCCAAGGGGAAGGTATCTGTTTCCGTCGGAAACTCTGCCCAACCGCATCCAGACATCAGGCCTCAGGTGAGTGTGCATCTCAGATCCCAAACACGTTTATACATCCAACCCCTTACCATACCCTTTACACTTGTGAATTATTACATTGTTGTACTCTCCCGACTTGCAAGGGACTCAGTACACCCAGATAAGCCTTAGTAAATAATTACTCTTTATCCAAAAGGCCGGATTGTTATTTATTAGTTGTCATTATCCTTTTTACTGTTTACTGCCCCACTCACACCTCGTCCAGTCATCACACTACCTCATAAACCGCTGAGCCTGCAACATTAGCCTGTTCCTTGACACTGGCCTTGCTCACTTAGCATGGTCGAGAGCTTATTGTAGTAGCGCGCAGTCAGCAACACTTTGGATTGCTCGCCACGGCTTCCAGCCCGCACGGCATTATTCTCATTCTTGAGGTCACTTCCCTTAATTGCGCACCCTTGTTCACAGAGCTTTACCCGCTACCCCTTTGCATCCAGCACCTTTCGACACCCGTCCAACAGTCCGACACATCCATTAAACTTCCCCCAGTTAAATACCGCCCTCTACACACACCCTCATCCCCCAGTTCAGCCACCCCACAAAGGGTCTGAACAGTATTTAAGTACTGTATATGTGACTTATTTCTTACATAATCTGAAAACTTCTCAAGAGATTACGGTGCTACTTTTATGAAAGCTACTCGAATTCAAAAGTATTAAGAGTTATAGTTAACAGCAATAAGTGGTTGTGTGAAAAGCCTGTATACGTTCCACAATTTCAGATAAGTCTCCATATCAACACATTAACAGAAGACAAACACTATGTCGTATGCTGTAGTTGTAGCTTGTTACTATCATCACAGCAGAGTACTAGTAGGTCATTCCCACATACTAGTTTACAATTCTACACATGATAGCTACAGTACCTGGAAATCAGGGAAATATCAGGGAAATTTGTCAGGCAAAGTCTGTCGCCACCATGCTACAGTAGTTGAGGGCTTATTGCTTAAGCTTTTTGACTTTTAAAGTCGTACATTTTCCCCATATTGACAGAATGTAATAATAAACAAAGTTTTTACGGTTCCGCCTAGTCAATACCTATTTTATTAAAATTTTATCGTGACATAATCACTTGTCTCTTTATGTGTAGGTACATGTTTCGGTGTCTAATGATATTGACACCTTCATCAGCCTAAGTTATGGTAGCACTCAAAGACACTCGCTATTTGTCCATAAAAAGTTCACATTAAAATATAACATTCAGACCATTAAAATAACACTTTAAAAGTTTGTAAAAACACTGTTATAATAAAAGTTCACTAAAAACATTAGAAAAGGCTTGGTGCACTGTCTTGGTTTAGTATGTTCTGTTTCCGACGATAGCCCCAGAAATCCCAGCAAGAGGTAACTGGAAAAGAAAATCCCTATGTGAATATGAAAGGCATTAAAACCGAAGATGTAGAAGGCAAATAAAGAATATATAAAAAGATGTGTGATGGACTTACGATGTAATTGCGGCAGCGAGTAATCGGGCCATGCTGAAGCATACGGAGACAGTGCTGGACTGAGGGAGAAGCGAGCGAGGCTTGAGGCATGGGGGAGGGGGAGGGGAGGTGTACTGGTAATGTTGACAGGACAGGGAGGGGGGTATGGGGTATAGGAGGGGAATAAGGGGGATTTAGAGGTCCTCGGTTATTTGATAAATTAAGGTGGTTTGTATTTAATTCTGTAATTAGTTAAGGTCTCAAAGACTACATTATTATTTTCAAAGTTAATCTCATTGGTATTGATATTATTATTGCTTAAGTGTATCTCAGCAATAGTAGCTACAACTTCTTTGATTAGTTTGGGGGAGGAAGACAGTTTTGTTGGATCGTAATTTCAAAGTTTTGCAACATTAAAATAAATAGTTATTTTTTCGAGTGTTTAATGCTTTAATATTTATCCATAATAATTACCACACTTACCAAGTTTTCTGACTTTTTATTTGTATTTGTTTTTGGAGGGCAGTGACTGTCTGTGGGTGTCACTATAGGTTTGGTAGTATTTTGTAGAGCTATTTGTCTTGTTAATTTGGATCTGATGATGCTCACATGACAAGCAAAACATATCATCCCTTAGTTTCCTCCTTCTTCAATAGTCCATAACAATATATACAGTAAAACCTGTCTACAACAGAATTGAACGGGACTCACAAATGTTTCCGTTAAAGATAGGTTTTTGGTTAACGGAGGTAGGCTTATGCTAAAATTATTAAACTATGGACATGCATATAATGCAGAGATCCTCAAAGTAGGGGGCGCCGGCTCTGATCGAAATATTTATGTTTCATATCCTGTAACTAATATTACTATCCTCATATTCATGAACCTATCATAGGCAGGAAGCTCCCACAACCATTCAAAACTGATAACCTCATACTTTTGCTGTCTTATTTCACAAGAACTGACCAGTCCTGCCAGCGGGAATTCTTAGAAAAGGTGTAGAGTAACATTTCACCCGCCACCCACAGTGATATATCCTTACCAAACACTTAGCAACAGCTAATGACAATAAGCCGCTTGACAATGTGACCGCCACTTCCTTACAAGAATAGATTCTGCTATTTCTGCCATTGTCGACTCTAATTCAGCCAGGCCTTTACAGTCAGTGAAAAGATGAATTATAGTGCGTGTTCAGTGGAAGTGGTTAGCCCGATTTACAATAAACTGATACAAGTAACTCCAATACCCATGGATAAGTGGCTTATTAACAGACGCAAATACTGTAGATCTTGTGATCCTTCCTTTTTTTTTTTTTTTGGCGAAGTAGCCTATGAGAAATGCTAAGGAAGAATGGGGGGGCTAGATATTTCATGTTTCAGAAGGGAAGCGCGACGGAAAACGTTTGAGAACACCTAACATAATGGACATGCTGTGAAAATAAAATGGTGAACATACCTTATTCAATGCTGTATTTACCTGCTACGAATTAGTACAGCGTTTTTTGTAAGCCAACACACACCAATAGATATCTCCATGCAAATTCTCACCATCACCCTGCCCAGAAACATGGTATCCTTACAACTCTAACTACCAGGGCTAGGAGGATTTGTGAAGTGTCTTCTTTACAAGAAGAAATGAATACCTTGAGAACCACCTTTGAGAGCAATGGTTATAGCAAATAATAATAGGACGTCAGTTGAGAAAAAAGATGTAAGAGGAACTGCTTACCTACCGTACATACATAACACGACGGATCGTATTGCTAAAATCCTACGTCGGTACAACATACGGACTGTATTTGGAACTTCTGTTAAGATTAGGCAACTCCTGCGACCAACTAAGGACAGTTTGCCTAAATTGCAACAACCGGGTATCTACAGAGTTCCCTGTACTTGTGGCAAGGTTTATATCGGGCAGACTTCGAGAACAATATGCACTTGCAATAAAGAACATAATAGATGTATCAGGCTGATTCAACCTGATAAATCAGCTGTTGCCGATCATGCACTAACACCTGGCCATGATGTCATAAAGCAATATCATCCCAGAGGGAGGCGGTTGAAATACGTAAACACCCAGATAATTTCAACCACGACACCGGCTACAATCTCAGTGAATCCTGGCTACCTATTATCAGAACCCTGAGAAAGTAATACACTGCTGCTTTTCGTTGTCCCTATATGGGCACCTTCTATATGTTCTTTGTTGCTTTCTCTTAGCAATCTTTTGTCGTATTTCAGATTATTCCTGACGAAGAAAGACATGGTTTCTTTCGAAACGCGTTGAATTTCCATATAATAATACACGGCATAAGCCCAAAATTCAACATTATGAATAGTATAACGGGCCGTGAAAGTCTAAATGAGAATATTAGTACAGGACTGTTTCACTTTTACTCGCGTGTTTAGATCAAGCACAACTCTTGCTTTTGAAGCCGTAATGACTGCTGCCAAACTATGTCAATAATGTAAGTTGAGAAGTGCTCAGTTAAAAGCTGAATCCTAAGCTGATTGACAAAGACCAAGACAGGTTGGTTGGTTCCTTAGTTTAGGGGCTGCGACAACTCGGTCATGTAGCCCCGTGCACTTTGGGTGTGTGTAGAATCTGTCTGATAACCGGTGTTAATTGTGATGTATGTATTACTGTGTGTTATCTGCTTTTAATTCAAGTAAGGACTGCAGACATTACATTTCAAGTAGTTCATACTTTTGCCTCCAAACGCCACCATCAATGACTACTAGTTCAGAACTTGGCTACTAGACGCCACCGCAGTCGGCTCCTGGCGACGAATATAGAAACCTAAGAGCGTTGTTTAACCTCTAATTTAGCCTCACACAGGTGTAATTAGTGGAAGGTTCTTTAACATGCCATAAATCTATGACATGGGACCGTCGGCTTTACTTCCCCTCCGAAGGAAGGCATACTGAGGGATTTTTAACGCTCTTAAAAGATCCGACGGCTTCTGCCAGGTTTGAACCCGCGATCAAAGAGACCAAGACAAAGACAGGCATTTATTGATTGACAAGCTCATTAGGGCAAGCACTGGGAAATGTTTCGGTGAACAGGAAACAGGCAATTAATCATTCACTTAGCTGCAGAACAGAAGAAGGAAGACCTATTTGCACACTCCTTGTTAGCTACAGAAGCAACTGTTACAGCAGACAAGGTAGACTATCACAGGGAGCCTGAAAATTTTCAAAACACTGCATTCCGGAACTTAGAAATTTCCCATTAAAATCATCATAATCATCTTGCACAGTTTCCAGCCACTGGCCGGGTCTGTTTGGAGCACAAGCCTCTCCAACGCCTTCTGTCTTCCCACCATCTCTCAGCCTCCACCCTTGTCCATTCTTCTCCTCTCTTCTTCACGCTTTCTTCCACCCCCTTCAGCCACCTGTCTCTCGGTCTTCCTCTCGGTCTCTTTCCTTCCCACTTCATCTCGTGTATCCTCCTGGGCATCCTCTTCTCCTCCATTCGTTTTACCTGTCCATACCATCTAAGTCTAGACTGATCTCTATACCATCCTGTAATGGTTCCTCCTTCATTAATTCTCTGGTCCTCTCATTTCTTATTCTGTCCATCTTTGTAGCTCCAATACTGCTTCTCAAGAACCTCATCTCACTGGCCTGTATTTTGTTCTTCTCCCTTCCTTTCATAACCCAGGTCACCGAGGCATACGTCAGGATAGGGACATAGTACGTCCGATATATGATCTTTTTGCTGTTCTGAGGGGCATCCTTGCTCCATATCATGCTTCTCACACTCCTCCGGAATGCTTCTGCCTGTCTCGCCCGCTCATTTATTTCTCTATTGTTTCTTCCAAATACTTGAAACTCTCCACTCTTCAGCTGTTCCCCACCTTTTGTTATTCCCGTTGTGGTTCTTTCCTTCTTCCTTGTTGTGATCACTACCTCACTCTTATTTATGCTAAATTTCATCCCATATCCTTGTATTATTCCTTCCCACACGTCCAACTGCTCCTGTACTTCCTCCTCCTTGTTTCTCCAAATCTGCAAACACCATTGCTTTCCTCTTTCCTTCCCCAATTACTTGTGCCACTCAGGTCATTATGTCATCCATCACCACAATGAAAAGTAGCGGTGACAGTGCACTTCCTTGTTTCAGGCCGTTTCTCTGTTGCCGTTAAAATTAGTATTTTTATTTCCGTTGTCCACGTAACACAGAGAATTTAACATCTTTTTCACCTCTAAGTTCACAGAACCATCAAACATATCCGTTTAATTAAGGGTTCGTTGTAGGCAGGTTTTACTGTAGATCTTAATCTTCTTCTACTCCGTATCCGTTCCGGATGTCGGCAACCATCTTGGCTGTGCTTTCTCTGTTCTGTGCCGTTTGGAATAACTCTTCCGATGTCTTGAGAGTCCTGTCTGAGGTTTTTTTGCCAGGAGATTCGTCTCCTCCCAACACTTCTCTTTCCAGGTATTTATCCTTGCAGAATTTCTTGCAGTAGATGGTGTCTGCTTCTGTTCCACATTTTACAGTGACCAGTACTTCCATATCCTTTCCCATTCTTCGAAGGATCTCAGCATTTGTGATATGATCTGTCCATGATACTCTTTGCATCCTCCGATAGAGCCACATCTCAAAGGTCTCAAATTTTTACTGAGTGACTTAGTTAAAGTCCATATTTCTACTCTGTAATAAAGAACCGAAAACACATAGCAGCAAAGAAGTCTCATATTTCTGGTTTAATTTTAACCCACGACTTAAAAAAAAAAACATTTTGTTGAACACAGCACAAAGTTTAACTCATCATCATCATCGGCTTTAACTCGAATCCGAGTATAAATCTTCTTCCTTCAGTCCAGTTTGTGGATGTGTTTACGGTGACTAAAGAGTCCAATCCTGGCATGGGACAAGCGACCACACAAGTCACATAGTATTGCTGGAGGAGGACGTGGTTGGGCTGCTCGAAGTTTCCTAGCTTGACGCTTGGCCTCTTCATGTATGCGTCGATCCCTTTCAAACGTCTTTACAGTATCCGAGATGGTACGGCGCCAAGTTGAGCGGTCTTCAGCCAGCATGTCCCAGGTTTGTGAATCAAGACCTGTCAATTTCAGGGTCTGCTTAAATTGGTCCTTGTAGCGCCTCTTAGGACCACCATGAGGTCTGGTGCCATAGCATAACTCACCATATAGCATTTGACGAGGTAATCTCACATCATCCATCCGATGGACATGACCAATCCATCTAAATTGGTGACCTATTATGGATGATTCTATGCTGTTGATTTGAGCCTTTTCCAGAACAGCAATATTGGTAATGCGGTCTTCCCATTTAATCCTCAGGATTGATCGAAGTTTTTGTAGGTGGAAACGCTCAAGCTTCCTAAGATCACATCGGTAAAGGGTCCACGTTTCACAGCCATACAACAATGTAGAAATGACTACTGCTTTGTACACCATAAGCTTTGTACTCATGGATAGATCTTTATTCATGAAGACCCGGTGCGCTAATCGTCCATATGCTGCATGGGCTGTGCCAATTCTCTTATCCACATCCTGCTCACAGGTACAGCTCACAGAAATGGTACTGCCCAGGTACGAGAAGTGGTCAACCTGTTCTAATGGCACATTTGAAATGGAGATATTGAACTGAGGAAGAGGTGTGCCTGGTGAAGGTTGTGCCAAGACTTTAGTCTTATTGACATTTATGGTAAGACCAAAGCGATCACATGCACTTTTGTAACAGTTAACTGACTCTTGCAGCTCTTCTGGTGTGAGAGTTGGTGACGCAGCATCATCTGCATACAACATGTTAGTAACCTTAGTAACCTGAGTTTTCCTCAAGGAGCGGAGACGAGTTAGGTTCAAAAGCCCTCCATCAATACGATACTTGATCTCCACACCTGGGATGTTTGTGGGTGAATCATAAAGCATTGCAGCCAAGTACAGCGCAAAAAGCATTGGAGCCAGTACACATCCTTGTTTCAGTCCATGGGTAATGGGAAATTCATCGGACATCTTATTCTGATGGCAAACCTGACCTGTCATGCCATCATGGAGAGCTTTGATTAGATCCACAAAACGCTGAGGGCAACCAAACCGCTTCAGCACTGCCCACATGGCTGGTCTTGGAACCGAATCAAATGCCTTTTCCAAGTCATAAAAGACTAAGAAGAGTGGATTCTGTTGTTCTCTACATTTTTCTTGTAGCTGTCTCGCACAGAAAATCAAGTCAATTGTGCTTCTGGAAGTTCTAAATCCACATTGTGACTCTGGGAGGATCCTCTCAGAGATAACCTTGTGGCGGTTAAGTAGAATTCTAGCAAGAATCTTCCCCACAATTGATAGCAGTGATATACCACGGTAGTTGCCACAAACACTGCGATCACCCTTTTTAAAGATAGAGACGATAGTGGCATTCTTTAGGTCTCCAGGTACCTTTCTTGATTCCCATATTCTGAGGATAAGGATGAAAATTCTTGTTTTGAGGGAATGACCTCCGGCTTGAATTAGTTCCAGAGGGATGTTATCTGGGCCAGGTGCTTTTCTGGGTTTCAATTGGGTGAGAGCTGCACTGAATTCATGATAAGTAGGAGGTACTGCCAACCACAGTTGTTCAGGTTGTTGCAGCACATCACAGAGGAAGTCTTCAGCAGCTTCTGATGGACGATTTAGGAGATTGGAGAAGTGCTCCTTCCAGCGTTCCAAGATTTCTTGACTATCAGTAAAGGTAGTAGAATTATCAGCGCTTTTCAGTGTACCTGATGATGAGTGAGATGGTCCATATATTTCCTTGAGTACGGCATAGAAGTTCCTCAAGTCTCGAGCATCCGATAGTCTCTGCAGTTCCTGAGCCTTCTGTTGCCACCAAGTATTTTTAATCTGCCTTATCTGCGTCTGGCATTTACCCTTGAGTTCCAGTAGTTTATCTCTCTTTGTGTTGGAAGTTGGGTCTTGAAGATGGGCAAGATAGGCATTCCTTTTGGCATTGATGAGAGACAGAATTTCCTCATTGTTGTCATCAAACCAGTCTTGTCTTTTCCGCACTATAAAACCAATGGTTTCCTCAGCTGACTGTGTGATAATCTTCTGTAATGTGGCCCATTCTTGCTGAATATCATTTGTTACTGGGTTTTCTGATAACTGGGTGACGATCCTGTTTCCAAAATGTTTGTACATGGATTCATCCTGAAGTTTGGATGTATTAAACTTCTTTCTTGGCAAATTTTTGATGTTCCTAGGTGGTTTAGGTCTGATGGATATCCTGAGCTTACATATAAGAAGTTTATGATCTGTCCAACAATCGTCTATATTCCTTGCTGTTCTGGTAATAAGAGTGTCCTTCTTATCACATTGCCGGGTAATGATATAATCAAGAATGTGCCAATGTTTGGAACGAGGATGCATCCACGTGGTTTTGAAGCGGTCAGGTAGCCGGAACTGCGTGTTGGTAATGAAAAGTTCGTGTTCTGCACAAAGACCAAGAAGCAACAATCCATTGGAATTACATTTTCCAAGTCCCTGTTTGCCCATCACATTATTCCATAGCCTGTGATCTTTCCCAACTCTGGCATTGAAGTCACCGAGGAGCAAGAGTTTATCTGCAGATGGTACCTTGGAGATGATTTCACTTAGCTGATTATAGAACTGAGCCTTTACTTCATCATCAGAATCTAAGGTAGGAGCATAGGCAGAGATGAGTGTCATAAAGGAACCTCCTGAGAGTGGTATGCGGAGAGTCATGAGCCTTTCGCTGATTGCAATGGGCGTAAGTTGGTGATAATTTACCAGTTTGGTCTTCACAGCGAAGCCCACACCATGAATACGACATTCACCCTCATCCTTTCCTTTCCAGAAGATGGTATATCCTGTTCCCGATTCAGTAATCTTGCCTTCAGCAGACAGCCTAGTTTCACTGAGAGCAGCAATGTCAACGTTGAGTCTTGATAACTCATGGGTTACGAGAGCTGACCTTCTCTCAGGTCTAATGTTATTGTCAAAATCAAGCAAGGTTCTGATGTTCCATGATCCAATAATCAAATTGTGATTCTTTACTGTTTTTGAGTTTCGACCGCATGAGGGGTGACCTGCTGAGTGCGGTTGCCCAGCCGGACCAAGATGGTGACTTCCGATGTTTAGCCCACCTTTTCTAGGGCCTTCCCCATGTGGGGTGGGCAGCGGTGATCCTAAATAGGCCTGCCCAAACACAGATGCAGGACCGAATTCCTGAGTAGTCACAGAGTCTCCGGAAGACGACCATCACACATCTGCTGCCAACGTGCAGGTCCGAACTAGGGGCTTCCAGTTACACCCATAACCTGCCCCCACCGTCCATATCCCATCGCCGTTGGACTTTGAAAAGTGACGTTCGGAAGAAGTGCCACGCCAGACGGACTGGCTGTAAAGGCGCACCTCAGTAGTACTTGAGTATGCGGCAGTTCGTTGCAGTATCTGTGTTCGGTCCTGCATGTCTCATTCTTTGTGAGCCGCAGGATAAGGCTCAGAGATCATAGTGTGTGGGTCTCGTCCTGGCAAGCTGAGATCCACCCTAAACAAAGTTTAACTACAGCACTTAAAAAAATGACTTTTCATTTTCCACTCCTAAAAATTAAAATTCAACAAGAATATTTTCCGCCCAAGAAAGGGGAGAATGAATACGAATGAAGTAGTTCTGGGAAGACCGCAAGGCTCGTACAGTTCCTACAAGTCAACGAACTAATGGTTGGTTAAAATGATCCTTTGTGGTCTCAAAAGGCGAAAAAGAAGAACACAGTCCTAGCTTTACCGATGCAGAACTTCACTTCATCTAAATTATCCTATTGATCATTAGCGATGGTTCCGAGATATAATTTATTACAGGTTATTTTTTTCACATATTCCTGTAATTGAAATTATTTTGTGTTGGCAGACTGAAAGTTACAATATAAATTGTTAATTAGGCAACACTGAAAAATGGCTTCAAAGCTATCTTTATATATAACTAGCAATCCGCCCCGGCTTCGCCCGGAAAAAGTTGTGTATGCATTACGTGATAAGCGCTTCTTTTTTCGATGCCAATGAACCACGACCTATATCCGTTTTACGTCTTGCCATGATAGGTTAAAATCACTGATTGGACTATTAATTATATTATCACGGAGATGCATGTGCAACGAATTCTCGTCAGACATAATTTAAGAATGGTGAGGTGCATGAAACACAAATCCCCCTTCCGTATAATCTTAACTTGACTGTGTATTTTGTAGATCGAAAACTTCACAGGCGAAATGAAGAAAGTCAAGTTGCACTTCCAGGGAAACTCCAAATACAACCACTCTTCTCTGAAGTCTTAACTCAATACAACTCGACAGTTTGCTGCTGGCTGTATCTGGGGTAATAGGCTCGCCTGTTAAGTAGGCTGTAACTGGGGTGATAGGCTCGCCCCTAGCTAGCTCGTAAACTATCGCCTCAGTAATTGAATGGAGATTGTTGGTAGAAATGAAAATGTAAAAACACTTATAGTGGGTGATGTATTAATGCTCTCCCGGACTTTTTTTGTAGAACTTTTCATGCTGAACAATTCTTAAACTCATAGTATATTGATATTTTTAATGGTGTGCCCAGCGTAAGCTTAAAAAGCGCACGGACGCCAGGTTTTTAGACTTTTTCACTGAAATTGTACTGCTTGGCTTCCTTTGATCATAAATAAATAATTTTCTACAGATACCTTCCTCGAGATATTCTTTACAGAGTGGTGAAAACCGCATCAAAATCCATCCAGTGGTTCTCGAGATTACCCGTGACATCCAAGAATCGGGGACTTAGTTTTATGCCAAGTAGAGATGAGACCGCTATGGTGTTCACCCTTACCTGATGGGACTCCCAGGACTTGTCGGTTGTTGTATCTCAATCACTGCTGTCGTTTCTGTGATGGACTCCCTGATTACCTCAGGTTTTTGAGTCAGTTGAGGTGTTGTGGGCAGAGTTGAGTCCCTGTAGATCAGTGGCTCTCCTGGTTTGATGGTGACAGCGCGCACCTCCAACAGGTATCCAGATGCCGGTAGTAGACCTGTGATCTACAACAACATAACATACTTTTACAATCAGGCACGGATCTAATGAAACATGTGTGGTTTGTCTTCTTTTAGATGACAATTCTTGTGAAGTGTTAGGGTGCTAACATAACTCTTGTAAGACCTACCATTTTCAGTGGAGGCCTGACATATGAGGTATATGGACCTCATAAGATGGCTAGAAAATTTAGACATTAATCTTTGAACACCCTTTCCCTTGCATGATTGTAATAGTTGTAATGTGTTACTTATTGTTTGTATGTATATTGTTTATGTTGTTTGTTTTGTGTTGTACCATACGCTAATAATAATATAACATATAGATTAAAAATAGCTTCACGATTGATATGCATTGATATGAAGTACATCATACCTCATATAAGTTATCCGTATTGACATCAATATCATCATCTACTACCGTTTCCAGCCCCTGGCTGGGACTGCTTGGAATATAAGCATCTCCATCGTTTTCTATCCTCCCACCACCTTTCACTCTTCACTCTGTCCCACTCCTCTCCTCTTTACTGCACTCCTTCCTTCACACCCACCTATCTCTTGGTCTCTCACCCTCTATTTCCATCTCAGGCATCCTCCTTGGTATCCTACCCTCCTGTATTCTCCTAACATATCCGTACCAACTCATTCTTGACTTCTCTTGTAAGGGATTCTCTTCCACAATCTCTCCCACTCTCTCATTTCTAACTGCACCCCTTCTTGTAATTCCTAATCTGCTTCTTTGGAATTTCATTTCACAAGCCTGGATCCTGCTCACTTGTCTCCCATATGTCCAACCTCTCCTCCTCGCGGTGGGAGATGGCAACTTTGCCAAGTAGGGGATTGCTGTAGAGGTGAAATACAGTAGGGACTTCGAGGGCCCTGTTACCGCCACGGTAGCTGTGAAGGCTGACAGGGCTCTGGTGAGGCTATGATAGGCCCAGCAAGCCAGTACTGGATCATTTATATCCTTTCAAATATGGAACAAGCCTCCTTCAACAAGTTCATCATCATCCATTCTCCGTTCCAGCAAGCCGGGTACGGGTATAAATGAGCCTCTTCCAGTTTGTCCGGTCCTCCCACACACTGCGCTCTAATTCCTTCTGCCAATCTGCATCGCTCTTGGCCAAGTCTCTCCAGATTTGCTTCTCCCAAATGTCTCGAGGCCTTCCCCTTGGTCCCTTACCGAGGATGACCTGGTGAAAATATAATCTTGGTGTTCTGTCAGGGGCCATTCTCTTTACATGCCCATACTACAGGGTCTTTATTTTTGCTTGGCAAGGACATTCTCGCTCATGCGCTCTGCCAGTGACAGCTCAGTTCCCGGCGAAAACACGCGCGTATGTACGACAGGATACGGTGCTTAAAATCGGTATCATGCATTTTTACTCACCATGCTTACAGAAGATGCTGAAAATGTTCCCCATCCACTGCCAAACATAACCGGCATCTCCTTATGAAGTTTCCGGTTACTCCGGTTAATTTAGCTTCAGTAAGGAAATAACGACATTTATGTCTATTTTTATTGTTTACTGAACTTGTACATTTGAATCTCTTAGCCAGTTGAGTTATTGTCTGATTTATAGGAATGGGTCTCCATGGAAATGTCATTCGAATCTTTTGTCTTGTTCTAGCGCATGATTTCCTGCACTTTATGTACATATTGTGCAGATATACTCGTTCACGTAACGAATATTTCACTTAAGACATTACAGCACTATGCACATCATCATCATCATCATCATTTCCCCTTATCCAGCTCCTGCCGGGTCGGGGTATTTATGGCACTTCTCCACTTTCCTCTTTCCTTCCACCATTCTTCTTCCACGATCTTGTCCCAGTCCAGATTTCTTTTTCTCAAGCTGTTCTTCACTGAATCGATCCACCTTGTTCTAGGTCTTCCCCTTGCTCTCTTACCCTTGCACTTGGCCTCCAGCATCTGTCTTGGTATTCTATTTTCCTCCATCCTCTTTACATGTCCAAACCACCTTAGTTTATTCTTCTCAATTCTCTCATTTAGTTTTCCCATCCCAACTTCCTTCCTAACATCTTCATTCCTCACTCTGTCTTTCCTTGTCTTTCCTATCATACTTCTTAGGAATTTCATTTCACTGGCTTGGATTCTACTCTCTTGCCTGCTTGTCAGGGTCCAAGTCTCAGCTGCATAAGTTAATATGGGTACATAGTACACTTTATACATTACCTCCTTGCTTTTCCTTGGTACTTCCTTATCCCAAACAAGTTTTCTTACACTTTGATAGAATTCATTGCTCTGCTGTATCCTCCTGCCTATCTCCATGTCCAACCTACCAGTTTGCATCAATTCACTTCCTAGGTATTTGAACATGTCCACAATTTCCAAACTCTGACTTCCAATTTTCACAGTGCCCTTTCCTTGTCTTTCCCCTCTTGTCATCACCATGGTCTTGCTTTTCTCTATACTGATTTTCAGGCCATACTTCTGAATATTTTCGTTCAGTGCATCTAGTTGTTTTTGCACTTCTTGTGCACTATGCACAATCACAATAAAACACTACACAATATGATATACAGTACCGGTACACAGTAGCTTTATAAAACACTGAAACACCCAATTAGCTCGGAGCTCACACGTCTACAGAAGAGCGAGGGAATACGCGCCGGGGACCGGCGGCCAAGGTCGAGCGAAGGTCTGCACAATACGTGACATACATAACATTAACAATCTCTATAACATGTAAAATTAAACACTAAAATAATATTCACTATATAGATTTTTAGTATCTGACATGTGCTTAAAATATTGTTAGAATCGGAAACAAAAAATACTGTCTATCTTGATTGAAGAATGGTTATAATTATGGTAAGAAATATATTGTAAATTTGTTTAAAAATCAGATCTGTTTCATTGGAATATTTAATGAAAACTAAGAAACATTATAAAAAATATTGGTAATAAAACCCTTGAAGTTAAAAACTAATGAAATAATATCTGCTTCTGTAAAAATTTTCTTCAACATTACAGCACTTCCTTTGTTTATAAAAAAAATATGTCTCCTCTCCAGTATCAACTTTGTTTGTTGTTGTTTCTTTGTTTTTTAAACCTCTCGAAGTTGGTGGCTTCGGTGGCCTGGTTGGTAGCATGCTGAGCTTTTATGCCCAAGATCGCGGGTTCAAACCCGGCCGAAGTTGTCGGATTTTTTAAGAGCGCTAAAAATCCCTGAGTATCATTACTCAGAACACAGTGGCAGATTACGCATTGAGGCTGTTGTATTCCATTCCGTTCAACGACTGTGAAACCATATTTAATGTAGTCATCGTTGTACAGTCTCTTCTTGGATATCGTTATCAATTTTTTTTAAACTCAGAATATTAAATAGCACAATTCACACAGTTGCACTGTTACAGTGAAGCATACACAACACTCACAATAAACCAAATGACAGGCACATCCACTGCGAAAGTATACGAGGCACAGAATCGACAGTCCAAAGACCTGGCCACTGATGGACTATCGGCGATGTGTTGTCATGGCCGTTACCGCGCCATCTCTGATGGGAGAGTTGTACTATGTAGTTCACGAGGTTGGAAACCCCTTCTTTATGATTTAAAGAAATTTGTTTTATTTTGTTGGAGTAACAAGCATACATATTAATTATGTTTTTGATATTCAAAAATTAATTGGAGCTTCGTCTTCAAACTTAACATTTTTAAAGGGATGGTGACTGTAGAGGTGAACAGAAATAAGATCGTACCTGATTAAGGTAAGTGGGAGTCTCCACAATATCGGAGAGATTGAGCATGCCAGTGTCGTTGCAGCACAGGTCAGGGATGGCACTGGCCACCTGCTGATACTCGATGAGGAACCCTCGGAACTCTCCGTTCAGCAGTGTAGGAAACCCCCACTTCACAGTGAATGTCGTGTCTGTCCTGTTCAATACCTGGACAAAGGTCGGGGGTCCAGGGGCTGAAACAAGAAGTAAGTCAAATATGTCATGCCCATTGAGGCCTTTGTAGCTTGTGATTATGAGATGGATAGTCATGTAAAACTACAAGTTTCCTTGCAATATTGTTACGTTATACAGGTCCGTAAAGTAAAATTAGTCAGGCATACATTAAAGTAGTTGTTTATTTATTATTATTATTAATCTTGATTGGTCACATTGGACCACTTGAGTCGTTCCACAATCACTTCTTCTTTGAAGGTAGTACTGCTTGGTTCTTGTGCTCTTTCCAGTACTTTTTCATTCTTTCAGATCGGGATTTTCTCAACTCATCTGAAATCTCCATAGGCTTTCTGTGTGTCATTTCTGCAGAAAATTTGTGAGTTTTAAGAATGGTGTTAATTTTATTTTTCTCCTCGGCATCTGTTATCTTGAGTCCAACTGCTTTGAGATCTTGTTGGATTTCTTGGATCCATTTTCCTCCAGTTTTCTTTCCTAGATTTCTCATCACCAGTTGGCGTACAATTCTGTTTTCTGGAAGCCGTAAGATGTGAAAAAAATATGAAATTCTTTTCTTTTTCATTGTGCTGGTGATTGGATCAATCTCGCGATAGACAGTTTCATTTGGGAGAATCCTCCAGACTCCCTCAACCTGATACTTTTTATTTATGCACGTTCTAATGATTCTTCTTTCCGTTTTGAGGAGCTGATCAGTTCTTTGTTCATTTTTAATTTGGAACAGTGTTTCACAAGCATAAGTGGCTTCAGGGAGAGTTACAGTTTTATAATGTTGGATCTTAGTAGCTATTGATAGGCATTTTTTATTATATGTTGACCAGGTTAGAGATTGTGCCTTTTTCATTTTATTTGTTCTATTTATCCAAGTTACTTTTTCGTTTAAGTTATGTGTTATAATTTCTCCAAGATACTTAAATTGAGGAACTAGGTTAATTTTATGATCATTTATATAGACTTCATTTATATCTAAGGGTTTCATAGGCATGATCTCAGTTTTTTCAAAGGATATCTGTAATCCTATCCCTTGAGCAATTTCTTGGAGACTAGTGATCTGAGTACAAACCTCTTCCTTGTCTAGTGCTAAAAGAGCCAAGTCATCTGCAAATCCTAAGCAGTTTATTTTTATTGATGGTTTTGTTCCAATTTTGATGTTAGGAGGGTTTTTCTTTTGCCAAACCTTCATGATATAATCAAGAGCCACATTGAAAAGCAGAGGGGATAATCCATCACCTTGTCTGAGACCAGTTTTTACTGTGAAAGCTGTTGATATTTCTCCCCTAAATTTAACTTTCGAATTTGTGTTTGCTAATGTTAATTGAATGATTTTTATCAATTTAGGATGGAGACCATATGACCTGAGGATTTTTAGCAGTGTCAGTCTATGAATACTATCATAGGCTTTCTTGAAATCTATAAAAGAGATAAAGAGTTGCTTATTTCTGTTTTTGTAATATTCCATTATTAATTTCAGGCTAAGGATTTGGTCTGGACAACTTCTGTAAGGGCGAAATCCTCCTTGATATTCTCCAAGTTGTGGTTCCAGAATGTTTTTGATCCTGTTGTAAATTATACGAGAGAAAATTTTATATGTGCAGTCCAGAAGGGTAATTCCTCTGTAGTTATCTGGGTTCGTTTTGTCTCCTTTCTTAAATAATGGATGGATTATTCCTGTGGTCCAGTGTGCAGGAATTTCTTCAGTAATCCACATTTTAACTAGATGTTGATGAAGATTTATAATCGCAGGTTTACCAGCATTTTTCCAGATTTCAGCAAAGACTAAGTCTTCGCCACAAGTTTTGTAATTTTTTTGTTCTTTAATTGCGAGTTCTACTTCATTAATGTTTAGAGGATTTATTAAATCAGGTGAAGTTAAAATTTGTGTATCAGTGTTTACTTGCAGGGTTTCCAGTGGATCATCACAATTTAACAGTTTCTCGAATGCTTCTGCAAGGATCTCTGTATTTTCTTGGTTAGAATGTGCTAACTTTCCTGTTTGAATTTTCAACATTACTATAAGAACTTACAATAATAAGCATCATCATCATCATCTTGCACAGTTTCCAGCCACTGGCCGGGTCTGTTTGAAACCCAAGCCTCTCCAACGTCTTCTGTCTTCCCACCATCTCTCAGCCTCTACCCTTGTCCAGTCTTCTCCTCTCTTCTTCACGCTTTCTTCCACCCCCTTCAGCCACCTGTCTCTCGGTCTTCCTCTCGGTCTCTTTCCTTCCCACTTCATCTCGTGTATCCTCCTGGGTATCCTCCTCTCCTCCATTCGTTTTACATGTCCATACCATCCAAGTCTAGATTTCTCTATACCATCCTGTAATGGTTCCTCCTTCATTAATTCTCTGGTCCTCTCATTTCTTATTCTGTCCATCTTTGTAGCTCCAATACTGCTTCTCAAGAACCTCATCTCACCAGCCTGTATTTTGCTCTTCTCCCTTCCTTTCATAACCCAGGTCTCCGAGGCATACGTCAGGATAGGGACATAGTACGTCCGATATATGATCTTTTTGCTGTTCTGAGTGACAACCCTGCTCCATATCATGCTATACTAATAAGCATTAAAATTAATTACACACACACATAAATTGAGTGACACTTCAAACAAATGGGATTTATTTACAATACTCTGCAACAAAATGTCTCTTACAGTCCTCAGTATTTATCTTTCATATTTATCTTTACATTGCATGCACGCATTGTCTCTTTTGTCACTTCCGCTAGAACAACACTGCACTGAACTCAATGCCGCCACACCTCCGCTGGAATATATATAGCTGCTCCATGCCCTGAATGATACTCGATGCGTCTTCTCTCGTAGCAACGAGTCCTTTCCTATTTAAACACAAAATGTGAAAAATGTTCCGGCATAACTCAACTCGCTCCGGTGTACCTTTGAGCCCAATGGTTCGTTCTATGTCGAAAACTTCCACTAAGGAAGAATTTTTGGATATTCCGGTTATAAATGGGTGATGAAAAATCCACAGCCTGCTTCCAGTCTCCGACCGGGTCAGGAATGGAATGAATGAAGCCCCCATCTAGCGGCGAGGATATGAACTGTGCCGGCTGCCGAAGCCTGTCGCACTCCTCTGGGGCAATGATTAAATGAATGACAGATGAAATGAAATGATAGTGGAGAGTGTTGCTGGAATTAAATTTTGACAGGGAAAACCGGAGTGAAAATGAAAATCCACAGCCTGCTTCCAGTCTCCGACCGGGGCAGGAATGGAATGAATGAAGCCCCCATCTAGCGGCGAGGATATGGACTGTGCCGGCTGCCGAGGCCGGACGCACTCCTCTGGGGAAATGATTAAATGAATGACAGATGAAATGAAATGATAGTGGAGAGTGTTGCTGGTATGAAATGTTGACAGGGAAAACCGGAGTACCCGGAGAAAAACCTGTCTTCCTCCGTTTTGTCCAGCACAGATCTCACATGGAGTGACCGGGATTTGAACCACAGACCCAGCGGTGAGAGGCTGGCGTGCTGCCGCCTAAGCCACGGAGGCTTATAAAAGGGTGATAAGGGGAGTTTTTCGATGTCGTGTATATTATAAGGTGAAAGGGGTGAAAAGTGGGACTTGAAGGATTACTAACGGAGCGTGTATCTCTTAAACGGCATAGGCGAGAAGTTTGAAACTCAGGGGGAAAAAAATCAGCTTAAAAAATAGGTAAATAGGTACTGATATCGCGTCAGGAGTTGGCAGTTGGGTTTGAACTGCAGGGGTCTTCCCGCTTACTGCGTATCGCGCATTCCAAAAACTTTCAGTTGGTCACTACTTGCTACACTCACTCAGCACATTCCTTCTTTCAGTGGCTGAGTGTCGCCTGTTGCAGTGACAACCATTGGCATGCGGCAAGCCGATATATTTAACTTAGGAATAGGTGGACCGCGCATGCGTACTGCAAGACCCCCCGCACCCCATCTCAGCGTGTTCAACTGCCATCTCCTGCCACGATGACAGTAGGTGTTCGATCGTTTTCTCATAAATCCAATTGAAGAGCCCATGGGGTGGGGTGGAATTCTAGAGAGAGAAAAAAAAACGTCCAACAAGGAAAGATTTTTGGATATTCAGGTTCTAAAGGGGTGTTAAACCTGCATTTCATTGAATAAGAATATCTCATGAGTGGTCTCGCTTGGGGATGTGACACTCGGCAGATAACTAATCATTAATAATAAGCAGATACGTGTCTTATTATTCCTTCCTTCCTTAGTGGACATTTTCGACATACAACGAACATATCCCCAAAATTTACTGTTTCTAACTTGAATAGTTTTGGCTGGGTGATGACGAGTGAATATCCAAAATTCCTTCCTTAGTGGACATTTTTTGTTTTTCCAGAATTCGACCTCTCTCCATGGTCTCTTAAATTGGATTTATGAAAAAAAAAAAAAAAAAATGGTCGAACACCTATTTACTTATATTTTAAGCTGATTTTTTCCCCCTGAGTTTTAACTTCTCACCTATGTCATTTAAGAGATACACGCTCTGTTAGGAATCCTTCAACCTTCACTTTTCACCCCTTTCACCTCATAACATACAGCACATCGAAAAACCCTTAGAAACGTGTCTGCTTATTTTTAATGATTAGTTTGTATGCCGAGTATCACATCCCCAAATGAAACCTCTCGTGAGATATTAAAATTCAATGAAATGCAGGTTTAACCCCCTTAACATCCCTTTCGAACCTGAATATCCAAAATCCTTCCTTAGTGGACGTTTTTGACATACAACGAACATATCCCCTAAATTTCATATTAATTCTAACCCCAATAGTTTTGGCTGGGCAATGATGAGTGAGTCAGTCAGTCTGGGCACTTCCTTTTATATAAGAGATTGTGGATACAAGGTAAGCATTCTTCTTCTTCTTCAGCGTTTGTCCCGAATGGCTGTGGGGTCCGCTACATGGATCCATTGTCTCCGTTTTTCTCTATCTGAGGCCGCATCAGGATGGAGATGCACGCTCTTTATGTAGTGTGTCTCATCAATGTTGCAGAGGTCGTCCTTTTGATTCTCTGCCGGTGTCTTCAAGTATGTATCCCGCCTTGGCAATCGGTTTCACTTTCTGCCCGTAAAAGATGTCCAAACCAGCGCCGACTGCCCTAGTGCATTTTGTCTCAGATTGGTGCAACACCAAACCGTTTCCTGGCGCTGTCATTAGAAACACGATCTAACATAGTAAAAGGTCTGCTGTCCACCTTAGCATCTTAGTCTCCATAACAGTTAAACGGCATTGTGTTTCCGCTGTAGTCGGCCAACATTCGGAGCAGTAGAGTGCTTCTGGGCGGATGACAGTACGATAGATTTTTGATATTGCGGTTGCACATAACTCCCGATGTTGTTCGCCATTTCATCCACGCAGCATTAGTTCTTGAATTGACCTCTTCCACAAGTTGCCCATCGTCAGAAATTGTGGAACCATGGTATTTACATTTTCTCACTCGAAGCACTGATCATTGTTTAATAACATACAGTAGGCTATGTTAATTTTTAATGTATTTTTATCAAGGCTGAAGAAGGCAAACAAATACCGAAACATGTGCCTGTAGTATGAAGTAATGAAATTGAATGTATTTATTTATTTATCGTATGGCATATATACACGAAAACAGGAAAGCAAGTACATTATATTTTAATATCCAATGTTCTTATCCATTCCAGAGCCTCTGTAGTGGCCTCTAGAAAATCAAACCAATCTCCAGGGTAGGCTCTGCTTATCCACTTTTCAATACAAAATTTCAATTTCATTCATTTTGATCGTGAATGAGATTGAAATTTTGTATTGAAAAGTGGATAAGCATAATTAAAGATCAAATAATTGTGCTACGATGAGGTTTGTTGGTTTCAGACACTATGCACGTTACACATTATACCTTGAGTCCCAACTTACATGATTCTGTCATCCTTGTATTAAGCTGCGTTTACACTAGCAAAACTGGCTCGCGCGAAATAATGTTGCGAGGGAATAGCGCTAGTGTAGACGTGCCTCCACCCCTGAGTAATTGCGGGGTGAGGGCCCTCGCTAAGAGCCGGTGCTCAGTCGGTTTTTGTCCGCGCATCATAGGATTTCGCATGTCGAGTTTTGCTTAGTGTAAACGTGGTCGCCATAGTTGCATGAGGGATGAATCAAGAACAGTGCTTGCAGCTCATCGAGCTCTACAGAAATAGAGTTTTTATGTAGAATCCAAAACACAAAAACTATTTCAATCGCAATAAAAGAGAAGATGCGTGGAAGGAAATTAGTTCTAAACTAGCCTATTTCTGCAGCGAAAGGGAAGATGATGGGATCATACCGAAGCGAAAATATAATTGTTTGCTCCACCATCGTCGAGGGCAGCGAGTTTTCTTCTTCCCTTTCTTGATCAAAAATGCCATTGACACGACAGATATCGTGGCTGCAGCTGCTGGAGGGACAAAACAAGTTGCCGTGTTGGTCGCGAAACCAGAACTGAAGGCGGCTTGTCCTACTTGCACAATTTTTAGCTCTGAATTGCGCTCTGTTTTCGGTAGTTCGAAATTTCACTTGAAGCTAGTAACTTTCGCCCGAGTGACTTTCGCGAGGGAGTTTCGCTAGTATTAACGCAGCTTTAGAAGAATTGCAAATATTCATTTCACCAAGCTCATTCTTGTGTTCAAGCTGTGTGCCATAATGAGGCGGGGAGCGAGACATGTTTTCTGTAACAAGCATGCGCCTAGGAGCCGGATGACCTGACTCGCAGTGCTGACTGGCTATCATGCTTCAGCAATTGTTCTTACAGGTTGTGTGAGGGCTCTCAACACGATGATCCATATGACGAATCGGAGGCGAACCTAAATGTCATATGGACAGAAGTGCCATTAAATTATTGAAATGAATGTTGCTGAGTAGTACGGGTCTTCTAGTTATTTATTAATTTAATTATTTAATAATTTAAAGATGTATCACTGTTGGTAAGCTTAAGTACTAAAATTTGGTTCCTCCTATTTCCTTGTGTTTCTTTTCGCCTTCGTTTTTGTAATGCTGATTTTCATAACATGTATTGCCTAGATTTCAGGTCAAGTTCTAACATGTTGGCTTGTAAGCTTTCAACAAAGTCGGTCATTACAACCAAGTCATCAGCAAAAGTCAGACTGCTGACTGGTTCCCACTTAATTGAATCGCAACCAACAGTTTATGCCATTCAGCAAATGATCCATATACAGTAGAACGCCGTTTATCCGGACTAATTGGGACCGAAAGTGTTCCGGATAATGATTTTTCCGGGTGATCGAAGATGCGTTTATTTCATAGGAGAACCACCAAGCTTCTCATTTAGGTGCAACGCTTTCTCACATAAGAAGGTCCAGAAATGGGATATCCCTTACTTCTTGTCTGAATAAACCATAAGTACACCGCGTCTTCCAATTTTTCATCCGTAGCTGATCTCATGGATTTTCTCTTTTTAGACCCCTCTTCACTATTTAACTTCGATGGATAATTCAGAATTTCACCTTTTCGGTTCTTCAAATCAGAAATATTGTGGATTTTCGAACACTGTAATTTTTCATTAGACACTGCACACTCCCACATTTATCCAGCTCATTAATGATCTCCGCCTTATTCTCAATCGATAAAACATTGAGATTTCGTTTTTCCTTTTTGCCACTCGTAGAAATCATTTTCACAACCTAATACAGTACAGTACGCACAGTTACATAGGCTACTGTAACACTTTGAAACATTATAGATCAAACAAACGTAGGAGACAACAATGAGAACCAACTCACTAATGTAGGCAGAGCTCGCTGCTCCGACTTTTTTTTTTTCTCGTCCTGATAATTGACGTTCCGGTTGTTTGACGTGCGGATAAATGACGTTCTACTGTATATAAAAATAAATGGTAGTGGTGAGAGATTACAGCATTGCCTCACTCCTGTAACAAATTTAATTGAAGAACTTATCCTACCATCAACTCTCACAGCTGCCTGATTATTAAAATAAATGTATTTGATTGCCTGTAGCATACTAAAATCTCTCAGGATACTCGGTAACTTTTCCATTGGTACACTATCGTATGCTCTCTCTAGATCTACATAATGCAAGTACAGCTGCCTCTTCCTCTCGTAGAATTTCACAAAAACTTGATCCTTGCATCCCCATTGTAGTCTAAAACCAGACTGGTTTTCATCCGTCTTACTCTTGGGATATGTCTACATTCACTTCTAATGGCATTCATACATTAATTTTAACTTTAACGTGGCGTCTTCAGTGGCGTAGTTGGTAGCATGCTAAGCTTCTATGCCCAAGATCATGGGGTCAAACTCGGCCAAAGTCATTGGATTTTTTAAGAGCGCTAAAAATCCCTCGGTATGCCTTCCTTTGGAGGGGAGGTAAACCTGGCGAGCCCATGTCATAGATTTATGGCATGTAAAAGAACCTTCCACTAACTTCAAATGTGTGAAGCAAAATTTGTAGGTTGGATGTGATTAATGCTCTTAAGTTCCAACATTCGTCGCCAGGTGCTGATTGTGATGGCATCTAGTAGCCAAGTTTTCAGTTAGGTGTCGTGGATGGTAGCATTGGGTAGCAAAAGTAGGAACTACTTGAAATTATCGTCTGCAGTCCCTACCTGAATTAAAACAGATAACTCACACTAATTCAGGTTGGTTGATTGGTTCTTAAGTTTAGGGGCTGCGACAACAAGGTCATGTAGCCCCGTGTACTTTGGGTGTGTGTAGAATCTGTCTGATAACCGGTGTTAATTGTGATGACTGTATTAGTACGTGTTATATGTTTTTTAATTTAAGTACTGCAACTTAGAATTTTTCAAATAGTTCCCACTTTTGCCGCCAAGCGCCACTGTCAATGACTACTAGGCCAAGTTCAGAATTTAGCTACTAGACGCCACCGCAGTCGGCTCTTGGCAACGAACGTAGAAACCTAAGAGCATTGTTTACATTCTTAACCTATCCAATTTAGCTTCACACAGGTGCAATTAGTGGAAGGTTCTGTAACATGCCATAATTCTATGACATGGGACCGCCGGCTTTACTTCCCCTCTGAAGGAAGGCATACTGAGGGATTTTTAACGCTCTTAAAAAATCCGACGGCTTCAGCCAGGTTTGAACCTGCTATCTTGGGCATAGAAGCTCAGCATGCTACCGACTACGCCACCGAAGCCGCCCACACGAATTCATTCAGTCGTCACAATTAATACCGGGTATCAGACTGATTCTACACATACCCAAAGTACATGGGGCTACATGACAGTTTTGTCGCAGCCCAGGGCCGGTCTTAGGGGTGTGCGACATGTGCGGTCGCACAGGGCGCCAAGGGTTTGAGGGGCGCCGAAGGCGTCCCCTAAAGTTGGTAAATGGAGTTCGTCAAACAAATAAGGGAATCAGTTTAATTTAAAGAAGTTCAACCTGTGTTATCTCTCACGACTGAAAACCCTACGCGTACCTTAGACCGTGACGGACCGAAGTTAAACTCAGTGAAATAGTGATTAGCAAACACTATATCTTTCTCTCCCTTGCCTTGTCTTTTCTCTATCGCGGAAACGCAACCCGGATCGACTCCCAGGCCCGGGACCAACCAAATCGCCCTTCGGCAGAAATGGGGTTAAAGCTGGAAGACCTTAGAGGTCAAGGCTTTGAAAGGTAAACATAAAGGAATTCAAACTCGCATTGTAAAACAGTTCCCGTGCGCAAAATATGTTCCATGTGGTAGCCATTCCTTAAACCTAGTTTTATCTGACTCAGCCGAATGCTGTCCTTACTGCGTTACTCTATTTGGCATTATTCAACGCATATAATATGTTTTATGTTCGTCGTTTCCTGGCAGGTGGTCTACTTTGTTGGCTCACACTTGTAATTTGACTCTAAAAGATTTGAGCGACACTCGCTGGGAGTGTCGCATAGATGCAGTGAGGCCTTTTCGATACGATACGAATGGGGTAGGCCTAGTGGCAGCCGTAAAGGCCATTGAGGAGAATCCTGCTTTTTATTCGGGGCTACGCCATGAAGCTGAATACTTGGCGAAAAAAAATTGTGACATTCGAATTTGTCGTTGCTGCTGTAGTATGGCAAGACATTTTGTTTCAAGTAAACATAGTTCGCAAAGCCATGCAAGCAGAAGCAATTGATATACAAAAGGCGTCTTATTTCACGGAAGGTTGTATCGCGTACCTTGAAAAATATTCCCAAGACGGCTAGGAAAGCGCTATAACTTCGGCTAAAGAAATCATTGCGGCTGTGTCCCTTGAGGTCGAAGAAGGTAGACGGAAAAGGAAGACTAGATCCACTAAACGGTTGATTGAGGAAGATGACATCGAGTCAGGCACTGAGAGTGACAGTTCTGAGTCAGAGTTGGAGCCGGAGCTGACAGAGGCTGAATCTCAGGCTAAGGTTAAGTGCAAACAAGTGAATCTACAACGACCCTTCAAACAACGGTTTCTGTGACAAACTCCTAACAGTAGCTTTAAAGTCTGAAAGGAAGAGATTCTTTTTCTTCAAAGAGCATTCCGATACATGGGGATTTTTGTACGATCTAAAGGCACTGCCTGGGACTATTAAAGATAGTAGTCCACTCATGGATCGTTGCTTGAACTTACAAAAGCAGCTTTTCAGTGGAAATAATGAGTCTGACATAAGTGGGATGGATCAATGTTCTGAGCTGCAACATTTGAGCCCATGCCTACCACCAAACGCAAAAAACCCTCGCGCTGCGTTGCAGTTCATTTACAGCACGAATATGATTGACATTTTTCCAAACATCGATGTAGCTTTGCGAATTCTCTTAACCTTGCCGGTAACTGTCGCTTCAGGTGAACGTAGCTTTTCAAAATTGAAGTTGATTAAAACCTACCTGCGTGCTACAATGGGCCAAGAGAGACTGTCAAAACTTGCTTTAATTTCAATAGAGAACGATGTTGCGCGTTCACTCGATTTAGCCCAGTTAGTAAAACAGTTTGCTTCAGTCAAAGCACGGAAAGCTCCCTTCTCATAAGGTTTTAGCTTTTAGTGTGTTTTTTCCTGTGTGTCGTAGTCGTTTGAATTACTAAAGCTTGATTCCTGTAAGTGTGTTTTTCCAGTGTTTTTGTTATGTTGACATTTTGCATCACAACTGAAACAAGAAGTTCCGTGACGAACTAAAGAGCCTACTTTTCTTAAAATTTAAGATTCATGCCAATGATTAATCTATATGGATCTATCTAGAATAATGACGAAATTAAGTTGGTAATATCGAAATTTCTAATTAGTTCGAAATACTGTATACCTGGCATAATGTAACCTAATAGAGAACTACAGTTGGCAGCCCTGGTGACTAAATATATTCTTAGTTCCATCTCTTAAGGAACAGAATACAAAATTTGGTTGAAGTCCAATGGATAGCATGGACGTCACATGCAGTTAAACATTGGATCTAACAGCGCGCGTAAAATCATGTTGGCAACAATGACATACATGTATTTATCAGAAATATTCTGAAATAATATGATCTATTGTTGTGCCAATTTTGAACGAAATCCATTAGTTAGTATAGAAGTTACATGCATTTTAAAATTGGACCTATCAGCAGGCTTAGAATCATGTTGGCAGCACTGGCGTAGGCCTATATTAGTTACTCCAAATTAATATAGAATGCCATGTACTATACGTGTGCAAAGTTTAGAGCTATTGGCTTGCATAGTTTCTCATATTTTGATATTAGGGTAACAAAAATAGAGACAGTATTTATTAACAGTTGGCAGCCCTGGTTACTCTTAAGAATCAGCATAGTCATATCTGTTATGGTACACATAGCACACACGAAATTTGGTTGAAATCCAAATGATAGTATAGATGTTACATGTATTTAAAGTTGGACCTCTCAGCAGGCTTAGAATCATGTTGGTAGCACTGACGTATATAAGTTACTCCAAATTAATATAGAATGTCTGGTACTATACGTGTGCATAGTTTAAAGCTGTCGGCTTACATACTTTCTGATTATTGGGTATTTGGATTTTAAAAAATTGAGAGCATTTATTAACAGTTGGCAGCCCTGGTGGCTCTTAAGAATACGCTCAGTCATATCTGTTTATGTACACATAGCACATACGAAATTTGGTTGAAATCCAATTGATAGTGTAGAAGTTATATGCATTTAACATTTGGACCTATCAGCAGGATTATAATCATTTTGAAAACACTGCCATATATGGCCTCCTGGAATTGTAACTGCAATATTATTATCTATACTTGTGCCAATTTTGAAATAGCTCCCATTCATACATTCCAAGATACCGAACATGGAGCTCAAATTTCAATAGCGATTTTTCAGCAGTTGGTAGCACTGACCTCATTTTCAAATATGGCCGTGAGATGTATAGATCTTTACTCCTACCAAATTTTGTTTCGATTGCTGCAGCCGTTTAGGAGTTGATAAGTATACACACTCACAGCCAGACAGACAGACAGAAGGACAGATAGACAGACAGGCGGACAGACAGACACACATTTGCCCGATCTCATAAGTCTACTTTTTCCTCATTTTTGCAAAATGTGAAAAGTAGGCTAAAAATAGTTATTGTAATACGTTACGCATCACCTATTAGATAATCAAGTCCAGTATTTTTGTCTCATGCGAGCGTACATCCGATATTTTGTATGTTACATTGACTATCCCCTTACTATAACGCAAGTAAAGCATGTTCAAGTAATATAGTAAATGGGTAAAAGTACTTTAGGTTCATGTTATTTAATTTCATCCGATAACTCGGTGCCTTGTCTTTGCCTGCATTTTCTACTTTATAATTTCATGATTCCTTTTTATGATACCTCATAATTTTTGCCAGAGTTAGGCAACCCGCCTCGCACAGAGGGGCCCAAAATCGAATTTCGCACAGGGCGCTGAAACCCCTAAGACCGGCCCTGTCGCAGCCTCTAAACCAAGGAACCAACCATTTTAACTTCAAGATAGACCTATAATAGGTCGTGTCTAGTTGATTTTGGATTGTGGTTACTAACCTTCCTCAACAGTTGTTGCTGTCACTGTAGCAGGTGCACCCTCTACCTTTAGTGTGCTGCACCACACACTCACCTGAAAAATGAGAAAACATGTACTGTTGAACTATAAATACAGGCTCATCGAAAAATAATGCCAACATTTAAAAACAGGATAGCAACGAAACCCTTTCTGTTAAACGTGTAATTCTTTCACTGAACGCCAGCTGGTTAAAGTAAGTTTTGTTTTGGAGGGGACGTGACCTTGCTATGCGCACACTGGATGCGCAGTAGCCAAGGTCGGCCGGGGGCTCGCGCGCGCCAATGAAGTCCTGACCTCACCCCTTTGGATTTTTTTTTGGGGGGGGTACATTAAAAACATTGTGTATGCAGAAAAAAATCGGGATTTGGAGCACCTGCGGGAGCGAATTTCTTCCGCCATCTTGACAGTTACTCCTGAAATGATTGCACGTACCAATCCAGCCATTGGGAAAGCGTGCGTTCAATGCTGATGTTGGTGGTCGGCCTGGCCTAGATTTTTTTCTCTACAGTCCCTGTTTCCTTAAACTGATTAAACCATGGAATGACAGCTTTGTAATCAGGTGCAGTTCGTCGGGCGGTGCAGTCAGTGGCGCGCGCGCCCCCGGCCGACCTTGGCTACTGCGCATCTAGTGTGCACATAGCAAGGACACGTCCCCTCCAAAACAAAACTTACTTTAACCAGCTGGCATTCAGTGAAAGAATTGCACGTTTAACATAAAGGGTTTCGGTGCTATCATGCTTTGAAATGTTGGCATTATTTTTCAATGACCCTGTATATTCAGACACCTTAAGTCAATAATAAGTTGTACTTTTAATTATAGTATGGCTTTCGGCCACATTGTGACCTATCTCAGCGGCGAAATATAATATAACTTAAGTAGAGATGCAAGTCTTACATTCATATATTTTTGATATCAAAGGTTATCAAAATTATTTCTAAAAATACTAGTTGTCTAAATGCTAAAAATACATTAAAATTTTTAAAAAATCAGGTTTGTAATAAGTATACATTAAAGATGGAAGATATAACTTTTGATAAGAAACCAGCTTGAGGTTGAATCACGAATCTAAAAAGAGGATTAAGATAGAAATGAGAAACAAATTACAGAAAGTCAGAAAGAAGAGGGAAATATAAACCTTATAACGCATCAATCCTAACCAATAAATATCCACGTAAGTGCTCTCATCAACTAGAGGCTCTGTGCGTTGGTTGGGGTGAGAAATACACCGCCACGCTATGAGTGGCCAAATTTATAAGCTCGAGTATGTTACCATGGCCGAAGTGGAGCAATGTGTAGGTAAATTCTGAAAATAAACATGAATCAATGAGGGATTTCCTGACATCCTGGAAACATGAAACTTTCTACCAGTAAAGCTGATACTCACAAGATCGCTATAAGAGTCTAAAATATTCTACATTTTTCGAGGGAACCTAGTTGGGGAGATTTGAAATGGCGGCTTAGGAGAAGAACGGTGTAAGTAAGCAATTTTTTCAACCGTAGATTAAACCTTTATCCAAAGCGATGACGTATAGATTTTGTGAACTCGAACGTTTCCTGAATGTCCAAACTAACTTTTGTTGTCGCAGCCCCTAAACTAAGGAACCAACCAACAACATCAAACCCCAAGGAAGTGTTGACGATAATTTCTGAGATATTAAGGAGGTAATGTCGTGGTGTAACAATGTACAGGGTCTTTCACTCAAAGCGGAGCCGGCCCAGCGCTCCAGGTAGAACGTGGAGCTAGCATAGCCCTGCTCTGAAATGCTTGCTTTGCCATAGCAATTCTTCTTTTGACATCTGTAAGGCACTGATTGTCACTGGTAATGACACTACCCAGATAACAAAATTCTGTAACCTGATCTATTTTTGTACAGCCTAACTTAATATTTGTTTTCAATTCAGTCTTCTTCTTTTGAACAACCATGAGTTTCGTTTTCTTTGTGTTTATTTTTAGCCTGAACTTCTCCAACGTGTTGCTTAGCATACCAAGCATCTTAGTCATGGTGTGCGAACATAATTAGAAATCATCATCATTATCATCATCATCATGAACCGGCTCCAGTTTTCCGGGTGCGGTGAATGAGCGTTCTCCATTTATTTATCTCCAAGAATGTCTCCCCTTCCACGATCTGCTGCAAATCCAGACCTCTCCCTGCAAGATCATTTCTAACCTGGTCGATCCATCTCTTCCTCGGTCGACCTCTTGGTCTGTTGCCTTTCAGTTCTTTCTCAAACCACACTCTAGTTGTTCTTTGTGTGTCCATTCTTTTAAGATGACCGAACCATTTCAGACCGGCTTCAACACAGATCTCATAAAGAGATTGCTCTACTTGAACAAGATGGCGTATCTCATAATTTTTTTATTTTGTCCCTCCTTGTCTTCTGAATCATAGTTCTTAAAAACTTCATCTCCACCGCCTGTAGTTTGCTGGTATTTCTCTTGGATTGGGTTCAGGTTTCTAAACTATATGTAGTAACAGGTACAAAGAAGCTCTTGTAGAGTATTAGTTTTGATCTTAAAGGAACTTGTTTATCCCAAAGAAGCCCTCTCACGAGATGATAAAATTGTTGAACTCTACTAGTGGTTTCTGCAGATGGTTGGTTATCTGTGGATACAACACTGCCAAGGTAACAGAACTGATGTACTTGTTCTAACTTTGTACCATTCAGAGTGATGTTAGTACAGATGTTTCGTCGACTAACTGGCATCACTACCGTTTTGGACTTGTTTATATTCAGACCAAATTGTTTGAATATAGCATTCCAATCATTCAGCTTCTGTTGTATTTCAGCCTCATCTTCACCCCATATTACAACATCATCTGCAAATGCTAAAGCTTTAAACTCAGAGGGCTTATTGAGTCTCTTAACTCTCTTCATTATTTCATCCATTATAGTAATGAATAAAAGTGGTGATAGAGCGCTGCTTGCTGTACACCCTGCTTAGTCTCTAACCACTCTTGTGACGTATTTTACGCCACTGAGCTGACATAAAAGTATACCTAACCTAAGATATTCCTTCCTGCCAAATTTCACCCGTCCCTGTTTCTCCTGTTGAGGCGAACGCCTCATAAAATTCCTTCACTTACCCAAACTCTGAAGAAAGCTATGGCCTGTGCTGACAGTCGCAATTTCGACCTGTGAAGACCTTGTGAAATGAATCTTCATGTCTGCAACATCACTCTCGCAGTCCAAACACGCGAGGTACACTCTCGACCTGATGTGCACTGGTTCTGGAATTAATGTGTTCCCTAACCTCAAAAATAAACATTGGATTTGCGTATTTAAAACAAAAAGGAAAGGAAGCTTGTAGTTTAACGTGACCGTTAATCTTGAGATCATGAGCCACGGGACCTCCTTTTTACGTGGAATCCGAACCACAGGACATGGCATTTCACTTCGAAAATCTCACATGCATTGACCGGGAATCGAACCCGGACCGCCTTGGTGAGAGGCATACAGCTAGACCGCCTGTATCGATTGTTCCAACCGGGATCCTCGCGAAGATGTATCGACTGCCGTAGATGACAAATGACGTACGCATGGCGAAATGCCAGGGTGGCCAACTCTCACGGAAGCGAACACGGAACTGTCTTATGAACTACGTTCAAGAAGTCAGGGGATTCGTGTGTGCGTGTGTGCTACTACTGCTCTATAGAAATTATTGTGCCAGTTGATATATGTTGAATGCGTGTGTGCGAACTCGCTCTCTTGACTCCTGACTTTCATATAGGAAACTTCTCCCGGGGAATCGGATCCCTCGGGGTTGGAAAAAACAGGTACCGCCACCCTAAAATGGGTTGGCTTTAGTTATAGTTTAGTTAAATATGTGGTGTGCGAGGTAAGTTCCAGGAAGTGTGATATTTATTTTGGCTTGTCTGCCCATTTTAATTTGGGGCTTTGTTTCTTTTCATTACCGTGTTATTGCGACGTGGATTTGCGTACCTCGTGGGTACTGCGCACTGGTTGATGTTCGGCCGATCAATGGGTTGATGTATCCTACTGTTATTCTAAATTGTTTACCAATTTTACCTTCTTCGGAAGTAGTTTTCAGTGGGAAGTCTTCTTGTTTTTCGTGCGAGTTTTCCTGTGTTGCGTTACCACGTGCGTCTTTAGTTTGGGTTCCATTTGTTCATTTATTTCCCTGTGATCATGCTCCTTGGAATTTTCCTGCCTGCAGCCATGTTTAGTTTTCTATTATGTTAGTTTTAAGGGGCCCTGTTCCTGGTTTTTGCATCACCTTATGTCCACGTGCAAGTTGCAGGTTATGTGACGCTTTGCTTTGGTTTTCCTCCCTTACGCCCTTGTGCGTTTCACTTTTGAATTTCTAATTATTTTGGTATTGCTGTTTTACCTTTGGGATTGGTTCAAATCCCAAACTTTTGGGAGTAGCGCCCATATGGTGCAACTAGTCTTGGCGTCCCGTTATGTGTCTGCCATTGTGGCAGTCGAGTTCGCGTCAGGTCCCGTGATGGTAATGCGAGACTGTCCGCTCCGTTTTTCGGGAGTTAGTCATTTGTAATGTAGTTTTCTTTTGATTTAGATTTCTTTTCCTCTTACGTAATTCCGGACGTGTTGGTATGTATGTTGGTAACTTGTTTCCTTTCCGGATGTAACTTGTAAATATCTGCGGTAGGTATTGCATAACCATTCGCCGTGGCTCGTAAATTTATTTGACTAGGGATAAATCGTAATTGTAAGATATTACCTTTCTGTGTACCTGTTCATTACTCATGTTTGTTGGTCCAAAAAACCATGTCACGTGGTGTGTCGTGCCACGTGACGTCAAAGACATTTACCATCCTCTCAAGTAACAATTTTTCATGTAATACTAGTCTGTAAACTAACATTGTTCCTATTTTTATATATTTTTTTGATTTTTATACAATACAGACCCCTTATATATCTTTATTCAAATTTCATTTTGCCTTTAATGTCCAATCCCCACCCTCAAGACAGCTGCGGTGGAATGAAACCTCACCAGGTAAGTCTTCCACCTTTCAAGTTGGTGAAGAAAGCTACGTATTTTCCTCTCTTGTCCATCTGAGGGGTGTCACACCAATACGTCGTCAACACCGGCCGCCGAGGCAAAACCATCAAGTCCCGCAAAGGATGTCTCGAGGCCGCCGTTGGTAAGTTTCTTTCAGGTTGGCAGGCCCTCTAGGGAGTCTGTCGAGCTGAGCGAGTATAGTGTAACGTAGAGAGGTAGGGAGTGGGGGTAACATTGGTAGCAGAGCGTGGTTGTTCACGGTTTTCCACCCTGCTGCTGTCTAGGGGGGGGGGGGGAGTGTTTCCTGTAAAATTCCCTGCTAATATTTTAAATCAGTTCAATTTTGGTGGTAAAGATGTCCCGCCTATAACCTGTATTAATTAATCTGTAAATCTGTTTCATGCAAAAATGTCTGCTGCGAGAAGTGTGCAGTTTGCGGCTCATCTGACACGGGATGAAGCGAATTACGAGCTCACCATACGTGGCCTGCAGTCCTCAGGCGACCTGAGCCAAGACCGGAAAATGCTGGAAGGAGCTTCAGAAATTCAAGTGTGCCCTCCGGAACTCACAGATGAAGAGATTGAACGAGGTAAGTCCCTGATTGAACTTTAAGTGTCCCATTTAACGAATACATGTAACTACTTACAAATTCATTGCTCTAGTAAGGGCGAATTAGCTCAAGTGCGCGCCTCTGCCCAGCATCTGTTTGGAAGGGTATCCGACATGATTTCAGTCGCTGGTGACCGCAGCGTTACAGTCTTTAGAGAATTGATTGCACTTCAGACTTTTCTTTACGAATGTACCGTGAAGGTACGAGATTGTGAGATGTATTTTGAAGCCATGTCAGGGGAAGGCCCCCGTTCAGTTTCTGTACCTTTCAACGATAGTGCATGTAACGTAACTGCTGTGTCTAGTCCTGCTTCTATGCATGTAAGCATCCCGAACGACTTGGCTCGAGGGCAACCGAGTGATCATGCTATGGCCATGTTGAGTTTTTCGAGCGAGTATCCTTCTGCTTCACGTCACTGTGAGTGCTCTGACGTTAATTGTCCCCTGTGTAATCCCTTCCAAAAATTAACATTGCAAGATCTGCCTGCAGCGCAATCCGGTAATCTGTCTGTAACCCACCCTGTTAATGCCCACGATGTCCTTTCGTACAATCATTCATGGTTCCGTATTGATTAAAAGTCAAATATAAAGGGAAACAGAATTCCGCCTGATCAATACAACATTTTCAATTAAGGGGCTATATTAAACCCATTTGGATGGTACATGTTTCGAGGCTCCTCTTGGCCCCTTCATCAGCCATACATACAAACATATTGTCAATACAATTATCAGAATACAATTGAAAAGGTTAAAACTAACATGAGATAACATGATGAAACAAAACATAAAAACCATAAGGACAGTGTGGAACAAATGACTTAAGTAAAACTTAACCTAAGAAAGACTTGCGAATGTCACAAACAAATGGAATAACACTTAAAAAACAGTATATGTTAAAATGTAAACTTAAAATGTAATTTGTATGATTCTTGTAAAATCTTCAAGTTTTGATAAAGTAAAATGGCAGAATTCCGTGCCCGAAAATCTAGGGAATTCGATCCATGAAATAAGTTAAAAATATGTAAAAACTAATGGTCATGAAATGACTTTGTAGACTTCATATGAAGGATCGTTGACGAAAAGAACAATACATCTCCATGACGAAAGTCAAATCGGTCAAACTTGAAGGCCTCTTGAAATTGAAACGAAACAAAAGTTGAGCATCTTGCAATTAGAAAGTCCAATTTCTTCAGGTAGACATGAGGGCATTAGGAGAAACCTAAATGGGCAATAAATTTAGTATAAGAAAATAAATAAGTGAACAGCAAATAAAATTGGGACAAACGAAAACGTAGAGCTGAAAAAACCTAATAGAACATGAAAGGTAACAAACTTACGTCATAGCAGAGGCAACGCGACTTCGACACAGGAAAACGTGGAGAGACTGGCCGGCTGAACAAGTGAAAGTGAACCGCTGAGTGTGAAACATAGAGCAGAGAATGGACGGGGAAGGGGAGGCGAAGGAGCGATGCCGCGGAGTAGTAGAGGTGGGGGAAAAAGGGGGAGGAAGAGAGGGAGATAAGGGGGGGGGGAAGCCAGCTGCGTAAAGAGAGCTAAGGTGGGGGAAAGAGTGGGAAGAAAGGGAAATAAGGGAGGGAAGCCAGCTGCGTGAAGAGAGCTTAGGGCGGTTTATTATAACCTTTGTTTGCTGTTATGATAAAATCTGATAAAGTGTCAAATAAAACATTGGGGTCAAAACATATTTCATTTAAGTTGGGGGGATTGAAAATTCTCTGTGCGGAGTTAATTTCAATGGACTCTAAGATATTCATTAGAGAGCCCTTATTAACACGATGCAGAATTTCGAGGTCATTGTCTATGTTGGTAAATTGATGGTTCATCTCACTCATGTGAGAAGCCATGGCTGAAAATCTCCTGTATTTGGTAGCGTTGACATGCTCAGAAAATCTGGTGGTGAAACTTCTCCCCGTTTGACCTATGTAGTTAGTTTTGCAATCATTACAACTTAATTTATAGATACCAGAAGCACTGTATTTATCTTTGCTGTTCAAAGTGTGTGAATTGATGATTGCAAAACTAACTACATAGGTCAAACGGGGAGAAGTTTCACCACCAGATTTTCTGAGCATGTCAACGCTACCAAATACAGGAGATTTTCAGCCATGGCTTCTCACATGAGTGAGATGAACCATCAATTTACCAACATAGACAATGACCTCGAAATTCTGCATCGTGTTAATAAGGGCTCTCTAATGAATATCTTAGAGTCCATTGAAATTAACTCCGCACAGAGAATTTTCAATCCCCCCAACTTAAATGAAATATGTTTTGACCCCAATGTTTTATTTGACACTTTATCAGATTTTATCATAACAGCAAACAAAGGTTATAATAAACCGCCCTAAGCTCTCTTCACGCAGCTGGCTTCCCTCCCTTATTTCCCTTTCTTCCCACTCTTTCCCCCACCTTAGCTCTCTTTACGCAGCTGGCTTCCCCCCCCCCCCCTTATCTCCCTCTCTTCCTCCCCCTTTTTCCCCCACCTCTACTACTCCGCGGCATCGCTCCTTCGCCTCCCCTTCCCCGTCCATTCTCTGCTCTATGTTTCACACTCAGCGGTTCACTTTCACTTGTTCAGCCGGCCAGTCTCTCCACGTTTTCCTGTGTCGAAGTCGCGTTGCCTCTGCTATGACGTAAGTTTGTTACCTTTCATGTTCTATTAGGTTTTTTCAGCTCTACGTTTTCGTTTGTCCCAATTTTATTTGCTGTTCACTTATTTATTTTCTTATACTAAATTTATTGCCCATTTAGGTTTCTCCTAATGCCCTCATGTCTACCTGAAGAAATTGGACTTTCTAATTGCAAGATGCTCAACTTTTGTTTCGTTTCAATTTCAAGAGGCCTTCAAGTTTGACCGATTTGACTTTCGTCATGGAGATGTATTGTTCTTTTCGTCAACGATCCTTCATATGAAGTCTACAAAGTCATTTCATGACCATTAGTTTTTACATATTTTTAACTTATTTCATGGATCGAATTCCCTAGATTTTCGGGCACGGAATTCTGCCATTTTACTTTATCAAAACTTGAAGATTTTACAAGAATCATACAAATTACATTTTAAGTTTACATTTTAACATATACTGTTTTTTAAGTGTTATTCCATTTGTTTGTGACATTCGCAAGTCTTTCTTAGGTTAAGTTTTACTTAAGTCATTTGTTCCACACTGTCCTTATGGTTTTTATGTTTTGTTTCATCATGTTATCTCATGTTAGTTTTAACCTTTTCAATTGTATTCTGATAATTGTATTGACAATATGTTTGTATGTATGGCTGATGAAGGGGCCAAGAGGAGCCTCGAAACATGTACCATCCAAATGGGTTTAATATAGCCCCTTAATTGAAAATGTTGTATTGATCAGGCGGAATTCTGTTTCCCTTTATATTTCACGATGTCCTTCACGTGACAGATATGTCTTTGGCCATCCCTGTGTGTGACGGATCCATGTCTGGCGTATCCCTGCCTAGTGCGTATCTAGGAGGAAATATAGGGACGTCTGCCGCGGCATTGGTCCCCATGTGTCATCCATCCGCACCGGTATTGCCCACTGCGCCTATTATGTCCACCGGTTTCGAGCAGTATGTGGCATCTCAGTGTCAATCTTTCAGTGCTAGTAACGTGTCTAACTTGCCTATTTCTTCAACATTTAATGTGAATGCGACCCTGAGTGGGCAACGCATGTCGAGTACCAATTCCGCACCCTATTACTCGCATTGTATGTCTCGAGTGCCTGTCACAGTTTCAGCTTCCTGCGCTTCACGTTTTGTTAATCCTAGTGCGCTCCCGGCTATTCATGAAACTCTTGCCATGCCCCGTTCTGAAAGGAACATAACGATTCAACATAATTCTAATTTACCTGCTTCTCGCCCCCATGGCCACGTAGCTATTTCCGAACCTGTATCCGGGGCCAGATGCCCATCTAGTGAATGTGCACATTCTTGTCATTCTCTGGCTGCTGCGCCAAACAACTTGATCGCCTTGCCCAACAACCGAATTGTCGCTGTTCCCCGACCTGCGCCTGCCATTCCTGAGCGCTCAGTACACCCAATTGGTGGTTTTGGTAACCTGAATCATCCATTAAGCACGTCGCTCGCGAAACTGAAGGAGTTCAACACTGATAGCGTGGATGGAGTCATACAATTTTTGAGGGAGTTAGTTAGGATTAACGAGTATGCAGCAGTGTTTGCCTTATCTGAAGGCCAGGTGTTTCAGTTATTGTTTCCCCACACGTCAGGTACCATGCGCGACAAGGTGGTCGAGGCCATGTCATCCGCTGTTTCTATCCGAAGTTTTCTTTGCGACGTTTTGGTCTCTTTTATTCCTGCCCGTCTCATGGGTTCGCTCACTCAAAGATATTTTTACCGTGTTCAGCGCTTCGATGAGAGTCTGAATGCTTATATTCAGGATATCAGGAACTATGCGAAGGTCTTCGCCCTCGACTTCTCCGAATGTTATATTGTGACTTCCATTGTCGACGGAATATCGCCCGAATTCCGGTCTTATTTGAGTATGCATACCCGTCCAACCACTTATAGGGAGTTAGGTGCTCTCGCCATATCTGCCGAGTCTGTTCGTCACGGTGACTTACAGCGTGTCGTTAGTGTTCCTCCACCTGCGCCCCGCTTCGTGCGCCCCGCTCGTCCTGCCGGGTCCGGCAATAGTCGCTGCTATAATTGTAACGGCGTGGGCCACGTCGCTAGGTATTGCGGCCAGCCTAAACGTACCTCTAATTGACTGCCATTTGCCAGGAGTGGGGATGAGCCCTCAGAAGGGTGTACCGAAGGTCAACCTGTGGATGAGGTCCCGCATCCTGGCCCAAGTAATTCTGTGTCCGTTGAGTGTAGCCTTCCGTTACCCGTCAATGTCGTTTGCAAAGGCGGTGAGCCTGCTGTGCCCAATTTAAGTTTTCCCATGAGTAATACCTGTGAAAGTGACGAACGTGATGAAAGGAGTTGTTCCGAGCCTGCAAATTATTTTCGTGATGGCGACGAACCCGGTTGTGTTTCATTTGGTGTAGACCAAGACCCCGTAGGAAATGTTCTGTGTATTGATTCTTGTAACAGGGTCTCTTCAGTTTCTCATTCTTCTCCGATCATAGGTGTTTTGATAAATAACGAGCCAGTCTGTGGCATTCTTGACTCCGGAAGTGTCGTGTCACTATTGAGCGAAAAGTGGTACAATTCCATGAAGACAGTCTGTAATTTTCCTAAATTGAATCCGTTGCAAACCCGCCTGGTGTCAGCAAATTGCTCGCCTTTAGATGTCCTTGGTAGTATTTCGGTTAAATTTAGGATCCAAGGTTTCACTTGGAAATTTTCGGTGTGGGTAATTAGAAATCTCTCTTGCCCCCTTCTCATCGGGACCAATTTCATGTCGTCCGTTGGCTTGATCCTTGACCTCCAAGCGAGGACTTTCAAATTCAGATTTCGACCTAAACTTAAATTTAATTTCATTGAACCTTATCCCCAGCCGTTGGGTAGTTCAGTCAATCAGACTTCTGATCCCGTCACCATCGATACACTCGATTTGAGTAACTTAAACGATTCCCAGGCCGATATGATTCGGAACTTGTGCCGGGAGTATCCAGAGGTGTTCACTGATGAGTTGGGCGTGACCAAACTGCTTGAGTATAAGATCGAAGTCACCGACAATATCCCTGTCAGACATCCTCCCTATCGCTTGGCTCCGCCCAGGATGAAGGCTCTTAAGGAAATTATCGACCAAATGCTTGCTGATGGTGTCATTAGCCCTTCTACTTCTGCGTATTCATCCCCGATGTTTCTTGTACCCAAGCCTAATGGTGGTTTTCGACCAGTCGTTGACTACAGGCGACTGAATCAGAAGGTTGTACTTCAATCTATTCCCTTGCCTGACCTCCATTCTTGTTTTTCGTGGTTCCACAAGGCTAAATTCTTCACACTCCTCGATTTAAACCAGGCCTATTATCAAATTCCCTTGGCCGAGGAATCGAAACCCATGACTGCGTTTGCCACCGATTGGAATTTGTATCAATTCAATCGTGTACCGTTCGGTTTGTCAACGGGTGGAGCTGTGTTGAGCCGCCTGCTTGATAATGTCTTCTCAGGTATCAAATTTGAATTCCTTTACCATTATTTGGACGATGTTGTGATCTACAGCGAGACGTTCGACGAACACGTGAAGCACATTCAGGAAGTCTTGGAAAGACTGAAGCGTGCTGGTCTTACTGTAAAACTATCTAAGGTCTCATTCGCGAAACCAGAAATTTCCTTCCTTGGTCATATTGTGTCGGCGGCCGGTGTGTCCATAGATCAGTCCAGGACTCAGGGTATCCGTGATTTCAAACCTCCCACTAATGTCAAGGGCGTAGCCCGCTTCGTCGGAATGGTCAACTTCTTCCGGAAATGTATCCCCAATTTTGCACAGCGTGCAGCTCCGTTGAACTCTCTCCGTCGTAAAGACCAGAAATTTAGTTGGGGTCCTTCTCAGAAGGCTGCTTTCGAAGACCTCAAACTTGCTTTATGTAACGCTCCCGTTCTTGCCATCCCTGATTTTTCAAAACCGTTCATTGTGCAGACCGATGCTTCGTGCTCGGGAATTGCTGGGGTCCTGCTCCAAGAAGGAGAATTGGGTAGGCAGCCCATTTCTTATGCATCTCGTTCCCTCTCTCCTGTTGAGGCTAAGTACTCTGTGTACGAGCTGGAGGGTCTCGCCGTTTTGTTCGCTCTGGAGCGCTTTAGAAATTATATTGAACACATTTCATTTGAGCTGGAGACTGACAATCAGGCTCTCAGCTGGGTTCTGGCTAAACCCCGTAACACTGGTCGTATTGCTCGTTGGGCGACCAGAATTTCTTCCTTCAGTTTCACTGTTCGCCACATCCGTGGAACCGACAATGTAATCGCAGACTCGCTGAGTCGAATGTTTGAGGAAGTTCCTAGGGACCAGTATGGATCTGCCGAGGTAGAATCTCCCGTGTCTTCAGTTTCAGTTAATGCAGTGAAGCCTGTCCTTACCAACTCACCTTTGTTGTTCCGTGATTTAGCAGAGTATCAGAAAGAAGACCCTGTATTGGGACCTTTAATCACCCGGATGTCAGGTGGAGAACTTGTAAAGCCGTATGAATTGAAAAGAGGTATTCTGTTTTGCGTTGCTCGCCACGACAAGAGAAGTAAAATTGTGTTGCCTGCCGTACTTATTCCTGAAATTTTCAAATACTTTCATGAGTCTCCTGTTGGGGGTCACCTCGGTGTGTTTAAAACTCGCCAAAAGATCAGAACTAACTTTATTTGGAAGTCAATGGATGGTGACATTCGTAACATGGTCAGATGCTGTAGGCATTGTAGTATCAGTAAACCCGCCGTCAATACTCGTGTTGGATTATTGTCTTCCGAGCCTGCCTCCCGCCCCATGGAGAGGATTTTTATAGATTTCGTCGGGCCGTTCCCTCGGTCGAAGTTGGGAAACCGGTTTGCACTGGTTTGTGTTGATGGGTTCACCCGTTTCAGCTGGATTTTCCCAACTAGATTGTCGACGACCCACACGGTCATCAGATGTCTGAATTCTATCTTTACTTCATTTGGTCCATGCCAGTTCCTGGTATCGGACAATGCTAAAACCTTCACGTCTCACCTGTTCCGTAAGTTTTGTTTCGACTATGGTATCTCCCATGTGACCACGAGTCCATATTATCCCAACCCGTCGTTGGCCGAGCGTGTCAATCGGAACTTGCGTTCCGCATTGATCGCTTACCACCATGATGAACACGCCAAGTGGGATTCATCGGTCCATTGGCTAGCTTTTGCGTTCAACACTGCTGTCCACGAAACACATAACACTACTCCGTTCTCTCTGATGTTTGCTTATGTACCTAATTCTCCGTTGACGAACTTGTGGTCAATTCATGACCTGTTGCCTGATCAACCGTCTGCCGACAAGGTGAAGCAGATATGGAAGGAGGCCCGCAAGTCCATTCAGGTTTCTCACGAGCGACTAGCTCAAAGGTACAATCAGGGACGGAAGCCCGTCAACCTCAACGTGGGAGACATGATATATGTTCAGGACCATTCACCTAAGCTTCTAGGAAACAAAGTGTCAGGAAAATTGCGGCCGCGATTTCGCGGTCCATTTAAGATTTTATCCTTTGTCAGTCCTGTTTCAGTGCTGGTGAGCGACCCTGAAAGGAAGAGAATCTTCAGGACTCACCTCTCACAGTGCAAGCCCGCACACGAGACGCCCAAGCGAGTCTCGGGGTAGTCGACAATAAACTGGTGGTATCCTTGCTTTATTTTATGCCCCTTTCCTTTCATAACTGGTATGTAATCTTTTGTAATGTTTCCCCCCCAAAATCTACAGAGAACTTGCGTCTCTGGAGGCGTTGCTTACCCAAGATGTTGTGAGAAGCGTGTTGCACCTCATTGTATGAACTACAGATCGTTTATCGGTCTTTATGATGTGTGACAGTCTTTTCCCAAGATTGGTAAGACTTAGTTAATAGTTGAACTCTGTGTTAGATATTTGAAGCTAAGGTGACCTCGATGTGGAGGTGGTATGTAGTTAAACCTGCTTTGTCGAGGCAATATATGTTAGGCCTAGGATTTAGGATGCCGTTGGATATGGTAACTTCCCGTTTGGAGACATAAGGTGATTTATTTAGTAACGGGGGGGCCCCGCCTTTAAAGGCAATAAAATTGTATGTTTCGTTTTTTCTAAATCAAATTTGTGATGCACCACGTCAGATAACTTATGACAACTTAAATAACCATGAAATGAACTTAACTGCGCTTCTGTCAACTAGTTGTCGCACCATGAACTATCTGTCTCTCTCGTATGTCCTGCTACTCGTGTGCTTAGCATTTCAGTGCTTGGCCCGTTGGAAGTGAAGCTCCCTGAGGATGTATCGGACTGTGCTGTTTCTCCGCGGGATCTAGTGCAGCTCGGGGCGTCCAAGATACCCTGGTGGACATGTGGATGGTGGCGTAACTGGGAAACTGCTGGCGGGGACCTGGGCTCGTCATCGCCCGTTCTCCATCTGTAACTGGGTCATCAGGACATTTCTACCTAGACCCTTCCAGCTAACATGAGCAGCGGAACTATCACCGAGACAGTGCCATCCACTCAGCTTGTCGTTGTGTGAAATCAGACCTTGAACATTCTGCCTGCCATTCAATGAAGTTATGCCCAAAATTCCTTCAAACATGTTGGGACATATGTAAATCTGCTGCCGTACATAAGAGGTGATCCTCTCCAGATCTGTTACTTCAACATTACGCAAATGCTGTCTACCCCGCAGTTTGCTTTGGGGGGGCGAGGATGTGACGTATTTTACGCCACTGAGCTGACATAAAAGTATACCTAACCTAAGATATTCCTTCCTGCCAAATTTCACCCGTCCCTGTTTCTCCTGTTGAGGCGAACGCCTCATAAAATTCCTTCACTTACCCAAACTCTGAAGAAAGCTATGGCCTGTGCTGACAGTCGCAATTTCGACCTGTGAAGACCTTGTGAAATGAATCTTCATGTCTGCAACATCACTCTCGCAGTCCAAACACGCGAGGTACACTCTCGACCTGATGTGCACTGGTTCTGGAATTAATGTGTTCCCTAACCTCAAAAATAAACATTGGATTTGCGTATTTAAAACATGTCAACATTGCCTGTATCGATTGTTCCAACCGGGATCCTCGCGAAGATGTATCGACTGCCGTAGATGACAAATGACGTACGCATGGCGAAATGCCAGGGTGGCCAACTCTCACGGAAGCGAACACGGAACTGTCTTATGAACTACGTTCAAGAAGTCAGGGGATTCGTGTGTGCGTGTGTGCTACTACTGCTCTATAGAAATTATTGTGCCAGTTGATATATGTTGAATGCGTGTGTGCGAACTCGCTCTCTTGACTCCTGACTTTCATATAGGAAACTTCTCCCGGGGAATCGGATCCCTCGGGGTTGGAAAAAACAGGTACCGCCACCCTAAAATGGGTTGGCTTTAGTTATAGTTTAGTTAAATATGTGGTGTGCGAGGTAAGTTCCAGGAAGTGTGATATTTATTTTGGCTTGTCTGCCCATTTTAATTTGGGGCTTTGTTTCTTTTCATTACCGTGTTATTGCGACGTGGATTTGCGTCCCTCGTGGGTACTGCGCACTGGTTGATGTTCAGCCGATCAATGGGTTGATGTATCCTACTGTTATTCTAAATTGTTTACCAATTTTACCTTCTTCGGAAGTAGTTTTCAGTGGGAAGTCTTCTTGTTTTTCGTGCGAGTTTTCCTGTGTTGCGTTACCACGTGCGTCTTTAGTTTGGGTTCCATTTGTTCATTTATTTCCCTGTGATCATGCTCCTTGGAATTTTCCTGCCTGCAGCCATGTTTAGTTTTCTATTATGTTAGTTTTAAGGGGCCCTGTTCCTGGTTTTTGCATCACCTTATGTTCACGTGCAAGTTGCAGGTTATGTGACGCTTTGCTTTGGTTTTCCTCCCTTACGCCCTTGTGCGTTTCACTTTTGAATTTCTAATTATTTTGGTATTGCTGTTTTACCTTTGGGATTGGTTCAAATCCCAAACTTTTGGGAGTAGCGCCCATATGGTGCAACTAGTCTTGGCGTCCCGTTATGTGTCTGCCATTGTGGCAGTCGAGTTCGCGTCAGGTCCCGTGATGGTAATGCGAGACTGTCCGCTCCGTTTTTCGGGAGTTAGTCATTTGTAATGTAGTTTTCTTTTGATTTAGATTTCTTTTCCTCTTACGTAATTCCGGACGTGTTGGTATGTATGTTGGTAACTTGTTTCCTTTCCGGATGTAACTTGTAAATATCTGCGGTAGGTATTGCATAACCATTCGCCGTGGCTCGTAAATTTATTTGACTAGGGATAAATCGTAATTGTAAGATATTACCTTCTGTGTACCTGTTCATTACTCATGTTTGTTGGTCCAAAAAAACCATGTCACGTGGTGTGTCGTGCCACGTGACGTCAAAGACATTTACCATCCTCTCAAGTAACAATTTTTCATGTAATACTAGTCTGTAAACTAACATTGTTCCTATTTTTATATATTTTTTGATTTTTATACAATACAGACCCCTTATATATCTTTATTCAAATTTCATTTTGCCTTTAATGTCCAATCCCCACCCTCAAGACAGCTGCGGTGGAATGAAACCTCACCAGGTAAGTCTTCCACCTTTCAAGTTGGTGAAGAAAGCGACGTATTTTCCTCTCTTGTCCATCTGAGGGGTGTCACACCAATACGTCGTCAACACCGGCCGCCGAGGCAAAACCATCAAGTCCCGCAAAGGATGTCTCGAGGCCGCCGTTGGTAAGTTTCTTTCAGGTTGGCAGGCCCTCTAGGGAGTCTGTCGAGCTGAGCGAGTATAATGTAACGTAGAGAGGTAGGGAGTGGGGGTAACAACTCTGAATAGCCTTCACCTATTTGGACACAGCTCTGGCAGTGTTCATATAGAATCTTGACTTTATTTATTAAAGCGCATGGTATTGATCTATTTTGAAGGCATTCCCAGATTGTATTTCTCCGTACACTGTCGTAAGCCTTCTCAATATCTAGAAAACTGAAGATTATGTCTTTTCTTTTTTCCCAGTGCTTCTCCATAATCATCCTGACAGAAAATATCAGATCTGTTGTTGCCCTGTTCCGTTTGAAACCGTACTGCTCTTCTTCAAGCTGTGGTTCAATGATAATTCTTAAGGCCGGGTTCACCAACGCAACGTTAACAGACCGTCAGTAAATGCGTTGTTAACTTTAACATCGGCATTAAGCTCGTTGGTGTTTCACCAGCACATTCACCGATTGGCATTAGCAAACGAAGTGTTATGTTTAAGGGCTGTACAAAACTCATTGAAAGATGATGATTGTGGCGGTATTTGTTTATTCTTTGGTGTAATCGAGCAGACTGTTAACTGAAAAGGCTTAAAAGTTACATGCTCCTTGGTTAAAAACAAACATGGGTGATGAGGAAAAGAGCAAGAAGAGCCGGCGAATGAAATATTCGTTAAATGAAAGAAACATAATTATTATCCACCCTTATCTACTCGGTGGATGAGCATAGTGAAATCGTTGAAAACAAGAGGACTGATGCTGTAACGTTTAGGTAGTCTTTTATTAAATTAAATTAACTAGGATGTTTTATAACGTAATTCATTACACGTAAAAATAAATAAGAGTACTGATATGGAGACGTCTAGGTAGTCTTTTATTAAATTAACTACATGTGCTACACCGTAATGCATCACACGATATTAGACATAAATAAAGAATGGTACATAGGCCTAGACTATCTTACTTATCAGATGGGAATTCCAGGTTAGGTTCTGTCATCTGTAGATCATTCATCAACACAGAAGGTTTTGACAACCGAAATCTCATAATAAATTCTATGTCGTCGCATTCATTCAAGTAATTCCTTCGTTATTTATAAGTTAGTGGTCGAAGAAAATCTAGCATGTCTTCAAAAACATCGTCATCGTTGAGAATAAAGTTTAATGCACGACTATTCCTGCTTTCGCCGCACGCCATTTTGGATTTGATTGCTACGTAAATCGACCGTCAAGTCGTTAATTCCATGTTGACAGAGCAATTAGTTTCGACGGCTTGTTAGGGAAGCTAATGGATTGTTTAAGTTTGGTGAACCACAACATTTTGGTAATCGTCCGTCAACGGCCTTAATTGGTTTGTTAACATTTTAACGAACCATGGTGAACCCGGCCCTTAATCTGTGTTCTATGATTCGTTCCATTATCTTCAGGCCAAGAGATAGAAAAGTAATTCCCCTGTAGTTGCTAGGTTTCCGTCTGTCTCCTTTCTTAAATAGAGGGATGATAACACCTTTAGTCCGGTCTGTTGGTATTTTTTCTTCTTTCCAAATAGTGTTTAGGACTCTAAAGAACCACTGCAATCCTTGTACTCCAGCTGCCTTGATCATGTCAGCACTTACATCATCAATGCCTGTTGCCCTAGCTTTTTTCATGTTCTTTAGGGCATTTTCCACTTCCATCCATGTTAGAGGGTACTCCATATCTGGGATATTTTTTTCTTTTTTTAGTCTCCTCTTGTTTGGTATTTGAATTTTGATTGAAAAAAAAAAAAGTGAAATTTATGGGTGAAGTATCAGAGCCCTTCTAAATTAAAACCGGTGTTCATCAAGGAGATGGACTGTCACCACTCCTCTTCAATATCGTCCTAGATAAAGTAATTAGAGAATGGGAAAAGGAGCTGAAATACCAACAACACTGGAAGCCTATTCAACTTGGACGAGCAAAAGATGACATGAAGGTTACTTGCTTAGCTTTCGCAGACGACCTAGCGATACTAGTGGACAGTGAAATTACTGCAATCAAACAGATAGAAGTCCTCGAGGAATGTGCTGGTAAAGTTGGCCTACACATCTCTTTTGAGAAAACTGAGTTCTTCTCTACTGGGTTCAACATTCAGAAATTGAACAGCAAATATGGAAAAATCAATCGCTTCTCACACTTCAAGTACCTAGGGGAGATGTTGGAACCAACAGGTTTAGAAAAAGAAGCACAAAGAGTTCGGCTACAGAAATTGAAGAGAGCGTATGGGAGAACACGCGTCATCTACAACAAAAAGAGCATGTCCACACATACAAAGATCAAACACTACAACACGGTGATCAAACCAGAAGCTCTGTATGCAAGTGAAACTCTAATACTTAATAGGAAGGGTGACTTGGAAAATATCCTAAAGGAAGAACGCAAGATCTTGAGGAAAATTCTTGGCCCAGAAAGAACAGAAGATGGATACAGGTTGAAATCTCGTAAAGCAACTGAGAAATTTAATCTTGCGGGGGACATCCTAAAACGAAGATTGAAGTTTTATGGACATGTTCAAAGACTTCCACCGACTAGGCTTACACACAAGATCATGACCTACGCAGAAAGACTGAAGAATATACGATGGATTCAGCAAGTCAAACAGGATTTGGAGAAGGCCCAAGTAAGAACAGTGGAAGTCTTTGACAGGAACCTGTTCGGATGTAGAGTAAATGGACGGAATGTAACACCAGAGAATGACGCTCCAAAGAGACCAGGAACCAAGTGGACTGAAGAAAGGAAGATGGCCCATGGAGAGAGAATGAGGGCTATATGGAAGATCAGAAAGGCGAATCATAAAAGTACTGCGTGATCCATCTGGGTCCATTCGCACATAATAATAATATATAATTATAATTAGAAATAATGAATAAAAATCATCTTTTTTTTTAATGTAGCATTAGACCTACATTACTGTGTTATTTCAAGCTTTAAAGTCTTCAACTAAAAAAGTGACAGTCAGTCTGAAAGACTAGACTTTGTTTCATTTTAAATGCTACAAATGCTAGAAAGGCTGGAGGCTTCCTCTTGACATGTTAGAAAATTATCTGCATAATACTTATCTTGCTTATCTTGTTTCATATTACTCACGAACGGCAAGTGCAAACCAAGGGCAAAGCAAGGTCTAGCGCGTGGGATGCCGCATGCTCACCAGAGGGCGCGGGGACGTGCCCCTTCCATCCAGTCTAAAAACACTTATAGTGGGTGATGTATTGAAGATAGAGATATGCTCTCGCGAACTTTTTTGTAGAACTTTTCATGCTGACCAATTCTTACGTTCATAGTATATTGATATTTTTAACGGTTTGCCCAGCGTAAGCTTAAGAAGCGCACAGACGCCAAGTTTGTTTTCGACTTTTTCACTGAAATCATTACTGCTTGGCTTCCTTTGATCATACATAAATTATTTTCTTCAGAATCTTTCCTCGAGATATCCTTTACAGAATGGTGAAAACCGCATCAAAATCTATCTAGTGGTTCTCGAGATTACCCGTGACATCCAAGAATCGGGGATTTTTGTCTTATACTAACGAAGTAGAGATTGTCGGGGTATACATGCACCGAGCGGTACTATGTCACACACCTCAGTGCATCTGGGTACATTTCGTCCCGTCACCGTAACGTAACGCCAGACCCCAGCGTAACGACGAAGTTGACAAGATCATTTAAAATTATAAAAAAAATCTCTGGTAGATAGGCAGTTTATAAATTTGCCCCCTCCCTCACTGTTGCGAGGAGTTTTACGCCCCTGCTGCAACACCCAGGACAAGCAGCTACCAAGATGGGTCATTGTTGAAAAGTTATTTTTTGCTCCAACCTGTGCCAAAAATACTGCATTGATCTAGAGATGGCAACTAAATAACACTCACTGTTACAGTATATTTGACTTGAGGCAGTAAATGATCAATTGTAACACAGATGAGATCAGGCCATATCAGACAAGGCTTGGCCACCATTTGAACTGTATCTCGGTTACCAAACTCTTCTTCATATTGGAGCGTAACAGAGTCAATAGGCCCATATGTATAGTTCAGTGTCTTGAAGCGCAGGGACAGATGTTTCTCTCCTCGAGCGTACACCTCCAGTTCCTCCACGGCGCCGGGAGCTTGAAAGAAAAGCCAAACCAGAGGTATAAGTTTTATCTGCTAAGTAAGACTTGAAAGTATAACCACAGTCAAGATTCAAACCTGAATCTCCTACTGGCCTGGCAGCTGCTTTTAGACACTTACACCAACTGCTTCAACTGTGGCCAATTTTCAAGTCTTAGGGAACAAACAAAAAATTAAAATAAAAAAAGTATTTGCAGATGACCAGGGGCCTGTTCCATGAATAAACTTTTCACCTTGCACTTTGCACTTTTCAGTTCAGATTTTGTTCAGATTTGTCTTGAAAAGTGAAGAGTTAGGAATCTTTTCACTTTTGAAGCCTGTTATGTTCCTCTATTGGTGCAGAAATGCAAAGTGCAAAGGAATGAAGTGAAAAGTTTTCAGAAATCTTTGCACAGAGACGATTCAGTTTTCACCTGTTAATGAACAAGTCTATACACTAGTTTCTCGGCGCAGAATTTGGTTTAGTGTTATAAATGTGACGTTCTCCAGGAAACCATACCTTAAGTCGGAAAATCTCATTTTTGGTTTATTTTATATTTTGATAGTAGGTAAATTAGCGAAAACTAAATGTATTTATCTTAAAAACTGATTATTTTATGAAACATTGAAGATATAGGAAATTTTGAAAATTTAGTATAGTGCTCGGACAATATATTAAATATTTAACAAAATCTGACTGTTTTACTGGATGAAGGAAGATCAGCATTGTGTATTAAAATAATATTTCATAAATATATCGGAGTTTTATTCTCTAGAAAGTATTGTAAATAAATAAGTTCAAGATGATGAAAGTGAAACAAAAAATGTTAGTCTTGCAAGACTCAAGTAGGCCTACACAGATGTTCTGTCTTAAGAAGTGCAAACAATATCAGGAAACAATAATAGTATCTGTAATAATGTTAGTAATAATAATGATGATAATAATAATTCTTTTAGATTTTCCCAAAGGGCATAACTAGAGTTTTAAAATATCTCACGCACCAATAATTGTAATAAGTCGTGCAAGGATTCGAATTAAAGGGTGTAAACACCCTCTTTGCCATGGATTATTTATATTTTTCAAATTTTGGCAAAGGGCATAACTACACATTTCAAAATTTTGTTTTTATTACTATTGTTTTATTAATTTTATTTATTTAATGTTTGGTGTTAAGAAGTGCAAAAAATCAGGAAACATTAATAGTATCTGTGATAATGTTAATAATAATAATGATGATAATAATAAGAATAATTCAGAACATATTAATGTTGGATATTAAAAACGTTCTGAAACGACACAAAGTTAGTTAGTATCCAATGCTAAAGGAATCTGCCTTGTATCCTGTAGTAGCAAACTCAACTGTTGCTCATATTTGTGGAATGTTAAGTATGTCTTTTCCTTTTGAGCACACAATCCTTCGCACTACTTGGGCCAGGTTTAGCGGCTTCAATGTTGGCTGGCCGTGGGCACAATAGATCCCTTGTTCCCGCTGTGCAGTACTCTCGAATGTTGTCGAACAGGTGTTTCGTCCCTTCGGCAGTCATGCCTTTCACTTCCAACTTCTTAGGTACTGTAGGTTTGGAGGGAGATTATCTGAATTATCCACATCTCCGCCAGATTTAGTGCATAACATCAGACAATCTAGAAAGACACCGGGAATTCCCTGACCAGGTTCCTGCGCTGGCGGTCCACACACATTAAAATTACCATTTACAAAATATGCAGCCCAGCACATGAATTATATAATAAATTATTTTAACTATACTTTATCCTGAAGCACGAGCTGGTTATTTCGTATTTTAGCCCAAGAAAGTGCAGGAACGTCATTGAATAAACCATACCTTAAGTCGCAATGTTAAATTCCTATTGCGACTTAAGGTATGGTTTTGTTAAATTACACAACCTGTTTCCAAAGTTATTTTGAAGACTTAACCGTATCATGATGATGCATCCAATGCTCGCATCATCTAGTTCAAAGATCCGGCTAACAGATGGTGCTGAAATCTAAAAATTGATATTTTTCGCCCTTCTCGGCTCTTTGCGGCGTAGTGTAAAATTTTGTCACGCGACTTAAGGTATGGTTTCCTGGAGAGCGTGACAAATATGTTACGACAAGAGCTTTTGTTATCAAGTGAGGATAGTGATGAAGAATCCAACAAGAGGACATAGGCTACAAAGACAGGATGAATTTTCATAACCTCACTTCGACAGAATTTCGTGAGTGTTTTCATATTACCCCAATACAAGCTAACTATTTTCTTGAAATAATTGGCCATTTATTGAAACCTGCAAAAAAAAGCAGTCGATCTCTTTCTGAAAAAGAAAAAATTCTTATATGCTTACATTGGTTAGGAAATGGTGCCCAGCACGGTATAGCAGAAATGCATGGGACATCGAAGTCAACTAATTGCAGAACTGTTACTAAAGTCCTCAAGTTCACCAAAAAAATAAATCATTAAATCATGGAGTATTATACAGTTTGTTCATGGAATAAACATGATGGGATCATTCAAAGAAATTGAAAAGTAATACATAGATCATGGTGGAACAGAAAGACTTTGCACTTTGCAAGAATTGAAAAGTTCAAAGTTGCAAATTTCATTCATGGAACCGGCTCCAGGCTTTACTAGCAGATAATACAAATTCATTACAATCAATGATTTCTAGAATAGCAACCCCTACGGAAAAGTAAGCTATGAAGATATAAACACCTTGAAGACAAGTGAAGGCCATATAACAGATATTTCATTTGAACCACTCGCATCAGCATAATGTCGATTAATAAGGTCGGTATTGACATAACTATATTTTAAAGAATAACAGGATATCCGCCTTTCAATAATATTTATTTATCCTACTTACAGGGACATGTTTTGAGGGCTATCACTCCCCCTTCATCAGCCTATCCAACAAAACTTGTTCACAAGTACATGAAAATCATGAAGACAGTTTCTACAGAAGGTAGTGAGTTCCTCAACAGTGTAGCCAATTTCTGTCAGAAGAAAACAAGGAAGGTTATCTTTTAAAGTTGCACAATGGAGGACTTGATGGCTGCGATACCCAATGCCTGTGACTTGGCAAAATTTTGGACAGACACTATTTGATATGTGTGTCATTACCTCAGTGCCACGCTCCGATCAGATCGACTCTCGCTGCTCGATTATTTGGAAAGTTTTCCATATTTGAGGTCCGTATTGACGTTTACAACTATCGAATGGGGTTGTTGATTCTCCGCCCAATCAATACAATTTATTACAAAAATTTTCACATTTTTATTATTTCTGGGACATGTTTCGGGCCATACCTGGGCCCTTCTTCAGCCTAGATTAATTTCCAAAAACATCCATTAAAAAGACATGCATTAATAATAGAACAACACTCTTAAAAATGCTTAGCGGTATTAGATACATTAAAACAACACTAAAATACACATTTGGAGAGAGAAAGAAACACTGATACGATAAAACACCTCTTCATGTCAGCCATACACAAACTAAAATGTATTACATGCTGGTTGTTTTTAATGGTGACAAGTGTCCATTTTGCTGAGTGATTCTGACTTATCTGTTAGTCACGCCGATGCAGTTCTGTTTGGTGACCCAGATATGCTGGCGAGTCTGGGGCTTAACATACTTTGGCCTTTGCCAAAATAAATATTCCGTCTGGCTTGTGTAGTGAATGAGCGGAGATTTCCACCTGTTCAATATGTTGTCCCTGGACAGAGCATGTTTGACGCATTATGTAGTATGTGTGACTTAACTGCAAAGATAATAATTTAAGCTATAGCAATGGCAGATGCTCTTAGGTTGAGGTCAAGATTAAATATTAAGGAATCAAAACTTTAAACTTACAGGGTAAATTGGCACTAATAGTTTGCTGCTCGTTCCCGCCCGGAAGCTGAATTTAGTGGACCGCCTTTCCTATGCGGGGGCTAGAATGAGCGAAACGTCTTTCTCAGAAACACATGCAGATTTATTTGACTAATCGACGAGCGAATGGCTTAGACTTACCCATGTTGTGTTGAAGCTTACTGACTGCGAACTGCTGTGCTGTTGTGCGGGACCTAGCGGGCAAGGTTGCGCATGTGACACGTCTGCCGGTATACGGAGAGAGGGGAACAAAGGAGGCGAGGCTGGGTTCATTGGCATTTTTACGGTTCCGCGTGGCCATGCTCCTTCTTTAGGATGAATCAATCTATTGGGGGAAATCAATTGTGGGTTGTATGTTGGGGGGTTGAGAAGAATGAACGTCAATAGAAAAAGGTTTTTTACGTATTCTTGTCTTAGGGAAAAATTTATGTATATTCTCAAATAAAATATTGGCGTCAAAATTAATTTCGTTGAGATTAAGTCCTGGGTTGAAGCGCTGTGCGATATCTATTTCAATCTGTTCAAGAACATTCATAATAGCCCCTTTTTTTACGTAATGAATAATTTCCATGTCTTTCTCTATGCTTGTGAATTTGTGGCCTGTTTCTTTTGTATGGTTTCCCATGGATGAAATTTTTTAATGTTTTGTGGCATTAACATGTTCATGGTATCTCGTGTGGAAGCTACGTCCGGTTTGACCTAGATAATTTGAACCACATTCCTGGCAATTAAGTTTATAGATTCCCGATGACTGGTACTTGTTCGTAATATTAATTTTACCGGAGTTGTAAACAATTTTATGGTTATTATTATTAGTTTTGAAAGCGATTTTGACGTTATATTTCTTTGAAACGTTAGTTACATCGTATGTGTTTCGATTGATGTATGTGAACACTGCAAAGTGCGATTTTTCTTTATTTAAAGGGGTAAGGTGAGAATTAGGCCTATTTTTAAGTTTATTGATGATACTTACAATTTCGGATCGGTTATAACCATTGGCTTCTGCAATTTGGAAAATGACGTCGATTTCATGTTGATAATCTTCTTTGGACATGGGGGTTTTAATAGCTCTATTTACGTAACTTATAAAGGCTGCCCTTTTGTGGCTTTGTGGGTGGTTGGAACTCTTTTGGATTACTGTACTGGTTTGAGTGGGTTTTCTGTAGACCCTATATTGGAATTTCCCTTCATTAATGCTTAAATTAAGATCTAAGTAATTAATCGAATTGTTGTTAAAAGTATCCCCCGTGAATTTAAGATTGTTATCAATGTTATTCAAATTTGTAAGTAATTGATCCAGGTTCATTGCGGTTTTGTCAAGAACAACAAAAATGTCATCGACATAACGACCCCAAAAATCGATGCCATTGTTCTTGTTCAAGATTTCAGTCGCTTCTATGTGATCGATGAATATGTTAGCTATAATTCCAGAAGCTGGGGAACCCATCGCAAGGCCTTAATTTTGCTTGTAGATTTTATCATTAAATTTGAAAAAATTGTTGTTAAGCATGAATCTAAGAATCTCCATGAACTCGTCTATTTCAATTTCTGACAGTTTTTCATTGTTTTTTTAGGTTGTTTTCTGTGATGTCTATTGTTCTTTGCACAGGAATGTTAGTATACATATCTTTGATGTCTATAGTGTGGAACGAATGAGAGGGTTTGATGTTCAGGTTTTTGGTTTCTTCACAAAAATGAAGTGAGTTTTTAAAGGATTTATTGGCTTTAAAAGTGTAGTGGGAGCGGAGAAATTTTTGGATGAACTGAGCTAATCGATAAGTTGGGCTATTCCTGTAATTAACAATAGGTCTAATAGGAATATTATCTTTATGGATTTTGGAAAGAGCTCTGAGGGTTGGAATGCCAGGCTTCATATTAATTAAACTATTGCTTTGCTTGTCGTTCATGATGAAAACTGTGTTTTTAAGAATTTGTTTAAGCTTCCTTTGAGTGGTTGCAGTTGGATCTTTGCTGATTTTTGAGAAGTTTATTACTGCTCAAAAAATCTTCGGTTTTCGTGATATAGTCCTTTTTACTCATAATAACAGTGGTGTTGCCTTTATCGGCCTTGGTAACTATTAAGTTGTTATCTTTTATCTTTTTATTAAGCTGTACTATGTCGGAATTGCTTTTATTTTTAGTGGTTTAAAAATAAAAGCAATTCTGACATAGTACAGCTTAATAAAAAGATAAAAGATAACAACATAATAGTTACCAAGGCCGATAAAGGCAACACCACTGTTATTATGAGTAAAAAGGACTACATCACGAAAACCGAAGATTTTTTGAGCAGTAAACTTCTCAAAAATCAGCAAAGATCCAACTGCAACCACTCAAAGGAAGCTTAAACAAATTCTTAAAAACACAGTTTTCATCATGAACGACAAGCAAAGCAATAGTTTAATTAATATGAAGCCTGGCATTCCAACCCTCAGAGCTCTTTCCAAAATCCATAAAGATAATATTCCTATTAGACCTATTGTTAATTACAGGAATAGCCCAACTTATCGATTAGCTCAGTTCATCCAAAAATTTCTCTGCTCCCACTACACTTTTAAAGCCAATAAATCCTTTAAAAACTCACTTCATTTTTGTGAAGAAACCAAAAACCTGAACATCAAACCCTCTCATTCGTTCCACACTATAGACATCAAAGATATGTATACTAACATTCCTGTGCAAAGAACAATAGACATCACAGAAAACAACCTAAAAAAACAATGAAAAACTGTCAGAAATTGAAATAGACGAGTTCATGGAGATTCTTAGATTCATGCTTAACAACAATTTTTTCAAATTTAATGATAAAATCTACAAGCAAAATCAAGGCCTTGCGATGGGTTCCCCAGCTTCTGGAATTATAGCTAACATATTCATCGATCACATAGAAGAGACTGAAATCTTGAACAAGAACAATGGCATCGATTTTTGGGGTCGTTATGTCGATGACATTTTTGTTGTTCTTGACAAAACCGCAATGAACCTGGATCAATTACTTACAAATTTGAATAACATTGATAACAATCTTAAATTCACGGGGGATACTTTTAACAACAATTCGATTAATTACTTAGATCTTAATTTAAGCATTAAAGAAGGGAAATTCCAATATAGGGTCTACAGAAAACCCACTCAAACCAGTACAGTAATCAAAAAGAGTTCCAACCACCCACAAAGCCACAAAAGGGCAGCCTTTATAAGTTACGTAAATAGAGCTATTAAAACCCCCATGTCCAAAGAAGATTATCCACATGAAATCGACGTCATTTTCCAAATTGCAGAAGCCAATGGTTATAACCGATCCGAAATTGTAAGTATCATCAATAAACTTAAAAATAGGCCTAATTCTCACCTTACCCCTTTAAATAAAGAAAAATCGCACTTTGCAGTGTTCACATACATCAATCGAAACACATACGATGTAACTAACGTTTTAAAGAAATATAACGTCAAAATCGCTTTCAAAACTAATAATAATAACCATAAAATTGTTTACAACTCCGGTAAAATTAATATTACGAACAAGTACCAGTCATCGGGAATCTATAAACTTAATTGCCAGGAATGTGGTTCAAATTATCTAGGTCAAACCGGACGTAGCTTCCACACGAGATACCATGAACATGTTAATGCCACAAAACATTAAAAAATTTCATCCATGGGAAACCATACAAAAGAAACAGGCCACAAATTCACAAGCATAGAGAAAGACATGGAAATTATTCATTACGTAAAAAAAGGGGCTATTATGAATGTTCTTGAACAGATTGAAATAGATATCGCACAGCGCTTCAACCCAGGACTTAATCTCAACGAAATTAATTTTGACGCCAATATTTTATTTGAGAATATACATAAATTTTTCCCTAAGACAAGAATACGTAAAAAACCTTTTTCTATTGACGTTCATTCTTCTCAACCCCACAACATACAACCCACAATTGATTTCCCCCCATAGATTAATTCATCTTAAAGAAGGAGCACGGCTACGTGGAACCGTAAGAATGCCAATGAACCCAGCCTCGCCTCCTTTGTTCCCCTCTCTCCGTATACCGGCAGACGTGTCACATGCGCAACCTTGCCCGCTAGGTCCCGCACAACAGCACAGCAGTTCGCAGTCAGTAAGCTTCAACACAACATGGGTAAGTCTAAGCCATTCGCTCGTCGATTAGTCAAATAAATCTGCATGTGTTTCTGAGAAAGACGTTTCGCTCATTCTAGCCCCCGCATAGGAAAGGCGGTCCACTAAATTCAGCTTCCGGGCGGGAACGAGCAGCAAACTATTAGTGCCAATTTACCCTGTAAGTTTAAAGTTTTGATTCCTTAATATTTAATCTTGACCTCAACCTAAGAGCATCTGCCATTGCTATAGCTTAAATTATTATCTTTGCAGTTAAGTCACACATACTACATAATGCGTCAAACATGCTCGGTCCAGGGACAACATATTGAACAGGTGGAAATCTCCGCTCATTCACTACACAAGCCAGACGGAATATTTATTTTGGCAAAGGCCAAAGTATGTTAAGCCCCAGACTCGCCAGCATATCTGGGTCACCAAACAGAACTGCATCGGCGTGACTAACAGATAAGTCAGAATCACTCAGCAAAATGGACACTTGTCACCATTAAAAACAACCAGCATGTAATACATTTTAGTTTGTGTATGGCTGACATGAAGAGGTGTTTTATCGTATCAGTGTTTCTTTCTCTCTCCAAATGTGTATTTTAGTGTTGTTTTAATGTATCTAATACCGCTAAGCATTTTTAAGAGTGTTGTTCTATTATTAATGCATGTCTTTTTAATGGATGTTTTTGGAAATTAATCTAGGCTGAAGAAGGGCCCAGGTATGGCCCGAAACATGTCCCAGAAATAATAAAAATGTGAAAATTTTTGTAATAAATTGTATTGATTGGGCGGAGAATCAACAACCCCATTCGATCTCGCTGCTCGCACCAAAAGTGCCAAAGCCGATTCCATCGGCGCACTGTTTATCTTATATTTGTAGATTTCTGTAGGCATATGTTGGTGATTATTTCATACTGTTGGAAAGGTGAGGTTCCAAGCTTGGCTGTAAGGTGTTTACTTTATTCCATCGAAGTCAGTTACGCGATAGGTTTGAGTTTGTATTCACTCCCGCCAAAATTGCGATGCAGTTGTTTTCTTCTTGTTGAAGTTTTCTGCCTACAGATGTATCTAAGAACTTTCTACAGCTGGAAACGTATTGCTTCTTCAAATATGACTCTTAGGTGTCCTTAATTTAGGCTCAAAACTGATTTTTTACACACATACACAAAAAAAAAAAAAATTGAACAATTATCAGAATAACCTCAAGTTAAAAAGGTTTGGATGCCGTATTTACTTTTATGAACATAAGGTGTGAAAGAATGAAGTATTGGTTATAATGCAAAGCAGAAATAATGATTCTATCATTGAAAATGTGGTATTTATGATTTGTTTTCGAATAGTCTGCATGACCATTGAAAATGGCTTGGCATTCTTGGCAAGTATTTCAGGAAATGGCCTGACACTAAGAGGGTTAAGTACCATTTTTTAAATGTAAAATGTATACTTCTGATATGAATAAATAAATAAGTAGAAGTGAGAAGAGGAAGACTACAATGGGCAGTAGAGCCGGGCAAAAAGCTCTTGAGTTCCGATCGGTCTCGTTGGACGAGAATAATAAACGGAAATGATGGTTCCGGAACCGGTATTACCGATAATGTGGGCTCGATAACGATTATTCTCGACATTATCGCTCGTTCTCGCTTGGGCAATATGGCGCTGCCTGAAGGCACTGAGGCTTGTTTGTGTAAAGATTCAATGGAAATTGTTCATTCCGTTGACTGGAGTCTGCGAATTGGAAGAATCCACTCAACTTCAACGATATCATATTAACAGACTACCCAAGGTATATTGAGCATATCATCCTAATAACATATGGAAGGAGATTTTGATCGTCAGTCGGTATTTTTTGGTCATTAAATTTCAGCAAAAGAAAATTCTATTTAACGTGTAGGCTATATATTAAGATCTTTTCGTGTAGTGCCACATTCAAGCACTACCGTATGAAACTTTCTCGTAATAAAACCTGAAAATTCATGCACTCGCTATATTACTAAAGCCCTTGTGATGCAACTGTGTTCTGTCGTATGATTTTTGTAGTAAGATACTGGTAAAGTGGTCGTCATAAACAATAAAACGTAACGAAACAAAAATTTAAATTACTTCCCCTACCGAGTATCGAGCCCCGGCCCTTCCATTCATGAGTTCAGCGCTTAACCAATTCAGCCACTGAGACTATTATACACTGAGGGAAAATGGTACAAACATACACAGTGAAAACTTTTGCGTTGGATACCTGACTCTCTTCTCAAATGCTCCTACCAGTTTGAATAATATTCTCTAGTCGTCGGGCATACGAAAAAATAATGATCACTTTCAAGAATAATATTAAGATTGATTTTATCTTTCGTCATAATGGCTTTGCCATATGCTTAAATCATCGCCATTACAATCGCGTTCCTACGCACGTGCTCACACGTTGCATCATGGGTAGAGAGAGCAACGATATTACCTTGTGATCGAACGAGACTTTGGAGTATCGGACGAAGTGGCATTCCCGCGGTAATGAGTTGTTCTCAGTGCAACTCCCGTCGCACTATTCTCACTCAAACTGTCATATCATTGGCATTTATGGACAAATCAGTGAAGTGTTTGCACTGTCATGATAAATACACCGCATGCCACAAACTGGTATTGTTTTCAAGCAAAAAATCCGAGTTTTTAGTAGATGAAATTAGTTGAAACTTTTCAGCTTAATATTTTCCAAGTGTATTTTCACCATCGCAGCCAATTTTTGCACTATAGTTGCCTCTAATAACAACCAGTTACAAGGTGGAGAAGAAGATTGAAAGTATTCTTTAAAGCAAATTGCTAGTCAGTAGGGCTAAAAATTCATGAGTCATACGCGAGAGACTTTCTTGTAGCTCTTCTCTGCTACGCCAATTATTTGAGTTTATTTTACTTTAGGGGCTACAACATCGTGATCATTTTTGTGTTCTTGTGTGTCAACTTTGTCTAATAACCTGTGTTATTATGGTGTCTGTAGTAGTGTGTGTACAGGTCTGACGTTTGTTTTTGGCCGGTGCTTGCTTGTTGCGTAGAGGTCTCCAACCAGCCAGGATGTCTTCTTATTGTGAGCATGTGCAGTAACAACTACGTGCATGCACGCACGATCAGAAGGAACGAAGGAAAGAAGGAAGGAGGTTGAACGGTTAGCACAGTGGATGCGCGGATTTCACGGCCACCGGCCAAAAACAAACGTCAGACCTGTATATTTGTAACTGAGGGTAGGAGTGGTAGGGAGGTGACAGATGCGAACTCAGTTCAATGTGATCTTCCTGGGGTGTATCACTTCATACTGCTTTAAAGTTGTCAAATGTAAGAACTAGGAATGGTTTACATTCCGGAGTTATTACAGAAGGCTTTGACTTAACACGTGCAGCGGCTTGAGTGACACGTGCAGCGGCGTGAGTGGGTCTGCTTTTTCCTTTAAACAGATACTGTCTATAACGCCGAGAAAAAATGAGTTCCGGTATTATCGAGACTCCCACTCAGTACCGGTATTATCGAAACTGAAGATTCTCGTTCAGCGGAGAGACCTGGCCTTGAGTGCGCTTGGTGGGGGGCGATACTATCCATGCGGAAACTTACGATCCCGATCGGAACTAGAGCAAATTTGCCCGGCTCTAATGGGCAGTACGCCTAAAGTCTATTCGCCGAGTCTAGACAGTGCCCCTGGCTACCCGGACAGGGAAACACGCCCAGTTCACGTCATCGGCTGTACCGGACAGGGGTAGCCAAGAAGCTCCGAGTTCATTAGTCATGCCGTAGCCCTAGAAAAGACAAGACTTGGTGCACTTAGTGTTGTGCTGCACTGTATACTGTTGCCTGTCATAAGCAGTTAAGAACTTATTAAATAATTAATTAATTAATTAAATACATAAACGGACAATAAATAAACCGCGCTATAGCATGTAATCGATAAGTCAGCCCGCTTCACATGCAGGCTATACACAGCACTGAAGTTGGCGTATGTTCACCAGGCAACGTGTACAACTGTCTTTACTTCCACTATCCCGACTCGGCGAACTGATATTTCATCAACACCCGGAAGGAAGGAGATGGCTGGACGAGGTAAAGGATCATCTACGACAACTACCAGTTCGTGGGTAGACCATAAAGCATGGACTGATGTGGTTGAGAAGGCCCTTTTGATCACGCCTTATAATAATAATACTAATGCGACGAACAGCTGGGGTCACTAAGTGGGATCACAAACGAAACACAGCAGTGCTGAATGGTCTTAACATCAGGCCTATATTGGAATACATCCATGAATACCAAATGAATTGGCTAGGACACCTCAACAGGATGGACAGAAGCAGGGTCCCTAAAACAGTCGTCAACTACTGCCCCGGTGGGAAGAGATCTCTAAGTCGCCCCAGGAAAAGATAGCGTGATAATTCAAATCTTTTGACTGTAACAGTTCTTATGGGCTGGATATCCTAGGATTGAGTGAAGTGAGGTGGCCAGGATTTGGTGAAATACAGACAACAGATGGAATTACATTTCTCTATTCTGGGGGTGATGATGAAGAACACAGGGATGGAGTGGTTTTGCTGCTCAACAGAAATGCAAAGAGAAGCCTTATGGAGTGGAAGCCAATTTCTAGTAGGCTCATGTTTGCTAGGTTCAAGACAAAGATCAGGAATGTGATCATCATCCAATGCTATGCGCCTACAGAACAGTCGGAGCCAGAGAAGAAGGAAGAATTCTACCAAATGCTGCGAGATGTCACAAGACAAACAAGTAAGAAGGACATTCTCATTGTTATGGGAGACTTCAACGCGAAGGTGGGATCAAACAATGAGGGGTTGGAGCTGATCATGGGTAAACATGGCCTTGGTGAGATGAATGACAATGGGGAGAAATTTACGGAATATTGCGCCAGTCAGGATTTGGTGATGGGTGGCACGGTATTTCCTCATAGGCGGTGCCACAAGGTCACCTGGGTGTCTTCTGATCAAGTCACAGAAAATCAAATTGATCACATCGCGGTGAGCAGGAGGTTCAGAAGAAGCTTGGAAGATGTTAGGAACAAGAGAGGAGCGGACGTTGGTAGTGACCATCAACTTGTGGTTGCCAATTTCCGCATGAAGATCGTCGCAGTCCGCCGAAAGTTTAACACTCGGCACAACAAGTTTGATGTGGGCAAGCTTAAGAACCAGCAGAGATTGGACAAATTTAAACTGGAGCTCAGAAATAAATTCCAGGTGTTGGATTCCGAGACAGAGAAGGACGTGGAGACTGTGTGGAGCGAGGTAAAGAATATCTTCGTGGAAACCAGTGAGATGCAGCTCGGGTACAAGAACTACCTGCGGAAAGAATGGATATCCGATCAGACCTGGGACAAGATAAATTATAGGAAGGAGATTAAGGCCAAGCTCAACACCTGCAAGACTAGGCAGCAGAAGGCTCTCGCACAAGCAAAGTATTCAACAGCAAACAGGGAAGTAAAGAGGAGTGTACGGAAGGATCATAGGAGGTGGATTGATGAGCAGGCAGAGAAAGCAGAAGAAGCGGCAAGAAGGGGGGACGTTAAGGAGCTCTATGGCATCACAAAGATGCTTTCGAAGAAAGGTTTTAATAAAACTAGGCCTGTGAATTGCAAGACGGGCGAAATCCTCACGACGTGTGAACAGCAGCTGACAAGATGGAGAGAACACTTTGCGGAGGTTCTTAATAGAGTTAGAGGACCAGAAAGTAAGCAGCGAGGAGAAGATGAAGAGGAAGCAGAAAGTGACCCAAGCATCAGCCTCGACTCCCCAACTCGGGGCGAAATACGGACAGCGTTGAAGCAGATGAAATGCGGGAAGGCACCAGGTCTGGATAATATTCCAGCAGAAGTACTGAAAGCAGACCTAGATATTACGATCGATCTGCTGCACCCGCTGTTGGAGAAGATCTGGAAGGAGGAGAAAATACCAATCGACTGGAAGAAGGGGTTGACAGTCAAGTTGCCGAAGAAAGGGGACACCACAAACTGTAACAACTGGAGGGGTATCACCTTGCTGTCCATTCCAAGCAAAGTGCTGGCGAGAGTCATCCTGAATCGTATAAAAGACTGCGTAGAAAAAAGGCTTTGGAAGGAACAGGCTGGATTTCGACAACATCGCAGCTGTGTGGATCTCATCAACACCCTCCGAATCATCCTGGAGCAGAGTGTGGAGTGGCGGAATACCCTTTACCTCACATTTGTTGACTTCGAGAAAGCCTTCGACTCCGTAAATCAAAGAATCATGTGGAAGACCCTCGAGGAATATAAAATTCCAACAAAGATCATCAGAATCATGGAAGAGATGTACGAAGGGTATGAGTGCCAGGTTCTTCACGAAGGCAAATTAACAGAAAAGATAAAGGTCAGTTCCGGAGTGAGACAGGGGTGTGTCCTTTCCCCCACTCTGTTCCTGTTGGTCCTGGATAGTGTGATGAAGAAGGTAATGGGAGGACGGAAGAGGGGTATTCAATGGGGTATAAATGACAGGCTTGAAGATCTGGATTTCGCAGACGACATTTGTCTTATGGCACAACGGTACCGAGACATAGAAGATAAGCTGGGGAGGTTGCAGAGAGAAGCAGAACGTGCGGGACTGATGATCAACACCAATAAGACCAAAGAGATGATGATAAATTCTGACATCACGACTAGTTTGACAGTCAACGGAAAGGACATTGAGCGAGTTGAGTCCTTCCTCTACCTTGGAAGTATAGTCACAAATGATGGGGGAGCAGAGGAAGATGTTCGAAGCCGTATCAGGAAGGCAAATGGTGCCTTTGTCCAGCTCTACCCCATCTGGAGAAATAGAAACATTTCCAGGAAGACCAAGCTCCGCCTTTTCAATAGCAACGTAAAGTCGATTCTTCTCTACGGCTGTGAAACATGGAAAGTCACAAAACCGATCAACAACCAGCTACAGGTGTTCATTAACAGACGTCTGCGTCGCATCATGAATGTGAGGTGGCCGGACATAATCTCAAATGAAGATCTTTGGACCATCACCAATCAACAACCGATTAGCATCCAGATCAAGGAGAGGAAATGGCGCTGGATTGGTCACACACTAAGGAAGCCGGACAGAGCTATTGAGAGGGCGGCGCTAGACTGGAATCCTCAAGGCGCCAGGAAGCGAGGTAGACCTAAGAAGACCTGGAAGAGGACGATCGAAAATGAAATTGCAGAGGTGGACAAGAACTGGAGTCGAGTGAAGAGAATGGCCAGGAACCGTACTGCGTGGAGAAATTTCGCCAAGGCCCTATGCTCCGGAAGGAGTGGCAGGAATTAAGTAAGTAAGTAACAGTTCTTGCAGGACCAACACATGAAAGGAGGATGATGATGATGATAATAATAATCATGATGCTCAATTGTTGCAGAAAAATATCCTGGATCCTTTGGGAAACGGTTTATTTCAGTTGAAGAGAAACTCACCTGGTGCTCTGGTCTTGAACTGAATCGTGAGATTTTTCAAAGAACTTATTTCCATCTTGCTATCTTCCGAAGAGACGATGACGATAACATTGGCCTCGTATTCAGAGAAAGGCTGCAGGTCTGTGAAGTTGACACTGTGCATCGTATTGTTACATCTGGTCTCCATTATCTTTGCCCCATCGTGCAACAGTTCTATCTTGTAGCCCTTGAAGATACCATTAAACAACCTGCAGTCTTCTGGTGGTGCCCACTGGATCTCGGCCCAGCTAGCACCTTGATTCTTCACAGGCTCTAACGCTATCACTGGAGAAACTTCAGGTGCTGAAATATACAGGGAATACTGTAGATGTATGATTTGACACAGGGGGCAGCTCCTGACTAAAATTTTAGGGTGGGCCTGATGTTATTATGTTGTTTTATATTAAACATTGTTTTATATTTGACATCTACTATACTTATTATATCCACTATACCAGTGTTTCCCAACTTTTTTGTGTGTGTACCACTTTCAGAGATGAGAATCTCTCATGTACCACCTAATGGTTGGGAGATATAGTAACTACATAAACCCCACACCACCACTACGTAGCAGACCAAAACATATTTGTTAGAGTTTAAGTTCAAATAATAAAAAGTGTGTCCAGTTGTTTTATTATTTATTACAACACGTATTCAATTCAAACATTCAGAAATGACACTGTAAAATAATATTAATAAAAGAACTCTTAATAATTAAATATAAAAACCAAAGTTCAACTTCAATGTGAAGGGTGAGCTTGAAGATTAGAAGCCAACTTAGGAATGTCTAGTTTAAGAATGCTGAGTCTCAAACAAGGATCATCATCATCATCATCATCATCGGCTTTAACTCGAATCCGAGTATAAATCTTCTTCCTTCAGTCCAGTTTGTGGATGTGTTTACGGTGACTAAAGAGTCCAATCCTGGCATGGAACAAGCGACCACACAAGTCGCATAGTATTGCTGGAGGAGGACGTGGTCGGGCTGCTCGAAGTTTCCTAGCTTGACGCTTGGCCTCTTCATGTATGCGTCGATCCCTTTCAAACGTCTTTACAGTATCCGAGATGGTACGGCGCCAAGTTGAGCGGTCTTCAGCCAGCATGTCCCAGGTTTGTGAATCAAGACCTGTCAATTTCAGGGTCTACTTAAATTGGTCCTTGTAGCGCCTCTTAGGACCACCATGAGGTCTGGTGCCATAGCATAACTCACCATATAGCATTTGACGAGGTAATCTCACATCATCCATCCGATGGACATGACCAATCCATCTAAATTGGTGACCTATTATGGATGATTCTATGCTGTTGATTTGAGCCTTTTCCAGAACAGCAATATTGGTAATGCGGTCTTCCCATTTAATCCTCAGGATTGATCGAAGTTTTTGTAGGTGGAAACGCTCAAGCTTCCTAAGATCACGTCGGTAAAGGGTCCACGTTTCACAACCATACAACAATGTAGAAATGACTACTGCTTTGTACACCATAAGCTTTGTACTCATGGACAGATCTTTATTCATGAAGACTTGGTGCACTAATCGTCCATATGCTGCATGGGCTGCGCCAATTCTCTTATCCACATCCTGCTCACAGGTACAGCTCACAGAAATGGTACTGCCCAGGTACGAGAAGTGGTCTACCTGTTCTAATGGCAAATTTGAAATGGAGATATTGAACTGAGGAAGAGGTGTGCCTGGTGAAGGTTGTGCCAAGACTTTAGTCTTATTGACATTTATGGTAAGACCAAAGCGATCACATGCACTTTTCAGTTAACTGACTCTTGCAGTTCTTCTGGTGTGAGAGTTGGTGACGCAGCATCATCTGCATACAAGATGTTAGTAACCAAGGATAGTTCTCCACTGTAAGGAGCCTATTCCAGTATTTATTCTTGAGATAAGTGAAGAAAATGCAGTCTCACACAAGTACGAAGTAGTGAAAGGCAGTAAAATTCTAACTGCTTTGTCAGCTATGTCTGCATAGTCTGCACGCCTCTCAACCCAAAAGTTCACAGGAGTCATTTTTGAAAAAGTTTGCCTTAGTTCTGAATCACAATTCAATTCATAAAACTGCTCCTCTTCTTTGGCCTTAAAGTCCTCCGGCAACATATCAATGTTTTTATATTTTTCGCAACATATCTAATACTTTTTTTATATTTTTCTTAACATCACCGCGTACCACTGCAGCAGTATGAGCATACCACCGGTGGTACGCGTACCACAGTTTGGGAAACGCTGCACTATACAACACAGCTTACTTTGTTTGAGGTACTAAATCCTCTTCAGGGACATGTTTCGGACTTCCCAAGAGTCCATCTTCAGCTAGTTCAGTAAATTTACTGTCTAAAATATTCACCTTGTTGGTGATGGACACACATGTTAAAATACATAAATGAGGCTGAAATGACACTGATTGGTGGATGAGTTACTCATTAGAAGACGATCAACGCGGACCTTCTCTCACACGACAATTTCCCATCGTCAAATTCAGCTGCACCGGACAATTAGAGCGACACATTTTAAACTTGTATCTGTCTTTTACATTTCTTTTGGTTGGTTGGTTTCTTAGTTTAGGGGCAGCGACAACGCGGTCATGTAGCCCCGTGTACTTTGGGTGTGTGTAGAATCTGTCTGATAACCCGTGTTAATTGTGATGACTGTATTTGTTTTAATTCAAGTAGGGACTGCAGACATTCAATTTTTGCGAGTACTTCCTACTTTTGTCGCCAAACGCCACCGTCAACGACCAACTAGTACAGAACTTAGTTACTAGATGCCACCGCAGTCGGCTCTTGACAACGAACGTAGGAACCTAAGAACGTTAGTCAAATGTTTAACCTATATATAATTTAGCTTCACACAGGTGTAATTAGTGGAAGGTTCTTTAACATGCCATAAATCTATGACATGGGACCGCCTGCTTTACTTCCCCTCCGAAGGAAGGCATAATGAGGGATTTTTTAACGTTCTTAAAAAATCCGACGACTTCGGCCGGGTTTGAACCCGCAATCTTGGGCATAGAAGCTCAGCATGCTACCAACTACGTACATTAACTTTAATCGTCTTTTGAAAGAACTTTTATTCATCCACCAATCAGTGTCATTTCATCCTCATTTATGTAACTTAACATGCGTGACCATCACCAACAAGGTGAATATTTTAGACTGTAAATTTACTGAACTAGGCTGAAGATGGACTGCTTAGAAGTCCGAAACATGTCCCAGAAGAGGATTTAGCACCTCAGACAAAGTAAGATGTTAAAACTCAGCAATTCTTCTAGGCTTGTGCCGTGTCTTGTGTGGAGTTTCGCCTAGGACACCAAGCTGGCTCATCAGCGGGCTCTTGGTGTCCCCGCCCGGACCCCCACAGGAGTAGCGAACTGTGCGCTACCTCCCTTTTTTATAGAGTGCAACTGCAACTCTTTACTGTGAGAATTTAATGCTCAAGTATCCTTTTAATTCACTGGCCGTGAAAGCCAATATACCATCTTTTTGGAAGCCTTCATTGGGAGGTTAAGGCTGCTTGAGCTTTTAGTTCTCACAGTAAAGAGTTGCAGTTGCACTCTATATAAAGGGAGGTAGTGCACAGTTCGCTACTCCTGTGGAGGTCCGGGCGGGGACACCAAGAGCCCACTGATGAGCCAGCTTGGTGTCCTAGGCAAAACCCCACACAAGACACGGCACAAACTAGAAGAATTGCTGAGTTTTATTTCACTGTCTGTGAAAGCCAATATTCCATCTTTTTGGAAGCCTCATAGGGAGGTTAAGGCTGCTTGAGCTTTTAGTTCTCGCAGTAAAGAGTTGCAGTTGCACTCTATATAAAGGGAGGTAGTGCGCAGTTCGCTACTCCTGTGGGGGTCCGGGCGGGGACACCAAGAGCCCACTGATGAGCCAGCTTGGTGTCCTAGGCGAAACCCCACACAAGACACGGAACAAACCTAGAAGAATTGCTGAGTTTTAATTCACTGTCCGTGAAAGCCAATATACCAAAGTAAGTTGTGTTGTACAGTGGACATAATAAGTATAGTAGATATATAATGTCAACACAGAAAATGATTATAAAAGTTAGTTAGTTAGTTATTGTTGTTTTTAGGGGACGAACTATGAGGTCATCTGCCCCTACTATGATTATAAAAGACATTCATTATATTTGACATTCATTGTTGCCAATATTGTCATCATCATTCCACACAACATTTGAAACAAGATTTAATAAATAATAGTGCATGCATTAAGAACTGTTCTCACATGGCTTCTTACTTGTACAGTGAGGACCATCCCTATAGAACAGAGCTTTCCAGAGGCCGTGACGTGGACATGTCGCAATGATTCACCGTCAAATTTATAGCATGTACCGATTACAACAAACATCATGATAGATAATAAGTTAATCACAGAGGTGGATAGTTTCTGTTTGTTGGGATCAACCATTAGTAGTAGTGGCTCATGCAGTCAAGAGATTTGCTAAAGACTTGCCCTAAGAAGAGCAGCTTTTAAAGGCTTGGATAAGATCTTTAAGTGTTCAGATGCATCTTTGCCTACTAAAATTATGAGGGCTGTTTTTTTTTTCAACCTCCGATGGGCTATATAAAAATAACAGATTGACATACCGAACTGATTTTATTACTGAATGTTTGTTTGTTTTGTACTTATGTTTCAACATAATCGTCAAAACGATTGAAACATTTGTCGTATCGTTACACCAGCTTTCCAATGCCCTCTGCAAAGATTTCTGCCGCCACTGAGGTGGGTACTTCTGGACAGTCTCCTGAAGTTTTTCCTTTTTGGAGAGACGTTGCCGCCCAACCATACCTTCAATTCTCGTAAAAGGTGAAAATCATTCACGACCGCACTGTGCCAACGTTACGATAGACTTTCTCAAAGAATTCAAGTGGGAAGTTTTCGACCATCCGCTGTTTAGTCCATGCCATCAGTAAATGATTTCAACTTTTCTCTTGATGATGTCTTCAAATGTTCTTCCCATAAGTGTGATGTCCATCTTAACAATAGCTTGCCACTGTGGGTGAGTGGTTATCGTGTCGGACTACCAACCCAAAGCTTGCAGGTTCGCTCCTGGCCATAGTAAGTGATTTTTGAAAGGTGACATAAATCACGACATGCATGTCATACATTGTTGGCATGTTAAAGAACCCATTTGAATTCAGTAGGCCGTGTTCATAATGGCAAAATTAATCTCGGCATTTTCTGCCAATACAAAAGTTCCTCCATTCTCTACTAGAAAGCGCTGTAGTGTCAAGGAGCTTAGATATCACACCTCCGTGACTTTCATAGCGTTCCAGAGAAAAACAAAATTCGACATTCAGGCTGCACTCTGGGTGTCAAATAAAAAAAGCTTGCACCCGGCACCTGAGGCCATACGATATTATTATTATTCCATCTAATGGGTTCTAGGTCCTTTCAACTCACTTTCCAAGTTTACTTGGGCTATTCTTCAATGTTGCATCCTCTCTACATGTCAAACCACCATAGTCTAGACAGGATGCCTACCAAAACCAACTAACAGATTTCCCTGACAATTCCCTGATTCTTCCAGGATAAATCAGAAAATTCCCTAGTAACAGTAGCGGCCATAATTAATATAAGAAAGAAAGAGTCATCGGCTTTGTATGAAGTGTGCTATGTTTAAAATGAATGTTATACAGCCAGAATTGCAACCCTTCTCTGTTCGGAGTGTTAATTATGCCTAATGACATAATTTGAATGAGATTAGCTTAAACCATCATCTTACATACCGTATTTACTCGAATACGACCCGCCCCCGAATAAGACCCGCACCCTGATTTTGAAGAACAAAATTAAAAAAAAAGAAATTTTTACTCAAAATTATGTACAATCTTAACTAAATAAACAGAATAGCATTTATCCAAAATAGTTTCCAACAGTTTTGAAGTCGTCCTAAAATAACACACATCAAACGATTAATAATACAAATAAAAGTACACAAACACTTCATTCATCGTCATCAGAAGTACCAACTTCGGAACTTTTATCACCATCACTTTCCCACTAAATGTCGTCATCACTGCCATTCATAGCATTCGAAATACTACATTTCTTGAAGCTCTTCCGTATGAGATCTCCCGAGATACGATTCCATGCCGTCAAAATGCACGAACATAGCAGCTGAACTTCCGGGCGCTGAATACGACCAGTTGGAGTCAGTGTGTGCTTATCGGCCGCCATCCGCTCCGTATACAGCTGTTTCAAGGCTGCTTTGAACGGGCGGTTCACGCAGACATCCAGCGGTTGTAGCATAGACGTCATCCCGCTCAATCACGAATACATGACTCGTCAATATCATATTTCCTACCGGGCACGATTTCCAATAACTTCAGCTTCCCTCACAACTTTCAGCTTCTCACTCACATTAAACGACCGCAAACGCTTCGTACAACTCATGTTTACACTCGGAAAACGTGCGCGACACGTGCGCGAGACTATATGACGCCGCCTGCTTACGGTAAAACAAAGTGATAGCCGGAGGAAGGCTAGCACCATCTAGCGGATACTCGCAACACCCGATATCGCGCGTGGCGGGCAATTTAAATCTTTAAAATCAGGATGACTCAAATAAGACCCGCACCCCAATTTTTCACGTCTGATTTTGTTTAAAAATGTGCGGGTGGTATTCGAGTATATACGGTATGTCATGCAAAAACCTAACGGTAAAATAAACAAGATTGGATTGTATTCTAAAAACTATCCGCAAATTTTCTCCAAACATTATCCGTTATCCGCACAGCCACGCAAACTACAGTAGAACATCGTTTATCCGGACGTCAAACAACCGGAACGTCAATTATCCAGACGAGCAAAAAAAATAATAATAATAAGACGGAGCAGCATGCGCTTGCTGTTATGAGGAAGTGCACGCTGCCTACAGTAGTGAGTCGGTTCTCGTTTTCAATTATTGTTGTCTCTGTTGTCTCCTATCATTTGTTTATGATGTCTCAACGTATTATACAGTATGTGAGTGTGCGTACTGTACTGTATTACATTGTGGAAATGGCTTCTACGAGTGGGAAAAAGGAAACACGAAATCACAATGTTTTATCGATTGAGAAGAAGGTGTAGATCATTAATAAACTGGATAAAGGTGAGAGTGTGGAGTGTCTAATGAAAACTTACAGTGTTGTAAAATCCACAATTTATGATCTGAAGAAACGAAAAGGTGAAATTATGCATTGAAGTTAGATAGTGAAGAAGGGTCTAAAAAGAGAAAATCCATGAGATCAGCTACGGATGAAAAATTGGAAGAAGCTGCGTACTTATGGTTTATTCAGACAAGAAGTAAGGGCGATCCCATTTCTGGATCTTTGTTATGTGAGAAAGCGTTGCTGCTAAATAAGAAGTTTTGTGGATATCACCATTATGTACTGTGCATGTTTTTTTCCTATAAAGTAAACGCATGTTTGATTATCCGGAAAAATCGTTATCCGGAACACTTTCGGTCCCAATTAGTATATCCGCATGGCGAAAAATTTTGCGGATATCTGCATCCGAACCGGGCTATACTTATACCTCACTATGTATTGTTAAGACAGTGCACGTTACCCAATTCAGGAGAAAGGATTGCCACCTCTATGTCATAGGGTGCTCTGCATAAGAATAAATTGTACCTGCAACAAAAGTAGAGAACCCCGTGACAGCAGTCTCACTGGGTTCCTCTCCAGAAGTTTTGATGAGTACCACATATCTAGTGTAGGGACGTAATTTGCTGATGGTCACCTTAGGCTCTTTAGTGAGCATCGATAAGGTCGAGGAGCAGCCCTGCGAGTCTTGTGCGGGGCATGATAGGATCCGGATGCACTGCAGACAAACAAAACGCAGTAGATTAATAAGGACTAACCTTCAATAAAATTTTCCACCTCGTCAATACTGAGGCAATAGATATTTATATAACTTCAAAGTTGTGTATATTAAGGCTTTCACGGCCCAGATTATATAAATAATACATGTATTTTGGGCTAATGCCGTGCGTATTTAGATTAGAACCATACTTTTTGGAGAAACCTTGCCTCTTTTTCAATGGAAATCAAACAATGTGGCCAGAGAAAGTATATCAATGGCCACATTGTTTGATTTCCATTGAAAAAGGAGGCAAGGTTTCTCCGAAACGTACGGTTCTAATCTAAATACACACGGTATTAGCCCCAAAAAAATGTATTATTTATAATTTCAAAGTTATTTTTATTTTTTTAATGCTTCCTCGACTTACAAGGCTGCTAATATACAAAGCTTAACAATCATAATGAGGTGAAAGAAGAAAAATTAGAAGGTTAACAAAATCCGAGTAATGAACTACAGGGCTTCCAGCGACTCACTTTTCTCACTATTATTCACCATTTTCAAAGCAGCTCACTATTTGATAAAATTACTCACTATTCTCACTTTTATTCAAAACTGGTCAAATTCTGCATTAAAAATGGTCTCATGCCCAATCAGATTGTTAGAAATGACCCAAAATATACCCATGAATGGGTAGTTCGTTTTTCTGCCACCACTGCCATCAGCGAGCCAGGCGGCCAGAAAGCATAAAAAGCTTCCATGGTGCAAAACCACGGCCGGTGCCGTCCAGCGCTCGACGAAAAAATCACAAACGGTACTCAGAGATATTATTAACATAGGTGCAATTTCGTTGACATTTTTGGGGTCTAATTTGTTTTTCAGATACACATTCTTAAAATTTTTGTCTATTTCAATACAGTTTTGTCACATTTTTGGGGGGGATATGGTTTGTTTTGGGGAGCTTAGCCACCCAAGACACCCCCTAATTGCGCCTACAGATATCAACAAAAGTTAAAATTATGAACCAGATATAGGCCTACGGCTATAAATGTGAATAATGCTATGAATTTACTCACTTTTTCATACAAAAAACTCACCTTTTTTTCACTTTTTTGAAATAAAACCACTCACTATTTCACTATTTTTGGACGAGTGAGTGGATGGAAGCCCTGATGAACTATGAAATGTATGACACACATATAAATTAGAATATAAAGACCTGAAGAGTGGGCACTGAATGTTGGGCTGTCACTGAAAGTGCTGAACATTCTCTCCACGCAATGGAAATGTGGATGCTGCGACGAACTATGGACATTTCACTGCGAGACCACTTGTATAAAGATAATATCAGGCAACAATTTGGCGTGGTCCCAATTCCTGATAAGATGGCTGAACAAAGACTCCGATGGTACGGCCATGTTGAGAGCAAGACGTAACACTGTAGTAGATACTGCCTACCAACTGAAGGTTGATGGAAGAAGACCAATAGGAAGGCCCAAACAACGGTGTAAAGACTCTATCAACACCAATATAAAAGCTGCAAATCTCCAACCAGAAGATGCAGCTGACCAAGTGAAGTGGCGCTCCATGATCCGTAAAGCTGACCCTATCCCAATGGGAAAACGTTAAGGAGGAGAAGAAGAAGACGGCAATATAAAAATGTTATGTTGGCCGACTACAGCGGAAACACAACGCCGTTTAAGTGTTATGGAGACTAAGATGCTAAGGTGCACAGCAGGCCTTACTAAGTTAGAGCGTGTTTCCAATGACAGCATCAGGAAACGGTTTGGTTTTGCACCAATCCGGGACAAAATGCGCGAAGGCTATCTGCGCTGGTTTGGTCATGTTTCATGGGCAGGAAGTGAAACGATTGCTAGGGCGGGATACACACTTGAAGTCGTCAGCAGAAGATCAAAAGGACGACCTCTGCAACATTGGTGCGACACGCTACATAAAGACCTAAAATGCGTGAATCTCCATCCTGATGTAGTCTCAGACGGAGCAAAATGGAGACAACGGATCCATGTAGCGGACCCCGCAGCCATGCGGGACAAATGCTGAAGAAGAGGACGAAGAAGATAAAAATGTTATTAACGGGGTTAGCAACAATTCAGATATCGACTTATTTTATGAAAGTGATCATGGCAGCGATACCGAGCAGGACAGTTGTGCGTCAGAATACGTTGGTACTTCTTAATCTGAACATGAAGTTGGTGAGGATAATATACAGTTGAGTCATCATCATCATTTCCCCTTATCCAGCTCCTGCCGGTTTGGAGTATTTATGGCACTTCTCCACTTTCCTCATTCCTTCCACAATTCTTCTTCCACGATCTTGTCCCAGTCCAGATTTCTTTTTCTTATGCTGGTCTTCACTGAATCTATCCACCTTGTTCTAGGTCTTCCTCTTGCTCTCTTACCCTTGCACTTTGCTCCAGCATCTGTCTTGGTAATCTATTTTCCTCCATCCTCTTTACATGCCCAAACCACCTTAGTTTATTCTTCTCAATTTTCTAATTTAGTTTTACCATCCCAACTTCCTTCCTAACATCTTCATTCCTCACTCTGTCTTTCCTTGTCTTTCCAATCATACTTCTCAGGAATTTCATTTCACTGGCTTGGATTCTACTCTCTTGCCTGCTTGTCAGGGTCCAAGTCTCAGCTGCATAAGTTAATATGGGAACATAGTACACTTTATACATTACCTCCTTGCTTTTCCTTGGTACTTCCTTATCCCAAACAAGTTTTCTTACACTTTGATAGAATGCATTGCTCTGCTGTACTCTCCTGCCAATCTCCATGTCCAACCTACCAGTTTGCATCAATTCACTTCCTAGGTATTTGAACGTGTCCACAATTTCCAAACTCTGACTTCCAATTTTCACAGTGCCCTTTCCTTGTCTTTCCCCTCTTGTCATCACCATGGTCTTGCTTTTCTCTATACTGATTTTCAGGCCATACTTCTGAATATTTCCGTTCAGTGCATCTAGTTGTTTTTGCAGTTAGGTATGCGACTTAATGTTCATAAGGGGAAGGATGGTGCTGTGTGGTACAAAAGTATCATTCCCCAAAGGGGCCTCAGCAGAGTGCAAAATATCATTATTCGTTCACCAGGTCCCAAAGGTGAAGCTCGAAATGCAAAGACAGTTATTGATTGATGGGGGCTAATGGTAGATGGTAGAATAATTGCTTTTGTTTCTTGAAAAGAGAGGAGAATGATTACATATGGTGTTTCACAATAATAAAGTATTTGGGTAAAATTTACCCAGTGCACGTCCATACGTTACAAAGCAGAGCGTGCGTCCTTGCGGGTTAAGGATACTATAATGACCATGGTACTAAATCTTGCAGAACCCCTGATCAGACTACAGCTGAAGTCCGTACCATCAGGTGGGGATATCACACTATTCATCTTGCATTGAAAACAGAAGAATGGCCGACGTCTTGTGAGTCTGGATAGCCGCCTTATCATGCTCAGTACTTATAAATAACAGAATTATTTTTGTTACTTACCTTGTAAGTGACCAGGAAGGTATGAGGTGATGACTTCTCGACGTTCCATTGGATGTCAATGCTGTGAGATGACACATTTGCAATTGATATATTTTGAACAACAGGAATCACTAAAAACAAAAACAAAAATCCAGATGGGTGAGATCAGATAACAATGATGAAAGTGAGGAGCCTGACACAATTAACCTTTTAAGGAGTATTCACGTTCTGGAACGTCACAATTTCACAACTTTTAAGGAGTAAGAATATAGATCAAATCAGGACCAATATTAGTATATTTTTTTAAAATTTATGAGAGTTCTAATTAAACATAGTGTTCACTGTGAACAGAGAGAAGGTGTTATGTATGGAAGGATTCCAGGGAAGTGTGGAAAGGAAACCTGGGGCGAAGTGGTCTGAGGACAGAAAGAAGCAGCATAGTCTAATATTAGAATGAAGAAATATTGGGAAGAATTGAACAGTAAAGAACAACGAATGAAGAATTGAAATTGGCGCGTGGTCCATAGCAGGCCTTATCGGAAAGAAGAAGAAGGAGGAAAGCAATAACAACTGCATGGTTAACAAACCGTGTTCCCCATGCTGAGGGGAGCCAAACAAGTTTAAATGCATTTTGTGTTGTGTACATGAAATGTACAAGGGAAGCGTGAGCTGTGTGAAAGTGGGAGGAGGGAGATCGGACTGGTTGGAACAGAGAAACGGCCTGAAACAAGGAAGTGCACTGTCACTGTTACTTTTCATTGTGGTGATGGATGACATAATGACCCGAGTGGCACAAGTAATTGGGGAAGGAAAATGGTGTTTGCAGATGATTTGATGATTTGGGGAAACAAGGAGGAGGCGGTAGAGGAACAGTTGGACGTGTGGGAAGGAATAATACAAGGATATGGGATGAAATTTAGCATAAATAAGAGTGAGATGGTGATCACAACAAGGAAGAAGGAAAGAACCACAACGGGAATAACAATTGGTGGGGAACAGCTGAAGAAAGTGGAGAGTTTCAAGTATCTGGGAAGCCTGATACAAGAGAATGGAAGAAACGATAGAGAAATAAATGAGCGGGGGAGACAGGCAGAAGCATTCCGGAGGAGTGTGAGAAGCATCTTATGGAGCAAGGATGTCCCTCAGAACAGCAAAAAGATCATATATCGGACGTACTATGTCCCTATACTGACTTATGCCTCGGAGACCTGGGTTATGAAAGGAAGGGAGAAGAGCAAAATACAGGCCAGTGAGATGAGGTTCTTGAGAAGCAGTATTGGAGCTACAAAGATGGACATAATAAAAACTGAGAGGACCAGAGAATTAATGAAGGAGGAACCATTACAGGACGGTATAGAGAATTCTAGACTTAGATGGTATGGGCATGTAAAACGAATGGAGGAGAGGAGGATACCCAGGAGGATACACGAAACGAAGTGGGGAGGAAAGAGACCAAGAGGGAGACCGAGAGACAGGTGGCTGAAGGGGGTGGCAGAAAGCGTGAAGAAGAGAGGAGAAGACTGGACAAGGGTGGAGGCTGAGAGATGGTGGGGAGACAGAAGACGCTGGAGAGGCTTGTGTTCCAAACAGACCCGGCCAGTGGCTGGAAACTGTGCAAGATGATGATGATGACATGAAATATGAAGGGGGCTGTGTAGCGCAGAGTCGCCTAGCTTCTAACTGAAAGGAGTGGGTTCAAGACCCACCCGGATAGTAGATTTTAGAAACAAAACTACCACTTTCGTAAACGCAAATAGCCCTGGGGCTCACTCAGCCTACACCAGAAATGAGTACCAGGGTAATTCCTGGGAGAAAGATGGCCAGGCGTGGAGCTGACAACTCCATCCCATCTATACTCTGATTTACAAAAGATGAACGGTGAAAGATGTCATCCGCTTGAAGGGTGAGGTGAGGAGTGGAGACGAGAGGGGTAATGGTCTCCATGGCAACAGCGAGCAGTGTTACAATGTATGCAGACACAACAGTGAGCACATGGTTTGACTCAGTGTTCTACCGAGCCTTCACTCGTCACGGTCATTAGACCGCCAGGCAGGGGAGCTGACTTCCCCAGTATTTGTGTCTTCCTGCAAGCCTCTTGGAATGTTATGAGTCATGATCTGCCTAAGTGGCAACGCAGCTTTTACAGCTGTCAACGTTCATTATTGGTAAATCAGAGTATAGTGTTGTTGTCACAAAGGATGTAAGCTTCTACCTTCCACTACTCCCAGGGACTTCATTGCCTGTACGGAGTTGGCTTTGCTTTTACATGAAATACAAGCCATCAGGAGTTAAAATGTGCAATTTCTTTGAAATTTGATGCTAAAATGTACAGTATCCTGATTTATAATAGTGATTAAAGACGACACAGACACTCGTTTAATATATTCAGTAAGATTCAGTAATATGATTAAGTCCCGGCTCTCATACTTATGTTTCATTTGGCGGACGGCTTCACAAACTAATTTGAATAATCTTGAGATTCTACAAAGCAGGTCAATGTTTGGATTTCATCGTCTATAGCAGTGATTCCCAACCGGTGTGCCCCGGCACCAAAGGGTGCCGCGTGATTGGCTAAGGGGTGCCGCGAGATATTGAGATAACCCCACCTCCCCGCTCAAAAGGAAATACCCTATACTTAAGCTGCTTTTTGGCTTCAGCGGAGAGAGGAGTATTCTAACTTAATGAAGAAAGCAATTAACATACTTTTGCCCTTTTCAACATCCTATCTATGCGAGCAATCTTTCTATGCTATGGTGACAATAAAATCCAAAGCCAGAAATAGACTGAATAACCTTGAGGATGTTTTGCGTGTTTCATTGTCAACTGTAAGGCTCGATATCACGTATCTGTGCTCTAAGCATCAATCACAAGTTTCACATTAATAATTTATCGAACAAAACTATTGATGTATTTTTACTCAGTGTGAAACGTTTTGCTAGCCCCTAACTGTTGGGTGATAAATGTAACTGTTTACCTTTGCCTAAGCTATGTTGTTTTAATGGGCGCCAAGACCTCAATGCAATGTTGAAATCTAAATTTGTATTTAACAACGTCTAGCTCTGGCAGAACACCTTCAAGACTCTATTCACTCAGATCGTGGTATGATTTGATCATTAACCCAACAAACAATTGTATCAGGAGAAGGAATTGGTCTATATCTAATGCTACCTACTGAAAGCAAAGATTGCATTGTAAAAGAAATGAATTTATTATATAAAACAAGTATAGCAAAATTAATAATAATAATTTTAAAATTTAAATTGGAGCGTTGCGATTTTAATATTACCGATAGAAAATTACTTGAAAACGGAGTCTGATAAATTGATTTTACTCTTATTTCCAAGCTATGAAGTTACTGAAATATGAAATGTAAAACAAAGAGAAATGAGAGATTGCGTATTTCTGCGTCATTTGCGCTTACCACTGGAAATTGCCAAAGCATTTCCCTCGTACTGGATGATGCTGTGAGCTTCCCACAGTCTCCTGGACGTCGTCATCTCGGTCGGTATTTGATGATATTCTGGTAGATTAGATAATTCTATGGTCCGTACATCGGACCCAAACACTCGTACAACCACACTGGTTAAGTTTTACAAAAGTTAGTCCTCCACTCCACGGAACATCGGAGCGACTCCCGCGTGCAAACGTACTCGTTAAGTTCTACACAGATTCTCGCTAACTCCACCGAACATCGGAGCCACTCGCACGCGCACCCATACTCGGCAAGAACTACACAGATTGTCCTCGTTCCACGCCGCGCCGAACGATATATGCACACGTTGGCTCCCCCACCATGGTACCGACTTCCAGCTTACGTGGTCTCCACTGATTGGCTGAGCACGCCGCTACTTCCCCTCCTCTGGTTCATTACACACGGCGCGCGAATGAAGAAGTTGATTTCCGTTCCATATATTCGCCTTTTCTTGACGATGCGACCCAGCCTTGCGTAATACTTCCTGACAAGATTAAGCTTGTATTTGAATTCCCCGTGACTCATCTCTCTCAAATACCCTAACTGACAAAACTCCGTAAAATTCCGTAATCAGATAATTTTCTATGATATCGTCGTTCGTAATAATTTGCTTGATAGTGTTTTCTAAGACATAGAAAACCTATCTGTATGCTTATAATTTTTATAAAATGCTCCGAAATATCTTAATAATAATTCTAATAAATTAATAATAATAATAAATTAACATGAAAAAATTCTCTTGGCTGAACAATTTGCCGTGTAAATAAATATAGAATGGCTTCCTACTGACTTATGCCAGTTGCATAAAAACCCCTCGAAAAACACGTTACAAGTGACTGTAGAAAAGGTTTACTGTTTTATGTTATGGCTTACATTACTTATTATATGATATTTCAATTAATTTACATATCAAACTTTTTTTTTAATTCAAGGAAGGGTGCCGCTAGTGTTTAATGTTATTCAAAAGGTTGGGGAATTCTGGTCTATAGACTCGCTAAAGAATGTACTCTGAAACTAATATATTGCCTTTGAAACTGCTGTATCTTACAATTCCAGTTTAGTTATTTATAAAATATTGCATAGTCTCATGATCACTAACATTACATTGTCATTTGTTAATTAAACTCATATGCACTGCACAAAACCCAAAAAAATAAGTTACATGTATAAAACAATTAAATTTCGAGTCAATGCACTGCAGCACTTGCCCATCTCTGTATACGACCATGTACCACATGATCCAGCAAGAATCTCTAAAATTGGGCCATTTCATGAAAAGTTGAATAGGTGCTATTTACATGGTGGCGACAGTCTTTGCCTGACAAATTTCCCTGATGTTGCCACACAATTTAGTGGATAATGTATTAATTAGAATATAATCTTACTTATATGGTACCTCCCATTTGGCTAACGATTCATTTAGAGATGATTTAGTCAGCAAGGGCAATCGCACCAGGTACGGCTGCAAAATAATTCTCACTTGCTCGATGCAAAACTTGTTGTATTTTACTTTTTTAAGTTTCTTCAAATGTCCATGATTTTTTTCAACACCTGTGCAAAATTCTCTGAAATTTCCCGGATATTTCCCAGATTTCCAGTTCTGTAGCCACCATGTATTTACTGAGTCCAAATGTGCTGATGAAGTTCTGATTTGGGGAGAGAATGAGAATGTGGTCCAAGAACAGCTCGATGTACTGAAGGAAAATAATCAGGAATGGGGAATGAAGATCAGTGTAAAGTAAGACAATGGTAATATATAATTTTATTAAGGCAGCCAATAAGGAAATTCCTGAGGAGTATGCTACAGAAGACTAGAGCCCGGAAGGCGGCCGGCTCTGTGGGATTTGCGCAGAGAGAGAAAGAGATACATATCCACTGTTGCAACAGGTCCATCATGTCCGAGTTCCGACACCGCAGGCTGCTGCCATGAGTTCCTGCGGTATGACAACACCGTCGCTTACCTCAACGAGCCTGTCTCTTTCATGCTGCTCTACACTTAGCTTTCCTGACAACACACTAGCTCAGATTCTCAAGACAGACTGACTGTGATTGGTGGGATGGAAGTGAGGCATTACGTAATGGTAGCGTTGTGTTCTGCGCACCGCCTTCCCGGCTGGTTCGAGCCCTAGCAGTGATAGAGTGAGAAATGAAGACATTCTAAAGGAAGTGAATGTACGGAAGCTGAATGATAAGCTGGAGCAGAACAGATTGAGATGGTATGGTTATGTGAAAAGGATGGATGATGAAAGAATGCCGAAACAAGTGATGGAGAGGGAGGACTGGAAAGAGAGGACGAGGAAGACGGTGGATGCATTTGGTGAAGGACAGTGTGAGTGTGGAGTGGAGTTCAGTGGTTGAGGAAGGATGGTGGACAGACAGAGTAAAGTGGAGGGGTGTCATATTTGCTCCGACCCAGCCCTAGCTGGAAAACGGAAATTGATAGTGGTGATGATTAGGGCCCGGATGTTGATGCCGTAAAAAAGTTTAAAAAATGCTCTTAAAATTTTCAAAAATGACTGTAATAAATGACCTAAACATTCGAAAAATGCACTATAAAATGGAGAAAATTATCTTATAATAATAAACTCACCCAGGGAACTGGAGGTCGGACTAGGAAAAGTTCAGAAGGCAGAAAAGTTTAAATACCTCGGTGAATGGATAGAGCCTAACCTATCAGAGAAAGAAGCCTTCGTGTCACGCATTAATAAAATGGAAATGGCATACAACCTGACTAAAGACATCTACAATAAGAGATCGATATCCTTAAACGCCAAAATTAGACATTACTGCACTGTTATTCGACCAGAGGCTCTGTATGCGGCTGAGACTCTAACAATGAACAAGAAAGGTCTAATGGAAAACTAGAGGCGAAAGAGAGGAAGATTTTGAGGAAAATCCTGGGTCCTATCAAAGAAAACAGCGAGTACAGAAGGCGTCACAACCACGAATTATACAAGCACGTGGAGAAGATCAGTGACACGATTCGAAAAAGAAGGATTGCCTTTTATAGCCACGTGACACGAATGAGCCCAGGCAGGATATCAAAACGGATATTGACGTACTTTCAGGATAAGAAAACCAAAGGGGCATGGTTCACGGAAGTTGAGAAATATCTACGTGAAATGGAAATTTCCCCTAAAGATATCCAGGAGCGTGTTCCACTTCAGGAAAAACTACGTACGCACAAAGGTTTCCAGGAAAAGCCGAAGCTGAAGACAGGGAAGGTGTGGTCCCAAGAGAGAAAAGAACAACACTGGAGACGAATGCGGGAACACTGGGCGATAGTTAAAGCTCGGAAGAAGAGACAGTTGAACTGACGTGGTCCCTAGTTGGCCTAATCGAAGAAAGAAGAAGAAACTCGCCAACATTTCAAAAATGACATCTTAAGCTCAAACTGAAAAGTCAATCAAAATAGATTTCTAGCACTTAACAAAAGGTTTATGTTCACTTTAGTCTGAGTTGCACTGCATTACGATTATCATTCTGATGTTGTCAAATGTAAATGATCTGTGGTTATCAGCCAACAAGTTTTTATATCTCGAAAAGCTTCGTTCAACATCAACTGATGTGATCGGATCGTACTTGAAGTGAGGAAGGTCGTTTGCTGATAAATCCTCTTCAATCCCAAACATGCAGTAGTTCTCACCAGAAAGAATGTCTGAGATTTTGCATAATGGTTTATACCCGGTGTTTTTGTCCTGTTTTGATGCAATACCCGAAGCAATTTCGCCACGATTGTTGCTAAGAATAGTTTTCACCCGGAATCAATATTTCAATATTTTAAATCATCTTGTATCAGCTACTAGCTTCTTCTTAACTCTGAGAGACGGAACTTCCTCATATAAAGCTGTGACATGACTAAATTGGAAAAAAAACCTCAAATGGCCGATTCTCTAAAATAAGAACAAAAGAATCTACCAAACTTAAAAAAAAAATGCTGTTAAAATGGAAAAATAGCAAACAAAATGCAAAAAAGATGCAAAATAAAAATGACGTATTTGAAGACGGAGTCTCTATGTACTTCAGCTTTGTTTTAGACAGCTCAGTAAAAAGTTGACATGTCATCAACATCTGGGCCCCAGAAACATGTACCTATAGTATTTTTAGTAAAGTAAAGTATTGATTTGGCGAGTGTAAATTGTGTTATACATCTTGTAAACATGGTCAATACGGAACCTGGAACGAGTGTGGTTTACAAATATAATATCCGAGCTTGCCACCTCAGGTTATATACTCGCTAAAATGAATCTCACAAAGAACAGTACACCGACTTCAAAGTTCCTGCGAAGTAGGATCAGAGTAACAAGAAGAGACAGGGTGAGGAATGAAAAGCTCAGGGAAATAGTGAAAGAGGAGCCCTTGCAAGGTAGGATTGAGACATCAAGACTGAGGTGGTATGGACACTTAAAGAGAATGGAAGAGAAGAAGATTCCCAAGAGGATACATGAGATGCAGATGCAGAAGAAACGACCAAGGGGAAGACCAAGAGATAGATGGCTGAAAGGAGTGGAGGAATGTGTCAAGAAGAGAGGCGAGGACTGGACCAGAGTGACAGCGGAGAGGTGGTGGGAAGAAAGGACTAAGTGGCAAGGCTTATGTTCCAAACAGACCCAGCCTGGGGCTGGAAACTGTACAAGATGATGATGATTAATAAAAGTAAGCTTCCATTTACCTGCATCTCTTCACACAGAATGCACAACTATCTTCAAAATAAAATTATCCCTCACAAAGCTTAATTTTCTTTTGCTTCATTTTTGGTTTTTCTCTGGCAATCAAAAACTATCAATACCGTACCTGTTTGTCAACATGTAAGCAGGCTTCCATTTACCTGCATCTCTCACACAGTATGCACAACTATCTTCATAGTCTACCCCTCACACAATTCTTAGTATTCTACTGCTTCATTTCTTTTCTTCTTGTGTTTTATTAAACTTCTGCTTCTGTCCTTCTTACTAGATGTTCTCTATAATAATTCTTCTAAAAAAATAAAATTGCCATACCACATAACCTCACAATTCACATAGCATAACTATCTATCCTTCACCTCCATTCCGCATTGCAGCAACTATCCATCTCTCAAATAATACATCCCCATGGTTACCTAGCCCTTAGATCAAAGCCACCTGCCACCCACTGCTGGACCCACAAAGAATCTCTATCAATCAAAGCACAAGACTCTCCATGGTGCCCCAGCAATAGGTGGCCATGCTTAGTAACCTCAAAACAAACATAAATACCACCAACAGAAAGAAAATAAAAGCAAGCTCTGTAACCTACTAAGTTCGGTTACAGAAATGCCCCCTTGGGACCGAACTTTAGTAGGTTACAAGATGTTGAAGTACTTACATTTAGCACTGGTCTTTGCCGTGACATTCAACTTATGGAATGGATTGTACTGGTTATCGGTTACCACCTGTCGCACATGGAACTCATACTCTCGATTGGGGAGCAGGCCGTAGAGCTTGACGGGTGGAATTATGGTGATGATGAATACATTAAGGAGATGTTGACGTACTTACATTTAGCACTGGTCTTTGCCGTGACAGTCAGCTTATGGAATGGATTGTACTGGTTATCGGTTACCACCTGTCGCACATGCAACTCATATTCTCGATTGGGGAGCAGGCCGTAGAGCTTGACGGGCGGAATTATGGTGAAACCTGCGTGGATCAGCTTGTAGGTCTCGTCTACCTTGCGGTACAGGGCGAGGTGGTACCCTCCGGGGTACCCGTTTAGTTTGCGACAGTCTGCAACGGGCTTCCATGTCAGCGTCAGAGAGTTAGTTGTCTTTTCTACTATCGGTTTATCACTTGGTTCGGGGGCAGCCTCTGGTCCTGGAACAGAAAGACGTTACTTCATTTTAACTCCGACAAATGTTTATGTATATTTTGAGGTGCTGAATCTAAAAATGAGCTTTGTTTTGCCAAAATGTCACTAGCTGAGATATTGAGAGAAATCTTCAAAGTAATTATTGACATTAGATCTACAAAAACAGATAGAGGAGTTCGACAGCGAAGTGTGCTTTCACCATTGCCCTTCATTATAGTTATGGGCAACATCATAGAGCCAAGGGTCAACAATGGATGAAGGGTGTTCAAATGAAAAGGTACGAAATGATCCTGTGGGTACAATTTATCCGTTATTCAAAAGTAATTACCACAGGCCTGTGCACAGATGTCCCATTGCTTCACCAGCCGCAGGGTTCCCTGTTCCCAGAAGTATTGTGGTTGTGACAGGAGCAAATCCGGTACGGTGTCCTTTAGTTCGTCGTCCGATTGGAAACGTTTTCCCTTGAGATGTTTTTTTAACGGACCAAGTAGATAGGAGTCGCAAGGTGACAAGCCCGGGCTGTAGGGCGGATGCTCAAGTTTCTCCCACTTGAACGTGGCCAATACAACTTGTGTGTCGTTAGAGACGTGTGGGCGAGCGTTATCGTGGAACAGAATCACTCCCTTCGTGAACAGTCCAGGCCGTTTGTTCTTGATGGACTTGCGTAGACTACGGAGTGTCGCACAATACACGACACTGTTAGTGGTTCGTCCGTGCTTTAACTTTAACTTCAACTGGACGGGACAGAACGTCCAACTGTCAGCTTCTCTTCTGCGTCGTGTGTGTGTGCGCCGATGCATGCACAGTACCACACCGGACACCACATCTCCTAGATGTTAGCTTACGTTATCCCAAAGCAGCATATTCAAATATCAACCGTTTCAGTTTTGCGATGCTTCGTACCTCGTATTAAAATCATAACATATGCAGATGATGTGATGACCAGATCGGAAATGGAAGATCAGAATGGTTTCAAACTAGGAGAGGCGTTCAAATGGGCAGTGTACTCTCTCCACTTCTTTTCATTGCTCTCATGGATGTGATTATTAAGAAAATTGACCCAATACTTAAGTAAAGGAAGTTGGGAGGGATGCGACTGAACCAAATTGCTACCATTTACCCAGAGCTAATCGTTTGAAACCACCATCGAACCCCGGAACCCAGAAATGATACCAAGGCAATCGGGTAAAATCAAAACAACATACATAACGAACATAAGGCATAACATAACAAATTTATAATAGATGTGGATCTTGACATTCAAAGGTACTTACTTTCTTCCTATCATTGGAATGGATCTTGACATTCAAAGGTACTTACTTTCTTCCTATCATTGGAAAGTAAATATAGTACGAAGTCTATCTCAAACATTAATACGGTCCTGAACGTTAATATCAATCCTCACACAAGGATATTTCTGTTGTCTAGAAGTAGAGCCAATTATATTAAAACGTCGAAAGAACAAACATTCCTTTGCTTCATTTAAAGCCTCAAAGAATGTATCATATCACAAATCACGTCACTCCTCAGTAAATTATTAATTAATTAATTCCCTGGACATCCACTGCCACGAAGTAAGGCCTACAAATATTTTAACTTTTAAAAGTATAATGTCGCCTAAACTGAAGAATCAACTTAATCAATCTCATTAAATATGCGGAGATATTTCTATCACGTCTTTATATTGCAATGGCTACTAACTTCTCTTATTAAAAATCAACAACAGATGATCGCTCATAGTTAAAACATAAATTTATCAACCATCATGACAACAAAAAATGTACGAAAACCTTACCGGCGCTGTTAGATAATCAAAGTACAATCCATATTAATAAAACTTTTACAGGCCATGAGGCATACTAAAAACGTAATTAAATCACCTTTACATATTAAATAAATCAGGATAATAAAACATTAATTACGTCAATAAATATGAGTGTCAATAGCCTACTAGTGTGCAAACACGAGGTTTGACGATACGTTTGGTACATCACATCTGTAGACCCTTTATTCATGCAACGTATAAATAACGCAAATAAACACCATTACCTTTGTCAAGTGAATCCGTACCAAATACTCACGTAGACAATAGCCTATAACATGTTATCATCTCCTGACAATCGTAACCCAAAAGATTACAATAAGTAACCAGCTAATAATTATTGACCAATAGGGACAATTATCTTCCATATCTTAGAACCTCGGCTTTCTTCATGTATAATTATGCCATAACGTAGATTCACGATGTAGGCCTAACCACAGTTGTAGATGTAGAATACATATTTTAAAAGATATTAACTTTCCAAAATCATAAATAGCAAATATAGACATTGTCAATAAGTCATAGATCTTCAAGTGCCATCAGGGGATGGAATTCAGGAGGCAAACTCCCGAAATTGCCCTCAAAACCTTCCGCAGACAGGAATCACATGTTATCCTTTCGAGATCCAGAACCACAATCTTTTTCAATAATCACATTTCAATAAACATCACCAAGACTACTTATTGAAAACAAAATACATCTCAGATTTTCGGTCCATCCGACAATAACAGTTCATACTGCTTCCTAGCGGACAGAGAGCAACTACAAGTCGTTAGCTAGACTGCTCACCAGCGAGTGGAGCAATCTATCGGGGTCAAACACAACTAACACTTCGCAATTCATGCCATTAGCTGTGGAACCAGAGAATTTGAATGCATTAATATTTGTAGATGATATTGCCATCTGGAGAGAGACAGAGGAAGAGATGCAGAGGAGGCTGGGTTGTTGGAGTAACAAGTTTAAAGAATTCAAATTAACTGTTAGTGAGCCGAAAACAGTAGCATTGATGATGAGCAGAACATCGGCTCAGTGTAATCCAACACTTGATGGGAAAAGAATCAAATGTGTGGAAAGTTTTGTTTGTCTTGGAAGCACGATTTGAAATCAGGGGAGAGCTATGCTGGAAGTCCAAAATAGAGTATCTAAGGGTTCTACTTTCTTCTACCAACCATGGAACCTGTTGTTATTGTTTGAGTCTTCAGTCTTTTGACTGGTTTGATGCAGCTCTCCATGCCTCCCTGTCCTGAGCTATTCATTTCATCTCTACATAGCTCCGACACCCTACATCCGAGGCAATCTGTTTAACATATTCTAACCTTGGTCTACCCCTACAGTTTTTGTCCTCGACCCTTCCTTCAATAACTAAGCTTGCTATTCCTGGGTGTCTTAGTATGTGTCCTACCAACCTATCTCTTCTCTTCATTAGCAGTCGCCAGAAACATCTCTCCTCTCCCACTCGTCTTAATACCTCTTTGTTTGTAACCCTATCTACCCATCTGATCTTCATCATTCTCCAGTAACACCACATTCCAAATGCTTCAATTCTCCTCTTTTCTGCTGCACCAATAGTCCAAGTTTCACTTCCATAGAGCGCCACGCTCCAGACAAAGGCTTTCAAAAATGACTTCCTAATACCTAAATCTATATTCGATGTCAGCAGATTCCTTTTTTGTAGAAATGCTTTTTTTGCCTGAGCCAACCTACTTTTAATATCCTCTTTGCTTCGTCCATCACTGGTTATTCTGCTTCCTAAGTAACAGAAGTCTCCTACTTCCTTCAGCTTTTCACCTGCCAATTTGATCTCCATAGAGGAATCTGATTTATTTCGGCTGCATTCCAGTATTTTTGTTTTACATTTATTTATTTTCATCATAAATTCTTTCCGTAAGACGGAGTCCATACCATTCAAAAACTCATTCAAATCCTCAGGCTTGTCGGCCAAGATGACGATGTCATCAGCAAATCTCAGAGTTGAAATTATTTCTCCTTGAATCTTCACTCCCACTTTAAATTTTTCTCTAATTTCCTTCATTGCTTGTTCAATGTAAAGATTGAAAAGTATGGGTGATAAGTTGCAGCCTTGCCTTACACCTTTCTGAATACCAGCTTCTCTCTCATGTCCTTCAACTCGAATGACTGCTGTCTGGTTTCTGTACAGATTGTATATCACCCTCCTATCCCTGTACTTTATTCCAATCGATTTCAAAATGTCAAACAATTTAGTCCAATCAACGTTATCAAAAGCCTTTTCTAAGTCTACAAAAGCCATGAACGTTCTCTTATCTTTCCTTATTCTACCTTCCAAAATCAGCCTAAGACTTAGTACAGCTTCCCTTGTTCCTACATTTCTCCTGAAACCAAACTGGTCTTCACCCAACTCCATTTCTATCTGGCTTTCAATCCTCTTGTAAATTATTCTAGACAGGATCTTTGAAGCATGAGTAATCAAGCTGATTGTACGGTAATCTTCACATCTGTCAGCTCCCACTTTCTTTGGTAAAGGGATGATTACATTCTTCTTGAAATCAGGGGGTACCTCACCTGTCTCATAAATCCTACACACCAAGTGAAATAACCTGATCAGACCTTCATCTCCTATGCAGCGTAGCAACTCAATCGGTATATCATCTATGCCTGGTGCTTTGTTCCTGCTTAAGTCTTCCAAAGCTCTATCAAATTCTGATCTCAATATTAAATCTCCTTTCGCATCCTCATCAATTTCCTCCTCCCTTTCCATTACATGATTCTCAATCTCCTTTCCCTTATACAAACTCTCTATGTAAGCTTTCCATCTCTCAACCTTTTCTTCCCTATCTGTTAGAGGCTTTCCATTTGTGTCCTTAATATTACAGCACTTAGTCTTCTTTTCCCCAAATGTATTCTTAATCCTTCGATAAGCTGTGTCTACTTTTCCTAATTTCAGACAATTTTCTATACCTGCACATTTCTCTTTCAACCATTCTTCTTTCGCTTCCTTGCACTTCTTGTTAACCTCATTTCTCAGACGTCTGTATTCTGCTTTCCCCTTTTCAACTCTTAGATTCTTGTGTTTCCGCCTTTCATCCATCAATTCTAGTATATCCTGAGTGATCCACGGTTTTCTACCTATTCTTTCTTTCCTACCAATGTTTTCTTCTGCGGATTTTGTTATTTCATTCTTCAAAAGTGCCCATTCGTCTGCAATTGAAGTTTGTTTAGGGTTTTTCATTAGTCCTTCCTTTATACTCTTCTTGAATCTTTCGTTTACATCCTTCTCTTTCAGTCTGTCTATTGCCCATCTTTTTGGCTTTTGACTTTTCTTCAGTTTCTTCAACTTTAATCTGCATTTCATTACAACCAGATTGTGATCAGAGTTTATGTCAGCACCAGGATATGTTTTACAATCCAAAATCTGGTTTCGAAACCTCTGCTTGACCATAATGAAGTCGATTTGGTAACACCCTGTATCTCCTGCCTCATCCATGTGTATATTCTTCTATTGTGGTTATTGAATAAGGTGTTAGCTATGACCAATTCATGCTTGGTGCAGAATTCTACCAGCCTGCTTCCTCGATCATTCCTTTCACCTAATCCGAAATCTCCTACTATCTTCCCTTCTCTCCCTTTTCCTACCACAGCATTCCAATCTCCCATTACTATAACATTTTCATCACCCTTGATATACCTCAGAATTTCGTCTATTTCTTCGTAGACCTTTTCAACATCCTCATCATCAGCTTGACTGGTAGGCATATAGACTTGTACCACTGTGGTGCAGGTAGGTTTAGTATTGATTTTTGCTACAATAATCCGTTCACTATATTGCTCATAATATTCCACCCGCTGTCCGAGTTTCCTACTCAATATGAGGCCAACCCCTGCTTGGCCATTGTTTGATTTAGTGCTAATGACCCTATAGTCTCCTGACCAAAAGTCCTGTTCTTCCTGCCAGCGCATTTCACTAATCCCAACCAAATCCAACCTCAACCTATCCATTTCCCTTTCTAAGTTTTCTAACCTTCCACTTCCTAACAGACTTCTAACATTCCACGCTCCGATCCGTAGAATGTCAGATTTCCTCTTTGTCACTTCTGTGATGTTAACCCCCTCTCGAGTAGTCCCCACCCGGAGATCCGAACGGGGGACTAGTTTACCTCCGGATTGAAATTTTACAAGGGAGGAGGCCATCATCACATGTAATTATGCATAGAGAGGTGCATATCATCGGGAATAGCATACGGCTGTAGTTTCCCGTTGCTTTCAGCCGTGCAGCAGGACGCAGTGCAGCCATTATTTGGCTTATATTATCAATATCTTAACCGTCTATAAGACTAGTAAAGAATTGATTTATTCTGAAAGGCTGCTACTCCCTTTCAGAATAAGTAAAGAGCAATTCTACTAACAAAAATACTAACCTTCTACCGTACTAACAATTAAATACCAAAATTCTACTAACAAAAAACCGTCAACGACCAACTAGTTCAGAACCTAGTCTGGGATAAAGCAGTCCCTATAAGAGCTAAACAGACGATGTTAAAAGCAATTGTAAACTTAAACAAATTCAAAAAGGAAGCCGGCAGGTACTTCCTGAAACAATATGTTAAAGAATATAGATGAACCTATACACACTGAATAAATGATCCTACCACCTTAGTATATTCTAATATAAATTAGTTGGTTGGTTCCTTAGTTTAAGGGCTGCAACAATGCGGTCATGTAGCCCCGTGTACTTTGGGTGTGTGTAGAATCTGTCTGATAACCGGTGTTAATTGTGATGACTGTATTAGTGTGTGTATCTGTTTTAATTCAAGTAAGGACTGCAGACATTCAATTTTTCCAAGTAGTTCCTACTTTTGCCGCCAAACGCCACCGTCAACGACCAACTAGTTCAGAACTTAGTTATCAGATGCCACCGCAGTCGGCTCTTGACGACGAACGTAGGAACCTAAGAACGTTAGTCAAATGTTTAACCTATATATAATTTAGCTTCACACAGGTGTAATTAGTGGAAGGTTCTTTAACATGCCATAAATCTATGACATGGGACCGCCGGCTTTACTTCCCCTGCGAAGGAAGGCATACTGAGGGATTTTTAACGTTCTTAAAAAATCCGACGACTTCGGCCCGGTTTGAACCCACGATCTTGGGCATAGAAGCTTAGCATGCTATCAACTACGCCACCGAAACCGCTCTAATATAAGTTAATAAGCCATATTTGTGAAGGTCAGTGCCCCCTTGAGCTACCAGCTCACTGGGACTTTCTGTACCCTATAAATAAATAAATACCTGCTGCGAATCATGACATACAGCTTAGAGAGTTGTGTCTTATTGAAGAGAGACATCAGTAAATTACAGTCATGTGAAATAACATTTTTGAGATCAGCTTGGCAGAAAACGAGGAAAGACAGAATCAGAAATGACCGTACCGTATTAAGAAAGATATGCAGATAACATTGGCAATGGAAGAGAGACTGCGTATTGCGAGGTGGAAGTGGTTTGGTCATGTACAAAGGATGCCGGAGACACTTATCACCAGCCAATACTTGGAAAGGAAGGTAACGGGGAAGAGACCCGCTGTACGTCCCAGAAGAAGGTGCATAGACCAAGTTAAAGAAGATCTCCTAACGAGAAGACTGACGTACTAAGATATTAAAGGAGAAACCTATAATGACAGAGTTAGATGAAGGCATATCGTCCACTTAAATCCTACCCGGCCCGCTGGAAGAATCCCTAGATGATAATAATGAATGAGAACAATTTGGAAGAACTGAATAAAAGGCAGAGAGAAATTGCAGAAGTAGGATTGGAAATAAGCTTAACAAAAAGTGAAGTAATCAAAATCAGCAGATGAAATGACAAGATGAAATATGTAAGGTGTAATGGAGAAATTATTACAGTAGAAGCCTTTAAATATCTCGGAAGTACGCTTAGGAGAAGAGGAGACATAAAAGAAGAAATTTCAGAGAGGGTAAAACATTGCTCATAATTTTATTATTGTATGTTGGATATAATTAGAAATTGGGAAATACCTAGCAAAGCAAACATTATGATATACAAGTCATATTATTTACCAATTTTGATCTACGGATCGGAATGTTGTACATGGACAAAGAAAGATGTAAGTAGATTACAAGCTACCGAGATGTGTTTTCTACAATGGGGCCGATAACATAGATGTTAGGCCCCTTAAAACAACAATTATCATCATCATCATGTTTTCTACAAGGATCCTGAGTGAAAACAAGAAGAGGCAGGATAAGAAATAAGACAATATGACACATGCTTCAGGTCAAGACCTTAAAAGAAACTTTGGAGTAAAATAGGCTGAAATGGTTTGGCCAAGTAAAGAGAATAAGAAAGGAGGGACTACCAAGAAGGGCTCTGAAATGGACAGAAGCTGGAAGAAGACCACGAACAAGATGGAGAAAGCAGAGCAATTCAAAGCAAACTAAGAAAAGAGAGTAAACGGCCATTAGCTGCATTTAGAAAATTAATTAATTAATTAATTAACTAGGCTGAAATGTGCAAGAAGGAAGGAAGATTGTTGTTTTACGTGAACGTTAATCTTCATGAGGCTGTCTAGACGTACCCACCTCACTGGCGGCAGAATTCTTTGCAGAGCGCATTGGAAGGGCTGGTGTCACGAAACAACAAATGTTTCAATCGTTTTGGCGATTATGTTGAAAAATGTGTACAAAACAAGTAAACTTTTAGTAATGACATCATTTTGTTATGTCAATCTGTCATTTTTATATAACCCATCGGAGGTTGAGAAAAGAAAAAAACAGCCCTTGAACATGAGTATTCCTTGCAGAATCCCTTCCCTGACCCGTCCTGAAAAGAGAGTAAACGGCCATTGGCTGCATTAAGAAAATTAATTAATTAATTAATTAATTAACTAGGCTGATATGTGTAAGAAAGAAGGAAGATTGTTGTTTTATGTGACCGTTAATTTTGTGATCATGAGCCACGGGTGCTGAAAATTGTATTTATTACCAAGACTAAGAACTTATATTACTCCCAATACTCGCTTATGTTGGCCAGAATAGTCCAAAGCGGGCCTTCCCTCAAAGCAAACTTATAAACATGACTGGCACATCCAATTATACAAAGATCTCAAAACCATAAACCTACATTCTGATATGAAAGACATTACTTGATGCTCGAGTGGCTGTGATAATGCTGGTATTGGGTCCTCCTTCCACTGTGTAGGCTCGGACCTCCACCTTGTACTGCGAGTGCGGGTACAACTTGTCGAGAGTGACGTTGGTGGAGTACACGTCCAGCCGTCCTTGGTTCTCGTCGCAGGTCACGTTACGCCCACACGCCAGATACTGCAAGCACTGGAACAAAGTTAATACAGTCTATGATCGTGTGTATGTAGGTCAGGTTCCAGTTCCAATTCACTTCCTTATGAAGTACTAGCTGAACGTCTGGAATGATCATTTGAAAAAATATGGACTGAAAGTACAGGGTCTTTCATATAAAGTAAGAATGGCAAGCGCCAGTTTTGTTATTCGCTGCTGCGGTGGCCTTGGCCGAGATTTTGGCTTGCCATGGCCCCCTGCTGTACTATTGAAAGCGCTCGCATAGTACATATGAGGGCTGGTTGGTTTTTTTTTTCTCCCGATGGACAGTATAAAAATAACAGATTGGCATACCAAAGTGATTTTACTACTAAATCTTTGCTTGTTTTATTCGTATGTCTCAGCATAATCACCAAAACGATTGAAACATTTGTTGTATCGTTACACCAGCTTTCCAGTGCCCTCGGCAAAATATTCTGCCGCCACTGAGGTGGGTACGTCTGGACAGTCTCCTGAAGTTATTTTCGTTTTTGACGAGGCGTTGCCGCCCAATCATACCTTCAATTCTCGAAAAAAAAGGTGAAAATCATTCAGTGCTGGTTTGGACTAAACGGCAGATGGTCCAAAACTTCCCACTTGAATTCTTTGTAAAAGTCTATCGTAACATTGGTACAGTGTGGTCGTGAATGATTTTCACCTTATTCGATAATTGAAGGTATGGTTGGGCGGCAACGCCTAGCCAAAGAGGAAAAACTTCAGGTGGCTTTCCAGACGTACCCACCTCAGTGGCGGCAGAATATTTTGCCGAGGGCATTGGAAAGCTGGTGTAACAATACGACAAATGTTTCAATCGTTTTGGCGATTATGTTGATACATACGAATAAAACAAGCTAACATTTAGTAGTAAAATCAGTTTGGTATGTCAATCTGTTATTTTTATACAGTCTATCGGAACTTGAAAAAAAAAAAAAAAAAGAGCCAGCCCTCATATGTACTATGCGCGCGCTTTCAATATTACAGCAGGGGGCCATGGAGCGCCACAAGCTCGGCCAAGGCCACCGCACCAGCGAGTAACAAAACTGCCGCTTGCCATTCTTACTTTATATGAAAGACCCTGTAAGTGCTACAAAAACTCCTGCAATGTCTGTTAACAGACAGAGAAGTAAAGATAATATAATGCTGGAGGGTGTACAATTGGAAACAGTAAACCCGTATCAGTACCTTGGATGCTTAATATCAAGTGACAACAGAATACAGCTAGGATTAAATAACCGTATTCAGAAATCAAGTCAATTCTATCAGCAAGTTCGATATCTGCTCTGGAATAAGCAAGTGCCACTAAGATCAAAACAAATTCTGTTTCGAACATACTTTGCTCCTATATTGACTTATGGGTTGGAAACATGCACAACTACCAAAAAAGATGACAGCAGACTTCAGGCTTCAGAAATGAAGTTTCTAAGAAGCATGCTTCAAAAAACTAGGAAAGACAAAGTAAGAAATGAGAGGATAAGAGAACAAGCTGGAATAAATCAGTCCCCGAAGGAGACCATAACTAGGGCACGTTTGCGATGGTTTGGTCACGTCAAACGTATGACAGAAGGAAGAATTGCAAAACAATGGTTACATACTGAAATTACTGGAAAGAGACCTGTTGGAGGACCTAGGAGGAGATGGCTGGACCAAGTGAAGGAAGATATCACATCCAGGGAATCGATTGGGATGAAGTCTTGAAGGAGCAGTGGTACATGAATCGACTAAAATGGAGAGCGCTCGTAAACCACCTCTGGGAAACTGGAGTGGAAACTTGATGATGATGATGATGATGATGAAGTACTAGCTATACCCGGCATGCGTTGCAATGCCAATCAAAGAAACTGTTGCCGTTGTAATTTTGTTTGTTGAAGTGCTTTTGGATGCACAATATTTTTTTTTTTTCCGTTAACTGCCTCTAAACTATTGTAAAATGGATTTACTAATTCAGAAATATTCAGAATGTGCACAAAAACTCACCAAAGTTTCATAACAATCGGATGAATGGTATATGAACGCATACGGGACTTTGTTGAAATGATTTGCGCACCGTCACTCATTTGTTGAATCTACCCGTGCGCTACCTATTGTAATATGGATTAACTAAGTCAGAAAGTTTCGCAGGAGTGTACAAAATAACTCACTAAAGTTTCATCGCAATCGTATGAATGGTTTATAAACACATATGGCACTTTTTTTAAGCGATTCGCTCGCCGTCACTCATTTGTTGAATCTACTCGTGCGCTACCTATTGTAATATGGATTTACTAAGTCAGAAACCTTTGCAGGAGTATACACAACAACTTACCAAAGTTTCATCACAATCAGATGAATGGTATATGAACGCATAAAAGACACACACACAAACTATTACGTAACATTCATTTTTAAATACAGAGGTGTGGAAATTATCAGACTTAAATGAAATATGTAAATCAGTAACACATTTTGTTCAAAATCATTTTATTTTATTTTTATTCCCCTGTTTAGTGATGCTTTCTCCCCTATGGGCTTACAACTTTTCGCATAAGATATTGCGTCTGGGAATTTTCAAAATTTGAGATTCTGAGGGACACCTGAGCTGGGTCCGGCTTTTTTTTTTTTCTTTTCTTTGGAATGTACCAGCGAAATCAGGTGACTTCAATTCATTGCGCGCAAATCTTTGAATAGTACAAGATTGGACCATCAGTAACAAATGACTTCAAATTCCTTAACAAATTCCTGAAATTATACACCAAAAAAAAAAAAAAAAACTCGAATAAATTAATCAAAACGAAAGTGTAACATTCTGCATTGGCAAGGTTACTCATTTTGTAGAAATTATAAAAATTCATTTTAGTCCGATGTTAAAAGAAAATGTAATAAAGACTAATAATTAAACGTTTGCAATAATTTCATCACCTTGCAAACAATTTTACTGCATTAATTCATAAAAAAGTAAAAATGAAATGTTGGAAAACTGGCGTTCAGTCTAAAAATTTGCACACCTCTGTACCTAGGTACAGTAGAACCTATCTCGTCTGCCCTCGGCTGGTCCACTGCTCCGGTTGATCCGACCATGCTCGAGCCGATCTTGACTCGACTACCAGTCGCCCCATTGTTGTTATCGCTCGTCCGTTTTAGTGCTCCGTCATCTCTTGTGTAGTTTCTGTCATTGTCTGTGTTTTGTACAGTACGTACTGCACTGTGAATTTTTTAGTGCTCACTGATCGTTGGTTTTTGTGGATCAAGAAATGGAGAGACACTGCTGCTAAGTCTAGAATTTCATCTTCTAAATATATTTCTTTATTTATTTATTGTATGGCTTTTAGTGCCGGGAGTGTCCGAGGACATGTTCGCCTCGCCTGAGACTGTAGGTGCTTCCAGCGGACACCCGAAAGGGTGAGCTACAAGTTACGTTCAATTTCAAGTAGTACCAACTTTCGCCACCAGATATCAATGATACCTAGTGGTGAACGTTGGAACTTTGATAGAGCGTTCTGACGAAACCTAACCTAACAATTTTGCTTTACACAAGTTTAGTCTGTGAAAGGATCTTTTACATGCCATAAATCTATGACATGGGACCGCCGGCTTTACTTCCCCTCCGAAGGAAGGCATACTGAAGGATTTTTAACGCTCTTAAAAAGTCCGACGACTTCGGCCGGGTTTGAACCCGCTATCTTGGGCACAGCAGTTCAGCATGCTACCGACTTCGCCACCAAAGCCGCTATCTTCTAAATAAATAAAAAAATCTATAGCTGACTTTCTTCCTAAGTAATTTTGTTACTAGTGTACAGGTTACCTTCAATTTTTACAGTATTGTACAGTATTGCTCTTTTTCAATATGTAACAACAGCTTTTGTGCCGTTTACTGTATTGCAATGTTTTTATTGTAGACAACAATATGCTTACTGTACATACTGTACGTGTACAGGGTCTTTCATATAAAGTAAGAACGGCAAGCCGCAGTTTTGTTATTCGCTACTGCGGTGGCCTTGGTCGAGCTTGTGGCGCGCCACGGCCCCCTCCTTTAAGCGTGTGTACTGTATGAAATATTACCTTATAAAAGATGCTGGAAGTGTCATCCTTCCAGAGTTATACAGGCATTGTAACTGGTAACCACATTCTGGCTGACGCAAGCGAGTTTGCCACTGTATCTGATTTTTAATTTTATGCTTTTTATTGAGCACTGAGTCAGTGGTGTCAAACTTATTTACGATTACGTGAATCTGTGCTAGTGAAGGTGGTACTTCATCAGGAAATTGCTGAACAAATGTATCATGTACCCGCCGAGCCGACTCGTACTTAAAATAAGTTTTACATACAAAAATACGATGTTGTAATGATAACTGTCTCATGTTAACATCTGAGGTTCAGACTGGCGACTGAACACCTGCACGTTTATTGCAAGGTCGAGTACAGTATACACTATGCGCGCACTTTCAATACTACAGCAGGGGGCCGTGGCACGGCACAAGCTCGGACAAGGCCACTGCAGCAGCGAATAACCAAGCCGCCGCTCACCGTTCTTACTTTATATGAAGGACCCTGTAGTAGCCATTTTTTGAGTTCAGAGATTTGTTTATTTTAATGTAAATCCATATTTTTTCTGATAGTCCGACCTTTTTTGCGTTCTAACCAAACCCTGAAAGAAACTTATTTGAGTGCATGTGTGTACAATGTAACCCAGTGTAATATATGGAACCAATAGGAGAAGGGGGAACATGTCTCAGCTTTATTCGACTCCATAATGGAATCCATTAGGTCCGTATTGACAAGAAATGTTATGCCACAATTTGAGGAAAAACTCCATCAATCAATACCTTTTATTTTCAAAACAGTTAGATAGGGGACATGTTTCGTGCTATTTTTCTTAGCCCTTCTTCAGCCCTGACTTAAGTAGTAATTAGACAATCAATCTTTGTACATGACCTTTCATCAAATAAAAAAACATGCATAAAAGACACTGCAAACAAAAATGTTAAAAACACTATAAAAACACATTAAAACACACTAAAAACACCGTGAAATAACTCTGTATAAATGCTGTGTCAAGTTTGATGAAGCCTGATTCAAACATGACTTGTTGTTACAATATAACCAAATTGTATGCTGTGTCATTGATTATGCCATTTCCTATATGACATTTTTCTTGATGGGGCAGTTTTGCCACGTAAAAATATTAAAAAACACTAACAGCACTATAAAACATCTATTGTGACTATTGCGTCATGTAAATCCATGTTACATTGATTCCGGGCCTTGATGTATACTGGAGCTAATCATCATCATCATCATCGTACAGTTCCAGTTTCCCGGGTACTGTTTATGAGCCTCTTCCACTTCAACCTGTCCATATACAACTTTTCATGGAGAACATCATCCACTGTCCATCCTCTGATCGCTGGATCATGTCCATCCATCGGGTTCTAGGTCTTCCTACAAGTCTTTTTCCATCCACCTGTCTTTCCAAATTTATTCTGGCTGATCTTGTAGGCTCCATCCTCATCACATGCCTGTACCACCGTAGTCGAGATGTGCTGACTCGGTCTAATAGGGATGTCTTTATTCCAGCTTGTTTCCTCACCTCCTCGTTCTTTAACTTGTCCATCTTGGTCTTCTGGAGAGTGGATCTAAGAAATTTCATCTCTGAAATGACATATCAGAACCAGCTAAGATCCGCAAAGGTGTGCGACAAGTTTGTTTGCTGTCCCCTGGACTGTTCAATGCCTTCGCTGAAGTTATAACAAAGTGGTCTTTTAAAGGTTCTAATATGGGAGTGAAAGTTGGTGGAAGACCTATCCAGAATATTAAATTTGCTGATAATCTGGCATTATTTGCAGTAAATCCGCATACATTAACAAACATGTTGCAATGTTTACAATAATGGAGCTACAGAATACGGAATGAAAATCAATTTTAAGAAGACCAAGTTTCTTGTGATAAGTAAGCATCAACACCAACTAAATATAACCATAAATAAAGAACCAGTACAACAGGTTAGTCGATTTAAATACCTTGGTCAGATCTTCACAGTAGACCTACGATGTGAAGTTGAAATAAGGAGCCGTATAGCCATGACCAAGCAGGCATTCCGTGAAAAGCATTCTCTAATTTGTCAACACTCGATGTTCCTCAGCCTTAGAAAACAACTGGTTAAGACCTACATATGGCCAGTTGCAATGTACTGCAGTGAGACCTGGACAATGAATAGAGGTGACATTAAACGACTAGAAGCGTTTGAGATGTGGTGTTGGCGCCGAATGGTAAAGATCAGCTGGGTAGAGAAAATGACCAACATAACGGTGCTGGATCGAATAAAGGAAAAACGGAAAATGATCCTCCAGATCACTTGGCTTGGCCACAGGTTACGACATGGTGGCCTGATGATCGACATACTAGAAGGCAAAATACCTGGAAAACGCCCTCGCGGGAGGCCACGGAACACTTTAATGAGATCCTTCCTAAATAGCTCTGGCCTATGAAGTTATGAAGTGGTCAAAAGGACAGCATAAGACCGAACAACGTGGAAAAGACTCATTGTAGGGGCAGACCAGTCGCTTGACATGATGATGATGATGATGCTTGCAGTCTTGATGCATCTCTCTTTGTAAGGGTGCATGTTTCAATACCATTGGTCAATATTGGTATTAAGTAGCTGTAAAACATCGCCAGTTTAGTTGGTTTGGAATCATGTCATCCCATAGAAGTGTCCTTACTTGTTGGTAGAATTCTGATCCCTTTTGCATTCTGTTGGTAATTTCTTTACACTTCCAAGGTAAGGAAAACTACCCACACTCTCCAGCTGGTGGTCTCCTAGTTTAACACTTGCTGGACGCCCATCTCTGTAGACTGCCATCACCACTGTCTTGGTCTTGCTGATGTTGAGGTTATATTCCTGGAACTGGGATTTCCATACATTGAGTCTGGTCTGTACTTCTTCTTCTGTTTCACCCCAAATCATGATGTCATCAGCAAAGGCCACTGCATGCAATTCACCTAACTTTTCCTTGGAGCTAAAATGTGTGAAAATAACTCAGCACAGGGGTGTTTATTCATCTGGAAATACAAAGCAGTTAAAATGTTAAAGGAATCCCTCCAAGGAGCAAGTCAGGTGGAGTGTCTCTGTCTTACCTTATATGCTACTTCATAGTGATGAATGATTCCATTGGGGAATTTCGGAGGCTCCCAAATGAGGACGAGCTCATTGACCAAGGCTTCCCTCACGGCAAGCTTAGTGACAGTTGAGGGGCCTGCAAGAAATAAATGGCACATCATTCCCTCTACAGAAACATCTATTAAAACAATTCTCTGACAGGATCTTTAAGAAAGCCTTAGAGAATACCAATTTAGGAGTTAGAGTGAATGGTGTTGTGCTAAATATGATTAGATATGCTAATGACACACTGATCATTTTGTGATAGTCTTGAAGGTCTTCATCAATTACTAGACAATATCAGCACAACATCTGAAGAATTTGGATTCCATATTAATGTATGAGTCGTAGGAAAATGCTCAAGGACATGATAGCACGAGTACAATGATTATATGATGAAACTAAGAGCTGTGTATAGGTCCAGGATGGTAAGTCAGGTTGGTTCGAAACAAAGAGCAGAGTCCAACAGGGAAGTTGCTTTTCACCGCTCCTCTTCATTATCATAATGGATAAAGTTTTAAAAGCAAGGATCAAGATACTAATGTCTTAGTTTTTCGCCGATGATGTCTTGGTATGGGGCGAGTCAGAAGAGGAGGTGCAAGCTAGACTAGATCTTTGGCAGAATGAATTTGCGACCATGGGTCCTAAAATCAGCAAAACCAAGACAGTTGGTTTGGTGATGAGTAGAAATCCTTCAACGGTCCATCTACGACTTGGAGATGAGGAGATAAATGCTGTAGACAAATACCAGTATTTAGGTACTGTAGTATTCTTTCCTCAGACAATACCATACATCAAGAGATTAACAACAGAATACAGAAAGCTTCCAATTTCTATCAGGCTGTGTCCTATTCTAACATACGGACTGGAAGCAGCAACTCTTACTGGACCAACAAACGGTTGTCTCCAGGCATTAGAAATGAAGTTCCTCCGTTCTTGCCTTCAAAAGACGAAAATGGATAAAATAAGGAATGAGGATATCCAACAACAACTGGGATTGGAAAGGAGCCTGCTGGAGACACTCAAACTCAAGAGATTGAGATGCTATGGTCACATGAAGAGGATGGCTCCCCACAGGATACCTCGAGTGTCCCCGGGAAGAGACCAAGAGGAAGACCTCGCGATATGTGGGAGATCCAAATTTATAAGGACCTTGAAGCTAGAGATAAGAACTGGTATCAAATACAAGAACAACAGTTATGGATGGATGGACAGGACAAATTGGAGACATGTCATTTATAACTGCACCCGGCTTGCTGGAGCAACTAATATTGCAAGATGGCCGACTAGGACGTGGCTGAAGACAAGTGTCCTGGCTTCAGAACATCAAGGGTGGTCATGGATTCGATCTGCAGGAGAATTGTTCCAGCTTGCGGAAGATAGAAATGCCTTTGCCTAGTGATCGCCAATGTTCAGGGGACCGAACATGGCACTTGAAGAAGAAGAAGATTAAACCTATGGTGGTACAAATCCTGCTATTTTGAAATTACAGGTAATCCAAACATAATCCTGTGATACACTCACTCAGAAGACTTGTATGGGATACGAAGATCCCGCGCCGATCTCACAAAATGCCTCCACTGAACTCTGTTTTGGGCGAGTTCTTGCTAGTTGTCCACATTCAGATGTCTACAAAGTTTGGAGATTTCATTTTTCCAGGAACTTTATGGTCTTCCCACAGGCCTTTTTCCTCTTGGTTCTTCTTGAAAGATTTGTAAGACCATCCTATCATCTCGCATCCTTAGTAAATGACCTACCCATTGAAGTATTCAGGTGTTAATGATGTTGAGTATTGGTGCTTGCTGTAATAGTAAGTGTATGTCTTTATTTGATCTTTTTTTCCAGCCTTGAGATGCGGGGTCAAAATATGGTCCAAAAATTTTCCTGTACACTTTATTTTCAAAAACTTGCAACTGGTGTTCTTCCTGTTTTGTTAAACTCCATGATTCTGCACCTTAAGTTAGAACTGGCCTAATGATGGTATTGTATATTTTCAATTTTGTATTTCTCGTCAAAAATTTGGATATGCACTAAATAGTACTATGACCTTACCGAGTTTCATTAAAATCGTTCAGCCATTCAGATTTTATAAGGGGGAGACATAAACATATACACACATGGACAAAAGGTGATCTCATTAGCCCTTTTTTTTTCATAAATGAAAATAATTGATTAATTGAAAATCTGCCTGATCAATACTATGAGAAGTTGTTTAATGAAATATTAAATGACGTACATGTTGTGGAATATCAATGATTCCATCCTCAGCGTGAACAATATTATACCTTAAAAACTAGTTAAACGTTGTCAAAAAAATGGATATCCTTACAAATAGTGCATATATATGAATTGTTGTGCAATTAGACAAACTGCTTTAAAATACTTTATGTTCGACGATGTCGAAATGTGAATATTATATGTCAGAAAACTGTATCATAATGATGGTCATTATATTACTGTTTTCCATTATGATACAGTTTCTCCAGCCAATCAGAGCTCATTCATTGACCAATTAGGTAAGGATACCTTCGCGCATGCGCTCAAAATCCAACATGTCGGATATGAACATAGCATCTTTCTATATAAATTACCGACATGGAAAGTGCACCGTCCATATGTTCACGTAAATAAACTGGCGAATATGAGACAAGAAATAGCACTGTACCTTAATATCTCCGACTCCATATTCTACACAGCGCATTGCTTTCAAACGACTTCGGTGTCAGTTTGACTGAATGCTGCTGCTCATCGGTGTTCGGCAGCCTATATTCATATGACATTGCCAAGCAGACAGAGCGCATGCGTCGGTCGGTCAGAGAACTTGGAAAACAGAGATATCAAACCCAGCGTTTGCACTCCAATCACAAAATTCAAGTGACTGAATCTCAACAGATATTTATGAATATATATGTTAAAACATATTATAAAGTTATAATTATCGTCGAACATAAACAGTCGTATGCAACTCGCCTATAATGGTAATTAAGACACTCGTATGAAAATTATAAAACTCGCTTACGCTCGTTTTATAAACATACTCGTGTCTTAATTATTGCCATTATAGGCTCGTTGCATAAAGTACTAATGTTGAATTCTATTAGCATTTCGAAAAATGTATTAATAAAGGACTTCTTTATTCAAATGTAGATATGTGAGAAGCAATGTAAACCATCGTTAAAATTTGAAGAATTTCCGATAGTAAACGTAAATAAATATTATCAAAAATCAGTCGAAAATTCAAGATGATTCTTCACTCTGTAGATTTATCTGATCCACCTACAGTTCTTATCCTCGACCCTTCCTTCCTTAACTAAGTTTACCATTTTTTTTAAATGGTTAATGTGTCATCATCATCATCTGTTTGGAACATAAGCCTCGCCACTTAGTCCTTTCTTCCCACCACCTCTCCAGTGTCACTCTGGTCCAGTCCTCGCCTCTCTTCTTGACATATTCCTCCACTCCTTTCAGCCATCTATCTCTTGGTCTTCCCCTTGGTCGTTTCTTCTGCATCTGCATCTCATGTATCCTCCTGGGAATCTTCTTCTCTTCCATTCTCTTTAAGTGTCCATACCACCTCAGTCTTGATGTCTCAATCCTACCCTGCAAGGGCTCCTCTTTCACTATTTCCCTGACCTTTTCATTCCTCACCCTGTCTCTTCTTGTTACTCCGATCCTACTTTGTAGGAACATCATTTCACTTGCCTGTATTCTGCTTATGTCTCTTTTCTTCATTATCCACATTTCTGATGCATAGGTCAGTATCGCTTCTGTATAACACTTCCTTGCTTTTTTGTGGGATATCTTGATTCCACACTAAGCTCCTATTGCTTCTCAGAAATGCTTCTGCCTGTCTGCCACGTTCCGTAATCTCTTTGTCATTTCTCCCATTTTCCTCCACTATACTTCCCAAGTACTTGAGACTGTTCACCTTCTTCAGTTGTCCACCTCCAAGTGTTATCCCACTCATTGGTCTGTCCTTTTTCCTGGTCGTTAACAGGATCTCACATTTACTGATGTTGAACTTCCATCCGTACTCTCCCACTGTTTCTTCCCAAGCCTTCAGTTGCTCCTGAATTTCCTCCTTCTTGTTTCCCCAGACCATGAGATCATCTGCAAACACCATTGCTTTCATCTTATCTTCTCCTATCTTTCCTGCTACCCATGTCATTACCTCGTCCATTACAACAATAAAGAGAAGGGGTGACAGTGCACTACCCTGTTTCAGGCCACTCATTTGTCTGAACCAGTCTGTTCTTAATGTTGCATTCTATAAATGAAAATAGACTAAAAACAAGATGATATTTAAAACTCAGCAATTCTACACCGGCCGTGAAAGCCAATATACCAAGATGATGTTTGTTTAATTCAAGATACCTGCTTGTTTTGTTAGGACGTCCAAGGGTTCTGAGCTGGGTGCAGTTCCATTGGTGGTGATAGCCTGAACCCTAACTTTATAGTTGGTGTATGGGAATATATTGTGTTCCAGCAACATGTAGGAGCTGTTGGTGACTCCGTACAAGTAATCACTGCTTCCATCTCTCAGGTACACATGGAAGGACTCGGTTGGACAAGCTGTGTATTCATTGGCAAAATACTGAAACATAAAACATAGTGTTAGGGAGATGAATGGATTTTGAGTTGAGTCTATTATTTAATGCATATATGAGGGTCATTCCATAAGTCATGGCAACTATATTATATCTTTCGATAATGCTACAGCGTACACGATGAGCATTGAACCGTTAAGGCCGTGTGATATCTCAATAACTTTCTTCGACTTTTCCCTATTAATTTGGGTCACCAGAGCCAACCAGGCTTATTTTGGTTTTGGCCAGGGATTTAAGGCCGGATGCCCTCGTGTGATATCTCAATTTTTTTCGTAGTCAGTCTACCTTCCAGTTAGGCTTTTCCCACGGACTCGGTGAGGGATCCCACCTTTACCGCATCTATGGGCAGTGTCCTAGAGCTTGACATCGGGTCGGGGGATACAACTGGGGAGGCGGTACTAACACCTCGCCCAGGCAGCGTCACCTGCAAAGCGAACGGGGGTGGAGAGGGGGGGGGGGGGCATCATGAGGGATGGGACGGAATGGGAGGGATAGACAAGGAAGAGAGAAGAAGGCAGCCGTGGCCTGTCAGTAGGTACAACCCCGTCATTTGCCGAAGACAAAGTGGGAAACCACGGAAAACTACTCTGAGGATGGCTGAGGTGGGAATCGAACCCCCTCTACTCATTTGGGCCACCCGAGGCTGTGTAGACCCCGTTCCAGTCCTCGTACCACTTTTCAAATTTCGTGGCAGAGCCGGGAATCAGACCTCGGACCTCCCGGGTGGCAGCTAAGCACGCTGACCACTACACCACAGAGGCGACTTGGGAATAGCAATAGGACAATATAATGAGAACATGATCGGTGATAACATTTGGAGGCTAATACGAGAAAGTTCGTACACACACAGAAGAAGTACCATAAATATTCATTGTTAAAGTTTGTTTGTATTGTTTATTTTTTTTAGATTGATGTTAACTATGTTTTGTACATAAATGTGTTGTGAAATGAAAATCCACAGCCTGCTTCCAGTCTCCGACCGGGTCAGGAATGGAATGAATGAAGCCCCCATCTAGCGGCGAGGATATGAATGTGCCGGCTGCCAAGGCCTGATGCACTCCTTTGGGGCAATGATTAAATGCAAGACAGATGAAATGAAATGATAGTGGAGAGTGTTGCTGGAATGAAATTGTGACAGGGAAAACCGGAGTACCCGGAGAAAAACCTGTCTGCCTCCGTTTTGTCCAGCACAGATCTCACATGGAGTGACCGGGATTTGAACCACGGACCCAGCGGTGAGAGGCCAGCGTGCTGCCGCCTGAGCCACGGAGGCTATAACATAAATTGTGTTGTAAATATATAAATTAACGTTTGCTTCAAATTTGAACTTTCGTTGTGGTAGCTACAAAAGCAAACTTTATTCGGCAAAACTATTTTTTCTTTCATTAGTTAGGCAAGTCAAATCAAAATTAGACATCCAGAACCCAGACTCAAAATTCGTGTTGACTTGTGTGATCAATCTAACTGTTTTGGTCTTTCATTATGACAGTTTCTAAAGTGCTGCTATTAGCACCTTCTTCTTTCTTTATGGCCTCTATGGGACCACGGGCAGCTCTGCCATGGTTTGGGTCTGTTTCCTTTTCTCCTAACAGAACCTCTTCATCCACTGTCTTCTTCTCTCCCGCTCTTCCTCGGAAATCCTTAGTGTTCTCTTTTCTTTGTCTTCCCATTGATGATTCTCAATCCTTTTATGGTATCCTTCTCTGTCAATCTGTTCCGTTATGTCGGTTAGTGCATATTTATTTCTCCAGTGTGGCTTCGGTGGCGTAGTTGGTAGCACGCTGAACTGCTGTGCCCAAGATAGCGGGTTCAAACCCGGACGAAGTCGTCGGATTTTTTAAGAGCGTTAAAAATTCTTCAGTATGCCTTCCTTTGGAGTGGAAGTAAAGCCGGCGGTCCCATGTCATAGATTTATGGCATGTAAAAGATCCTTTCACAGACTAAACTTGAGTAAAGCAAAATTGTTAGGTTAGATTTCGTCGGAACGCTCTATCAAAGTTCCAACGTTCACCACTAGGTATCATTGATATCTGGTGGCGAAAGTTGGAACTACTTAAAATTGAACGTAACTTGTAGCTCACCCTAATAAGGGGGTCCGCTGGAAGCAGCTACAGACTCAGGCGAGCCGAACATGTCCTCGGACACTCCCGGCACTACAAGCCATACGATAAATAAATAAATAAATAAATAAATATTTCTCCAGTTCTCTGTCCCTTCCACCTTGATCCTCATCTCAGTCCAGTCCTTCCGAAGTTCAACCACCCATTTGCTTCCTGTTTTTGCTCTTGTCCTCCCTGTTGTAACCCATATCCTTCTAGTCAATCTCCACATATCCATCCTAGACTAATCACATGTCCAGCAAATCGTGGTTTTTTTTTTCAGTCTTATTTCTTCTGAGATAGTCCTCATATTTTTGTATAGTTCATTTCTTGATCTTCGTACCCGTCTTTCACCTCCTCTTTTTGGTCTCAGTATTTTCCATAGCATTTTCTCTCTTCCTTCTCCAGTTGTTCGGCTCCACGCCTGCCTAGTGTCATAGTCTCTGCAGCATACAAGACAGCATTCCTTACTGTTGTTTTGTAGTGTCAAATTTTTGCTTCCGTAGATATATTTCTTTTATTGTACCGTACATGTCTCTGGTCACCATGTAGGATATTCTCATTCTTTTCACCCTCTCCTTTATCCCCTCCTTACCTCTGTTCGCAGTGGCTTCGGTGGCATGCTGAGGTTCTATGCTCAAGGTCGCAGGTTAAAACCCGGCCGAAGTCGTCGGATTTTTTAAGAGTGTTAAAAATCCCTCGGTATGCTTCCTTCGAAGGGGCAATAAAGCCGGCGGTCCCATGTCATAGATTTATGGCATGTAAAAATACCCTCCACTAATTACACTTGTTTGAAGCTAAATTAAAGGTTAGATTTGACTAACGCTCTTAGGTTCCAACGTTCGTCGCCATGTGCCGACTGTGGTGGCATCTCGTAACCAAGTTCAGAACTTGTTGGTCGTTGACGGTGGCGTTTGGCAGCAAAAGTAGGAACTATTTGAAAATTGAATGTCCGCATTCCTTACTTGAATTAAAAACAGGTAACACACACTAATACAGCCATCACAATTAATTAACTCCAGTTATCAGACAGACTCTACACACACCCAAAGTACACGGGGATACATGACCGCGTTGTCGCAGCTCTTAAAAAATCCGTCGTCTTCGGCCGGGTTTGAACCCGCGACCTTGGGCATAGAAGCTCAGCATGCTACCAACTACACCACCGAAGCCGCCATATTATAGTGTAAGTTGTAAATCAAGATGGTTAGTTAGTTATTGAGGTTTTAAGGGGCGGAACAGCAAGGCCATGTGCCCCGAATCAAAATAAAACTCTATATATGCCCCTGGTGAGACAGGAGAGTCAACATTGATCAGAAGACCGAGTGGTACATTGTGGCCCTTCCCTAAGGAGGACAAGACACAAAAACAAAAATAACAGAACATGGTTTTTATATTAATGTATTAAGTACTTACCTTCCAAGAGAGATTAAATTTATTTTTCTCCACCAAGGCAGCTGCCAGTTCATAAGTAGGTTGTTCAGGCACTACAAAGAGAAAATACTGTATGTGTGTTTGCACAGGTCATTCATTCATTCAGTGAGAGAATATTTCACAAATAGTGGTTTGTTTGGATTTGTATTGATTTACAATTGTTATTTTCCTTAATTTAAGGAAAGGGAAAATAAATGCATTCTATATATTTTAAAAAATATATATTTTTCTTTTCTGAATACTGTAATTGGTGTGATTTAGCTCGGTCAGAGATAAGCTTGTTGTTTGAGGTGACCTCGTTTCTTTTCTCCCTTAATAATTGAATAACTGAATGCATAGTTGTAAGTCTCTCCACCAGGGGAGGGAAGAGCGAAGGCAAGGGAAAACAGAAGAAGGGAAGAGGGAAGGTAAGGGAAGATTAGAGGGAAGTGGGAAGTGAAAAGGGAAGGGATGTGGGACGAGAAAGTGAATGAGGAGAGGGAACAGAAGGGAAGAGGAAGATGAGAGAGAAGAGGGAAGGGAAGGGGGAAAGAAAATGGATGATGAAAGGAAAAGGGAAGAGGGAAAGCACAGAAAAAGGGAAGATGAGAGGGAAGGGAAGGGGGAAAGAAAAATGGATGATGAGAGGGAAGAGGGAAGGGAAAATGGATGATGAGAGGGAAGAGGAAAGGAAAGGGGAAGAGGGAAGGCACAGGAAAAGGGAAGATGAGAGGGAAGAGGGAAGGAAAAATGGATGATGAGAGGGAAGAGAAGGGAAGAGGGAAGGCACAGGAAAAGGGAAATGGGAAGGGAAGAGGGAAGAGAAATAGTAAGAGAGGGAAGAGAAGAGGAAAGGAAAAGGGATGATAAGAGCAAAGGGAAGAGGGAAAGGAAAATGAAAGAGGAGAGGGAAAAGAAGGGAAGAGGAAAGGATTGTTGTTGTTTTAAGGGGCAGAACTACGAAGTCATCTGCCGAAGAGGAAAGGAAAAGGGATGAGGGAAAGCAAGGGAAAAGGGAAGATAAGAGGGAAGGGAAAAGGTCCACTTAGTCAATACAAATAAATAAATATTATTCATTATTGTAACATTAACCGACAGTAGTGGCTACGCTGGCTAAAGCGCAGCATTAGATCATGGGGCCAAGCTCTCTGCTGACTCGGTAGACGCGTGGGTTCGAGCCCCACCGTCGGCCGTCCTTGAAATGGTTTTCCGTGGTTTCCCATTTTCAACACCAGGCAAATGCTGGGACGGTACCTTCTGACAGGCCACGGCCGCTTCCTTCCACATCCCTGCCCAGTTTCATTCACCATCATTCATTTCATCTCTCATTAACTCCTCTCATGAGGTTGGCGTCAGGAAGGGCATCCGGCCGTAAAAACCATCGCCACAAAGACTTCCATCGCATCTCATCCCCGACCCCGTTGGAAAAACGGGAATAATAAGGGGTAGACATACATACTAAAACATTGAGGAAAACAAACATTAGCCTTCCTCATGGTACGGTAAATTAGATGAAGATATAGTAGATAAATCAAGGAATGAAATAATAAGAACGCAGGCTGAAATTGAAGAACCCTTATGTGAATAGATTGCCAGATCAAAGATGAAATGGTTTGGACACATTATGAGGATGGAGAATGGAAGAATAAACAAAGCTTTGAGGCCTTTTTTCAGTGTTGCCTTAATATTATACCTTTCAGTTGGTCAACACAAAAATAATTCCAATCACTGAAATATGTGAAAAATAACCTGAAATAAATTACATGTGGTTAAGATATATACAGGATGTTTCAGAAATACTTTTACAAACTTTGGGGATTGGTTCCTTACACCAAAACAAGAAACAAAGTTCATATACACATATGTCCCAAAATCATTCGTTTTCACTTTATTAATGAAAGAACATTGTACAGTGACACATTAATTGACAGCCTGTTTGGAAGTGTTTAACACATGAACTCATATCAAAGAAGGTTCCTGACACCACAGATAAAAGTCTAACGGACCGTGCAAGCCATGGAACGGGTCCTCCTCTACCCAACCACTTGTCCTGGAAGATCTATGTCAGTGCAGTGCAAACGAGGTGACTAAAGTGCATCCACCACATACGTTATCGTATTTGCAGGGGCACATTGTCATGCAGTAAGTCTGAAAGGGTGTTCTGGATAAAGTCTCTGGAGACAGCACCTGTAAGACGTATGGACCTACAATGCCAGCTCACACATTAATCCTAAACTGGTGCTGATGGCGAGCCTGTCTCGAACACCTGTGCATTTGACAGTTTTTCCATCTGTCGGTGTCAGGAACCTTTTTTGATATGAGTTCATGTGTTAAACACTTCCAAAGAGACTGTCAATTAATGTGTCACTGTACCTATACAATCTTCTTCTTCTTCTTCTTCTTCTTAGCATCATCCCGTAGGAACGGGGTCTGCTTTTTGGATCAATGCACGCCATTTCTTGCGATCTAATGCTTCGCGTGATTTCAAGTTTCTTGATCGTAAATCGGCGTTAATGGTGTCGAGCCACCGCAATTTTGGTCTCCCACGCTGTCTCTGGCCGTCGACCATTAGATAGTAGGCCGAGCCGATGACTGAACTTTGTGGTGCACGGACAACGTGCCCATACCAACGGAGTCTCCATTCCTGCATTTTCTCATTGATTGGAGCCACGCCAGCTGTATGTCGAATCGTTGTGTTGGGGATATGGTCGAGCAGAGAAATGTCTAATGATCTTCGCAGCATCCGCATTTCCATGACATGAAGCGAGTGCTCAGCACTTCTAGGTGCTGGCCAATACTCGGTACCATATAATGCAACTGGTCTCACCATTGTGTGGTATATCTTTGATTTTAGGCAGATAGGCATCTTCTTATCACAAAGAACACCGGTGACATCTCTGAATCGCATCCAAGTCGCATTGATTCGTGCTCGCACATCTTCATTCACAGAGCTGTCCCCATTCAATCGTGAGCCTAGGTATAGGAATGTATTTACATTGGTAAATGTTCTTTCATTAATAAATCAAAAACGAAGAATTTTGGGACATATGTGTATATGAACTTTTTTTTTCTTGTTTTGGTGTAAGGAACCAATCCCCAAAGTTTGTAAGTATTTCTGAAACACCCTGTATATTGTAATGGACTATTGAAGAAAAATAATAAGAAGAAGAAGACAAATAATATGAAAACTCTTCAAGACAGACATGTTTTTATGAAAGTTGCTCAAATTCAAATTACAGAGTGACGGCTGTATAAATGAAGATGTGCGAGCAAGAATCAATGCAACTTGAATGGGATTCAGAGATGTAACTGGTGTTCTTTGTGATACGAAGATGCCCATCCACCTAAAATCACGTATATACCGCTCAATGGTGAGGCCAGTGTTGGCCAGCACCTAAAAGTGCTGAGCACTCGCTACATGTCATGGAAACGCGGATGCTGAGAAGATCGTTAGGCATTTCTCTGCTCAACCACATCAACAACACAACGATCCGACAACTAGCTGGTGTTGCTCCAATCGATGAGAAAATGCAGGAATGGAGACTTTGTTGATATGGCCCATGTTGTACGAGCACCGCATGGTTCAGTCATCAGCTCAGCCTATCATCTCACTGTTGAAGGCCAGAAACACCGTGGGAGACCAAAGCTAAGATGGCTAGACACTATAAACTCAGATCTAAGATCAAGAAGCCTCAACCCACAGGAAGCGCTTCGTCCAAATAAATGTCGTGCGTTGGCCCGAAAAGCGGACCCCTTTCCAACGGGAACACGCTAAGAAGAAGAAGACTCAAATTCAACTCAGGTTATTAATTAAAACATTTTACTAAAGCTTATACCAAAACTGGTTGTCAAAGCAGCCTCTAGACATTTCACAACTTCAGATAAGTATCAACAGTAGATCTTTGAACACCTTAATAGTACACAAACAATATTTATACAGGGTGTCACAAAAATATACAGCACAAAATGCAGGACACATTCCCCACACTTAGACAAAGAAATTATGTTATAAGAACATAGGTCCGGAAACGCTTTGTTTCCATTTAACACCTCATTGTCTTCAACTTATTAATCATGGGAACACACGAGAACGGAACGTACCAGAGTACCACATACAGCTTATTCTCACAGGAGATGTTCAATATGCCCTCCGTGCGCATTAATGCATGCATCAACCCGCTGTCTTAGTGAATCTCGGATGCGCTGATGTATCCCTGGCGTATTGCATATGGTTTTGCAGCCTTCCATATGACTGGCACGGAGACTCTGAACATCTTGTTCAGGGGTTTGATACACAAGAGCTTTCAAATGTCCCCACAAATAAAAGTCCAGTGGGTTTAGGTCCAGAGAGCATGGAGGCCAGGCAATTGGTCCACCTCTACCTATCCATCTGTCACCGAAACTGTTATTTAGAAGCCGACGGACATTAACATTAAAATGAGGTCGTACTGATCACTGGAACAATTGATGTTACCGTAAGTCGCATGTAAAACCAAACACTGGCGGTGCACCTACGATAATGACAACGTAACCAACAGGGCATGTTCCCCATGATTCGAACGTTCTGTTCTTGTGTGTTTCCCATGCTTAATGAGTTGGAGACAATGAGGTATAACATGGAAACATAGTGTTTCCGGACCCATGTTCATATAACATAATTTCTTAGTCTACGTGTGAGGAATGTGTCCTGCAATTTGTGCCATACATTTCTGTGACACCCTGTATTGTAGTTATAGCTTTTAATCAGCACAACAGAGTACTTGTAGTACATTTCCGCATATTAGTTTACAATTCTACTGTAGTTTTAGGGCTTACCGCTTAACTGCATCACAGCAATGGTGTTACACCTTCATAGATTAGTTTGAAGGAGGAAAACTGTTTTGTTGATGGGATCGTCATTTCTAAGTTTTATACATTTTATGGCAACTGAAGAGCAACTGATATACATAGTTTACAAATACCAAATATCTACAAGTTAATGTCTAAGTCTTTAATCCATTGAAGGGCTGAAGCTGTCACTTCAAAGAAATCTTCTGGGCTTCCAGAATAAGCTCTTCTGCTGCAGGATGTTACAATGTGTTTGATGGTCTGGTGTTCACTGCCACAGTCACATTGGGAAGATGCTGCCAATCCCCATCGGTGGAGGTTCTCTGCACAAATGCCATGGCCTGTACGGAGCCTGTTACGTGTCTTCCAAACACGTCGCGGTAGTTCACTGCCAACTGGATGTGTACCTGGTCTAACGAGAGCCTGGTAGTCCTCATGTGCAGCACTAGCCGACATTCCTGACCATTTCCTGTTCACGTTGAAATTCATTGTTTGCAACGATTCTGCCAGTATGATGGGTGGCCGTCTGGATTTTAATCGGCTTTTTCTAAGTACAGGTACATCAGAGTGGATTGGAAGCTGAGGATTGATAATTAACTTTTTATATTCATTTAGGAGGGCGTTCTGTCTCCGCAGATTTGGTGGCGCTATGTGACTTCGAAGCGGTAGCCAGTGAAGAGGAGTAGACTTTATAAACCCTGTTATTGTTCTCATTGCCACATTTAGCTGGACATCGATTTTACCCACATGTTGGCTGTTTAGCCATACTGGAGCACAGTATTCAGCAGCAGAGGAGACGAGTCCTAAGGAAGAACATCGTAGTGTTGTAGCTGTTGCACCCCATGAAGTACCGCACAACTTCTGTATGATGTTATTTCGCGATCTCAGCTTTGTTGCAGTGTTTTCTATATGACGTCTACAAAATTGTGAAACAAACATAATACTGTATACCATAACATGACATGATTGTTCTCTACTATTGTCTTTGCAATAGTCACTTGTTCTTTCTTTGCACCACATAGAGTGATAATTAGGGCTCGGATTCGACCATTATTGCATATTTTTTTCCTGAATAGTACACATTGAAAGAAGCCTTTCGGTGGTATTTTCACCTCTCTGGGACCAACAGAATTGAAATTTATCTAGCATATAAATGCATAAAACCGCGGTTTTCAGAATAGAAGCATATAAATGCATATTCTTGTGGTTTTCGTCCAAATAGTTTGCTTTTCTTCGAATTCCCCATCCCAGATTCGGGCCGTGACCATCCTTAAGGTTCGAAAACAGAAATAATAAAATTATTGAAAAGCCCATCTGGTGCGAATAATAGAACAGCAGGTTTTTAACCTTTAGTGAGGTTGTGTTCGTCATTGAAACTTTTATTGACTGATTTAAGAAAATCATTCAAAGCTGAAAACATAGAAAACAATGTTGTTGTACAGACCAATGCAGATCTACTTCAATGACTCGCCTAATTCTGAACATTTTGTAAATGAACTTTTAAACTGTAACTTTTATAAGAAAAGTTTTCTTATATATACTTGAAAAACTGGAATGCGAGTTTATTGCAGTGCATCAAACATACAATTAGAAAATAAAGCTCGTATATAAAGGTATGTTATTGTTTTTTTCGTTTCACTTTCCTTTCTATAGTTTTTAACGGTGTTTTTCGAGCATATTCTGCATATTTAACCGCATATAATGGGGTTACAAGATGTATAACACATTTACACTCGCCAAATCAATACTTTACTTTACTAAAAGTAAACATGGTCAATACGGAACCTGGAACGAGTGCGATTTATAAGTATAAGGCTAGCCAGGCCAACAGGTTAAAATATAAATACAAAGATCTGAAAGTTAAATTGGCTAACGTCATCAAGGACATCGATTTTCTTAAGAAATGCAAGAAACACAAATTGTATTCTTATTTTTGGTTAGGATTTCGATGTCATATGATGTTTCACACCAACATATGGGCTGAAGAAGGAAACATATCAAGTTTCCGAAACATGTACCTATAGTATTTTTTAGTAAAGTAAAGTATTGATTTGGCGAGTGTAAATTGTGTTATACATCTTGTAAACATGGTCAATACGGAACCTGGAACGAGTGCAATTTATAATGGGGTTTTCGAGCATATCTATCGAGCATAAAACACATGGTTTTCAAGCATATCTGGAGATTTTATCGAGCATATCGATCCGAGCCCTAGTGATAATATTCACATTTCTGGCCACACAATACACATATACATCGATCATTTGCGTGGTGGAATTGTTTGGTTATACATAACTTATGGTGAAAACCATGTATGGCAAGCCTAATAGTGGCAGGCCTCTGCGTTTGGTTTGTTTTTGTCCAATTTCTGTTTATCATAGCATCAGTTCCAAAAAAATCTTCAATGACTTCTTCTTGTTATCTTTTTCGTCTGGCTATCACTGTATTGTAGATGGTAGCTGTAGCTGAATCCTCAAGACATCCAGGGAGAAACTTTCTCTGGAAAGTTTTGCAACATTAATATACATAGTTCTTTCTTTGGGTGCTTAATGCCTTAATATTTATCAGTGATAATTGCCACACTTACTAAGTTTTCTGATGGGTTTTCTTGTATTTTGTTTTTGGAGGGCAGAGTATGTCTGTTGGTATGACTGTAGGAATGATAGTACAGGATGGTCAAGAAGTTCCTTTACATGTTATAGCATAGGGCAATAAATTTAGACATGTATTATAAATATTTACTATTAATATTATTTACATACTGTTGAGATAACAATTTCCCACCGTGAGCCGAGTCTCGCACTTGACACGTTCACTTCGGTTAGCGTGGGAAAGTCGTGTCACGTGGTTCGCTGCGTAGCTCACTGCGCAGTTAGCTGCCTTCAGTCGAAAGAGTTCAACATGACAGATACAAGTATTTCACTGTTGAGGAGGGTTTGGGTTCACGAACGTCACAATATGAAGGAGACAAAGTCAGACATTTTGAAGGACTTCGCTGTGAGGTTTGGAAAACCACCGTCATCACAACCAACGTTATTCACTTGGGAGAAGAAAATCTTTGTGACGGGAAGTGTTCTCGATGCACCACGTAGGGTAAGGCCTATGACTCATATCGAAACTTGTGCCGCTGTGGCGGAATCGATTGAACGATCGCCGGTAAAGGCAACCCGTAAGCGGTCTGCGGAATTAGGCGTCCCGCGATCGACGACGAAAGACCATATGCGCAAAGACTTGAAACGTTCATGTTTTCGGCCATCCGCAGTGAACTAGTTGAGTGATTGTGACTTGGAGCAACGAGTGCATGCATGTGAAATGCTGCTCGCACGCTTCCCGCATGCAGATGATAAAAAAAACGCTATATTCTCTGATGAGTGTGCGATTTATCGTAGCTCACGAAATCGTAACGTCTTTATTTGGGCAAAAAGCAATCCGCACTTTTATGAGGAAATTGAGTGCAATCCGCCGCATGTCATGCTTTGGGCAGGGTTATCGGCAGACAATCTGCTTGGACCTTATTTCTTCGATGGTCCTGTGAACCAGCACAGCTACCTACAAATGATTAACACGTGGTTGCTTCCACAATTAAGGGCTAAAGGTATAAGTGACATCGTGACACTTCAACAAGATGGTGCTCCACCACAATTTTGCTATGAGTGTCTGCAACCAGCTAAATGAACTTTTTTCAAACCGCTGGATTGGGCGTGGATCACGAGACCTTCCAGCACCACTGCCATGGACTCCACGAAGCCCAGACCTCAGCACACCGGACAATGCACTATGGGGAATAATAAAAGAAAACGTTCGTAAACTATGATACGTGAACAGCGTGCGACATAATGTAATGATGTCTGTCTGTCAGCTTAAGGGGAACATTTTAGTATCTTTTGTGAAAAGATAAGTTCTAACCTTTAACTGGTGACGTGAGGTCATCCAGATTCCCAAGAAATAAAAGAACATCTGTGCTTCTTTGATTAAATCTTGCAGCTGTTGTTTATGTTACCTTCTTATCTGCGCGCTGACACTACACACCCTCGTTGATGAAAGTTTAGTTACTTAATGGACTTGAATGACCTTGGTTAGCTCACCTCCGCCTCGCGCAACCCCTTGGCCCGAGCTCAGTTGGCTGGCAGAAGGCGCACGCGCCCGGCAGCCGGCCGCCTGTCCCGCCCCAGCAAAACAATCTCACTGTATAATAATTGGAATGATTTTTGTGTTGACCGACTAAAAGCTACAGTATTAATTGGATGGAAGAGCGGCGAGACTGTGGATAGAGGTAGAAGTTACTTGAAGACCAAGAAGAAGGTTGTTAGGTGTGATAAAAAAAAAGACATTTGAAGGGAGGGTAATGTGAAGGCAATCTTCAAAGACAAAGTGCTTTCGGATAGACAAAAGTGGAAGAGGTTCACAAATTGTACCCGCTGGAATTGCTGATTAAATCGCACCCCCGGTGGAAGACTGTCACAAGTCAAAAAACATGAATTATGAAATATGTGGTACTTATAAGTGCCTATTATCAAGTCCAGGTCCTGTAAAACTACCACAACTCAGATCATGTAAATAGCAATTCTGTTGTTGTTTGAGTCTTCAGTCGTTTGACCGGTTTGATGCAGCACTCCATGCCACCCTGTCCTGAGCTAATCGTTTCATCTCTACATAGCTACCACACCCTACGTCCGAGGCAATCTGTTTAACATATTCTAACCTTGGTCTACCCCTACAGTTCTTGTCCTCGACCCTTCCTTCAATAACTAAGCTTGCTATTCCTGCGTGTCTTAGTATGTGTCCTACCAACCTATCTCTTCTCTTCATTAGCAGTCGCCAGAAACATCTCTCCGCTCCCACTAGTCTTAATACCTCTTCGTTTGTAACCCTATCTACCCATCTGATCTTCATCATTCTCCAGTAACACCACATTCCAAATGCTTCAATTCTCCTCTTTTCTGCTGCACCAATAGTCCAAGTTTCACTTCCATAGAGTGCCACGCTCCAGACAAAGGCCTTCAAAAATGACTTCCTAATACCTAAATCTATATTCGATGTCAACAGATTCCTTTTCTGTAGAAATGCTTTCCTTGCCTGAGCTAACCTACTTTTTATATCCTCTTTACTTCGTCCATCACTGGTTATCTTGCCTCCTAAGTAACAGAAGTCTCCTGCTTCGTTTAGTTTTTCACCTGCCAATTTGATGTCCATAGAGGATTCTGATTTATTTCGGCTGCATTCCAATATTTTTGTTTTACATTTATTCATTTTCTTCCTGAATTCTTTCCGCAAGACGGAGTCCATACCTTTCAAAAACGCATTCAAATCCTCAGGCGTGTCGGCCAAGATGACTATGTCATCGGCAAATCCCATAGTTGAAATTATTTCTCCTTGAATTCTATGGCACTGAATAGAAAACTGCCATAACTCAAAATTATTGTTATTTTTTATTAAACCGCAGAACTATAATCCATCAAAGAACTTTGTATGTTATTGTCTATTACTAGACAATGTCTAGTAAAGTACAGACAATGTAAAGTGTACATGGAAATCTCAAGTGGTCCAATGTGGCCAATAGAATTAATAATAATAATAATAATAATAATAATAATAATAATAATAATAACTTACTAATTAGACAATGTTAGAAGTTAGTAATACATTAATTTCACTTTTATTATTTCCGATTATTCCCCTTCAGGAGAGCGTGAGAACTTGAGCCAATCACAGCTTCACTTCCTTTTCCTCTCTTCTTTTCTTCCCACAACCTCTTCATTAGTTCACTGTGCTTTTTCTTCCTTTCCTCTGTCCATTTTTTCCCTGATGTGTCTTTCCTTGAAACTTGTACAATTTTCGTGTTTCTGATTTTATTTCGAAATTGTTCTCTGTCCTTAATGTCGTCTTCAGAGATTTTAAGAAATTCCATGTCTTCATGTACTTCTTTTATCCAACTGGTCTTTAATTTACTTACATTCACGATTTGGTATCCATATACTGTGTTTTTTTTATAGGAAATTTCAAGTCCCGTTTTACTGGAGATTTCATGTAGTTTCTCTAGCGCTAATATGGCTTCATCCTTGTTGTTTGTTAAGATGGCCAGATCATCTGCAAAGGCCAAACATTTCACAGTGACTCTTTTCCCTTTCTCCTTTCCAATTTGGATACCTTTCACATGCTTTTCCCATTCTGTGATGATTTTGTCCAGTACGATGTTGAACAAGAGTGGTGATAAACCATCCCCTTGTCGAACTCCAGTATGTATTGCAAAAGAGTTAGAGATTTCTCCCATGAATTTCACCTTTGAGGTAGTTCCGCAAAATGTTTCCTGGATGATGGCCCTGGTCTTCCTGTCAACTCCTAATTCTTCTAGTCTGTTAAACAAGGTTTGTCTGTCACTTTTAATTTTGTAAATATTTGTCTTTTTCCTATTAGCTCAAAATCTTTAAATGCTTCTCCTGAAAAAGTGTCCTTATTGACTTGGGGCAGTCTTACACCAGAGGTGCAAAATGATGATGTAACTTGGTCTGCTGCCCTACATTATACTTACCCGTACACAGTGTAGTAAAGGTTGCGAAGGGTATTACAGAATGATTACTCAAAGCGTTTCCGTCAAAATCGATGAGCACCACTCTCACTCGATAGAGATGTCCTGGTTTCAGTCCCTTCAGATAATGGTAGACTGTTTTTCCTTGGATTATCATTGGAGACTCATCAGTCGGCACCAAGTCCTCTCCCTTGAAACAAGAAAGATAGATCCTTCAGTCCTATTCATTGCTTCCTCACTGGAGCAGAGGTAGGTTGCCTGCCTCCTGATCCCAGGTTTAAATACCGATCGAGGAAATGGAATTTTTCATAGCACATAAATACTTAAAGATTCAGACACTAGTTACTATTTCTACATGTTTTGCTCAATCATGTGATCTTGTTCAGCAAATGCTAATTTTGGTTTCTTTAAATCTCATTCAAAGTACAGGGCGCCCGAGAATGTTCTCCGCAGTGGGTACGTGCAGCTACGAATGGTTGAGTCATGAGTTTAGTTGGCTGCACTGCACTGTGTCCTTCAAAGCGGGACTCCCCGTGTGAGCTGTCAGTGTGTATCGCGATAAGCGCGCGAGCCTGCATGTCTTCAGAGTGTATGACAGGGAGCGTTCAGATAGATTATTATTGGAAGAGTGCAACAGTATACAGGCGGTAATGTTTACTACTGAAGAGAGAGTTTTTTTGGTGGAATACGTTTTTCGCAAAGGCGATCGGTTCACAGAAAATGTAAAATTAAGATTTCAGGCGCGGTTTCCTAATTCAAAGTGTCCAAACCGTGATACCGTTCGGGATTTGATAAGTAAATTTCGTGTGACTAGCTCAGTTCACGATGTACTGGGAACAAGCAGGCCTATGCTTTTAACAGACGAAAAACTTGATGAAATCTCTGATATAATGCTGCGTAGTCCAAGTAAATCAACACGAAAATTAGCTCAACAAACAGGAATATCTAAGTCGACAGCACATAAAGCTGTAAGAGACACGCTTCAGTTGTTCCCTTATAAAGTTACCGTGGTTCATGAATTAAAACAAACTGATTACGGAAAAAGAGTGATGTACTGTGAATGGTTCCAGCATCTGTTATGAATGGCTGTGGTGAGTACAAAGTTTACTGTTTATTTGTTATGATGCAAGCGGCAGCCGTGCTACCAATGTAACTGCTGTAGCTAGCTCTCGCAAACGCATGTAGGCGCTGCGGAGAGCATTCCTGGACTCACTGTATAATATAATATTGGTTCGCCCGGTCAAAACAAGCATTTTTCACACCTTTCACACTTTCATCGGTACATGTTTCAGTCCTTAATGACCTTCATGAGCCTTAAAATGTAGCAAACTCTCTCATCAAAAATGTTATTAGTGAACATTTCATGCATTATATGTAACTAGCCGACCCGTGCGAGAACTCTCGCATAATGGGTTGTGTGTGCCCCATATACACAGATTACCCGACCGGCCCTAGTGCTATGCGGGCTGTACGCGACACAGTTCTGCAGGGGCTATCGTCTTGTGTATTTGTTTAAAAGCACTTGATAAACAAATAAATATATTTCCGTTGACTTATCAAGAAATGCAAGATTTTTCCTGTACTATTGAGATGATTTGGAAGATTTTGATACAAACCACACCTTCTAACTCCCTCTGGTTTAGGAGCTTGAGTTTTGTGAAACATCCAACTTAGCGTACTAGCAACCCGCCCCGGCTTTGCCCGGTATTTTAAATGGTTTGCCAAGCATAAGATAAAAAATGCACGGATAGCAGGTCCCAGACGCAATTCAGAAAAGCTGAGGTGAACAGCGAAACTCCAAACACATATACTCTTCTCTGAAGTCTTAAACCAACACGACTCGGCAGTTTGATGCTGGCTGAAGCCTGGGTGATAGGCATGCTCACTAGCTCGTAAACTCGCCCCGAAGCTAGTTATTTAAATTTCCATTGAATGGAGATTGTTGGTAGAAATGAAAACTCATAAACACTTATAGTGGGTGATATATTAAAGATAGGGATATGATGTCGCTGACTTTTTAGTAGCTCAGGACAGGGAAGCATGGAGGGCTACATCAAACCAGTCAAAAGACTGAAGACTCAAACACATATGAAATAGTACTAAATGTGTGAGGTTGGCAATACTATACTCGTTAATAAATCGGGTGTATAATGGCAGACTCGGCTGGAATTTCATCTATATAAGTCGTAATTGAATTTCGGACGGTGCGTGGGTTATTGACAGCGGAGGAGTAAACATATATTACTACTTCATGTCCAAATGTTTTCCCGACCATTACTACAGGTCATCATCATCACCATCATCATCATCAAATTCCAGCTCCAGTCGCCCGGGTGCTGTTAACGAGCCCTCGCCACCTTTTCCTGTCCATGAATAGTTGGTCATCATGGGTCCTTCTCCAGTCCAGCCCTTTGTCTTCAAGATCATCCTTGATTTGGTCCAACCATTTCTTCTTTGGTCTTCCTACTGGTCTTTTTCCTGGGATAATCTTGTTGAAATAAGCTTTTGGTGTCCTCCCATCTCCCATTCTTTGAAGATGCCCATACCATCCTAATCGTTGCTTCTGCAAATATTTTGTAGCACTGATATCCTCTATGCCAGCCTCTGACCTGTTTGTTTAGTTTCTTACTTTGTCTCTCCTTGTCCTTTGAAGCATTGTTCTTATAAACTTCATTTAGAATGCCTGAATCCTACTTCCTTCTCTTCTGGACAGGGTGCATGTTTCTACTCCGTAAGTTAGAATTGGGATGCAGTATGTCTTAAACAGTATATGTTTACACTTCCTGGGCACTTTATTATCCCACAGTAGTGTTCTAACTTGTGCATAGAAGGTGGCTGTATTACTACTGTCGACCAAACTATTATATGTACTCGAGTTTGAAGGTTGTTTGTGAAGTAGCCAATATACCTACATAAAATCCAATATCATCATTTTTGTCGTTCTGTTTTACGTTAGTTCATGTACGTTTGCAATTTTTAATTTATATTTTAATAATTTGTATCGCAATTGGAACACAAAATGTGCCCGTTTTTAAGCGTGTTTCAACCATGCGTCACATTTAAGAATTATTATCTCACAAACCCATCATCAGATTTTAACACAATATTCATTGGAATGTTGTATAAAAGAAGTTTGTACTGTTAGTATTTTGTAAGTATTGACATATAAACATATAAACCATACAAATGTAATTAAACTTTTATTGAATGTTTGGGCCATTTGGGTAGGGGTATATAAATTAATTATATTTACTACAGATTTATTTTAGATTAAAAATCAATGAAATTCTCAATTTAGCTTCATAATAAATTGCACTATTCAATAAATATGTTCGCGATGTATAAAATATTTTTGTTCTACGTACCTTTTATTGCTAAACTTTTGTTTTGTTTTAATTTTAATTAATATTTTTAGGTTCTAGCTGTTAAATGTTTACTAAGGGTCATAAATGAACTAAGTAAAGCTTTATTCATATAGGCAATAATATTAGTAAAAAAAAATCCTCTCGGCATGCCGCAAGGCTGAGGTAGATTTCACCGGGCAAACTAGGGGATAGGCTATAATAGGCAAAATATGCAGGGTTTCGTAGAAGGACCAGTCCTCATTTATTGCCAGAAAGTATTTTACAATTGGAGCTTAATTAACTTTGTTGTCGTCTTTCTATGCATATTTTTAACATTTTATTGTCATTTGGGATCCATTTTTATACTTGTGGTCACACTGATGTGTAACGTTCTAACAGTCTTAACTTCTTCACGCAAAATTTTATCTCCCGCAGAGATGTTGGTTGGTTCCTCACTTTAGGGGCTGCGACAACGCGGTCATGCAACCCCGTGTACTTTGGGTGTGTGTAGAATCTGTCTGATAAACGGTGTTACTGTAATTGTGGATGGCTGTATTAGTCTGTAATTCAGGTAAGGACTGCAGACGGTCAATTTCAAGCAGTAGTTCCCAATTTTGGTACCAAATACTACCATCAACGACACCTAGCTATGAACTTGGCAACTAGATGCCACCACAACCATCAACTCGCAATGAACGTTGGAACTTCCCCTCCTAAGGAAAGCATACAGAGGGATTCTTAGCGCTCTTAGAAAATCCGACGACTTTGGCTGGCTTTGAACCCGCGAACTTGGGCATAGAAGTTCAGTATGCTACCGGTTACGTCACCGAAGCCGCTTCCTACAGAGTCGGATAGAAAACTGAATGTGATCTCGTGCAGTGGCATTGTCATGCCAACCTCTGATAGCTCATCCCTCATCAATTTAGAAGTGTTGTCATGGTAACCTCTGATGGTTCTTGGCATTTTCTTCTAATTCCGAAATCATTTTGTTCATCCCTTGGCGTAATGGTGGGTCATATGAAAAATTCTTTCAGACAAAAGTTTTAGGTAATTATTAAGGGAATATTGTCCATTTTGTACGGTTTTGATATTGTGCCTATTAAGAGAGATATGATTAATGTTTCCCGAAAAACCCACTTTTTCCCACCCCTTTGGTCAATGGTTGGTGCTATCAAAAAACTTTTCAAACATAAATTTTTGGTCCTTATCTGACACATAGTATGAACTTTGAATGAATTCGATATTTCAAATAAAGAGAGTTATAGCGATATTTGACTTTTTCGAAAAAAGCCCCCCATTATCATCCCCTTCGACCGATTGTGCCCATTAACGAACTCGACTGAGATTTTATAGGGATACATATTATGTAAAACATTCAAAGTGATTGGTGTAAAATTGCGGTAGTTATCGTGTCCACAAGAAAGTGATATATGTACACACTTACATATACATAAATTATATATAAACTTTTGAACTTTTGAACTGATGGTGGTTTTGGGGTCTGGGGGATGTGAAACGCGAAGATATGTCGAAATTTTCTGGAAGTCGAAGCATGGTACCCATTGCAATAGTTAGCTTTCTAATGAAATCTACCTAAAAGTAACAAAAAATTCAAGTTTCTACCTACAGTAACAGCTGAACTGTGAGTGGTCAAGAAAAAGCTTGCAAAAAGCGGTAAGAAAACTGTAATAGCACGTGGCGCTCAAAGGGTTAATATGAGCATCAGAACATGGCGGCGTATTCAGCTGTGCAGCCCCTGGAGGGACAAATACGGATAATAAATAATATAATAAACTGATCACTCTTCAGAGAAGCTATTCAAAAGGCAGATCGTCACTCCAGAAGGATGAAAGAAATTTGGAAACAACGGAAATTGAATACAATGGACAATAGCCAACGTTGATTCATCGTACCCTCCAAATGGGTTATTCGAAAGAAGAAGAACAAATAATATAATAATATTGTATGGCCTCAGGTGTCGGGTACACACTTTGTTATTTGACGCCCAGAGGGTAGCTTGCTATGAAAGACAAGGAGGTTAGATATCTAAGATCCTTGACACTATAGCACTTTCTAGTAGAGAATGGAGGAACTTTGTTTTGGCGGAAAATCCCGAGATTAATTTTGCCATGACCTACTGAATTCAATGGGTTCTTTAACATGCCAATAACGTATGACATGCGTGTCATGATTTTTGTCGACTTTCAAAAATCAGTTGCCACGGCCAGGAGCAAACCTGCAAGCTTGGGATTGGTAGTCCGACACTATAACCACTCACCCTCCGTGGCAAGCATTCCTAAGATGTAACATGTAAATACAAATTTATATGCACTGACAATAGAAGTAAATAATAATAATGAGTAGGGGTATAAGGACTTTGTGTGCACACTATACAAAAACGGTACTGTGTTTAGAATAACATACCTCGTATTTAAGTACTCTGTGCTTAAACAAACATTCAAATGATGAATCTCAACTGTATTTCTAAGTATCACTAGTGATATAGTACAATACTTACAAAACGTTCAATTTGATAGAACTCAGGTCTTCCGAGTCCTCCAAGTTTGTTGCTCTCTGTTGAAAAGGAAACTATGGCCTCAGTACTATTCACATTCAGGATATCTGGAGGCACCAGAAGGTACGAGTAATCTGAAACAGATAGAACTTGTCATGTTGAAACCAAGTTGCTTTTCATTTCTGTCGAGCAGGACATTAAAAAATTGATCACCATCGGGATTAGAGCCCGTTTATCCACATACAATAACGTAACCATACATCAAGTCTTAGAAGGAAAGGTGCTGTGCTGTTGTGGTAGATTCCAGAATGATGGGTTTTTAAAATTTTTTATATCCTTGATTTCCTAGGTTTAATCAACAGTATGACTGCTCCAAGAAGACTACACCTACAAAAGAACTTTTCATAACTTACCGAAGATGGACCCAGTTTTGGCTTCTTTATGACAGAACGGTCCATCTTCTAAACACTCGCTAATGTGACAAAAAGAAGAAAGCAGCAACTATCTAACAACCTGCGACTCTTCCCCAATACTACCAATTACAAACTGTATGACATAACTGCATGACATAATGACCCGAGTGGCACAAGTAATTGGAGAAGGAAAGATGAAAGCAATGGTGTTTGCAGATGATTTGATGATACAAGGAGGAAGAGGTACAGGAACAGTTGGACGTGTGGGAAGGAATAAGACAAGGATATGGGATGAAATTTAGCATAAATAAGAGTGAGATGGTGATCACAACAAGGAAGAAGGAAAGAACCACAACAGGAATAACAATTGGTGGGGAACAGCTGAAGAAAGTGGAAAGTTTCAAGTATCTGGGAAGCCTGATACAAGATAATGGAAGAAACGATAGAGAAATAAATGAGCGGGGGAGACAGGCAGAAGCATTCCGGAGGAGTGTGAGAAGCATGTTATGGAGCAAGGATGTCCCTTAGAACAGCAAAAAGATCATATATCGGACGTACTATGTCCCTATCCTGACTTATGCCTCGGAGACCTGTGTTATGAAAGGAAGGGAGAAGAGCAAAATACAGGCCAGTGAGATGAAGTTCTTGAGAAGCAGTATTGGAGCTACAAAGATGGACAGAATGAGAAATGAAAGGACCAGAGAATTAATGGAGGAACCATTACAGGATGGTATAGAGAAATCTAGACTTAGATGGTATGGACAAGTAAAATGAATGGAGGAGAAGAGGATACCCAGGTGGATACACGAGACGAAGTGGGAAGGAAAGAGACCGAGAGACAGGTGGCTGAAGGGGGTGGAAGAAGAGAGGAGAAGAGTGGACAAGGGTGGAGGCTGAGAGATGGTGGGAAGACAGAAGACGTTGGAGAGACTTGTGTTCCAAACAGACCCGGCCAGTGGCTGGAAACTGTGCTAGATGATGATGATGATGATATCTCCTCTCGCACAGACACAAAACCGCCGTAAATTCCGTCATTGGTGGCAATCAACCACGCTGCGCCAGTATTGTAGCCTGGGACATTTTAACACTGCTATTTCCAGGAAATGGAAATTAAAAGCTGACGAGAGAGTGTAAGCTGACATCACCGCCCTGATTGTGGCATTCTCAGGACTGGTTCTTGCTGCATGACAATGAAGACCCCATGTACTGTTTTATCTGTTACTGAGTACCTGGCCAGAAATTCTGTTATTGCCATCCCAAATCCGCCATATTCCCCTGACCTCTCCCCTTGCAATTTTTTCTTGTTTCCGCGAGTGAAAAGGCGACTGAAAGGAAAGATTCATCAACATATCGCAGACATCCAACGGGCTGTGACAAATGAGCTTACAAACATCGCAGTTGACAATTTTCCTACTTGCTTCCAAGACCTCCAGAAACGTTGACAGTTGTGTATAGATGGCCAAGGAGAAAAGGAGCTAGGATCATTACTTGGTAAGTGCAATTTTTTTTCCCCCAACCTGTGTCCTGGGACTTTTCTGACAAAAGTGATATGAATGCAATGAGGGCACTGTGGATACTGTCAGAGCTACAGGAATCTCAGAATCAACTCTGAGAACCATAAGAAGTCAAGCAGAAAATATTAAAGAAAGCTGCAAAAATGTGACCAGAATGACGTCATACAAGATAACACAAATAAGGGCGCCAATTTCTGTGAAAATGGAACGAATGTTGGCCCAATGGATTGAACATCAAACTAAACGATCTATCCTGATATCCACCATGGTTATTCAAACTAAAGCAAAAGCTCTGTTTAAAGAACTGAAAAAAGCATCCAATCCAGACTCTGAAATTGCAATTGTTTAACATGCATAGGCTTTTTCTTATTTTTCTTGAAATAGTCCCATCTCCTTAACCCATATTATAATAGCCTACATTCACTCTACGTGTTTTCGTATTACGTGATGATTACTCGGAATGAATTCATGATGTAAATTGAGGGATACCTGTACTTGTCTTTTTAAAATTAATTAATATCAATGGCGTTTAAGGTATTATTTTGTGAATCTCTATATATAATTCGAAGAGCGAGTACAACAACCCTGATATCAAATATACTGGCAGAATACCACATACAGATAGATGATGGAACAAGCATATCCGACTGGCTATCACAGACGAACCGTATGGGAGGAATAAGCATGTATATATACGCTGATGACATGGCTATCGCCGCGACAGATATAGACAAACTACAAGTAGCGTTAAAAACACTAAACGAATAGGCAGAGAGGAACAACATAAAGATAAACGAAGAGAAGACGGAGATGGTAGTGTTCAGGAAAGGAGGAAGACTCACTGAAGCAGAGAACGAACGTCAAATGCAATGGAAAACTACTCAAGAGGGCTAGCAATTTCAAATATCTAGGTATCACAATACAAACAAGGGGGAAAAAATTACAGTCAGTCTGAAAGACTAGGCGTTATATCATTTCAAATGACGCATGCTTCAAATGCTACACATGTTAGAAAGGCAGGAGGACTCTTTCAACAGACTCCATTACGAACTTAGAACAAAATATTTCAACAATTAGTTCCATCCAATAAGGGGTTAAAGGTTTCAATCTGACATCTTGCCCACCTCTTTAAGGGTCACCCTGTATTTGAGTGTGACATCTTTTACAACTCTTTAAGGGTCACCCATTATTTGAATCTGATATCTTGCAAACCTCTTTAAGGGTCACCCTGTATTTGAATTGAATCTAACATACTGTACACCTCGTTAAGTGTCACCCTGTATTTTGCTCTGACATCCTGCACACCTCTTTAGGAGGCACCCTGTATTCTTATCTGGCATCTTGTATATCTCTTTAGAAGTCACCCTGTATTCTTGTCTGACATCTTGTGCACCTCTTTTCGCTTCGCTCGACGCCCCAGGACTCTTTCAACAGGCTCCATTAACCATTAACTTAGGCTTCCCTCGCGGCTGCATGACGTCACCGTCTCCGTCTCCGTCTCCGTCTCCGTCTCGCATAACGTTAAACCCAAAGCATAACGACGAAGTCGACAAGATCATTTGAAATGATAAAAGTTTTAGACTACACGAGCAGTGGCGGCCACCAGAGCTATGAATGAAATCAGAAACATCACACAACTGTCGATTAGCACAGCTATGGACCTGTTTAGGCTAAAGATACTACCTGTTATGACGTATGGCTTAGAATTGGTAGGAGAATAGCTCACATACAAACAGTTGGAAGAACTGGAGCGAGTAAAGGCTAGATACCTGAAGAGAATTTTGGGAGTCCCACAGAATGCAAGATCGAGGCTAGTATACGAGCTTACCAGGCAGACCTTCCTGGTAGAGGATCTGAGATGCGAGCTCATACAGCTAATGAAAATCCACAGCCTGCTTCCAGTCTCCGACCGGGTCAGGAATGGAATGAATTAAGCCCCCATCTAGCGGCGAGGATATGAACTGTGCCGGCTGCCGAGGTCTGACGCACTCCTCTGGGGCAATGATTAAATGAATGGCAGATGAAATGAAATGATAGTGGAGAGTGTTGCTGGAATGAAATTTTGACAGGGAAAACCGGAGTACCCGGAGAAAAACCTGTCTGCCTCCATTTTGTCCAGCACAGATCTCACATGGAGTGACCGGGATTTGAACCACGGACCCAGTGATGAGAGGCCGGCATGCTGCCGCCTAAGCCACGGAGGCTTCACTTACAGCTAATACTGACTTCAAACAACTTGTACAAGATCTGCATGAGAAGGAAAACAACATACCGGAGGAATTCTATGCAACATCTGCTATGCAAGACAGGACCTGGATGGAAGCTAACCATGAAATGCGACACGTGATGACAAGACTGGCTATCCATGGTTTTCACCACAAGGAGTGCAGCAACAAATTATTTCACGAACCAAATGACGAATGTGTGTGAGCTGTGTTTGGAAGCGATGATTATCAAGGGAAAGTACAAAGGAGAGGATGTTTTGATTCCGCGCATCCCGATGATTACAACGGGCATGCCATTCGATTTTAAATGGTTGCAATTCCCCATGCATCTGGCCTTCGCAATGACCATCAACAAATCACAAGGCCAGTCATTGGAAGTTTGCGAAATTAACTTGGAGTTTACGAGTTTCGCGTATGGACAACTGTATGTCGCATGTCAGAAAGCCATCATCTTTGTTTATTTATGCGCCGGAAAACAAAACGAAAAACTCAGTTTACCAGAAAGCTTTGCATTGAATGCTAACTGCATTTATCTTTCATGTAAATAAAAGACTTTGAATTACAAATTAGTTTCTTTTAATAACCAAATAAAACTCAAACCATACACGATGCGGCTAATATAATCGATCCCAATTAATTGGAGTCGGAAGGTTGATTAGGATTAATAATCGCTTATGAAGAGTTACAATCAAATCAATTTCAGGTGGTATGAAGTTCACTGGGTCATCTAGTTAACAATAATTATTAGTCTTCATCCTGTGAAACAAAATCAATGAAATGCAGCCGAAATAAATCTGAAGCCCTTATTGATGTCAAATTTGTAGGTAAAAGCCTGAAGGAAGTAGGAGACTTCCCCTATTTAGGAACAAATTATTGAAGAGAAAATTCATGAAAAAAACGGGTTTCATTTAATAAGCAAACAAAACTCAAATCGTACACGAAGCAACTCGTGGCTGAAGGATATCTGAAGATGGCATTGCTGCACATCAGAAGAGGCCTATCATGCAGCAATGTCGAGACCACAGCTAGCTATGTGGATCGTCAACCTCCGTTCGGAGATGACGTCTTAAGAAGAAGAAGAAGAAGAAGAAGGAAGCAAAATAATCAGTGATGGACAAAGCAAAGAGGATATAAAAAGTAGGTTATCTCAGGCAAGGAAGGCATTTCTACAGAGAAGAAATCTGTTGACATCGAATATAGATTTAGGTATTAGGAACTAATTTTTGAAAGCCTTTGTCTGGAGCGTGGCGCTCTATGGAAGTGAAACTTGGGCTGTTGGTGCAGCAGAAAAGAGGAGAAATGAAGCGTTTGAAATGTGGTGTTACAGGAGAATGGTGAAGATCAGATGGATAGATAGGGTAACAAATCAAGAGGTATAAAGACGAGTGGGCGAAGAGAGATGTTTTTGGCGACTGCTAATGAAGAGAACAGACAAGTTGATAAGACACATAAAAGACACCCAAGAATGGCAAACTTAAGTATGGAAGGAAGGGTCAAGGACAAGAACCGTAGGGGTAGACCAAGGTTAGAGTACGTTATAAAGATTGCCTCGGAAGTAAGGTGTGGTAGCTAAGTAGGGATGAAATGATAAGCTCAGAACAGGGAGACATGGAAGCTGAAACAAACTAGTCGAAAGACTGAAGACTCAAAATACAACAACAACAGCATCCTGTAGCTAGATGTTCCCAATTAATTTTGAAGTGTGGTTTCTCAAGCAAGTTTATTTCCCTGCCACCCTGGGAGAAAAGATTCTCTGCTCTACATTAAAACAAGTCATCATCATCATCATCATCTTGTAAAGTTTCCAGCCCCAGGCTGGGTCTGTTTGGAACATAAGCCTCGCAACTTAGTCCTTTCTTCCCACCACCTCTCCGCTGTCACTCTAGCCTCTCTTCTTGACACATTCCTCCACTCCTTTCAGCCATCTATCTCTTGGTCTTCCCCTTGGTCATTTCTTCTGCATCTGCATCTCATGTATCCTTCTTCTTCTCTTCCATTCTCTTCAAGTGTCCATACAGTGGCGGTTCTAGAAGCTTAAATCTGGGGGGGCAAGACATTTTCCCGGATCGATCTCATTAATCTACTTTTTCCTCATTTTTGCAAAATGAGAAAAGTAGGCTAAAAACTATCATTGGTAAAAAAAATAGCATATTTCACTGTCCCATAAATTAATTCTTCTGTTTCTATTCTGGGCAAACTGGTTCACTATATCAGAAGGGTCGTGAAGTAATTTTCCACTTAATTCTCTTTCAATTGAAAGAATTGCGAGATTGGAAAGCCTCTTTGTTGCCATTGTTGCTCTTAAATAGGATTTTATTCGTTTCACAACAGAGAAACTGCGCTCAGCAGAAGCAGATGACACTGGAAGAGTCAGCATCAACTTGAAAAATAATAGTAGCTATGGAAAAGCAACTTCCATTTTCAGAAGTTCAGAAAAAAACCAATGAGGAAGTGTTTGGATATTTGCCTCTAAATACATTCTTAGCTAAACTGATTTCAGTCTGTAGCACCTTACGGTCTGTGAAGATTAGATTATACTTTTCACAGAACGTGAGAATATATATATTCAAAATTTAAAAAGATTTCACGTCTTGGATCCATTGCATTGCACACAAAATCATTTTCAGTAAATCTACGCAGTAACTGTTCTACCATGTTGTCTAATGTTTCAAAAAGATTTCTTTTACATGTCTCTGATAATGTGACATTTTCCTCTTCTTTCTCCGCAGAAACTGGCATTAATAAAACGTAGTCTGAAAAGTTCTTTGGAATACTTGAGACTCTAGATTGCTTATAAACTTTCACGCCTAACGACTGAACAGAGTCACATGTAACCGCCCATAGTTCCTTAAAATAATAATCATTTCGTTTTTCTTGCAACGATTTTACAAGACCATAGATCAATCTATGTGCCCCTCCGAAGTCCACATGTTTTTGTTGTAAGAACATAGAGGCTCCATTGGCAAGCTCGAGAATATCAGAAAAGATTTGTAACACAAACATCACCTTCACTTTACAAAGCTGTTTCAACAAAACTTTTGCTTCTGCTGCCTCTTTCTTGTTAACTGACTTTGAAAAATACTCCAGAGCTGCTTTAACTGAAGCAAAACGTTTCTGAAAATACATTACTCCTCTATATTTACATACCCATAACGTGTCACTTTGAAGAGGTATCTCTAAAACACGTTCTCCTGGATGAAGATCACTCTGTATCTCAACAAACTTTTGGTGTCTTACAGTTGATACAGACTGGAAAGCATAAATTGCTTCCAGTAACCAAAAGTGTCCCCTACCACGTCTACAAACTGGCTTTGAAACGTCCACCAAAACTAAATTTAAGCGATGTGCATAACAATGCACGTAAACACACGGGTTATTGACCTTCTGTCGCAATAAACGCTGCACACCGTTTATCTTCCCTGACAGAACCGCGGCTCCATCATATGCTTGTCCAATGCACTTACATGGATCGAAATCCACTGAAACAAGGTACTCTAAAGCTGAATTAGCTATACTTTCAGCATTCAGTTGAGACAAATGTATAAAACCAATGAAACGCTCCTCTATAGAATTTTGTTCTACATATCTGACACATACGGACATCTGTTCCACTTTACTAACAACTCTAACTTCATCCAGGATTAAGGAAACATAACCATTGTTATATATTTTCGTCTCTCCTCCAAAATGTTCAACTATTATATTAGCTGAGATATCAAGAAATTCATTTTGAGAATCTTTAGATGAGTAAGTTGCATTCTTTGATAGACTGTTTACTTGTGCATTCACTTTCTAGTTTAATTACATTTAAAATTTCATCAAAATTCCCTTTATTATTAACACTGTCATCATCCGAAACTGTTTGGCGATGACCTCTAAGCCCAATGTCTTGCCGAGCACAAAGTAATGCGACTCGGGCCATTGTTGCCACAGCTGAGCGGTTACACAATATAACCAGAGGTTTCTCGCTTAGCTTCGAAATCACTGTGCTGCTATGTTCACTTACCAGAAAACTGTTTCACTTTACTATTGAAGATTTATAACATTCGCTATCAGCATGCTTTGCACGTTTTTCTCATATTCTTTTCCAATTGCAAAATCCAGTTTTACTGAAAACATGTTCAGCATTGCTTGAATCAGATTGAACGAAATGACGACACAGAAAACAGCATCTTTGTTCTCAGAGTATTCAATAAATGTATACCTATCAAACCATTTACTGTTAAAACTTCTGTTCTTATTGTATAGTAACGTTTGTTTATAAACTGATTTACGGGGTTGGCATGGACCATCATAGATCGATGCACTGATATAAAATGGTACTGGTTCATCTATATTAGGAACAGTTGCACTCACATTTTTGTCACAGAGTTGGGGAGATATCGATGCACTTGTATCGCATGGAGGTTTCTCTACATTGGAAACTTCTGAACTTGCATGTCATAAAGTTGGGAAAAGAGTTTAATACTCTTGGTGTATGCACTACGCATTTTACAAATATTATATTTATACACGATTTCAATTGTGTGTTTAAATTACATATAATAAAATAAATAAATTTTGAAATTGAAAGAAAAATTAACTTAATTAAATGCATTAGTTTGTTTTATATCAGATAAATTATATCTGTAAATTATCAATTTATTTAGTAACCAAGGAATTTTAAAATAATTATTTCACTAAAACTGGGGGGGCCCGGGCCCCCCCGATCCAGGGCTAGAACCGCCTCTGTGTCCATACCACCTCAGTCTTCATGTCTCAATCCTACCTTGCAAGGGCTCCTCTTTCACTATTTCCCTGACCTTTTCATTCCTCATCCTGTCTCTTCTTGTTACTCCGATCCTACTTCGCAGGAACTTCATTTCACTTGCCTGTATTCTGCTTATGTCTCTTTTCTTCATTATCCAAGTTTCTCATGCATAGGTCAGTATCGGGATATAATAGCTTCTCTATAACACTTCCTTGCTTTTTTTGTGGGACATCTTTATTCCACACTAAGCTCCTAATGCTTCTCAGAAATGCTTCTGCCTGTCTGCCACGTTCTGTAATCTCTTTGTAATTTCTCCCATTTTCCTCCTCTATACTTCCCAAGTACTTGAGACTTTCCACCTTCTTCAGCTGTCCACCTCCAAGTGTTATCCCACTCATTGGTCTGTCCTTTTTCCTGGTCGTTAACAGGATCTCACTTTTACTGATGTTGAACTACCACCCGTACTCTCCCACTGTTCCTTCCCAAGCCTTCAGTTGCTCCTGAATTTCCTCCTCCTTGTTTCCCAAGACCATGAGATCGTCTGCAAACACCATTGCTTTCACCTTATCTTCTCCTATCTTTACTGCTACCCGTGCTACAAGTAGTTTTGTGAAAAACTAAATATCCCATTTTCACATATCCTATTGGCCTTCTCCATTAAAAACTCTCCCGCATATTAAAAGGATCGCCATATTGGTTTATTATACAAATGTTCGCTTCGGCCGCATGACTAGGATACAAAACATGAGAAACCTAATTTTTAAAATTTGCACAGCCGCCATCTTGAGTTTATGAAAACAATTGAATTAAATTAGATTCCAGTAGATTAAATTCTGTATAAACATTTACCGTACCAAGTATAACTGTGCTCGGATGATGAAATCGCGAGAAAAAACTCCATATAAATATTTTAACTTCGTTTCACCGCCATGTTGGTTTTGTACTTAATAGGCATATGATAGTGTCCCCAGAGAGAAGGTATGGGAAACCATGGTTAAGAAGAGACTAGGAAGAGAAATGTTGGAAATGGTGCAAGCAATGTACAATAACTGTGTTAGCAGGGTACTGACCCCAGTTGGAAAGACAGAATGGTTTAGGAACAAGACTGGACTAAGACAGGGGAGTGTGCTGTCACCTCTTTTGTTCATAATAATAATGGATGAAATTGTAAAGGAAACAAAGGAAGCCTATGGAAATAAAGAAATGAAGTTACTGTTATTTGCAGATGATATTGTGGTCTGGGGAAGGAACACCGAAGAAGTGCAAGAACAACTAGATGCACTGAACAAAAATATTCAGAAGTACGGCATGATAATCAGTATAGACAAAAACAAGAACATGGTGATGGCAAGAGGGGAAAGACAAGGAAAGGGCACTGTGAAAATTGGAAGTCAGAGTTTGGAAATTGTGGACACGTTCAAATACCTAGGAAGTGAATTGATGCAAACTGGTAGGTTGGGCATGGAGATTGGCAGGAGGGTACAGCAGAGCAATGCATTCTATCAAAGTGTAAGAAAACTTGTTTGGGATAAGGAAGTACCAAGGAAGAGCAAAGAGATAATGTATAAAGTGTACTATGTACCCATATTAACTTATGCAGCTGAGACTTGGACCCTGACAAGCAGGCAAGAGAGTAGAATCCAAGCCAGTGAAATGAAATTCCTAAGAAGTATAATAGGTAAGACAAGGAAAGACAGAGTGAGGAATGAAGATGTTAGGAAGGAAGTTGGGATGGGAAAACTAAATGAGAGAATTGAGAAGAATAAACTAAGGTGGTTTGGACATGTAAAGAGGATGGAGGAAAATAGAATACCGGTACCAAGACAGATGCAAAGTGCTATGGTAAGAGAGCAAAAGGAAGACCTTGAACAAGGTGGATTGATTCTGTGAAGAACAGCATAAGAAAAAGAAATCTTGACTGGGACAAGATCGTGGAAGAGGAATGGTGGAAAGAAAGAGGAAGGTGGAGAAGTGCCATAAATACCTCGACCTGGCAGGAGCTGGATAAGGAGAAATGATGATGATGATGATGAGGTTCTTGAAAGTCACATAGATGAACTTGTCTTAGTATTCTCTATAACCATACAACATTTCAGGGTGATATCAGTAACAGTTTTGGATATATAGAATGATGGTGAAATATTTTGCATGGCCGCCATGTTGGATTGGTGTAACATATTAAAATTTAATAAGGACGGTCGAGGTTGAACAGGATATTAGTATGTTCTTACCGAGTTTCATTGAAATCGCTCCTGCTGTTAAGATTTTATTGGGAGGACAGGGGGGGAGGCGACACAGATCACACACGCGGATGAAAGATGCTGTCATAAGCCAGTATTTCATATGATGAAAATAGGCTAAAACAGAAATTGTTTATTATTTTGGTAAGTCTCTAACATCAAGAATCAATGAAGAGATAAGAGAGCAGTTGGTGTCACAACTTGGCCCGTTAAAGATGCAGGACTTCCCTGGAAAGTGACAATCATTCATTGAATTAGAGACAGTCAAAATTCTTGAATGAAAGCAGCTAAAATTCTCGGTTAATGAGGGTAAATATTCTTGAGTGAAACTGAATTTTTCACACTGCTTTATTAAGTTATCATGTCAGTAATAATTAGTTATTGAGAGTTGTATGCAGACAACAGTTCTAAGAAACTTAATATTATTAAACTTTCAATGTTGTATGCAGACAACAGTTCCAAATTCGTCATATAAAGGTTCGTTCTTCTATTTGTCTGCACACACGAGAACTGTGGGGGAATAAAATACGATAGTCTTATTCCTCTCCTTTAGAGTCTGCTACCTATCAAGTTGTTTACGAACCATTTCAACTCGTAGGCTACCATCTAGCGACAACATTCCAAACCTTGTGGATTTTTTCAGATATGACAAGGCAGAAAACAATTCTGTTTTCGAACATGGTCAATAAAATATTATGAAAAAACAATCTAAAATTTTCAAATTTTACACTGCTACGTCCGAGATATCTCATCGGCAACTTCATCTGAATAACATACTTTTAAAAATTTATTCAGCATGGAGGGGTTTAATAGTCTCTCACAATATTAGCAGTGAAAAGGTTAATTGCCGAAAAATTCCGTGTTTCTTTTTCTCGAGAATAACGACAAAATAGATGCTAAATTTGTGAGTCATAGATTTTTTGTGATTTTTCGTGAGTGTTCCGCGAGTTAAAACGTATAATTATATGATATTTTTTGCGTAAAACATGTTCTAAACCAATGTTTATGTGTTTTCATTTTTTTCGTGATTTCACGAGTCGTGAATTTTGACTGTCTCTAAACATTTTATAGTTTTGTATTTCTGTTTGCCAAACAGCGAGTGAGGTATCTTACAGTCTCTGCAGTATGGTGGATAGTAGTCCTTGAGACAGCCATCGGGACACAGTCCGCTGTAGACATCGCAAGCTTCTCCAGTACGACAATGTCCACAGTGCTGGAGACAGTTGCTGCCGTACCTTCCCACCGTGCAACCTGGAAGATAAACATTGGCTTGCATACACTCAAATGGGTAACACGATATGAAATCAATCATTGTGTGATGCTTACGTATTGACTTATACAATTAGTAAGAGTATTATTCTCCATGCCTCCGTGGCTTAGACAGCAGCACACCAGCCTCTCACCGCTGGGTCCGTGGTTCAAATCCCGGTCACTCCATGTGAGATTTGTGCTGGTCCAAGTGGAGGCAGACAGGTTTTTCTCCAGGTACTCCGGTTTTCCCTGTTACAATTTCATTCCAGCAACACTCCCCTATCATTTCATAGCAACTGTCATTCATTTAATCAATTCCCCAGGGGAGTGCGACAGGCCTCGGCAGCCGGCACAGTTCATATCCTCGCCGCTAGATGGGGGCCTCATTCATTCCATTCCCTGACCCGGTCGGTCGACTGAAAGCAGGCTGTGGATTTTCATTTTTCATTATTCTCCATATTAGGTCCGTATTGGATATTCTACTAACTTTCACTAAACTATTTCCATCTTTTCAATACAAATTATTATTATTGTTATTATTTTATAATTAGGACATGTTTCGAACGGTCACTCCGTTCTTCTTCAGCCAATACACAATCAAATAAGACATGGATAAAACAATATAATACACTTAGTCCATTCGACTTAAAATATAAAATTGACACTAACTAAATTATTAAAATTGACATTGTTAAAATAACTTGCTGAATATTAAAATATATACTTAAAAAACATGTTAAAAATTTTGATCCATTTGTCCATAGATTCATATCTGATGATCTACTGTGTCCTAAGTCACCTCTTGCTTGTTGAAAAAACTGTTAAAATTTGCAAATATTCCTTTTTATAGTTGATTTGATGAGACTGAATCCGTAATTAATAGTGTGCAGAATTCATGTTATTAAAATAAACATTGTTAAAATAACTTGCTGAATATTAAAATATACACTAGAAAAACATGTTAAAAACTTTGATCCATTTGTCCATTAAATCATGTCTGTTGATCTGCTGTGCCCTAAGGCACCTTTTTCTTGTTGATTTAAAAATTGTTAAAATTGGCGAATTTTCCTTTTTATTGCTGTTTTGATGAGATGGAAACTGTAGATAGATAGATAGATTTTTATTAATTCCATTTGATCAAATACATGCATTCAATACATTTTTGATATAGGACACGTCAGAATTTACATCTATAAAATAAAAGAACTAACAGGTATATATTACTAATATTATAACTATTTAAACTATTATAATAGCAAATCTTAATAGATACAATCTTATTGCACAACTATTTACACCTCACTCTATTATCATAATATGAAAACTTAATTCTATAAATACAACAACATACAGCTAGGTATTACAATTAAATTAAAAAAGTAAAATATAATTATAGATTTCATCGCTCCTATACGCTAAGATATTTAACTACTGAGTAAAAACAATGGCACTGCAGATAAGCTTTCAACATTCTATCAAAGGTTTTTATTTTTGGGGCCAGTTTTATATACTGGGGTAGTTTATTGTATAATTTAACTCCAGTGTGAAAAGTTCCTTTTTGATATATGCTTGTGTGTGTGTGTGAAATATGAATGTTTTGATTTTGTCTTGTGTTATGCCTATGAACATCATTGTTTGTTTTAAGAAAAACATCTTTATTCATTAAATTCTTTTTAAAAAACATAATACTTTCAAAGATATATATGCAGGGCAGTGGGAGAATGTTTAAATCTTTAAACAGAGGTCTACATGATTCTCTAGAGTTTACATTTGCCATAATTCTAATCGCCCTCTTTTGTATCCTAAACGTGCTTAGTACATCTGGCGACATACCCCAAAATATGATCCCATATCTTAAGTATGAATGGAAATAAGCAAAATAAGTATTTCTTAATGTGTGCATGCTAATGCAGGTTTTCAAAATACGTAACGCAAAGCACATCGAGTTCAGTTTAGTATTTAGATATTGTATATGTTTATTCCATTTCAAGTCTTCGTCATTTCGCTCATCATTTACTGAACTTCAAGTCTTGTTGTATCCATAGTCCTAAAAACTTTGTTTCTGATTTATTTTCTATTTGATGACCATTTAATGTTATATTGGGTTTCGCAGGATTCCTATTCTGTATAGTGTGGAAATTTTTTATAGTTTATTATGAGGCGATTATATTGTGACCATTTGGTTAACTCTCCTGTAACGGAGTCAGCAGACTGCTGTATGATCTGTCTAGTTTCACCTTTTATTACGAGTGTTGTACCGTCCGAAAACAAAATTTCCTTATGTGAATGAACGTTCTGTGTTATATCATTGATATATAGAAGAAAGAGTAGTGGGCCCAAAACCGATCCCTGGGGTACTCCGAATTCAATAATTCCCTCATTGGACAATGTTTCATTAAGTAATTTGGTTCCATCATCCTTGTGTCTCAAGCTTACCATTTGTTTACGCCTTGTTAAGAAAGACTCTATCCATTTATTAGCTAGATCTCTAATACCATATTGATTTAGTTTGGTAAGGAGGATTTTATGGTCAACAACATCAAATGCTTTCGATAAATCCAAGAATAGGCCAGTTACATGTTCCTTATTGTCAATTAATTTCAATATACAATTACTACATTCGTAAATTGCTGTCTGTGTAGATTTTTCCGTTCTGAATCCATGTTGTGAGTTTGATAATATTTTATTTTTTTCTATGAAACTTATCAGTCTCTTATACATACTTTTTTCCACAATTATTGCAATACCAGTTGGTAAGGTAATAGGACGATAGTCATCTAATTCATCTTTTGAACCGTTTTTGAGCACTGGAATTACTTTTGATAACTTCAAAATATCCGGGTAAGTTCCTGAGAGAATTGAACTGTTTATTAAGTGCGTAAGTGGATTTATTATATTTTCTGCACATTTCTTTAAAATTGCATCAGGGATGCCATCAATGCCAGCACAGAATGTATTTTTTACCTCTTTTATAACTATTCTTACCTCTTCACTTGTGACATGATTTATAAATAAAGAATCAAATTGCTAGTTTTGTTATTTTGAACAGTTCTTCGTTTAAAGGGGAATGCTATTTCAAAATAGTGTTTTAGGGTACTGTTAAATGCATTAAATTTATCATTTACATTTTCTAGTTCATAAATTTCTGACCATGTTTCCTTATTTAATAAGTCATTGAAATATGTAACATTTGATTCAGTGAATGACCTGCACTTTGATTTTACTCCATTATCTTTATTATTGATTGTTTCGGATACTTCAAAACTCAGTATTTGTCCATGGTGGTCACTAAAACCTGGACTATAGACTTCTATTGAATGGTGATATTTATCTGTATTTATAAAAATTTGATCAGGAGTGGTTTTACTAAATTTTGTTATTCTTGTTGGGGTATTTACTGTAGGTTTCAGTCCATAGGAAATTAGTAACTGTATTAATAATTCACAATTTCTATCAAATTTTAAGAAATCCACATTTACATCCCCACAAATTATTATATCGAAATTTACTTTGCTCATGTTATTGAGTAACAATTCTAATTTATCTATAAATAAAGGAAACTTTCCTGACGGAGAACGGTATACGCATACAATTATTAACTTAAACTGCTGTATTTTTACGGCAGAGAATTCAAAATCCTGTTCCATAATTAGATAATCATAAGCTGTTATCTGTTCATGATCTAAATTATTTCTTAAGAAGATGCAAGTACCACCATGGCTAATATTAGATCTAGAGTATTTACAAGCTTGTATAAACCCTGGGAATTGAATTAATTCGAGTTGTTCCTCTTTCAGCCAATGTTCTGAAATACATAGTGCTGAGATGTCTTTAAGTTCATTTTTAAGCATTAGATTTATGTAATCAATTTTATTATAAAGAGACTGGACATTCTGGTGGTAAATTTTAAATTTGTTACTTTTGCAAGCTTGTGTTGGTGATTTATTTACATTATTATTATCATAATTGTTATTATTATTGTTGCTAGACAAATCCGAAATACCATTGTTGCACTCCGTTAAATTTGACTTCAAAAAATCTGAATGCCAAACCTCACGTTTGGCTTCTTCTACCAGTTTCCCTGCTTCCACTCTAATGATATTACTGTTGAATTATTCTTACCATTTGAATTTACAATTTTGCAGATTTCATCACTAAGATACTCTTTTCCTAATCTATTTAAGTGTAGGCCATGCCGAGTGTGGAACTTCCTGTCTAATTTACTTACATCTACAATTTGGACATTTGGAAAACTCTTACAAATTTTATGAATTTTTCCATTTGTAGCCTCTATTTCTACATTTACACATGATTTGGGAATTAAATCGTATCTCTGCGGAATGTTTACAATAATGACATTTGTTTTTTGCATGGATGGCAATGTACCCTTTAAATCTTTGATTACCTTTTTACTCTCATTTCTATAGACGTCGTTTGCTCCAGCGATGATCACTGCGTAGTCCTTTGCAGTAAGGGACGCACACTCTCCTATCATCCCGTTCGTGACCTCTGCAATTTGAGCTCCTGGCTTTACTGTCGAAGTGACCTCCATTTCTCTGCTTCTCTCCAATATGCTTGCTGCTACATCTCGCCCGTGGCTATCCACAAATATCCGCATCTTCCTGGATTTTCTCTTTATCACTTTCTTCTTTTCTTCTTGAGGAAAGTCATCATTTTCTTCGACAAGCACTAACAATTAACAAATTCACAAAGTACATTGGCGCTGCTCGTGGCAACATGTGTGCCTTGCAGCGGCCTTCACAGTATGTACTAGCCAAGCGTCTTGGTGAGGTGTACCATAACCAACTGAAGAGCCCTTTTGTACACTGGGGCGAAACGCTGGCAACTGTTTTGAGCTAGCCGGACCATTGTATCAAATTTCTTTGTGAATTTGTTAATGTACATAGCTCAATCGGACAATTTTACATCCTGTTTCCTACGGGAACAGATATTTCCAATATCAACAAGCACTCCAAATGAATTTGAGACGGGAATTTCAGTTACATGTACTCCATTTATAGGCCTAGGCTTATTCAATCTTACCTTACCAGCAATCACTGACGACCAAGTTTCCTTGCTTTCCTCTGTTTCCTTTTAATTTATTCAACTCTTCCATTAATTTAGCAATATCTTCCTTTAGCAGCTTTATAATTTCGTCTTTTGAGGACAGTTCGTTTCTCAGGTTATGACATTCGCATGACGGTATCGGTAGGCCTACATTACGACAATCGGTTTCACTTTTCTCCTCATTCAATTTTACCTGAGATCTTGTGATGATTTTATTTGCATTTTTTACTTTTATTTTGCACAACGAGCATAAATCCGTTACGGTTACACTACCTGACTAGACACTAACACTGTTTACTGTCGTCATACTAGAGATCTAAGTTAGCCTAGATGTTTACACCAAATTACACTAAATTTATTTTAATTATTACAACCTAATAGAATTAATCTAATTACCTACCAATAAAGAAGAATGTGAAATACGTATATCTTCCAATCGGGTGAAGTCTCGTAAAAGCACCACTGCTCTACTTGGTTCAAACAGTCATTGAAGAAGTCACCGAATCTTTGGATACACGTTCCCACAACTTAGTTTAAGTTTATTAAATTATCAATAAGAATTTCTATATACTATCAATATTCCGTATTACACTTGATCTAAGGAAAGTAACTTTATAGATTTTAAACCTCTGTTATAATATTTTACCACTTTTATCAAATATTTACACTAACTGCTATTTCACTACACTTTCACTGTGATGCCATCTCGCCAACCACAGAATTCTTCCTTAAAACTGGGTGTCTTGCTGCTTTATGGTTGGAAACGTTTTATTATAATTTGGTGATCAATGCATTCCTGTTGGTTTAAGCAACTCACACTTGAAAGAAATGTTCAAATGATGAAATACCAAACAGGAATGCATCGATCACCAGATTAACCATTAACCAGATTAACATGTTTTATAAGTGTATATTTTAATATTTAGCAAGTTAATTTTAACAATGTCAATTTTAATAATTAAGCTAGTGTCAATTTGATATTTTAAGCCAAATGGACTAAGTGTTGGTTGGTTCCTCGGTTTAGGGGCTGCGACAACGCGGTCATGTAGCCCCGTGTATTTTGGGTGTGTGTAGAATCTGTCTGATAACCGGTGTTAATTGTAATGACTGTATTAGTGTGTGTATCTGTTTTTTAATTCAAGTAAGGACTGCAACTTGGAATTTTTCAAATAGTTCCTACTTTTGCCGCCAAATGCCACCGTCAACGACTACTAGGTCTAGTTTAGACCTTAGCTACTAGACGCCACCGCAGTCGGCTCTTGGCAACAAACGTAGGAACCTAAGAGCGTTGTTTACATTCTTAACCTATACAATTTAGCTTCACACAGGTGTAATTAGTGGAAGGTTCTTTAACATGCCATAAATCTATGACATGGGACCGCTGGCTTTACTTCCCCTCCGAAGGAAGGCATACTGAGGGATTTTTAACGCTCTTAAAAAATCCGACGGCTTCGGCCGGGTTTGAACCTGCTATCTTGGGCATAGAAGCTCAGCATGCTACCAACTACGCCACCGAAGCCGGGGACTAAGTGTATTTATAGTGTTTTATTCATGTCTTATTCAATTGTAGGCCTATATTGGCTGAAGAAGAACGGAGTGAACGTTCGAAACATGTTCTAATTTTAAAATAACAATAATAGTAATTTGTATTGAAAAGACGGAAACAGTACAGTGAAAGTTATACAATTAGGCCGCTTGATGGCACAGTGGCTAGTATTCTTGTCTGTCTCCCCTGAGGTCTCTACTCTAGAACGAGGTACACTCGGCCTCGTGAGCCAGAACTGAGAAGAGGTGGGTTCGATTCCCACCTCAGCCATCCTGGAAGTGGTTATCCTGGGTTTCCCAGTTCTACTCCAGACAAATGCTGGGATGGTTCCTACTCAATCAGGGTTGCCAGACGTTCCTGTTTACCTGGAACAATTCCGTTTTTTCTTCCGTTTCAATCTTTAACAGAATGCCAAATATACCGTTTTTTGGTTAATATGTTCAATTTCACACCAATTTTCAAATGTCCCACTTGAGCAATCAATGCTTGACGTGATTGGCGATTGTTGTTATAAGCAAGGTTGAAAGATTTCTATGTTTGTGTCAGATAGATGGGTACATGTTATAGATTTATTAGGGGCAACAACATTAAGGAATATCTTAGTCCTAGCAGGCGCGGATCTAGAGTTTGGCTTTGAGGGGGGGGGGTCAGAGAATCGAAATTGTTAAGAAAAATGGTATCACTAAAAACACAATCACAAAATAACCAAACGTACAAAACCAGACCAATTTTATTTGCAAGCTATATGGATAGAAATTTGATGCGTTTAGCACACCAAAGATATTCGTACAAATTGCAACGGCGTGTTTTGCGACTTTTACATCGAGCTTTGAAAAAAGTATCAAGGTACGTTACAGTTTCGGCAAGTCGAGTTGGTACCGACAAAGGGAGAACGTCACAGCTTAAATTGCCAACCAAGTTTGCAGTTTGGACGTCCGCAAAATTTTTTGGTGCGAAAAAAGCCCCAAATTCCTATCCGTGTGTTGCTGCACATTCATCGTGACATCACTATAGACATCGATTCGGTAATCACAAGGTTTGCTAAATAAAATAGACGAGTTGATTTTGTTATATAAATAATCGTTTTTTATATAACAGGTATGAAGTTGTAAATATGTACAGTTGTTGTAACAGAACATAATTCCAATAAAGATATTTCAGTATTGAATAAAATGAAAATAACTATTTTTCAGTTAAAATTCGTTAAGTTTTATTTGTCTGGTTATTGTGTCTTCGTTTTTTGAGTTTGCAAAAAAAAATTGTCTCCCCCATGGTGGGAAGACAGAAGACGTTGGAGAGGCTTGTGTTCCAAACAGACCCGGCCAGTGGCTGGAAACTGTGCAAGATGATGATGATGACTCCCCCTAATTGATGCAATTTGTAGTTGCTTTCCTTTTTTTCAGGTGGAATCAGATATTTACAACCTACTTGAAGAGCTCGTTTCCAAAACTAACTATAGTACCGTAAGTCAAAAATGTCGTTTTTTTTTTTTAGAAAATGCATATTTTGGGTTATGGTACAGGGTCATTATCTATGTGTGCCCTGATAAACACGGCAAGCTAAGCCGGTTGTGACTGATGCAGTTCACGAGCGCGTACGCAGTTCAGCCGGTGGTTGGCGCGCTCCGCTGACTCATATCGTTAATTCACACGTGTTTTGTCATTCATATGGACGTGTATCTGCAAAGCTTAGACGTTAGTGTTGCACGTTTAGTGAGTATTGTGATTACTGTGATTGTTGGTCATGCCTAGACACCAATTCACATTGCGTGAACGTGTGTATATCCATGTTTGGTAAAAGTGTGAAAGTGCGCCCTGACCGCCGGCGATCTACTCAAGTCACAGACGGATTAGCTTGCCGTGGTTATCGGGGTGCACGTAGATTATGGCCTTGTATTTACTCTGAGATTTGCCGATGATATAGTCATCTTGGCCGACACGCCTGAGGATTTGAATGAGTTTTTGAATGGTATGGACTCCGTCTTGAGGAAAGAATTCATGATGAAAATTAATAAATGTAAAACAAAAATATTGGAATGTAGCCGAAATAAATTAGAAATCTCTATGGACATCAAATTGGCAGGTAAAAAACTAAAGGAAGTAGGTGACTTCTGTTACTTAGGAAGCAAAATAAACAGTGATGGACGAAGCAAAGAGGATATAAAAAGTAGGTTAACTCAGACAAGGAAGGCATTTCTACACAAAAGGAATCTGTTGACATCGAATATAGATTTAGGTATTGGGAAGTCAATTTTGAAAGCCTTTGTCTGGAGCTTGGCGCTCTATGGAAGTGAAATTTGGACTATTGGTGCAGCAGAAAAGCGGAGAATTGAAGCGTTTGAAATGTGGTGTTACAGGAGAATGATGAAGATCAGATGGGTAGATAGGGTTACAAACGAAGAGGTATTAAGACTAGTGGGAGAGGAGAGATGTTTCTGGCGACTGCTAATGAAGAGAAGAGATAGGTTGGTAGGACACCCAGGAATAGCTGGCTTAGTTATGGTAGGAAGGGTCGAGGACAAGAACTGTAGGGGTAGACCAAGGTTAGAATATTTTAAACAGAATGCTTCGGACGTAGGGTGTGTTAGCTATGTAGAGATGGAACGATTTAGCTCAGGACAGGGAGGCACAAAACACAAAACCAAAAACAAAGCAAACGCAGTAAAAAGACCTAAATAAAAGCAGAAAGCAAACACAAAATCTTAAAACACAATGGAAAAAGCAAAATTCAAAAGCAAAAGCAGTAAACAAACACAAAACCAAAATCACGAAGCAAAAAGCAAAATTCAGAAAAAAAAGCAAAAGCAGAAAACCAAAATCAAAAAGTAGAACACAAACGCAACTTCAAAAAACAAAAGCAAAAAACAAAAACAAAAGCAGAAAACGAACACTAAACAAAAAACATGAAGCAAAAAGCAAAATACAAAAACAAAAGCAGAAAACAAACACAAATTCAAAAACAAAATCAAAAGCAGAAAACTAGCACAAAACAAGAAACAAAAAACACAAAGCAAAAACAAATGGAAACTTCATTTTTACAAAACTGTACTATTTTATTCTTAGTGATTTTGAATTTATATTCAGAAACCAGATATCAGAGTAGAATGTTAGTAATTTTAAGGGCATTTTATAAATTTTATAGGGCACTATTTGGAGATTTTTAGGTCATAGCTGCATGTTTAAGGTGCAGTTTTCATTGTTATCAATTTCCGTTTTCCAGCTTGGGCCAGGTCAGAGCAAATGTGATACCCCTCCACTTTCCTCTGACTGTCCATCATCCTTCCTCAACCACTGAACTCCACTCCACACTCACACTGTCCTTCACCAAATCCTCCACCGTACTCTAGGTCTTCCTCGTCCTCTCTTTCCAGTCATCCGTCTCTCCATCACTTGTTTCGACATTCTTTCATCATTCATCCTTTTCACATGTCCATACCATCTCAATCTGTTCTGCTCCAGCTTCTGTACATTCACTTCATTCCTCACTCTCTCTCTCCTAGTTCTGTACCATACTCCTCAGGAATTTCATTTCGGCTGCCTGTATTCTACTTTCATCTCTCCTCGTCATTGGCCAAGCTTCTGCTCCATACGTCATTATTGGTAAGTAATAGGTCTTGTACAAGCCTCCGTGGCTTAGGCGGCAACACGCTGGCCTCTCACTGCTGGGTTCGTGGTGTACCCGATACCTAGTTGAGGCTATCGGCTACGCCAGCTGACATTGAGCCGTAGTTGAAATTTATGGGAAAAGTAGTAAAGATAGCGCTCAGATCGAGTCGAGAAGAATGTTAGGAAATGACGTAGAAGGCCAAGGATAAAGGTGGCACTACCAGTCAAGCAGATGGAATTATGGGAGGAATATTGAAGTATTATCAAGATCTATGTGGAACATAATATTATATCATCTCAGAAGAGAAGAAATGTCAAGCAATATATATGGTGATAACTTGAAGAAAGGCAGATAACTCCTTAAGTTATTGTATAACTTAATAGCCGAGATGATGGTGGTCGAGATTATACTTGTGACGCATGACCGCAGAAGGTAGGGGAACATCACATGACAGCGCCGAGTAAGAGCTCATCAACGCAGTCTAGAGACAGCAGTATCAGTTCAGCCAGCAGGGCCGAGTACAACACATGTTCCGCAGAGAGAACGGCAAGTTGAGCAGTGTACAACACTTGTTGCATGGAGTGAAAGCGACAGTATTGTGCCCAAATCTAGGAATGGGTATTCCAAGTTTCAGACACCTAGATATCAAGGGAAAGGCTGTAGCAGCTTTTGAAAGTTCAGATATTTGAATATCGCGCTACATTGCTTCTCGAAGCCTTTCGAAGGAAATTACCGATAGTTGGATGGTAAATGACGTAGCGAGTCACCGCAGAGGTGGAGACTATTTATTGATTAAATAGTTAACTATGGAGCAGAGACTTGAGACTGGGATCAGATTACTGGCACGGCCAAATAAAAGAGAATGCAATTAGTATCAAGTAAATCGGACCAGGGATTCAAGAGATATGAGGATTTCTAGATATCAGGCGATGACGCGTGACCCTGACCGTTTTTGTATAAAAGCAAGCTGGAGCAGGCTTAGTTAGCTCAATTCATCACAAGCACTTGGCGAACAAGTTGCGTCTACGCTGAGCCAAGGCACATGGTTGCCACCTCTACGAAGAAGTACTTTTCAAATCGTGATAGTCACGAGAAGTGCTGCGCAAACGAGTTGGAACTTAGTAAGTTTCTGGTGAGGAGAATCACTGAGGTGATTGTTTTTCTACAGACATTGGTGGAAATATTTATATTTCTTAAAGGACATATGCTAGACTTGGTCTAGAAAATAGTATATTGTCACAGTCCAATAGTAAATTAATACTTGGATGTTTAAATCCATTTAAAGTCAGTTTTCATATTTTGTAACTATTTAACCACTTCAATCCGTCAGTACATTGAAGAATAGTCTATAACGGTGGCGTTCATTAGTCTACGCAAGGGAAACTGCAAGTTGTCTAGCGCATGGCAGATGGTGATATTAATAAACCATGCCCAGGGAACGATCTTCAGAACAGCCGTTAACTGCTTAGACTGTCAACGTTTTTCTTGTACTGATGAGATTACAGTGAGTTAGGTTACAACTGACACATTTAAGAAGAGATCGCTTAGATCTGACCCTTTTCAAACAAACTGTTATGGCTTTGTTAGAAGCCCATATTAAAATGGAACCACAGTCATTTAAAACGTCGAAAGATACTACCACTATGTCTGACTAGACGATTTGTGGGTCTACAATGGCGGCCGATACAAGGATTATACGTGCTTGTCCGCTAGGGCATGTCTACGGATAAATCTGGTATAGACCAGGTTTACTACACTTCAAGACCATCAAGAAATGTAAGCCACATTTGAATTATTTTATGCTTAGCTAATTGGAACAAACTATTTTTCTGCAGATGACCAACACATATTTTCGTCGTATTTAAAGCTTGTAATGATTTACGCAAGACTAGTTAGATTTATTCTGAGCATTTTCAGCACTCAGAACAGTTTAGGATCGATGACCGAGCATTTTGAGCATTTATTTGAATCTTTCATATTTTTGGGAAATCACGGTAATCAGCCGATGTAACTGTAAAAGTTAAATTTATTTTTGTTGAGGAATGGATATTTTTTCCATATTTGAAGGTTCGAACATGTGGATTCTCACATAATGAGATGATAATTAAACATATTTGAAATAATAATAATAATCCACTAATAATAATAATAATAATTTTCATAATTTTTCTAAATAATTCTTGGATATTATATTTTATAATAATCATATGTATTGAGAAAGAGCCTATGAAGTAGTTGAAACATTTCTAGTATGGAACAGGAGATTTTACGAAGGAGAGTGGTTAGCGCAAGCCCGCATTCAACCTACATTTCAGTTCTGGTTGAACAGTTGATATTTGCTATGAGCAAAGTATATGTTTCATATAACACGGAGAGGCATGAAACGGGAAGCAATTGATATTTGTATCAAATAGGATTTTTGTATTTATATAAAATCATGACGTAAATACACTTCGAAAGTGAAATGAAGCTTTTCATAAGTATGGTAAATTCACGGGTTGAACTGAATGGTAAAATAAAATAAACTTGTCAGTTTATTAATCTTCCAGTGTTGATAACAAGCAGAGGCTTGATTTATTGTATAAATTTTGGGAAGATAATTTATGTGTGTGGAGTAGTTGTAATGCCATTCCCAGGTGCGCATGTTAAGTCGCAGGAATGAAGGTTTTTTCGAGCATCAATCAAATAGCAGGTTCGATGGCTCAGGTTTATAGTAGGAGTATTGGAGCCACACATTTCGTCGTATGAATAACCCGAAGGTTATTTCTTTGAAACCATCAGTTCTTATGGTTTACGAATTCCATTTAGAATTTGATTTTGCTAGAACCCGGATTTGTCATGATAGTAGTTTATTCTTCTTCAGGGGAAGACCTTTGCCGTTGTTGTTGTTGTTGTTATAATATTGTGTTCTTACACAAATAGTAGAATGGGCCACAGCCAATTTAAAATAATTCTTTAACCATGAATAATTTGAAGGATATTTTCAATCCTAGTGCCATGAACTAAATGAATTCATTATAAGACTACAATTCTTATTTCCGCATTCTGTCGAAGAATTGCAAGTTGTGAAAGTTGCTAGAAATGGCCATAAATATAAATATTTTTTTCATAATAATTCCAAGTGGAAAATCTAATAGTTGAATGGTTCAACCATTTATTGATCAAGTTAATGATTCAGAAATCATATATTTTGTTTGGAACTTGAAGTTCATAATCGAGTCACTTCTCGAATATTTAATGTCAGAAGAACAATTAATTGTTGTTGTGCTTCGCACAGTTCTTCGATGCTATGCTCAATGGTCAAATACTTTTCAGATGTTGTTAATATGTGTTAATAATTTGTGTTGTTACGATGATAATAATAGTTTCAACGATATATTTTGGAAAACTGGAAAACAAATGAAAGTCTAAGAAATTCTATAAACATTTATTCTACGAGTGTTAATATCATGTAAATAGTCAAACAGTGATCTACGTTATTTCCAGTATGGACAATTCATTTTGCACTGGAGTTAAAATGTTAATAATTTTGGAACACAGTCCACAGGACTAACAATCGGACTTGTGTTTTCAAAAAGATTGTCAAATGTGTTTGGAAGATTTCTGTATATTGTGTGTAAATAAGAGTGTGGATCGCCACACGTGGATGATGCTGCTTTGAGCATTATTCTTGCAGTCAGATTTTAACTTTAAATAAACTGAGATAATTTTACCAGATGTGTTTCACCCAATTAAATCTCCTTCTATCCTTATTGTTGCATTGAGCCAAAAATCAGCAAAGCATTTTTATAAATTTGATGTCGTTTTTGCGATTTGCTTTAACCCATCTGGCGCTCCGGGATATTTTGATTCTCGTGCTGACTGATTATTGGTAAAATGCATATGTGGTCGTGCGGACTCCGGTCTAAACGGGCACATAAAATAAGATAGAGAGAGAAATGGCTTCGAACGTGGGGCCCGATTTAGACATGGTCAATCGCATGCCGATTTGAAATTGTGATAATTTTTATAGAAATATTTTGGGAGTTGAGAGATGTCTGGTTTGGATGAATAAATTAGTAGGAAACCCAATTAATGGGAAAATTAAAAATTTAACTGGTTAATAATTAGAATGGGTTTGATTATTTTTGATAATGGCTTAACCATTAGGGCGTCAAGTAAATTCAGTAGTAAACGTTCGATGACTGGAGATACACATTATTAGAATCCAGGTGGAGGATATTTGAGAACTTGCATATTTTCTTGTGATATTATGGTAAATGTAATTCGTAAAAGTAAAGAATTTTGTTTTTCCATCACGTCGACATTAGGACAAATCTCATTTTATTATAGTGTTCCAATTAGCTATTCATATTTCTTGTTCTAGTTATAAGCTTGTGTTTGCCACTGTTGTATACCCCTAAGTTTTGAATAATTGAAATTATGGAAGAAATGATGAGAATGATGAGGAGTTTGGAGGAGAGTTCGAAAGAGGCTGGACTGCGTGTAGCAGCCATTATGAAAGAAAATACTGAGGCTTTGGAAAAGAAACTCAAAGAAAATTCTGATTCTTTAGAAAGCAGGTTAAAAGATAACTTGAAGGAAAATTCTGATTCTTTAGAAAATAAACTTAAAGAAAATTCTGAGTCTTTAGAAAATAAACTTAAAGAAAGTTTGGAGGATAAACTTAAAGAAAATTCTGATTCTTTAGAAAATAAACTTAGAGAAAATTTGAATGATAAACTTAAAGAAAGTTCTGATTCTTTAAAGGGTAATTTGAAAGAAAATTTAAACAGTAAATTTAATTCAATGGAAAGTAAATTGAAAGAGAATTCTGAAATTTTGAAAATGACACTTGAAAGTAAAATGAATAAATTATGCGATAAAACACATGAGCTCGAAACTTCATTAGCTACTAACGCTAGTTTAATGGACGATAAATTTCGCGATGCCGATCTTCGATCCCAAAGCTTAGCTGATAGGATAGAACATGGTCTTAGGAAAGTTGGTGAAGACATGGTCAACCTGGAAGTCAGAGTGAAGAAGGAGAGTAACGAGATGGGAATTCTAGTTGTTCAGCGTTTAACGGAACAATTCAAGGAACTTGTCATGGGAGAGATAAGAGAAGGAGTGATTCATGAATTGCAAACTGAGATTAAAACCACAGTTGTCAATGAAATTAAAGACACACTCAAGCTGGAGAATCAAGAGGGAATCAAGGAGATTAGGGAATCTTTGTCATCCCACATTGAAGTAATTGCCAAGGATATTCAAGCAACTCAGAAGGACATATCAGATATGACAGGGTCATTGAAAAGTCATGAGGCTGTTATGAACCAGATATCCATTGATGTTAAAGACAATTGTAAGGAGACTGAAGCAATCAAGAAGATGGCAGAAGAAAACCAGAAAGAACTTGAGGCTATGAAAACTCAAATAAAGGATGAGAAACAGTCTGATCATCTTTTGAAAATGCCGAATGTAAGGGGAAAGGAACCGATACAGATAAATCTAGGAGGAGCTAGAGAGACTGAAAGACAGGATGAGGTCAGGACAGTATTTCAATCCAACCCCATAACTGTGTTTAAGAATATAGAAGATAAGCCTTCTAAATTTTCAGGGCGAGATTCGGTAACACCTGTGGAATTTCTGAGAGAAGCAGGTGATTACCTGAAAGATTCTAAGATCCCTAAAGAAAGACAGATCAGGGTAATAGGGAAGTTCTTGGAAGGTCCCGCACTTTTGTGGTTTAGAGCATTTAGATCCACTCTAAATTGAAGAAGTTTTGGTCCCCGGAAACCCAACAGCAAGTTAGAGCAGAGTTGTATTCGAAGAGATTCTCGACGTCACAACCTACTCGATACTCTACATACTTTTCTGGACAGCTGTCTAAACTCCAACATTTAGATCCGCCAATGCCAGATAACGAGTTGATTACTGCTTTGATACGACAATTTCCAGCAGACGTCCAGAGGACTTTGATCGCTGCTGATATCTACAATATGGAACAGTTTGATGAAGTATTGCAAAAGCTGGATCATACAAACGCTCAATTCTTTCATCAGAAGGGAGCAAAGAATAATAACGCTGTGTATGCTGTTATGGCTGACAGTTATTCTCAGACACCTCGAGAGATTCGAGAGGAGCGAGAAGAGAAATCGCCGAGGGAAGATTCCAATACGAGAGGTTGGAACCAATACCGTAACAGATACAGTTACAAACCATATGCAAGACCGGATGGTGATAATCGATACAACACTCGATGGAGAAGACCACGAGATACTCAAGGAAGGTACCAGGAAAGAAGATCCTATGGTAATAACTATAATAACAGAGGGAATGTAGATACTCGTCAGTCCAATGAAGAGTTTAACAAGGACACGAGGAAAAACTTGGAAGCAAGACACCAAGATAACTTACAATTTGTGGAACAGATGCCCAATGATCCAGGTCCATCGGGAACACAACAATCCCGGGGGAATGGTAAAATTAAAGAGTTTGAATATTGTGGAAGTAAACAATAATGGAAGCTATGAAGTAGCCAATACACGAACTGGTAACATCGTGGGAACTTATAATGCTTCGAATTTGAAGATCTATTATTCAAGAACCAGATAACTTAATGTGTAGATAGGAAAAATAAAAATTTTTCAATTTTTATTTTTTGCTAGGTGTGGGGTGGATGTGCCCAAATCTAGGAATGGGTATTCCAAGTTTCAGACACCTAGATATCAAGGGAAAGGCTGTAGCAGCTTTTGAAAGTTCAGATATTTGAATATCGCGCTACATTGCTTCTCGAAGCCTTTCGAAGGAAATTACCGATAGTTGGATGGTAAATGACGTAGCGAGTCACCGCAGAGGTGGAGACTATTTATTGATTAAATAGTTAACTATGGAGCAGAGACTTGAGACTGGGATCAGATTACTGGCACGGCCAAATAAAAGAGAATGCAATTAGTATCAAGTAAATCGGACCAGGGATTCAAGAGATATGAGGATTTCTAGATATCAGGCGATGACGCGTGACCCTGACCGTTTTTGTATAAAAGCAAGCTGGAGCAGGCTTAGTTAGCTCAATTCATCACAAGCACTTGGCGAACAAGTTGCGTCTACGCTGAGCCAAGGCACATGGTTGCCGCCTCTACGAAGAAGTACTTTTCAAATCGTGATAGTCACGAGAAGTGCTGCGCAAACGAGTTGGAACTTAGTAAGTTTCTGGTGAGGAGAATCACTGAGGTGATTGTTTTTCTACAGACATTGGTGGAAATATTTATATTTCTTAAAGGACATATGCTAGACTTGGTCTAGAAAATAGTATATTGTCACAGTCCAATAGTAAATTAATACTTGGATGTTTAAATCCATTTAAAGTCAGTTTTCATATTTTGTAACTATTTAACCACTTCAATCCGTCAGTACATTGAAGAATAGTCTATAACGGTGGCGTTCATTAGTCTACGCAAGGGAAACTGCAAGTTGTCTAGCGCATGGCAGATGGTGATATTAATAAACCATGCCCAGGGAACGATCTTCAGAACAGCCGTTAACTGCTTAGACTGTCAACGTTTTTCTTGTACTGATGAGATTACAGTGAGTTAGGTTACAACTGACACATTTAAGAAGAGATCGCTTAGATCTGACCCTTTTCAAACAAACTGTTATGGCTTTGTTAGAAGCCCATATTAAAATGGAACCACAGTCATTTAAAACGTCGAAAGATACTACCACTATGTCTGACTAGACGATTTGTGGGTCTACAATGGCGGCCGATACAAGGATTATACGTGCTTGTCCGCTAGGGCATGTCTACGGATAAATCTGGTATAGACCAGGTTTACTACACTTCAAGACCATCAAGAAATGTAAGCCACATTTGAATTATTTTATGCTTAGCTAATTGGAACAAACTATTTTTCTGCAGATGACCAACACATATTTTCGTCGTATTTAAAGCTTGTAATGATTTACGCAAGACTAGTTAGATTTATTCTGAGCATTTTCAGCACTCAGAACAGTTTAGGATCGATGACCGAGCATTTTGAGCATTTATTTGAATCTTTCATATTTTTGGGAAATCACGGTAATCAGCCGATGTAACTGAAAAAGTTAAATTTATTTTTGTTGAGGAATGGATATTTTTTCCATATTCGAAGGTTCGAACATGTGGATTCTCACATAATGAGATGATAATTAAACATATTTGAAATAATAATAATAATAATAATCCACTAATAATAATAATAATAATTTTCATAATTTTTCTAAATAATTCTTGGATATTATATTTTATAATAATCATATGTATTGAGAAAGAGCCTATGAAGTAGTTGAAACATTTCTAGTATGGAACAGGAGATTTTACGAAGGAGAGTGGTTAGCGCAAGCCCGCATTCAACCTACATTTCAGTTCTGGTTGAACAGTTGATATTTGCTATGAGCAAAGTATATGTTTCATATAACACGGAGAGGCATGAAACGGGAAGCAATTGATATTTGTATCAAATAGGATTTTTGTATTTATATAAAATCATGACGTAAATACACTTCGAAAGTGAAATGAAGCTTTTCATAAGTATGGTAAATTCACGGGTTGAACTGAATGGTAAAATAAAATAAACTTGTCAGTTTATTAATCTTCCAGTGTTGATAACAAGCAGAGGCTTGATTTATTGTATAAATTTTGGGAAGATAATTTATGTGTGTGGAGTAGTTGTAATGCCATTCCCAGGTGCGCATGTTAAGTCGCAGGAATGAAGGTTTTTTCGAGCATCAATCAAATAGCAGGTTCGATGGCTCAGGTTTATAGTAGGAGTATTGGAGCCACACATTTCGTCGTATGAATAACCCGAAGGTTATTTCTTTGAAACCATCAGTTCTTATTTCAACCTTGTTTACGAATTCCATTTAGAATTTGATTTTGCTAGAACCCGGATTTGTCATGATAGTAGTTTATTCTTCTTCAGGGGAAGACCTTTGCCGTTGTTGTTGTTGTTATAATATTGTGTTCTTACACAAATAGTAGAATGGGCCACTGCCAATTTAAAATAATTCTTTAACCACGAATAATTTGAAGGATATTTTCAATCCTAGTGCCATGAACTAAATGAATTCATTATAAGACTACAATTCTTATTTCCGCATTCTGTCGAAGAATTGCAAGTTGTGAAAGTTGCTAGAAATGGCCATAAATATAAATATTTTTTTCATAATAATTCCAAGTGGAAAATCTAATAGTTGAATGGTTCAACCATTTATTGATCAAGTTAATGATTCAGAAATCATATATTTTGTTTGGAACTTGAAGTTCATAATCGAGTCACTTCTCGAATATTTAATGTCAGAAGAACAATTAATTGTTGTTGTGCTTCGCACAGTTCTTCGATGCTATGCTCAATGGTCAAATACTTTTCAGATGTTGTTAATATGTGTTAATAATTTGTGTTGTTACGATGATAATAATAGTTTCAACGATATATTTTGGAAAACTGGAAAACAAATGAAAGTCTAAGAAATTCTATAAACATTTATTCTACGAGTGTTAATATCATGTAAATAGTCAAACAGTGATCTACGTTATTTCCAGTATGGACAATTCATTTTGCACTGGAGTTAAAATGTTAATAATTTTGGAACACAGTCCACAGGACTAACAATCGGACTTGTGTTTTCAAAAAGATTGTCAAATGTGTTTGGAAGATTTCTGTATATTGTGTGTAAATAAGAGTGTGGATCGCCACACGTGGATGATGCTGCTTTGAGCATTATTCTTGCAGTCAGATTTTAACTTTAAATAAACTGAGATAATTTTACCAGATGTGTTTCACCCAATTAAATCTCCTTCTATCCTTATTGTTGCATTGAGCCAAAAATCAGCAAAGCATTTTTATAAATTTGATGTCGTTTTTGCGATTTGCTTTAACCCATCTGGCGCTCCGGGATATTTTGATTCTCGTGCTGACTGATTATTGGTAAAATGCATATGTGGTCGTGCGGACTCCGGTCTAAACGGGCACAGTATTAGTTCAACAAGCGGAGCTGATAGCAGCATAAGCTGGGAGAACGGAAAGTAGGTCAGGGAGTCAAGGCAAGCGAAGCACGGTAGGCGGTGCGAGGACCGGTTGGCGAGGCAAGCTGTACAGGCCGTGTAAGCGAGAGAAGAGCCGGTGTTAGAACAGTAGTATTTCCAACATCGTAGTTACAGCTATGCGAGGCAGCAATGCTTTTCAAATGTTAAGGGATAAACAGCATTATAACAAGATTGAGAACTTTATTTCGAGCTGCATTTTGTAACGCAGGACAGCACAGCGAAACGGTATGGCGAGGCCAGCTTTAAGCATCGATCATTCTAGAACAGTGCAATAGAGCAGAGCGTGCTGGTTCCGACTTTTTATACGCAGGCAACGTGAAAGAAGCTGAACTTCATTTCGACATTTTGTAACAACTTTATGAGGTTGGACTTGTATTCAGTAGTCGAATTGTGCATGCAGGTAGTTATTATATACTGCTATTGTGAACTTCAAATGAACTTAGATATTCCAATGACATTACGGCTTATCAAATTATGCATTTCATAACGGAATATTTAAAGCGACCATGGGGTCAAGCCAACATTAACGCTTTTAGGCAAACGAACTGTTACGAGTATATGCACTTAAGGAACATTGGCACGTGCATTAATATAATTCTTTTTCATGAATTATTGTGAAATTTCAAGTACGAACACAGCTACAGGGTGTTTCAGAAACTTATACACTCTTATAAATAAAATTTATTTTCTGCAAGTGAGATTCAGCCGCTGTGGAGATTGACTTTTATCACAAGCAAACCGAACATTGTATGGGACAGTGGCGTAACATAGAAGAAGAGTATGGGGTACGCTACGTTTATGAACTTTTACGGAAGAATTTGGACAGTATCCGTTATGGATAACATGCAGTTCATCATGTCGGAGTAAGCGAAGACGGAGACGTGATGGCACCACAGAGCGATGGATTCGGTTCCTGAAGAAGAGGAGGTCCAACAGCTGATTCACTTGTGATATGAAGGCAATCGTTATTCTGGTGGGTGATACGATATTTCCGTCGATCTTTCGAGAAATTTATTGCACACATGAGGATAATCGACAATCTTTGAAATATATTAACAGCTGATATGAGAAGGTACTGTAAGAGTTATGACTTTCTGATATGATTTTTTCATGAACACTGGGCATACTTGCATATATTTCTAGTAGGAGTTCTACGATTATTTTGACATGGCTTAGACATTATTTGCTCCAATTTTGCTAGAATATGGTGTTACCATATGACATGGCTGGCACCATTATACGAAGTTCTCACCATTGGTTGGCTTTATTAAGCAGATGTTTGGTCTTTTAGACATTTTTCAGTAAGGATAGTTTTTCTTGGATAGTTATTTTTTTTGTGGCGAATATTTCGAACTCGTGATCTGCAATTGGATTATTTAAATTACTTCGTCAGTTCATTGCATACTAGCGAGTGTGTATTATTCATCAGTAGGGATTTTTCCATTGGATTGTTTGGAGATATTAAGATTTTATTCACTCAAGTGAATGAATATCGCTTTTATGTGACAACTAGAGACTTGTTGATTCCAATCTGGTACATTCACTCATTAGACGACGAGATGGGGCCTTTCGCTTTAGGCGATTGTGTGGTGGTACACACTTGACCCATCGCTCAGGGCATTATCATGATAGTCTACGGGGCAAGGCCTTTCGTATTATACGATTGCGTGGTGGTACTCACCTAACTTGCCATTTAGGAACTCATTTTTATCATCCGAGTGTACTTGAGATTGTAAGAGGATCAAACAAGAAACTACTAGTCACATATCAGTCGAATTTTATTAAATAAATTAAAAATAAATGCCAGCAGGGTTACATTTTGTAATTCTTGTTTGCCAATCCAATATTTTGTTGCTATACTCTTTTGAGAGTACTTTCATTTAACAGTTGATACAGTTGATACATTTTTATGATTGAATTTAATACCTTTGAGAGGGACTTAAAGTAATTGAATCTTGTAAGATGAATCATTAATGGTCAGATTTATTTTGAGGCAGATCAGTATTGCATATTTTGATGTGAGAGATTATAACACATTGGTGTTTTTCTGTGAAGTGAATTATGAGAATTTTAAGAGAATTTATGCTATTTGAAAGCAGATCTTGAATTTGATTTCGATTACTAAGGTAATATTTTTCCTAGTTGTTTAAGAAGTTGTCTAGATGTGATCAGATTAATTACAGTTAGATTAATTACAGTTATTGGAGATTGTGTGCGTTGATAATTTGAAGCCAGTTATATATTTTTTGTAGATCATGCAACGTGATTAAGTGAAGTTTGTGATAGGCATTTTGTGGAAGTTGCCAAGTGGAAGTTGCAATATTGCTAATGTATTTTGAGGCAGACATGAGGTTGTCGAACCCAGTCTAGCATAATTTTTGAGATTCATGCTGTGCGCTGAATATTTATAGTGTTATGTGGAATAATTATGATATTCAAATATGGTATTTGATAAAGTGAGAGTAGATGATGAAGTTGTGGATAGTGAGATCCAACGTGTTTTTGTGAAGGCAATAATATTTTTTGGCATGATAATTAAATACGGGATATAACTTGGAAGTGATAAAACTGTAAGACAACGTTCTATAACCCATATTAAATAATTTGTTAGGAAATTAAACATTAAATAATGTTGATAATACAAGATTTTCTGATAATAATAATTAATGAAATAATAATCTGAAGTTTAAACATATTAATGATCTGACCTAATGAAATAAAAATCTAAATGACTCGATGAAATAATAAAAATCTAAATAACCAGAAGAATAAAATTTAAATAAATTGATAAATTAAATTTTGGAATAAATCAATGAATTAAATAAATGGATGAAATAAAGATTGAATAAATAAGCTGATTTAAATAAATTAATAGATGATTAAATAGATGATGAATAACTGAATTAGAAGGTGATAATTAATTAAAGAAGCTGATGATTAATAAATTTAAATGGATTTAAATAAATTTAATTGAGAGATATGATTTGAATGATTTGAAGAATTACAACTTGAATTAATGAATTAAACAATTTATATGGATGATTTAAGATGATTTAATCTGAATGAGATGATGAAATGAGAGTGTGTGAATAATTAGAGAGTATAAAGAATTGATGATTATAATATTCATTTAAATGATTTGATGGTGATGAATTAATTATTCTGACTTGAATATAATGAATTTTGAGATGAGAACTAATGTGAGAAATATTTAATTTTGATGATGATGATGATTATAACCAATGAGTAGTGGATTTTCTGTGATTCACAATCAAGAAATTATTAATGACAGTGTAAATAGTGTAAATTAATTATTCGATGTTTAGGAGCATTTACTAACATATTCAGCATTTGAATAATGCCATGCAAGCCATAAATTATGTGATATTTAAATATGTGATTAGAATATATGTGTTTAGACAGATTAATTAATTTTTTTACATCCACATTCATGATGTTAACTTAAAGAGAAGTTAGGTCTCAGGTATCACGAATGTCAGTGACGCATAGACATAGTGCTACGGTGATCCTGAGAACCCAAGTGAACTTTAGAAATTTTTCCTATTTTATGTGGATAAAATACACTTTGAGTAGAATAGAGATGGTTTGATTTTCTGGACAATGACAATTTAACGTTGGCATTCGACCATGCTCTTAGGTAGGATGAGTGTTTAATATGTCTGTCTGACTATCAAAGTTGAATAAATTTGTTTTTATCTTAGTTGTGATCTGATGATGATGTGATTTTCCTATTTCTTTCCTTGTCTTAATTAAGGCTTAACCAGGAAGGATGTGGTTTGCTAGGGATTCAGTTGGTGGCGCCCATTTATATTTGTATTTTTTAAATTAAATTTAAACCCGTAACGACCCTGGAGATACTTTATCTCGTGTTACCCTCTGCTTTTGTGATATTTCAACTGAATTTCCGACACATTCCTTATTTGACTTGATGTTCATTTAACTCCGCTCTGTCCTGGAAATCCAGGAATGCGATGTAATAGCAGATGGGTCATCGCATCCCCAGGACGAACGGGTACAGTGGTTCAAATCCTGGTCACTCCATGTGAGATTTGTGCTGGACAAAACGGAGGCAGACAGGTTTTCCTCCAGGTACTCCGGTTTTCCCTGTCAACAATTTCATTCCAGCAACACTCTCCACTATCATTTTATTTCATCTGTCGTTCATTGCTCCAGGGGAGTGCGACAGGCTTCGGCAGCCGGCACAGCTCATAACCTCGCCGCTAGCTGGGGGCTACATTCATTCCATTCCCTGACCCGGTCGGTTGACTGGAAGCAGGCTGTGGATTCTCATTTTCTCAAGAGGTCTTGTACATCACTTCTTTAGTCTTCAGTGGTATGTCTCTATCCAAATTAAACTCTGAACCTGATGGTAGAAAATACTCCTCATTTGTTTTATAGGGCATTAAAATCCTAGCCCTAGTGATTATAACATAAGATAAACATTGACAAATACCCGGTGATCCCAAGAAGTGTACTTACTTTCCATGCACAGATCACCATAATAACCCGGAGCACAGGAACAGCCCACGTAAGGATTACAGAGCTCCATTCCCCTACAGCCACTCCAACTCGCTGAGCATTGTCCACCACAATCGTGTCCATATAGGTTACTGCCACATCCTGTAAACATCAATATGAATTACTTTCTTTGTTTTGAGATGGGGGTGTAGTTGGTAGCATGCTGAACTTCTATGCCCAAGGTCGCGGGTTCAAACCCAGCCGAAATCGTTGGATTTTTTAAGAGCGTTAAAAATCCCTCAGTATGCCTTCCTTCGGAGGGGAAGTAAAGCCGGCGGGCCCATGTCATAGATTTATGGCATGTAAAAGAACCTTCCACTAACTAAACTTGTGTGAAGCAAATTTTGTAGATTAGGTTTTACTAATGCTCTTAAGTTCCAATGTTCGTCACCAGGCGCTGGTTGCGATGGCATCTACTAGTAGCCATGATCACGACTAGGTGTCGTGAACGGTAGCATTTGGTAGCGAAAGTTGGAACTACTTGAAATTATCGTCTATAGTCCTTACTTGAATTAAAAACAGGTAACACACACTAATACAGCCATCACAATTAACACCGGTTATCAGACAGATTCTACACACACCCAAAGTACACGGGGCTACATGACCGCGTTGTCGCAGCTCCTAAACTAAGGAACCAACCAACCTACTTTCTTCTAACAGGCTCCGGAATGACCAAAATATTCCAAATTTTCAAAATTTTGTATGTGCACCATGTTAATCTACGGAGTTTTAGCTTTCTAACGGTCCATTTATATTTTTCATATTACATTCCTGAGGCTTCTTTCCTTTTACTTTCCCACATTCTTATATGTGAGCAACCAGAGACACTAGGACATGTCCTAGGTGTATGTTCTAAAGGGGAGCTACAGTACAACCCCTGTAATCTTTATACTCTGAGAGTCGCACCCTTTCCTGGACACTTTGAGCTCAACGGAATGCCCGTTTCTAAACTCCGATTATTATGAGCATTGAACATAGGTTGGGCCTCCGCTTTGGGACATTATAATTATGTGTCCATCATATCGTAATATCACCACAAATGTATTTCTCCAAGCAACAAGGGTGATATTCAATCAACATCAAGAGTGTGCAATGAACTGTTTTAAGAAAGACTGGTTAAGCCCGCTGGTGGCTTTTTAAACGTGTTTTTTAACAATTTTTTTACATTTGTTTTACTGTTTTCAAGTGCATGATTTTGATCTCTGTGTGTGCTCATTTATGTTTCTGTTCATCATCATCATCTTGCACAGTTTCCAGCCACTGGCCGGGTCTGTTTGGAACACAAGCATCTCCAACGTCTTCTGTCTTCCCACCATCTCTCAGCCTCCACCCTTGTCCAGTCTTCTCCTCTCTTCTTCACGCTTTCTTCCACCCCCTTCAGCCACCTGTCTCTCGGTCTTCCTGTCGGTCTCTTTCCTTCCCACTTCGTCTCATGTATCCTCCTGGGTATCCTCTTCTCCTCCATTCGTTTTATATGTCCATACCATCTAAGTCTTGATTTCTCTATATCATCTTGTAATGATTTCCTCCTTCATTAATTCTGTGGTCCTCTCATTTCTTATTCTGTCCATCTTTGTGGCTCCAATACTGCTTCTCAAGAACCTCATCTCACTGGCCTGTATTTTGCTCTTCTCCATTCCTTTCATAACCCAGGTCTCCGAGGCATACGTCCGGATAGGGACATAGTACATCCGATATATGATCTTTTTTTTAATCTTTCTGTTACTAATATTAATCTTTTCATGTGTAATGTATTAAGTGCTGCCCATTTGCTCGAGGCTGATGAAGACGCCAATAATCGACAAGGCGTCGAAACATGTACCTTTATATAATGACGAGTGATTAGCTCACTCATTTTGTAACGTGTTTTTCGAGGGGTTTTTATGCCATTGGCATAAGTCAGTAGGAAGCCATTCTATATTTATTTACGCGGCAAATTGTTCAGCCAAGAGAATTTTTCGTGTTAATTTATTATTATTATTATTAATTTATTATAATTATTATTAAGATATTTTCGGAGCATTTTATAAATATTATAAGCATACAGATAGGTTTTCTATGTCTTAGAAAACGCTATCAAGCAAATTATTACGAACGACAATATCATAGAAAATTATGTGATTACGGAATTTTACGGAGTTTTCGTCAGTTAGGATATTTTGAGAGACATGAGTCACTGGAAATTCATATACAGGATTAATCTTGTCGGGAAGCATGACGCAATCCTGCGTTGAAGCTTAAAGAAAAGGCGAATGTATGGAACGGAAAACGACTTCTCCCTCCCGCCGAGTGTAATGAGCCAGAGTGGGGATGTAGCGCATGGGGAGCAGCCAATCAGTAGAGACTACGTACGCTAGAAGCCGGCTCAAGAGTGGGAGAGCCGACAGGTGCATATATATCGTTCGACGCGCCGTGGAACGAGGACTATCTGTATAGAACTAAACGAGTACGGTTGTACGCGGGAGTCGTTCCGATGTTCCGTGGAGTGGAGGACTAACTTTTGTAAAACTTAACCAGTGTGGTTGTACGAGTGTTTGGGTCCGATGTACGGGCCATAGAATTATCTAATCTACCAGAATCTCATCAAATATCGACAAAGATGTCGACGTCCAGGAGACTGTGGGAAGCTCACAGCATCATCCAGTACGAGGGAAAGGCTTCGGTCATTTCCAGTGGTAAGCGCGAATGACGCAGAAATACGCAATCTCTCATTTCTCTTTGTTTTATATTTCATATTTCAGTAACTTCATAGCTTGGGAATAAGAGTAAAATCAATAATTTATCAGACTCCGTTTTCACGTAATTTTCTATCGGTAATATTAAAATCGCAATGCTCCAATTTAAATTTTAAACTTATTATTATTATTAATTTTGCTATTCTTGTTTTATATAATAAATTCATTTCTTTTACAATGCAATCTTTGCTTTCAGTAGGTAGCATTAGATATAGACCAATTCCTTCTCCTGATACAATTGTTTGTTGAGTTAATGATCAAATCATACCACGATCTGAGTGAATAGAGTCTTGAAGGTGTTCTGCCAGAGCTAGACGTTGTTAAATACAAATTTAGATTTCAACATTGCATTGAGGTCTTGGCGCCCATTAAAACAACATAGCTTAGGCAAAGGTAAACCGTTACACTTGTCGCTCAACGTGAGGGTCAAACTGTTACACTTGTCGCTACCAACATGGGGCATTAATTAACGTTACACTTGTCGCCGACAACTTGGGGCTGAAAACCTAATAACATTTGTGGAAGGAGAAGGGTATATATTTCTGTGCCTGTATTTTGGGGGTTATTTGTCTGTATCAGTGTATATCATTATGGGGGATGAGAAAGAAAGACAGATGAGGTTACGTAGTGGTCATCAACTGGAGAGTGATGATACGAGCAGTATGTCGAGTGATGGTAGTACCGGGGTAGCGGAGGTAAATCCCGATACTGAAACAGGGAGTGTAGGCGGCCAACCAGAATTAAAAACTTTACTTCTCGAGTTCATGTATCAGAACTAAGTTAGTAGTGATGCCTTAAATGCAAAATTAGAACAAAACAGTAGGGAAAATAAAGAAAGTACAGTCGCTTTAAATGCTAAACTGGAACAAAACAACGCTAAATTAGAACAAAACAGTAGGGAAAATAAAGAAAGTACGGAAGCTTTAAATGCAAAATTAGAACAGAATAATGCAAAATTAGAACAAAACAGTAGGGAAAATAAAGAAAGTACAGAAGCTTTAAATGCAAAATTAGAACAGAATAATGCAAAATCAGAACAAAACAGTAGGGAAAATAAAGAAAGTACAGAAGCTTTAAATAAAAAATTAGAACAGAATAATGCAAAATTAGATAAGAACAACAAGGAAATTAGTGTGAAAATGGAGCAGATTAGAGGAGAAATCAGAGGAGTAATGGAAGAGAAGGTTAAAGAGATCATTCCAGATGTAGACAATAAATTAGGAAAAGTACAGGAGGAGTTAGAAATTAGAATCAGTACACAGGCTGAAAATTTAAAAGAACTAGTGCAACTGGAAACACAGCAGGTCAAAAAGCAATTGGGGGGAGAAATTGACAAAATTCAGGTAGCAACTAAAGAGGTTAAGGAACAGCTGGGGGGTAGAATTGAGAAAGTCCACTCGCAAATAGTTGCAGAAGTAAATGATTTAAGAGAGAGTAATAGAGAGAGCATTAGCAAGATTGAGGAGAAACAAGCAAAGCTATATGATAAAGTAGAAGAATCAGAAGGAAACATTAAATTAACAGTAAACAGTATTGAGAGGAAGGCTGAGGAGAAAATCGCAGAATTAGAATTAAAATTAAAAGCTAGGATCAGGCAAGAAAATAGTCAGAATAGGCCAGTTTTTGTGAATAGCACACACAGGGAGGTAGAACTGGGCAAGTTCAGCAATCGACAGGGGTGCCCAATGGAGTTCATGAACACTATAGAAAATAAATTCGGGGAGAGGTTGGAAAATGGTAGTATTGAGTGGTGCCAGGTAGTTGAAATTTTAGAACAAGTGTTTGTGGGGGAAACGAGGAATTGGTTTGCTGTCTACAGAGACAAGTTTAAATAATAATAATAATGTTATTGGTTTTACGTCCCTTTTAACTACACTGGCTTTTAGAGACGCCGGGGTGCCGGAATTTTGCCCCAAAGGGGATCTTTAACGTGCCAGTAAATGTACTGACACGGCTCCCTCGCATTTGCGCACCCTCAAATGCCAGCTGACTGCGCCAGGTTTCGAACCTGCAACCTTGGGCTCAGCAAGCTGAGAGACAAGTTTACTGATATCAATGATTTTAAAATGAAATTCTGTGAAAAGTTCTGGAATGAGGTTATTCAGTCGCAGCATCGTGAGGGAGTAGTGTGTGGTAAATATAACCCTAAAGGAAGCTCCACCATGACCGAATACTTTTTAGGGCAGGTATTAGTGTGTAAATATCTGGATGGCTTGAAGGAGGAAAGTGATGTGGTGAGGTTGCTACTTAGGCACTTTCCCTATAGGATCAAGGAGGCTGCTTGTATCCAGAATGTAAAGACTATATCACAAGTAGAAAATTTGTTAAGCACATTTGATGCACTAGGGAGAGGGGGTTATGAGGACAATTTCAATAGGAACCAGGGTAATAATAATAATAGACCTAACGAAGCCAGGCATCAAGAAGTTCAAGGGAACGGTGGCGAAGGGGCCAACTCTCAAAATAGAAATAATAATAATCAGCTAAATCAGAACAGAGGAAATGGCTATGGTAATCAGTATCAAGGGAGGAACAATGATTTCAGGGGAAATCAAGGGAGGAACAATGATTACAGGGAAAATCAAGGGAGAAACAATGATTTCAGGGGAAATCAAGGGAGAAATTATAATGACAATAATTACAACCAGAATAGGGGTCAAGGAAGAGGACAGCCTAGTGGTAGTAATATACAGCCAAACAATGACAGCACAGCCCAGAACAACCAGACCAGTTCAGTAGTTAGTAGTACTACGGCCAGCTGTAGCGGTTCTTTAAACGCGAGCCAGGCTGCGAAGTAAGGTCAGAATCTCAGTCTGTAGCATGCCATGTCCATACAATTATACAGGAACCCTATGACCTAAATGTAAGAAATGAATTATTACATGAACTAAATGATGAAGGTATTATTCAGGAAGTGGTTAGTAAGAGCCCCATAGTTAAATTTAACGTGTCCGAGGCGTACACAGATGTTTTAATTGATAGTGGTTGTATGAAGAGTTGCATAAGTAGTGCATTTTATGATAAAATGAAAGGAACTGGAGTAAATTTTGAGGAGATGCCAATTAAAAGCACTTTTGTTATCACAGCTGTTGGGAAGAGGTCTAAAGTAATTTCTAAGCAAGTTTTAGTAGACATTAAAATTAATAATCATGTAGAGAAGCAGATTTGCCTTGTAATTCCAAATTTAGTATTCAGTGTTATCTTGGGTTCAGAGTGGCTAAGTAGAGTGTCTGGTAACTTATGTTATGATGTAGGGAGTTTGAATTTTAAATGGGGTGATTCTGAAGTAGAAGTAGCGTTCAATGACCATATTCAGAGGAGTAGTATTGTAGGTGTGATTTGTACTTTAAATGAGATATCGCCAGCCGTAGAGCGGGGTTCTCCATGTTTTGTGGGCAGTGTGATTACGAACGGAAGTCTAGAGGACTCGTTACGTGAGGCTGCATTTCAGGGAAATATAGAGGATGAACAGTGTGTTCGGCTCTATGATGTGTTATTGTGTAATAGGAGAGTGTTTGAGGATCGCATTGGTATGGCCAATTGCTATACACATTCATTGAACGTTATTGATAGGTCAGTATTCACAGGACATAGATATCCTGTACCTTTCGCTTATCAAAGTGCAGTTGAGGCACAAATTAATCAGATGCTTGAAGATGGGATTATTGAGCACTCTAACAGTCCATATGTTAATTCTTTGATCACGGTACCCAAGACCGACGGCACGGTTCGTATTTGTTTAGACGCTCGTTTGATTAACAGTAGAATTAGTTCAGATCAGCTGAAATCTATGTCAATAGAAGAATTAATGCAAACATTTGAGGGGAAGAAGTATTTCACTTGTGTAGATTTGAGTTCCAGTTTTTGGCAAGTGCCACTTATGTACGAAGATAGACCATTTACAGCTTTTAGTCATAAATATAACCTTTATCAATTTTGTAGAACACCTTATGGGTTAAAGAGTAGTTCAGCAGCTTTAATTAGGGCTTTAAACATCGCATTAGGGGATGACACAGGAGAGTTTGTAACCATTTACATAGATGATATGGTAATTAGTTCACGCAGTTTTGAGGAGCATCTAGGTCATTTAGATATAGTTTTTCAGAAGTTAGATCAGGCAGGGTTCACTTTGAAGCTGTCTAAGTCGTCATTCTGTCAGTCAGAAGTGACATTTTTAGGTCATAGAGTGTCGAGTAGAGGTGTAACACCAAAAGAAAGTAGGGTTAATAAGATACTTAACGCAGAGGTGCCACAGAATGTTAACCAGTTAAAAACTTACCTGGGAATTTGCAACTTTTTCAGGAGGTTCGTTCTTAAATACTCAGGGTTGGTAGAACCATTCAGGGAATTGCTTAAAAGTGGGACTCGGTGGAGGTGGGAGTCCAAGCATGATCAGGCTTTTAGAGCGCTGAAGGAAGGTTTTGAGAAAGCTGTAGTGCTGAAATATCCGTTAATATGTGGTTATGACAGATGCTTCACATATAGGCATTGCTGGAGTATTATGTCAGAGAGATGATGAGGGTAATCTGTGCATTGTATCTTTAGCCTCGCGAGGACTGACAGCAGCAGAGAAAAGATACACGATTACTGAGTTAGAGCTTTTAGGTATTGTTTTAAGTTTAGGGAAATTTAGAATGTATTTTGTAGGGGGGAAATTTGAGATCCACACAGATCACCATGCATTACTGTATATGAGAACTTGTAAACTCAGTTCTAACAGAGTTAGTAGGTGGATTCTTGCTCTGCAGGAATACGAATTCACAGTAAAATATATTAAAGGTAAAGATAACATTCTTGCAGACATGCTATCGAGGGACACTAATTTATGTAGGGATTATCCTGTGGTTAAAGCAGAGGACGGTATTTTAATATGTGCATGTGTGGACAGTAGCAACACGGCATCGTTACAGATACTGAGAAATAGGTAGGTAGAGCAACGTGAGGACGTTCATTTAAGGGAGCCACTTGCAAGGTTGGAAGCAGGTGACACAGAAACATTTATAGTTTCCAAACGTATTGGGAAAACAGCATATGTGCTGGAGAATAGTGAGGGAAACAGATTATACGGAACGTATAATATACATAGTCTACGAAAATATGTGTCATAAAGTGAGGATGTTTAGCTGGCGAGCCAGCCTATCAAATGAGTAAGTGTGGTATTTGGTGCATGGGAGGAGATGGTCTTCCAGGCAGGCGTATCAGAAGTCACACAGGGGGGTAGTATGTAAGTAAATGAGAGTTTCTAAGGTACAGGGAAATATGACGGGATTGTCGGATGCTCTTGAGCACTAAAATGTCTCGATACACCAAGGCCAGAATTTGGTAGCGCTGGTGAATTCCCATTTGCCTCCTAGAGATGGGTGAGCGCTTGGACAGGGTATTTTTGCTTAAGGCGTCCACGAGGCAAAAGATGGGCCATCAGAAGGCGAGACAGTCCTTCATGAAACTCATACATAACAGCACACGTGATTTCTGTTTACGGCCTCGCCATGTAAGATTTGTAAGTGAGTAATTTAAGGTAATTTGTACAATGGTTTCATTTGTGTGAGGAGAACTGGTCTGTGTTGAGAACTAGTATTAAGTAGAATATGGTCTACGGGAACTTAACAACACGTTAATAAACCCCATCCAAAATACATATTACATAAATGAAATCACCCCAAATTACAGATATATACACTCATAATTTTTCTTCACGCACTTTGCGTCAAAGTTTGTTGTCACTATGGATTGCACTTTGCAACCAGTCCAATGTTTTACATATAGAATAGTGTTCCACGGATATTTCTGCCTCTCAAATTTCTCTATGTTGGAGAAATAGACATAATTAATGTGTGAGCACTATGTATTTATGATGTCATATCACACGCATTGAAGGTGTTCTGATATATTTATATCTCCATAGAACTTCCTAATTTCACTGGAGGTCCCTTCCTTATGGTGAAATTTAATCTCACCTATCACTGAGCACACGATCACACTATTGTGGCAGCGCCTCGTGACCATAATACTTAATCTCTCTTTAAAGTAGATTAAATTAATATTGACTTCTGAAAAAAAAAAACAGTAAATGCGCATTACATATAACACCAAATATTTCTGGCATAAGTCAGTAGGAAGCCATTCTATATTTATTTACGCGGCAAATTGTTCAGCCAAGAGAATTTTTCATGTTAATTTATTATTATTATTAATTTATTATAATTATTATTAAGATATTTTCGGAGCATTTTATAAAAATTATAAGCATACAGATAGGTTTTCTATGTCTTAGAAAACGCTATCAAGCAAATTATTACGAACGACAATATCATAGAAAATTATGTGATTACGGAATTTTACGGAGTTTTCGTCAGTTAGGATATTTTGAGAGACATGAGTCACTGGAAATTCATATACAGGATTAATCTTGTCGGGAAGCATGACGCAATCCTGCGTTGAAGCTTAAAGAAAAGGCGAATGTATGGAACGGAAAACGACTTCTCCCTCCCGCCGAGTGTAATGAGCCAGAGTGGGGATGTAGCGCATGGGGAGCAGCCAATCAGTGGAGACTACGTAAGCTAGAAGCCGGCTCAAGAGTGGGGGAGCCGACAGGTGCATATATCGTTCGACGCGCCGTGGAACGAGGACTATCTGTATAGAACTTAACGAGTACGGTTGTACGCGGGAGTCGTTCCGATGTTCCGTGGAGTGGAGGACTAACTTTTGTAAAACTTAACCAGTGTGGTTGTACGAGTGTTTGGGTCCGATGTACGGGCCATAGAATTATCTAATCTACCAGAATCTCATCAAATATCGACAAAGATGTCGACGTCCAGGAGACTGTGGGAAGCTCACAGCATCATCCAGTACGAGGGAAAGGCTTCGGTCATTTCCAGTGGTAAGCGCGAATGACGCAGAAATACGCAATCTCTCATTTCTCTTTGTTTTATATTTCATATTTCAGTAACTTCATAGCTTGGGAATAAGAGTAAAATCAATAATTTATCAGACTCCGTTTTCACGTAATTTTCTATCGGTAATATTAAAATCGCAATGCTCCAATTTAAATTTTAAACTTATTATTATTATTAATTTTGCTATTCTTGTTTTATATAATAAATTCATTTCTTTTACAATGCAATCTTTGCTTTCAGTAGGTAGCATTAGATATAGACCAATTCCTTCTCCTGATACAATTGTTTGTTGAGTTAATGATCAAATCATACCACGATCTGAGTGAATAGAGTCTTGAAGGTGTTCTGCCAGAGCTAGACGTTGTTAAATACAAATTTAGATTTCAACATTGCATTGAGGTCTTGGCGCCCATTAAAACAACATAGCTTAGGCAAAGGTAAACCGTTACACTTGTCGCTCAACGTGAGGGTCAAACTGTTACACTTGTCGCTACCAACATGGGGCATTAATTAACGTTACACTTGTCGCCGACAACTTGGGGCTGAAAACCTAATAACATTTGTGGAAGGAGAAGGGTATATATTTCTGTGCCTGTATTTTGGGGGTTATTTGTCTGTATCAGTGTATATCATTATGGGGGATGAGAAAGAAAGACAGATGAGGTTACGTAGTGGTCATCAACTGGAGAGTGATGATACGAGCAGTATGTCGAGTGATGGTAGTACCGGGGTAGCGGAGGTAAATCCCGATACTGAAACAGGGAGTGTAGGCGGCCAACCAGAATTAAAAACTTTACTTCTCGAGTTCATGTATCAGAACTAAGTTAGTAGTGATGCCTTAAATGCAAAATTAGAACAAAACAGTAGGGAAAATAAAGAAAGTACAGTCGCTTTAAATGCTAAACTGGAACAAAACAACGCTAAATTAGAACAAAACAGTAGGGAAAATAAAGAAAGTACGGAAGCTTTAAATGCAAAATTAGAACAGAATAATGCAAAATTAGAACAAAACAGTAGGGAAAATAAAGAAAGTACAGAAGCTTTAAATGCAAAATTAGAACAGAATAATGCAAAATCAGAACAAAACAGTAGGGAAAATAAAGAAAGTACAGAAGCTTTAAATAAAAAATTAGAACAGAATAATGCAAAATTAGATAAGAACAACAAGGAAATTAGTGTGAAAATGGAGCAGATTAGAGGAGAAATCAGAGGAGTAATGGAAGAGAAGGTTAAAGAGATCATTCCAGATGTAGACAATAAATTAGGAAAAGTACAGGAGGAGTTAGAAATTAGAATCAGTACACAGGCTGAAAATTTAAAAGAACTAGTGCAACTGGAAACACAGCAGGTCAAAAAGCAATTGGGGGGAGAAATTGACAAAATTCAGGTAGCAACTAAAGAGGTTAAGGAACAGCTGGGGGGTAGAATTGAGAAAGTCCACTCGCAAATAGTTGCAGAAGTAAATGATTTAAGAGAGAGTAATAGAGAGAGCATTAGCAAGATTGAGGAGAAACAAGCAAAGCTATATGATAAAGTAGAAGAATCAGAAGGAAACATTAAATTAACAGTAAACAGTATTGAGAGGAAGGCTGAGGAGAAAATCGCAGAATTAGAATTAAAATTAAAAGCTAGGATCAGGCAAGAAAATAGTCAGAATAGGCCAGTTTTTGTGAATAGCACACACAGGGAGGTAGAACTGGGCAAGTTCAGCAATCGACAGGGGTGCCCAATGGAGTTCATGAACACTATAGAAAATAAATTCGGGGAGAGGTTGGAAAATGGTAGTATTGAGTGGTGCCAGGTAGTTGAAATTTTAGAACAAGTGTTTGTGGGGGAAACGAGGAATTGGTTTGCTGTCTACAGAGACAAGTTTAAATAATAATAATAATGTTATTGGTTTTACGTCCCTTTTAACTACACTGGCTTTTAGAGACGCCGGGGTGCCGGAATTTTGCCCCAAAGGGGATCTTTAACGTGCCAGTAAATGTACTGACACGGCTCCCTCGCATTTGCGCACCCTCAAATGCCAGCTGACTGCGCCAGGTTTCGAACCTGCAACCTTGGGCTCAGCAAGCTGAGAGACAAGTTTACTGATATCAATGATTTTAAAATGAAATTCTGTGAAAAGTTCTGGAATGAGGTTATTCAGTCGCAGCATCGTGAGGGAGTAGTGTGTGGTAAATATAACCCTAAAGGAAGCTCCACCATGACCGAATACTTTTTAGGGCAGGTATTAGTGTGTAAATATCTGGATGGCTTGAAGGAGGAAAGTGATGTGGTGAGGTTGCTACTTAGGCACTTTCCCTATAGGATCAAGGAGGCTGCTTGTATCCAGAATGTAAAGACTATATCACAAGTAGAAAATTTGTTAAGCACATTTGATGCACTAGGGAGAGGGGGTTATGAGGACAATTTCAATAGGAACCAGGGTAATAATAATAATAGACCTAACGAAGCCAGGCATCAAGAAGTTCAAGGGAACGGTGGCGAAGGGGCCAACTCTCAAAATAGAAATAATAATAATCAGCTAAATCAGAACAGAGGAAATGGCTATGGTAATCAGTATCAAGGGAGGAACAATGATTTCAGGGGAAATCAAGGGAGGAACAATGATTACAGGGAAAATCAAGGGAGAAACAATGATTTCAGGGGAAATCAAGGGAGAAATTATAATGACAATAATTACAACCAGAATAGGGGTCAAGGAAGAGGACAGCCTAGTGGTAGTAATATACAGCCAAACAATGACAGCACAGCCCAGAACAACCAGACCAGTTCAGTAGTTAGTAGTACTACGGCCAGCTGTAGCGGTTCTTTAAACGCGAGCCAGGCTGCGAAGTAAGGTCAGAATCTCAGTCTGTAGCATGCCATGTCCATACAATTATACAGGAACCCTATGACCTAAATGTAAGAAATGAATTATTACATGAACTAAATGATGAAGGTATTATTCAGGAAGTGGTTAGTAAGAGCCCCATAGTTAAATTTAACGTGTCCGAGGCGTACACAGATGTTTTAATTGATAGTGGTTGTATGAAGAGTTGCATAAGTAGTGCATTTTATGATAAAATGAAAGGAACTGGAGTAAATTTTGAGGAGATGCCAATTAAAAGCACTTTTGTTATCACAGCTGTTGGGAAGAGGTCTAAAGTAATTTCTAAGCAAGTTTTAGTAGACATTAAAATTAATAATCATGTAGAGAAGCAGATTTGCCTTGTAATTCCAAATTTAGTATTCAGTGTTATCTTGGGTTCAGAGTGGCTAAGTAGAGTGTCTGGTAACTTATGTTATGATGTAGGGAGTTTGAATTTTAAATGGGGTGATTCTGAAGTAGAAGTAGCGTTCAATGACCATATTCAGAGGAGTAGTATTGTAGGTGTGATTTGTACTTTAAATGAGATATCGCCAGCCGTAGAGCGGGGTTCTCCATGTTTTGTGGGCAGTGTGATTACGAACGGAAGTCTAGAGGACTCGTTACGTGAGGCTGCATTTCAGGGAAATATAGAGGATGAACAGTGTGTTCGGCTCTATGATGTGTTATTGTGTAATAGGAGAGTGTTTGAGGATCGCATTGGTATGGCCAATTGCTATACACATTCATTGAACGTTATTGATAGGTCAGTATTCACAGGACATAGATATCCTGTACCTTTCGCTTATCAAAGTGCAGTTGAGGCACAAATTAATCAGATGCTTGAAGATGGGATTATTGAGCACTCTAACAGTCCATATGTTAATTCTTTGATCACGGTACCCAAGACCGACGGCACGGTTCGTATTTGTTTAGACGCTCGTTTGATTAACAGTAGAATTAGTTCAGATCAGCTGAAATCTATGTCAATAGAAGAATTAATGCAAACATTTGAGGGGAAGAAGTATTTCACTTGTGTAGATTTGAGTTCCAGTTTTTGGCAAGTGCCACTTATGTACGAAGATAGACCATTTACAGCTTTTAGTCATAAATATAACCTTTATCAATTTTGTAGAACACCTTATGGGTTAAAGAGTAGTTCAGCAGCTTTAATTAGGGCTTTAAACATCGCATTAGGGGATGACACAGGAGAGTTTGTAACCATTTACATAGATGATATGGTAATTAGTTCACGCAGTTTTGAGGAGCATCTAGGTCATTTAGATATAGTTTTTCAGAAGTTAGATCAGGCAGGGTTCACTTTGAAGCTGTCTAAGTCGTCATTCTGTCAGTCAGAAGTGACATTTTTAGGTCATAGAGTGTCGAGTAGAGGTGTAACACCAAAAGAAAGTAGGGTTAATAAGATACTTAACGCAGAGGTGCCACAGAATGTTAACCAGTTAAAAACTTACCTGGGAATTTGCAACTTTTTCAGGAGGTTCGTTCTTAAATACTCAGGGTTGGTAGAACCATTCAGGGAATTGCTTAAAAGTGGGACTCGGTGGAGGTGGGAGTCCAAGCATGATCAGGCTTTTAGAGCGCTGAAGGAAGGTTTTGAGAAAGCTGTAGTGCTGAAATATCCGTTAATATGTGGTTATGACAGATGCTTCACATATAGGCATTGCTGGAGTATTATGTCAGAGAGATGATGAGGGTAATCTGTGCATTGTATCTTTAGCCTCGCGAGGACTGACAGCAGCAGAGAAAAGATACACGATTACTGAGTTAGAGCTTTTAGGTATTGTTTTAAGTTTAGGGAAATTTAGAATGTATTTTGTAGGGGGGAAATTTGAGATCCACACAGATCACCATGCATTACTGTATATGAGAACTTGTAAACTCAGTTCTAACAGAGTTAGTAGGTGGATTCTTGCTCTGCAGGAATACGAATTCACAGTAAAATATATTAAAGGTAAAGATAACATTCTTGCAGACATGCTATCGAGGGACACTAATTTATGTAGGGATTATCCTGTGGTTAAAGCAGAGGACGGTATTTTAATATGTGCATGTGTGGACAGTAGCAACACGGCATCGTTACAGATACTGAGAAATAGGTAGGTAGAGCAACGTGAGGACGTTCATTTAAGGGAGCCACTTGCAAGGTTGGAAGCAGGTGACACAGAAACATTTATAGTTTCCAAACGTATTGGGAAAACAGCATATGTGCTGGAGAATAGTGAGGGAAACAGATTATACGGAACGTATAATATACATAGTCTACGAAAATATGTGTCATAAAGTGAGGATGTTTAGCTGGCGAGCCAGCCTATCAAATGAGTAAGTGTGGTATTTGGTGCATGGGAGGAGATGGTCTTCCAGGCAGGCGTATCAGAAGTCACACAGGGGGGTAGTATGTAAGTAAATGAGAGTTTCTAAGGTACAGGGAAATATGACGGGATTGTCGGATGCTCTTGAGCACTAAAATGTCTCGATACACCAAGGCCAGAATTTGGTAGCGCTGGTGAATTCCCATTTGCCTCCTAGAGATGGGTGAGCGCTTGGACAGGGTATTTTTGCTTAAGGCGTCCACGAGGCAAAAGATGGGCCATCAGAAGGCGAGACAGTCCTTCATGAAACTCATACATAACAGCACACGTGATTTCTGTTTACGGCCTCGCCATGTAAGATTTGTAAGTGAGTAATTTAAGGTAATTTGTACAATGGTTTCATTTGTGTGAGGAGAACTGGTCTGTGTTGAGAACTAGTATTAAGTAGAATATGGTCTACGGGAACTTAACAACACGTTAATAAACCCCATCCAAAATACATATTACATAAATGAAATCACCCCAAATTACAGATATATACACTCATAATTTTTCTTCACGCACTTTGCGTCAAAGTTTGTTGTCACTATGGATTGCACTTTGCAACCAGTCCAATGTTTTACATATAGAATAGTGTTCCACGGATATTTCTGCCTCTCAAATTTCTCTATGTTGGAGAAATAGACATAATTAATGTGTGAGCACTATGTATTTATGATGTCATATCACACGCATTGAAGGTGTTCTGATATATTTATATCTCCATAGAACTTCCTAATTTCACTGGAGGTCCCTTCCTTATGGTGAAATTTAATCTCACTTATCACTGAGCACACGATCACACTATTGTGGCAGCGCCTCGTGACCATAATACTTAATCTCTCTTTAAAGTAGATTAAATTAATATTGACTTCTGAAAAAAAAAAAACAGTAAATGCGCATTACATATAACACCAAATATTTCTGGCATAAGTCAGTAGGAAGCCATTCTATATTTATTTACGCGGCAAATTGTTCAGCCAAGAGAATTTTTCATGTTAATTTATTATTATTATTAATTTATTATAATTATTATTAAGATATTTTCGGAGCATTTTATAAAAATTATAAGCATACAGATAGGTTTTCTATGTCTTAGAAAACGCTATCAAGCAAATTATTACGAACGACAATATCATAGAAAATTATGTGATTACGGAATTTTACGGAGTTTTCGTCAGTTAGGATATTTTGAGAGACATGAGTCACTGGAAATTCATATACAGGATTAATCTTGTCGGGAAGCATGACGCAATCCTGCGTTGAAGCTTAAAGAAAAGGCGAATGTATGGAACGGAAAACGACTTCTCCCTCCCGCCGAGTGTAATGAGCCAGAGTGGGGATGTAGCGCATGGGGAGCAGCCAATCAGTGGAGACTACGTAAGCTAGAAGCCGGCTCAAGAGTGGGGGAGCCGACAGGTGCATATATCGTTCGACGCGCCGTGGAACGAGGACTATCTGTATAGAACTTAACGAGTACGGTTGTACGCGGGAGTCGTTCCGATGTTCCGTGGAGTGGAGGACTAACTTTTGTAAAACTTAACCAGTGTGGTTGTACGAGTGTTTGGGTCCGATGTACGGGCCATAGAATTATCTAATCTACCAGAATCTCATCAAATATCGACAAAGATGTCGACGTCCAGGAGACTGTGGGAAGCTCACAGCATCATCCAGTACGAGGGAAAGGCTTCGGCCATTTCCAGTGGTAAGCGCGAATGACGCAGAAATACGCAATCTCTCATTTCTCTTTGTTTTATATTTCATATTTCAGTAACTTCATAGCTTGGGAATAAGAGTAAAATCAATAATTTATCAGACTCCGTTTTCACGTAATTTTCTATCGGTAATATTAAAATCGCAACGCTCCAATTTAAATTTTAAACTTATTATTATTATTATTAATTTTGCTATTCTTGTTTTATATAATAAATTCATTTCTTTTACAATGCAATCTTTGCTTTCAGTAGGTAGCATTAGATATAGACCAATTCCTTCTCCTGATACAATTGTTTGTTGAGTTAATGATCAAATCATACCACGATCTGAGTGAATAGAGTCTTGAAGGTGTTCTGCCAGAGCTAGACGTTGTTAAATACAAATTTAGATTTCAACATTGCATTGAGGTCTTGGCGCCCATTAAAACAACATAGCTTAGGCAAAGGTAAACCGTTACACTTGTCGCTCAACGTGAGGGTCAAACTGTTACACTTGTCGCTACCAACATGGGGCATTAATTAACGTTACAATTTTAATAAATAATATTGACAGGGCGGAATTGATTGCTATTTGCTTTATAATCAACCCCTGTAATCCGTCACCTGTGGGACTGAGGGTATGGTCGGAATGCAAAAAAAGGTCGGATTATCAGAAAGTGCAGAAAAATGTGGATTTACATTAAAAAGGAAAATCCTAGGTCCAGTCAAAGAACACGGCGAGTTCCGAAGACACCACAACCAAGAGTTGTACACACACGTAGAGAAAATAGGGTATGGTCGGAAAGCAAAAAAAGGTCGGATTATCAGAAAGTGCAGAAAAATGTGGATTTACATTAAAAAGGAAAATCCTAGGTCCAGTCAAAGAACACGGCGAGTTCCTAAGACACCACAACCAAGAGTTGTACACACACGTAGAGAAAATAGGGTATGGTCGGAATGCAAAAAAAGGTCGGATTATCAGAAAGTGCAGAAAAATGTGGATTTACATTAAAAAGGAAAATCCTAGGTCCAGTCAAAGAACACGGTGAGTTCCGAAGACACCACAACCACGAGTTGTACACACACGTAGAGAAAATAACTGACGTGATGAGGAAAAGGAGGATTTATTTTTATGGACATATAACCTGAATGAAATCAACACGGCTATCCAACCGAATTTTTGCTTTTCTCCATGAGTAAAAGACAAAGGGGGCCTGGTTCAGTGAAGTAGAGAAAGATCTTTTGGAGATTGGGATAACATGTGAAGATATCCAGGAGCATGGCCCACTTAGGGAAAAACTTCAAACACATCGGAGTTTTCAACTTAAGCCGAAACTAAAAAACGGGAAGGCGTTAACGACAGAGAGAAAGGTGCAACATCGATTGCGAATGAAGGAGTACTGGACCAACATTAAAATGCAGAAGAAACAGTTGACATGACGTGCTCCTTAGTTGGCCGTAACGAAGGAGGAGGAAGAAGAAGAAGAAGAAGAAAATAAACAATCTCTGAACTCAAAAATGACTACTGTATGTATGTATCTATCGTCACTGTACATGATTCCAATGTCTTTCCATATTTTTCTCCAAACTTTTATTGTCGCAATACCTTTTGAGTTCCTTGGCAAGGTTTTGGAGTAATAATAATAATATCGTATGGCCTCCGATGCAAGCTTTGTTAATTGACGCCCAGAGGGCATCTTGCATGTCGAATTTTATCTCTCCTTGGAGCGCTATGAAAGTCAAGGAGGTTAGATATCTAAGCTCCTTGACACTATAGAGAAAGGAGGAACTATTTGTGTTGGTGGAAAATCCCAAGATTAATTTTGCCATTATGAACACTGCCTACTGATTTCAAATGGGTTCTTTAACATGCCAACAACATATGACATTATTCATAATGTTGAATTTTGGGCTTATGCCGTGTTTTATTATATTGAAATTCGACGCGTTTCGAAAGAAACCATGTCTTTCATCGTCAGGAATAATCTGGAATACGACAATGTTGCTAAGAGAAAGCAACGAAGAACATATAGAAGGTGCCCAAAGATGGACGCCATTATAGCCCCATATTAGGGACAACGGAAAGCAGCAGTGAATTACTTTCTCAGGGTTCTGATAATAGGTAGCCAGGATTCACTGAGATTGTAGCCGGTGTCGCGGTTGAAATTATCTGGGTGTTTACGTATTTCAACCGCCTCCCTGATGATTCTGGGACGATATTGCTTTATACGGGCAAGAACATCCACTCCTTGGAACATAACATCATGGCCAGGTGTTAAAGCATGATCGGCAACAGCTGATTTATCAGGTTGAATGAGCCTGATACATCTATTATGTTCCTTAATGCGAGTGCATATTGTTCTCGAAGTCTGCCCAATGTAAACCTTGCCACAAGTACAGGGAACTCTGTAGATACCCGGTTGTTGCAATTTAGGCAAACTGTCCTTAGTTGGTCGCAGGAGTTGCCTAATCTTAACAGAAGTTCCAAATACAGTCCGTATGTTGTATCGACGTAGGATTTTAGCAATACGATCCGTTGTGTTATGTATGTACGGAAGGTAAGCAGTTCCTCTTACATCTCTTTTCTCAACTGACGTCCTATTATTATTTGTTGGTTTCAGAACCGTAGAAATCAAAGCCTTATTATAACCGTTGCTCTCAAAGGTGGTTCGCAGGGTGTTAATTTCTTCTTGTAAAGAAGACACTTCACAAATCCTCCTAGCCCTGGTAGTTAGAGTTGTAAGGATACCATGTTTCTGGGCAGGGTGATGGTGAGAACTTGCGTGGAGATATCTATTGGTGTGTGTTGGCTTACGAAAAACGCTGTGTCCTAAAGATCCATCCTCTTTCTTGGTGACGAGAACATCTAAAAAAGGTATTTAGCCGTCAGATTCCTTTTCCATGGTGAAACAAATAGAAGGGTGCTGGAGATTAAGGTGATCCAGGAAATGGCTAAGATTTTCCTCACCTTCCGTCCAAACAACGAACGTGTCATCCACATAACGCCACCAGATCTTCGGTTTGAAAGGAGCCGACGACAAAGCTTTCTCTTCAAAGTTCTCCATGAAGAAATTTGCCACAACAGGAGAGAGAAGACTACCCATGGCCACACCATCAGTCTGCTCATAAAAATTCCCATTCCATAGAAAGTAGGAGGAGGTCATGCAGTGATAAAAAAGTCTTGTGATGTCTTCAGGAAAAAAGCCATTAATGAGAGACATAACACCATCAATAGGTACTCTCGTAAACAGAGACACCACGTCGAGACTCACTAGAATATCACCCGGCTGAAGTGTTATAGCTTTTAACTTTTCCACGAAGTGTGTGGAATCCTTAATGTACGAAGGCGTGTTACCCAGAAGCGGCTGAAGTAGTCTACCTAAGTATTTGGAAAGGGCATATGTAGGAGAACCAATCGTACTAACAATAGGTCTAAGAGGAACATCTTCCTTATGTATTTTAGGAAGACCATAGAGTCTCGGAGGAATAGCATCCCCTGGAAGGAGAGTCTTCGCTGCATCCGCTGGAATAGATGATTGCTTGATCAATTTGACGGTGACATTTGAGTAGCGAGTAGTAGGATCACGACTATTAATCCTATATACAGGATCTGATAACAAAGACGAGATCTTGGAATCATAATCAACCTTATCCAATACCACTGTCGCGTTACCCTTGTCAGCGGGGAGAACGATAATATCAGAATTGTCCCTTAGATCTTTAAGTGCCCTGCTTTCGCCTTGTTTTAAGTTGGTGTTAGGTGGCTTAGCGGTCTTGAGAACTCGGGAACATTCTTGCCTGGCTTCCTCGGCCTCTTCAGGTGTGAGGTGATGTACCGAGGATTCTACGGATGTAATAAGTTCTTCAATAGGAATTCTTCTAGGCATAAGCCCAAAATTCAACATTATGAATAATAACACGGGCCGTGAAAGTCAAAATGACAACATATGACATGCGTACCGTGATTTTTGTTGCCTTTCAAAAATCACTTACCATGGACAGGAGCGAACCTGCAAGCTAGGGGTTGCCAATCCGACAAGATAACCACTCACCCACCGTGGCGAGCAGTTTTTGGAGTAATTCCCCTTTGTCCAATCTTCATAGCACTGCTAATTTTTCATTTAATGTAAGAGTAATGTGTTTAAGTTTCACTCCTGATATGTTGAAAAAACACAACTGTACTGCCCGGACCCCTACAAGACACCAAGAGCACGCTGATGAGCTAGCTTGGTGTCCTAGGCGAAACCCCATACAAGACACGGCACACACCTAGAAAAATGGCTGAGTTTTAATTCACTGGCCATGAAAACCAATATATCGTCTCAATGACTTACCTTGTTCACACGTTGTCCCGACAAAACCAGGAGGACACAAGCATAGGTTCCTCGTCGGTTCACATATTCCTCCATTGACACACTTGGGACAATGAACATCAGCTGCAACAAAATATACAACTTTGTGCTCTAAGACCTTCACAGACAACATACAGGATTCTCAATTTTAAAAAAATGCGGTAGTATGAAGAGCTTTGAAGCCATTTATCAGTGTTGCTTTATTAACGATTAACTAATAACTTTCAGTCCGTCAACACAAATTTATGCCCAAATATACAGGGGTTGTCTCATAAGTTATGTCGGTTTATAAAGGAAATTTTATTTGGAGAGTTATCTGACAAGAAATTAAACTATTCTTCAAAGAAGAGACCATCAGATTCTATGGTGGGGCAGATGACCTCGCAGTTCCGCCCCTTAAAACAACAATAACTAACTAGATTCTATGGTCTTGAGCTATCTTTCAGTGAGGTTTCTTATCCCGCGACGGTACCACACTTACTTAATTAATTCCTGTTGCTCCTTCCGGAGCATAGGGCTTTGGCGAAATTTCTCCACGCAGTACGGTTCCTGGCCATTCTCTTCACTTCACTCCAGGTCTTGTCCATCTCCGAAATTTCTTCACTTTACTCCAGGTCTTGTCCACCTCCGAAATTTCTTTTTCGATCGTCCTCTTCCAGGTCTTCTTAGGTCGACCTCGCTTCCTGGCGCCTTGAGGATTCTAGTCTAGCGCTGCCCTCTCAACAGCTCCGCCCAGCCTTCTTAGTGGTTTTGATACGAAGGATTTGGCGAGACCCACTTCCACAGCTTCAATGTTTTCGGAATTTCTTCCACGGAAGAAATGGGCCATAGATCGATAAAGATGGTAACCTGAAGGCGCAAGATCAGGGCTGTGGTAGCAGTTTGACTCCTCCCAATTCCTGAATTTTTGCCATGGTTGTTCGTGCAGTATGAGATCTCGCATTGTCCTGCTGCAAGAGAACTCTATTTCGGTTAACTAATGCTGGGTATCTCCGTCTCAAAATTTCATGAACACTTTCCAGTTGTTGAGAATAAAGATCCGCATTGACTGCATGCCCGTTTGGAACAAACTCCCCTTCAAAATTCCACCAGACACACAACATCACATTGGGGCCGAACCGATCCTTTTTAACGATGACTTTGGCAGGTTGACGGGGACCGAGCCACTGTTCCGAGGCATCTGTGTTGCGGTAATAGATCCATTTTTCATCACATGTGACAATTCTCCTGATAAATCTATCATCCATGGGGTTACCGATAAGCTCTACATTGAACCTGTTGAAGGGTCAATTCATGAGGTACAGATCTACAGCTTCTGTTTGATTTTCCAAGTTCCATTTGTGACTGTGTATCAACAACTGACGACTTATACTTTCTCGCAATATACGCAATCATGTCATGGCCTACTGTAAATAGCATTGGTGAACCAAAGAAAACCAATTCTATCTTATAAACACCAAACTAAAAAAACGACATTACTTATGAGACAACCTAATAGTAGGTGGAAAATATGAGATTCTCTCCCCAAATCAGAACAAATAGGATTATGTTCATTCTTGTACCTGTGTACGCTTCCTTTGTTGCCTTTAGTATATCATCCATCACCAGTATAAATAGCAATGGTGAGAGTACACTCCCCTGATTTAATCCATATTCAATATCAAATCATTATTGTTAACCACCATTGCTATGTTCTATCAAATTAAAAATGTGTTGTTGTTGTTTCCTATGGCTAGACCGGATTCCAATCCATCAGCTTTCTTGCATTCCAATATAGTTGTGTGAGGTTTCCTGAAGTTCTAGCAGTCACATCAAGTTTGTTGCAATGTAGCAGGTGCCCCTTATCCATTTTACTTCCAGGTTCGTGACAAAGTGTGCATTCTTCAGATCTCAGGATGTTGATTCGTTTCAGATGAGCTGCAAGGCAGTCGTGGCCAGTGTTAAGTCTGAAGAAGGCTACAACTTCTCTTCTTGGTGTTAATTTATATTGATCCCATTGAGCATCAATGTGTTTCCATAATTTGGTTTCTGCTGTTTTCTTTGCCATTTCTTCATACCTGTTTTTGATAGTATTTTTCAAGATTAAAAATGTTCCTCTGCCTGAAATCTAAGAATCTGTTGAAATGAACTTTTTTTTAAGATTTAATGATTCAACATGGTTTTATTCATGTCAATATACAAGCTCCTAAATGGATCAGTACAATACTCACACTCTGAAGCAGTAGCAGGCACAAACTGATTGATGGCCACGTCACAGATGAAACGTTTCAACTGCTTTGCTGGTACATGCATCACAGCCGTCTCCTCTCCAACTGTAAGAAACAGATCAGCTTTTATACAGAACAGAGAGAGACTACGGGAATTACTTGCATGTGGCGGAGCTACTTCTGGGCTCGAAGGGAGCCCGCCAGTTTATGCACATTAAGGATAGGTCATGCAAGATCCACTCACTCATACATGTTGAGAAGGGAAGACCCTCCATTTACTATCTGTGTCATATTCACAGCGGTCCACATTTTAACCCGGGAGAGGTCGCGTTGCGGTCTTTTAGATCAGGTTCGCATTTTTCACGTCACCATTGTTGTTTGCTGCACGCCCCCACCACCATACTTCATCTAATTGTTGCGGAGAGTCTTCTTTTTTTTTCCCCTCTTTTTCTTCAGTGTTTGTCCCACCTGGTGGCAGGGTCCGCTACATGGATTCAATGTCTCCATTTAGTTCTGTCCGGCCATGTCAGGGTGGAGATTGACGCACTTCAGGTCTTTGTGAAGGGTATCGGCCCATCGCTGTTTTGGTCGTCCTTTTGGTCTATTACCGGCGACTTCCAACATGTAACCCGTCTTTGCTATCGTGTCAGCCCCCGTCTTCAGCACATGTCCAAACCATCTTAAACGACTCTCGCGCATTTTTTTCGGGAATGGGTGCAATGCCAAATCTTTCCCTGATGCATTCATTGGGGATGCGATCCAGTTTAGTAACAACAGCTGTCCACCGCAGCATCTTGGTCTCCATGACTCCCAGTCGACGCTCCGTCTCAGTCGTAGTAGGCCAACATTCGCAACCATACAGTGCGACAGGTCGGATGACAGTACGATAGATTTGAGGTGATATTTCATCCTCCTGTCTCCCATAAGTCCAACCCCTCGTCCACGTCGTGGGAGACGGGCAACGGCACAAAGTAGGCGATCGCTTGTAGGGGCGAAGTACAGTGGGGACTTCGTGTGCCCCGGGACCGTTACGGTAGCTGTGAAGGTCCTACAGGAACCCTGAAAAGTGACGGCTAACGGGGCTCTGGTGAAGCTACGATAGGCCCAGCAAGCCAGTAGTGGATGAAACCAAATGCTTTCATGAATGGAACGAGCCTCGGACATGATGGATATAATAGACGACGACACGGCTGTACACTCGGACTAAGATTTGGAACTTTAAACATATAAACGCTGACAGGGAAGGTGGAGGAGATAGTGGATATGATGGAAAGAAGGAAGTTGGATTTATTGGGATTGGCAGAAACAAAGTGGAAAGGGGAAGGAAGGAGAGAACTGAGAAAAGGCTATAGACTGTACTGGAGTGGGAATAAAGAGGGAAAGAGGAATGGAGTGGGAGTAGTAGTACGAGATGGTTTAAAAGAAGAAGTGAGGAGAATAAGTGATAGGATGATGAAAATGAAAGTAGCACTGAGGGGAGAGACCGTAGAAATAGTGCAAGTGTATGCTCCACAAGTAGGCTGCGCCTCTGAAGAGAAGGAGGAGTTTGAAGAGGAATTGCAGAAGCAGCTGGTAGGAAGAAATATGATTGTTATGGGGGATCTGAATGCCCATGTAGGAAGAGAAAGACAAGGTTATGAGAGTGTTCTAGGACCAGAGGGTTGGGGCGGAAGAAATGAGGAAGGAAAGAGACTGTTGGACTTCTGCCAGAGGAACAGCCTGCTAGTTGGGAACTCCTGGTTCAAGAAAAGAGAGAGCCACACAATCACATGGTACAGTGATGACTTGACCAGGAAGTCGGTGGTCGACTATATACTGTATGAGAAAGAACTAAATTAGAACATCACGGACATCAAGGTTATACCATCGGAGAACCTGGATAGCGACCATCGATTGCTGAGAGGGAGTAAGGAGAAGAAAGGGACTGAGAACCAGGAAAGACGTATAAGGATATGGAAACTGAAAGAAGGGGATAGAAGGGTCGAGTACCTCAAAAAGGTAAAGGAAGGAATTCGAACAGATGAAGAAAGAGGGGTGGAAGAGGAATGGGCTAGATTTAAGAAGACACTAGTAGGTGCAGCAGAAGCAACATGTGGGAGGACAAGTAGTAAGAAGAGGTGGAAGGAAACACCATGGTGGAATGAGAAGACAAAACATGTTGTAAGGGAAAAGAATAAAGCCTTTAGGAGGTGGTATCAAAATAGAACGGTAGAGACAAGGGAAGAGTACCAGGAAAGAAGGAAGGAGGCGAAGAGAGTAGTGGCTGAGGAGAGAAGAAAGTGGATGGAAGAGTGGACAAAGATGATGAAGGAGGATAGTGAAGGTACAAAAAAGGTCCTGTATGGGATGGTAAAAAATAAGAGGCGGAAGGATCCTACGGATTATGTTAGAATGGTGAACAAAAGGGGACAAGAGATAGAAAGTAGGGAAGAACTGAAGAAAATATGGAAAGAATATTTTGAAGAACTTCTGAACCCAAATGGAAACCACGGCGAGGAGGAAGAAATCGGGGAAGAGGAAGATGAAGTGCAAACAGAAAAGGACTTAACATGGAAAGAAGTAGAAGCTGCAGTGAGGAAGATGAAAGGAGGGAAGGCACCAGGTGTGCATGAGTTGAGTGTGGAGATGGTGAGAGCAGCAGGAGAGGTGGGGATACAATGGTTGTACCGAGTGATGAAGACAGCATGGAAGGAAAGGAAGACCCCAGAGGACTGGAAAAAAGGAATAATTGTCCCGATCTTCAAGAAAGGTAGTAGAACAGAATGCAGAAACTACCGGGGAATAACACTGATGAGTCATTGTGCAAAGATCTTTGAGAAAGTTTTGGAATGGAGGATTTGGACAAGGATAGAGGGAGGGATGAGGGAAGAGCAACATGGCTTCAGAGCAGGAAGGTCCAGAGTGGATTTGATTTTTGCTGTAAGGCAGTTACAAGAACAGCACTATGAGTATGGAACAGATCTACTCATGGCCTTCCTGGACATTGAGAAAGCATATGACAGTGTATGCAGAAACAAAGTATAGAAGTCAGTGGAGGATAGAGGAGTAGAGAAATGGACTATAAAGAGGATAAGGGAGATGTACAAGGGAAGTGTGAGCTGTGTGAAAGTGGGAGGAGAGAGATCGGACTGGTTGGAACAGAGAAACGGTCTGAAACAAGGAAGTGCACTGTCACCGTTACTTTTCATTGTGGTGATGGATGACTTAATGTGCCGAGTGGCACAAGTAATTGGGGAAGGAAAGATGAAAGCAATGGTGTTTGGAGATGATTTGATGATTTGGGGAAACAAGGAGGAGGTACAGGAACAGTTGGACGTATGGGAAGGAATAATACAAGGATATGGGATGAAATTTAGCATAAATAAGAGTGAGATGGTGATCACAACAAGGAAGAAGAAAAGAACCACAACAGGAATAACAATTGGTGGGGAACAGCTGAAGAAAGTGGAGAGTTTCAAGTATCTGGGAAGCCTGATACAAGATAATGGAAGAAACGATAGAGAAATAAATGAGCGGGGGAGACAGGCAGAAGCATTCCGGAGGAGTGTGAGAAGCATGTTGGAGCAAGGATGTCCCTCAGAACAGCAAAAAGATCATATATCGGACGTACTATGTCCCTACCCTGACGTATGCCTCGGAGACCTGGGTTATGAAAGGAAGGGAGAAGAGCAAAATACAGGCCAGTGAGATGAGGTTCTTGAGAAGCAGTATTGGAGCTACAAAGAAGGACAGAATAAGAAATGAGAGGACCAGAGAATTAATGAAGGAGGAACCATTACAGGATGGTATGGAGAAATCTAGACTTGGATGGTATGGACATGTAAATTGAATGGAGGAGAAGAGGATACCAAGGAGGGTACACGAGACGAAGTGGGAAGGAAAGAGACCGAGAGGAAGACCGAGAGACAGGTGGCTGAAGAGGGTGGAAGAAAGCGTGAAGAAGAGTGGAGAAGACTGGACAAGGGTGGAGGCTGAGAGATGGTGGGAAGATAGAAGACGTTGGAGAGGCTTGTGTTCCAAACAAACCCGGCCAGTGACTGGAAACTGTGCAAGATGATGATGATGATTTCATCCTCCTGTCGCAATTGACACTATTGTTGTTCGCCATTTCATCCAAGCTTCGGATATCTTTGCCTCTTCGACAAGTCGGCCATCAGCAGTGATCGTGGAGCCAAGATACTTGAGTCTCGTTACTCGCGGTAGATCCTCGCCGTCTACCTGAATGGTTCCAATTGCTTTCATGCCAGATGTCATATATTTTGTTTTCTTCTTATTGAAGCGCAGGCCCTATTGCGCCAGCCGATTGTTCCATTGCTGGGTGTGATGTTGTAGATCAACCTGGGTCTCAGAGGCCAACATGACATCGTCTGCATATAGGAGCATCCATGGCAAAGGACGGTGCAGGTCTGCTGTTACAGTGTCCATTACTAGAATGAACAAAAGCGGTGACAGCGCTGAAGCCTGGTAAACGCCGACGATGATGGGATAGTCACGGGAGGCTCCTGTGGAGGCCTGAACATAGCTCCGTGGATCCATGTAAAGCAGCTGAACCCAATTGACAAGATATTCTGGAATGCCATGCTCTCGCAGTGCTAGCCATATGAGGTCATGAGGTACACAATCAAAGGCCTTCTCAAGGTCCAGGAAAGCTAGATGAATCGGCTTGTCCTTCTCACGATGCTTTTCAACCAAGAGCCGTGTAGCGTGGATTGCATCGGTTGTGCCACAATTCTTCACAAATCCAGCTTGGTTTTTGGAAAACTCAACAATCTTACGTATCCTGCTATCAAGAACTCGTTCGAATATCTTCATCGCATTGACACAAAAGTCGGATTAGCCGGTAATCAGCACATTCATTTGGACCCCCCTTCTTCTTGAAAATGGGTATGGTGATACTCCGCTACCAATCCCTCGGTGTTCGCCCCTCTTTAATGATCTGTGTTAACCATCCTGCCGCATTTCATAGTAAACATAGTGTTTACATACCAAAAACATGCTTTAGCCTCAAAATACCCTAAAATACGTTTCAGAACTTACCAATCCAACATGGCTGCTGTGAAAAATATTTCAATGGCATTCTATATCTCCAAAACCATTACAGATATCACCCTGAAATTTTTGTGCAATGATAAAGGGCGCTAATAGAAGTTCACCTGTGTGACCTTCAAGACAGAACGAACATGGCGGCCATGCAAAGTTGAAACATTTAAATCTTCTTGCGATTTAACAATCCGAACACAGTGAAACTTGGTACAGCAAATGTTTATACACATTGTAATGTACTGACATCTAATTGAGTTCAATTGTTTACATAATCTCAAGATGGCGACTGTGCAAAATTTTAAAATTAAGTTTTTATTTCTTGTATCTTAATCATGCAATCGAAGTGAACGTTTAAATAATGAACCTACGCAATAATCGTTATCTAATAGTACATATATAAAATCCAACATGGGGACCATCCGAATATATAGAAGGCTCTTAATACAGCCACGTGTGCGTCCCGCCAGCTGATACCTCTTTCCACAACTTACTGAACAGACCAATACACACTAGGGGCAGATTACCTCATAGTTCCGCCCCTTTAAACCTCAATAACTAACCGACTTGACCAATACACACACAGCGCTTAACCATGTGTGTTCACTAATTTAATGAGGACATAAGAACTAGGGCTCGGATTTTTAGATGCTAAAAATCGGGAAAATATTTATTTTTAATGTATTAAAAATACCTGAAATATGTGACAAAAAAGTAAAAATATTTTAAACAAAATTTTGCTAAAAAGCGGCACTGAGTGCCGCTTAGCGTGTATCTATAGGTTAATGCTTTTTTCTCCTCTCCTCCAATCGCACTACATATAGCAGTGGTTTCTAGCTTAAACAGAAGGCTGACTTAATTCTTTCCTATGCCGTTCCAAGACCCTTGCATCAATACTTCAGAATACTAATTGTTTAAAAAATTACCATTTTTGACTTAATGCTTTTCAATTAATTCAATTAATGAAATTACGGTACTTCAAAAATGTTTATTTTGCCTATGTTTATTTTTGTGTTATAATATTCTTTTTCCATTATTTTGTACCTACCCTCAGGAAAACAGCCTCGAATTCCAAGTAGCGCTATGATGTCAGTAGGATCCTCCATAAAACCTTGAATGATGAACTGGATTTCAGATTCAGATTCAAGTTCTAATGTTACTTGTCTGGTTAGCCACAAATTCTGTAAACAAGATTGAAGACAATCAACAAACAATTCAATCAGAGAATAATTTTAAAATAAGAGTTCAGGGGTGTAAAACTCCTCACAAACTTAGGTGATGATGATGATAATTGTTGTTTTAAGGGGCCTAACATCTGGGTTATCGGCCCCTGATGGTTTGGGTGATAGTGAAAATGCAAATGAAACTAAAACTAACTACATACTTACATTATACAGGGCGCCCGAGAATGTTCTCCCCAGTGGTTACGTGCAGCTGTGAGTGGTTGCCTCATCGGTTTAGTTGGTAGCACAGTGTCTTTGACAGGGTGAATCCCACACGTGTGGGCTGTAGCCTGTCGAAATCGTCAGTGTGTATTGTAATTAGCGAGCTTATGTGTCATCAGCACTTCCAGCATCTGTTATGAATGGCTGTGGTGAGTACAAAGTATCCTGTTTGCTTGTTATTAGGGAACACAGCGATGACAGAATGCATTCTGCACATAAGTCAAGCAGCATTGTGCGTCATAGGAGCTCATGTCACCACGGCAGTGGCGGTTTCTGGGTATTCGCCCTGGAGCCAGTGCACACCCATTCTCGCAATATTAGCCTTGCTTTGCATTTTAGTTTTATAAATATGTAAATAACAACATGATTTTATGGTATTATTACGCGTCAACAAATGTCCTGTACACCGCGTGTGCTACTCCTCGCTGTATGTTGGCTCGGGTATCGCCCAGTGATCGCCGTTCGCCACGTACAGCTGTGTAGCCGGACCGAGCCAGACTTTAGGCTATACGGCTGCAGGGGTGCAAGAGGGATAGTGTGTTAACAATGACAGCAACGGAGCCACTTCCTTCCCCGGCGAAAAGAACTGTGCATGCTCAGTTTATCCCATCTCTTTCACAACTAATGACAAGTGTCAGACTCAGACACGAGCTTCGATAACAACTACCGCACTATCTGTTGGAGAATTAGTGTACCAAGTAGCAGTTTGAAAGGTTGTGTCTTTTCTCCGCTTGTAGCGCCCTTGTCATTTGATTTTCACTGTACATTTAAAAATCACAGAACAGCCAACTGAATGGATATTATATAAGCTATAGTTATAAAAGTTAACTCAGTTTCATAACATTCCTTTATAATTTACAGATTTTTAAGGTCCATTATAATTGTATTTGGATGTACCGTAACAGAGGATTAACATGACCTATGATAGAAAATAAATTTATTCCTCTCGAGAAGTTGGCTATCTTGGCCGTGGCTAGTACTTTGTCAGATGTGTGTTTTTTAAGTTGTGGATATTTGAGTGTGTGTTTATTATTAACATAGGTATTTATTTATACATTTATTATTATGAATACTGTTCAGGAGTTAAAAACCATTACCTTTTCCCAACTTACTCTGCAAGAAAAGGTGGCCATAAAAGAAAAGGGAAGGCCTATCCCAAACCTAAATTTAGTTAAAACGACTCAGTGCAAAGGCAAGGCTAGGACTCGTTTATTCCATAATGACGTGTATGGCAAATATGAGTGGGTTTGTGGCTGTGAATTTACCAACAGGATGTATTGTTTCCCATGCTTAATGTTTTCATGTGACAAAGACAAAAGCAGTGATACCTGGACCAAAACAGGGTTTTCTGACCTAGGACATTTGAAACAAAAAATGGACAAACATGAGCAAACAAAAACACACATGAATGCCGAATTAGAATTTCAAGTACTAGGGAAGTACGAGATCAGACAGCAGCTTGATTGTGCATTCAGGAGGAACATAGAAAAGCAAAATATCGAGGTATCGAAGAACCGACACGTTCTGTCACAGATCATTGAATGCATCAAGTTTTGTGGAATTTTCGAGCTGGCATTGAGAGGGCACAATGAGAAAGAAGATTCTGTAAACCCTGGTATTTTTAGAGGACTAATAGATTTCACATCCGAATTAGATACGCTTCTGAAGGATCATCTAAAAAGTGCAACAGTGTTTAGAGGAACATCTAAAGAAATTCAGAATGACTTATTACAGTGTATGCTTGACGTATGCCAAGATGAAATTAAAACTGAAATCCAAGAAGCAGACTTCATCTCCGTAATGGCTGACGAGACGTTGGATGTTTCATCACAATACCAAATGGTTATAGTGTTTCGCTACCTGCTGCCAAATGGCAAGCCTGTTGAAAGGTTCTGGGCTTTCAAGAACCCTAGCGGTCATGACGCACAGGCCTTGGCTATATGTGTTAAAGAAGCTTTAGAGGAAGTGGTGTCAGAAAAGACCAAAGTCATATCTCAAAGCTATGATGGAGCTAATGTGATGAGTGGAACGCACTCTGGTGTACAGGAGATTGTAAGAAGAGACTATCCGTACGCTTATTACATACATTGTTACGCCCACAAACTTAATCTAATAATGGCTCAAGCTAGTAGCCAAAATACACAAGTGCGTATATTTTTTGCAGATCTCAATGAAATTCCTCAGTTCTTTTCGAACTCATCTCAAAGAGTTAATGTGTTAGACGAAGTGGTTGGTAGAAGAATTCCTTCAGGTTCAAACGTTAGATGGAATTTCAAATCTCGAACGGTACAAACGGTGTATGAACATAGAGAATCTTTGATGGAAAATTTTGAGAAAATTGAAAATTCAAGTAAACAAATAAATACCATCACACAGGCAAGAGATTTACGTTTGAAAATAGAGCAGCCTGTGTTCTTATTTTGGCTTGAATTTTTTCACCACATAATGCCACATGTGGATATTTTATATCAACAGCTCCAAAAGAGGACAATAGACACTGTTACCGTGAGAAAAGCAATAAATTCATTTGCATCTGCAGTGGAAAGTGTTCGGAATACAGTGGATAACATTTCAGAAGAAACCTCTTCAGCAAAACGAAGACGTGAGGAGACTCCAACTTCAAGAAAAATTGCAGCTAAAGAAATGTGTGATGTTATTTCTATGCAAGCTAAAGAACGTTTCTCCTTCACGGGTCATCTTATGGCTTCAAATCTTTTTTATTCGGAAAATTTCAAGTTCTTCGATAAGAAATTTCCAGAAGAAAGTCTTTTCCAAGCTTGCCAAGCCTATCCTTTTGTTGACAGATCCAAATTGAGAACAGAATTAGAAGTTATGTACATGCGTGAAGACTTCCGGAATGTCACCTGTGCAATTGACTTGATTGAATTCATTATTGAGAATAATTTGGGGAAAATATTCAGTGAAACGCTCAAAGTTCTCAAAGTCTTGACTACCACACCTATGACCACAAGTGAAGCAGAGAGGTGTTTTTCTACACTAAAAAGAATAAAAACATTTCTCCGAAGCACAATGTCACAAGATAGACTGACGGCATTAGCAATGTTGTCGATTGAAAAACAACTTGTGAGGTCAATTCCAAATTTCAATGACAAAGTTATCGATAAATTTGCCCAGAAGAAGGAGAGAAGAATGAACTTTATTCACAGAAAAGTGATTCAAACGTAATTTAAGGTTTTAAAATTATGTATTCATTGTTGTTATACTTTATTCAAGCCATATAGGCTACTTTATAATTAATCTGTGCATTTCACAAATGTTCTTGTAAATAGACTCAAGGTGCCACTAGTGAACTTGGGGAATATAATGTGAGTGACATCATCAGAGTAAATATCACAAAATTTCAGACTGTCGACCCAGCATAGGATTCATGTCTGTAATAGGAAGGATTGGCACGGTAAATTATACATTTTGTACATTTCTGTATCAGATATAATTGTTTAAAATTAATTTCTTGAACTGTAAATATAATAATGTTAGAGTAAAATTTTGCGTTGACCAGTTTTCGCAGTAAAACATTTCGTTTAAAAATATTTAATATTTTGTTCATAAGCAATCAGTTATTAAAATCGAGAAATCGTAATGAAGCTGTTATTTTGTATGGTTAGGTTTGCTTGCATTTATATCAAATTTAGACAATCTTTTAAAACAGTGCACACCCATGATTTCTAACCACCAGCCGCCACTGCACCACGGACAGTTCAACGATGACAGAGGCTACTTGAGCTGAGTCATATCCTCCTCGCGCAACTGTACCTGTCAACGAAGCACACTGGCGTGTGACACAAGTAAACAACCGACCGCCGGCAATCATTTCATGAGAGGCTAATATGATGCAAGTGGCAGCCGTGCTGCCAACGTAACTGCTGTAGCTAGCTCTCGCAGACACATTCCCAGACTCACTGTAGAAGAGGAAATGGAAAACAAAAAGAATAAGAATAAGGGAAACAAAAGACAGGAGGAAAGGAAATGCCCTTAACCTTCTAAGAATGAGAATTAAGAGAATTAGAAGAAAGGAGAGCCAGGAAAGGTAAAGAGGAGAGGGACCGCCCCAAAGGCAATGGAAGAAGGACAAAAACCGGACCCAGCTCAGGAAACCCTGGGGGTCGCCAACTCCCGAATTCATTAGACGTGCGCCCTTGAGGCTGTAGAACATTCCAGGGTACACCATAAGTGGTGGGGCTACACACACCCTGCCTCCATTAGGGCCTTGAGCAGAAGGCAGGAGATATAATGAAAATAAAACAAGAGATCTCACCTCTCGAAGAATGAGGGATCAGGAAAGATGAGAGAAGGGCCAATTAAGGCAGGAAAGTGAAAGACTCCCTAGGCCTCGGATACCCTAATACCGTCGGGGTCGGAAAAGAACAAGAGTTGACCAAGGGAGGTCGAGAGGAAAGATAACAGAGAGGAGCCTGGCACAAGTAAGTAGAAGCAATGCCGGACTTAGCTGGGGTCCCGTGGTCACCATCCCACAAGTTGTGAGACCCTGGGGGTAGGGTCTAATTTATAAACTGTGGTTGTCTACCTACCAGGGAATGTGTTTAGGCTTTAAAGCTTGAAATAACACAATAATGCAGCCCTAGCGCAATATTTAAAAAAGAAGATCATTTTTATTTATTATTTCTAATAAAATAATTTATGTTCGACGATGTCGAAATCTGAACATTATGTGTCAGAAAACTGTATTCAATATGAAACGGTTTCTCCCACCAATCAGAGCTCAAGAAACAGTTGTTAGAACAATTAGGTAAGGATACCTTCGCGCATGCGCTCAAAATCCAACATGTCTATATACATTACCCACATGGAAAGTGCACCGTCGATATGTTCGCGTAAATTATCTGGCAAATATGAGACAAGAAATAGCACTGTGCCTTAATATCCCCAACACCAATTACTAGACAGCGCATTGCTTTCAAACGACTTTGGTGACCGTTTGACTGAATGCTGGTGCACATATGGCATTGCCAAGCACACAGAGCGCATGCGTCGGTCGGTTAGAGAACTTGGAAAACAGAGATATCAAACCCAGCGCTTGCACTCCGATCACAAAATTCAAGTGACTGAATCTCAACAGATATTTATGAATATTTATGTTAAAACATATAATAAAGTTATAATCATGGTCGAACATAAACAGTCGTAAGCAACTCGTTTATAAACATACTCGTGTCTTAATTATTGCCATTATAGGCTCGTTGCATAATGTACTACTATATTTGTCAACATCTAGCAACTGACTGCCGTCCATTTTGTTTACAAACTGTTGCATGTCATCTAGCTTGTCAACCATTTCCGAGTAGGTGGCCAGTAGACAGCAATGATTCCATTTCATTTATCCCATCGTAGATCGGAGGTAGTCTTTAATCCTTCTCATCACCGAAAAACTTGTCTCTGCATAACAAATTCATGGTCATCACAGTGACAAAGTACAAACATCACAAATTTAAACGAAGTAATCAACAAAGTTTAGACAGAAACTGATGAAATGCTGGAACTCCACTGATTTGGATAAACACGACACATAAAATCCATTCACTCATCATTTTTTTTATTTTTATGATGTCTTGAATTATGCTGGATTTTACATCTTAATTTATGGCTGAAGAAGGGACCAGTACTGGAGGCCCCGAAACATGTACCATATAATAACAAGTTTATAACTTGTTTTAAATAAATGTATTGACTAGGTGGAACAGTTTCTCCTCTGTTATATTGTAACATGTTTTTCTAGGGGGTTTTATGCCATTAACACAAGTTAGTTGGACTATATCATATTTGTTAAACGCGGCAATAATCCGGCCAAGTTAAATTATTTAAGTTTATTCAATTTCATATTTCATATTTTTATTATTATTATTAATATTTATAACGTCATTTTTGGAGCTTTTAAATTTGGAAGATTACAGATAGGATTTCTACTAGTAGAAATCCGTATCTATATTGGATGATTCCAATATAATGTTGCACGGCAAATCATTTCATACGTAAAGTCGGGATTTTATTCATTAGGGTTAAGAGAGAGTAGTGTGTGACTCACTGGGTATTTCAATACAAGAATAGATTGGAGTACAATAAAATTACGAAATACGAGGGAACACTTCAAAGCAAGAAAACGTGTATGATCTACGTCTTGCCCGGATACGGAAATATAAATACGGGAAGGCAGCCTCATGGCGGGAATAGCCACGCGCAGTGACCAGCCAATCAAGGAAGAAGAAGCAACGTAGCTGGGGCATGGGGAGATACGTGACGCACGCGGATTGGTCGAAGCAGGGAGGCCGCGGTATTAGCTAGACCCTGGTGGGAGAAGATTGAAGATATAGTGGACGCGCGGTGTGAGTGAAGACATTCATTAAGACATTACGCTTGGAGCAGTAAGGAGGTACTTTGTTCGTTAGTCCCAAGTGGGACAATTTAATTCACGCTTACTCCGCTGATCACATCAGATCATGAGTTCCACGCGTCTTGGAGTGTTTAGCCAGACGACGTGTTGTGGTTCATGGAATAGACTCCACCACAAGCTGTAACGATTACTTTTGATCAACGAGGAAGAATCTGACGCCATCAACACCAATGCAGAGCATCCGACGCTAAGAGACTTCAACTACGTGGAGACAATGTTTCCATTGGTAAGCACAAGTAACCTACGACACACACTCTCTGTTTTTCAATAGGGCTATATAAATTCTTTAAGCATTAATTTGGAAATAAGTTAAATTCACGTTATTCTCCCGACCGGCGTATTAAGTAATTTTGTTCGTGGCAATGTTTAAAGTAGTGTGCTCCGTTAACAGTGTTAATTTTATTCATGTTGCCATCATATTTTCTAAGTGTATTAAATTCAATTATTACCAAGTAGATTCTTTAATTCCAGTAGGTAGCAATAGTTATAATACCCCATCCTTCTCCACAATCAAATGTTGTCTGGGTTGATGATTCAATCATCCCACGGCCTAGTCATTAAGAGTCTCTCATATGTTCTACTCACTCTAGGGGTCGATATTAAATATATAAATTTAGCTTGGAACACAGTGTATCCAGCTTGGCGCCCAACATAGATCAAACTTAGCAGTAGTATTTTCTGGCGAATAGTCCGCCCAGGTAAAACACATTAATTTGTTCGCTCAACGTGGAGCTTAACAAATACCATTACATTTGTCGCTACCAACATGGGGCTTTAATTACCATTACAATTGGCGCCCAACGTGGGGACGAAAACCCAGGAACATTTGAGGAAGGAGAAGGAGACATATTTCTGTGCCGGTATTTTGGGGGTTAGTTGTCTTTATCAGTGTATATCATTATGGGGGATGAGAAAGAAAGACAGATGAGGTTACGTAGTGGTCATCAACTGGAGAGTGATGATAAGAGCAGTATTTCGAGTGATGGTAGTACAGGGGTAGCGGAGGTAAATCCCGATACTGAAACAGGGAGTGTAGGCCGCCAACCAGGATTAAAAACTTTACTTCTCGAGTTCATGTATCACAACAAAGTTAGTATGTGATGCCTTAAATGCAAAATTAGAACAGAATAATGCAAAATTAGAACAAAACAGTAGGGGAAAATAAAGAAAGTACAGATGCCTTAAATGCAAAATTAGAACAAAACAGTAGGGAAAATAAAGAAAGTACAGAAGCTTTAAATAAAAAATTAGAACAGAATAATGCAAAATTAGATAAGAACAACAAGGAAATTAGTGTGAAAATGGAGCAGATTAGAGGAGAAATCAGAGGAGTAATGGAAGAGAAGGTTAAAGAGATCATTGCTGATGTAGACAGGAAATTAGGAAAAGTACAGGAGGAGTTGGAAAGTAGAATCAGCACACAGGCTGAAAATGTAAAGGAATTAGTTAAATTAGAAACACTGCAGGTTAAAAAGAAATGGGGGGGGGGGAAATTGACAAGATTCAGGTATCAACTAGAGAGGTTAAGGAACAGCTGGGGGGTAGAATTGAGAAAGTCCACTCACAAATAGTTGCAGAAGTAAATGATTTAAGAGAGAGTAATAAAGAGAGCATTATCAAGATTGAGGAGAAACAAGCAAAGCTATATGATAAAGTAAAAGAATCAGAAGGAAACATTAAATTAACAGTAAACAGTATTGAAAGGAAGGCTGAGGAGAAAATCGCAGAATTAGAATTAAAATTAAAAGCTAGGATCAGGCAAGAAAATAGTCAGAATAGGCCAGTTTTGGTGAATAGCACACACAGGGAGGTAGAACTGGGTAAGTTCAGCAATCGACAGGGGTGCCCAATGGAGTTCATGAACACTATAGAAAATAAATTCGGGGAGAGGTTGGAAAATGGTAGTATTGAGTGGTGCCAGGTAGTTGAAATTTTAGAACAAGTGTTTGTGGGGGAAACGAGGAATTGGTTTGCTGTCTATAGAGATAAGTTTACTGATATTGAAAATGAAAATCCACAGCCTGCTTCCAGTCTCCGACCGGGTCAGGAATGGAATGAATGAAGCCCCCATCTAGCGACGAGGATATGAACTGTGCCGGCTGCCGAGGCCTGACGCACTCCTCTGGGGCAATGATTAAATGAATGACAGATGAAATGAAATGATAGTGGAGAGTGTTGCTGGAATGAAATTTTGACAGGGAAAACCGGAGTACCCGGGGAAAATCCTGTCTGCCTCCGTTTTGTCCAGCACAGATCTCACATGGAGTGACCGGGATTTGAACCACGGACCCAGCGGTGAGAGGCCGGCGTGCTGCCGCCTAAGCCACGGAGGCTCTTTACTGATATTAATGATTTTAAAATGAAATTCTGTGAAAAGTTCTGGAATGAGGTTATTCAGTCGCAGCATCGTGAGGGAGTAGTGTGTGGTAAATATAACCCTAAAGGAAGCTCCACCATGACCGAATACTTTTTAGGGCAGGTATTAGTGTGTAAATATCTGGATGGGTTGAAGGAGGAAAGTGATGTGGTGAGGTTGCTACTTAGGCACTTTCCCTATAGGATCAAGGAGGCTGCTTGTATCCAGAATGTAAAGACAATATCACAAGTAGAAAATTTGTTAAGCACATTTGATGCACTAGGGAGAGGGGGTTATGAGGACAATTTCAATAGGAACCAGGGTAATAATAATAATAATAGGTCCAATGAAGCCAGGCATCAGGAAGTTCAAGGGAACGGTGGCGAAGGGGCCAACGCTCAAAATAGAAATAATAATAATAGTCAGCTAAATCAGAATAGAGGAAATGGCTATGGTAATCAGTATCAGGGGAGGAACAATGATTTCAGGGGGAATCAAGGGAGAAACAATGATTTCAGTGACAATAATTACAACCAGAATAGGGGTCAAGGAAGAGGACAGCCTAGTGGTAGTAATATACAGCCAAACAATGACAACACAGCCCAGAACAACCAGACCAGTGCCGTAGTTAGTAGTACTACAGCCAGCTGTAGCGGTTCTTTAAACGTGAACCAGGCTGCGAAGTAAGGTCAGAATCTCAGTCTGTAGCATGCCCTGTCCATACAATTATACAGGAACACTATGACCTAAATGTAAGAAATGAATTAAATGATGAATGTATTATCCAGGAGGTGGCTAGTAAAAGCCCCATTATTAAACTTAACGTGTCCGACGCGCACACCGATGTTTTAATTGATAGTGGTTGTATGAAGAGCTGCATAAGTAGTACATATTACGATAAAATGAAAGGAACTGGTGTAAATTTTGAGGAGATGCCAATTAAAAGCACTTTTGTTATCACAGCTGTAGGGAAGAGGTCTAAAGTAATTTCTAAGCAAGTTTTAGTGGACATTAAAATTAATAATCATATCGAAAAGCAGATTTGTCTTGTAATTCCAAACTTAGTTTTCAGTATTATTTTGGGTTCAGATTGGCTAAGTAGAGTGTCTGGTAACTTATGTTATGAAGTAGGTAGTTTGAAATTTAAATGGAATAATTCTGAAGTAGAGGTAGCGTTCAACGACAATGTTCAGGGGAGTAGTGTTGTAGGAGTGATTTGTTCTTTAAGTGAGATATCACCAGCCGAAGAGCGGGATACTCAAATTTTTGTGGGCAGTTTGATTACGAACGGTAGTCTGGAGGACTCGTTACGTGATGCTGCATTTCAGGGGCATATAGAGGGAGACCAGTGTGTTCTGCTCAATGATGTGTTATTGTATAATAGGAGAGTTTTTGAGGATCGCATTGGCATGGCCAATTGCTATACACATTCATTGAACGTTATTGATAGATCAGTATTCACAGGACATAGATATCCTATACCTTTCGCTTATCAGGGTGCAATATAGGCACAAATTAACCAGATGCTTGAAGATGGCATTATAGAGTACTCAAACAGTCAATATGTTAATCCTTTAATTACAGTACCGAAGGCCGACGGCACAGTTCGTATTTGTTTAGACGCTCGTTTAGTTAACAGTAGAATCAGTTCAGATCAGCTGAAGTCCATGCCCATTGAAGAGTTGATGCAGACATTTGAGGGTAAAAAGTATTTCACATGTGTAGATTTAAGTTCCAGTTTCTGGCAAGTGCCACTTATGTATGAAGATCGGCCATTTACAGCATTTAGTCATAAATATAACCTTTATCAGTTTTGCAGGGTACCTTATGGGTTAAAAAGTAGCTCAGCAGCTTTAATTAGGGCTTTAAACATCGCATTAGGAGATGACACGGGAGAGTTTGTAACTATTTACATCGATGATATGGTAATCAGTTCACGCAGTTTTGAGGAGCATCTACGTCATTTAGACAGTGTATTTCAAAAGTTAGATCAGGCAGGGTTCACTCTGAAACTGTCCAAGTCGTCATTCTATCAGACAGAAGTGACATTTTTAGGTCATAAAGTGTCAGGTAGGGGTGTGACACCAGAGGAAAGTAGGGTTAATAAGATACTTAATGCAGAAGTACCACAGAATGTAAAACAGTTGAAAACATACCTTGGAATTTGCAATTTTTTTCGCAGGTTCGTTCTTAAATACTCAGGGTTAGTAGAACCATTTAGAGATTTGCTTAAAAGTGGTAATCGCTGGAGACGGGAGTCCAAGCATGATCTGGCATTTCAAGCGCTGAAGGCAGGCTTTGAGCAAGCTGTGGTGCTGAAGTATCCTTTGAAGGATAAGGAATATGTGGTAATGACTGATGCGTCACATATAGGAATTGCAGGAGTATTGTGTCGGAGAGATGAAGAGGGTAATTTGTGCATCGTGTCTTTAGCATCACGAGGACTTACAGCAGGAGAGAAAAGATATACTATCACTGAGTTAGAGCTTTTAGGAATTGTTTTCAATTTAGGAAAATTTAGGATGTATTTAGTTGGGGGTAAATTTGAGATTCATACAGATCACCATGCTTTATTATATATGAGGACATGTAAACTCAGTTCTAACAGAGTTAGTAGGTGGATTCTTGCACTTCAGGAATACGAATTCACGGTAAAATATATTAAAGGGAAAGATAACATTCTTGCAGATATGCTTTCTAGGGACACAAATTTATGTAGGGATAATCCTGTTGTTAAGGCAGAAGACGGTATTTTGTTATGTGCATGTGTGGACAGTAGCAACAGGGCATCGTTACAGACACTGAGAAATACGTTAGTGGAGCAACGTGATGACGTAATTTTAAGGGAGCCTCTGGCTATATTAGAAGCAAGCGACGAGGAGTGTGTGAAAGTAGGGCGGTTCATGTACAAGATGCAGGATGGGCTTCTTGCACGAAAATGTAGGAAGAATCGGTGGGCAATATGTGTTCCTGCCAGTTTACGGGAGGAACTAATTTGGTTCATTCATAAGGAACTAGGACACTTTGGTGCTACCAAAGTCTTCTATGAAATTGCACATAACTTTATTTGGAGTAAAATGGGAAGGGATGTTAGAAGGATCTTAGCTAGGTGTGACACCTGTCAGAGAAGCAAGTATCCAGTTAAATATTTAGTCGGAGAAAGATCGGCAGTTCTCACAAGTAGTCCCGGGGAACTACTGTGTGTGGATTTATTTGGCCCGATCGTTAAAGGACAGTACGGCTACGAATACATTGTTCTAGTTATTGACGCTTTTAGTAAGTATGTCAAGCTATATCCGCTAAGGAAAGCCACCGGTCTAGCGTGTAGCCGACTGATCATTAATAGGTATATACCCGAGTTTGGCGTTCCTCTCAGGATATTATCTGACAGTGGACCACAGTTTGTTGCAAAGAAATGGAGAACCAGTATGCAAGAAGCTGGGGTTACACACGTTCATTCCTCTGTAAGGTACCCTCAGGGTAATTCTGCAGAGCGTCCATTAAGGGAAGTGGGTCGTCTTTTTCGGACTCTAGTGCATGATAAGCATTCGGCCTGGGTTGGACATCTTCCCAAACTCGAGACTTGGCTGAATTCTGTCCAGCATGAGAGCACGAAACTGACACCACACGAAGTACACTTCGGAAAAAGACCACAAAATGAACTTGCTAGAGTCTTGGGGTTAAATGAGGGAAAGCAACCGGGGATGGATGTCATTGTCCAGTTGGCGAAACAGAATTTATCTAAGTCAGCTCAAAAGAGAATTCGCCAACAAAAAGAAACTAAATTTGACCTATTCGAGCCGGGAGACAAAGTCTTACTTAGAGTGCCGAAACAGTCAAATAAGCTAGAGAAAGTTATGTCCAAGTTTTTCTACCTCTATGAGGGCCCATTTGTAGTGTCTAAACGTATTGGCAAAACAGCATATGTGCCGGAGGACGGTCAGGGAAAAAGGTTATACGGAACGTATAATATTCATAGCCTTAAGAAATATGTGTCATAAAATAAGTGTGGTATGTGGTGAGTGGAAGATCTGATCGTCAAGGCAGGCGTATCAGAAATCACACAGGGGGGTAGTATGTAAGTAAATGAGAGTTTTTAAGGTACAGGGAAAGATGAAGGGAGTGGTGGATGCTGTTGAGCACTAAATTGTCTCGATGCACCAAGGCCATTTTGGCAGCGCTGATGGGTTCCCATTTATCTCCAAGAGATGGGGGCGCTTGTGTAGGTCTTGTTAGCTTAAGGCGTCCACGAGATAAAAGATGGGCCATCAGAAGGCGAGACAGTCCTCCATGAAGCTCATACATATCAGCACACGTGATTTCTGCTTACGACCTAGCTATGTTAGATCAGGGTTGGATATAATTAAGGTAGTTTGTGTACAAGGTACTAGACCTCATGAGATGTTGTATATAAGTAACAGATAAAAAGTTGTGGCAACTAGGCAGGTTCGATAGGTGGACTGGTCTGGGTTGTGAACTACAGGCTGAGCGAGGAATATGAGAAATTGTGATCTAGAGTAAGGTGGGTTTTTGTGTACATGTACTTAGTAAGATAGGGCACATACGGCACAGGATATATTTAAGTGTTATAAGTAATGGGTACTTACTGGTTTTTTTTTCAGTCATGTCTTCCCTTTTAATTAAAAATTTTACAGAGAAGGTGGGAAGTAGATCACTTTGCTCTACCGCGAGTGTCTGATCGTGTGAGATCGTGTACCATGATATTGGTATCCGGTAGGTGAGGAGCACCTAATACTTCTACAAGAGTTCCGCAGTGGTTTTCTACTGAACACCATAAATGCGTGTGTAGTGAATTGTGGATATAGAGGGAACACACTTATGTATGTAAATTTTTTTCCCACATAGAATGATGAGAGAGAGAGCTGTAGAATAAACATTCGTGAGAATGACAAACATTTTGAAGTGGACAAAATAAGAACACGTCATAACAAGACGAACATTGGCGCAAAGCGGATGATTGAGGGTTTATATGTGTTTATATGTGTAAAGGGTCATTTCACTTGTATAAGTTGTATTTTGGAGGGTTTTTCTAACGTGTCTGGAATCATCAAGTGCTGTACCATAAGCATGGTAAAGCACATGATTATTCGAGGCGAATGTAACATGTTTTTCTAGGGGGTTTAACGCCACTAACACAAGTTAGTTGGACTATATCATATTTGTTAAACGCGGCAATAATCCGGCCAAGTTAAATTATTTAAGTTTATTCAATTTCATATTTCATATTTTTATTATTATTATTAATATTTATAACGTCATTTTTTGGAGCTTTTAAATTTGGAAGATTACAGATAGGATTTCTACTAGTAGAAATCCGTATCTATATTGGATGATTTCAATATAATGTTGCACGGCAAATCATTTCATACGTAAAGTCGGGATTTTATTCATTAGGGTTAAGAGAGAGTAGTGTGTGACTCACTGGGTATTTCAATACAAGAATAGATTAGAGTACAATAAAATTACGAAATCCGAGGGAACACTTCAAAGCAAGAAAACGTGTATGATCTACGTCTTGCCCGGATACGGAAATATAAATACGGGGAGGCAGCCTCATGGCGGGAATAGCCACGCGTGGTGACCAGCCAATCAAGGAAGAAGAAGCAACGTAGCTGGGGTATGGGGAGATACGTGACGCACGCGGATTGGTCGAAGCAGCGAGGCCGCGGTATTAGCTAGACCCTGGTGGGAGAAGATTGAAGATATAGTGGAAGCGCGGTGTGAGTGAAGACATTCATTAAGACATTACGCTTGGAGCAGTAAGGAGGTACTTTGTTCGTTAGTCCCAAGTGGGACAATTTAATTCAAGCTTACTCCGCTGATCACATCAGATCATGAGTTCCACGCGTCTTGGAGTGTTTAGCCAGACGACGTGTTGTGGTTCATGGAATAGACTCCACCACAAGCTGTAACGATTACTTTTGATCAACGAGGAAGAATCTGACGCCATCAACACCAATGCAGAGCATCCGACGCTAAGAGACTTCAACTACGTGGAGACAATGTTTCCGTTGGTAAGCACAAGTAATCTACGACACACACTCTCTGTTTTTCAATAGGGCTATATAAATTCTTTAAGCATTAATTTGGAAATAAGTTAAATTCACGTTATTCTCCCGACCGGCGTATTAAGTAATTTTGTTCGTGGCAATGTTTAAAGTAGTGTGCTCCGTTAACAGTGTTAATTTTATTCATGTTGCCATCATATTTTCTAAGTGTATTAAATTCAATTATTACCAAGTAGATTCTTTAATTCCAGTAGGTAGCAATAGTTATAATACCCCATCCTTCTCCACAATCAAATGTTGTCTGGGTTGATGATTCAATCATCCCACGGCCTAGTCATTAAGAGTCTCTCATATGTTCTACTCATGCTAGGGGTCGATATTAAATATATAAATTTAGCTTGGAACACAGTGTATCCAGCTTGGCGCCCAACATAGATCAAACTTAGCAGCAGTATTTTCTGGCGAATAGTCCGCCCAGGTAAAACACATTACATTTGTTCGCTCAACGTGGAGCTTAACAAATACCATTACATTTGTCGCTACCAACATGGGGCTTTAATTACCATTACAATATAACATAATAGTTGTTTCATTGTCATAAAGAACCGACAGCATTGGCTCAGCTGGCTAAAGCGCAGCATTAGGTCATGGGGCCAAGCTCTCTGCTGACTCGGTAGACGCGTGTGTTCGAGCCCCACCGTCGGCCGTCCTTGAAATGGTTTTCCGTGGTTTCCCATTTTCAACACCAGGCAAATGCTGGGACGGTACCTTCTGATAGGCCACGGCCGATTCCTTCCACATCCTTGCCCTGTTTCATTCATCCTCATCCATTCCATCTCTCATCCCGACGCGCAGGTCGCCCACAGGCGTCGACTAGAAAGACCTGCACTCGGCCTCTCAGGAGACCACACGACAAAAAAAAAAAAAAAAATGTCATAAAGATGGATCTAGCCTTCTCTATACGGCATCTTATTTCAACCGAAGGGTAAATAAATAAAGTAAATTAATTAAATGAATGACTAAATAAATTGAATGAATAAATTCATTAAATAAAATTAAATAATTAATGAATTTATGAATGTTTCAAAAAGGGGTTGAACATTCAAATAGCCCACAAATATTTCACGAGTTGAAATGTGGCCCTCGAGAGGGAAAAGGTTGAAGGCCCCTGCTGGAAGTAGCCCTTAGTAAAATGTAATTAAAACATGGTGGCGACAGACTTTGCCCGATATTTCCCTGATGTTGCCACAAAATTCCCTGATATTAATTTCGCCACGCCAGGTTATGGCTGCAAAATAATTCTCACTCGCTCGACACAAAATTTGTTGTATTTTAAATTTATTAATTTTTTTTTTAAGTTTCTTCAAATTTCCCTGATTTTTTCATCACCTTTGCAAAATTCCCTGACATTTCCCTGATATTTCCAGAGAGACATATTTCCCCGATTTCCCGTTTCTGTCGCTACCATGTACAAAGGCAGCTTTATAGGGCTTTCAGGAAGGACAGATACTTGGAACAATAATATTCTTAAGATCACAGGATTACTGACCTTGTTTGAAGTTGTATTGGGTTGAACAACGTCCACAAGCTCCTGAACTCCCGAGAGTATTTTGGCATAGATATGAATGGAGTTATATTTCACAGAACTGTGGAAACTGTAGACAAAAAAGAGGCACACAGACTTTGACTGTGCTTTGAATGATTCACTGAGGATCCAACCAGCAGATTCCTTCAGAATCCATATATATGGCACTGAAAAAGAAAAAAACATAATATAACATAGTCATGATTATTTAAGTTTGTGGGCTTTAGTATTAACAATAATGTAAATTCGGTATTACAACTTTTCAGTCATTCAACACAATGTGCTGTTGTTGTTTTTGTTTGAGTCTTCAGTCTTTCGACTGGTTTGATGCAGCAATCCATGCCTCCCTGTGCTGAGTTAATCCCTTCAGCTCTACATAGCTACCACACCCTACATCCGAGGCAATCTGTTTAACATATTCTAACCTTGGTCTACCCCTACAGTCCTTATCCTCGACCCTTCCTTCCATAATTAAGCTTGCTGTTCCTGGGTGTCTTAGTAAGTGTCCTACCAACCTATCTCTTCTCTTCATTAGCAGTCGCCAGAAACATCTCTCCTCTTCCACTCGTCTTAACACCTCTTCATTTGTAACCCTATATACCCATCTGAGCATCATTATTCTCGTGTAACACCACATTTCAAACGCTTCAATTGTCCTCTTTTCTGCTGCACGAATAGTCCAAGTTTCACTTCCATTGAACGCCACGCTCCAGACAGAGGATTTCAAAAATGACTTCCTATACCTAAATTTATGTTTGATGTCAACAGATTCCTTTTCTGTAGAAATGCTTTCCTTGCCTGTGCCAACCTACTTTTTATATCCTCTTTGCTTCGTCCATCACTGATTATTTTGTTTTCTAAGTAACATAAGTCTCCTACTTCCTTTAGCTTTTCAACTGACAATTATACGTCCTTAGGGGATTCTGATTTTTTTCGGCTGCATTTCAATAATTTTGTTTTACATTTAGTAGTTTTCATCGTGAATTCTTTCCTCAAGACAGAATCCACACCATTTAAAAACTCAATCAAATCCTCAGCCTTGTCGGCCAAGATGACAATGTCCTCAGCAAATCTCCGAGTTGAAATTATTTCTCCATGAATCTTTACTCCTACCTTGAATTTTTCTCCTGGCCCCTGACAGGTTGTGCTCACAGGAGCACACAGGATGCACTAATGACAGAAAGGAAGGGAAAAGAATTTGGCATGTTGCTAGATTTCAACAATAGATTTCCTTGTGCATTGGCATACCACAATTTTAGGAAAAACTCTGTCAATCAATACCTTTTATTTTCAAAACAGTTAGATAGGGGACATGTTTCGAGCTATTTTACTTAGCCCTTCTTCAGCCCTGACTTAAGTAGTATTAGACAATCAATCTTTGTACATCTCCTTTCATCAAATAACTTGAACGTAAGCCAAATTAGTCAATATGCATTACGGTTTCCGCTTTTCGAGATCTCAGATCATTGTTTCTGTTTTCTAATCTCTGTTCCTTTTTCATTTTTTGGACAGACTTGGGGCGCAAGGAGAGCACACCTTATTTCACAGGCTGTCCCAACAATGAAGAAAACCTCTGTCAAATAATCCTCAATAAAGATCAGGTTACATAATCAAGCTCATATCGAGATGAACGAAGCGACAATCTGTATGAATTCACATGACGCAATAGTCACAATAGATGTTTTATAGTGCTGTTAGTGTTTTTTATATTTTTAAGTGGCAAAACTGCCCCATCAAGAGAAATGTCATATAGGAAATGGCATAATCAATGACACACCATACAATTTGGTTACATTGTAATAAGAAGTCATGTTTGAAACAGGCTTCCTCAAACTTGACACAGCATTTATACAGAGTTATTTCTCGGTGTTTTTAGTGTGTTTTAATGTGTTTTTAACATGTTTGCAGTGTATTTTTGCATGTTTTTTTTTTATTTGATGAAAGGAGATGTAGAAAGATTGATTGTCTAGTACTACTTAAGTCAGGGCTGAAGAAAGGCTAAGAAAAATAGCTCGAAACATGTCCCCTATCTAACTGTTTTGAAAATAAAAGGTATTGATTGACGGAGATTTTCCTCAAATTGTGGCATAACATTTCTTGTCAATACGGTCCTAATGGATTCCATTATGGAGTCGAATAAAGCTGAGATTGTGCATTGGTTCCGGAAATTCTTACTGCAAACTGAGGTGAAAATGACGTTATATGTGAGGTACTCGCATAAACGTTTGTCGTATTAATCAAGGCTCAGAAACAATTTCCTTCTGAAGAAGACATCCGAACCATAGAAATATTATGTTATAGTTAAGTCGCCCAACTGATACCCACTTCGGAGGCTTTCATTTCCAAAAAAACATGCCGCTCAGATCCGGCCAGCTAGTTATAAGGGTTCGGTGTCGGCCCCCTTTGCTTGGATAACAGATGTATTCAGTATTTCCACTAACTTTAAAGGGGCTGCAGACACTGCCAGTGGCATAGTGTCGATTATTTAAAAAAATCAGCTTTTATTTTTAAGACAAAATATAATATATAAGACTGATCATGGGCCTCAGCACAACATCTATATACATACGAGGGTAATTCCAAATGTAAGGTACGATTCGCCGTAAATATTTGAAAGCAGCACCAAGGGCAAAACACGCATGCGCGCCGACTCCTGGCATGCCTTGCGCGGCAAAAGCTGCCAGTAGCGTTGTTACTGTTGCTGTGTGCTGTTGAAAGTGTCAGTTCACAATATTTAAGACAATTAATCAGCCCGCCGATTGTGAAGTAAGGGCAGTGATACGGTTTCTGTCTGTAAGAAACATTTTTGCGGCAGAAATTCATCGGCAGATTACTGAAGTGACAATTTCAATGGGTTGAGTGGTCTCCGCCCAATCAATACTACCCGCCGAGGAACAAAACGGTGCATGCCATGAAGTGAACAAAAGATTAAATAAAATATTAGAACGCAACAAATCCAATAATGTCAGGAACAGTATTGCTGAAATATCGAAACTCAATAAAAAGATTAAACGCAACAACCTAATTATCACAAAAGCGGACAAAGGAAACACTACTGTTATCTTAAGCAAAGAGGATTACATCACAAAAACGGAACAATTTCTCAACAGTAAAAATTTTTCCAGAACCAACAAAGACCCAACCGCATTCACCCAAAGAAAACTTAAACAAATACTCAAAGATGTCGTGTTCATCATGAACAATAAGCAAAGCAATAACCTTATTAACATGAACCCGAAAATACCTACTCTCAGATCTCTTCCCAAAATCCATAAAGACAACATCCCCATAAGACCGATTGTCAACTACAGGAGCAGCCCCACATATAGAACAGCCCAATTTATACAGAAATTCCTCCAAAATAATTACACATTTAAAGCAAACAAATCCTTCAAAAATTCATTACAGTTCTGTGAAGCAACCAAAAATCTGAAAATTAAACCTACACATTCATGTCATACAATTGACATAAAAGATATGTACACTAATATTCCAATACAAAAAACAATAGAAATTATCAAAAGCAATTTAAAAGATAATGACAAACTTTCAGAAATAGAAATCGAAGAATTTATCGAAATCCTCAGCTTCACTCTAAACAATAATTATTTCAAATTCAATAACAACATTTACAAACAGAAACAAGGTTTAGCAATGGGATCCCCAGCCTCCGGGATTCTTGCCAACATTTATATCGACCATTTGGAAGCGAGTGAAATCTTAAACAAAATAAAAGGCATAGAATTCTGGGGAAGATATGTGGATGACATATTTGTCATTATCGACGGAAATGTCACCAACTTAGACCAGCTTCTCGGTAAGCTGAATAACCTACATCCTAACCTTACATTCACAGGCGAAACCAACAACAACATTATTAATTACCTTGATCTCAATTTGTCCATTAAAAACGAGAAATTCCAATATAGCATTTACAGGAAACCCACGCAAACCAGCACAGTTATAAAGAATAATTCCAACCATCCACAAAGCCATAAAAGGGCAGCTTTCATAAGCTTTGTCAATAGGGCCATCAGCACCCCCATGTCCGAACAAGATTATCAGCATGAAATTAATGTCATTTTTCAAATAGCGGAAACCAACGGGTACTCCAGAACAGAAATAGAAAAAATCATCAACAAAATCAAAAATAAACCTATCTCCCGACTCACCCCTATAAGAAAAGAAAAAACTCAATTTGCCGTTTTTACTTATATTAATCAGCACACCTATGACATAGCAAACACGCTCAAGAAATTCAACAAAAAAAAAAAAAACTTGTATTGATTGGGCGGAGACCACTCAACCCATTGAAATTGTCATTGTACACGTCAATACGGACCTTGCGAAATGGATATTCTTCCAATTAATCTTGAAGATTACTGAAGTGTACGGTCCTAACATAATGAGTGACAGTAAAGTGCACAAGTGGGTGCGAGCCTTTAATGAAGGACGGGAAAATGTGCACGATGAACCCCGCTCTGGCAGACCATCAGTGATTTCAGACGAGTTGGTTCATGCAGTTGACGACAAAATTCATGAAGATCGACGATTCACTATAGCAGGGACAACGATCAATAAAGCCGCCTACTGCGCTACCCTGACTAAACTTCAACGTGCAATCCAGAATAAGCGATGTGGTGTTTTGTTGTCTGGAGTGTTGTTGTTGCATGACAATGCCAGGCCCCATACTGCGAATGACATGCAAACTCTAATCAAGAAATTTGGATGGGAACAGATGGACGACCCACCGTACAGTCCGGACTTGACGCCAAGTGATTTCCACCTGTTCCGCTACCTAAAGGAGAGAACTCAAAAAAGAAAACGTTTGCAACTTTTACCTACATAGATCAAAGTGTACACACAGTAGCTAATATCCTCAAGAAGTATAAAATGAACATTGCCTTCAAAACTAATAATTCTAACTCCAATAAATTTTTCAACTCGAACAAAATTAACAGCTGTGATAAGTTTTCGAAATCGGGCGTGTATGAACTAAGATGCAGCTCTTGCAAATCTAATTACACGGGACAAACAGGTAGGAGCATACGTACTCGTTATTCTGAGCATGTTTCGGCCATTAAGCATAGGAAATTCTCAGCCATGGCTACACACATGGAAGAAACGGGACACAAGTTCACCGACATAAACAATGACGTCACGATCTTGCATTACGCGTCTAAGGGCAGCTATATGAATATTTTAGAAAACATCCATATCAATACATCCCAGAGGTCTAATGAATGCAATAATTTAAATGAAATTAATTTTGAAACCAACGAATTGTTTGATACAATAGCAGATTACTTAAATAATAAACAACGCAAACCACCCCCACAACCCCCGCCACATTAGGTATTCTCTCATACATTTCGTTTCGTCACACTCCCCTCTCGGTTCGATCCAATATCCTAACCCTCCCCTCCCCTCCCTTTCCCTAACCTCCCCCTTTCCCCGCAGCCGCGTCAAATCGTTTCACTGCATGCGAGCAGCTGTGGCAATAGCAAGGTGTAGCTCAGTTGAAGTGGACCTCTATGAGGGCTGTGATAATGACTAGGCCACTTACGTCCGGTAAGTTTTTGTAATGTTTTAATTTCCGTAAGAAAGTTTTTCATAATTATGGAAAAGGCATTATCTGATGTTTTTGTTCTTCAGATAGTTTGGAACTATTTAGTATTCCATGAATAAGACGAGGCATTCGATTGATATGTTCTTATTAAGTCTTTATATTTCATTTAGGCCCGGTTTTTTGATAATATTTAGTCTTTGGATTTTATTTCTAAAACGCAATTCATTCATTTCAGGACCAGTACAATATTAATGAAATTGTTAATTGAAGCAGTCGACCGTCAGCTTGCCATAATAAGAAGCCTTGAATTAACCGTCATCAATTCTATTGGACTGTCATTCATAACAGCAATCATTCTACTATAACATGTTGTTAAGTATCATAGAATAGGACACAATAATACCTGATGTTCTACCTGAAACAACATATGTAAAAATGACAATAGGCTAATCTTAGATGCAGTCAAATCAGCAAGTTCCTCCATAGATTAATCGCATTGAATTTTATGCTTCGAAAACGAAGGGAACAGAACATATGCTGTGCTCAAGTATATTTTAATGTGTCCCAGGACACAAATTCAAAATTGAACTGATGGACTGAAAAATACGAAGTGCATCACAAGTTTTATCCTTGATTGTTTATTGAATTTTAAGTGTATTTTTTAAGCTAGTAATTTTAATATGTTGTGGTTGTGTAATTTATGTTGTGTATTCTGTTGTTTTATTATGGGATGTTGAATGTGACATGATATTTGTAACAACAAAGGAGGGCTGAAGAAGGGGACAGTAAGGTCCCCGAAACATGTACCTATAATTTTTTACATAAGTAAAAGTATTGATTTGACGGAAAATCCAAGTGTTAAATTGTAAATACGGTCAATACGGAACCTGAAATGAATGCTGTACCTAATAATACCTAAAGGAGTTTCTTGGCGGCAAGCGCTTCGACACAGATGATGAAGTGAAAGAAGCTGTTCAAGACTGGTTAGCTTCGCAGGCGGCCGAGTTCTACGACTTAGGCATTCAAAAGCTTGTGGAACGAAGTGACAAATGTGTAAATAAGTATGGAAATTCTGTAGAAAAATAGAGAAAGACGTAAGGAATGTCAATAAAACAATTGTTTTGGAAACAATTTTGATTTTGGATGGTTTTTTTTAACCGGACCTTAGTTTTGGAATAGCCCTTGTACAAATCAATGTTACATGATAGTTTGTCTGTCTGTATGTCCCCTATGCATTCATATACCATCCATCCGATTGCGATGATATTTGAGCGAGTTGTTGTGTGCACAAAAGGGCGAGGGACTTAACATGAAGCCTTAAATCCCACAGTAACCCAATTGCACAATCTGTATACTTATGACACCACAATGCAAGGTGTGAGAAAGGCTTGTTGATTCATCGCGAGGTGACATGTCCTGTCATGGATGTCTCAGCACAGCCTAACGGATAAGGACTGGGCAACCAGACAGAAAAACAAAGAATGTTGTTTATCCAAAGGCACTTCAGTTTCTATCTTTCTTGGGGTGGCTGTGTGGCTCAGTGGTAACGTTCTCGCCTGCTGTGACCAAGATTTCAGGATCGAATCCTGGCGCAACCAATTGTCATTTGAGGGTGCGCAAATGAGAGGAGACCTTGTCATTAGATTCACTGGCACGTTCAAGATCACCTTCGGGCCAAAATTCCGTCACCCCGGCGTTGTTGTTAAAAGGGACGTAAAACCAATAACGTTATTATCTTCCTTTCATTGATTGACATTGCAATGTATGCCGGGTATAGCTAGTTAAATATAAAAAAAAAAAAAATAGATATAATTATTTGAATGGGTAATTCAAAAATCAAACCAGACCTGTCTCTTGAAGCATTGAAAACAAGATTACAGCTGTCATATTTTGGACACATTATGAGGCGTTCTGATTTGTTGGAAAAGACAATTATGCTTGGAAAGGTGAAAGGGTCTTGGAGATGAGGGCGACCAGCATTGAGGTGGATCGACTCCATCAAATCCAACATGAATATGTCAGTGAAGGATCTGAAGTATATGCCTGAAGACCGAATCATATGGAAACAGTCTGTAACGTGTTTTTCGAGGGGTTTTATGCAACTGGCATAAGTCAGTAGGAAGCCATTCTATATTTATTTACGCGGCAAATTGTTCAGCCAAGAGAATGTTTCATGTTAATTTATTATTATTATTAATTTATTATAATTATTATTTAGGTATTTTCGGAGCATTTTATAAAAATTATTAGGATTCAGATAGGTTTTCTATGTCTTAGAAAACGCTATCCAGCAAATTATTACGAACGACGATATCATAGAAAATTATCTGATTACGGAATTTTACGGAGTTTTCGTCAGTTAGGGTATATCGAGAGACGTGACTCACTGGGATTTCAAGTACACGCTTAATCTTGTCGAGAAGCATGACGCAATCTTGGGTCGCAAGGTCTAGAAAAGGCGAATTGTTGGAACGGAAAACGACTTCTCCCTCTCGCGCGCCGAGTGTAAAGAAACCAGAGGAGGGGAACTAGCGGTGGGTCAACCAATCAGTGAGGACCACGCAAGCTGAAGCCGGCTGAAGAGTGGGGGAGCCAACGTGTGCATATATCGTTCGACGCGCCGTGAAACAAGGACTATCTGTGTAGAACTTGCGGAGTACGGTTGCAAGTGCGTGTCGCTCCGATGTTCAGTGGAGTTGAAGACTAACTTTTGCAAAACTTAACCAGTGCGGTTGTACGAGTGTTTGGGTCCGAGGTACGGACCATAGAATTATCTAATCTACCAGAATATCATCAAATTCCGACGGAGATGACGACGTCCAGGAGACTGTGGGAAGCTCACAGCATCAGCAAGTACGAGGGAAATGCCTTGGCAATTTCCAATGGTAAGCGCAAATGACGCAGAAATACGCAATCTCTCATTTTTCTTTGTTTTACATTTCATATTTCAGTAACTTCATAGCTTGGAAATAAGAGTAAAATCAATTTATCAGACTCCGTTTTCACATAATTTTCTATCGGTAATATTCAAATCACAACGCTCCAATTTAAATTTTGTACTTATTATTATTATTAATTTTGCTATACTTGTTTTATATAATAAATTCATTTCTTTTACAATGCAATCTTTGCTTTCAGTAGGTAGCATTAGATATAGACCAATTCCTTCTCCTGATACAATTGTTTGTTGGGTTAATGATCAAATCATACCACGATCTGAGTGAATAGTGTCTTGAAGGTGTTCTGCCAGAGCTAGACGTTGTTAAATACAAATTTAGATTTCAACGTTGCATTGAGGTCTTGGCTCCCATTAAAACAACATAGCTTAGGCAAAGGTAAACAGTTACATTTATCTCCCAACAGTGTGGGCTAGCCAAACTGCCACATTGTACGCTCAACGTTAGGGGCTAGCAAAACGTTACACTTGTCGCTCAACGTGAGGGCGAAAGAAACCATTACATTTGTCGCCGACAACTTGGGGCTGAAAACCTAATAACATTTGTGGAAGGAGAAGGGTATATATTTCTGTGCCTGTATTTTGGGGGTTATTTGTCTTTATCAGTGTATATCATTATGGGGGATGAGAAAGAAAGACAGATGAGGTTACGTAGTGGTCATCAACGGGAGAGTGATGATACGAGCAGTATGTCGAGTGATGGTAGTACCGGGGTAGCGGAGGTAAATCCCGATACTGAAACAGGGAGTGTAGGCGGCCAACCAGAATTAAAAACTTTACTTCTCGAGTTCATGTATCAGAACAAAGTTAGTAGTGATGCCTTAAATGCAAAATTAGAACAGAATAATGCAAAATTAGAACAGAATAATGCAAAATTAGAACAAAACAGTAGGGAAAATAAAGAAAGTACAGAAGCTTTAAATAAAAAATTAGAACAGAATAATGCAAAATTAGAACAGAATAATGCAAAATTAGAACAAAACAGTAGGGAAAATAAAGAAAGTACAGAAGCTTTAAATAAAAAATTAGAACAGAATAATGCAAAATTAGATAAGAACAACAAGGAAATTAGTGTGAAAATGGAGCAGATTAGAGGAGAAATCAGAGGAGTAATGGAAGAGAAGGTTAAAGAGATCATTGCAGATGTAGACAAGAAATTAGGAAAAGTACAGGAGGAGTTAGAAATTAGAATCAGTACACAGGCTGAAAATTTAAAAGAACTAGTGCAACTGGAAACACAGCAGGTCAAAAAGCAATTGGGGGGAGAAATTGACAAAATTCAGGTAGCAACTAAAGAGGTTAAGGAACAGCTGGGGGGTAGAATTGAGAAAGTCCACTCACAAATAGTTGCAGAAGTAAATGATTTAAGAGAGAGTAATAGAGAGAGCATTAGCAAGATTGAGGAGAAACAAGCAAAGCTATATGATAAAGTAGAAGAATCAGAAGGAAACATTAAATTAACAGTAAACAGTATTGAGAGGAAGGCTGAGGAGAAAATCGCAGAATTAGAATTAAAATTAAAAGCTAGGATCAGGCAAGAAAATAGTCAGAATAGGCCAGTTTTTGTGAATAGCACACACAGGGAGGTAGAACTGGGTAAGTTCAGCAATCGACAGGGGTGCCCAATGGAGTTCATGAACACTATAGAAAATAAATTCGGGGAAAGGTTGGAAAATGGTAGTATTGAGTGGTGCCAGGTAGTTGAAATTTTAGAACAAGTGTTTGTGGGGGAAACGAGGAATTGGTTTGCTGTCTACAGAGACAAGTTTACTGATATCAATGATTTTAAAATGAAATTCTGTGAAAAGTTCTGGAATGAGGTTATTCAGTCGCAGCATCGTGAGGGAGTAGTGTGTGGTAAATATAACCCTAAAGGAAGCTCCACCATGACCGAATACTTTTTAGGGCAGGTATTAGTGTGTAAATATCTTGATGGCTTGAAGGAGGAAAGTGATGTGGTAAGGTTGCTACTTAGGCACTTTCCCTATAGGATCAAGGAGGCTGCTTGTATCCAGAATGTAAAGACTATATCACAAGTAGAAAATTTGTTAAGCACATTTGATGCACTAGGGAGAGGGGGTTATGAGGACAATTTCAATCGGAACCAGGGTAATAATAATAATAGACCTAATGAAGCCAGGCATCAGGAAGTTCAAGGGAACGGTGGCGAAGGGGCCAACGCTCAAAATAGGAATAATAATAATCAGCTAAATCAGAACAGAGGAAATGGCTATGGGAATCAGTATCAAGGGAGAAACAATGATTTCAGGGGAAATCAAGGGAGAAATTATAATGACAATAATTACAACCAGAATAGAGGTCAAGGAAGAGGACAGCCTAGGGGTAGTAATATACAGCAAAACAATGACAACACAGCCCAGAACATCCAGACCAGTTCAGTAGTTAGTAGTACTACGGCCAGCTGTAGCGGTTCTTTAAACGCGAACCAGGCTGCGAAGTAAGGTCAGAATCTCAGTCTGTAGCATGCCCTGTCCATACAATTATACAGGAACCCTATGACCTAAATGTAAGAAATGAATTATTACATGAACTAAATGATGAAGGTATTATTCAGGAAGTGGTTAGTAAGAGCCCCATAGTTAAATTTAACGTGTCCGAGGCGTACACAGATGTTTTAATTGATAGTGGTTGTATGAAGAGTTGCATAAGTAGTGCATTTTATGATAAAATGAAAGGAACTGGAGTAAATTTTGAGGAGATGCCAATTAAAAGCACTTTTGTTATCACAGCTGTTGGGAAGAGGTCTAAAGTAATTTCTAAGCAAGTTTTAGTAGACATTAAAATTAATAATCATGTAGAGAAGCAGATTTGCCTTGTAATTCCAAATTTAGTATTCAGTGTTATCTTGGGTTCAGAGTGGCTAAGTAGAGTGTCTGGTAACTTATGTTATGATGTAGGGAGTTTGAAATTCAAATGGGGAGATTCTGAAGTAGAAGTAGCGTTCAATGACCATATTCAGAGGAGTAGTATTGTAGGTGTGATTTGTACTTTAAATGAGATATCGCCAGCCGTAGAGCGGGGTTCTCCATGTTTTGTGGGCAGTGTGATTACGAACGGAAGTCTAGAGGACTCGTTACGTGAGGCTGCATTTCAGGGTAATATAGAGGTGGAACAATGTGTTCGGCTCTATGATGTGTTATTGTGTAATAGGAGAGTTTTTGAGGATCGCATTGGTATGGCCAATTGCTATACACATTCATTGAACGTTATTGATAGGTCAGTATTCACAGGACATAGATATCCTGTACCTTTCGCTTATCAGAGTGCAGTTGAGGCACAAATTAACCAGATGCTTGAAGATGGGATTATTGAGCACTCGAACAGTCCATATGTTAATTCTTTGATAACGGTACCCAAGACCGACGGCACTGTTCGTATTTGTTTAGACGCTCGTTTGGGTAACAGTAGAATTAGTTCAGATCAGCTGAAATCTATGTCAATAGAGGAATTAATGCAAACATTTGAGGGGAAGAAGTATTTCACTTGTGTAGATTTGAGTTCCAGTTTTTGGCAAGTGCCACTTATGTACGAAGATAGACCATTTACAGCTTTTAGTCATAAATATAACCTTTATCAATTTTGTAGAACACCTTATGGGTTAAAGAGTAGTTCAGCAGCTTTAATTAGGGCTTTAAACATCGCATTAGGGGATGACACAGGAGAGTTTGTAACCATTTACATTGATGATATGGTAATTAGTTCACGCAGTTTTGAGGAGCATCTATGTCATTTAAATATAGTTTTTCAGAAGTTAGATCAGGCAGGGTTCACTTTGAAGCTGTCTAAGTCGTCATTCTGTCAGTCAGAAGTTACATTTTTAGGTCATAGAGTGTCGAGTAGAGGTGTGACACCAGAGGAAAGTAGGGTTAATAAGATACTTAACGCAGAGGTGCCACAGAATGTTAAACAGTTAAAAACTTCCCTGGGAATTTGCAACTTTTTCAGGAGGTTCGTTCTTAAATACTCAGGGTTGGTAGAACCATTCAGGGAATTGCTTAAAAGTGGGACTCGGTGGAGATGGGAGTCCAAGCATGATCAGGCTTTTAGAGCGCTGAAGGAAGGTTTTGAGAAAGCTGTAGTGCTGAAATATCCGTTAAAAGATAAGGAATATGTGGTTATGACAGATGCTTCACATATAGGCATTGCTGGAGTATTATGTCAGAAAGATGATGAGGGTAATCTGTGCATTGTATCTTTAGCCTCGCGAGGACTGACAGCAGCGGAGAAAAGATACACGATTACTGAGTTAGAGCTTTTAGGTATTGTTTTCAGTTTAGGGAAATTTAGAATGTATTTAGTAGGGGGGAAATTTGAGATCCACACAGATCACCATGCATTACTGTATATGAGGACTTGTAAACTCAGTTCTAACAGAGTTAGTAGGTGGATTCTTGCTCTGCAGGAATACGAATTCACAGTAAAATATATTAAAGGTAAAGATAACATTCTTGCAGACATGCTATCGAGGGACACTAATTTATGTAGGGATTATCCTGTGGTTAAAGCAGAGGACGGTATTTTAATATGTGCATGTGTGGACAGTAGCAACAGGGCATCGTTACAGACACTGAGAAATATGCTAGTGGAGCAACGTGATGACGTTAAGTTAAAGGAGCCACTGGCTAGGTTGGAAATAGGTGAAGAAGAGTATGTGAAAGTAGGACGGTTCACGTACAAGATGCAGGATGGGCTTCTTGCAAGGAAATGTAGGAATAATCGGTGGGCAATATGTGTTCCTGCCACTTTGCGGGAGGAGCTAATTTGGTTCATTCATAGGGAATTAGGACACTTTGGTGCTGCCAAGGTCTTCTATGAAATTTGTCGTGACTTTATTTGGAGTAAAATGGGAAGGGACGTTAGGAGGATTTTAGCTAAGTGTGACACCTGTCAAAGGAGTAAATATCCAGTTAAATATTTAGTGGGGGAGAGATCTGCAGTTCTCACCAGTAGTCCCGGTGAACTACTGTGTGTGGATTTATTTGGCCCGATCGTTAAAGGACAGTACGGCTACGAGTACATTTTTATAGTTATTGACGCTTTTAGTAAGTATGTCAAGCTATATCCGCTAAGGAAAGCCACGGGACTAGCGTGTAGCCGTCTGATCATTAATAAGTATGTACCTGAGTTTGGCATTCCTCTCAGGATACTATCTGACAGTGGACCACAGTTTACTGCAAAGAAATGGAGAACCAGTATGCAGGAAGCTGGTATAACACACGTTCATTCCTCTGTAAGGTACCCTCAGGGTAATTCTGCAGAGCGTCCATTAAGGGAAGTGGCTCGTCTTTTTCGGACTCTAGTGCATGACAAGCATGCGGCCTGGGTTGGACATCTTCCCAAGGTCGAGACTTGGCTGAATTCTGTCCAGCATGAGAGCACGAAATTGACGCCATACGAAGTTCACTTCGGAAAAAGACCACAAAATGAACTAGCGAGGGTGTTGGGATTAAATGAGGGTAAGCAACCGGGGATGGATTACATTGTCCAGTTGGCGAAACAGAATTTATCTAAGTCAGCACAAAAGAGAATTCGCCAACAAAAAGAAACTAAATTTGACCTATTCGAGCCGGGAGACAGAGTCTTACTTAGAGTGCCGAAACAGTCAAATAAGCTAGAGAAAGTCATGTCCAAGTTCTTTTATCTCTACGAGGGCCCATTTATAGTTTCCAAACGTATTGGGAAAACAGCATATGTGCTGGAGAATAGTGAGGGAAACAGATTATACGGGACGTATAATATACATAGTCTACGAAAATATGTGTCATAAAGTGAGTGTGTTTAGCTGGCGAGCCAGCCTATCAAATGAGTAAGTGTGGTATTTGGTGCGTGGGAGGATCTGGTCTTAAGGCAGGCGTGTCAGAAGTCACACAGGGGGGTAGTATGTAAGTAAATGAGAGTTTTTAAGGTACAGGGAAATATGACGGGATTGTCGGATGCTGTTGAGCACTAAATTGTCTCGATGCACCAAGGCCATTTTTGGCAGCGCTGATGGGTTCCCATTTATCTCCAAGAGATGGGGGAGCGCTTGTATAGGGCTTGTTAGCTTAAGGCGTCCACGAGATAAAAGATGGGCCATCAGAATGCGAGACAGTCCTTCATGAAACTCATACATATCAGCACACGTGATTTCTGTTTACGGCCTCGCCATGTAAGATTTGTAAGTGTGTAATTTAAGATAATTTGTACAATGGTATTATTTGTGTGAGGAGAAATGGTCTGTGTTGAGAACTAGTATTAAGTAGAATATGGTTAACGGGAACTTAACAAGACAGGGCGATTACGGCACAGAAATATTTGGTGTTATATGTAATGCGCATTTACTGTTTTTTTTTCAGAAGTCAATATTAATTTAATCTACTTTAAAGAGAGATTAAGTATTATGGTCACGAGGCGCTGCCACAATAGTGTGATCGTGTGCTCAGTGATAAGTGGAATTAAATGTCACCATAAGGAGGGGACCTCCAGTGAAATTAAGAAGTTCTATGGTGATATAAATATATCAGAACACCTTCAATGCGTGTGATATGACATCATAAATACATAGTGCTCACACATTAATTATGTCTATTTCTCCAACATAGAGAAATTTGAAAGGCGGAAATATCCGTGGAACACTATTCCATATGTAAAACATTGGACTGGTTGCAAAGTGCAATCCATAGTGACAACAAACTTTGACGCAAAGTGCGTGAAGAAAAATTATGAGTGTATATATCTGTAATTTAGGTTGATTTCATTTATGTAATATGTATTTTGGATGGGGATTATTAACGTGTCTGGGATAATCGGATAATGGACCGTCGTCACGGTAAATCATCCGATGATCCGAGGCGAATATGTAACGTGTTTTTCGAGGGGTTTTATGCAACTGGCATAAGTCAGTAGGAAGCCATTCTATATTTATTTACGCGGCAAATTGTTCAGCCAAGAGAATTTTTCATGTTAATTTATTATTATTATTAATTTATTATAATTATTATTTAGGTATTTTCGGAGCATTTTATAAAAAATATTAGGATTCAGATAGGTTTTCTATGTCTTAGAAAACGCTATCCAGCAAATTATTACGAACGACGATATCATAGAAAATTATCTGATTACGGAATTTTACGGAGTTTTCGTCAGTTAGGGTATATCGAGAGACGTGACTCACTGGGATTTCAAGTACACGCTTAATCTTGTCGAGAAGCATGACGCAATCTTGGGTCGCAAGGTCTAGAAAAGGCGAATTGTTGGAACGGAAAACGACTTCTCCCTCTCGCGCGCCGAGTGTAAAGAAACCAGAGGAGGGGAACTAGCGGTGGGTCAACCAATCAGTGAGGACCACGCAAGCTGAAGCCGGCTGAAGAGTGGGGGAGCCAACGTGTGCATATATCGTTCGACGCGCCGTGAAACGAGGACTATCTGTGTAGAACTTGCGGAGTACGGTTGCAAGTGCGTGTCGCTCCGATGTTCAGTGGAGTTGAAGACTAACTTTTGCAAAACTTAACCAGTGCGGTTGTACGAGTGTTTGGGTCCGAGGTACGGACCATAGAATTATCTAATCTACCAGAATATCATCAAATTCCGACGGAGATGACGACGTCCAGGAGACTGTGGGAAGCTCACAGCATCAGCAAGTACGAGGGAAATGCCTTGGCAATTTCCAATGGTAAGCGCAAATGACGCAGAAATACGCAATCTCTCATTTTTCTTTGTTTTACATTTCATATTTCAGTAACTTCATAGCTTGGAAATAAGAGTAAAATCAATTTATCAGACTCCGTTTTCACGTAATTTTCTATCGGTAATATTCAAATCACAACGCTCCAATTTAAATTTTGTACTTATTATTATTATTAATTTTGCTATACTTGTTTTATATAATAAATTCATTTCTTTTACAATGCAATCTTTGCTTTCAGTAGGTAGCATTAGATATAGACCAATTCCTTCTCCTGATACAATTGTTTGTTGGGTTAATGATCAAATCATACCACGATCTGAGTGAATAGTGTCTTGAAGGTGTTCTGCCAGAGCTAGACGTTGTTAAATACAAATTTAGATTTCAACATTGCATTGAGGTCTTGGCGCCCATTAAAACAACATAGCTTAGGCAAAGGTAAACAGTTACATTTATCTCCCAACAGTGTGGGCTAGCCAAACTGCCACATTGTACGCTCAACGTTAGGGGCTAGCAAAACGTTACACTTGTCGCTCAACGTGAGGGCGAAAGAAACCATTACAAGTCCATCCATGGAGGTGCTAGGAGTTGACGCCGACTTGAAGACACCTGATCATCACCATCTCTATTCTAAGTTTTAATTTCCCTTTTCAATTCTACTTACTTTCTTTGAGGTCCAGTTGCCCGCCAAAAGGCGGACAGCATGGGTTATCTCCGCAGCTTGAAATTAACATATGGGAGTGTTCATGTTACGTTCCTTGGGGAATTTTAGATACACAAGATAAGTAAAATGGAAGAATGTGGAACAAAGCTTGAATAAGTCGGGGAAACTACAGTATTTTAATCCATTTTAAACATTTTAATCATTCATTCCGGTGTCATTTTCGTCTACATATTTAGGCGGCTGTGGTGGCGTAGTTGGTAGCATGCTGAGCTTCTATGCCTAAGGTCGCGGCTTCAAACCCGGCCGAAGTCGTCGTCGGATTTTTTAAGAGCGTTAAAAATCCCTCAGTATGCTTTCCTTCGGAGGGGTAGTAGCGCCGGCGGTCCCATGTCATAGATTTATGGCATGAAAAAGAACCTTCCACTAACTACACTTGTGTGAAGCCAAAATGTGTAGGTTAGAATTGATAACGCTCTATTAGTTCCAACATTCGCCGCCAAGTGCTGACTGCGAAGCCATCTAGTAGCCAAGTCCGCAAGCTAGTGTGTCGTGGATGGTAGCATTTGGTAGCAAAAGTAGGAACTACTTGAAATTATTGTCTGCAGTCCTTACTTGAATTAAAACAGATAACACACACTAATACAGCCATCCCAATTAACACCAGTTATCAGATAGATTCCCACCCAAAGTACACGGGGCTACATGACCGCGTTGTCGCAGCCCCTAAACTTAGGAACCAACCAACCAACTTATTGAAAAGCAGAATTAAAACTTAGAATAATAATGTCATATCAATTTGGAAAAAAAATTACCTTAAAAGCCATTCAAATATGTTGATAGATAAACTGGACTACAATAGTAGTAATGTGATATGACTCAGACGAGTCATACTTACGAGGTGCAGGAACAGGAGGGATGTGAATTCTATCCTTGTCGGTAGCCAGTCTCCATCCCGATGATTTCCATTGGCAGGTCTTCTCAGGATCCATTGGGCAGGACGGAATATTTGAGTTATTGTCAGGATCTGCAATACAAGTCAATATCAATTACTGAAATGAATAAAATACCGTACATCTGGAGATGACCCCTCTGGTTTAGCAAACTGTGAGCAAATTCTCAGATCTAAAGCACATCATTGTGCCTCTTGGCTAACCTCATAGTGTTATTTCCTCCCTATAGAAGCATCAAAAATACGGAATAACTAGCTGTTGTACCCGTCATTATCAATTAGTCCTCATAAGCCGTAAGTCAGTTGTCACTAGCAATCCTTAACGGTACTGTCAATTCTGGCAAACAGGGTACTATTGAATAGCCTCCAAGATCCCCAGATATCACACCCACGGATTTTTCAGTCTGGGATGTACTATAAAATAAGGTGTAGTCCATGTAGATTCATGATATAGCATTTGAAGACAATTAATATTAATATTTTTCATTTGAAGGCCTGAATCCAACCAGAATTTCAAAACCCACAGTCCTTGAGGATTTGTGACAAAATTTGTAAATCAGTGTTGAAAAGATGCATTGTTTGCTTAGACCAGCATGGAAACCATGGTAAGCATCTTTTGTAGGTTCATTGAACTCTATATGTGCCGTACTGCATTTCTGTGTTGATAATAAATTTGTATTTTCATTTGTATAGTGCAGTAAGGGCCCTTCCTATGGTACGGAGCCTCGCATGTTCCATGTGATGGCCGGGCCACTGAGGCTAGCCGCCTGTCGAGCCAGGCACTGGCACTTGCAGCAGCATAGCTCCCAACTAGTTCCACACATTTACACTTTTTAACGAATTTAATAATCATATTTACTTACATGAATTTCAGTGTAGTTGCTGGAAATGCTGTCCTTCATTTTCTATACACACGTTGCACGGACATGCACTTGCTATAAATCATCCTCACTAATATTTCATATTTCGTTCTCGAGAGCCTCCGGAGTACGCGGATTGTTTCTGTATATTGTTTGAGGTTCCACCAAAAGTAAAAATCGCACAGCGCTGAAACTTACGAACACATTTACTGTACGATTTCTTCTTGAGAAGATAAGTTTTCACTAGGAAAAACACGCTTTCACCTTTGGGTGATTAACAAGTGGCGGGGTGGAGCACGGGAGCAGACAGTTCTCTCGAGTGGAGGAGTAGCAACAGCATAGTCTACCTCGCAGTCATCCGCCGTGACCACTCCTTATTCGTCAGTCATCGGAAGGGCATGCAGAGGAAGAAATTAACCTCGCATTGCCCAGTGACGCGTTCTGCAAAGGGGCCTAGGAAGAATACCAGTACCACAACTACTAGCACCACGACCACGCCGACCCGCCGTCGGAGACACTATCTCAATTGTCCATAGCTTCACATCAATCAACTGAATCCGCAGACACTGTTATACATCCCGCTCACATGGAAGAAATTCGCCAAGCCTTAGCCGCCATCCAGACTAGTCTGTCTTTTTTAGAAGACGGCCCCGACGATGACGACGTGCCCTTACTGGAAGACATACCACCAGCACCGGACAACCAGTGGAGGAGCCTTCATCCTCTGTCCATGACCAAGGGCATCGATGTACCCGGAGCGTAGAAGGTTGTTTTGTTCTATACCTAAGCATGTTCACGGGATACGAGATAGCCTACAGTATTTCACCACAAGTTTTAATTATCTCAACTAAGATATCTTGCCAGCTGTGTATGTAATAAATACTAGGACAGCACCCAGGGCTTCCTGATCCACTGTTTTGAAGTATGTACATATGGGCTGCACGGACCTTGCGAGTTTCCGTAGTTTAGAAAAGGACCTCACTGTATTATTTTAGATTGACCATTTCACAGCTGTTCACATGGTCAACTGTAATTTCTCCCTGCTGCAACCTAGTTACATTGAGAGATGTATTTATTTGTAAATGGGCAAATCACTAAAAATACTTGTTACATATTAATGGTTAAAACCCATAAAAGCATAAGTAACAATTTCATTTTTGTGATGATGATGATGATAATAATAATAATATTGTATGGCCTCGGGTGCCGGGTGCAAGCTTTGTTATTTGACACCCAGGAGGTAGCTTGCATGTTGAATTTTGTTGTTCCTTGAAGCACTATGAAAGTCAAGGAGATTAGATATCCAAGCTCCTTGAACACTATAGCGCTTTCTAGTAGAGAAATGAGGAACTTTGTGTTGACGGAAACTCCCGAGATTAATTTTGCCATTATGAACACGGCCTACTGAATTCAAATGGGTTCTTTGACATGCCAACATCGTATGACATGAGTGTCGTAACTTTTGCCGCCTGTCAAAAATCACTTACCACGGCCAGTAGCAAACCTGCAAGCTTGGGGTTACTAGACCGACACGTTAACCACTCACCCACCATGACAAGCATTCTTGTGATGAAATCCTATTTTAGTGGTGTGGACCGCATGTAACTTAATGCTTTCCGGCCAGTCCTCTTTGATCTTCCCAGAACTTCTTTATTCGTTCACTCCTTAATTTTCTCTGCTCCTCAGATATTACGGGTTTGGGCCTGTTCTTCAGTTGCTCTTCGTTAAATCATCAGTGGTTCATTGTGAAAAAAATCTCATAATTTTATTCGGTGGCGTAGTTGGTAGCATGCTGAGCTTCTATACCCAAGATCGTGGATTCAAATCCGGCCAAAGTCGTCGGATTTTTAAGAGCATTAAAAATCCCTCAGTATGCCTTCCTTCGGAGGGGAAGTAAAGCCGGCAGTCCCATGTCATAGATTTATGGCATGTAAAAGAACCTTCCACTAATTACACTTGTGTGAAGCTAGGTTAATAATGTAAACAACGCTCTTAGGTTCCTACGTTCGTTGCCAAGAGCCGACTGCGGTGGCGTCTGGTAGCGAAGTTATGAACTAGTAGTCATTGACAGTGGCATTTGGCAGCAAAAGTAGGAACTATTTGAAAAATTCAAAAGTCTGCAGTGCTTACTTGAATTAAAAAACAGATAACACACACTAATACAGTCATCAAAATTATCACCGGTTATCAGACAGATTCTACACACACCCAAAGTACATGGGGCAACATGACCGCGTTGTCGCAGCCCCTAAACTTAGGAACCAACCAAGAGTAGAATACAAGCAGCGGAGATGAAATTCTAAGAGGTAAGACCAGAAGAGATAGAGTTAGAAGTGAAGAGATAATAAAAAGGACAGGAATCTTGAAGCTGCAGAACAGGATAGAAACAACAAAGTTAAAGTGGTTTGGTCACATGATGAGGATGGAAGAGGAGAGAGTACCAAATAAAGCTTTCTCCAAAAAGATGACAGGGAAGAGACCACGAGAAAGACCCCGAAAGAGATGGACGGATACAATCTGGGAGTGCATAGAGAAGAGGGCAAGAAAACCTGAAGATGTACTTAAGAACGGAGAGGAGAGATTTATTAAGAGAGTCTCTATCTGAAAATTCTCAAGAAACAGCTACGCCTATAAAATAGCAAAGGAAACCTTCTTTATAGAAGACATAAAGCATTCCTTCAATCTACCGGAAACGGAAACGTATAAAACCATCATCGAGGAGAGACGGGAAAAAAAAACGACGAGATACCCCAAGAAATAATGGAGTCTGAAGCAATGAAGACAGATATCTGGAAGGGACCAAATTTCAAACTTCGACATCTGTATATGCGATTCGCTGTCCATGGGTTCCATGGAAGGATCTGTCAGAATGAGCCATTTCACGAGCCCAAGGAGGACTACGTCTGCAAGAATTGCAATAATCCATGCCCCAAATACCACATAGTGGAATGTGTAAGCAGGTCTCAATCTCTAATCGCAGAAATGACAGAGTGGTGAAAAACTTGATTGTACATATTGTGTTTAATAAAATCTCTCCCTATATTATTCTGCTAAGGTCCCATTTCAGTTTTGTACCAAAAATAAGGTCCTATTAGCACCTACCTACACATAAGGGGTACCTACAGGTTCCGCATAACCCAATGTGTGCGCGAAACACACTCACTTACTCCTTAAATGCCTCACAATTAAATAAATACCATTTTGCACTCAAGAAAAGGCTTATAAAGTCATAAAATAAACTCATGAAGGAATGGCAAGTCATGTCGTTTCCAGGCAACAGTAGCTCTTGACGAGACACGGCTGACTGGATGCGAGTAGTGCTCTCCACTACCTGTATAGAAAATGAGGCTCTTTACATGATATCCCGTTAGTTACTCTACTGCTCATACAGCACTGTCAACCCAGTATAGCTTAACAAAGACTTGACACTATTTGTACCGCGGTGTACTGCTAGAGCGCAGGGCAGCGTGGCGGCATTGGCAAGATACCTAACCTATATGTCTTTCTGTATTTCCAGACTGTATTTATGCCTTGCATTTCTTGCATTGCATTGGCATGTTTACTTTTGCCTGAACTTATGTGAACATTTCCAGACTGTATTATGCTTTGCATTTCTTGCATTGCATTGGCATGTTTACGTTTCATGTGCCTGAACATATGTGAACAAGGTAAGACCTCTGTACAATACGTTTACTCATTGTCTACAAAAAGGTGCTGTAACAAGTACAAAACACTCTTCTACATAATTCTTTGTGTTCTTCTCATGTACATATGCCGTTTAACAACAATAAATACATTTCTTCAATATTTAAAACTTCCTTCTCTCACATTCTCCCCTACTACCCCATAAACCTACATTCACGTTGCGAAAGCTCGTACGGGCGCACTAGTCATATATAAAGGAGAGGAGTGGTGGAGTGACAGGCAACAACCCGACCCAGGAAGCTGGAAATGGGAAATAAAGATGATGATGATTTATTTTTCTAAAAATGAGGATTAATATTGTGGTTTTCAGTTGGTCCACACAAAAATCATTCCAATTATTCTTATTATTATTATTATTCTTTTTCAATAGTCTGTAACAATATATATAAAAGATGGTATATTGGCTTTCACGGCCCGTGAATTAAAACTCAGCAATTTTTTTCTAGGTTTATGCCGTATCTTGTGTGGGGGCAAAACCCCACACAAGCTTGCCATGGTGGGTGAGTGGTTAATGTGTCGGTCTAGTAACCCCAAACTTGCAGATTCGCTCCTGGCCGCAGTAAGTGATTTTTGAAAGGCGGCAAAATTGATGACAATCATGGCATACGATGTTGGCATGTCAAAGAACCCATTTTAATTCAGTAGGCCGTGTTCATAATGGCAAAATTAATCTCGGGAGTTTCCGCCAACACAAAATTCCTCATTTCTCTGCTAGAAAGCGCTATGGTGTTCAAGGAGCTTAGATATCTAACTTCCTTGACTTTCTTAGTGCTTCAAGGAAAAATGAAATTCGACATGTAAGCTGCCCTCTGAGTGTCAAATAACAAAGCTTGCACCCGGCACCTGAGGCCATACGATAGTATTATTATTATTATCCCACACAAGACATGGCATAAGCCTAGAAAAATTGCTGAGTTTTAATATATATAAATCTTAATCACACGTAATTTATTTCAGGTTGACCGACTGAAAGCTGCAATATCTTTCTTCGGCTTTTCCCAATTAATTGGCGTCACCGGAGCCAATCAGGCTAATTTTGGTTTCAGCCGGGGATTTAAGGCCGGATGCCCTTCCTGATGCCACGTGATTTTTCAGTTGAAAATTCCAGCCCGCTGTCACCCGGATTCGAACCCCGGCCGTTCCGGTGAAAGACGAGCAGCTAAGACACTGCGCCATCATGCTCTCCCACTGAAAGCTACAATATTAATTGTTAATATGGCGACACTGAAAAATGGCTTCAAAGCTATCTTTAGAAATGGGGATGCCAACGCTGTCAATACAAATTGTTGGAAACAACCATGAGGAACTAAGCTGCTATTTGCTGTATTAAGTTGTATTTCTGTCACTAGGGAATCTCTTAACAATTTGTAATTATCAGCTGTTTCAAATTATATTTTTTATTTAAAAAAGAAGAGACAGGTGAGCAGGATCCCGGCTTGGGAAATGAAATTTCCGAGAAGCAGATTAGGAATAACAAGAAGGGATAGAGTAAGAGAGATTGTGGAAGAGAATCCCTTACAAGAGAGCATAGAGAAGTCAAGAATGAGTTGGTACGGACATGTTAGGAGAATGCAGGAGGGCAGGATACCAAGGAGGATGCATGACATGGAAATGGAGGGCGAAAGACCAAGAGGAAGGCCAAGAGATTGTGGGTGTGAAGGAAGGAGTGGAGTAAAGAGGAGAGGAGTGGGACAGAGTGAAGAGTGAAAGGTGGTGGAGGATATAAAACGATGGAGAGGCTTATGTTCCAAGCAGGGGCTGGAAACTGTAGAAGAAGATGATGATGATGATGATTTAAAACCCAAACCAAACTCCGTGGCGCTAAAGTCCGTGAAGAGCCTAGACCTAGGCTGCTCAGCCATTTAGCCTGTAGATTATTGTATGATGCGTGGTCAGAGCTTCAACTCCTCTCGGCCGTTGGTCTTCGTGACCAGGGCACAGCCTCACTGTCAGACAGCTTCTAAATTGTCCTCACGAGGCTGAGTGCATCCCGTTCTTCAAATTATATTATGATGTTCTAAATAATAATAATAATAATATCGTATGGCCTCGGGTGCAAGCTTTGTTATTTGACACCCAGAAGGTGGCTTGCTTGTCGAATTTAGTTGTTCTTTGAAGCACTATGAAAGTCAAGGAGGTTAGATATCTAAGCTCCTTGAACACTATAGCGCTTTCTAGTAGAGAAATGAGGAACCTTGTGTTGGCGGGAACTCCCAAGATTAATTTTGCCATTATGAACACGGCCTAATGAAATCAAATGGGTTCTTTGACATGCCAACATCGTATGACATGCGTGTCGTGATGCGGATATCCGCAGATAAACCCGTGGATATCTGCAACATTTTTCGGCATGCGGATATAGTTTGCATGGCTGTGAGGATAGCGGATAAGCTGCGGTTAATGTTTGGGGTAAATTTGCGGATAGGTTTTAGAAAACAATCCGAAGTTGTTGAATATCATTGCTAGGACTCGGATGTTAATGACATATTTTTCCATTATGATTTTCCATAACAAATGTAAGATGATTATTTAAGCTAATCTAATTCGAATTATGACATTAAGCATAACACTCTGAACTGAAAAGGGTTGCAATTCAGGCTGAATAGTCTAACATTCATTTTAAACATAGCACATGACATAAAAATCCGAAGGGAACGACTTTCTCCTCAAATGTCTAAATGTGCTGCTTTAATGCTTTATGCTTTATCTAGGCCTAATCAAAAATATTATTGTAAATTCGGGTAACAAACGTGCGAATGCGGATAACAGTCTTGAGGATGCAGGGTGGATGCAGATAACAGTCGTGCGGATGCAGGTAGTGTTTTGTTTATCCAGGCAGGGTTCTACCCATAACATATTAGAAACAAACGACGAATGAAAGAAACAGAAAGAATACCTTTATATCTTCCTTCTGGCTGTAAGAAGGATAGTCCCAGTGCATTTGTTCTGGCATAGCAGTTAGCCTCTCCAGGTTGTTTGTAGTTATATATAGTGGTGATGTCTGGAACATCTGAAACATAAGCAGTGTTAATATTAATATTGTTTTCATGTCCAGAAGATCTCTGATGTAATGAGGAAAAGGAGGATTGCATTTTATGGCCACTTGCTTGGAATAAAACCCACACGATTGACGAACCGGATCTTTAACTATTTTAAAAATAAGAAGACCAAGTCAGCCTGGTTCGAAGAGGTGGAAAGTGACCTGCACGAGATGGAAATTACCTGTGGGGATATTCAAGAACGCAATCCCCTCAGGAAGAAACTACACGACCACCAGGGTTTTCAAGAAAAACCGAAGTTGAAGACGGGAAAGATGTGGACGGAAGAAAGAAAAGAGCAACACCGACAACAGATGAAGGAACACTGGGCAAAGATCAAAGCCCAGAGAAGCCAGTTGAAATAACGTGGTCCTTAGTTGGCCGATACGATTAAAGAAGATTGTTTTTGAAATGGCATTGGCAGCGGCAGAACATGCTGGAAAACTTTGGTCAACGCCAAATAGAAATAAAAGGAGATAAGTAGGGCAAGGATTTGTATGTAAATACATATTCTTTCCCTTTGCTTATACGTAATTAAAAATTATAAATGTCCATGAATTACTAGGTACATTCTACGGTTAGATATTTGATCATAAATGACATTTATATACATATTTTTACTTTTTTTATGGCATAGTTGGTAGCATGCTGAGCTTTTATGCCCAAGATTGCAGGTTCAAACCCGGCCGAAGTTGTCGGATTTTTTAAGAGGGTTAAAAATCCCTCAGTATGCCTATCTTTGGAGGGGAAGTAAAGCCTGCGGTCCCCTGTCATAGATTTATGGCATGAAAAAGAACCTTCCACTAATTACACTTGTGGAAGCAAAAATTTGTAGGTTAATTTGATAATGCTCTATTAGTTCCAACGTTCGCCACCGGGTGCTGACTGAGATGGCATTTAGTAGCCGCGTCCGCAGCTAGGTGTCGTGGATGGTAGCATTTGGTGGCAAAAGGAACTACTTGAAAAAATTAATCGTCTGCAGTCCTTCTACCTGAATCATAGATAACACACACTAATACAGTCATCACAATTAACACCGGTTATCAGACAGATTCTACACACACCCAAAGTACACGGGGCTACATGACCGCATTGACCCTAAACTGAGGACAAGTAATATCATGTGTAATATATCATTTATATAAAAACTAAATTAATATTACATATTTTAAGTTTTTTATTGCAATCTCCACATAGTATGAAACAAAGTCCCCGATTCTTGGATGTTACAGGTAATCTAGAGAACCACTGGATGGATTTTGATGCAGTTTTTACCATTCTCTAAAGCGGGGGTTCCCAACCTGGGGGGCGTGGGGCTTTATCAGGGGGGTGAGGTGAGGGGGGAGAGGGCGGCGTGAAGTGATTTCCGAATTATTATTATTTTTTAAGTCTAATATTACAATTTTGCATAATAAACATTTTTTGAATTTCTCCAAGTGATTGTCGCGCCATGTCAATCGCTCAAAAGCACTGGTAATGTTGCAAGTAATCTCTGCTGTGCTCTGTCAAATATCAAACCTAACATACCATATCTTACCAAGAGAAAACAGTGTCGACCCTTTCACTGACATTTTGTTGACTAAATTTAAGGATGTATTGTAAAAGTGTGTGCTAAAATGAAGTTAGTATGTGGCTCATCAGCCAGCTTGGTGTTCCTAAGCGAAACCCCACACAAGACCCGGCATAAACCTAGAAAAATTGCAGAGTTTTAATTCACTGGCCGTGAAAGCCAATATACCATCTTTTTTAGTATGTAATAGATATGGAGCACATACTTCATATTACTTTTGCATAAATAATTATTCCATTATGTAGTGTTATTAGGTTAGGTCTATATCCTCCACGTCAGTTTATCGAAGAGATTATAGAAGCGACGGGTGGGGGCGCGATGACCACTCATATCTGAAAAGGGGGACGTCAGCTGCCAAAGGTTGGGAACCACTGCTCTAAAGGATTTCACGAGGAAGGTTTCTGTAGAAAAACATTCATGTATGACCAAAGGAAGCCGAGCAGTACCAGTAACGATTTCAGTGAATCGAGTCGAAGAAAAACCTGCCGTCCGTGCGTCTTTTAAGCTTAGGCTGGGTAAACTGTTAAAAATGAGTATACTACAAGTGTAAAAGAATTGTTCAGTATGTAAAGTTCTACAAAAACGTCCGCAACAGCATATCTCTATCTTTAATACATCGCCCACAAAGTCGGGGAAGATTGCTAGCAGGGTCTATTACATATTTCACCTAATATAAAATATGTATATATTTTGCATGTTGATATTACATAAAAATCCTAGCACTAAAGATAAGTCAAGTAAGTCGAGTGATATTAAACTTACCGTTATTTTTTATATTTGGCATTTCTGCAGTAAGATTTGTTCTCAATAGTTTGAAGTGGCACTTGTAAGAGGTTAATACCAGGTGGTGCATTTGCCCCGTACATTCTACTTTTATGTGTCTCGCATCCAGTAATGATGAACGGGAGGTCTGGTTGGTTGGTTCCTCAGTTTAGGGGCTACGACAATGCGGTTATGTAGCCCCATGTACTTTAGGTGTGTGTAGAATCTGTCTGATAACCGGTGTTAATTGTGATGACTGTATTAGTGTGTGTTATCTGTAATTCAGGTAAGGACTGCAGACGATGAATTTCAAGTAGTTCCTACTTTTGTTACCAAATGCTACCGTCAACGTCACCTAGCCGCGAAATTGGCTACTAGATGCCACAGCGACCGGCACATGGCGGCGAACGTTGGAACTAATAGATCGTTAATCAAATCTAACCTACAAATTTAGCTTCACAGAATTGTCGATAGAGGAAGGTTCTTTTACATGCCATAAATCTATGATATGGGACCGCCGGCTTTACTTCCCCTCCGAAGGAAGGCATACTGAGGGATTTTTAACGCTCTTAAAAAATCCGACGACTTTGGACGGGTTTGAACCCGCGATCTTGGTCATAGAAGCTCGGCATGCTACCAACTACGCCACCGAAGTCGCCGGAGGTCTAATAACTGAATTCCTAAAGGGTATACTTTAATGCAAGCAGGTTACGTCAGAATGCCAAGAGATAACCAGACGGTCGCTAGCTACATGTTCCTCAGTGCTCTCGTCTAATACGCCCCATTACGTTATGAAACCTCGAGCTTCGGCGGCATTAAGCCAGCCATTCACACTCCAGCTTGCTGGCCGCCGGACTGCCCGCTAACCAGTTGCTGGATTGTGTATTGCGTTGCTGACAGCACTGCGCAGCGTCCAGCACAATCGCGCTGGATGAAAAAATACGTCCAGCAAGCTTCCCCCACCACTTGTCGTCCGCCCTGATGGCATGTTTGTGACGAGGCGGCCAGCGGAACATCCAGCCCAGTGCTGGATTAACCATAAGGCACAACAGGCTCAAAAGCCCCCCCACACACACAAATGAAAAAATCCCACCTAAAAATGAAACAAAACAATCTTTTGGATTTTTTTTTTGGGGGGGGGGGGGGAGTCAAATAAATTCTTGAAACAGAAGGTCATAATGGCGAAAGTTTGAAAACTCAAACTGTGAACTTCGTCACTGATGATTGCGGTTTGGAAATTCAAGATTGTAGAGGACAGTCCAAGACAACGCACCAAACATGTCTGGAAAGTATCAGGGTCTGCAAGCCAAAATATTAGAACTGAATAAATATGCGATTTATATTCCTTGAGATACACATTCCCTCGATTCACTTGGACATTCTGCTGTTAAAAGCTGCTTTTACGCAGTTGATTTTTTTTTTCGATAATGCAATCATTGTATAACTTCTTTTCTGCAAACCCTCACATTTGGGGCGTGTTGAAAAATTATATAAAAACGCTAAAACTTTGAAATCATTGTCAGATACGCGCTGGGAAGCACATGCTAATGCAACGAACGCGGTTTATGATTCGTTTCATAATATTGTCGAGGCTTTAGAAAGCATTGAAGATGACGAGTCGGAAAATAATGACACTCGGAATGAAGCGGGGTGCATCGCAAACAGAATGCAGAATTTTGAATTCGGGTTCATGTTAATTTTGTGGGATTCAATTTTGACTTCTATCAGAAACAGACTCAGAATCAGACATTTTAAGGAAAATCAACTTCGATGATGTTATTGAAACTTTCTGCGAAACAAATTGCAGAAAAAAGTTTTTCTGAAAATGTACATATGTATTTGTATAATATTGTATTCATCATTCATTGTAAATTTGTAAATACAATCTCTTTCAAAGTTATGATTGACTTTTTTATGAAGGGGGGAAGGGGGAGGGGGGTTGAAAAAAAAGGGGGAAAAGGGGCCTGAAATTAACAATTGATTAGGGCCACTGTGAGTCTTATTAATCCGGCACTGGTCCAGCCGTATACGTAAGTCTATGATAACGTAATTGGTTGATAGGCAGGTAGTGGAATAGCGATAAACGATAAAGAGAGTTTGGGAGGATTTATACAAGCGTACAATGAAAAGCCGTGCCTTTGGAATCCCAGTTCCCTAAATTATTGAAATAGCCTAGTTATTTTATTTATTTATTTTGTCGATTTACCCTCTAGGTTGGTGGTTCCCACGGACTAAGCGAGGGAACTCACCACTACCGCCTCTACGGGCAGTGTCCGGGAGCTTGGAACATCTGGTCGGAGTGGATACAACTGGGGAGGTGTGATCAGCACTTCGCCCAGGCGGCCTCACCTGCAAAGCGAACAGGGGCCTCATGAGGGATGGGAAGGGGGGGGAGGGGGGAGATTGGGATGGAGAGACTAGGAATAGGGAAGGAGTCGGCCGTGACCATATAGTAGGTACCATCCCGGCATTTGCCCGAAGACGAAGTGGGAAACCACGGAAAACCACTTCGAGGATGGCTGAGGTGGGAATCAAACCCCCTCTACTCATTTGGACCACCCGAGGCTGAGTAGACCCCGTTCCAGTCCTCATACCACTTTTCAAATTTAGTGGCAGAGCCGGGAATCGAACCCAGGACCTCCGCGGCGGCAGCTAACCATGCTGACCGCTACGCTACAGAGGCGACTTATTGAAATAGACAAATAAGAAAAGCTGCATTAGAGGATTTATTGGAAATTCACCCACACTTTCTTTCTTTATTTTCTTTTATAACGACAAGTCGCCTCCGTGGTGTAGTGGTCAGAGTGCTTAGCTGCCACCCCAGAGGTCTGAGGTTCGATTCCCGGCTCTGCCACGAAATTTGAAAAGTGGTATGAGGACTGGAACGGGGTCTACTCAGCCTCGGGTGGTCCAAATGAGTAGAGGGGGTTCGATTCCGACCTCAGCCATCCTCGAAGTGTTTTTCCGTGGTTTCCCACTTCGTCTTCAGGCAAATACCAGGATGGTAGCTTACCTACCGTCAGGCCACGGCCGCCTCCTTCCCTCTTCCTTGTCTATCCCTCCCACTCTTCCCATCCCTCATGAGGCCCCCTGTTCGCTTTGAAGGTGAGGCTGCCTGAGCGAGGCGCTAGTCCCGCCTGCCCAGTTGTGTCTTCCGACTGGATTTCAAGCTCCAGGACACTGCCCGTAGAGGAGGTAAAGGTCCCGTGGGAAATGCCTACCTAGAGAGAAAACTGACTACGAAAACAACAAAAAAACAAAAAACGACTACAAACAAAATACAAAGTATTGCTAGTTTCTGTATTTTAGTTACAAATCGCAATGCCGGTGACATTTTCACACAGACATCCTATCGCACTGACAGTCAAAAGTGAAAAGAAGCTGGACGACCTGCTGGAGCATGAATGAGCTAGACTCTACCAGCCGGGCGGCCAGCAAGCTGGAGTGTGGCTTTTCGACCATCTTCTTCATATATTAGCAGTAAAACCTGCCTAAAGCGGATTTATTTTTCCGTTTCCACAGGTATCCGTCTTACACAGAGTTGAGTTTTAATAATACACTACAGAAAATACCGTTTTCCCCACTTTAAACAACACAGTTAATTGTTTAGCTGGACGTTTATTTTTCTCGTGTTCTTCAATAACTTTAATTTTCTCCTCTAGTGTAAGTGTCTTATGTTTATAATTCATTGTCACTGAATTACAGTACGTAAATAAATGCAGTACACAGTAAAAAATACACCTTTAAAGATCACTCAAGTTCACTTCTATTCGTAACTTACTTCTACTCTCATTTCTCAGTTGGAAACTTTGTGTATTACAAGAGGGTTGGAGGAAGTAACGGTACATTCCATTCCCTTACAAATGTAGCGTACCTGCAGCATCCCTGAGGGAAAATTAGAGTTAATGTTTCCTACAACTTTAGTGCAAGTACAATCACGCTCAAAATTTAGTAAGGTTATATAATTGATAAGATAATCCGTCTTAGTCAGGTTATTTACGCCTACAATTCCGGAATTTCTTTCCGTTTCCGCGTTAGGCAGTTTTACGGTTTACAGTGTCATTTAACATAGGAAATACCTCCGTTCCGAATTTTGTTTTCCGTTTGTATGATGTCCGTGTACTCGTCGTTGCAGAATACACCAGCCCTTGTCAATATGTTGCCATCAACTGTCGTGTTGTTGTACGACATATGAGCCTATTACGCTCTTAAATGCGAGGCTGAGTGTACCTGGAAGCCAGCCCTCAGACCAGAATTAAATTTCTTGGCAGAGCCGGGAATCGAACCCGGGTCTCCGCGGTGACAGCCAAGAATACTAGCCGCTAAGCAACGAGGCGGACTATTATTATTATTCTCACCTCAACGAATATATAAAAGATGATCAACCTTCTGGTGATTCATTTCCGTTTCTATGAATGTGTCGAGGTATGATTCATGCAGACATTCTTTGCGAATACCGAGAGTTCCGGAGTAAGGTAACACTTATCTGATCACCTGATAACATTCCTTACTCAAAGTGTCTTGTATCAACAGCAATTGTTTTGTACTAGCGGGCGGACCCATGCGAGAAATCTCGCATGTTCATAAAGGTTTATAATGAGAGACTTAAGGCGAAAGGTTGTTATGTTTTTATTTCAAGTTTCAACCAAATGATTATAGAACACTATTTACATTTCAGTTAGAATTCCAAGTTCTACGTTCCCTTACTTAAGGCAATCACTGAAAATTGAATCATCATAACACTCACCGGTTAGGCTATTCGATAAACTTTCTTCGGCTTTTCCCAATTAATTGGGGTCGCCGGAGCCAGCCAGGCTCATTTTGGTTTTGGCCGGGGATTTAAGGCCGGATGCCCTTCCTGACGCCACGTGATTTTCCAGGTGAAAATTCCACCCCGCTGTCACCGGGATTCGAACCCCGGCCGTCCGGGTGAAAGGCGAGAAGCTAAGCCACTGCGCCATCACGCTCCACTCACCGGTTATTCGATATTTATCAAATTATACGATTTGAGTGCGGTACACATTCCTTTGATTTGCTGTTTCTGAAATCCTTGCAAAATTATAAAAGAGAGACCTCAGAATGTTAAAATTACATGAAACAGGCGTCACAGTGGCCAAAATGTGAAATGGACAGGAATTATGGATCGTATTTTCTTACAGCAAAAGTATCTGCAAATCGCACACTTCGTACATTTTTTTAAAGTCATATTTTAAAGAAATTATAGATATTCATGAAATTATAGTGCAACTCGTCACTGCTAATGTCCATTCTCTTTCATTTGAATGCTCATTTGTCACCTTCGGTCGCTTGTGAGCGCCGCAGGAAGGGTCTATACTACTGAAATAATATATTATTATGATTATGATGATGATGATGATGATGATGATGATGATGATGGGCATCGGCCAAGTCGCATAAGATACGGCCCATCGATTTTGAAAAACTTAGTGTGTCCTTGTTGTTGTTGTTGCTAAATCAAAAAGGAAGATAGCTTGTAGTTTTACGTGACCATTAATCGTGCGATCATGAGCCACGGGACCTCCTTTTTACGTGGAATATGAACCACAGGACATGGCAATTCACATCGAAAATCTCACATGCATTGACCGGGAATCGAACCCGGCCAACCTTGGCGGGAGCCTGCGCCACCACGCCCCCCTGTTGTTAAACAATTTAGGGCCTGCAACATCGTGGTCATTTAGCCCCATATACATAGGTGTGTATGGGATTGGTCTGATAACCTGTGTTATTGTCATGGCTGTAGTAGAAAATTAAGGGAGCTTGTCGTTTTACGTGACCGCTCGAAGAATGAGGGTACCAGGAAACATGAAACAAGGGCCAATTAAGGCCTCGGATACCGTAGGGGTCGGACAAGAACAAGAGTTGACCAAGGAAGGTCGAAGGGGAAGCAATGCTAGGTTCACGTGGTTTAATGAGCCCCTTTCCTGATTTCATGCAGGTCTGTCCTCACTCCCCAATCCGCAAGCATAATAGCTCACTCTTCGCTTCACTACACACACCGTAAATAACTTACACAGGGTCTTCATTTTTGTTTGGCAAGGTGATTCCGCTCGACCTTAGCTGGCTGTTACAGGTTGGCGCGCCATATTCCCACGCTCTTGCTGCGATAGACGCGTGAGCTCCGAGCTAATTGGGTGTTTAATAAAGCTACCGCGTACTGTATAGTGTTTTATTGTGATTGTGTATAGTGCTGTAATGCCTTATGTGCAATATTCGTTACGTGAACGTGTATATCTGCACAATAAGTACATATCGTGCACTAGAACAAGACAAAAGTTTCCAGTGAAATTTCGTATAAATCGGACAATAAAACAACTGGCTAAGAGTTTAAAACGTACAGGTTCAATAAACAATAGAAATAGACGTCGTTATTTCCATACGGAAGCTAAATTAACCGGAGTAACCGGAAACTTCATAAGGAGATGCCGATTTTGTTTGGCAAGGGATGGGGAATATTTTCAGCATCTACTGTAAACATGGTGAGTAAAAATGCATGATACTGATTATATGAACCGTATTCTGCCGTACATATGCGCGCACGGTCGCTGGCAACTGAGCCGTCACTGGCGGAGCGCGTGAGCGAGCATGTCCTTGCCATGCAAATATAAAGACCCTGTACTTATCACAGCTGTCAACACTGCTCGGACTTGACTCTCGACTGAACTGAACTCCTCGGCCCTTGCATCATTGGTATTTAGATAGTCTATCTGATAACGGGACATCTCGTAGCTTCTCGCCCACCCCAGGACTACTAAGTGACGACACTGTGTCTCGAACGGTTTCGTCCAGCCTTTTCCAGAAACAGAACAATCCCGGCGCTGCTCGGCGTATTAATGACCTTAATGGTGTTATCCCCTCCGTCTCTCACAACTCGTCTGGTCGTTATAGAAAAGATTACGAAAGGAACACAAAAAGAATCGAACAAATGCGTGGAAACACTTTCAACCACGAATGACAATATTATTTATGACATGATAAAGAACCTTCCACTAATTACACTTGTGTGAAGCTAAATTATAGGTTATATTTGACTAACGCTCTTAGGTTCCAACGTTTGTCGCCAGGGGCCGACTGCGGTGGCATCTAGTAACAAAGTTCAGAACGAGTTGGTCGTTGAGGGTGGCGTTTGGTAGCAAAAGTCGGAACTACTTGAAAATCGAATGTCTGCAGTTCTTACTTGAATTAAAAACAGATAGCACACACTAATACAGCCATCACAATTAATACCGGTTATCAGACAGATTCTACACACACCCAAAGTACGCGGGGCTACATGACCGTGTTGTCGCAGCCCCTAAACTGAGGAACCAACCAACCATCATTGTTTAGGTCGTTCGTTTTCAAAATACTTCTACACACATCAAAAAAAGTTTTGCATCACCTCGGTTCCAAGAGTTCCGGAACCGTTAAATACAAAGGGAATAGAGATCAACACAAACAACATTTCAGCTCGTTTTATTGCTCATGAGACCCACACATTGCATGTTGTACCATCATACAGCTAGACTTTCAGCATTTGTGGTCCAGATTGCAGTACACACCACTACCTCTAATACCCAGTAGCACGTCCTCTTGCATTGATGCATGCCTGTATTCGCCGTGGCATACTATCCACAAGTTCATCAAGACACTGTTGGTCCAAATTGTCCCACTCCTCAACGACAATTCGGCGTAAATCTCTCAGAGTGGTTGGTGGGTCAAGACGTCCATAAACAGCCCTTTTCAACATATCCCAGGCATGTTCGATAGGGTTCATGTCTGGCGAACATGCTGGCCACTGTAGTCGAGCGATGTCGTTATCTTGAAGGAACGCATTCACAAGATGTGCACGATGAGGTCGAGAATTGTCGTCCATGAAGACAAATGCCTCTCCAATATTCTGCCGATATGGTTGCACTATGGGTCGGAGGAGGTCATTCAGGTATCGTAAAGCCGTTTCGGAGCCTTCCATGACCACCAGTGGCGTACGTCGGCCCCACATAATGCCACCCCAAAACATCAGGGAACCACCACCTTGCTGCACTCGCTGGACAGTGTGTCTAAGACGTTCAGCCTGACCAGGGTGCCTCCAAACACGTCTCCGACGATTGTCTGGTTGAAGGCATATGCGACACTCATCGGTGAAGAGAACGTGATGCCAATTCCGTGGGGTCCATTCAGCATGTTGTTGGGCCCATCTGTACCGCGCTGCATGGTGTCGGGGTTGCAAAGCTGGACCTCGCCATGGACGTCGGGAGTGAAGTTGCGCATCATGCAGCCTATTGCGCACAGTTTGAGTTGAAACACGACGTCCTGTGGCTGAACGAAACGCATTATTCAACATGGTGGCATTGCTCTCAGGGTTCCTCCGAGCGGCAATCCGTAAGTAGCGGTCATCCACTACAGTAGTAGCCCTTGGGCGGCCTGAGCGAGGCCTGTCATCGACAGTTCCTGTATCTCTGTACCTCCTCCATGTCCGAACAACATCGCTTTGGTTCACTCTGAGACGCCTGGAAACTTCCCTTGTTGAGAGCCCTTCTTGACACAAAGTAACAATGCGGACGCGATCGAACTGCGGTATTGACCTTCTAGGCATGGTAGAACTACAGACAACATGAGCAGCGTACCTTCGTCCTGGTGGAATGACTGGAACTGATCGGCTGTCGTACCCCCTCCGTCTAATAGGCCCTGCTCATGCATGGTTGTTTACATCTTTGAGCAGTTTTAGTGACATCTATGAACAGTCAAAGGGACTGTATCTTGGATACAATATACACAGTCAACGTCTATATGCCGGAGATCTGGGAACCGAGGTGATGCAAAACTTTTTTTGATGTGTGTATATTGGCTTCACACTGTGAACACAAAGCATAATTGATTCCATCTACTGTACATTATTACGAATTAATTATAATAATTCCTACACCCCAACTCCCTAATTTGTGAAAACTCTTCGACTACCAATTCCACCATTCTACTTTGTCGTATGAATAGGCTATTATCAAGAACTTAATCTGCTCATATTGATCTCGAATAGATTATAACGATTTGAAAATCAATTCCACTAGCATGCCTACCTGAACATACATCCAGCATGCGCTCATTCGATCATTACCGTAGTTTTCTTTTCTAAAACTCAACTTCCATCTGTTCGTATCTATTTTTTTTTTACCATATGTTTAACGAGAGAAGTAATGTTAAAAATATAATGCTCTCAATGCAATACGGTATTCCTTAAGTAGATTAACTACCGTAATACTGGTTGGTTGGTTCCCTAGTTTAGGGGCTACGACAACGCGATCATGTAGCCCCATGTACTTTGGGTGTGTGTAGAATTTGCCTGATAACCGGTGTTAATTGTTGATGGCTGTATTAGCGTGTGTCATCTGTGATTCAGGTAAGGACTGCAGACGATCAATTTTCAAGTAGTTCCTACTTTTGCTACCAAATGCTACCGTCCACGACACCTAGCTGCGAACTTGGCTAATAGATTCCATCGCAACCAACACCTGGCGGCAAACGTTGGAGCTAATATAGCGTTTATCAAATGTAAACTACAACTGTTAGCTTCACACAAGTGTAGTAGAACGCTCTTAAAAATCCGACGACTTCGGCCGGGTTTGACCCCGAGATCTTGGGCATAGAATCTCAGCATGCTACCAACTACACCACCGAAGCCGCCCAATTAATACTGTTTTATATTATTTTGTCGAGAGCCTCCGTAGCTTAGGCGGCAGCACGCCGGCCTCTCACCGCTGGATCCGTGGTTCAAATCCTGGTCACTGCACGTGAGATTTGTTACTCCGACGGTTACTCCGGTTTTCCCTGTCAAAAATTTCATTCCAGCAACACTCTCTACTATCATTTCATTTCATCACTGTCATGTATTTAATCATTGCCTCAGAGGAGTGCGACAGGCTTCGGCAGCAGGCACAATTCATATCCTCGCCGCTAGATGGGGGCTTCATTCTTTCCATCCCTGACCCGGTCGGTCGACTGGAAGCAGGCTGTGGATTTTCATTATTTTGTCGAGCATAAGAATGAGGAATGCTTCAGAAGCTTCACACTTCACAGGTGCAACGGCTTGAGTGATCCTGGGGGTTTCCTTTAAATCGACACTCCTTTCCCTTTATATAAAAGCCCAAAAGGAGGGAGTATTCTCTTGTGCATATGCTGATGACATTGTAATGGGATCCACAGATTTAACAAAACTCCAGGAAACTGTAAATGACGTGCAAAAGTGGTGCTCTGAACACAAGCTGGACATCAACATTTCAAAAACAGACACTATGATCTTCCGAAAAGGAGGAAGAATACCCGCCTCAGCAGAGATTTTCATTCGGGATATAAAATTAAAGATAGTTCCAGACTTTAAATATTTAGGCATCACACTGCAATCAAGTGCATATTGTTTCACAAAACATGTCACAGATAAGGTAACCCAAGCAATGATGGCAATGCACGAAATAAAAGACATCAGATCACTCAGTCTGGAGACAGCAATGTTGCTATTCAGAGTAAAAATTCTTCCAATAATGACCTATGGCATTGAAATCATCTGGACACATTTAACTACGAGGAACCTATCCACCTTGGAAAGGGTGAAAGCGAACTACATAAAGAAGGTGATAGGAGTATCAAAAACGACACGATCTAGACTTGTATATCTCCTGGCAAAGGTATCTTTCCTCGCAGATGACCTTAGGACAAGCATACCCCTACCGAGCACCGGTGCATCAGAGAAACTTCTGGCAACGTTGACGGAGAAGAGAGAAGAAGTACAACCAGACTTCTATGGCACAGGGGCCTTGATAGACCGCTCGTGGACAAAAGCTAATTTCAAACTAAGACATGTCATTACAAGGGTGGCAGTTCACGGTTTTCACCACCTACTCTGCAAATCAAAACTCCGTAGCTTAGGCGGCAGCACGCCGGCCCCTCACCGCTGGGTCCGTGGTTATTATATTTCCGTGTCCGGGAGACGCACTAAATTCTTCCTTTCCAGAAATCTGCTGCTCTTATCCCTCGGTCTGTGGCCAACATAAGGTCATCCTGGCTGCAGGTATCATTCACATCTTGGCACGTGAGCAGGTGTTTTGGAGTCTGGATTTCTCCACGCTCACATCTTGGATCTTCTGCATAACCCCACTTCACAAGGTTGCTACGACACTTAGGCACTCTTCTTGTCATCCGGCAGTGGCGGATCCAGGCCTTGCGGGGCCCTGAGCGATATGATAAGGTGGGGCCCACAACAATAAGAAATAAGAAAATACCAAATCAAATGGAAAGTAGTTTTGTAATAATAATAAAATAAAGAATAGTTACAATATTTTGAATACACTGCAGTACATATTTTTAATAATATGAAAGAAACCTCTAAGTCCCCTTGAAGAAGATTATGTAAACTAAATATTAAAATAGTAGCCTACTTTCTACTTTTTTTTCCGGCTGAAGTCTTCTATTATTTCACTGAAATCTAAACTTGCTAAGCGGTCAAGGGAGGTCATAGCTGCACTGAAAAAAAAATAGATTAGTTTGAAAAGTATAATTAATTAATTAATCCATTAAATTTAAAAAAATCCGGACCGCGGGGCCCTGGGCGGTCGCCCTCCTCGCCCTCCCCTAGATCCGCCCCTGTCATCCGGTTTAGGACTTCCAGGTGGTATAAGGCAAATGACTACCACTTCTCAGTTCTTCTTTAGTGGTAAACCCCTCTGGTACTATTTGTTTCCGGAGTGACACACGCCGGACGTCTCACTCAGCGGAGAGACTGACCTTGAGTGCCCTTTAGACCGGGCCGCTTTTCTGAAAAACGATATACAAGAAGCAAATCGTATAACATTTGGGCATCAGGACTTTTTAAGATAATTTGACCCTGCTGAGTTCGAAAATGCCTGATGCCCACTCGAGAAATGGACCGGAAGTCCACAATTCAAGATGGCGTCTTTTTCCCGAAGTTTGCTATGTTAAGCTCGCAAGAAAAATCTATTCAACATTTGCGCCGTTTTACTTCGCAGCTATGTAGAAGAGGCATGCAGCTACCTGTTACATACTTTGGTTATCCTGAAACTTGGAGTTTTAACCCTGGAATCGTACCTGAAATCCAACTCATGTTGTTTTCTTTAAATTACTTTTGTTTCGCTTTGATTACGGAAAAAGTACACTGTAAACGAAACTTTTGGACGGTGCATTAATTGTAGTTCTAGCATTCAGCATTACGATGCGTATACGCCTGGCCCGCAGCATCAATTAGTAACTGCAGGAGGGCGTTGAAACTGCAGCCACTCTGCGGACGTTCCGCACCCATGCAAAGTGAAATATTACTAAGTTTAGATCGTAGACTTTCGCGGCCAGTGTCTAGTTTATCATCTTGGCTCAATCCTGTAAGCCAAGATGATAAAATATTACTAAGATGATTTATTTGTAGGTTGAACGGAGGGTTGTTTGCTGAAGCGAAGAACAAATTTGTTGTACATAGCAATATTATACTTTTATTTCACACTTTTATATCACAGACATAGTTTATAATTTACGTCTGTTACAGCAAGAGGCCTTGCAACGACACGTATTTATGCATAAAGAGTTTCCTCTCTTTGCAACCACATATGTCGGTGGCACATCTGGTCTCACACCCGCACGTAATCAGATCGTCGCATTTCTTTGGAACTGGCTCTCTGGTCATAAGTACAGCAGTCAACTTCCCATCCGTAGACTGCCATGCTGTTTCGAGTGGATTGGGTAAGACATGGTCGGGTATGTGAGCGTTTTTCCAAACACAAGCCTGCCAGAGAAACATGACAAATTAATTTACTATGAGTCACAAATAATAATACTGTGCGTATTGTGTTTGTCGAATACCTGCTCGATAATGACATCTTAAAATATGAAGCCTCAGAGGGTCACTGGTCGGGGGAAGTCCTTCTGGTTCCACAAGACCAAATATTAGATACCTACCTTCATCAGCAGTACAGGTTTCTAGTGGCAGCTAAATGCAAGAAAAGAACTGTTTAGAGACGATCATTTTCGAAGGGGTTCGAGGAAAACTTAAGTTATGTGTGCTTACCTTGTACATTTACACGAAATACTTTTCCACATTTGAGATTGTGGACTCCAGGAGCGAAGGCTCTCCGAGTCCTGAGAGCAGCTCAGCATGCTTCAAGTAACGAGTCCATGCTGCTGTTTTACTGATAGTAGCTGGCTTAGAGGTGGTGTCACACCCTGTGAGCGCATGGAACGCCAAAATGTTTTCCCTTTGAATAGGTGTCAGTGTGGATGCAATGGTGTGGACCGGAATGTATTTCCTCTTATTTTTCGTTCCAGCCATTGTAACGTGTTTTTCGAGGGGTTTTATGCAACTGGCATAAGTCAGTAGGAAGCCATTCTATATTTATTTACGCGGCAAATTGTTCAGCCAAGAGAATGTTTCATGTTAATTTATTATTATTATTATTAATTTATTGTAATTATTATTAAGGTATTTTCGGAGCATTTTATAAAAATTATTAGCATTCAGATAGGTTTTCTATGTCTTAGAAAACGCTATCCAGCAAATTATTACGAACGACGATATCATAGAAAATTATGCGATTACGGAATTTTACGGAGTTTTTGTCAGTTAGGGTATTTGAGAGAGATGACTCACTGGGATTTCAAGTACACGCTGAATCTTGTCGAGGAGCATGACGCAATCTTGGGTCGCAAAGTCTAGAAAAGGCGAATTGTTGAAACGGAAATCGACTTCTACCTGTCGCCGAGTGTAATGACCCGGAGGAGGAGAAGATCGCGTGGTGGTTCAGCCAATCAGGGGAGACGACGTAAGCTAGTTGGGACTGAAGAGTGGGGGAACCGACAGGTGAATATATCGTTCGACGCGCCGTGAAACAAGGACAATCTGTATAGTACTTGACGAGTATGGATGCGCGTGGGAGTGGCTCCGATGTTCGGTGGAGTTAAGGACTATCTGTGAAATACTTGAGGAGTATGGGTGCAAGTGCGTGTCGCTCCGATGTTCAGTGGAGTTCGGGACTATCTGTGTAGAACTTGCGGTGTACGGTCGCAAGTGCGTGTCGCTCCGATGTTCAGTGGAGTTAGCGACGAACTTTTGTAAAACGTAACCAGTGCGGTTTTACGCGAGTTTGGGTCCGAGGTACGGACCATAGAATTATATAATCTACCAGGATATCATCAAATTTCGACGGAGATGACGACGTCCAGGAGACTGTGGGAAGCACACAGCATCATCAAGAACGAGGGAGATGCTTTGGCAATTTCCAATGGTAAGCGCACATGACGCAGAAATACGCAATCTCTCATTTTCTTTGTTTTATATTTCATATTTCAGTAACTTCATAGCTTGGAAATAAGAGTAAAATCAATTTATCAGACTCCGTTTTCACGTAATTTTCTATCGGTAATATTCAAATCACAACGCTCCAATTTAAATTTTAAACTTATTATTATTATTAATTTTGCTATACTTGTTTTATATAATAAATTCATTTCTTTTACAATGCAATCTTTGCTTTCAGTAGGTAGCATTAGATATAGACCAATTCCTTCTCCTGATACAATTGTTTGTTGGGTTAATGATCAAATCATACCACGATCTGAGTGAATAGAGTCTTGAAGGTGTTCTGCCAGAGCTAGACGTTGTTAAATACAAATTTAGATTTCAACATTGCGTTGAGGTCTTGGCGCCCATTAAAACAACATAGCTTAGGCAAAGGTAAACAGTTACATTTCTCACCCAACAGTGTGGGCTAGCGAAACCATTACATTTGTACGCTCAACGTGGAGCAAAGTAAATACCGTTTCACTTGTCATCCCAGCCTAAGCAAGAGACCGTTACATTTGTCGCCGACAACTTGGGGCTGAAAACCTAATAACATTTGTGGAAGGAGAAGGGTATATATTTCTGTGCCTGTATTTTGGGGGTTATTTGTCTTTATCAGTGTATATCATTATGGGGGATGAGAAAGAAAGACAGATGAGGTTACGTAGTGGTCATCAACTGGAGAATGATGATACGAGCAGTATGTCGAGTGATGGTAGTACCGGGGTAGCGGAGGTAAATCCCGATACTGAAACAGGGAGTGTAGGCGGCCAACCAGAATTAAAAACTTTACTTCTCGAGTTCATGTATCAGAACAAAGTTAGTAGTGATGCCTTAAATGCAAAATTAGAACAGAATAATGCAAAATTAGAACAAAACAGTAGGGAAAATAAAGAAAGTACAGATGCTTTAAATGCAAAATTAGAACAGAATAATGCAAAATTAGAACAAAACAGTAGGGAAAATAAAGAAAGTACAGAAGCTTTAAATGCAAAATTAGAACAGAATAATGCAAAATTAGAACAGAATAATGCAAAATTAGAACAAAACAGTAGGGAAAATAGAGAGAGTAATGAAACTTTAAATGCTAAATTAGAACAAAACAGTAGGGAAATGAGTGACAAATTCGAACTGATTAGAGGTGAGATCAGGGGGGTGATGGAAGAAAAGGCTAAAGAGATTATTGCAGATGTAGACAGAAAATTAGGAAAAGTACAGGAGGAGTTGGAAATTAGAATCAGTACACAGGCTGAAAATTTAAAAGAACTAGTGCAACTGGAAACACAGCAGGTCAAAAAGCAATTGGGGGGAGAAATTGACAAAATTCAGGTAGCTACTAAAGAGGTTAAGGAACAGCTGGGGGGTAGAATTGAGAAAGTCCACTCACAAGTAGTTGCAGAAGTAAATGATTTAAGAGAGAGTAATAGGGAAAGCATTAGCAAGATTGAGGAGAAACAAGCAAAGCTATATGATAAAGTAGAAGAATCAGAAGGAAACATTAAATTAACAGTAAACAGTATTGAGAGGAAGGCTGAGGAGAAAATCGCAGAATTAGAATTAAAATTAAAAGCTAGGATCAGGCAAGAAAATAGTCAGAATAGGCCAGTTTTTGTGAATAGCACATACAGGGAGGTAGAACTGGGTAAGTTCAGCAATCGACAGGGGTGCCCAATGGAGTTCATGAACACTATAGAAAATAAATTCGGGGAGAGGTTGGAAAATGGTAGTATTGAGTGGTGCCAGGTAGTTGAAATTTTAGAACAAGTGTTTGTGGGGGAAACGAGGAATTGGTTTGCTGTCTACAGAGACAAGTTTACTGATATCAATGATTTTAAAATGAAATTCTGTGAAAAGTTCTGGAATGAGGTTATTCAGTCGCAGCATCGTGAGGGAGTAGTGTGTGGTAAATATAACCCTAAAGGAAGCTCCACCATGACCGAATACTTTTTAGGGCAGGTATTAGTGTGTAAATATCTGGATGGCTTGAAGGAGGAAAGTGATGTGGTAAGGTTGCTACTTAGGCACTTTCCCTATAGGATCAAGGAGGCTGCTTGTATCCAGAATGTAAAGACTATATCACAAGTAGAAAATTTGTTAAGCACATTTGATGCACTAGGGAGAGGGGGTTATGAGGACAATTTCAATAGGAACCAGGGTAATAATAATAATAGACCTAATGAAGCCAGGCATCAGGAAGTTCAAGGGAACGGTGGCGAAGGGGCCAATGCTCAAAATAGAAATAATAATAATCAGCTAAATCAGAACAGAGGAAATGGCTATGGTAATCAGTATCAAGGGAGGAACAATGATTACAGGGGAAATCAAGGGAGAAACAATGATTTCAGGGGAAATCAAGGGAGAAATTATAATGACAATAATTACAACCAGAATAGGGGTCAAGGAAGAGGACAGCCTAGTGGTAGTAATATACAGCCAAACAATGACAACACAACTCAGAACAACCAGACCAGTGCAGTAGTAACTAGTACTACGGCCAGCTGTAGCGGTTCTTTAAACGCGAACCAGGCTGCGAAGTAAGGTCAGAATCTCAGTCTGTAGCATGCCCTGTCCATACAATTATACAGGAACCCTATGACCTAAATGTGAGAAATGAATTATTACATGAACTAAATGATGAAGGTATTATTCAGGAAGTGGTTAGTAAGAGCCCCATAGTTAAATTTAACGTGTCCGAGGCGTACACAGATGTTTTAATTGATAGTGGTTGTATGAAGAGTTGCATAAGTAGTGCATTTTATGATAAAATGAAAGGTACTGGAGTAAATTTTGAGGAGATGCCAATTAAAAGCACTTTTGTTATCACAGCTGTTGGGAAGAGGTCTAAAGTAATTTCTAAGCAAGTTTTAGTAGACATTAAAATTAATAATCATATAGAGAAGCAGATTTGCCTTGTAATTCCAAATTTAGTATTCAGTGTTATCTTGGGTTCAGAGTGGCTAAGTAGAGTGTCTGGTAACTTATGTTATGATGTAGGGAGTTTGAAATTTAAATGGGGAGATTCTGAAGTAGAAGTAGCGTTCAATGACCATATTCAGAGGAGTAGTATTGTAGGTGTGATTTGTACTTTAAATGAGATATCGCCAGCCGTAGAGCGGGGTTCTCCATGTTTTGTGGGCAGTGTGATTACGAACGGAAGTCTAGAGGACTCGTTACGTGAGGCTGCATTTCAGGGAAATATAGAGGATGAACAGTGTGTTCGGCTCTATGATGTGTTATGGTGTAATAGGAGAGTTTTTGAGGATCGCATTGGTATGGCCAATTGCTATACACATTCATTGAACGTTATTGATAGGTCAGTATTCACAGGACATAGATATCCTGTACCTTTCGCTTATCAGAGTGCAGTTGAGGCACAAATTAACCAGATGCTTGAAGATGGGATTATTGAGCACTCGAACAGTCCATATGTTAATTCTTTGATCACGGTACCCAAGACCGACGGCACTGTTCGTATTTGTTTAGACGCTCGTTTGGTTAACAGTAGAATTAGTTCAGATCAGCTGAAATCTATGTCAATAGAGGAATTAATGCAAACATTTGAGGGGAAGAAGTATTTCACTTGTGTAGATTTGAGTTCCAGTTTTTGGCAAGTGCCACTTATGTACGAAGATAGACCATTTACAGCTTTTAGTCATAAATATAACCTTTATCAATTTTGTAGAACACCTTATGGGTTAAAGAGTAGTTCAGCTGCTTTAATTAGGGCTTTAAACATCGCATTAGGGGATGACACAGGAGAGTTTGTAACCATTTACATAGATGATATGGTAATTAGTTCACGCAGTTTTGAGGAGCATCTACATCATTTAAATATAGTTTTTCAGAAGTTAGATCAGGCAGGGTTCACTTTGAAGCTGTCTAAGTCGTCATTCTGTCAGTCAGAAGTGACATTTTTAGGTCATAGAGTGTCGAGTAGAGGTGTAACACCAGAAGAAAGTAGGGTTAATAAGATACTTAACGCAGAGGTGCCACAGAATGTTAAACAGTTAAAAACTTACCTGGGAATTTGCAACTTTTTCAGGAGGTTCGTTCTTAAATACTCAGGGTTGGTAGAACCATTCAGGGAATTGCTTAAAAGTGGGACTCGGTGGAGATGGGAGTCCAAGCATGATCAGGCTTTTAGAGCGCTGAAGGAAGGTTTTGAGAAAGCTGTAGTGCTGAAATATCCGTTAAAAGATAAGGAATATGTGGTTATGACAGATGCTTCACATATAGGCATTGCTGGAGTATTATGTCAGAAAGATGATGAGGGTAATCTGTGCATTGTATCTTTAGCCTCGCGAGGACTGACAGCAGCAGAGAAAAGATACACGATTACTGAGTTAGAGCTTTTAGGTATTGTTTTCAGTTTAGGGAAATTTAGAATGTATTTAGTAGGGGGGAAATTTGAGATCCACACAGATCACCATGCATTACTGTATATGAGGACTTGTAAACTCAGTTCTAACAGAGTTAGTAGGTGGATTCTTGCTCTGCAGGAATACGAATTCACAGTAAAATATATTAAAGGTAAAGATAACATTCTTGCAGACATGCTATCGAGGGACACTAATTTATGTAGGGATTATCCTGTGGTTAAAGCAGAGGATGGTATTTTAATATGTGCATGTGTGGACAGTAGCAACAGGGCATCGTTACAGACACTGAGAAATATGCTAGTGGAGCAACGTGATGACGTTAAGTTAAAGGAGCCACTGGCTAGGTTGGAAATAGGTGAAGAAGAGTATGTGAAAGTAGGACGGTTCACGTACAAGATGCAGGATGGGCTTCTTGCAAGGAAATGTAGGAATAATCGGTGGGCAATATGTGTTCCTGCCACTTTGCGGGAGGAGCTAATTTGGTTCATTCATAGGGAATTAGGACACTTTGGTGCTGCCAAGGTCTTCTATGAAATTGGTCGTGACTTCATTTGGAGTAAAATGGGAAGGGACGTTAGGAGGATTTTAGCTAAGTGTGACACCTGTCAAAGGAGTAAATATCCAGTTAAATATTTAGTGGGGGAGAGATCTGCAGTTCTCACCAGTAGTCCCGGCGAACTACTGTGTGTGGATTTATTTGGCCCGATCGTTAAAGGACAGTACGGCTACGAGTACATTTTTATAGTTATTGACGCTTTTAGTAAGTATGTCAAGCTATATCCGCTAAGGAAAGCCACGGGACTAGCGTGTAGCCGTCTGATCATTAATAAGTATGTACCTGAGTTTGGCATTCCTCTCAGGATACTATCTGACAGTGGACCAGAGTTTACTGCATAGAAATGGAGAACCAGTATGCAGGAAGCTGGTATAACACACGTTCATTCCTCTGTAAGGTACCCTCAGGGTAATTCTGCAGAGCGTCCATTAAGGGAAGTGGCTCGTCTTTTTCGGACTCTAGTGCATGACAAGCATGCGGCCTGGGTTGGACATCTTCCCAAGGTCGAGACTTGGCTGAATTCTGTCCAGCATGAGAGCACGAAATGGACGCCATACGAAGTTCACTTCGGAAAAAGACCACAAAATGAACTAGCGAGGGTGTTGGGATTAAATGAGGGTAAGCAACCGGGGATGGATTACACTGTCCAGTTGGCGAAACAGAATTTATCTAAGTCAGCACAAAAGAGAATTCGCCAACAAAAAGAAACTAAATTTGACCTATTCGAGCCGGGAGACAAAGTCTTACTTAGAGTGCCGAAACAGTCAAATAAGCTAGAGAAAGTCATGTCCAAGTTCTTTTATCTCTACGAGGGCCCATTTATAGTTTCCAAACGTATTGGGAAAACAGCATATGTGCTGGAGAATAGTGAGGGAAACAGATTATACGGAACGTATAATATACATAGTCTACGAAAATATGTGTCATAAAGTGAGTGTGTTTAGCTGGCGAGCCAGCCTATCAAATGAGTAAGTGTGGTGTCTGGTGCGTGGAAGATCTGGTCTTAAGGCAGGCGTATCAGAAGTCACACAGGGGGGTAGTATGTAAGTAAATGAGAGTTTTTAAGGTACAGGGAAATATGACGGGATTGTCGGATGCTGTTGAGCACTAAATTGTCTCGATGCACCAAGGCCATTTTGGCAGCGCTGATGGGTTCCCATTTATCTCCAAGAGATGGGGGAGCGCTTGAATAGGGCTTGTTAGCTTAAGGCGTCCACGAGATAAAAGATGGGCCATCAGAATGCGAGACAGTCCTTCATGAAACTCATACATATCAGCACACGTGATTTCTGTTTACGGTCTCGCCATGTAAGATTTGTAAGTGTGTAATTTAAGATAATTTGTACAAAGGTATTATTTGTGTGAGGAGAAATGGTCTGTGTTGAGAACTAGTATTAAGTAGAATATGGTGTACGGGAACTTAACAAGACAGGGCGATTACGGCACAGAAATATTTGGTGTTATATGTAATACACATTTACTGTTTTTTTTCAGAAGTCAATATTAATTTCATCTACTTCAAAGAGAGATTAAGTATTATGGTCACGAGGCGCTGCCACAATAGTGTGATCGTGTGCTCAGTGATAAGTGGAATTAAATGTCACCATAAGGAGGGGACCTCCAGTGAAATTAGGAAGTTCTATGGTGATATAAATATATCAGAACACCTTAAATGCGTGTGATATGACATCATAAATACATAGTGCTCACACATTAATTATGTCTATTTCTCCAAACATAGAGAAATTTGAGAGGCGGAAATATCCGTGGAACAATATTCTATACGTAAAACATTGGACTGGTTGCAAAGTGCAATCCATTGTGACAACAAACTTTGACGCAAAGTGCGTGAAGAAAAATTATGAGTGTATATATCTGTAATTTAGGGTGATTTCATTTATGTAATATGTATTTTGGATGGGGTTTATTAACGTGTCTGGGATAATCGGATAATGGACCGTCGTCACGGTAAATCATCCGATGATCCGAGGCGAATATGTAACGTGTTTTTCGAGGGGTTTTATGCAACTGGCATAAGTCAGTAGGAAGCCATTCTATATTTATTTACGCGGCAAATTGTTCAGCCAAGAGAATGTTTCATGTTAATTTATTATTATTATTATTAATTTATTGTAATTATTATTAAGGTATTTTCGGAGCATTTTATAAAAATTATTAGCATTCAGATAGGTTTTCTATGTCTTAGAAAACGCTATCCAGCAAATTATTACGAACGACGATATCATAGAAAATTATGCGATTACGGAATTTTACGGAGTTTTTGTCAGTTAGGGTATTTGAGAGAGATGACTCACTGGGATTTCAAGTACACGCTGAATCTTGTCGAGGAGCATGACGCAATCTTGGGTCGCAAAGTCTAGAAAAGGCGAATTGTTGAAACGGAAATCGACTTCTACCTGTCGCCGAGTGTAATGACCCGGAGGAGGAGAAGATCGCGTGGTGGTTCAGCCAATCAGGGGAGACGACGTAAGCTAGTTGGGACTGAAGAGTGGGGGAACCGACAGGTGAATATATCGTTCGACGCGCCGTGAAACAAGGACAATCTGTATAGTACTTGACGAGTATGGATGCGCGTGGGAGTGGCTCCGATGTTCGGTGGAGTTAAGGACTATCTGTGAAATACTTGAGGAGTATGGGTGCAAGTGCGTGTCGCTCCGATGTTCAGTGGAGTTCGGGACTATCTGTGTAGAACTTGCGGTGTACGGTCGCAAGTGCGTGTCGCTCCGATGTTCAGTGGAGTTAGCGACGAACTTTTGTAAAACGTAACCAGTGCGGTTTTACGCGAGTTTGGGTCCGAGGTACGGACCATAGAATTATATAATCTACCAGGATATCATCAAATTTCGACGGAGATGACGACGTCCAGGAGACTGTGGGAAGCACACAGCATCATCAAGAACGAGGGAGATGCTTTGGCAATTTCCAATGGTAAGCGCACATGACGCAGAAATACGCAATCTCTCATTTTCTTTGTTTTATATTTCATATTTCAGTAACTTCATAGCTTGGAAATAAGAGTAAAATCAATTTATCAGACTCCGTTTTCACGTAATTTTCTATCGGTAATATTCAAATCACAACGCTCCAATTTAAATTTTAAACTTATTATTATTATTAATTTTGCTATACTTGTTTTATATAATAAATTCATTTCTTTTACAATGCAATCTTTGCTTTCAGTAGGTAGCATTAGATATAGACCAATTCCTTCTCCTGATACAATTGTTTGTTGGGTTAATGATCAAATCATACCACGATCTGAGTGAATAGAGTCTTGAAGGTGTTCTGCCAGAGCTAGACGTTGTTAAATACAAATTTAGATTTCAACATTGCGTTGAGGTCTTGGCGCCCATTAAAACAACATAGCTTAGGCAAAGGTAAACAGTTACATTTCTCACCCAACAGTGTGGGCTAGCGAAACCATTACACCATCACCCACACCTCTGAGCATTTCATTCTGTCAAAATGATGCACGGGCAGCAGGAATATGTCAGTGTCTCTTACCATTATCACTTTGACAGGGAAGTCCGTGCGGGTAGCGTGGAGCACGATGCGCGTGTCCCCTTCCTCATGGGACGCGGCAAGGTGCTGCACGGGAGTGCCTGGGCGTGTAGATTCGACTCGTCGCTCATTTTTGAAGCCCCCAGTGGTGACTACTTCCAGATCACCAAATGGACACTTAATTAGTTCATTGCTGAAGAAATTGGCTAGGTCTGCCTTATTCTCGGGCAAAGCCAAGAAGCCCTTCCAGTCTGGTGGTAATGGCACAGACGCATTGTCTATTTTTCGTCGTATTGGTGTTTTACCTTTTGCTCTATTCTTGCGGGTTGATGATTTCACTGAAAAAGGCCTGTAGCGGTCAAATACGATATCAACCCTTGTGTAGGGCTTTCCTAAGTTCTGTATCCTCTTTGCGAAACGGCTAGCAAAATCTCCGAAAGTAGGTTGCGACTTAGAAGGCTTTCCGAGTGCAACTACGAGTGCTTGTCCATTAATAATCAAAACAGACGTATCGGTAGCGACGGGAATGGTTCCGGGTCAGTCAATTCCAGAAGTAATGACAGAAGTGAGAGTACTTTTATCACTGGCGCTTCCGAGGTCACCGTTCATTTCGCAGGGGCTTATAGGAATCGGAAGTAGTTCGTGTTTCATAATGGGACGTAGTTCAACCTCTCGTCCACCGTCGTATGCAACAAGGAGGCTGCGCATTACTTTTCTGTCCGCCTGAAGGACACTTGCAGTGTCCTTTGTGACATTGACCTTATATAGATCGGGGAGGGTAAGTGCATTGCACTTAGGTAATCTGGCGAAATAACTTAATTCAGGCTGTCCTGTCTCCTGAATGAGAAAGCTCTTACGGACAAAGTCCAGGACTGCTGCCTGTCCTTCTGCCTTGACATTCAGAAGAGATTCTTCGATTTCTTTCGATGCTTGTTGGCAATGTTACAGATGCCTTGATCCTGTTTCAGCAGATCGCAGGCCTCCATTACTCGCAGGAGAGAATTTTTATCAGTGTTGTCTCTCTTCCGGCACCCTGGTAGCAGTTCACTGCAGTTGGCCACAGGGCGCACGCCATACATTTCACACCCCAACTTCGAGATTTCACTCCGCCAATGAAAGGGAAGGGCCCACCGCTGGAGTGAGAACGTATTTTGAGTGATTCATACGATGCCTCCTTCTTTCTTGCAGACTCCAACTATCCATTCCTGTGCCTGGTCTGGTGTACGTCGAATACTCACAGCTGCACTTTCAACGCCCTCCTGCAGTTCCTAATTGACGCAGCGGGATAAGCGACTACGCAACGAAATGCTGAATGTTGGGACTACAAGTATTATACAGTAACACATGTTCGTTTACCGGTTACTTTTTCCGTGATCAAAGCGAAAAAAAGTAACTTAAAAAAATCGATAGGTCAGATTTTAGGTACGATTTCAGGGTTAAGACTCCAAGTTTCAGGATAACCATAGTATGTACAGGTAGCTGTATGCCTCCTCTACATAGCTGCGAAGAAAAACGGCGCAAATGTTGAATAGATTTTATTCTCGAGCTCAAAGTAGTAAACTTCGGGAAAAAGCCGCCATCTTAGAAGCCATCTTGAATTATGGACTTCCGGTCCATTTCTCGAGTGGGCATCAGGCATTTTCGAACTCAGCAGGGTCAAATTATCTCTAAAAGTCCTGATGCCCAAATGTTATACGATTTGCTTCTTGTATTCTTAAAAACGAAGTTTAACCCAAAAGCGACCCCGTCTACTTGGTAGGAGGCCGTCTTACGATACCGAGCGGAACTTCAGTTAATTGTATTAAACGTAAGCGGCTTCGGTGGCGTAGTTGGTAGCATGCTGAGCTTCTATGCCCAAGATGCGGGTTCAAACTTGGCCGAAGTCGTCTGATTTTTTAAAGAGCGTTAAAAATCCCTCAGTATGCCTTCCATCGGAGGGAAAGTAAAGCCAGCGGGCCCATGTCATAGATTTATGGCATGTAAAAGAACCTTCCACTAACTACAATTATGTGAAGCTAAATTTGTACTGTGCCCACGTTATAATATCTGCCGGTGAGCTACGTCATTACTTCCAGGAAAGGTATAGACTACCGACTGTTCTAGCCTCACCAAAGACTTTTCTCAAATTGGCACACCAACAATAGTGTGGCAAGCACTAATGAGTGTGCCGAGTGCATTATGCTAAGTCGGCCGTCAGAATTATCGAGCCTCACAATGTGGGGTAATGTCTTATGAATAATAATAATATCGTATGGCCTCGGGTGCCAGGTACAAGCTTTGTAATTTGACACCCAGAGGGTAGCTTTCATGTCAAATTTCGTTGTTCCTTGAATCACTATAAAATTCAATGAGGTTAGATATCTAAGCTCCTTGAACACTATAGCGCTTCTAGTAGAGAAATGAGGAACTTTGTGTTGGCGGAAACTCCCGAGATTAATTTTGCCACTATAAACACGGCCTACTGAATTCAAATGGGTTCTTTGACATGCCAACATCGTATGACAAGCGTGTCGTATTTTTGTCGTCTTTCAAAAAATCACTTACCACGGCCAGGAGCGAACCTGCAATCTTGGGGTTAGTAGACCGACACGCTATCCACACACCCACTGTGGCAAGCTACGAATAGGAGTAGAGGAGTTGACAGGTCAAATTCTCAGAAATGCAACGGTCCTCACCGGCAAAGATATAATGGGAATACTGTAGGTTAGATTTGATTAACGCTCTATTAACCGGGTGAGTTAGCCGTGGTCGTTACGGCGTGGCTGCAAGCAGTTGCTCACATCCAGGAGGCGAGGAGGTTCAAATTCCCCCACCGGCAATCTTGAATATGGTCTTCTGTGGTTTCCCATGTTCCTTCCAGGCTAAAGCCGGGGTTGGTCCCTAACTATAGGCCACAGCCGCTACCTTCGAATTCCTCGTCCTTACATTCACACTTTCCTCCCCCAGACAATACTCCACAAGCGACTGTACGTGTAGCTCACCCCATGGGTGTCCGCATAAAAGCAGCTACAAACTCTGGCGAGCCGAACATGTCCTCGGACACTCCTGGCACTAAAAGCCATATGCTAAATGATAGAATGATGATGATAATTGTTGTTTTAAGGGGCCTAAAAACTAAATGATAGAAACACTCTATTAAGTTCCAACGTTCGTCGCCAGGTGCAGGTTGCGGTGGCATATCGCAGTAAGTTCGCAGCTAGGTGTCGTTGACGGTACCATTTGGTAGCAAAAGTAGAAACTACTTGAAATTGATAGTCTTCAGTCCTTACATGAATTACAGATAACACACACTAATACAGCCATCACAATTAACACCAGTTATCACACAGATTCTACACACACCCAAAGCACACGGGGCTACATGACCGCGTTGTCTCAGCCCCTAAACTGAGGAACCAACCATGTACCTTAAACCTGGCGATTGCTAAAGCGCTACCTCGTGCCTCGCTGGCATCGGGATAACGTGGGTTCGAATCCCACCTCGGCCGTCCTGAAAATGATTTTCGTGGTTTCTCATTTTCACCACCAGGCAAATGTCGGTACGGTTCCTTTCAATGGGTCCACGGCCGATTTCCTTCCAATATCCCTTCCCTGACCCGTCCTGAAAAGAAAAGTAGCCTACATGACCGTTGGCTGAAATTATTAAACCTGGCGATTGATCTTTTACTGTTTTATCAGCAGCGATTCTAGTATCATGGTGAAAGGACAGTAACCCTCCAAGAATGTGGTGGTGATTATTGCTTTTTTAAGGGGTTGAACATGGGGAGCCATCTGTCTGTAGTAAGAACACCAATGCTGTCGCTGTTGTAAATTACGAGTTTCACAGTGTTATTATGATCTTCAATAGGCCTAATATAAAAACTGGTAGCCTACTTATCACTATTTCCATAGGTTAGGCTAAACCATTTTGTCTTCAAAATAAAACAGCCATACTTCTCGTGGTATTAAACGAGGTCACATTTGAAAATAGACTACGGTAATTCACAATGTGACCGTTATAATCTTCAACAATACAAAAACTGATAGTGGTACCTATCAATATTTCTAGCCTATAGCTTAGGCTAAACCATTTTGTCACCAACATATCACAGATATTCTTCTCGCGGTATTAAACTACGGTAACTTACCAAACCAGTTTTGAGAATAGCTATTTCAGGGTTACCGGTACGTCCAACTGATGATGTATGGTACCGTAACATTTCATAATATCTAGAAGCTGACAGATTGCATCGACATTTTACAACCAATTGCCAATTAGACTTAGGCCTACAGAAATTATTTATTTTAAAGAGCGATTCGTGTTTATATGAAGTAAATTGTGAACACTGCAGACACTTGTTTACCTTTTTGCTTAATAAATTGACAAATATTTAGATACCGTACTCCATAGGTCATAATAGAAAATTCATTAAGTATAACATTGTATTTGTGTGTTGTGTTGTATTTTACAACATATTTTTTGTATTGTCACTAATTGTAGGCTATATAAACATAGAATTTTATAATTAACTCTTATCTAAAATAATTACACAAAGTTATATGCTGTAAGATATTGGTTGATATTTCTGGGAATTTTGCTGGAACAATCACAACTTACCAGGATAGTCAGCCCCCCTCCCCCGAAAAAGCATTGCGTATACCGGTGCGCCCCTGTTGGAGGCAACATTGCACGCTAAACATTTTAACAATAGCGTACGGTACTGTACTTTAGATGTCATAGACTACAGTTGACTTACCTCCACAAGCGTTCTTTGATAGCCACAAAACTATCAGCAGTAAAAATAGACTCTTCTCCATCACTCACGCGGAAGGTTGTCAATCACACTGAACGACACTGAACTGCACTGAACTAGATTCCACCGAATTTATGTACCTATTATATCCCCTTTGATAGCCTATGTACCACGTAATATAAAATCCATGTCCCTTCCAGGTAATCTGTGGTCCCTTCCATTCGCTTTGAAAACTACTGCCAATGGCATCTGTTGGCGATATTATGAAATAACGTTCTATCAAGCACAATAAAAAAAAGACTGTTCCAAAAATCTAGGCTGTACACAAGTCTACTCATCTTCTTCATTTCCTAGATCGAACTAGAATTAAAGAGATGAGAAATCTTTACCGAGCATGGACTAGTTTATGCATGTCCTCGAGATTTCTGAATCTAATCTTTTGAAAAATGTTCTCAGCAGCTTGGCATTTCAAAAAGAATGTTTATCACAGATTACCTACTATGATAGCAGTTCCCGTAATGATTCATATTCTAGCCATTAGATAGCACTACTGCAGCAGTGTCTCGTCAAGCTGAGCAAAATTAAACAAGTGAAAACGCACAGTGTTCACGACAGGGGAGTTGTTTATGAACAATGTTTCGTCTGTAAATCCCCTTCTCATACCGCTAGATACTAGGAAAATGATTCTTCTTGTGATATTAGCAATTATAATGGTGTCATTTTCACCCTGTCATGGTGGTAAGTACGTAAAATGTTTTTATATTAAGACTTATTGCTCATGTTTGAAAGAAACTGCGTCACATTTCTAACAGATCATCGAACATGTGTCTGCACTGCCATCTTTGTTTCGTACTGCAGTAGGCAGACTTACGTACGGAATATTCTATGTAACCATTACTTCGCCAGCCATTAATTTAATATCGTTACAGTACTTTAATCCATTCCCTTTTACATTTCCCCACAATGGTACACACTTTATTGTATTTTGAGCAATTTGATGGTATCGTATTCCTTCCACCATATTCGTTACCGGTAGCCTAGGCCAATTACAAAATTTCATTCTGAATAAACCCTGTGATTTAAGTGTTCCCAAGATGAAGTCTCATTATAGACGTAGCCTACAGTACTAAATGCGGAACCTTGCAGAAGATTGCACATTAGTAAGTTGATTGCGTCACAAGTTCTTTTCCCTAGCGGCTCATAACTTATGGGGCATGGGGTGGCCACTGCGGTGCTTAAAAGTGAATACGGCATTGTTTTGTGTCTGGCTCCTTTGTCCTTTCGTTGTTGAATTTTTCTTGTCGTCCTTTTGTTCCTTCTGACACATCCCGAGGCCTATGGTGTCTTTCATTCTCCCGCGTTCCATGGCCTTCTCTTTCTTTCCTCGATACATATTATTATCAGTTTAGAATTTAAAGTCTACTCGTACGGTACTTCACCACCGATAGCTTTACAAGGCATTAATTTAATATACGATGTTTTTCCCGATGATTCGATTGGGTAGGCCTACCTTCTAAGAAACGATTGTACCTTCCGCTCCCCCTTCTGCCCAGATAACGCTGTAGGCTAGAATCTCCATTAGTCTGCCGAGGCTCCCTAAATTATAATGACCGTGTATGCCTTTTAGTGAAATAATAATAATATTCGCAACAGTATTTTCCTCTTACGTTTTATCACAAAGTTAACATCCCGGAACTTTGTTGTATTTTGGTGAATTCGCCACAAGTATAAAAAATATATAGACTACCGGTATATATATAACTTATATAAAAAAAAATAGTATAGGCTACCTTCCACCATATTCCTGAGGCAATTATTATTATTATTGTATTATTTACTTATTCATTCACCCAGCAGCTTATTTAATGACAGTTCATCTGAACGAACGGTGTATGGACATTGAAAATTTTCCAAAATGGTCTAGGGAAGCTCAGATCAAGATGTACAGAAATGTCTTTAAAAAATAATTGCCAACAGATACTGGTATTTTTAAAACAAGGAAATTCAGTGGTTAACATCCATAAAGAGGAGAGAGAGGTCATAAAACAAATGGCAGCGCATGAGAATGAAAGAGATGAAAATTGGAAGACGAACATGAGCCGTCAGAGTACCTCACGGACTTCGCAACTAGCACATACGGATGAAACAACGAATGAGACAACTAATTCAGTGGTAAACATTCCTGAAGAGGAAAGAGAGGTCATCAAACAAATTGCAGCGCATGAGAATGAAAGAGATGAAGGTTGGAAGACGCAAATTAGCCGTCGTAGAACCCCACGGACCTCGCAAAACATCCAAGGTACAGACAACCAGTACGTTAAGACAGCGGAGAAGAGGGTCATAATAAAAGGGGATAGGACGGGAGATTATAGAATAAAAGCAGCTGAAAGAAAAGGATGGATTTATGTGGGAAAACTTCATCCCAACACAACAAAAGATGATTTAGAAGTCTTTCTAAGAGAAAATGGTATAGAAGATGTTAACTGTCAGATAGTAAGCAGCTCGGAGTCCAGTCGAGCCTACAAAGTAGGGGTTCCACTAGATGCTCTCCAAGATGTAAACAATAGTAACTTCTGGCCGAAGGATGTAATCTGTCGTCCTTTTCGAGCTCCATGGAGGTTCAGAGGACTCAGGGAATAAGATTTTTAAATGCTCAATATTAGTATGGAACATAGAGGGTCTATTAAGTGTCATGAAAACGATTCCAAGAGACATCTTACGAAATTATTCAGTAGCAATTCTAACAGAAACATTTTTAACTCGAGAATGGTGTGAATATAATAGGTATACCATGCACACGTTTGCTTCACAAGGTGAAAGAGGAAGACCCAGTGGTGGGATAACATGTATAGTAAACCCAGAACTTGCACCAACGAGAACGTTATATAGCAGCTCAAATGTTATAATGATTGAAACAAAATTTTTAGAAGTGATCGGTGCGTACTTTCAACCGGACTATAAACAAGAAGAAATCATAGAGGAACTTGACTTTGTGCTGCGGAAAGCAAATAGGAGCGGAATGATCATCTTAGCGGGGGACTTCAATTGTCGGATAGATCAGGTTACTAACAAATCGAAAGCTGTGTTGAATTTTCTACAGGGTGAAGGCCTATCACTTGTCAATGATCCACATATGAAAACTTACATATGTAGCAATGGTAGTAGCACCATCGATCTCATCTTTTCAAACATGAAACGCGCCAAGGTCATTAATACTAAAGTGAGAGATGACGTTGTTATAAGAAAGCACATACCAGTGGAAGCGGAATTTGAAATAGAAGCTTGGGGTGAATCGCCAAACATCAAGAAGCATAATCATCTGATCAGGAAGATAAACAAAGAAAGACTTCACAATGCTGTAGTGGAAACATTAGGAGCACCCTATTGTCAGGAAGATGATGACTTAAATATGGCTTTAGAGCGTATAGAGTATATAATCAAAACAGCAGCAGAACCGTACTGCCCATCCCAGAGACGCGCAAAACCTTGGTTTAATGTGGAGTGTTACAAAGCACGGAAAGACGCACTGAGAGCGTTGCATGAAGTAAGGCAAAACCAGTCAAAAGAGGCTCTACTAAAATATGGAGAAAAAAGGAGAGTATATAAAGTCATACTGACAGATGCAAGAACTTCATTCCATAAGAAGGAAGAAGCAAAAATGTTGGAAGAAGCAAAACGACACCCCTACAAGGCTCTGAGTGAACGGCAACCACGATTTCCCAGAGACCTCTCAATGGAGGATTGGGAAAAGCATTTTACGAGAGTGTTACAAGCAAATGACACAAGACCAGTTTACAATGGCGAACACCAGAGTAGTAGTGTAATTGTTCCCTTTACAAGTGGCGAGGTCGAATTAGCTGTGCAACAGTTGAAGAACCAAAAAGCATGTGGTCCTGATAGGATATTTAATGAACACATTAAAGGTAGTTTTGAAGAAATGAAAGAAGACTGGTTGGCCCTTCTCAATCAGTGCTTAATACAAGCGAATATACCGGACAAGTGGAGGCACTCCACAATTAAAGTTTTGTATAAGGGAAAGGGAGATGCAGGTAGCCCAGATGCATACCGAGGCATAGCTCTGGAATGCTCAGGATTTAAATTGTTAACAAAACTACTAACATTGAGACTGACAGATCTAACGGAACACCAAATTCCAGATGAACAATTCGGATTTAGGAGAGGCAGGTCAACTACACATGCAATTAAATGTCTTCAAGGTGACATTGAGGAAGCCTTACGACACGGAAGAGGCAAGTTGAATGTGGTATTTATCGACTATTCGAAAGCGTTTGATTCAGTAAACAGGAAGAAGATGTTGGAGAAGCTAGATTCACTGATAGGACATCAGCACTATTTAACGAGACTGATAAGAAATATCCTAACCAGTAACCAAGTACGAATTGATGACAACAGAATGGAATCGCATTGCATTGAACAGACAATCGGTGTGCTACAGGGGGACCCACTAAGTCCTCTCCTGTTCAATATTGCAACCATGGATGTGACCCAGATTATAGAGGATCAAGATGTCTCCATATACATGTATGCGGATGACATGGTGCTAACATCCACATCACTTGAAAGGTTACAGGAGACTTTCAACAGACTAGTAAACTGGGCGGATGAAAATGAACTTAAATTGAACGAAAACAAGACAATGTTCATGGCCTTTAGAAAAGGAGGTAGACTGTCAGTCAATCATCATTTGGAATATAAAGGCAAAAGATTACAATTAGTGAACAATTTTAAGTACTTAGGAGTAACATTTCAAACACAGGGAGTTGTATTTACGAAGCACATACAAGACAAAGTTGACACAGCAATTGTAGCAATGAATGACATAAGACAACTCGGAAAATTGTCCCTTGATACAGGCATGGCGTTATTTAAGCTCAAAATTACTCCCATAGTTGCATATGCATTGGAAAATATATGGCAACACCTGACAAAGAATGATCTGAAGAAAATGGAAAGAGTGAAGGCAGTATACTTAAAAAAGTTACTCAATCTTTCAAAATACACATCCTCTCGCCTTGTATATGTATTAGCCAAAGAGCAATTTTATATAGAAGATTTAAGAAATCAATGGATGCTGCCTGCCACTGGAGCATATGATGCTTTACTGAGTGAACTTCGTGACAAGAGGAGACATATTTGGATTGACTTCTACTGTACAGATGCCATGACGACTTGTGAGTGGATGAACTCGAATTATGAACTCCGTCATATGATGACACGAATGGCAGTGCACGGTTTTCACCATAAAGTTTGCACTGAAAAGAAGTATCACCAGCCAAACTTAAACTGCGTGTGTATTTTATGTAAGAGGCAGTGTGAGAGATATCATGTATTAACATGCGGTGAACGTCAGATGTCTATTACAAAATTTTGTACCGAATGAACTTGTATGGTATTCCTACTATTATGGCCATTGGCTGAAATAAAATTTATTATTATTAAAACAAGGAAATTAAATTAATTAGAATTCTAATGCTTAACACAACATGTGTTGTTCGGGTTGGGTGCTTTTTATGTCTTTTATTTATAAGAAATCATACTCAGATAACATTGAAGGTATTTTTATTATAATTGTTAAATGTTCTATTTGCTTATTATTACGGTACCATTATTCCTAGCTCAAACATTGGGCAAGAACTAAATATACAGGAACCATTAATACAGCGAATACAGAGGTCGAGATTAAGATGGTTTGCAAAGGATGGAAATGGATAGAGCTGCAAAGAGGGAGTTGGTGAGAAACATCGACGGTATTATATTGGTTGGAAGATCAAAGAAGAGATGGATGGACCCAATCCGACAAGACATACCGGTATGTGACATTGGACTGAATATGGCAGAAGTAATGGAGCTGGAGATGTGGAAGAATAGACAGGAGTGGAAGAGGCTAGTTTACAACACCTGGGTGACTGGAGTTGGACACAGATGATGATGATTCCTAGCTGATGAAGAATTCTCTGTGATTTAAGACATGCACTAGATATTGTTAAATTATTAAAAGTGCAGTTTAGTCAATCCTCCATTTTCTCCACTTTTAACAACATAGCTTATTGAAAATGTATCATTTATGATTAAAATACCTTTCTGGGAGTCCCAGCGAGTTCATTTGTTTCAATTCCCACTGCCTACACCGGAAATATAATTGCTTTTTACGTTAAGTAAGCATTTTTGCTCGTGTTCATTTGAATATCGTCCACCATTTTATGTTGACGGTGGACACTACGTCTTACCCACGTGACACGTTGCCAACATGAATAATGAAATAAAAGCCAAAACCATTGGCCTGGATAAAGATTATTGGTGCGTCACTTCCCCACTGTGCGTGACAAAACCCAGGGATGTTATCTGTTAGCTAACGCGGCCCTCCGGGCTGCGCTACCCAACCACCATTGGTGTAGACAAAACCATTGGTCTGCCGGATGCGATATAGTACCAAATGCGTGGGGTTGGCATTACTGACTCAGTGAGAATGATGGTCGTCAGACCTTTGATTTCAAGTACACTGACTGGCAAAAAAGCGGAACACTTCAATTTTTTATGTAATTTCTTAATTTATTCCACTGAAATGGATCGGTTTTCCAATATTTGCATTATTCATGTAAATGTTAAATGGTTGGCTACAGAAAATACAGAAACATGTTTTACAACACGCTTTAACTCACAAATTTCGTTACATTTCACAACTCTAACAATTTTCTATTTTTTAGTAATGTTCTTTTGGGCAGGTTTTTATCAAACATATTGCCAAACAATGCAGGGTTAATTTTTGCACTGCACTGCACAGGAACACTGGTCACTAAAAATAAGTGTTTCCACCCTTAGCGTCCATGACAGCTTGTAAACGCTCAGGCATACTGTTCACAACTCGTCGAATGGCATCTGCCGGGATGCGATCCCATTCCTCCAGCAGCGATGTTTTCAGTTGTGCCAAAGTGGTGTGGTCATGCTGTCTGACGTTCCTTCCAAGCATATCCCATACATGTTTGATCGGGTTCAAGTCAGGACTACGAGCTGGCCAGTCCAGGGTTTGAATCCCCACTTCCTGCAGATATTGTACAAGACAGCGAGCAGTATGAGGGCGGGCATTATCGTGCATAAGCATGAAATTCTGACCAACGAAAGGCGCAACGGGCATCACATGGTTCATCAGGATCTCTTCGATGTACCTTTGGGAATTGAGCGTCCCGTGATCGATGCACACCAACTCAGTGCGGGCCATAACGTTGATGCCACCCCACACCATAACCGAGCCACCTCCAAATGGAGTCCTGGAAGAGAAAGCAACAGGGCTGTATCTCTCTCCACGCCTTCTCCACACTCTTTCTCTTCCATCAGGAGATCTAAGGTTAAAGCGACTCTCGTCAGTGAAGAGAACAGAGGCCCACTGCTCGTGGGTCCATCCCTGATGCTGCCTTGCGAAGCGAAGACGCGCCTCTCTGTGATGTCGTTCGAGCGCGGGTCCACGTGCAGGTCTCCGGGATGAAAGATGAGCTTCTTCAAACCTTCTTCTTACTGTTCGCTCACTCACTCTCACATTTCTAACATTTTCCAGTTGATTTCGTGCCTGGACTGCTGTGGTATGGCGATCATGCAGAACTTGCAGGGTGAGAAATCTGTCATCCCTGGCACTTGTGCTTGTTCTACGGCCTGACCCTCGTCTCCTGTCGTATGTTTGGAGTTCTCTGTAACGTTGCACTGCGCGGTGAATGCTACCGAGAGATGATCTAATGACCTCAGCAACATAACGGAAGCTGCGGCTATCCTCCACCAATGCAATTGCCTGTGCAGCTCCTTCACGGCCAAGAGGCATGTTTTGGTGTGAACTGCACATGGATAACCTACTAAAATGTATGACAATGGTTCACAGGTGTTCAACAAATGCCAGTTGCTATCCCTAGAACAACAATAAGCGAGCAGCAACACTCATAAACCTTGAGGGCTTACAGTGCACTTCCCGCCATAAAACCATTAATATAGGCTCATCGAAGATTGGGGGTAATTGGTGGTAATAAACCACCCTAAGAAATGTAATATTATCAATTTCTATTCACGGATGTTTCAGATGTGTGTTCTAATGTGTGAAAAGCTTTTAAAATGTGATTAAATCTTTTTCATGGCTAATTGTATACTATTTATATTACTTTTTTAACTGTTCCACTTTTTTTGCTGGTCAGTGTACATAAATCGTGTTGCTATTAGGGCGGGTTGGTGGGTTTATGACAGCGGAGCAGTGAACATCTAATACTAAATCCTCTCCAGATATTCTCCCGACTATTAATTCAGGCACTTTAATTTTTATTTTTTAATTTTTATGCGAAATATTGACTAAACTGCACAGCCACCGTTAAATTAAAGTTATCAACTAGACGATTAAAAATAAAATATTTGTTTTATATTTAACTTAAATATTGTAAGTCAATATTGGTCCTTAAAAAAAATGGTTTCAATCGTCCCCTACTCTTGCGGAATATAAGTAGAATGTTTGATACTTGTTCTTTCCATGCTACTGTGCAACTCATGTCGTTTTCTTTCATTGACATATAGATCTTTTTTTTGCAGACATGAATACTGTCCATTGGGGAAAATTAAAATAATGCACCCATTAATGAACAGAGCTAAAATATCAGGGGAACAAAGAATAAAATAATAAATTTCTTCCAATCCATTGTGATATTCATGATTAATCAAATTACCCAGGGGCATATATGGAGTTTTATTTTGGGGGGTGGGGGGGCATCCGGGAGTTTGAGGGCATGGAACAGCCGCCAAAGAAAAGGGGGTCCAGGGTTCCTCCGCGGGAGACCTTTGTATAATTTGGTGCAAAATGGTGAGTTTAAAGGCTTATCTGGCATCACCTTTTCAACCAATTTGTTGTAATGTTTTATGTTTGGTTAATAAAAAAAAGTCAACCCCTGGCACTATCCAGCCCATGACGGGCTAAGGCCGACCAAGCGACCGCTGCCCAGCCATTTGGCCTGCAGATATTGGGGTGACGCGTGATCAGCGCGTCAAGTCCCCTCGGCCGTTAATCTTGGTATTCGTGATCGGGGCGCTGTCTCACTGTCAGACAGCTACTCAATTGTCCTCACGAGGCTGAGTGCACCCCGTTCCAACCCTCACGTCAGTTTTAAAATCCCTGACGGAGCCGGGGATCGAACCCGGGGCCTCCGGGTGAGAGGCAGGCGCGCTACCCCAACACCACGGGGCCGGCATGTTTGGTTAATGTCAAACACAACTAAGAAAATTTTATGTTACTTTTTATTAATACAGTCTTGCACACTTTATAGTATTTAGACCTAGATAGAAAGGACATTACTGTTTTGATTCGGGGCTAAGGACCTCGCTGTTCCGTTCCTTAAAACCTCCATAACTAACTAACTGTTTTTATTTACAACTTACACTATAATATAGAGTCAAGGTTTCCTGAAGCATTAGCAAATTGGTTTATAACTTCGTCAATGTTTAGTAGAATATGCCTGTCTCTGTGAATAGATAACAATGCTAGACCATTGAGTGTTTTCAGAAGTAGAATTTCTAAAGTATTTTTTCAACCTACTCAACTCGGAAAACACCGTTCGGGGTAGTTACAGAGACAAGCAAAACTGCCAAAAAGTTTGATAAGGGTATAAAAGTTAGGGAAAAGATCTTTTGTCACATGCTTCAAGGGCACTTGTTGCTGTTCTTGGTAGGTTCTTAAGTGCAAAGGCACTGGGGAGTTATAAGAGGTTGTGTTATTATACATAAGATCAGAGCAAACTGATTGTCACACTGTTTACATCGCGCTACAGAAGCCTCACTTTACAAAGTTGCCATATGTCGCTCGGTAACAATAGTACATGATAAGTATGGTACATTGGGTTTTAATTCATAAACAAATATTATATGTTACAAAATTGGGGGGGCTCCCTTATATACGCCACTGAAATCGCCTCAAAACTCAGGGCAAAATGACACCACCATTCAATTGCCTAATCTCAAACCGATGTTGGTGAGAGTAACATCTACTGGCTTAGTAACAGCATTATAGTTATTGCTCATTTTATACATTCAAATGAAAAAGTGACTGTTTCAGCATCCAGTCTAGTCTGCAAGCCTCTGTTTGCCAACAAGTCGCCTCACAGTCCCCTATTAACTGTCAGCACTGCGGCCTCTTCTGCTCTCATTTTGAAATCGTTCAACACTGAATCCAACCATCGCCTCCTAGCTCTAACTCTGCTTCTCTTACCCTCTACAGCCGAACTCATTAACCTCTTGGGTAATCTCTCCTCCCCAATTCTCTTCACATGACCACAGCATCTGATTCGGCTCATATGAACAGCTTAATCTAGTGTCTTCATTTCTAACTTAGCTTAACTTAACTATCTCTTCGTTACGACTACCTTCCTGCCATTGTTCCCATCTATTTGTCCCAGAAATCATTCGTGCCGGCCTCATATCAGTTACCTCTAGCTAAGCCTGCAAATATACGTTGTGCGATGACAAGCCATCCGTAAATATACGTTTTCGTGCAGTGCTCACTTTGCTAAGCCCGTAAAAATACGTGCAGCATCCTGATCCCTTCAAATGGTGCGCAAGAAGTTCAAGGAAGTTCTAAAGTAGCGATAGCTCACTTTTTCCTTGCATTTACATAAAGATTTTGCTTCTTAGCAATGATGAAATATAGACCTTCTGTGCTTCCAACCACAACACCCAAAATGGCTGCACTGCGAAAGGGAAGATGCCTTGGCAAATATGATATTCAACAGTTTTTAGTTAATAGTGACTCGGATAATGACTTTCTGGATGTCAGTGACAGTGAATATGAGGTTGGAAATGCAGTTAAATAACTAGCAAAACTATTTTTCAATAATCACATATTCTTGAAAAAGAAAAAAACTGCACAGAGGGAGTAGGTCTACAAAAAAAAAAAAAACTAGCATTGAAAGGGTTAAGTATTAGATATCCTGAAACTACCAACTCTCACTTCCATATAGCCCAAGATCATGTCCATGCTAAAGCTATAATTACCATCACTAATACCTTTGAAGTGTGTACAGTCGTGTCTTCGTCTATTAAATCCATCCTGTCCGAGGCTCGTTCCATTTTTGAAAGCATTTGGTTTCATCCACTACTGGCTTGCTGGGCCTATCGTAGCTACACCAGAGCCCCGTTAGCCGTCACTTTTCAGGGTTCCTGTAGGACCTTCACAGCTACCATAACGGTTCCGGGGCACACAAAGTCCCCACTGTACTTCGCCCCTACAGGCGATCCCCTACTTTGTGCCGTTGCCCGTCTCCCACGACGTGGACGAGGGGTTGGACTTATGGGAGATGGTATGGACATGTAAAACGAATGGAGGAGAAGAGGATACCCAGGAGAGTACACGAGACGAAGTGGGAAGGAAAAAGACCGAGAGACAGGTGGCTGAAGGGGGTGGAAGAAAGCGTGAAGAAGAGAGGAGAAGACTGGACAAGGGTGGAGGCTGAGAGATGGTGGGAAGACAGAAGACGTTGGAGAGGCTTGTGTTCCAAACAGACCCGGCCAGTGGCTGGAAACTGTGCAAGATGATGATGAATACCTTTGAAGTACAGGTATCAGATTGAATATTGATATTGTGTTTAGAGTTATGGCAATGGTCAATAGGGAAAAAGGTGGGACTCTTAATAAACTCAAAAAACTAACACCAACAAACTAGACCCATTTGTTTTCAGGGGTGAATATATAGAAGATGTGGATAGCTTCACTTACCTGGGTAGTGTAGTGGCCAAAGATGGAGGAGCAGCACAGGATGTCCAGCAACGTGTTCAGAAAGCAATTGGCACCTTTGTTTGGCTCTATCCGGTGTTGAAGAACAACAGAATATCTATACGGACCTAACCCCGCATTTTCCGAAGTAATGTAAAATCCGTTCTATTATATGGGTCTGAGACTTGGAAAGTGACTAAAGTAATTACCTCCAGGTTGCAGACTTTTGTCAACCGCTGTCTACGGAAGATTCTCAACATCTACTGGTGGGAAGTAATCTCCAACCATGAGCTTTGGAGAAGGACGGGGGAAATTGAGATGACAATACAAATCAAAAGGCGGAAATGGAAATGGATCAGGCATACACTGAGAATGAGAATTGAAGCCATGGAAAGAGAGACATTGGATTGGAACCCGTAGGGTACAAAGAAGAGAGGGAGACCGTGGCGAAGATCAGTACATATGAAAACAATGGAAGGTGGCAAGACCTGGAGTGAGGTGTAGAGATTGGCGGGGAGGTTATCTCTCCTAACATCTAGTTCTCCCCCGCCCAGATTTTTGTAGTTTCCATCAGGGGCCACTACACCACGAGTTAGTCTAATTTCCATCTTAATATTGTTTATAACTTAGCCATTAAGTTAAGATTAGGGTACAACCAAATTGTATAACCAAATTTACAATTATTTTATGCTCTTACCAAAGCAATACTTTCTTAATTTTTATTGTTTTTTTTTGGGGGGGGCGGGCCTGGAGCCCCCTTAGCACCCCCCTTATATACGCCCCTGGTTTCCCCCTAATTCACCTTGTAAATTCACCTTGTTTCCAGAAATCATGGATGTCACGACAATATACAATATGGAGCGACCGAATGAGGTGGAATGCCACTCTCGGACTAACGCTCTGGGACTATCCATTATCGGAACTGATGGCGCTTTCATAGGTGAGTCATACAGTAAATCATTTGCAAATTAAAAGAAATGAGTCGTCCAGTTGCAAAACTCGTTTAATCCACTTGTGAATAAGAAGCATTTTCATGAGAAACGTTTCTTTGGACTTTGCCTCCCGTATCTTTTGTGTTTGTTGTTTTCTACTTTTTTCGTTTTGCTTTGTGTTTTTGGTTTTGTGTTTGTTTTCTGCTTTTGCTTTTTTTCTTAATTTTGCTTTTTGCTTTGTGTTTCTTGTTTTTTGTTTTCTGATTTTGCTTTTGTTTTTGATTTTTTCTTTTTGCTTCGTGTTTATTGTTTTATGTTTGTTTTCTGGAAAATCAAAATAAAACAAAACAAAAAACAAAACAAAAAATTAAATAAAACATTTTAAAACAAAACAAAAATAAAATAAAATTAAACAAAATAAAGTAAAATAAAATAATAAATAATTTTACGACATAATCCTTATTCACAAGTGGATTAAACGAGTTTTGCAACTGGACAACTCAATTGGTTATCATCAACAATTTCTGTTTTCCAGCTTGTGCCGGGTTGGAGCAAATATGACACCCCTCCACTTTACTCTGTCTGTCCACCATCCTTCCTCATCCACTGAACTCCACTCCACACACACACTGTCCTTCACCAAATCCATCCACCGTACTCTGGGTCTGGACTGCCCAACCTATGGCCCGCGAGACTATTTTGTCCACATCCGCGCCGTGTCGCCAAAACTTTGAAACAAGTAAAGCCAACTAGACAAAGCAGTTCGCGTGCACCCATAACCAAGGTCATTGACTCACTGATGAACACTTAAAATCCTTATTAATTATTGGTACAACTAAGTTCGATCCTAAGTGGAGAGAAATTTTAAATACCGGTACAAAGCTTTTCCAGTCGTACTAGACTAAATCATGAACTTAATTCATAATTTGATTAATAATTGTGTCAAATGAACATAAATATTCACTCTTTGTCATTTATGCTGTATGAGTGTATTGAATATCATTGTACTTCTATTTTAAAGGGATGTACAGTCGAACCTGCCCTAACTGACACCCTTTTTCAGCAGACACCTGCCTATACGGACATTTTTCCTTGGAACCGATTTTATTTTACATAAGATAAGTGTTAAATTAGCCTCATTTCAGCGGACACCTTGAAGTCTGGACAGTGGACATCGTCATCTGACCCGTCCACTTGACTTAAGTGGACACTTCACACGCTGCAGGACATTTTTTACACCGGACCATGTCATCTTTTCTTTTAAAACCATTCTGCAGACATACGGAAATCCCTCTTGAATGTCTGTACTACACCTATTTCCAGTCAAAGGAGAGAGAGAGTGAAATGCAGGCTACATGGCAACGCTTTAGTAGCCGTAAAGTTAATTCTTCTATACATTCCTCTTTCCAAACCTTTTGTTATGGTGTTCTACCTACTGGTGTACATTCCGAGAATTCTAATTGTCCAGGATTGCTACCAGTGACTGTTTACTCACGAGTTACCTGGGGATTTTCTTCCCTGCTTGCATCATTCTATTCATAAATCAGATTGCCACCGATAAGGTCGAGCTCAGGTAGTCAACTTGAGAAGGAAAAAGACTTGCAGTACATGCGCTAATTAGTGAGACAGAAATACCGTAGCATTTCAGTCGTCGAGTAAACGTGAGTAACAAGGGACGAATGTGTTTAGACCTCGAAACAAGAAGAAATGTGATTGTAGAAAGTGACAAGGGACTTTCAGTGAGAAAGCTTGCCGAAAAATTCAAATGCGGGAAAACTCAAATAAACAAATAATCGAAATAAAGATGTTTATGTTTAAGGTGGATGTACTTTGCCGTTAAAATGTTCGATTATTTTTACAAACTTGTCTCAGCGGACACCTCTCATAACGGACATTTTCCCTCGGAACCGACGGTGTCCGCAAAAGTGAGGTTCGACTGTATTAAAAAAAATTTTTTTTGTATTTTATTTTTTATCCACTATAAATAAATATAGAAAGCGGGGACAATACTAAGAAAGCTAAGCTCAGGCAGCCACAAAACTCACCATATTGCACCAATATTAAAAAAAAAAAAACATAACCCCCAAACCCCCCGGAGTGTTATTGGCCCGTAACGTCCCCCAACTATTTACAATGTGGTCCTTAGTTAAAAAAGGTTGGGTACCCCTGCTCTAGGTCTTCCTTGTCCTCTCTTTCCAGTCATCCGTCTCTTCATCACTTGTTTCACCATTCTTCATCATTCATCCTTTTCACATGTCCGTACCATCTTAATAAGTTCTGCTCCAGCTTATTAAAAGTTAAGTTGCTTCCTCAGTTTAGGGGCTGCGACAACGCAGTCCACTAATCTAGGCTCATTCATGGTGTCCAAAGGCAGGAAAAGTCAGGAATTTTGTTTTTGGTCAGGAAAAGTCAGGAAAAAGTGTGAAAAAATGGCGTGAGTCAGGAAAAAATGGCGAAAAGTATTAGAAAGTCAGGAATTTTATATTAACCATACTCACCATACAGTATTTTGTGTTTTACAGTCATATTTTGATGTTACTAGTTCAACTAATCTCTGAAGATAAAAAGCAATGACTCACTGGACATTATGGTAAGTTTCCATTATTACAGTACATCGTAGTAAAAACCTCTTTTACCTATTTTTTGTACTTTTTTGGCGTTGGTGTAGGGATGTGGCGACCCCATCACTATAGTTTAGGTTATTAACTACTTTGATTTATGTGTTATTGCATTATAATTTACTTTATTTTGTATTTTAAATTAATAAAGAGGCGAGCGTTGGGCAGCTATGGGGATGGTGGAGACTCCAAATTAAAAATATATAGGTATATATTTTGAATTTCAATTGTGAGTATTTTGAATCTGAACCGGCCTTTTTCAATCTAAATTGCATTGTGTTTTTTCAATTTCAATTAAATTTTGTAAGGGGAAGACCAAGAGATAGATGGCTGAAAGGAGTGGAGGAATGTGTCAAGAAGAGAGGCGAGGACTGGACCAGAGTGACAGCGGAGAGGTGGTGGGAAGAAAGAACTAAGTGGCGAGGCTTATGTTCCAAACAGACCCAGCCTGGGGCTGGAAACTGTACAAGATGATGATGATGATGAGATATATTTGCTCAATAAACCTTTTTTCCGACGTTACGATGACTTCGCGAGTCAGGAATTTTGTTGAAAAATGGTCAGGAAAAGTCAGGAAAATTGACATTGACAATTCTGTGGATGCCATGTCATTGCTACTCAAAGTAATTTTCTTCTCTTATTAAAGGCTTCTTGTGAAACTACTCATACTCTGTTGGTGTCCTCAGATCCTGATGATGTCTCCAACGTACCAAGCTGCCATGTGGAGTTGGAAGGCCCTTGCCCATGGGAATACATGCTGTGGTCTCAAGACAATCCCAACCAACGTTCCGGCCTACCGCCTCTTGACGCTAAATGTAGGTGTGTTCGTTTTGTTTAGTAAGTCCTAAAAATTTTAGTATTTTGAATTTCAAATGCAATTTGTAAGTATTTTCAACCTAAACCACATTTTGCAAGAATTTTAAATCTAAATTGCATTTTGTATGGTGGGCATTTTGCAAGTACAGTATTTTGATTCTCAATTGCATTTTGTAGGTATTTTAAATCTAAATTACATTTTGTAAAGTATTTTCAATCTAAATTGCATTTTGTAAGTATTGTCAATCCAAATTAGTAGTTTGAATCTCCCGTACATTTTGTTAGCATTTTGAATTTCAATTGCACTTTGTGAGTATTTTGAATCTGAACCGGCCTTTTTCAATCTAAATTGCATTGTTTTTTTTCAATTTCAATTAAATTTTGTAAGTATTTTGAACCTTAAATGCATTTTGTACGTATTTGCATTTTGTAAGTATTTTGAATTTCAATTGCATTTGGTAAGTATTTCAACTCTACATTGCATTTTGTGTTTCAATCTCAGTTTCTTTTTGTAAGTATTTTCTGTCTCACTTGATTTTTGTTCTGGTTTCCATTTCATTGTCATTTTCGCTATCACCCAGATCATTAGGGGCCGATAACCTAGATGTTAGGCCCCTTAAAACAACAATTATCATCTTCATTTGTTTATTATTTAGTAAGTCCTGATTGTGATGTAAGCACTTAAATACAGCTTCATAGATAGAAGAAGATTCTTGTTGTTCAAATCACTCATTTTCAAGTATGAAGATCATCTTAATAAATTTTCCACCTAGTCGGTAATTTTTAACGTTGAAAATATTTCTCAGCAGACAAAGTGCCACGGTGGGTGAGTGGTTATAATGTCGGATTACTAACCCCTAACTTGCAGGTTCCCTCCTGATCGTGGTAAGTGATTTTTGAAAGGCGGCGAAAGTCACGACTCGCATGTCATACGATGTTGGCATGTTAAAGAACCCATTTGAATTCAGTAGGCCGTGTTCACAATGGAAAAATTAATCTCGGGATTTTCCGCCAACACAAAAGTTTCCCATTTCTCTACTAGAAAGCGCTATTGTGTCAAGGAGCTTAAGATATCCTACCTCCTTGACTTTCATAGTGCTTCAAGGAACAACAAAATTTGACATGCAAGCTGCCCTCTGGGTGACAATTAACAAAGATTGCACTCGGCATCCGAGGCCATACAATATTATTATTATTAGCAGACAAATCAATTGGAGATTAAGGACCTCCAAATCATGCGAAAAATTTTGGGACCAAGAATCAAAGATGGAATTCACCTTCCGAAACCTAATCATCATCATCATCTTGAGCAGTTTCCAACCGCTGGTCGGGTCTGCTTGGAACATAAGCCTCTCCATCGTTTCCTGTCCATCCACCATCTCTCGTCATTTACTGTGTCCCAGCACACTCCTCTTTCCTCCACACTCTTCTTAACTCCTTTTGTCCATCTGTCCCTTGGTCTTACCCTTGGCCTCCTTCCCGTCATTTCCATTCCAAACATCTTCTTCGGTATCCTCTCCTCTTCCATCCTCCTCACATGTCCATACCATTGTAGCCTAGATCGCTCTATTCTATTTTGCAATGGTTCCTCTCTTACCATCTCCCTGACTCTCTCATTCCTTACTCTGTCCATTCTTGTCACTCCTACCCTACTCCTCTGGAACTTCATCTCCACTGCTCGTATTTTATTCTTGTCCCTTTCCTTCATCACCCATGTTTCTGAACCATATGTCAAAATTGGCACAAAGTAGGTCTTGTAGATGATTCCTTTACATTTTTGTGGTACATCTTTATTCCATATCATCCCCCTAACACTCTTGAAAAATCCATCTGCGCACCTTCCCCTCTCATTTATTTCCATCCTATTGCCTCCCTTTTCTTCAATTATGCTTCCCAAGTACTTGAAGCATTCTACTTTCTGCAACTGCTGTCCTCCAAGTGTTATGCCCATATCCAGTCTGTTCTTCTTCCTCGTTGTGATGACCACTTCACTCTTATGTGCTGAGAACTTCATCCCATATGATAACACTACCTTCTCCCACTCATCTAATTGCTCTTGTACTTCTTCCTCATCCTCTCCCCATACCAGAAGGTCATCAGCAAACAACATTGCCTTCATTTTCCTTTCCCCAATGCTATTTACCACTTTTCTTATGATTTCATCCATCACCACTATAAATAACAGGGCTGACGTCTATTTAAAAATTACTAAAATCACAGACACAATCCGTATGAGAAGGATCCAATTTATGGGACATTTGGACAGAATGGACCCAACTAGGTTAACAAATAAAATCTATATGTTTTTGAAGAAAAAGGTAACAAGGTCCAATTGGTACAAACAGGCGGAAAAGGATCGATAGGAAATTAGGAAAATTTCTCATATACGGGGTTTTGAGGGAGAAGAGAGAAGACCTACCAGACACGCCTGGTCGCAGCAACGAAGACGCGCACAATCGTTGTGCATGAAGAGTTATTGGGCAAACATCAAGGCCAATAAGTGTTGATTCCGCGTGGTCCTATAGAGCATCCAGCGTTTAGAAAAGACTGTGGAGCCTTATGGCGACAGTGTTGCTAGTTTTAGGCAGAGGTAGCGCTGACGTAATACGTTATGTTCACCCGCTTCGAGTACTGTCCTTTCATAAGTTAGCAAGACAACACAACCCAGCAGCTACCTGAAGTAGAAAACGGACAGGAAGGAGCAGTTTTGCAGGTGTTAACGGATTGGACCAGTATTAAGGATACCGTACGCGACGAGAACCAATAACGACATTCATTTAGTTGTGATATGACGCATTACTGATTGACAGGTGTCGAGAGCACAACCCTTCTTTCCTTCTCGGATGTACTGTATGCTGATGATGTTAACAATTTTTACGTCAGCAATACTGTTGATCATCACTTTTTTTTGTTATTAGTTAGGCTATAATATAGTTTCTTTCAATTCTATTGTTGTTTTGTTTAGATTAATATTTGTAATATTGTAGTGAGTTAGCCATGCGGTTAGGGGCGCGCAGCTGTGAGCTTGCATTCAGGAGATAGTGGGTTCGAACCCAACTGTCGGCAGCCCTGATTCGATCGAATAGTAAATAAAACAGACACACAACAGTAACACCAATGACGGATAGAACTTATGTTGCTGGCGGAACTGAGCACGTGCTCCACTCCGGGCGAGCATGCAGCACTGGACGAGGCTCTTCTTTCCAGCGTGCTAACTTCGTAAATGTTTAAATTACTAAGACGTAATATAAACGATACTTGTTTACATTAACAAAGGCAATCAATTGGCAGATATTTGTAGGAAGCTATTATGACGAAAAATATATATGTTCAGAGTTCCTTCATGATAAAAGGTGTGGTAACAAAACCAGTGTAGGGGGGGGTTTCTATTAAAAGTGAAAGCCCATAAGACCCACAGTCTTTTCTAAACACTGGATGCTCTATAGGAGACACATTCCTGCAGAAGACAAAGTAGGGATCCCCATCTTAACAAAATCATAAAATTAAGCAATTCCCTCAATTGTGCCCAACACTGAAGGGCTAAAGGGCCCGGAAAGGTTTCAAATTATGAGTCGTGAAGAGCCCTATCAAAGTAAAAAAACAAATTTCAAAAATCACCTCTGGCCTAAATGCAGGTCCGGAAAAACAGCTTAAAATCGCTTGTTTCTTTACACATCTTCTTTTTGAATCAAATCCTTGCCAAAGTAACTTATTTACATAATTCTTTCCTTAACCCGATGAGCGCTACGCCCGCCTATAGACAGGGCTGACGCGGTTGGTCCACCAGTGCTACGCCCGTCTATAGACGATGCACGAGAACTTTTTTTTGTTGTTTCCCGGTTCACTCTCAAGAGCCGAATCGATGTCTGGCATGTTCTGCGATCTGTTGGGCAATATGTAGAACTAATTGAGCACGGCTAATAACTTCGGGAAGTGACTATCAGAGGATTTTGTAGAAGTCAACAAACTAGTTGCTCTCGACGCGATGTTATTTCGGATCAAAGAATCCTTCAGTTATTAACCTCAGCGGAAAGTGATGATGAAGTAACATATATTAGTTGCCTAAAGATTTTAAGAAATACTTTTATTTTGGGCCTTTTACATTGTATAAAGGTGATGTACAGGTGAGCACAAAAAGATAAATTTTCATTTCTTTCATTATAATATTGATCATAATCGAAAGATCTTCAATTTGCATTTAAATATTTAGAACTAACATTTATAAACATTTTAAGCCATTCATCCCCTTGATAGATTAAAAATTGTGACTTCTACAATTTTTTTTACATACGAATGAATAAACTCGGCACTGCGGGACCACACAGTCAAATAGAAACTCGGCACTTAAAGGGTTAATATGTTCCTTGGTTCAATACCCTGGGGCATTTATTGTTTTTTTTTTTAATCTTCACACTGGAAGTAGTTATAAGGGTTTAAGTAAATCTCTGCATTAACACACACTAGCGCTCGTAGTAGTAGAAAGGCAAACTGCAAATTGAATCAACCGGATAAGGTTGAGTTTATATAATTTTCCCAAAAGAAAAATATGTATTGTCCGTTGAGCCATTATATATCTAAACACAAAATGTTATAAATGTTCCGGCATAACTCAACAAATAGCTTGCCATGGTGGGTGAGTGGATAGCGTGTCGGTCTACTAACCCCAAGATTGCAGGTTCGCTCCTGGCTGTGGTAAGTGATTTTTGAAAGGCGGCAAAAATACGACACGATGTTGGCATGTCAAAGAACCCATTTGAATACAGTAGGCCGAGTTCATAATGGCAAAATTAATCTCGGGAGTTTCCGCCAACACGGAGTTCCTCATTTCTCTACTAGAAAGCGCTATAGTGTTCAAAGAGCTTAGATATCTAACCTCCTTGACTTTCATAGTGATTCAAGGAACAACGAAATTCGACATGCAAGCTACCCTCTGGGTGTCAAATTACAAAGCTTGCACCCGGCACCCGAGACCATACGATATAATTATTATTATTACTCAACAAATTGTCAGCATTTCGTCCCGGTGTACCATTGGGCTCTTCAGTTGGTATAGGTACACCTCACCAAGACACCCAGTGGTACACCGGGGCGAAACGCTGATAATTTGTTGAGTTATGCCGGAACATTTATCACATTTTGTGTTTAAATTTAAATAAGGTTGAGTTTCCGGAGAATAATCAACAGTTTACTGCGTGTCATCATGCCGGCACCTCGTAATAAATGTTTAGTGTGTCCTTTACGTTTGGAAAAGTGGAGAAAACATTTAAAAATAATTACACATACACCAACAATAAGATTCAGTAATGAACCGGGTTCGAGTCAGCAATAGGACGAAAATGTAATAGGATGTTTTCAACATTGAGTTGCTTGCCTGAAACTGTGGATTTTGTTTGAAGATTATATATATTATAAGGTGCGTTCAAAAAGTAACGAGCCGGAGGCATAATTACAGAAACCAGTACCTGTATGTTAGATGTATTGGCCCTGGCTGTTGAGGCACTTGTCCCACTGTGACACGAGGCGGTGAATGGCTGTCTCATAAAATTCCCTGGGCTGCGATGTGAACCAGTTCCGCACGTAAGGCTGGACGTCGGTGTCCGAGGTGAATCGTAGGCCCCGCAGAGCCTTTTTCAGGGGACCAAACATGGCGTAATCACAGGGAGAGAGGTCTGGACTGTATGGAGGGTGGCCGAGAACCTCCCATTTGAATTGACTGTGTTGGCCGTATGAGGTCGTGCATTGTCGTGGAGCGACCACGGCGGCTATGGCGTTCACTGTCACTCGGCGGTCCTGGGTAATGAGTGCATCAACCAGCTGGATGTTGTCATCGGTATTGCAGGGGGGCGCCCCATACCGGGCATCATCGGCTAACGACACCCGTCCTTCCCTGGAGCGCTTGTGCCACGCCTTGACCCTTGCAAGGGACATGCAGTGCTCGCCGTACACTTGTGACATTCCCCCTACTCCTTCCTCTGTCAGAAACCGAACAACACCTCTTTGCTCTTCGGTTGACACCTCCATGTCACTGTTTGCAATGCGACTGGCAGCGTTTGACGATTGATGCATGCTGCTGCTCACTTTGAATCGTCAGGTGACGTGCACGCGTGACCTCTAGCGACGGGCTGTGACCTTTCACATTCTGGTCGGAACCACACCTCGTTACACACGCCAAGATTAGCCAATGTCGTTACCGGTTTGCGCATTCCAGCCTCCGGCTCGTTACTTTTTGAACGGACCTTATATATCATTGGTAAGAGTACATGTTTTGGGATTATAACCATCCCTTCTTCAGCATCTTAAAAAGTCTTGCAATAGTTTAAAATTTGAAAATACACTTATGTTCCGTCTAGTCAATACTTTAATGTTTATTAACACACTAGGAAATGTTTCAAGTCATAATATTTTGTTTGAAAATCTGCCCCTTCATCAGCTAGTACAATTATTGGCCAGTTATTGTGACATTAACATTGATGAAAAATGGATGATGTGCATGAAATGCGATGAAAACATATATGATTGTTGCACTTGCATGTTATAAAAACTTATGATTACAAAGAAACCCAAAACACTGGAAGTACACTTAATTTTCATCAGCAAACAGTCAATCACTGGGGGAAAAAAACGCTCTAGTCTATGAAACTGCAGTTGTTAAGTTGATACTCATGACAAGAAATATTGGACTGCAGTCCAATCGAGGCAGTTAGACGCAGATATGAACAAAAGGAATATTAATTAGGGAAAATGTGTGATTAAGTTTCCAAAATATGTTTTTAAATTTGTATCATATTTTTGTCCCCCAGTTACTCGAAATATAGTTGAAACATCCAGCTGCTTGAATAATCCATAATCCTGTCTAAAGTACAAATGTTCCCGCTTAATAGGCCGGGCATTGTCTCAGTTTTTGAATCAGGCAATACTTACTGCAAATGCGCGATACGAAATAATGTTTTCGAATTGCATTCTAAAGAGCAGAAGAAAAGGTCACTTCAAAAACGTTCATAGCACTCTGTCTACACCACTCACAAGTTTCGCAGACCACTGTAATTTCAAGTAAAATTTCCTGTCAAGGTAATGACTATTGGAGGCTTTAATGAGAAATGCTACTACAATACAATGAAGGGTGCATTCACAAAATACAGAAGCAAATTACTGGAATTGCCTAGGGTCGAAAACATGGGCAGCAGTCATCTAAGGAGTGTAACATACCAACAAATATAGGAAATATGTTCTTATTAATAAATTCACCAAATATGTATTTATTTATAAACACGGCAAAAATATGTAAATAAGTAAGACGTATTTAGTTAAATAAAAACATATTTAAACACATAACTATCCGGCCCTTACTTTTAACTAACTAATACATGTAATTTTTTCCTGGAGTGTGTTTACATATTTATAACTTGTTCCCCGCCCAATTCATTGGGCACAATCGTGTTGACCGACTGGAAAACTGGAAAAGACAATTTGTATAGGCAACACTGAAAAGAATGGCTTCAAATCTCTACAATTAGTAAAGGGACTAAGGCCTTACTCTTTGTTGATGACATGGTGATATGGGGGGACGAATATTTGAAGTCCAAGAACAAATTAATGTTTGAAACCGGGAGATAGAAGAGCATGGAATGAAAATCAGTTTGGAGAAAAGCCAGATGGTAGTCATGACGAGAAATATGCGCGAGAGGTAGGGGGAATTTTGCAGTAGATTGAAAACCATTAATAATAATATAGTATGGCCTAGGATGCCGGGTGCAAGCTTTGTTATTTGACACCCAGGGGGTAGCTTGCATGTCGCATTTCATTGTTCCTTGAAGCACTATGAAAGTCAAGGAGGTTAGATATCTAATCCTTGACACTATAGCGCTATCTAGTAGAGAAATGGGGAACTTCGTGTTTGCGGAAAACCCCGAGATTAATTTTGCCATTATGAACACGGCCTATTGTATTCAAATGGGTTCTTTAACATGCCAACATCGTAAGACATGCGTGTCGTCATTTTTGCAGCCTTTCAATAATCGCTTACCACGGTCAGGAGCGAACCTGCAAGCTTGGGGTTGGTAGTCCAACACGTTAACCACTCACCCACCATGGCAAGCTATTGAAAACCATTAGAAGTTGTGAAAAGCTTCAAATACTTAGGGAGAGTCCTCACAGATGATGGAAAGATAAGTGAATATATTGGTAAGACGATCCAACAAGCAAATGGGTTTTACTAGAGTGTGAGGTGTCGGGTGTGGAACCAGGAATCTCCCTATCTTGTATTCAACATATTAAGCACCTATATTGACGTATGCAGCAGGCACGTGGACAACAACTAAACAGGATGAAAGTAGAATCCAGGCAGCAGAGATGAAGTTCCTTAGAGGTATAATTGGAAAGACTCGCAGAGACAAAGTCAGAAACAATTGGGGAAAGAACAGGATTCTCTAAGTTATAAGACAAGATTGAGATCGGTAAATTAAAATGGTATGGACATATGATGCGAATGGGATTATTTACCAAGAAAATCCCCGGAAGACGACAGAGGGGAAGGCCGAGGATGAGCTGGATGGATGCAGTGAGGGAGAGCATTGAGAAAAGGGGAGTAAAAGTGGAAGATATACTGGAAGAAGGACGAGAGTGGGGAGATAGAAAAGTAAGGAGGTCCTTGATTCACTGTCCGACCCAGATCACTGCAACCAGGAAATGACAAAGAAGACAGCAGAAGTCTCCCAAAATTAAATAAACAAAAAATAAAATAAATTTAATAATAATTATAGTTCAGCCTCCATGGCTTAGGTGGCAGCACACCGGCCTCTCACCGCTGGGTCCGTGGTTCAAATCCCGGTCACTCCATGTGAGATCTGTGCTGGACAAAACGGAGGCAGACAGGTTTTTCTCCGGGTACTCCAGTTTTCCCTGTCAAAATTTCTTTTCAACAACATTCTCCACTATCATTTCATTTCATCTGTCATTCATTATTAATCATTGCCTCAGAGGACTGCGACAGGCTTTGGCAGCCGCCACAGTTCATATCCTCGCTGCTAGATATGGGGGCTTCATTTATTCCATTCATGACCCGGTCGGTTGACTGGAAGCACCCTGTGGATTTTCAATAATTATAATTCCAACTCATAAAACAACAAGTTCTTCAAGTCATATAATACTTGAGAATTTAGATTACTGGTCCTAACCTACTCTTTCCTGTAAAGCAGACGACGTGATCAACAGCCATTAAACTCGTGAATAAAACAGGATTCTCAGACTTCCTTTTCTTTTTTTGTTTCAGACAAGACAATCTGGTTCCTTGAAGAAACTGGAGGATGGTTAAGCAGCCCTCCATTCAACACAAGCAAACCATCTGCATGCCTGTCTTTCATCTACTACATGGACAATGACTGTGAATGCACTCTGGAGGTCTATGCTAAAATCAATAATGAGCTACAGCAGCTGCTGGAGATCATTCACGGCGGGAACAGCTCCAAGGTGAGTGAAGAATATCAGCTCTAGCTCCGTGTATCCCGAGTTGTGTTCCAAGAGGTGTGTATGATATCGCAACTTCTCAGTCAGTCAGCACAATATAGCTTCCGTGCCGTAGTTGGCAACATGCTGAGCTTCTATGCCCAAGATCGCGGGTTCGAACCAGGCCAAAGTCGTCAGAATTTTTAAGAGCGTTAAAATCCTTCAGTATGCCTTCCTTCGGAGGGGAAGTAAAGCAGGCGGTCCCATGTCATAGATTTATGGCATATAAAGGAACCTTCCACTAATTAAACTTGTGTGAAGCTAAATTTGCAGGTTAGATTTCGTTGAAACGCTCTATCAAAGTTCCAACGTTCAGCACTAGGTGTCAGTGACATCTGGTAGCGAAAGTTGGAACTACTTGAAATTGAACGGAACTTGTAGCTCACCCTAAGGGTGTCCGCATAGAAGCACCTACAGCCTCTGGCGAGCCGAAATAAATCATCATCATCTTGCACAGTTTCCAGCCACTGGCCGGGTCTGTTTGGAACACAAGCCTCTCCAACGTCTTCTGTCTTTCCACCATCTCTCAGCCTCCACCCTTGTCCAGTCTTCTCCTCTCTTCTTCACGCTTTCTTCCACCCCCTTCAGCCACCTGTCTCTCGGTCTCTTTCCTTTCGTCCTGGGTATCCTCTTCTCCTCCATTCGTTTTACATGTCCATACCATCTAAGTCTAGATTTCTCTATACCATCCTGTAGTGGTTCCTCCTTCATTAATTCTCTGGTCTTCTCATATCTTATTCTATCCATCTTTGTAGCTCCGATACTGCTTCTCAAGAACCTCATCTCACTGGCCTGTATTTTGCTCTTTTCCCTTCCTTTTATAACTCAGGTCTCCGATGCATAAGTCAGGATAGGGACATAGTATGTCCGATATATGATCCTTTTTGCTGTTCTGAGGGACATCCTTGCTCCATAACATGCTTCTCACACTCCTCCAGAATGCTTCTGCTGGTCTCTCCCGCTCATTTATTTCTCTGTCGTTTCTTCCATTATCTTGTATCAGGCTTCCCAGATACTTGAAACTCTCCACTTTCTTCAGCTGTTCCCCACCAATTGTTATTCCCATTGTGGTTCTTTCCTTCTTCCTTGTTGTGATCACCATCTCACTCTTATTTATGCTAAATTTCATCCCATATCCTTGTATTATTCCTTCCCACACGTCCAACTGCTCCTGTACTTCCTCCTACTTGTTTCCCCATATCATCAAATCATCTGCAAACACCATTGCTTTCATCTTTTCTTCCCCAATTTCTCGTGCCACTCGGGTCATTATGTCATCCATCACCACAATGTAAAGTAACGGTGACAGTGCACTTCCTTGTTTCAGGCTGTTTCTCTGTTCCAACCAGTCCGATCTCTCTCCTCCCACTTTCACACAGCTCACGCTTCCCTTGTACATCTCCTTTATCCTCCGTATAGTCCATTTTTCTACTCCTCTCTCCTCCAGGGACTTCCATTCTTTGTTTCTGCATACACTGTCATATGCTTTCTCAATGTCCAGGAAGGCCATCAGTAGATCTGCTCCATACTCATAGTGCTGTTCTTGTAACTGCCTTACAGCAAAAATCAAATCCACTGTGGACCTTCCTGCTCTGAAGCCATGTTGTTCTTCCCTCACCCTCCCTCTATCCTTGTCCTAATTCTCTTTTCCAAAGTTTCTCAAACATCTTTGCACAATGACTCATCAATGTTATTCCCCGATAGTTTCTGCAATCTGTTCTACTACCTTTCTTGAAGATCGGGACAATTATTCCCTTTTTCCATTCCTCAGGGGTCTTCCTTTCCTTCCATGCTGTCTTCATCACTCGGTACAACCATTGTATTCCCACCTCTCCTGCTGCTCTCACCATCTCCACACTCCACTCATCCACACCCGGTGCCTTCCCTCCTTTCTTCTACCTCACTGCATCTTCCACTTCTTTCCATGTTAAGTCCTTTTCTGTTTAAAGTCCATCTTCCTCTTCCCCAATTTCTTCCTCCTCGCCGTGGTTTCCATTTGGGTTCAGAAGTTCTTCAAAATATTCTTTCCACATTTTCTTCAGTTCTTCCCTATTTTCTATCTCTTGTCCCCTTTTGTTCACCATTCTAACATAATCCGTCAGATTCTTCCGCGTCTTATTTTTTACCATTCCATACAGGACCTTTTCTGTACCTTCACTATCCTCCTTCATCATCTTTGACCACTCTTCCATCCACTTTCTTCTCTCCTCAGCCACTACTCTCTTTGCCACCTCCTTTCTTTCCTAGTACTCTTCCCTTGTCTCTACCATCCTATTTTGATACCACCTCCTAAAGGCTCTATTCTTTTCCCTTACTATATCTGTTGTCTTCTCATTCCACCATGGTGTTTCCTTCCACCTCTTCTTACTACCTGCTCTCTTACATACTGCTTCTTCTGCACCTACTAGTGTCTTCTTAAATCTAGTCCATTCCTCTTCGACCCCTCTTTCTTCATCTGTTGGAATTCCTTCCTTTACCATTTTGAGGTACTCGACCCTTCTCTCTCCTTCTTTCCTCTTCGACCCCTCTTTCTTCATCTGTTGGAATTCCTTCCTTTACCATTTTGAGGTACTCTACCCTTCTATCTCCTTCTTTCAGTTTCCATATCCTTGTACGTCTTTCCTGGTTGTCAGTCCCTTTCTTCTCCTTAATCCCTCTCAGGTTCATTACAAGCAATCGATGGTCGCTATCCAAATCCTCCGATGGTATTACCTTGATATCTGTGATGTTCTTATTCAATTCTCTGTGATACAGTATATAGTCGACCACCGACTTCTTGGTGAAGTCATCACTGTACCATGTGATTGTGTGGCTCTCTCTTTTCTTGAACTAGGAGTTCCCAACTAGCATGTTGTTCCTTTAACAGAAGTCCAACAGTGCGAAACATGTATCATGTATAATTTAGGGTAAAAACGGAAACTAATGTATGAATAGTGGAACCATTTGACTCAAAATACCAAAACACATTAAGATAAAATGAACATAATAATACCGTATCAACTTTGTAACGTTTGCCATGGTGGGTGAGTGGTCAACGTGTCGGTCTACTAACCCCAAGCCTGCAGGTTCGCTCCTGGCCGTGGTAAGTGATTTTTGAGAGGCGGAAAAAATTACGACATCATGTCATACGATGTTGGCATGTCAAAGAACCGATTTGAATTCAGTAGGCCGTGTTCATAATGGCAAAATTAATCTCGGGAGTTTCCGCCAACACTAAGTTCCTCATTTCTCTACTAGAAAGCGCTATAGTGTTCAAGGAGCTTAGATATCTAACCTCCTTGACTTTCATAGTGCTTCAAGGAACAACAAAATTCGACATGCAAGCTACTCTTTGGGTGTCAAATAACAACGCTTGCACCCGGCACCGAGGCCATATGATATTATTATTATTAACTTTGCAACACCCTTATTCAGTATTTCTATTGTGGGGGGTTGTTGCTTTGTGTATTTCTCAACTCTAGAAGGCAAGGGTTCGCGGATTAGTTTGGAAGAGAGAGGGTGTTATTACTGGGAAAACTAATTTATATCAATCCGCCTATTCAATAACATGACGAGAGAGAGGGTGTGTGAATAGATAAATCATTATCCTGAATTGAATTTTAAATGCAACTTTTTATATAATATTGAATGAACTGGGACAAGTTATCTTAGTGTTTTTTAATGTTTTTAATTCTGTTTTTGAATTTACTTATACAGAGAGTTTGTTTTATATGCGACGGGGACCCTCGCTTGTCCGCTCGCCCGCGTTTCGCGTCTGTCTCCCGCCAGGCAATTTGCCGTTATGCGGCGCTCGCGCGGCACCTAGTTATTGAGTATAGGAATGTGTACTTAAATTTGTACTTCAATGTGATCCTTGACCAATTTTTTGACGAACTGACTTACGGAGAGCGATTGTCAACTTATTTTCAACAAGATTCTGCCACTGCTCACACTGCCGCATCATCCGTGACAGAATTGCGTCGCATTTTCGGTACGAGGATTATAAGTCGGAATGTGTGGCCCCCGCGAATCCCAGACTTATCACCATGTGACTTTTATTTGTGGGGGACGCTTATAAATAGAGTGTATGCAAGAAACTCTCACACTATAAATGAGCTTAAAGGCTATATTACAGCTGAAATAAGTCAATCGGTGCTGAGGATCTTCAGAAAGTAATGATAATTTCATAAAGAGGTGCCAGCGATGTGTAGCAGTGAATGGCGAACATTTTCAGCACCAGCTGTGAACTAGATAAGTACAAATTCCTATACTCAATGACTCAGTGCCGCATGACGGCAAACTGCGTGGCGGGAGACAGGCTCGCGCCGCGGGCTAGCGAGGGTCTCCGATACATACTAACTGGACTCTCTGTATCATGGGGCGTGGTGGCTCAGTGGTCTAGCTGTATGCCTCTCACCAAGGCGGTCCGGGTTCGATTCCCGGTCAATGCATGTGAGATTTTCGAAGTGAAATGCCATGTCCTGTGGTTCGGATTCCACGTAAAAAGGAGGTCCCGTGGCTCATGATCTCAAGATTAACGGTCACGTTAAACTACAAGCTTCCCTTCCTTTCCTTTTTTTCTCTGTATCATTGGGCCTGTCACTTTGTAAGCTGATGAAGAGATCATTTTATGTAGGATCTAGAAACATGTACTTGTAATTATAAAATATGTGATCTATTGTAACCAAACTTTTGTAGTAGGTTACAGAGATTGCTTTTAGTTCTTAGCTTTTTTTTTTTTGTTGGTATTTAGTTATTTTTATTTTCATCTGGTTGCCAGCCATGGCCACTTATTGGTAGGCCACTACAGAGAATCTTATGTGTTCTGTGCCTTGAGATTCTTTGCTGGTGGGCAGCCAGTGGGTGGACCAGGTGGCTTTGACTAATTGGCAAAGGTTCCTTGATCTTAGGGCAAGGTTGCCATGGAATATTGTTGAGAATTGCCATGCAGAATTGCTTGTTGGTTTCATCACAGTATAGATACCAATACAGTATGGACACTTCGGCAAAACCGGAAGAACGGATTTTCAAAAAAACAATTGATAAGGGGGAGCACCAATACACCTGTAAGCCGCTAGGTAGCACCACTTATGGACAAACACATGATAAACAGCTGATTGATGAATGTATATTTTATGTAATTTATATAACTCTATTTCAACACACTAGCTCTCATTATAATCAGATATTTTAAGAAAATAAATAACAAGAAAATAGAAAGTGTTAATACTACTGTGTTTTAATTTTAAGAAGTGTGGAATTTAATGTTTACCACCACATTCCTCCAGTCCTGTGGTGTCGCATTGTGATTGCATCGTAACGATGAAAGGTTATGATATGTTTTTAATGATTAAATTAACACACGATATATTGAAAAGTGTGGGGGAAATGTGGATTTTGTTTCTTAAACTTTTGTAGTCTGAGATAATGCAATTCAAGTTTACTACAGTAACTGTAAATAAGTATTAATTTTTAATGTTCTTAGCTTCCTAACTTAAATACCCGGGAATTTATTTAGTCAATAAAAAAGTCATTTTGATGGGTGGGGACAGCCTTATTATGCAGTGTTATTTTCACATTTCATGATATGCCTAGGCTACTTCTTACTCCTCATTTCTTAGCCTACTCACACTTCCGTTCATTATCTTGTGTTCCAAGAAGAATTCAATACCGGTACTGTAAGTCATGTGCTAAGGAATCTCTTTTCATTACCGGTACCTTTATTAGTTCCACGTCTTTGTGTGGCTATTATAGGAGCAACAAGTAGCTTTCAGATTCTACAAATAGACTATACATTTACTGGTAGATTGTTTTGTTTAGCCTACAGATGGCCTAAAAATAAGTAAAGTAAAGCTGAAATACAAGCTCAGGGCTTACAGTAAGTAAACCAGCCAACCACCCTTCGTACAGAGGCCTGCTTCTTTAATCCTAGAAGCCAAGGTCACACCCAGATCTCCATTCGGAGATCCTAAAGTCATCATATTATAGTTTTGGACTGGGTTTTGATTCTTGGTTAATGCATGTTAGAATTTCAGAGTTGCATCCAGTGGTTCAAATTCCAAATATAAAAAAAGAAAGGTTCTGTGGCTTACGATCACGAGAGCCACGCGAAGCTACAAGTTTGCTTTGCTTTCTGTCGCTAGTGAATGTAATAAAGTAATATAACTGGTAAATAACACTAAGTGCAATGGTGTCGCCAATCAATCAAGTAAAACGCTCAGTCCTAAACTTGCTCTAACCATAGCTTAACACCAATCAGACCTAACTTTGACCTCGTCACGACTAATAAGTTGCCATCTATCCGCACCGCACTTTTTACTTGTCAGTGGTATGTCAACTCCTTATTCTTCCCATTCTGCAGAAATGGAGATAATGTAGGATGAGTTTTCCATGCGATGGGTGGTTTTTACACCTGGATGAGAGAAGTGTTAGGCTCATAATGCTGTGTGGCTTTTGGAGAGGCCAGGGGCAGATCTTTCCAGTTGGTACCTGTAAGCGACATGTACATCATAGTGGAATTAATACTGGTCATTAGGGGGCCTAACTATATGCCATAGCTTCAGTTACTAGGCCTACGTCAAGAGTTAACAAAGGGCTATCGTGGTGTAATCAGTTCACACTCTGCGCAGAGTGCTGGGATTCAGTGTAACAGCAGTCTTATTTTAAACACTAAAGTTTCAAAGTACTGTATGTATAATTTTATTAATGCAGCCAATGGCCATGTACTTTTCTTTTCAGGACGGGTCAGGGAAGGGATATAGCAGGGAAATTGGCCGTGGATTTATTGAAAGGAACCTTCCCGGCATTTGCCTGGTAGTGAAAATGGTAAACCACGAACACCATTTTCAGGACGGTAGAGGTGGGATTCGAACTCACGCTCTCCCGATGCCAGCGAGGCACGAGGTAGCACATTAGCGCTCTCGGCCACCAAGGCAGGTTCAAAGTATGTATGCCTCATGGTAAGCTACACACATCAAAAACAGTTTTGCATCACCTCGGTTCCAAGAGTTCCGGAACCGTTAAATACAAAGGGAATAGAGATCAACACAAACAACATTTCAGCTCGTTTTATTGCTCATGAGACCCACACATTGCATGTTGTACCATCATACAGCTAGACTTTCAGCATTTGTGGTCCAGATTGCAGTACACACCACTACCTCTAATACCCAGTAGCACGTCCTCTTGCATTGATGCATGCCTGTATTCGCCGTGGCATACTATCCACAAGTTCATCAAGACACTGTTGGTCCAAATTGTCCCACTCCTCAACGACAATTCGGCGTAAATCTCTCAGAGTGGTTGGTGGGTCAAGACGTCCATAAACAGCCCTTTTCAACATATCCCAGGCATGTTCGATAGGGTTCATGTCTGGCGAACATGCTGGCCACTGTAGTCGAGCGATGTCGTTATCTTGAAGGAACGCATTCACAAGATGTGCACGATGAGGTCGAGAATTGTCGTCCATGAAGACAAATGCCTCTCCAATATTCTGCCGATATGGTTGCACTATGGGTCGGAGGAGGTCATTCAGGTATCGTAAAGCCGTTTCGGAGCCTTCCATGACCACCAGTGGCGTACGTCGGCCCCACATAATGCCACCCCAAAACATCAGGGAACCACCACCTTGCTGCACTCGCTGGACAGTGTGTCTAAGACGTTCAGCCTGACCAGGGTGCCTCCAAACACGTCTCCGACGATTGTCTGGTTGAAGGCATATGCGACACTCATCGGTGAAGAGAACGTGATGCCAATTCCGTGGGGTCCATTCAGCATGTTGTTGGGCCCATCTGTACCGCGCTGCATGGTGTCGGGGTTACAAAGCTGGACCTCGCCATGGACGTCGGGAGTGAAGTTGCGCATCATGCAGCCTATTGCGCACAGTTTGAGTTGAAACACGACGTCCTGTGGCTGAACGAAACTCATTATTCAACATGGTGGCATTGCTGTCAGGGTTCCTCCGAGCGGCAATCCGTAAGTAGCGGTCATCCACTACAGTAGTAGCCCTTGGGCGGCCTGAGCGAGGCCTGTCATCGACAGTTCCTGTATCTCTGTACCTCCTCCATGTCCGAACAACATCGCTTTGGTTCACTCTGAGACGCCTGGAAACTTCCCTTGTTGAGAGCCCTTCTTGACACAAAGTAACAATGCGGACGCGATCGAACTGCGGTATTGACCTTCTAGGCATGGTAGAACTACAGACAACATGAGCAGCGTACCTTCGTCCTGGTGGAATGACTGGAACTGATCGGCTGTCGTACCCCCTCCGTCTAATAGGCCCTGCTCATGCATGGTTGTTTACATCTTTGAGCAGTTTTAGTGACATCTATGAACAGTCAAAGGGACTGTATCTTGGATACAATATACACAGTCAACGTCTATATGCCGGAGATCTGGGAACCGAGGTGATGCAAAACTTTTTTTGATGTGTGTATAATCTGGAGTCATTTATATAACCATATTTTTTGACATACCGGTACTGTATATATATATTATTATAGTTCCAATTAGGACCTCTTTGGTCTATGACCCGTGTACTTGTGTGTGCATGGTATTTGATAATCAGTGTTGTGGTGAATGTAATGTAATTGTTGTTTTAAGGTGCGGAACTTCGAGGTCATCTGCCCCTAGAGTGTTGTGGTGACTAGCAGTGTTTGTAACTTGAACAGTACTCAAAAAAAGGTTTTGCATATTGCAATTTAGTGTTTTGCTATGTGTACTATCCTACCAGCGAATTGTTACCGGTGGCGGAAATCGGAACTAATGCGCTCCGCCCAGCCACACGCCTGCGATAGTCGTGCAGTTGTTGCCAGCGAAACCTCATCGCATGTCATTTGTGTGCATGATTCGTGCTGGGTCGTGCGCTGTGCTGTGTGTTCTCATTGTACGACTGTGCATGCGTTCCCCCTCTTGCCCAGCAACCACTCGCGGCAGCCATAACGAGGCGAGCTGACGTAATGTATACACAACAGCCCCACTCCACGTCTAGTGGTAACAATTCCCTGGTAAGGTAGTATGTAATGACATACAAAGAAAAACAACACACAATATGCTGTGCAAAAGAGACAAACACTTAAAGCATAACAAAAGTGGCAATCTTTTTCATGTTGGGGCATATCAATACCATGTATGGCCACCACGAGCCCTAATGCATGCTTGCCAACAAAGAGGCATACCGTACTGAGAACCAAGGAACCAACCTGGTTTGGGGCAGATTATCCCACTCTTGGAAAGCAGCTTCAATCAGTTGCTGAATGTTTGTTTGTTTGTTTGTTAGTTAGAGGATTGGGACAGTGCGAAACTGCACTCTTATCTTTTCCCATGCATGTTCGATACTGTTCATGTCCGCAGAATATGCAGGCCACTCCATTCTCCGTATGCCTTGCATCTGAAGGAACTGTTTGACCACCCTAGCTCGATGGGCATTATCGTCCACTAGTGTAAAGCCCTCGCCCATTGTGGCAGCGAATCCTGTAACGACAGGTTTGAGGATGTTGTCTCTGTATACCAGACCGGTCATGTTACCGTGGATAGGAATTAGAGGCGTACGTCGACCAAACATGATCCCACCACAAAACATGACTGAATTTCCTTGCTGTTGGAGGCGTTCCTGGATGAAGAGTTTGTGAAATCTCTCACCCACCCGTTGCCACGCTCGTATGCTCCTGTTGTATGGGTTTCTTCTCACGCCCAAGTACACAGGGCTGACGACCATGATGTACAACCTCCTACATGTAACAACAAGCATTGGCATAGCCACCTGGCTATAGCTTCATGAGACAGTGACGGCAGAGAATTCCAATCTTCGTGCTCCAATAGAGGAACAGTTTGACTGAAATGAAAATCCACAGCCTGCTTCCAGTCTCCGACCGTGTCAGGAATGGAATGAATGAAGCCCCCATCTAGCGGCGAGGATATGAACTGTGCCGGCTGCCGAGGCCTGACGCACTCCTCTGGGGCAATGATTAAATGCATGACAGATGAAATGAAATGATACAGGAGAGTGTTGCTGGAATGAAATATTGACAAGGAAAACCGGAGTACCCGGAGAAAAACCTGTCTGCCTCCTTTTTGTCCAGCACAGATCTCACATGGAGTGACCGGGATTTGAACCACGGACCCAACAGTTTGACTATGGTATGATAATGCACCGGATGTTACAGCCATTCCAATAGACCAAGAGGCACTAAGGAGCAATCTGGCCACCATGTTAGACAACTTCTGTACATCGACTGCAATCTGTTGTTTCATTTCAGGGGCCTGGACATCGTGGTCATTTAGCCCCGTGTACTTGGGCGAGTGTGGAATTTTGACTGATAACCTGTGTTATTGTGATGCCTGTCTTAGTATGTGTATTTGCAATTCCGGTGAGGATTGGTAAGGAGGCGGCATTGGCTTTAACTTAGGAACCATCACAGCATTTGCCTGCAGTAGAAGTGGGAAATCTCGGAAGACCACTTCCAAGATGGCTGAGGTGGGAATCAAACCCTCCTCTTCTCAGTTGTGCCTCACGAGACTGAGTGTGCCCTGTTGCAGCCCTCAGACCAGAATTACATTTCGTGGCAGAGCCGGGAATCAAACCCAGACCTCTGGGGCAACAGCCAATAATGGTAGTCACTACGCCACAAGGTGGTCCATGACTGCAACCTGGATCTGCTGTAAATATTCTCAGAATTACCCAGTAACTTTACACATAGTATGGATAGTTACTGTTGTTTAAGGGGCGGAACAGCAAGGTCATCTGTCCCTCTTAACACAAAATAATACAAATTTTAGTTGAATTAAAATTTATAGGTGGATGCCTAATATTAATAAAACAAACAAAAATAATATGTATGGAATAAAAATTCAGAAAAGAAAAAGTTCTTTGAGCAAATGCACATACAGGTACAGTATTTTTCTCACCAAGATACGATGAACTATATTATTAGTAGGGCCATGATTCTTATGCTAGATATGTTTACGTAACAGTAATAATGTGTGAGTCCTCCAGAGAGACTCGTGCGGGTATTTTTAAAGATAACACCCATATACTGTACATTCTAAGAAGACTATTGAAACCGTAGTCTCCGAACTACCATTAAAACGAAACAAACAAACCCCGTGGCACTACAGTCCATGAAGGGCCTAGGCCTACCAAGCGATTGCCACCCAGCCATTTGGCCTGCAGATTATGTGGTGACGCGTGGTGAGCGCCTCGGGTCCCCTCGGCCGTTAATCTTGGTCTCCATGAGCGTGGCGCTGCCTCATTGTCAGACAGCTATTCAATTGTCCTTGCGAGGCTGTGTACACCCAGTTCCAGCCCTCACGCCGGTTTCTGAAATCCCTGACGGAGCCTGGAATCGAACCCGTGGTCTCCTGGTGCGAGGCAGGCGTGCTACCCCAACACCACCCGAGCTATATTACTCCATTTAATTGGGCATGCAAAATAATTTGATCATGGAATGTTTGGTGCATGGAGCATTCTGGGAGGGGGGATGGGGAATTAGAAACCATAGAAATTCACTTCTATTATGACCAAGAGGTGGATTAGAATCCATCCCTTTTCACTTCGATCACCTCGTGGTGTAGCAACTAGCATTCTGGTCTGAGGGCTGGAACGGGGTACACTCAGCTTTGTGAGGCAAAACTGAGAAGAGGTGATTTTGATTCCAATCTCGGCCATCTTGTAAGTGGTTTTCCTTGGTTTCCCACTTCTACTGCAGGTAAATGCCGAGACGGTAGGCTACCCTAACGTAAGGCCATAGTCGTCTCCTTCCCTATCCTCACCTAAAATTATAAATGCACACACTAATTCAGCCATCACAATAAGGCAGTTTATGAGACAAATGATACACACATCCAAGTACACATGACTACAGGCCAAAATTTAAATTCTCCTTGGCAAAACCAGGATTCAAAACTGGGCCAACCAGTTAGAAGGCAGCTATGCTTACTTCTAGACCATGGCAGTAGCTGTGGAAACAATGGGATTATATGTTTGGCTATTTTTATTTCTTGGATGTGAATATTTCTTTTATCCCCTTACTTCACTCCCAAAGTCTTTTTCATACTAATTGACAGTGTCATGGAGCCCTTTCATTCTAGAGAAAAGGATCATCCATGCAGCCTCAACGTTGATGGAAAGTAGAAGAGGCTAAGAAAGGAATGGGGAAGTGACTGTGGTCAATGGGAAAGCCACCATCTCAGCATTTTGAGATGAGAAACAAGGAAGCTAACTTGAAATGACAGGTGAATGGACATGAACCAACTTATTTCACAAACCAGGTCTTCAGTGTGGTGATGTGATTTGCAGTTAATGTTGTACAACATCCTTAGGTCTCAAACCCCAATCCTTCCATTTTCTAACGGGATGGGATAACCCAGAACTAATGGATCGTTGCACCTGTCTAAAATCATGGAGGATTATGATAAGTCCTTTGGCTGTCCAACAATAAAATTGTAAGTTATTTTGATTTAGAAGTTATTGCTTTATGAGATTACTTCCAAATCCTTTGTTGTAATGCAATAAACAAACATTCCTGATATCGCCATGATCTCAGATCACTGATTTGATTTCTGATAGAGAGAGTCAGTTTTTGAAATATTGAATTAATGAACTGCTTCAGACCTGTCTATCACATTTGTTGACAACAAGACAAAAATATAGCTATCAATCACAGAAGCTGCAGATTATCTGACATGAATTCTAGTTTCTCTACTAAAACAATATGTTGGTTTTTGGTGTAAAGATTTGCCTAGGTAGCTCCACTCAAAAATTGCACATTACTTTTCGTAGTAGGTAGCTAAAACCTTGCAGGTATAGTATTATTAAATTTATTTCGTGTTAGACCAACTTAAATGTTACAGTATTTAGGAAGTTAAATTTGTTCCTCAATGACAATGCCAGAGCATTAAAAATCACTATTGAGAAAACCTCTTTATGATTAAACACTCGCTACCATATTTTATATACTGTGGGCTTCTAGGCCAAGCCACTTCAGGATATAGTCACAAAATTGGTGAGATTCACCTCTGAAAATTGAAAACAGGAAAAAATAATGTTTCTTAAAAAAAAAAAAGTCAAATGTTTCCATGAAAATATATCAGAATACCCAAACATTTACAGAAAAATATGCCTGTTTGAGTTGGAATGTTTAGGCTTTCATGGCCAGAAAATAAATTACTGCAAATTCTTCTAGGTACGGTACTATGGATATGATGGGGCACAGACATGACATAATACCTAGAAGAATTCACTGTAATATTTGTACGAGTTGTTTCTACATAAACCATGTAAACAAGTAAGTAATACTGTAATGCAGAAAAAATGTGCGATTGCAAGCAGAAGTTTGTTCTTGACACTTTTCATTCTCTCTGTGGAGTTACTTCAGGAAGAATATAGTGGTCGTAACCAGATGTGGCTGGTTGAACAATATAGGGGAAATCTGCTGGGACCTTTCCTTTTAATAGGTCACAGGCTTTTCCAGTACCTTGCCCAGTTTCATTCATCTCTAATTAACTCTGATGAGTATAATATTTCTTGAATTGTAATCTTCTGTAAATCTTTCTGCCTAATCAACCCTTAAATGAATAAATAATGTGCAAATAGTAGGACATGTTCTGGATATTAATTACATCCTTCATCAGCCATTACAATTTTAGTATGTCATTATAAAGACACACCACTCAGTCCTTCACACATCCTTAGAAAGAAAGGAGACAACTTTTCCTAGCATCACTTCACAATCCATACGATTCCTGACCCCCACATAAATATGAATAATCAAGGGTAGAAATTAAAATTGATGCACATTCTGAAATTTATACCGTACCACATACTATGACAAGTGTAGCAAGCACAATGCCTATGTAACATTGACATAGAGGTACTGGTACTGGATACTTGTGATAAACATTTATACCAAATTCTACACCTTTAGCTTGTATCACATGAAACCTTGGCCATGTTTACAGCTAGTATTAAACAGATTATTTCTGCAATGATGAGAATCAAGTCCTTACCCAACAATAGAATAGGATGTGAGGTGCAACTTGACATTATCTGAGGAATTTCCGACATCCCTGAACAGGTTTGAACAATGTGGCTTAATGTAAACATTGAAATCTGTTGCTATGACTTAAGATAACTGTAAATTTTAAAACCATTGAGCTTTAAAATGGTATATGAAACTCAAATTTATGAAAATGTTTGGATAGGCAGTAGGCTATTTTCATGTAGATTTATATAGCCTATATTTATGACCAATACATTACATTTTCGCGAGACCACCTCGTGGTGCAGCAGATAGCTTTCTTGGCTGTCACCCCCATAGGTCTGGGTTTGACTCCTGGCTTTGCCAAGAAATTTTTATTCTGGCCTTAGGGCTGGAATGGGGTACAGTCAGCCTCGTGAGGCAAAACTGAGAAGAGGAGGGTTCAATTCCCACCTCGGCCATCCTGGAAGTGGTTTCCCTACTCAAGGCAAATGCTGGGATGGTGGTTAACTTAAGGACACAGCCACCTCCTTCCCAATCCTATCCCCAATTTACAAATACACACACAGCCACCACAGTAACACAGGTTATCACACAATATGCCCACCCAATTTCTCAATTCCCGAGTGATAGTGTACGGCTTGTTGACACCCAGAGTTTGGTGTTACATCTCCTCACTTATGCAAGGCTCCACTCTTGTATGATTATTATGTATTCATTTGCAAATAACATGGACCAATACGGTATTGCTTTAGTGGCACCATGTTCTGCATGTGACATAGTGAAGAAAAATCATCCCTAGGATCGTTGCTGAAAGTATAGAAGTATCCAGGAATTTGATTAGTGTGTATCGAAGATACAGTTGTTGTTGCTTATTTTAAGGGCTGAGACATCGTGGTCATATATCCCCGTGTATTTGGGCGTGTGTGGAATCAGAGGGAGGTATCACTTGAGAAGAAATTGGGTGGGCTTATCATTTACATGGATGGGCAAACTTTTAGTGGTCTCACAGAATTAAATAAAATTAAGGGCATTGTGATATGTCTATGAGGTAGGAACACCAAGGTTAACAGCCCTGGTTTTTAAGTCACACAGCCTTAATGCCATGCCGAGAGTAGTGAGGGGGTTGCTAACCTCAATAGTTTGTCTCTGAAAGCAACACTATTTACAATTCTGAGGGACTGGAGTACCTTCAGTCATTTTCAACAATCATGGGATTGTAGCTTTGGGTACACGACAATCCAAACTTCTCCAGAACTCTTCAGGAATAGCACAAAGTCCCATAGGTGAGGGAGCAAATGTTAAATCTGATTTGCATTGTAGCTTGTAATTAAAGCACTTAATTCACTGTAAAGGGCTGCAGCTTAACAAATTACATTTAATAAAACATATCAACTAACTTCAGTCAGGAAACCATTTGCCTCCGAGGCTAAGTGGGGTTAGAAAACGGACACTTTAAAGGAGACAATAGCTTCTCTAGGGTTGAGATTTAATGTTTGTTGGGCATTATTACCTAATCTCAGCCTAGCACTTCCCTCCTTGTGGTTTAAAACACTTCCTTTGAGAAATATATATATTGACGTGTAGATTTGCCACGTATGCCAGTAAATCCTCCTGATTACAGGCCTTTATCCAGTCATTATATCTGGATTAGGAATGAGGAATTTGTGAATTAATGGATAGGTGTTTGAGGGACTGGCATCTCATGGGTATTAAAACCAGAATTATTCGATGAAACGTGTGATATTTGTATTTACCGCTCCAATGCACTAGGAAACCGGAATGCTGTTATGTCCAGTGTGACAAGAGCTGCGCAAAAAATTACAGCACAGATGTTGGTTTCCCACATTTCTGCCATTGGTTAAAATGCAAAATTATATTTCTGAGTTGATTTTAATAATTACAAACAATGTTTTCATCAGACAAATTCGACAGGCCGCACTCAATGAATACGGGTAGACTGCACTCTCGCGGATACTTGGTGAACCGTCGCCGCCGTGCGTGCGTGCGTGCGGTGCTTCCGGAACCGGCCGATTCAAAACCATGACGAAAAAATTACATGATAAAGGCCTGATGTGTCCTTACTGTATTGATATCTATACTGTGGTTTCATGAGAATGGGAATGGATATTGATAGTTGATGTCATGGGGAATGGTGTTGATGATATGCTCTCTGGTCTAGGATTTTTAGTGGTGGATAATGAGTTGTTATGTGCTGTGGTATATTAGTGAGGATTTAAAATAAAATAGATGTTACATCTAGTATTAAGAAGGTTATAGTTGTTGCTGGTGTGATTATGTTCTGTGATATGAATGTGATGGATTGGAATAAATAGATGTGATGTCTTGAAGAATGCTGAGGTAGAAAAATATGTTTTAAGGAAAAGCAAGAAGAAAAGAAGGATCAGAGGAATCGTAAGAGTTGTAAGGCATTTCACCCCCTTATGAAGGTGGTTGTGGATAAGGAACGAGAGATGCAGCTAATGAAAGCATGCTTATATGTAGACAGGCATGGTATTAAAAGCATTGTATATCTGATTTCGTTATGTGCACAAACTCAACCCGACCCCGCAGAAGATTATTATTATTAGAAGCTAGAAAATATACCGTAGTTATATTTATTGCCCAACTGTGGGGCATATTGCTGTTGGTTGACCCCTAACCAAAAAGATATTTAGAAGGATTTATTTCATTGGTAGCCCAACGAGGGGCAAGTATTAGATTTATTTCACTATGATTACATTTTAATAAAAGTATTGACTAGGCGGATCTAGAATTATAAGGATAACTAGCAGTAGTGCCCGGCTTCGCCCGGTGGATTTATTTGTTTTATGGATGATAATGAATACAGTATTACTACAGAACTGGCACATGATACGTAACTAACAGAAAGATATATTTTAAAAAGATATATTTTTGTGGTGGTGGTGGTGGTTGTGGGGGTGATAAGTAGTACAGTATAATGGACGTAACATTCAGGTCAATTTCCCGTAATGATAATTATGAATAGGGAAACAGCTATTTACTAACTACAGCACTGACACATGTAATTTACAAACAAATTTATAAAAAAAATAGAAAGAACAGTAAGTGAAACAAAAGACACTGCCTAGGGCCTATATCTCATTGGCTGTTAGAAATGTAGAGACCAATAGTGTGGTCTTTTGTCGCATAGCGCCGTAGGAAAATAATCAGAACTCTTTGGCAAACTTCGGCTGTCCCGAGCTACCGAGGTAGCAATAGTATCATTTATCGCCACAAAGCGCTTAACGATAAGTTTCAGAATAAATAAAGGTAAATTTGAAAGCACCAACGCTTATTGCAGCTGATAACCTCAATGTACTGCACCAACACCATTGCACTTATACAGAGGCATACTATTTTCATGATGATAACTGTTTAAAGGGACCTAGGAAATCTTTTTGCACTAATTACCCCCCGTGACTGCAATTTATAAACAGCGCAAGATGCAACTATTTTCGCAATTCTGCACCAGAACACTGGTAGGGGTGGCGTGATGCAGCCCGAACTGCCCGTCAACAACAGACTTATTAAAATACTCTTACAGTTACACTACTACGGACATGAATGGTTCTAGGGCCTTAATACGTGGTTTTCAAGTTCATTTTGTCTGTTATTCTAAATGTAGGGAATGGGGAGCGTTGTCCAAAATATCAAGTGAACAGTGTTTCCAGCAGGGTTTCAAAGTGTAAGTATACAAATTGCTGTTCAGATCAGTGAAACGGTATAGATGTTTACCAAAGGGCCTAAATGCAGGGAATGGAGGGGTCTGTCCAAAATTTCATGCAGTCAGTGTTCCAAAGGGTAAGTATACAAATTGCCGTTCAGATCGGTGAAACGGTATAGATGTTTACCAAAGGGCCTAAATGCAGGGAATGGAGGGGTCTGTCCAAAATTTCATGCAGTCAGTGTTACTCGCAGGGTTCCAAAGGGTAAGTATACAAATTGCCGTTCAGATCGGTGAAACGGTATAGATGTGTGCCAAAGGGCCTAAATGCAGGGAATGGAGTGGCCTGTCCGAAATTTCATGTAAACAGTGTTACTCGTAGGGTTCCAAAGGGTAAGTATACAACTTTTGGTTCAGATTGGTGAAAGGGTGTAGATTTGTGCCAAAGGGCCTAAATACAGGGAATGGACTGGTCTGTCATAAATTTCATGTAGGCAGTGTTACTCGCAGGGTTCCAAAGGGTAGGTATACAAATTTTGGTTCAGATCGGTGAAACTGTGTAGATTTGTGCCAAAGGGCCTAAATGCAGGGAATGGACTGGTCTGTCATAAATTTCACATAGACAGTGTTACCATCAGGGTTCCAAAGGGTAAGTATACAAATTTTGGTTCAGATAGGTGAAACGCCAGCGCATGCGGATAGTGCTGTTCGGGAGCACTTGCTCTACCGACTTACTGAACAAAAATCAATCTTGAAGGTCACCTGAGAGGTGTAGCCTAATGCTACATAGCCTAAACTATTCCTCTTGAATCAGGCTATCATATAAAAACAAGAACTTTTCGAATCGGACTGGTAGTTCCAGAGATTAGCGCGTTTAAACACACAAACTCTTCAGCTTTTTTTTTCTTTTTTCTTCTTCCGAATTTGGCCGCCTGTGGACCGCATGGAACCTAAGGCTTTCTGGTTAATCTCCTCTTCTCTTCCCAAAACCTCTTCATTCGTTCACTTCTGTTCTTTCGCTCCTCCTCGGATATTACCAGTTTGGCTCTAATTTTAGGTGTTTTCTCCTCGAACATCTTGATGTTGTCAATTCGGTTTCTGAACTCTTTCCTGTTGTGGATCACATCCACTGTGAGTCCACTTTCCTTGGCGTCTCTTTTAACCTCTTCTACCCACTTAGTTGTAGCCTTCAGCTCTGTAATATACTTGAATATCCTTTTAGTCCGTCGGTTCTCGTCCATTCTCACCAAATGTCCGTAGAATTTCAATCTTCGCTTCCGCATTGTGACAGTAATTTTTTCAGTGTGTTTATAGAGGTCATCATTCTTTCTGTTCTTCCATGTCCCGTCAGTAGTTTTCTGTGGTCCTTAAGTTTTCCGCAAAATTTTCCTCTCCTTTTTTTTCCAGTTCCTGAAGATCCCCTTTTTTTATTCAGTGTCAAGCACTCCGAGGCGTACAGACCCTCTGGCTTTACTACTGTGCTATAGTGTCTGAGTTTTGCCTTGTAGGATATTGCTCGTTTGTTGTATCTGTTCTGGGTTAACCTATATGCCAAATCCAATTTTCTAGCTCTTGCCTTATTTGCTTCTTTATCCAGCCCATTGGGTTCTATCCATTCACCTAGATATTTAAACTTCTCAGTTCTTTTGACAGTCCCATGTTTCTCTTTTATGTGTATATTAGTATAGATTATTCATCTATTCACATAGTCTCGTCAATATGGAACCATGTCAAATGTTAACGACTTTGAAGTTAACATTTCTGAAAAGAGAGAGAGGGTGACCGTTTACGAGTGGATTTTTGATTTTTAACCTAGCAACCTTGTTGATATTAATAAAATTGTCTTTTTAAGGGGTCTTAGTGCTTTGTTTTTTTAACTGCTGTATTGTCAGTATATTTTTAGGGATTCTGTCATATATTGTAAATATCTTCACTAGTACAATACAGCTGGAATGGTTTTGTTCCCAAAACCGTGCTACGGTTGGCTTTTTGTAAATCTTTAGAAAAGCACAAAAAAAGCTTAACTCTACATTTCGGAATAATTTGTAGTATCATGTTGTCGGAAAACTCCAAAAAAAAAAATTGAAAAGCGTTTTTCTCTGAATCTACGTATTTAAAAGAAAAGTTTTTTAAACAATAAATGTAGAGGACATTGTCACCTACACTTTGTCTCATTGAGGTCATGTCATAAGTTTTGAAATACAGAAGCTAGGTGGCGCCAAAGTTTCCAAAAAAGTGTTTTTTCACCTTTTGTCCTAGTTTTTTTTTTTTTTTTTTTTCAAAAAAAAGTGAATCAGAAATTTGTTCCTCTAAAAATTGTCTGCAACATTTATTTAAATGTTTGTTTCCTCCGACTTACCGTTCCAAAGTTATAGCGCAGCAAATGCAACGCTGCGTAGTCAAGGCTACTATTGTTACTGCGGAGAGAGCGGTGGGCATAGTTTAGACCGGGACCGGTGTCGGACAATTTTCGCACTTCGGCAGAAGCCTACAAGTCGTTGAAGGAACTAGAAGACTACTTCGCAGACCCTCTACATTGGTGGAAAATACATTCAGTCCAACTTCCACATCTCGCATGCATAGCGAAAAAATCGCTTTGCATTCCAGCTACTTCAGTTCTGTGTGAGAGAGTGTTCAGTGACGCTGGATATATTGTTACTAAGACAAGGGCAGCCCTTAGTTCTTGTGGAGGACTGAGAAGATGGACATTTTTGGCTTATTTCATGTATTTCTTCTTTGTTTATTTCATGTATTTATTCTTCATGTTTGAGGCTCTTTGATATAAGTTGGTGTAATAAAAGATGGCTGCTAAGTAAGACGTCCGTGTTTTCACGATCACTATTTATCCATTATACGAATCCCAACATTGGTGCCGAAAGGTAACGAGATCGGAGCCCCGTTGCCTCCAGAACGTGTGCGACATACTACACCATTTGCAGTTACTGGTGTGGATTTTGCAGGGCCACTACTCGTTAAGGTGGGGAATCTCGTACAGAAATCGTATATTGTTCTTTTCACATGTGCGACTACAAGGGCCCTTCACCTTGAGCTGGCTTTGGACATGACTACAGAGACGTTTCTGATGGCTCTCAGACGATTTGCGGGACGAAGAGGACTTCCAAACACCATTTACTCAGACAACGCTAGAACGTTCCAGGCAGCACACAAAGAAATGACACAACTCAGCCAAGTCCTCACTGACCCACGAATGAGCCAGCATTTCGCCCACAACGGAGTCCAGTGGAAATTTATAGCCCCACGGGCACCTTGGTGGGGAGGCTGGTGGGAAAGAATGGTGGGTACGACTAAAAGATGCCTTAGAAAGGTATTGGGAAAGGCTCTGATTAGTGAGGACACACTCCGAACTCTATTGGTAGAAGTAGAAGCCGCCATTAACTCCCGACGCATAATCCAAGATGGCTCGGAGACACTGACTCCAAGTCATTTCCTGACTGGCGCAAGGCTGACTACCCTGCCCAACGTCTCCGAACCCACGACCCGAATAGACCTGAGGAAGGAGAGGAGACTTAGAGAGAAAATGCAGGAGGACTTCCTCAAGGGATGGAGGAATGAGTATCTTCTTGATCTGAGAAGCTACCACGAAGTACGCCGCCCAAATGGACAGACGAAGGAGTGCCGAATAGGAGATATAGTACTACTACAGGATGACCTGCGACCTAGACACATGTGGCAGAAGGCGCGAATAACTGAAAGGCGACCAGGCAGGGACAACAAGGTGCGAACCCTCATCCTTCAGATGGCCAACGGGACCAAGATTAGTCGGCCTGTACAGCTGGTCTTCCCTCTCGAGATAGACCAGGGTGGGGAGGATGTGGAAGACTGAGAAGATGGACATCTTTGGCTTATTTCATGTATTTCTTCTTTGTTTATTTCATGTATTTATTCTTCATGTTTGAGGCTCTTTGATATAAGTTAGTGTAATAAAAGATGGCTGCTAAGTAAGACGTCCGTGTTTTCACGATCACTATTTATCCATTATACGAATCCCAACAGTTCTGATGTCAAATTACTGACGTGTCTGAAGTCCTGGAACAAACTGTAAACTTCAACTTCAAACTCTTGTGTCATTAAATAATCAATATTGAAATATATTTTAAACAATATTATCAAGTATTTTTTTTACTTGCACGCCACCAATACAATAAAAATTTTAAATTATATCTTCCTCATAGTAAATGGAATTGTGAACATTTTAAAATATACTACTCAAAGGTTTCCTTTTCTCAAACTGATTCTGTGTGTAAACCGTTTAAATTTGATTAATTGACCAATTAACCAATTAAAAGCATTCGGTCAACCGATCAACATTTTTAATCGATCGACAGCTCTAGTATTAATCTCATGTAATCTTTTTCAAGTTTAGGGAATAACCCCCGTTACAATTGGGCACAATTGTGTTGACCGACTGAAAAGCATTTTAAAAGGAAAGGGCACTGTGAAAATTGGAAGTCAGAGTTTGGAAATTGTGGACATGTTCAAATACCTAGGAAGTGAATTAATGCAAACTGGTAGGTTGGACATGGAGATTGGCAGGAGAGTACAGCAGAGCAATGCATTCTATCAAAGTGTAAGAAAACTTGTTTGGGATAAGGAAGTACCAAGGAAAAGCAAGGAGGTAATGTATAAAGTGTACTATGTTCCCATATTAACTTATGCAGCTGAGACTTGGACCCTGACGAGCAGGCAAGAGAGTGGAATCCAAGCCAGTGAAATGAAATTCCTTAGAAGTATGATAGGAAAGACAAGGAAAGACAGTGTGAGGAATGAAGATGTTAGGAAGGAAGTTGGGATGGGAAAACTAAATGAGAGAATTGAGAAGAATAAACTAAGGTGGTTTGGACATGTAAAGAGGATGGAGGAAAATAGAATACCAAGACAGATGCTGGAGGCAAAGTGCAAGGGTAAGAGAGCAAGAGGAAGACCTAGAACAAGGTGGATTGATTCAGTGAAGAACAGCATAAGAAAAAGAAATCTGGACTGGGACAAGATCGTGGAAGAAGAATGGTGGAAGGAAAGAGGAAAGTGGAGAAGTGCCATAAATACCCCGACCCGCCAGGAGCTTGATAAGGGGAAATGATGATGATGATGTTTATATGATTTTGTTTTTATCTCCATGTTCATTATATTGTTTATATTATCTGATTTATTTGTGATTTTTTTTCTATCTACTTGCCTATATTTTCTTTATTATATAATGGCTAATATATAAATAAATTCATTCATTTTCATTTGAGAATGTTTTGTCTTTCAGCATGGGAATATTACAAACAAGGTACAGTACATAGAATTTAGACTTATTGGTCACTCTGCTCTGTTCCACCCTTGCTCAAGACTACACTGCTTTTTTCCCTTTTTTACTTCTTCTTCTTCTTCTTCTTCTTCTTCTTTCGAATAACCCATTTGTAGGGTACGTTGACTCAACTTTGGCTATTGTCCATTGTATTCAATTTCCTTTGTTTCCAAATTTCCTTCATCCTTCTAGAGTGTTGATCTTTCTCCTCTTGAGTCCACTTTCTGCGAGTTGTTCCTTTGTTTGTTTGTTTGTTTGTTTCGTTTCTTGAAATTCTGCCTTTTGAATAGCTTCTCTGAAGAGTTATCTGTTTGCAATTGTGTCTGTCTCAATTCTGGCGTTTGTCAAATCTTTGTCAATTTCAATGAACCATGTGGGTTTGGATTTGTAACAATTCAGTAAGTTGAAGATCTGTTTAGTTAGTCTACTATTTTCCATTCTATAAATGTGCCCAAAAAACTGCAATCTTCTCTTTCTCATTACATCAGTTAATTTTTCACATTTCAAATATAATTCTCTATTTGGTCGTAACCTATATTTTGCATTATTATTTCGTTTAGCCCCCAGTATTTTTCTCAGAATTCATCTTTCAGTCTTCTCTAATTTGTCTAAATCACCAAATCTTGTTAATTTAAGTGTTTCTGCCGCATACAGAGTTTCAAGTCTGACCACTGTTTGATAGTGCCTTAATTTAGTGTTCCAGGATAAGTTCTTTTTATTATATATATCTTTTGTCATATGAAAACACCTTTGTAATTTATGCATACGCGTTTCTATTGCTGTCTTTTCGTGTAAGTCGTTCATTATCCACTCTCCTAGGTATTTAGTTAGTTGGTTAGTTAGTTATTGTTGTTTTAAGGGGCAGAACTACGGGGTCATCTGCCCCTCCTAGGTATTTAAAGGAATTTGTTTTACATACTAAACTGTCATGAATTGTGATACTTTTGGGGGCATCGGTGATGTTTGTCATGAACTTAGTTTTTTCAAATGATATTTGTAGTCCGACTTTGGCGGCCTGTTTTTGCAACTCTTTAATTTGTTCTTGGGCAGTATCCAGTGAGTCAGTAAGTAATGGAATGTCATCCGCAAAAGCCAAACAATCTACAATGATTTTATTTGGATGTCTTCATTTATTTAGTAGCAACATGACAATGGTGTTTCCTATGTACAGATCCCAGCGGCTAACTCTGCACTTGACCTTGAGAGGGGCGTGGATCGTGCCGAATACTTGAGAACATTGATGTGTCTTTAACAAATAGAGAGTTTCCGCCTAATCAATACTTTATTTATGAAATCAGATCACAATTTGATCTAATGGGACATGTTTCGGGTCCTATATATCATTGGCTCCCTTCATCAGCTTTGGATAATAAAAACTAAAAACAGCTGATCAAAGACATCGAACAGTTGACGTAAAATTGTCTTAAAGTAACACATGAGATGATAGCGGTGATGTAATGAAAGGATAAATCTGTGGAGCATGAAACCAAAGTGAGAAATGTATGATCATGATAAATACATTTAAAAACCCTTAAATATCAAAAGCGCAGAACCTCCGTGGCTTAGGCGGTAGCACGCCGGCCTCTCACCGCTGGGTCCGTGGTTCAAATCTCGGTCACTCCATGTGAAATCTGTGCTGAACAAAATGGAGGCAGACAGGTTTTTCTCCGGGTACTCCGGTTTTCCCTGTCAACATTTAATTCCAGCAACACTCTCCACTATCATTTCATTTCATCTGTCATTCATTTAATCATTGCCCCAGAGGAGTGCGACAGGCTTCGGCTGCCGGCACAGTTCATATCTTCGCCGCTAGATGGGGGCTTTTTTTTTTTTTTTTTCAATACAAATAGAGCAGTCGCACAGCTTGATTGCGAGTTAGAGAGACTACGCAAATCATGGATATAAAAGTTTCTTGGTTCATAATGTTCATTGTTTGAGACAAAGAATGCATTGAAAAGACAACACAAAATGTTGATAAGCCAGAGCCTCTTAGCGTGGCGAATGTTTTACGCTGCAGAAGTATGCAGAAGGAGGGGATGGGCAAGTGCAGAGTTAACTACCTGTAACTTTAGTGTTAGTTATTGAGGTTTGAGGAGGCGGAACTACGAGGTCATCTGCCCCCACCGGATATTTTACTTGTCTTGTACTTGACATTGGGTCATATATCTGAAAAGTGATTTGTACTGACATGTTTGGTTGTAGTGGCAAGTACGACACATCGTTCTAGAAACAGATGGACCTTCAACTGTAATCTTTGCTATTCAAGGATATAAATACAAGGCGACCGCCAATGTAGCAGTGTTTGCGATGATGGGTTGCAACTCGCCAGGTAAGGGATCGCCTATTCATTTCACTGACTTTGCCTTTTCTTCTTCTAACATGGACAATGCTTGGTTGAAATATTTCTGAAGTCCTGCTCTAAGTAGAGAGTATTTGGTTTATCATCATCGATGTCAGCTCGTCAAGGCTTTTTAATATCACATTTGGTGATAACGAGACAAAATTAATTAAACCCTGGTACAATCGCCTCTGTGGCTCCAGCTCAAAAGAACTATGTTGAAGAAAATAATAATTTAAGGTGTAGAACAGTGAGGTCATCTGCCACTCAACATAAATTTAGTCAAGTTAAAATTTATATAAAAGCAGCCTAATGTTAATAACAAGAAAAGACAAAATTTGTTGTTTTTGTCATATTTGGCTTAATAGACGCAATATCAAAACCATTCAAAATTGTCAATATTTCTCTATACATTACCTATAACTTTTGTCTTTGATATGACCCACCCTTACGCCAAGGGATGAGCAAACTGTTCTCGATGAAGATGCCAAGTTGATGAGGGAAGAGCTAGTCCGAAGATAGGTATCACAAATCATTGCTGACTGTGCTAGGGATATCATTAAAGCAATATTGATGTTGTTACGACAGCCGTATCATTCTTCAGATGAGCCAAAGATAGAGTTATCTCCAACTCCTGTCTGGCTGGTCAGAAGTTATGCTAGTGCAAGGTAAATAGCAGTAGACTATAATATGGAGTTTTTTGAGAGAAAAAATAATCATACCTGCCTTAATAGGCATAATGTCAAGACATAAAAAAGTAGGTTGGCTCAGGCAAGGAAAGCATTTCTACAGAAAAGGAATCTGTTGACATCGAATATAGATTTAGGTATTAGGAAGACATTTCTGAAAGCCTTTGTCTGGAGCGTCACACTCAATGGAAGTGAAACTTGGACTATTGGTGCAGCAGAAAAGAGGAGAATTGAAGCGTTTGAAATGTGGTGTTACAGGAGAATGATGAAGATCAGATGGGTAGATAGGGTGACAAACGAAGAGGTATTAAGACGAGTGGGAGACGAGAGAGATGTTTCGGGCGAATGCTAATGAAGAGAAGAGATAGGTTGGTAGGACACATACTAAGACACCCAGGAATAGCAAGCTTAGTTATGGAAGGAAGGGTCGAGGACAAGAACTGTAGGGGTAGACCAAGGTTAGAATATGTTAAGCAGATTGCCTCGGATGTAGGGTGTGGTAGCCATGTAGAGATGAAACGATTAGCTCAGGACAGGGAGGCATGGATAGCTGCTTCAAACCAGTCAAAAGACTTAAGACTCAAACAACAACAACAACAACATCAAGACATGGTGGCGACAGACTTCGCCTGACAAAATTCCCTGATATTAATTTAGCGGCTGCAAAATAATTCTCACTCGTTCAATGCAAATTTTGTTGTATTTTAGTTTTTGTTTTTTTTTAGTTTCTTCAAATTTCCCTGATTTTTTCTACACCTTTGCAAAATTCCTTGACATTTCCCTGATACCGTATTTACTCGAATACGACCCGCCCCCGAATAAGACCCGCACCCTGATTTTGAAGAACAAAATTTAAAAAAAAAAACTCAAAATTATGTACAATAAACAGAATAGCATTTATCCAAAATAGTTTCCAACAGTTTTGAAGTCGTCCTAAAATAACACACATCAAACGATTAAAAATACAAATAAAAGTACACAAACACTTCATTCATCGTCATCAGAAGTACCAACTTCGGAACTTTTATCACCATCACTTTCCCACTAAATGTCGTCATCACTGACATCCATAGCATTCGAAATACTACATTTCTTGAAACTCTTCCGTATGAGATCTCCCGAGATACGATTCCATGCCGTCAAAATCCACGAACATAGCAGCTGAACTTCCGGGCGCTGAATACGACCAGTTGGAGTCAGTGTGTGCTTATCGGCCGCCATCTGCTCCGTATACAGCTGTTTCAAGGCCGCTTTGAACGGGCGGTTCACGCAGACATCCAGTGGTTGCAGCATAGAAGTCATCCCGCTCAATCACGAATACATGACTCGTCAATATCATATTTCCTACCGGGCACGATTTCCAATAACTTCACCTTCCCTCACATTAAAAGACCGCAAACGCTTCGTACAACTCATGTTTACACTCGGAAAACGTGCACGACACGTGCGCGAGACTGTTTGACGCCGCCTGCTTACGGTAAAACAAAGTGATGGCCGGAAGAAGGCTAGCACCATCTAGCGGATACTCGCAACACCCGATATCGCGCGTGGCGGGCAATTTAAATCTTTAAAATCAGGATGACTCAAATAAGACCCGCACTCCAATTTTTCACGTCCGATTTTGTTTAAAAATGTGCGGGTGGTATTCGAGTATATACGGTATTTCCAGAGAGACAAATTTCCCTGATTTCCAGGTTCTGTCACCACCATGTAAGAAGATTGCTTCTTGTATGCTTAACATGTTTGTGTACAACTATTGGCAAATTTAGTGAATTCCAAATATTTTTCTTTGCCCGGTGAAATCTGCCTCCGCCTTCCGAGAGAGATTCTTTTAAAAGATATTCTTCTTCAGGTCCATAATGCTTTAATATTTTCTATTAAAGAAAGCTTTTCAGTTGGTCAACACACATTGTGCCCAATTACATTAGGCGAGAACACAAGTATTTTTATGCCCTTAAGAACCAGAACGAGAACGTAAACGAGAACGCAAAGCTTCCCGGGGCCGCGGTTCACAATTAGCCCGGGAACGTGAACTTGTGCATGCGCGCGCAATCAGGTATAGCGTAATAATATTACAACAATCAGCAAGCGCCCACTAATAAACACCAATTACACAACTGAAAGCTTTCAGAGGGTTATAATAACTTTATTAAACACACATTGTGCGCTTTAGAGAAGCAAGTTTAGAAAGCAAATTCACAGGTTATGTTTACATCGCTGGCTACTCCTTCCGTCCTGCGCATGTGCAGGTACAACGTTTCTGATTGGCCCCGGGAAGCTCCGAGAACGTCAAACATGAAACTTGACCATGTTTCCCGGGCTACTTTTAGCTTCTCGTTCCCGGAGATTCGTTGTGAACTGACCCATAAGGTAGCGTGCATTTCAACTTCCTTCTCGTTCTGGTTCTCGTTCCCGGGCTATTGTGAACCGGGCTTTACATGGAAATTCTCTACATCGTATAAAACAAAGTCCCCAATTCTTGGATGTAATGAGAAATCTCTAGAACCACTGGATGGATTTTGATGGGGTTTTCGCCATTCTGTAAAGGACTCATGAGGAAGGTTTCTGTTGGAAACATTCATTTATGACCAACGGAAGCCAAACAGTGACGATTTCAGTGAATCGAGTCGAAGAAAAACGTTGCGTGCCCTTTCAAGCTTACGCTGGGTAAAATGATTAAAAATATATATATACTATGAGTGTAAGAATTGTTCAGCATGAAAAGTTCTACAAAAAAGTCCGCAACAGCATATTATCTCTATCTTTAATATCTAGCCCACTATAAGTGTTTTTACGTTTGTAATAATGAGTTTTTATTCAAATTTAGGTATCTTTACACAAACATCACACTTCTTAATTTTTTTCATTTTTCACTTCTTCCAACAATTTCCATTCAGTGGAAATTAAAATTACAAGCTTCGGAGCTAGTTTACGAGCTAGCGAGTGAGCCTATCACCCTAGCTTCGGCCAGCATCAAACTGTCGTGTCGTGTCAAGTTAAGACTTCAGAGTTGGAGTTTCGCTGTTCATCTCGGCTTTTCTGAATTGCGTCTGGGACCTGCTGTCCATGCGCTTTTTAAGCTTACACTGGATAAACCGGGCGAAGCCGGGGCAGGTTGCTAATATTACATGAGATATTTAACACACAATAACACGCTTTTATGCACCCCCTATTTTGGTACATAAAAGTATGTTATTTTGTGTTAAATATCTTATGTAATATTTTTCATACAAGGCCATGTAAATAGAGGAAAGTGACCAAAGTCGGACCCCCAATTTGTTTTTTACTTGTATTGTTATTAATTTCATCTTTTTTAAATTTGAATTTTAGCTAGATGAGTTCTTTGATATGTTTTATAACATTGTATCTGGTTCAGATTAACTTATAACAGCCCAGTTTTTCCTATGAAATGTTTTCATTAAAAGTAACAAAAATGACGTCTGGGAAAAAGGATGCCAATGTCGGACCCTTCTTAAGAATGAACGTAAAATCACATAAAACCACTAGAAAAGTAATGAAGAACGTGAAAATACTTTATTTTTACATTATGTAATGTCTTGTTAGGAACATAACTTATTGTTATGACCACAAAGTCCAGAAACCGATCACTTTGAGAGTTTCCCATTTTCTCACGCAAGGACTGATATTTTTTTGGGTCATCTGAAACAATATTATGAATGGCTTAAATAAAAACCAAGAAATTTGAATTTGAATTTCAGGAGTCCAACTCAGGGTTATTAGGGGTCCGACTTAGGAAAGCCGCAGGGGTCCTACTTAGGACATCTTGTACTTGATATTTTCGAGGCTATGAAAAAAAAAATGAATAGGTATTTTGACAAGCAAATACAACATTTATCGAGTGTATCACTTACTAAAGACAATACTGTGAACACAATGTGACTTACCCTCTTTGAAATATAAAACAATCACTATTCCATGAGCATGTGTAAAAACATCCACTCACATGAAAACCAGTAATGGCGGAACTGACGGGATACTCCCCACAGTCCAGTGCTGCCACTTCCACAACATAACATTTCCTTTCATATCTTCACATTCATTATTGTGCCACCATGAGGCAGCACTGTCCAAGCAAAATAATGCAGGGGTCCGACTTTGGTCACTTTCCTCTACTTGTTTTCCCGCCCAATGTAATTGGGCACAATTTGTGTTGACCTACTAGAAAGCATCTTGAATAAATTATCTGAAAAATTGGCTATGAAAAATGAAAAATTTAAGAAGTGTGATGTTTGTGTAAAGACACCAAAATTTGTTTAAAAACTCATTATTGCAAATGTAAATTTTGTATGCCCCTAATAATCAGATATTTCTGATAAAAGTTGTAAACAAACACATTTTGTCAGTAATTATTTCTGTATTACTGCCACTTATGATATCTAATAATTTCAGGAGTGGATGAGACTACCACGATATCAGTTCCAACAAACCAATCAGAGCCCTTCATTTGTCAAGTGGCAAACAATATCTTCCAGGAATTTAATTATTCTGCCGGTAAGTGCAGTTGTTACTTTAGTATTCAAAGTAAGGTATTGCAATCAAATAGGTTATAAATATACAAATATATAAATAAACCACCATCTAGTGGTTTAATCCTAGAACCACAGTATTTCTTTGAAATTTATGCAGCACAAAAACAAGATCCTACTGTATAAAAAATATAAACGACATAATTTTCACCGATAATATTTTATTCAACACATTTCAGTGGATCCCCTCTCATGTTGGAATAGCAGGTAATGAAGAGGCAGACAGATTAGCAAAATAAGGTACCACACTACAACAACATGTCAGTCAGACTGATTTTATGTCAGCAAAAAGGATTTTGAAAAATACTATCAAAACAGGTATGAAGAAATGGCAAAGAAAACAGCAGAAACCAAATTATGGAAGGACATTGATGCTAAATGGGATCAATATAAATTAACACCAAGAAGAGAAGTTGTAGCCTTCTTCAGACTTAACACTGGCCTTGACTGCCTTGCAGCTCATCTGAAACGAATCAACATCCTGAGATCTGATAAATGCAAACTTTGTCACGAACCTGGAAGTAAAATGAATAAGGGGCACCTGCTACATTGCAACCAACTTTATGTGACTGCTAGAACTTCAGGAAACCTCACACAACTCTATTGGAACGCAAGAAAGCTGATGGATTGGAATCCGAGCTAGCCATAAGAAACAACAACAATAACAAAAATTAGAATCCAGCATAATAAACAAAAGTTAGAACAGGCTCTTCACCGCAACAAGACCCCTTTCAAAACCGGCCAAACCATTCCTCCCATACAAGTTACACGTCCTCCTGTACCTAACAGAGTCAGCAAGCAGAACACACCTCAGTCCAATGCAGGCAGCCGATCAGTTTATAGTTCAATGCAAGACAACCAAAAGACGTAAGTTTGCAATCTCAACACACTTTTAAATATAAATTTACTCATTTTAGCCAAATCAAACACTAATACTTACTCATATCCCATTATAGACAAACGCAAATCAAGGCAAAACAAGAGGATACAAATAGAACAAAATTGGACCTGCACAACAAAAATAGATTTTCAATTTTACTAAAAGACAAGACCTTGATTTGAGGCACATAAAAACAATTTTAGTACACATAACTTAAGTAATAAAAGCATCACTGTTTTAGACACGAAAAGAAACTTTTTCCAAAAACATTTTAGGGAATTTTAAATCAAGGTATATTGGTATATTGGCTTTCACGACCAATGAATTAAAACGCAGCAATTCTTCTAGGTTTGTGCCGTGTCTTGTGTGGGGTTTCGCCTAGGACACCAAGCTGGTACCAACTTTTGGGAAGCCTTCATAGGCTTGAGATTTTAGTTCTCACAATAAAGAGGCGCAAGTGCGCTTCATAAAAGGAAGATAGCACGCAGTTCGCTAATCCTATGGGGGTCCGGGCGGGGACACCAAGAGCCAGCTTGGTGTCCTAGGCGAAGACACGGCACATATCTAGAAGAATTGCAAGTTTCAAGGTATATTAATTAAAATGTTGCATTATGTCAAGGCTTACAAATGGTGCAAAAAATGTTCTCCAAGACAAATCTAAGATCGCTGCATTTTGGCTGAGGAAGGTCAAATACGGACCGAAACATGTACCAATTACATTGTAAAAGTATATAAGAATTTGTATTGAAAAGTGGATAGAAAAATGATATTGTACTCAATCAATACAGACAAAAATGATGCATGATATATGTATACTTACAGATGATAAGTTTGCAGCAATCGAATGCCAAAGTCATGCTCCAAACTTTGAGATGCCATATCTCAAAACTTCCAATTTGGACATAGGTTGTACAGGGTCATTATCTATGTGCGCCCCGATAAACACGGCAAGCTAAGCCGGCTGTGATTGGTGCAGATCGCGGGCATGCTTACCTGGTTCAGCGAGTGTTTGGCGCACACTTTCACACTTTTACCAAACATGTTCAATAATGTGTACTTACACTGCTCATAGGCGATGCTGAAAATGTCCTCCCTCTCTTGTAACACACACCTGGCATCTTCTGATGAAAGAATGTCTGTCAACTCTTTTATTATTTACGGAGCCTGTTCCCTTGAATCGTTTAGCGAGCCTCCTGATTGTACTGGCATTAGCCACAGGTCTTCCGGAATCTTGATTCGAAATTTTCGTCTCGTTTCAGAACAAGATTTTCTGCTTTTCATACACGAATTATGGACATGCACACGTTCGCACAATGTGAATTGGTGTCTAGGCATGACCAACAATCACAGTAATCACAATACTCACTAAACGTGCAACACTAACGTCTAATCTTTGCAGGTACACGTCCATATGAATGACAAAACACTTGTGAATTAACTATATGAGTTAGCGGAGCGCGCCAACCACCGGCTGAACTGCGTTCGCGCGCCCGTGAACTGCATCAGTCACAACCGGCTTAGCTTGCGGTGTTTATCGGGGCGCACATAGATAATGACCCTGTACTTGTACCAAGCAATAGAAATACCTGAGGGGATTAATATCGGAGAGTCACCTGCATTGCTGTCTCAAGTCACTGTTGAATACTATACACGAGAGAAGGCTGTTGTTTGTTTTAATAGAGGTCTTCCTCCATATCTGTCGAACATTTGTTCTCTTTCCAGGTGTCAAAGTATGTAAAAACTGTGCTAACGGTGGGGTCTGTGATCAGATGAGTGGCACCTGCTTCTGTCCTCCAGGGTTCATTGGAAGTCAGTGTGAACAAGGTACGTTCTTGTCTAAAGGAAGATGCCAATGTGAACATTGTCCTTGCCCATTTTGTGTGCTTTTCCTTGTTTCATGTTTCTAAACAGCAATAACATTTACCATGTTAAGAAATGTTTGATATTTGCCGTCACCACCATCATCTGGATATCCTTCCAGCGAGCTGGTTAGGGACATTGTGAATGATATGCCTCCATTTAGTCCTGTCTTGGGAAAGCTTTCCCCTCTCCACTGCATCCCATGTTACTCCTCTCCTCATGAGCTCTTCCTTAACCTGGTCTGTCCATCTGTTCCTGGAACGTCCAATTGGTCTTCTTCCTGGCTCCTCCATCTCCAAATACTGGCTTGGAGTTCGAGTTGGATGCATCCACTTCACATGACCTAACCACTTTAATCTCGCCACACTCATCCTTTACCCCATGGTCAAGTTCACTCCTTACATACATTATGGGGTTTGAAGCCATTTTTCAGTGTTGCCTTAGTAAACAAAAGTTTGGTGCTTTTCAGTCGGTCAACATGAATGTACCCAAATAAGTTGGGTTATACCCTAATCCTGAAAAAAAAAAAATACATGAGATTAATAAATACACTTGGATGACCAGTTTCGATCATCAAGCGATCATCATCAGATCCATTACGCTTAGGCTATAAAATCTATGTCTGAAAATACGGGTGAAAATATTTACAATATGCACACTTATTTAGTTGCTGTATTGGTAATGCGACTCGTCGGTATTTATTAGTTGTATTCTATATGATGTTTTGGTGAGATGCTGGAAGTGGTGATAGAACTCCGGAATTTGTCTGTTTGGAGTGAATATGTGGTTGTTGTAAATGGTCAATTCTGATTGTACTGTATTGTACAGGCTACTTATCTGGCTAGGGGTCTTGTGCAGTCCGGCAGCGAGCAGTTCACTTGACACTAGTAACACGAGACTGTAACTAATAATAATAATATCGTATGGCCTCGGGTGCCTGGTGCAAGCTTTTGTTAATTGACACCCAGAGGGTAGCTTGCATGTCGAATTTCGTTGTTCCTTTGAACGCTATGAAAGTCAAGGAGGTTAGATATCTAAACTCCTTGACACTACAGCGCTTTCAAGTAGAGAATGGAGGAACTTTGTGTTGGCGGAAAATCCCGAGATTAATTTTGCCATTGAACACGGCCTACTGAATTCAAATGGGTTCTTTAACATGCCGACATGAGTCTCGCGATTTTTGTCGCCTTCCAAAAATCACTTACCATGGCCAGGAGTGAACCTGCAATCTTGGGGTTGGTAGTCCGACACTATAACCACTCACCCACCGTGGCAAGCTACTGTAACTTATTTGGGTGCGTTTGTGTTGACCGACTGAAAAAGCACCAAACTTTTGTCTCCTTACATATTCATTCCTGACCCCGTCTCTTCTGTTTTTTTTTGTAGGGCTGACCTAAGGAACTTCATTTTACATGCTTGTAATTGACTCTCTTCGACACAGGTCTCCAGACTAGCAGGAGGTAGGTTTTATACCTGTCCGCTTAGCTCTTAGGTACTCCCTTGTCCCAGATGAGGTTTCGTACTTGGTGGAAGAAGCTGGATCCTTTTGCAACTCTGTTTAAAACTTCTAGTTTGGCACTTCCATCACATGATATCACACTACCCAGATAATTGAAACTGGTTTACACATTGTACCTTCTCTCCCTCCAGAATGATTTACTTGCTCTTACTCACAGTCAACTTGAATTCCTTAAATTTGGTATTCCAGTAATCTATTTTCCCCTGAACCTCCATTTCTGTCTCTCCCCAAATGGCGATGTCATCAGCAAAACTAAGGCTAACAATAGATAACTTTTAAAATACAATGCCTTTCAATACAAAATTAAGAATTTTTGAATATCTATTCTCTCGTTGGTACATGTTCCAACCTTTCATTGAGGTCTTCATCAGCTTTGGTTCGCGCCTGAGCGAACTGCAAATCGGCGGTGCGTGGCGCGGCTACAAGGGATCTCTTGTTTACTCCGCCTTGTTGTTTGCCAGGAGCAGCATGGGGACTAGAGTGGTCCTACGATGATGCAGTTGGGGCAGCGGTCCGCTGCACCAGCCCAATTCAGTGGTTTTGGTGCGCACAGGCCTAGAAATCCATTAAAGAGATCTTCTTTGGAGCATCGAACGGGAGTCAAAAACAATGGATTGGAGAACATTTTTATTATATTTTATTATTCTGTAGAAACTGTCTTCATGTGATTTGCATGTATTTGTAAAAGGAAGGTTTTCTTTGAAGTTTAGTTGGACAGGCTGATGAAGGGGGAGTGATAGCCCTTGAAACATGTCCCTGTAATTAATAGTAATAAATTGTATTGAAAGGTGGAAATGTTATTATTCTTTCAAAGTTATTACATGATATGTATCACACAGTTCTTCACAGTTCTTCACGAAACTACTTGTTGTGGTGTCATTTCCTTATGCACCTGCTCTAGGGGTTAATAGATTCCCCTGAGGAAAAGTTAACAATGACACTGAAATCACATTATTTTAAAACTAATGCTACTAAAAAATAAAACAAGTTTCCTTGACCTGTAATGATTTTTAACTATTGTGTTTTGTTTGCAGGCTGTGGTGAGAATCATTTTGGCCTGGACTGTGAGGGCCATTGTTCGGCCGATCAGTTTGGCTGTCGAGGGAAGAAGTTTTGTTCCCCACACACACCTTGCATGTGCGCTCCGGGATACCATGGACGTCAGTGTAAGAACGGTAAGTAACTAACAAGGGGATTGCGCCTACTAGCCGTTACCGATTTCATCCAAATTTATGGTATACGCAGGATTTGACCAGAAATGAAATTGGGAGCTCAAGAATGGCAAAGTGTTTAGAACGAAATAGCATTTTTGGTGCGGGTTGACAGGCAGAGGTTTGCGCAGTGGAAAGAGTACAGAACAGTAAACCGAGGGGTCGAGTCCCTATGTGGACATTTATTGTCTTGTTTTTATTTTTAATTTGTATGTTACTTACACTGCAAATAAACCGAAATAATTCTCAATATATTGTTTGTGTAAAAGTCATGAAACGGAAAGGCAAAGGAGAATTTGAGACGGCAAATAAATTTCCAGGAAATTACAATTAAGGTGTACATGAAAGCATTGTATATAACATTAGAAATATTTATGATTTTGCAATATTGATATTTCACATGTGCTGTGGCGATATTCATCGTAAAAACAGGGGAAGCAGTAATTTTCTCGGCATCTTGCACACATTATAAACGCCACATTTTTAGAATTACCTAGTTGTTTTAAATTTGCTGTGGTAAAACAAGTGGCTCATGCCTCGTCCAACCCGCGCCAAAAATGCCATTTTTAGCCTACTTTTCACATTTTGCAAAAATTAGGAAAAAGTAGACTTATGAGATTGATCAGGGGAAAATGTGTCTCTGTCTGTCTGTCTGTGTGTGTGTCCTCCCTCCCCTATCAACTCCTAAACGGCTGCAGCAATCGAAACTAAATTTATTATGAGTAAAGATGTATACCGGAATATCTCAAGCCCATATTTGAAAATGATGTCAGTGCTACCAACTGTTGAAAAAACGCAATAGAAATTTGAGCACCATGTTGGATATCTTGGAACGTATGCATGGGAGCTATTCCAAAATTGGCACACATATAGATAATACTATTTCAGTTTAATTTCCAGGAGGCCATACATGACAGTGTTGCCAAAATAATTTTAAGCCTTCTGATAGGTCCGATTTTTAAATGCATATAACATCTACACTATTAATTGGATTTCAAACAAATTTTGTATGTAATATATGTACATAAACAGATATGACTGAGTGTATTCTTAAGAGCCACCAGGGCTGCCAACTGTTAATAATTGCTCTCTCTATTTTCTTCATCCAAATACCAATATTTCTGAAAGTATGCAAGCCGACAGCTTTAAACTATGCACACAAATAGTACCTGACATTTTAGATTAATTTGGAGTAACTTATATACTTCAGTTCTACCAACATGATTCTAAGCCTGCTGATAGGACCAATTTTTAAATACATGTAACTCCTATACTATCAGTTGGATTTCAACCAAATTTCGTATGTGCTATGTGTAACATAACAAATATGACTATAAGTATTCTTAAGAACCATCAGGGCTGCCAACTGTTAATAAATGCTGTCTATATTTTTTTTACCCTAATATCAATATATCAGAAAGTATGCAAGCCAACAGCTCTATACTTTGCACACGTATAGCACCTGACACTCTAGATTAATTTGGAGTAATTAATATAAGTCAGTGCTGCCAACATGATTCTATGCTTGCTGATAGGTCCAATTTTAAAATACATGTAACTTCTATACTAACAAATGGATTTCATCCAAAATTGGCACAACAAGATATCATAATATTTCCGATTATTTCTAACCAGCACACGCATGACATTGTTGCCAACATGCTTTTACGCGTGCTGATAGATCCAATGTCTAACTGCATGTAACGTCCATTGGACTTCAACCAAATTTTGTATTCTGTACCTTAAGAGATGGAACTAAGAATATATTCAGTCACCAGGGCTGCCAACTGTAGTGCTCTATTAGGCTACATTATACCAGGAATATTTCGAACTAATTGGACATTTTGATATTACCAACTTAATTTTGTCATTATTCTAGATAGGTTCATATACTGTAGAATAATCATTGGCATGAAAAGTAGGCTCTTTAGTTTGTCACGGAACTTCTTGTTTCTAAACGCTTGGCCATCTGGAGCTCCCACTTCTATCACTTTCATTTCTGACCAATCCCTGCATTTACCATAAATTTGGACAAAATCGGTGATGACGGGTAAGTACGGTCCCCTTGTAAGGAAGTTTGGAGGCACCTTTCAACGCTACCATTACAAATATACAGGCTGACGCAGAAGTCATTCAATCAAGAAGATGGCATCAGATTGATGTTTCACTTTGCAATAAAACACACAAGAGAAGAAAGTGATGATGATGATGATGATAATGATAATTGTTGTTTTAAGGGGCCTAACATCTAGATTATCGGCCCCTAGAGAAGAAAGTATCATATACAGTGGAACCCCTGAAATCTTAACGTCATTTTATTGGAACCATATACACTAATAGAGTAAAGAACAAATGTATTATTAAGTAAGATTATTGTGTCAAAAATTAGTTCTACTGGCGTAGGGATGTGGCGGCCCCATCGCCCAGTGGGAAACCACTGCAATCAGCCACCCGAGTATTGGGGGACAACCATAACTTAGTGGGTAAGGAGATAATGTCTGCCCAAACCCTGACCATCTGGGGCACCCTGTCTCCGGGGGATAAATATGGAGGATGGGAAAGTAACCCAACAAACCACTTTGCATTGGGCTAATCACCCATGTGGAGGTAAAGTGATTCAGAAAACTACAAGTAGCCTCGGATTGGATGGATATAAACGACGACGACCTGAGTGGAAACGGAACACGAGTTTCGGAACATGGAATATTAAGAGAATGTGCAGAAATAGAGCGGAATGGCAGAAATGCCTCAAACGAGGCTACCCCGACGCTTGAAGGCATAAGGGATTTGAAGAAGAAGAAGAAGAAAAAAAAATAGTCAAACGTTATTAATGTACTCAATTGCTATTCAATTTTCCCTCCTCTCACCAAGGCGGTGCGGGTTCGATTCCCGATCAATGCATGTGAGATTTTCGAAGTGAAATGCCATGTCCTGTGGTTCGGATTCCACGTAATAAGGAGGTCCCGTGGCTCATGATCTCGAGATTAACGGTCACGTTAAACTACAAGCTTCCTTTTTAATTTTCCCTCAATTCTTTTTGCAGTCACTGATTGTCACTTTCATCATCATCATCATCAATTTTCCAGCTCCAGTTTCCCGGTTTGGTAGGCTATACAAACGCTTGCCATTTCTTTCGGTCGGAGTAGAGTTACTGTTCTTCTACATCTTTCCATTCACATTCTGTTTGTTGACCTCAGATTTCACTGTGTCTATCCATCTATTTCTTGGCCTTCCTACTGGTCTCCTCCCCCTGTCGAAATAATTTCTTGGTGTTCTATTTCTGTCCATTCTCATGACGAGTCCAAACCACTGTAATCTGCGTCTCCCTAGGAGTTCAGTGACAGGTATTTTGATACCTACTTCCTGTCTGTTAATTTCATTCCTAATCATATCTTTGTTGGTCTTCTGGTTCATTGTTCTGATGAATTTCATTTCTGTTGCCTGGATTTTACTTTTAACCTTGTTGAGTAGGGTACATGTTTCAAGTCCATAGGTGAGAATTGGAATGAAGTAGGTATGAAACATGCTTAATTTTGCTTTCTGGGGGTATTTTGTCGTCCCATAGTAGATTTCTCACTTGACAATAAAAAAGAGAAGCTCTTTGGGTCCTGTTAAGGATCTCTTGGTTTATAGTGTTTTCCTTGGAGACAACACTTCCAAGGTACTTGAAGTTGTTGCTTTACGAACACCAAATTCAGCATCCAACTTCGCTGAACATTCCCCTTTGTCTATTCACATTAAAACTTCAAGTTTGTTTTTTACAGTACCTCACGAACTGTATTTCCGCTTGCTTGCCATAATTATAGAAAACTGTCCTTCAATGCTCACTTTAAATGCAAAAACAATAAACATTCAAATGAAACAGTACAGTATTATGCATGCAAATAGCGGATGGAAACAGTAAGGCCCCATTCACATCAAAAGATATAAGACGCAAGATGCTGAACACTAGACTATGTAATTGAACGAGAGGTTTCACACTGAAGATGCAAGTGTGTCTAGCATCCTGGATGCAAGACGCACTTGCCTCTTGAGAACCAGCCGGCTGGAGATGTCCGCGTGCATCTCTGTTGTGCTGGTCTTGCATACTCGCCCCTCCCTTGGAAATCTGACTTGTTAAAAGTTAAAAGTCGAATTCTCCATTTTATAATACACCCTGAAACTTTACTGGATGGTTCAGTAATTGCTGAGACACAATAGCAGGGCTATCCTCTCCACCATTATCCCAGTATGGGTGCTGCCGTAAACGATTCCTTCATTGTCTTTGTCTTCTTCTGACTGCACAAGCCAGAATTATAATTTCGTCTGAAGAGTCGGATGATTGATTATTCATTTTTCAAACTCTCGTACTAATCTAAACAGATATGAAAATCCACAGCCTGCTTCCAGTCTCCGACCGGGTCAGGAATGGAATGAATGAAGCCCCCATCTAGCGGCGAGAATATGAACTGTGCCGGCTGCCAAGGCCTGACGCACACTAATCTAAACAGATATAATGGATATTAACAGAAGGTGCAAGAGGCACGTGAATCTTTGGTGTGAAAGCCCTTTCATCAAGATGCAAGACGCACATGCATCCTGCACCCAGAATGAATGCATCTTGCGTCTTGCATCTTCGGTGTGATAGGGCGGCATGTACAATGTAACTGGTGTTTTGTTTAGCTTACAGGACTTAACCACATGCAGATTATGGACTTTTCGGCAAATCTGAACTTTTCGAAACAGCCTCAATTAGTTTCGATTTCCGGGGTTTGGGCATATACGCAAATACTACCAACTTTTTATTTTCTTCTTAAAAAAATGGAAATGAATAATTGGAGTGCAGCCATGTGGGCATTGTCTGAGTCAAGATTGGTACTGAAATCCTCCCGTTAACAATTCAATGATGTCATTGACCATCATTGAAATCTTTGAAATAAAGGGAGCATAGCTCTCATAGTACATTGGCACTGCTCGTGGCATCATAGTACTAAAGTTGGGAGAGACAAAGCCATTGGTCGCTACTTGGTTAGACGATGGTCTGGACGAAACCATTTGTTGCTACTTGGTTAGAAGACTGTGTGGACGAAAATAACGGTTTACACTAGAAGCAAGGGGGTCTGGGGTGTAAGCCCCAGGTTATGTTTGTATTTGTATGTAAAGCCTTATTCCGCGTTCACCACTTTCTAACTAAGCGGCAAAACCAGAACCAAACAATAATGTTAGCACTGCTGAAAAAGTGCAATAACACCCTCTAGCGATAAAATGTTCAACTTCTGTATCTTAATCACATTGCCTATAAATATATAAGGTGCGTTCAAAAAGTAACGAGCCGGAGGCTGGAATGCGCAAATCAGTGATGACATCGGCTAATCGTGGCGTGTGTAACGAGGTGTGGTTCCGACCAGAGCGTGGAAGGTCACAGCCCGTCGCTAGAGGGCACGCTTGCACGTCACGTGACGATACAAAGCGAGCAGCAGCATGCATCAATCTTCCAACGCTGCCAGTCGCATTGCAAACAGCGACATGGAGGCGTCAACCTAAGAGGAAAGAGGTGTTGTTCGGTTTCTGACAGCGGAAGGAGTAGGGGGAATGGACATTCATTGCCGAATGTCACAAGTGTACGGCGAACACTGCATGTCACTTGCAAGGGTCAAGGCGTGGCACAAGCGCTTCAGGGAAGGACGGGTGTTGTTAGCCGATGATGCCCGGTCTGGGGCACCCCCCTGCATTACCGATGACAATTTCCAGCTGGTCGATGCACTCATTACCCAGGACCGCCGAGTGACAGCGAACGCCATAGCCGCCGTGGTCACTCCATGACAATGCACGACCTCATACGGCTATCACAGTCGCGGCACTCCTGCAGAAATTCGAATGGGAGGTTCTCGGCCACCCTCCATACAGTCCAGACCTCTCTCCCTGTGATTACGCCATGTTTGGTCCCCTGAAAAGGGCTCTGCGGGGCCAACGATTCATCTCGGACGCCGACGTCCAGCTGTACGTGCGGAACTGGTTCACATCGCAGCCCAGGGAATTTTATGAGACAGCCATTCACCACCTCGTGTCACACTGGGACAAGTGCCTCAACAGCCAGGGCCAATACATCTAACATACAGGTACTGGTTTCAGTAATTATGCCTCTGGCTTGTTACGTTTTGAACGCACCTTATATTCAGTAAAGTTTATTGTATTCCGCCCTATTCAATACAATTCAAAGACTTAGTTCATGGAAAACTATGATGATACATGTTTCGGGAACGTATGGTCCCTTCTTCAGTCCTTATAGTGACCTAATTTAACACTTTGAACATCATAAGACATCGATAAAATCTGGATAGACTAACCATTAAAATTCTAAAATTAATAATATTATCACAGAATTCGCTAAGTTATATGCCTATGTGTAAAAAATACTTATTGTACTAAAAACATGTAGGTTATTATACTAAAACAACATTGATGTATATGGCCTTGTGTAGCCTAGTATGTACATATTGCACTGTGAATTAAAAAAGAGGACACACTAAAACATGATTAAAATGACACAATATTATGTTATAGACTTTTTGGTTTTGGGACTGCTATACGTCCGTTCATTTGCAAACTGTAAATAGTTCAAAAATGTGAGTTCCTCTCTGGAATGGCGTTCTTCCAACATACGCTGGCCTCATTTTATCATTGGTGAGTGGCGTGGATGCTGATCAATTCGCGTGCGACACGGTGCCGATAGTAAGCGTACTATGACGAATTTATGTTCTGAAAGATTGAAGAAGATTGAATAAGTATTTTTTACACATAGGCATATAACTTAGCGAATTCTGTGATAATATTATTAATTTTAGAATTTTAATGGTTAGTGTATCCAGATTTTATCGATGTCTTATGATGTTCAAAGTGTTAAATTAGGTCACTATAAGGACTGAAGAAGGGACCATACGTTCCCGAAACATGTATCATCATAGTTTTCCATGAACTAAGTCTTTGAATTGTATTGAATAGGGCGGAATATAATAAACTTTACTGAATTCAATTTGCGTCAATACGGGCCAATATGAGCGAAATGACACACCTTATATAACATTTTCCGGATTTTGCCCATATTCCCTCTTGTATATTCCACTCTGGCAACATAAATATCTCAGCTCTCCGCAGCAAAATTTTTCTGTTAGTATCTTCTCATCCCATCTTCTAGAGAGTGTAACTTCTTAGCGCCTGTGCATTGTCAAAGCTACGGACTTAGTGTAAATCCTGTTGTCCTTTCTGAGAAAAGGGGTAGATGACCTCACTGTTCCGCCCCTTAAAACAACAATAACTAACCTTTGAGAAACTTTTTCCCAACACCCAAAATCTATAGACATTTAAAGCTTTTCATCATAAGTTAAAAATTACAGCTTTTACACCTTTTTTTTTTTTTTCATAGGAATCAAAAAACTTAGCATTGAGGTAACAAACAGCCAACTGGTAACTCAGGACTTAGAAGGTTGATGTGTTGACCGATTGAAAAGGAACCTGTAGATAAGATATCATTCAGAGTCTTTTGTTTGATATTTAGGATGTGTTCCTGGCAAGTACGGAGGTGACTGTCTTCAGACGTGTGGATACTGTGATGGCAACAAAACGTGCGATGTGTTCAGCGGGCTCTGTCTTGATGGCTGCAGTCAAGGATACTATCCACCCTACTGTCGACAGCGTAAGTTTTAGGTTTCCTGCGCCCAAAGAAATATCTTTTTTGCAACACTAAATTAGGTATGTCGGAACTAGCAGCCTCCCCACTAACATAATATATAAAATAATTTTTATCTTAGACATTCTCAATAAGAAAATCAAATGCTATTTTGCCAATCCTAGTTAGGCATACCGTATTTACTCGCCTATAACACTCCCTTTTTTTCAGAATTTTTGGCTTCAAAAATAGGATGGGGGGGGAGGGGTATAATAGGTGAAAATTTCCCCTGATATAGGTTAGGATGGCGTGATATAAAGGCACACAACACACAAATAGTTATTTTAACCTAGACTTTATTTACGGTAAAAGTGATAATAGCCCATTTAAATAGCCACTCATTTGCATCATCACAGCTGACTGGCCACAGGGCTAAGACAGCACTGCAGCCGCACTGCATTGCGAGCATCGAGTTCAAGGTTACGCAGTGTTGCAATATGTTACGCATCAACTAGGCCTACCTGAAATATGGAAGATTTGTTTCTAATACCGACCACATTTTCGTACTTTCCTTTTTTCACACCGTGGAAGGACTTGGAAGTTTTCTTGGTTCCCATTAATTTGTCCTTCTGATTGCGCGAATAACGAATCATACACGGCTGCACTTCGTATTTACGACTCGCCGCTTTCACTCCATTTTCTGCAGCAAATTCCAGCAAGTATGCCGTAAAACTTGTTCTCTTGCTCATTTTCAGTTCTGCTTGTGTACTGCACGCTTCTGAATTATACACTACACACGGCCGTGCGGGACGCGAGCCACGGAACTCGTAAGCTAGGGGTAGGGGGAGTGAGTAACCATTGTCGAGGTCAACCATGCACAGGTGGTGCAATTCCTTTTCTTTTTTCTTACATTTCTTCTTCTTGCATCGTTATGCCAGACTCAGGAGCACGGTTGAACCTGTTTAGCTGATGTGTTGGCCTTCTTTTCCTTCCAAAATCTCTTCATCCTCTCGCTGAGCGCCTTTCTTCGGTCTTCTGTCCAAGTTATGGTGGCCCTGGTGTTGGGTTTGTCTTCAAATTGGTGATTGTCGATTAGGGTTCTGAATTTGCATCTGTCCTGTATAATATTGTCTGAAATGTTGATTTCCTGGAGATCTGTTTCAATTTCACGTAGCCAGCTGTTCTTGGTTTTTAGTGAGAGGGCCAAGTTGAGAATTCTTTTAGTCAATCTGCCATTGTTCATTCTGATAATGTGCCCGTAAAATTTCAATCGTCTTTTCCGAAAAGTATGATACTTTTTTTCACATTGGCGATATATTTCCTGGGATGACTTTTTCCTCCAGATTCCCTCTATAAAAACTGGGCCAAAAATTTTTCGTAAAATTTTCCTTTCTTGTTTTTCAATCTCTTTGGTTAAAGATTTGCCACCAATGATTAAGGTTTCTGATGCATATAACGCCTCCGGTTTGATTATTGTATTATAATGTCTAAGTTTTGCTTTCCGAGATATTGATTTTTTGTTATACCTATTCCAAGTGATTCTGTAAGCTTTCTGTAATTTGGAAATTCTCTCTTTATTTGCTTCACGGTTTAAACCAGAGGGCTGAATAATTTCTCCCAGATATTTGAATTCGTTCACTTGAAAGATTTTGCCGAATTTAGTTCTCATAGGTTGTCCGTCTAAGTATCGTGAGGCTCCTTCCATGTACTGAGTTTTCTCATAAGAAATTTGAAGTCCCGTTTTGATGGCAATTTCATGTAATTTTTCAATGGAATGAATTGCTTCTTGTCTGTTATTAGAAAGGATTGCTATGTCAGCAGCAAAGGCCAAACAATGTACATGAATTCTATCTTTGAGTAGTCTGCCAAGGGTTATTCCCTTAGTTTCCTTTTCCCAGGTCCTGATTATCTTCTCAAGAACGAGGTTGAACAGTAACGGAGATAATCCGTCTCCTTGGCGGACCCCAGTGTTAATTGCAAAAGGCTCAGATATTTCGCCGAGGAATTTAACTTTTGACGTAGTGCCAGTTAGTGTTTGTCTGATTAATTCTCTTGTTTTTCTATCCACTTTTTTCTTACATTTATTTATTTATCATATGGCTTCTAGTGCCGGGAGTGTCCGAGGACAAGTTCGGCTCGCCTGAGTCTGTAGCTGCTTCCAGCGGACACCCTAAAGGGTGAGCTACAAGTTCCGTTCAATTTCAAGTAGTTCCAACTTTCGCCACCAAACATCGATGATACCTAGTGGCGAATGTTGGAACTTTCTTACAATTCCCCCCTAATAATAATAGAAAATTGAGGGGGGGGGGGGGGTGTTACTGGCGAGTAAATATGGTATTCATTACCCTAACATAATTATGGAGAAAATAATATAATTATTACTCAATGACTCTTATTTAACATGAATAAGGCCATCAAGGGAAAGAAAGAAGGAAAAGGGATTGTTAAGATGTACCGGTAGGCTAGATCTGGAAGTAGTCATCATCATCAGCATCATCATTTCCTCTTATCCAGCTCCTGCTGGGTCGGGGTATTTATGGCACTTCTCCACTTTCCTCTTTCCTTCCACCATTCTTCTTCCACGATCTTGTCCCAGTCCAGATTTCTTTTTCTTATGCTGTTCTTTACTGAATCAATCCACCTTGTTCTAGGTCTTCCTCTTGCTCTCTTACCCTTGCACTTTGCCTCTAGCATCTGTCTTGGTATTCTATTTTCCTCCATCCTCTTTACATGTCCAAACCACCTTAGTTTATTCTTCTCAATTCTCTCATTTAGTTTTCCCATCCCAACTTCCTTCCTAACATCTTCATTCCTCACACTGTCTTTCCTTGTCTTTCCTATCATACTTCTTAGGAATTTCATTTCACTGGCTTGGATTCTACTCTCTTGCCTGCTCGTCAGGGTCCAAGTCTCAGCTGCATAAGTTAATATGGGAACATAGTACACTTTATACATTACCTCCTTGCTTTTCCTTGGTACTTCCTTACCCCAAACAAGTTTTCTTACACTTTGATAGAATGCATTGCTCTGCTGTACCCTCCTGCCAATCTCCATGTCCAACCTACCAGTTTGCATCAATTCACTTCCTAGGTATTTGAACGTGTCCACAATTTCCAAACTCTGGAAGTAGTAGAGCACTTAAAAATTTAGGAAGTGAATTGATGGAAAATGCAAGATTAGATTTGGAGATCAACAAGGGAATACAATGTGGGAGTGTTTTCTATCATCAGGTTCGGAGTTTAATTTGGGATAAAGACAAACCACTGAAGGCTAAGGAAGTGATGTTCAAGATCTATTACTCACCAAATAATGCCGTATGGAGTAGAAACATGGCCAATGACGAGGAGAGATGAAAGTAGATTACAGGCAGCCGAAATGAAATTCCTGAGGAGTATGGTACAGAAGACTAGGAGAGAGAGAGAGAGAGAGAGTGAGGAATGAAGACATTCGAAAGGAAGTGAATGTACAGAAGCTCAATGATAAGCTGGAGCATAACAGATTGAGATGGTATGGACATGTGAAAAGGATGAATGATGAAAGAATGGTGAAACAAGTGATGGAGAGACGGATGACTGGAAAGAGAGGACGAGAAAGACCTAGAGTATGGTGGATGGATTTGGTGAAGGACAGTGTGAGTGTGGAGTGGAGTTCAGTGGTTGAGGAAGGATGGTGGACAGACAGAGTAAAGTGGAGGGTGTCATATTTGCTCCGACCTGGCCCAGGCTTTAAAACGGAAATTGATGATGATGATGAATGCCATCGAGGTAAATAAGGAATTTCAAGTAATAACAAAATGTTTGTATTTTTCATGTATGAAGAACTTTATTTGATCAACATTTTTATCACTTGTGTTCTTTTAAATCATATGTTTTAGAATTTTTTAATATATTTTAAATTTTATTTCTTTAAAATATTAATGTCTTTGTCTATGCATTGCATAATTGGCTGATGTAGGGAGCAATTGCTAATAGCCCCAAAACATGTACCAAGTTATTTAAATAATTATAAATAATTTAAAATAATTTTTCCTAATTTGTATTACCCTAATATAAAACAGTTAACACAGTAGACACAGCCGAGGCGGGAAGACTGCCAAAGGGTAAGTCCCGTGATATTGTGTAGACTCGCTCTCAAACTCTCTTGTACAGGCGACCAGCCACGAATGGCCGGTCTTATAATACATTTTTGTTCCATATTAGTTTACATACCTGGTGGCTAAAGATGCTACAAAGTTGTATTTTCCGATTTCTGTCAGTTCACTTCCCAAGTGTTTGAGTGCCAATTCATCAAGAGTGCGGTCGTGAGATCTCATTCTATAATATCTAGTGTTTCAGCTTGGGGAAAACCATAATCAACTCTCAAATTTCTCCAATGTTGCAGACTATCCCTTCCTGTTGATTCCACCTGAAGTTACTGAAGTAGATTACGAGAATGCCACCATTTCATTTTCCATGAAGGAAGATAACCTTGGAGGGATCGGATATCCTCAGTATTATCGTGTTGATTATTTGGTGAGTACAACTCATTGCTAGAGGGAATTAAGAATCGGGGGTGTTAAACCTTGGCTATAATGTTAATTTGAGGAGTCTGGACCAGTAGCATCGCCAGGACATTTTGAATGGGGAGGGTAAGGTGTAGCATGGTAAATAATATACAGGGTGGACAGAGATTATGAAATTGACATCATCCATTTTTATATGGTGACTGCACTTATTCACCAAATGTTAAAACAATATATCTCTATGGAAGTCGTGCCTTTTTGCACACTTTTGAAATTCACTCAAATACAGGTTTATTATCTATGTGCGCCCCGATAAACACGGCAAGCTAAGCCGGCTGTGACTGGCGCATATCGCGTACCCAGTTCAGCCGGTGGTTGGCGCGCACTCACATTTTGACCAAACATGTTCAATAATGTGTACTTACAGTTCTCATAGGCGATGCTGAAAATGTCCTCCCTCTTTTGTAACACACACCTGGCATCTTCTGATGAAAGAATGTCTGTCAACTCTTTTATTATTTACGGAGCCTGTTTCCTTGAATCGTTTAGCGAGCCTCCTAATTGTACTGGCATTAGGCACAGGTCTTCTTGGAAACTTGATTCGAAATTTTCGTCTCATTTCAGAACACGATTTTCTGCTTTTCATATACGAATTATGGATATACACACGTTTGCACAATGTGATTTGTTGTCTAGGCATGACCAACAATCACAGTAATCACAATACTCACTAAACATGCAATACTAACGTCTAAGCTTTGCATATACACGTCCATATGAAAGACAAAACACGTGTGAACTAGCGATATGAAACAGCGGAGCGCGCCAACCACTGGCTGAACCGAGTACGAGCGCCTGCGATATGCGCCAGTCATAGCCGGCTTAGCTTGTCGTGTTTATCGGGGCGCACATAGATAATGACCCTGTATATGTATAATTTCTATGTTTACATCAAAAGTAAAATTTGCCATCACTTAACAGTGATAAAACCCCTATGCTTCAGAAATGATCAATCTTCAAATAAGGCATTTACACGTCCAGTGCGGATGACGCTAATTTACAAGCAGGTGCGCAGAACGCGCTAGGATGAGTGTTAAAAAATGTGAGTCACAGTCTTCCCGCATGGGAAGAAAGGCCCTCCTCATCATCCCCGGCATCGTGTAAGTCGAATCTGCTAGCAGGTTATCCAAAGCCAGATTTCCGCATGCGTATTTGGTTTCCCGCTTAGTTACTTGCCTCGATTTTCGTCAAACGTCATACTGGTAATTCTCTTTTGGGATCTCTGAGCAACAAGACAACTACCATGTAGGCATTTTGTGTTTCTTATTATTCCAGGAGAATTATGAGTGATTCCGATTTTGTAATAAAGAAATTTCCATAAAACTACTAAACTTGTAATTGACATTATATTCACGTGCAACATGAAATAAATTATAGCAATTATTTGCTGCACCGTGATACTTATGTTATCATTTTCTTTATATTTTGTATGCAGATGGCCAACAATAAAGTTCTGTCAACATCATGAGGTCCAGTATTACCTCTCGATTTCAACCACCGTGCGGGTCACGCACCAGACGCACTAGTAGGATAAGTAGGATAAGCTCAGTAGAACTCGTCTTACCAACATAGAAAACTCCAATTATTGCAATTTTTAAAGAGTTCCACGCAAATATCTCTTTCAGTAGCGGATTCGGTGGCATTGTTGGTAGCATGCAGAACTGCTGTTCCCAAGATCGCGGATTCAAACCCGGCCGAAGTAGTCGGATTTCTTAAGAGCGTTAAAATCCTTCAATATGCCTTCCTTCGGAGGGGAAATAAAGCCGGCGGTCCCATGTAATAGATTTATGGCATGTAAAAGATCCTTCCACTAACTAAACTTGTGTGAAGCTAAATTTAGGTTAGATTTCGTTGTAACGCTCTATCAAAGTCCCAACGTTCACCACTTGGTGTCAGTGATATCTGGTAGCGAAAGTTGGAACTACTTGAAATTGAACGGAACTTGTAGCTCACCCTATGGGTGTCCGCTTGATGCAGCTGCAGCCTATGGTGAGCCGAACATGTCCTCAGACACCCCCAGCACTAAAATCCATACGTTAAATAAATAAATCTCGTTCAGTTTGGTGGATACTAATTAAAGAACTTCATTTGTCTACTAATTAATGAAACACTGAAAATATGGCTTCTATCTCTTCAATGCTCTAATAATATGCAGTCAATATGTTAATCTATACAATATTGTCAAGGAATTAGAAGGTATATTAGAACTCGCCATCCCAGTATTTGCCTGGAGTTAATAATGATAAAACCATGGAAAACCATGACTTGGGAATATTTGATGCCATTTTTGGTCCGTATTGACAAATTATGATTTGATTTATTGAACATCCTCCGTCACTCGATACATAGGTTATGCATTATGAGTTATGACGCACTAGTTGTGGGACATGTTTCAAACCCTGGAGCGGTCCTTCATCAGCCACATTTTGACACCATTAAATCATTACACATAAAACACTGAGCAAGGTAAAAAGAACATCATGCACATACAGTCACTCATAAAAACACAATAAAATCCTGAACAAATTGAACATTTTAAACATTAAAAACTTAAAAAAAAAAGGTAATGTATAGTCCATTATCTTCCTGTCTTCAGTTGATCAGACTATTGTCATATAATCCTGTCATTTCAACAGTCCTTTTCTTGGCACGGTTAAGTTGGGAAGTTGTTCATTTGGCCAAAGTGGTGCCATTGCTTGTATTTCTTTTGTTAACAGAGGATCCTTGCCATCTGGAACATTTAGTTTTCATTTTCGAGCCGCTCATTGGGAATGTTTGCATGGTTTTTCGTCCTTATACAAGCAATGGCACCACTTTGGCCAAATGAACAACTTCCCAACTTAACCGTGCCAAGGAAAGGACTGTTGAAATGACAGGATTATATGGCAATAGTCTGATCAACTGAAGACTGGAATATAATGGACTTACATTACCTTTTTTAAAAAGTTTTAATGTTTAATATGTTCAATTTGTTCAGGATTTTATTGTGTTTTTATGAGTGACTGTTTGTGCATTATGTTCTTTTTACCTTGTTCAGTGTTTTATGTGTAATGTTTTAATGGTGTCAAAATATGGCTGATGAAGGACCGCTCCAGGGTTTGAAACATGTCCCACAACTAGTGCGTCATAACGCATAACCAATGCATTGTTTGACGGAGGTTGTTCAATAAATCAAATGCAAAGCCATTTCAAGGATGGACAGTGGTGGGATTTGAACACAACGATGTGCTCGTTCGTTTGTTTCCTAGTCCGGTTAACAATTCCAAAGTTTTGCTGCCGCAATGTCCTTGTCACTTCCTCTATAGACATCTTCCATAGTGCAGGGATTGTCCAGAAGAGGGCAGATGAGCAGGTGTCTTGGATCTGGTTTGGCTCCACATTAACAAGAAGTGTCCGCGTCCGCCGGAAGAATGTCCCATTTCTTCAAGCTAGTCTTGCATCGGGGACATCCACTCTTAGACGATTAAGAGACCTCCATGCATTGTAGGGAAGTTCGCTGCCAGGAGCTAGTTCTTCCTTGGGTGACATATCTAGAGACACTGAACTCCTCCATCTGTTAAGAAGATATGCCTCCTGTGTTCCCTGCAGTGGAAGAGTCCTAGTAATGATACTCTTTTGGGATCTGAGGCGAGATATTGCTGCTTGGTGATCGAACATTGGGTGTCGAGGGACAGTCTCCTGCTTTGTTCTCTCGGCATCTGCAGCAACGGCCCTCCGAATGTTGGGCGGTGCTATTCCTACAATTGGGTACAGTTTCCGTACTGGCGTTGATTTCGGGCATCCAGAGATTATACGGACAGTATCGCTAACCGCAATATCAACCTGCTCTGCATGAGCGGATGCATTCCACACAAGAGCAGCATATTCAGCAAATGACGCATACAAAGCTAAAAGAATGAGACACAGTGGAAGGTTCACTATCCCGGCAGGGTCTGCTGTACCTGCTGATGGGTCAGGGTGAAACAGACACGGCAAAGACCTACATCTTGTCTGAAATAAACATACAAGACTTCAAAAGATAACACATGTGGAAAGCCAACTGACTGCAGCTTGTTCAAAGAATACTTATTATAAATCCCGTTATCCACAGAATTTAAACACATCGATATATTCTGAGAGAGAGAGAGGAGAGTTTAGACCAATGGAGGAGAGCTCTCGAGTCTAATGGACTGTGCATTGGTAGAACCAAGACTGAATATATGGTATGCGACTTCCACAACAATAAACCCAGTATGACAAATATCGAACTTAAACTAGATGGTGAAACCTTACCAAGGGTAACAAAATTCAAATATCTAGGTTCTGTCATTGCTGACGATGGCACAATAACCGCCGATATAATCCATAGGGCCACTTCTGGGTGGAACAAATGGCGCGAACTAACAGGAGTTTTATGTGATCCGAAAATACCCATAAAAACGAAGGGGAAAGTTTATAAAACTGCCATAAGACCAATTCTACTCTATGGTAGTGAAACATGTGCTACTACAAAGGTACATGTGCAAAAGCTACATACCACTGTAGTGCGTATGTTACGATGGGCAGGTGGATTACTCTCAAAGATAAAATCCGTAATGAACATATGCGGGGCAGTTTCAAACTAGCGCCTATAACAGAGAAACTTTTAGAAACCAGGCTAAGGTGGTATGGACATGTTCTGCGAAGACCGGAGAATCATGTAGTGAAGAAGTGCCTTTCCATGACTACGCAAAAGAGAGGGAGCGGCAGACCTCAAACAACATGGATGACGAATGTCCAGAGGGACATGAGAGTATTGGGCCTATCTGCTGATGATGCTTTCCAAAGAAATGAGTGGTGCCTCAGGATTAAGAAAGCCGACCCCGCGTAACGGGAAAAGGCGAGGAGGAAGAAGATATATTCTGAGAGAAAATATTCCCGCGTTGTCTTTGTTAAAACGCTGCATGACTGGATATAACACTAAAAAATTTAGAAAAATTGGGTCGATAAATCGGTCAGTGCCATTTTTAGCAGCAGCTCCCTCCGCCAATATATCGGCCCCATGGCACTAGGCTTATTAGTAGTTATGGTTTTCATTCATTCTTGATTATCACCTTACCATTAGGTGGAGATGACCTAGATGTTTTGCCCCCTTTAAAGTAACAATCACCACCTCCACCACAGATTACCTACTACTACAGATGGCCAACAGCCATGCTAATTCTTGGTACCTAAGACTTCAGCGTTGTCTGGTGGTTGACTGATGTACTAGCAACATGTCGACCGGTAGCGCCACCTATGAGCAGATCTCGTAAACACTAACCCTCCCGCCCCCTCACCTCAACCCTGCCCCTTCCCCTCGTTCCGCTAAATATTCCCGTCCTAAATGCTCTGCCCACTTCAATGTTCCGAAAATCACAATCTCCCAATACTTATGGCACGTTTCTAAGTGTGGAGATAATAATATGATCTACAAGAAATAATTCACATTCAAAATACCAATAACAGAAAAAATTAATAAAAATAATAACAAAGTGGGAAATTGTGAATTCCAGAACTTTGAAATGAACAATCACAGCATTTAGAACATAACCTCATCACTAATATACATGTTTAAATTTCTTTCAGTTGCAATTGGAACATATTGCATTGGTGACAAAAATTAGGCTACTACAAGGCCTGCAGCATATTATTACTCAACTTAAAAAATGGCCCAATTAGGCCTATAACCAATTAGTTACTAGAAAAAACTACAAAGGAAAAGTACTGGGAAGGGAGAAAATTCATATTTTAAAATGATTGATGCTGTTAGCAATAACAGTAAAATTTTAAGAGAGAATGCTAAGGAATCAGGTGGTGTAACCAGATCCTCATCACACTAAGTTAAAATTGTTAGTGTAATTAGTGCCAAATACATTAGGGGACAGAAAAAGAATTGGATATCACAAAATTTCTATACAGTAGTTCATTTCATATGCCCTTTAAAATATATCCAGTTAAAAATTTTGAAGGGTGAAATGCAGTAAGTAGGCTACATCAAAAATTAACATCGCACACTAATACAGTACATTCCATGACGTGCTGTTAAGGGGAAAGGAGAAATAGGACTATCAATGAAAAACAAGAAAAACACTCAATACTGCTAGAATTCATCATGTTTTATTTAAAAAGTTGTCAATGAAGAGAAGATAACAGCAAGAGCCAAGATCAAACTTAGCAAAAATACAGTAATCAAATCTGGTCCTCCTAAAAGTATGTGTTGAGGCATGTTCCTTTCTTCTTTCTTGCCAAAGTATAACAGTAGGGACCAGCACATAATAATGGACCTAGTTCCTCCTTGATGTAATGGCTGACACCGATGAACCGCAAATTCCTACAACACATACCAGTGTGTATGTTGAAACAGTAAACTTAATAAATGTGTAACTTAATGCTTGAAACGGGGAACTTGAATTTGCTGACATGTGTATGTTTGCACCTACTGTAAGTTAACTACATTTTAAAAGAATCATTGTGTTTTTGATATTAATTCATTTAGGGCTTTCGATAACATATTCATTTAGCCCCATGTATTTGGAAGTGTGTATGATTTGTTGATGATGATATTTGTTGTTTTAACGAGCCTAACATCTTGGTTATCGGCCCCTAATGGTTTGGGTGATCGTGAAGATGAAAATCAAATGTAAACTATAACTAAAACTAACTACAAACTTATATAGGCTACTAGAAGAAGAAATGGAAAACAAAAGGAGAATAAGGCAAACAAAGGACAGGAGAAAAGAAATGCCCTCAAACCCTCGAAGAATTAGGATCGAGGGACTTGGAAGGAAGGAGAGCCACGAAAGGCCCCAGAGGCAATGGAAAAAAGGGGAAAAACCGGACCAAGCTCAGGAATCCCTCGGGGTCGCCATCTCCCGAACTCGCCAGCCGTGAGCCCCTGAGGGTGTAGCAATATCCAGGGCGCACCAAAGGTGTTGGGGCTACATATACCCTGCCCCTTGAGGGCCTTGAGCAGAAGGCAGGAGATAACAAGAAAAGAAAAAGAAGGCTGACCCCTCGCAGGAGGAGGGCATCAGAAAAGATGAGACAAGGGCCAATTAAGGCGGGAAAGGAATAGACTCCCTAGGCCTTGGATACCCTAATACCGTCGGGGTCGGAAGAAAACAAGAGGTGACCAAGTGAGGTCGACAGGAAAGAAGACAGAGAGGAGCCCGGCACAAGTAAGTGGAAGCAATGCGGGACTCAGCTGGGGCCCCGTGGTCGCCAACCCACGTCCCACTAGATGTGAGCCCTTGGGGGAGTGTATGATTTGTATGATAATCTGTGTTATTGTGGTATCTGTAGTAGTGTGTATAGTTCCTGTAATTCAGGTGAGGACTGGAAAGGAGGCAGCCGTAGCCTTAAGTTGGGAACCATCCCAGCGTTAGCCTGGAGTGGAAGTGGGGAAACCTTGGAAAACCACTTCTTGGATGGCCGAGGTGAGAATCGAACCTACCTCTTCTCAGTTCTGCCTCACAAAGATGAGTGTGCGCCGTTCCAACAGTCAGAACAGAATTAAATTACTTAATCAAGCTTGGAAACTAGCCCAGGACCTCAGGAGTGGCAGCAACCACTCCACAAGGTGGTCTTATTACAGAATCAATTGATGAAAAAATCCCTCCATGTAAGCTTAGACATTGGCATCCTACGTGTTGAAAAATATTGTAAATAACGTGTGGGAATAAAATACTACCTATAGGTATATCAACCATTACATTGGCATACAATAAATCAATTATATTTGTCTTGTATCTATCTCACTGTTACAGAATATCATCAACAGAACCTAACACTTATTAACTTACCAAGAGTATAAAATAAAAATTGGCAGATAAGGGTGGGGTTATCGGGCCAATGGTTCCATGGTTTTATTGGATTTTCACGTTGGACTTAGTTCCACAGGACAAGAACACAATGTATATAGTTACACATTGGTAAGACTATAATATGATCCTAGGCCATTAAACCTATTAGATCATGGGGGTGAATGTTAAGTTTTAATAACCTGTAATTACAGCCCTACATCAGTATTGCCATTACTACCGTACCAATTCGACCAACTGAACACCCAGCCCAAACAATGCATTCCTACCATAACATAAACTGTACAGCTTATTTTCCTGTGTATCTACAAAAATAAATACAAAGTGCCCATAGCATGAATATGCAAGGAAACACATCTACACATTTGTTTGTTCTTGGCTTATTAGAGGAGGACAGGTGCATTTGAATGGTATTTGGGTCGCAGAACATTACACGAGTCGACTACTTTAGCACCATGACTTAGCAAAAGTATATTCACTTTGGACTTGGTTTCACAGGACAAGAACACATTAACTTAATGTATATAGTTACACATTGGTAAGACTATATGATCCTAGGCCATTAAACCTATTAGATCATGGGGGTGAATATTAAGTTTTAATAACCTGTAATTACAGTCCTACATCAGTATTGCCATTACTACCAATTCGACCAACTGAACACCCAGCCCAAACACTGCATTCCTACCATAACATAAACCGTACAGCTTATTTTCCTGTGTATCTACAAAAATAAATACAAAGTGCCCATAGCATGAATATGCAAGGAAACACATCTACACACTTGTTTGTTCTTGGCTTATTAGAGGAGGACAGGTGCATTTGAATGGTATTTGGGTCGCAGAACATTACAGTTCTACATCAGTAATGGCATTACTACCTATTCTACCAATTGAATAGGTACTTGCCACAGCACCAGTAGCTAACATGTACAAGAACTGATCTTTTTTGAATACGGTACCAATAATAATTTGAAATTCAAGGAAGGGGAAAATATTAAAGCTTCGACACGTTGTCAAGAATCATGACATTTTTAATCTACCGCAATGTAAAATGAATTATTAACACACCTCAAGAACTTGAGTACACATATGCAATAGGCTCATGGTACTGGACGTATCTCTGCAAGATGTAATCAAGTTGAAAATATTACGGAAACATAGACTCTTACCTGGTCATTTCTAAGGAGAGTAGGCCTAATTGCCACATTCCTCTGCTATTTCGAGAACAGCAATTTACGATTTGTTTGTTCCCAGAATTTGGTAGGCCTACCTGTGGGATAAATAATAGTGAAAGTTAATTAATATGTCAAGTGGAATGTCACCTGTACACTGCGTCTAATATAAATTCAAAACTAGGCTACGGTATATTTTGCACACGCAGAAACACGTGTTTACTTAAATTCTTAAAATAAGCATACTTACTTGGCGTAGCAGAAGAAGAACTGTTCCCTTCTCATTACCACGAAGACAATTTGATATAAGAAAGATGAGATAGAACACAACATTAGCTTATTTAGCTTATTTGTATACGGCCAATATTATTACATATAACACATAAATAGAGCCGCCATGGCATGGTCAGTGCCGCCAACCCAGTAGAAATAATGTATATTTAATGATAAGTGCCGTAATTATCGTCTGTGAGCAAGATAATTGCAAGGAAATGTCAATTAGGAATTATGTGTATATTTATTGACTAAATATAGTGATATGTTTTCAATTTAATTACAACGTTGTATCATGCATATGTTGGCAACACGATATACACGATATACAGCGCTCCATACGACTGGCACGTGCTACTACACCGATGGTGCCAAATGATCCCTATCTGGTTGACACCCCCTGACCTCCACCAAGTAAGCTTGTCTATATTTCGACTGCCACAGGCGAATGGAGAGTGGATCAGTGAGTCTCCTAAGCTGCTCCCTACGAAATCACTCGAGGTCCAGCACCAGTTGAGCCCATTGATACCCGGCAAGGCGTATCAGGTGAGAGTGGTTCTGATCGACAAGGATGGCAGCTACTACATTGTCGACTCCGAGAAACACATTGCTAATTTCAGTACACCATGTCAAGGTAAACATTTTATATCTTTCTCTTTTGCAATATTCATCCTATTCTTCTTCTTCTTCATTTCCCGGTTCCAGTGATCTGGGTTGAGGTGTGAATCAAGGACCTCCATACTTTTCTGTGTCTCCACCACTCTCGTTCTTCTTTAGGCATATCTTCCACTTTCACTCCTCTTTTCTCAATGCTCTCCCTCACTGTATCCATCCACCTCATCCTCGGTCTTCCCCTTTGACCCCTTCCCGTGACATTCTCAGTAAATAATCGCTTTGAGATTCTGTCTTCTCCGTGTCGTGGACGGTAGCATTTGGTAGCAAAAGTAGGAACTACTTGAAAAATTGATCGTCTGCAGTCCTTCTTCCTGAATCGCAGATAACACACACTAATACAGCCATCACAATTAACACCGGTTATCAGACAAATTTAACACAGACCTTAAGTACACGGGACTACATAACCGAGTTGTCGTAGCCCCTAAACTAAAGAACCAACCAAGGTGCAGTAGCTTAGAGATCAAAAGATTAGCTCAGGACAGGGAGGCATGGAAAGCTGCATCAAACCACTCAAAAGACTGAAGACTCAAACACACATGTTGCTGATGACCAATTGACCCAAAATGAAGCAACATCACATCTACTTCACATTGGAAAAATAATTAGTATCCCAGTTTCTATTCCAAATTCATTATTTTACATAATTCAGAGTTATTTATGTTTGTGCTTACTATGTGTGATATTGCTGATGAACTAATTTAAGTTCAAATAATAATTAATGTATTTGTTTTCTTTGAACTAACATGACAGAACATTTTCTTTGTATATTGCTGATCATTTGTTGGACCGTGTTCCTTGCTTGTTGATATCGCTTGATTTGTTAAAAAAGAGGTTCCGGTACTGTGAGCTAAAGGATGGCGGTGAGAGGCGGGGGGGGGCTTTATGTAATATTGGAATATAGAGTTCTAGAACTTTTCTGAACACTTTTAATAACACACAGTGGACAAAAGTCAACAAAAGTCAACCCCTGGCACTATCCAGCCGATGACGGGCTAAGGCCGATCAAGCGACCGCTGCCCAGCCATTCGGCCTGCAGATATTGGGGTGACGCGTGATCAGCGCGTCGGGTCCCCTCGGCCGTTAATCTTGGTTTTCGTGATCGGGGCGCTGTCTCACTGTCAGACAGCTACTCAATTGTCCTCACGAGGCTGAGTGCACCCCGTTCCAACCCTCACGTCAGTTTTAAAATCCCTGACGGAGCCGGGGATCGAACCCGGGGCCTCCGGGTGAGAGGCAGACACACTACCCCAACACCACGGGGCCGGCCACAGTGGACAAAATAGCAATCTAATTATGATTGCAATTTTAAATTAAATTGAGACTGCTGTAGCAACATTTTTCCTACCATAGCCGTTGGCCTTTATTAAATTTTAATGTAGGCCAACTAGGTTACCATTCAAACAATGTACATTATTTCAATTTAATTTTTTTTACGTAATTATCAAATTAAATACATTCGGTTTGAAAATACACACACGTTCACCAACAATCATTTATTTCTTGTTTTATAATTTTGTCTTTACAGTTCTCTGAAATAATTATCCAGTCAAAGACCAAGTTGACCTTGACTTACAAATAACGTTTCACAGTTCTAAAAATTATGTTATATTTTCGACTTTTCCCCCGATCAGAGGTTTTGGTTGATATCTTAATTAAAATAAGACCTGAAGATTAAAAACCTTAATTCAATATTAATTTGTACTTTTTATTGTACCGGTTTCGGCCTTCCTCAGCGCATATAATAATATGAATTATTTCTTTGGAGTCGTTTCGGCCATCAATGGACCACGATGTTCTTCACTCATATGATCACTGTAGTGCTTGTTTTCCCGTCTGCCAGTAGATCTTCATTCTTGACGAATGTTCTGCTCTCCTTTCTTCCGTCCACTTGCAGTGAGGGCGAGGCATCACAGATGTTAAAGAGTGTAGATCACTGGTTGATTTAACCGCCTTTCTGAACAGGTTCCTATCCCAAACCAGAGCTTGATTGATTCGAGCTTCTGTTAGGTCCTTTTTAACTTGCATCGACCATTTATAATAGGAATTTTTTTAGAGATTGATGAGTGTATTCGATATGAAAGTCGATGATGCTCCATCCGTTCCAAATGTCCAAAGAAAGACATTCTCCTTTTTCTCATCACACTCACCAAATTTTCTATATGTTCAAATAATTCATGGTTATGTCTTCTTCTGTAAGTACCATTATCATTAACAGGTCCTAATATTTTCCTTAGAATTTTCCGATCCTTAAGTTCTAATTTTCTCAATGAGCCTTTGTTTGTCATATGTAAGCATTCTGAGGCATACAGTGCTGACGGCCTAATTACTGTGTTATAATGACAAAGTTTGACATTCCGGGACAAGCTTTTACTTTTGTAAATGTTTTTGCAGGTTTGAAATGCAAAAAACTTTCTTCGGCTTTTCCAAATTAATTGGGATCGCCGGAACCAACCAGGCTCATTTTTTTAGTTTTGGTCGGGGATATAAGACCGGATGCCCTTCCTGACGCCACGTGACTTTTAGATGAAAATTCCACCCCAGTGTCACCGGGATTCGATCCCTGGCCGTCCGGGTGAAAGACAAGCAGCTAAGCCACTGCGCCATCAAGCTCCCCATGAATAGAAATGCAAGACTTACATTAAAATTTTTTACCATAAACGAAGGGTGTTCTCGAAACTAATTCTAAAAAAATGAATCGTCTAAAGGCTAAAAAAAACAAATACACTAACATTTAAAAAAAATCAGATCTGTTACAAAAATATGTAAGTCTTGCATTTCTATTCATATTATTATTTGCGCTGAGGAAGGTCACAACGTGGTGGAAACCGGTACAGCTTAATATTGACTTAAGGGGTTTAATCTTCAGAATTTACCGTATATACCCGAATACCCCGCCCCCGAATAATCCCCGCACCTTCATTTTTGAATGGAAATTTAAAAAAAAAAAATGTCACTTTTATTTTTCTCTTGCAGAGTACGACCTACAGTATGACGGGATTTCATGTTAGCTATTTCCATCACTTGTTTTACGTTTACCGATGCCATGCTACCGTATCACGCAACTCACGAAACTGTAAAACCCGCTCTTCTGCCTGCAACACCTGGTGACCTCGACAATGGCTACTCTTTCCCCCTACCGCCCCGCTTACAAGTTCCGTGCCTCGCGTCCCGCACGGCCGTGTGTAAGAAGCGTGCAGTACACAACAACTGAAAATGAGCAAAAGAATACGTTTTACGGCATCCTTCAAGTTGAAAGAGCTAGAATTTGCTGCAGAAAATGGAGTGAAAGCGGGGATTTGTAAATATGAAGTGCAGCCGTGTATGATTAGTTATTGGCGTAACCAGAAGGACAAATTATTGGGAACAAAGAAAACTTGTAAGTCCTTCCGCGGTGTGAAAAAAGGAAAGTACGAAAATGTGGACATAAAAGTTCTGGAGTGAGTTCGAGAAACAAGAGACAATGGACACACTGTAAATCACGAAATTATGCCGTGTAACATGCAACACTGCGTAACCTTGAGCTCGGCGCTCGCACTGCTGTCCTGCAGCGCTGTGACCAGTCAGCTGCGATGTTGCAAGAGAGTGGCTATTTAAATGGGCTATTATCACTTATTTCGTAAATAAAGTATGGGTTAAATTAACTATTTTGTGTGTTGATTTAAAGATGCTAGGTGCTCCTTTGTGTGCCTTTATACCACGCCATCCTCACCTATATCAAGGGAAATTTTTAAGCCGAAAATTCAATAAAATAAAGAAGGCGGGGTGTTATGCGAGTAAATACGGTATACCCGAAAAAGCACTCGCACCATCTAGCGGATACTCGCAACACCCTATATCACATGTGGCGGGCAATTTAAATCTTTAAAATTTGGATGACTCAATTGATACCCGCACCCCAATTTTTCACCTCCGATATTGAATAAAAATATACGGTATTATACTTCGTCAATAAGGAACAGGTCATTTTCATTTCACATTATCTTAATTAAACCTTCTTTCAAAGAAGATGTCAAAAGAGACCATTCAGGGCAATAAGCCAACATTTTAAACCTTTTAAATTAATAATAATAATGTTATTGGTTTTACGTCCCTTTTAACTACACTGGCTTTTAGAGACGCCGGGGTGCCGGAATTTTGCCCCGAAGGGGATCTTTAACGTGCCAGTAAATCTACTGACACGACTCCCTCGCATTTGCGCACCCTCAAATGCCAGCTGACTGCGCCAGGTTTCCTTTTAAATTAAATTGTTATTGTTGATGTTAATGTATTTGTTTTCTTTGAACTGACTTAGCAGAACGCAATGAAGGCCGAATCCAAGCAGCCGAGATGAAGTTCCTTAGAGGAATAAATGGAAAGACACGGAGGGATAAAATCAGAAATGTGGACATTAGGGAGAGAACTGGGTTCTCAAAACTGCAAGACAAGATAGAGACCAGTTAGCTGAAGTGGTACGGACATATGATGAGAATGGAAGAAAATAGAGTACCGGTACCAAAAAGAATATTTATGGAGAAAATACCAGGAAGAAGACCACGAGGAAGGCCCAGAAAGAGGTGGATAGATACGGTGAAGGAAAGCAGAGAGAAAAGAAGAGTAAAAGAAATAGAAGTATTGAAAGAAGGAAATGAATGGTGGAGGGATAGACAACTGTGGAGGTCCTTGATTCGCAACCCGACCCAGGGAACTGGAAACCGGAAATGAAGAAGAAGAAGAATGATTCTTTCAGGGGCTTTGTAACATGGTGGTCAAGTAGCCCCAATCCTTTTCAAATTAAGGGAACAAGGTAGTGTAGATTAACTAACAATGCAACTAAGTATTAAAACCTTCATTATAAGGTGTGTGTTGTGTTTCAGTCTTTTGACTAGTTTAATGCAGCTCTCCATGTCCTGAGCTAATCACTTCATAATTTAAGTGAGATTAGCATAAATCATCTACATTTGTCATCAAAAATCATGACGGAAAAATGTATGTCATAAACATCCGGGTCCTAGTAATGATATCAACAAGTTCGGATTGTATGCTAAAAGATATACGCAAATTTACTCCAAATTTACAGCCATGCAAACTATATCCACATGGCGAAACATTTGGGGATATCCGCAGGGCTTTACCAATAGTTACACAAGTGACAAAGCTATTTCAGATAGTTTTGACAACAGTGATGATCATGCTGATATTGTTGGAAACACAATCGCCGTCTGCTATGCTCTAACGCCTTCGCATTCAGCGCGAGTTTCGTGCTAAGAAACGAACATCCCCTACTTGACGATCTTCCCGACAGTAGCGCTGCTAGGTTGAACCAATTATGAGCCTGTCCAAGCACGCAATTCCGCTTATACTGTTTTGTGGTAAAATAAACGCTATCTTGCAACACTTCCGTTTGTTGCTTTGATTTTGGACACCAGTGTAAGTGTTGGTGCTGATGCATTGATATTTTATATTACTTAAGTAGTTACGACATTTTCACTGTGACTCCATAATTTTTTCATGCCTATGAAATATACAGACAGGTATGTTTATTTAATTTAAATAGCAATCTTATGTTGTGCCGATGTAATCTCTGGAGAATCAACCTACTTGCGCTACAAGGTAAGTGGTGGAGAATTTTAGTGCTCCTGCATGTTCGCTGTTTGGAGTGAAATTGGGAGGCGTTTGAGTATAGCAGACGGCGGTGGAAACACAAACTGGTTTTTAACCATTCACACCGTATGAAACACTGGCGAGTGCAATTACAACATTGTATTGCATTGTTGTCGAAACAATCAAATCATCCAGGATTGTTGGAGAGGTACTGATTTTGGTGCCATGAGAATTGCTACATTGAAGTAAAACAAAGGGACGAACATTGGTGATATGTCAGAGACTGCATTTTCAAGATTGTAGCTCATGTTTGGCGACAGTAAGAGTAGAATAGGTATCCACGTTCATGGTACTGATCGCTATACAATCGATAATGATACCCATAATACAAATAAACACAGAGAGATGAAATCCAGATAGGCACAAAACCATCAACATACCAACTGTCCAACAGGTCCTGTTCTTGAATGCTGAGAGGCCTTTCTACATAATATTCTCCATATTTTTTCTCCAGACAAAATATGACTTTCTAATGTTAACCTTCATCATCATACAATGCATGGTACTCATTCCATATATGTGTATAAGCGTATGCCACGTCTGTTTTCTCTCATCCGGTGACTGTACGTCAGAGGCCGGGAAGAAGCAACTTCTGGCGCAGCCAATCAAGATCACGTCAATTTCAACAAGTGAATCTTAATTTGCCCTTCTAGTACAGGGAAGATAATTTCCTAACTAGTTTTCTTCACGGTTCTGCCTGGGCTCACCCGACGAATCTGCAAGATTCCAGCAGGATACGCGATTCTCCGGTTCAGAGACTTATCTTGTTAGAAAAAGATTAAAGATTACATTCATATCATTCTATGGCCTAACAACCCAAAAAGTCGTTCTGAAGATAGAAATATAAACAGGACAAACACAGTAACAGGCAGATGGGGATAGTCAAGGAGGTCGAAATGAGTTCGTCGGAGACATTGAAGTGCTATTTAGTGGATTGATGGCATTAATGGTCCAACTTTGGAGACCTCAACGCTCATCTACCTGTTATTGTGTTTCTCCTTATGTTCTTATCCATCTTTTCTTGTCTTGTTCATAGCTTCTGTTATCTACCTGTGGTATTTTCGTAGAAATTTCCGTATTTAGATAGAAGCTTAAAATATATTTCTTTCCTCCTTGTGTTCCAGTGCCTACTGCTCCTTTCTACTTCATCAAGCCACTGTGGGTGTCTAAGGATTCATTTGAACTCGAATGGAAGGTACGATAATCTTTGTGAAACAAATTGCTATAATGGTCAATAGACAAGTCCAGTACAAGAACCAGACTGCTCCACTGATTTGGTGCAAAGAAGATACCAGGTGTGTTTTAATTGTTTCTGGTTGGTTGGATTCTCAGTATAGAGGCTGAGACAATGCGGTCATGTAGCCGCGAGTACTTTGGATGTGTGTAGAATCTGTCTGATAACCGTTGTTAATTGTGATGACTGTATTAGTGTGTGTTATCTGTTTTCAATTCAAGTAAGGACTGCAGATATTGAATTTTTCCAAGTGCAGTCGAACTTCTATATCTCGACTTTTCGATAACTCGAAGTCATTTTCATTTCCCGGCGGTATCGTATCTAATTCACATCTTACATTTGTTCTATAATTCGAAGTTCTATTACTCGAATATTTCGATAACTCGAGGAATATTTCATTCCCCAGGCGTAAAATATTTTTCTTTATCTCGAAGTTGGGGTGAAAATACAATTGCCTTGAAGACTAGAGTTGTGGCTTGGAATATGAGATTTTTGTTCACCTTGGGTACGGTATGGTACTTGGAAGTTATTTCTGTCAGTATTGTGAGGTCTGCTACATTCCAGAGCAGCCTGAGGGCAAGGAGACGGATTCGGTCAATGTGCACCTCAGACAATACCAGTAAGAGGGAAAGTCTGGCTATTTATGGCATGCCCGCACCCTTCGTGTCCTTGGCCGATGAGCCTGGTTAGAGAGCACTGTTATGTAGTTTCTGACCTACTGTGTAAATCAGTAATGTAAACACCATGGAGAAGAAACGTGTTCTGAAATGTTTAAGTGCAAGTGAAAAAATTAAAGTTAATTCACGAAATGGAAAAGGGTGTGAGAAGGAAGAAAGATATTGTGGCGGAATTCGGCATTCCAGCAAACACACTGTCAACGATTATGAAAAATAAAGACAAGATTGCTAGTGCTATTCAGGAGTCACGTTTTTCATCGGAGAGGAAATGTTTTAAATCCTCAAGTTACCCTTAGTTGGAGGAAGTTATGTTTAAGTGGGTAAAATGTATGAGTGTATGGAGAACAGGCTCTAGATATTCTGGCCACTTTTCGTCGCTATGTACAGGGACAACCTTCAGTAGAAGAGGATGTTTTTCAAGCTGTTAACCTGTTAGAAAACTTCGTGGAGAAGCGGGTGTTGCAGAAAAGGAAGCAAAAGAAACTGACGGACTTCTTTTCAAAGATTTGAATTTGTAAATACTGTAAAATGAAAATGTACTAGTAATACTGTATAACTGTGTAGTAGTTTAACAAAATAGACACAATGTAGTAGAATGGATTGAAACTTGTAAATAATTAATACGATAGCATCAAACCCTAGCTGGTAGGCCCATGGGAGAAATTCTAGTAACAATAATATTAGAAGTAGCAACAGTTGTCTATTCGTATGTTTATAATACTGTAATGGTATCCCTCCCTCTTTTTTTCTTTCGTTTTGAAAAAAAATTGATATCTCGAAGTAATTTTTATCTCCGAAGGCACTTCGAAATATCGAAGTTCGACTGTAGTTCCTACTTTTTCCGCCAAAAGCAACCGTCAGCTACTACTAGCTCAGAACTGGTAACCAGATGCCATCACAGTCGTAACCTAAGAGCGTTAGTCAAATGTTTAACCTTACCTACAATTTAGCTATACACAAGTGTAATTAGTGGAAGGTTCTTTAACATGCCATAAATCTATGAAATGGGACCGCCGGCTTTACTTCCCCTTCGAAGGAAGCTATGCTGAGGGATTTTCAACGCTCTTAAAAAATCCGCCGACTTCGGCCGGGTTTGAACCCGCGATCTTGGGCATAGAAGCTCAGCATGCTACCAACTATGCCACCTTAATCGTTTCTGCTGGCACGTGATCATAACGCAGACTGGTTCTTACAGCGCTTATACTGTAGTTCAATTTGCTAATATCTCCGTTAATATTAGTCTCTGAATAACTGTTTCCAAAAGGATCCAGGATATTTCTTTCTCTTCTAAATGAACATAATAACTAGAGCCCGGAAGTTAGGCAACATGCCTTTTCTATCTGGCTGGATTTAATAAGGGGTCAGATAGAGATAAAGAATCCTATGTAGGAAAGCATTGTGCTTTGATATTGTGGTGTGAGGAACAAAAAGTGAAGAAGTCCAAGAACAACTGGACGTATTTTAGAAAACAATTGAGAATTATGAAATTGCGTTCCGTGGGGAGATGAGTAAAACAGTGGTTATAACAATAGGAAATAGGAAAGGGAAAGGACATTTTACCATTGATGGCAAGAATCTGGGAATTGTAGACAGCTCCAAATATCTAGGGAGGCGAACTGATGCAGAATGCAAGGATGGATGCAGAGCTTAGTAAAAGGGTACAACAGAGTAATGCATTTTATCAGTGTGAGAGAACTAGGATATCCCAATTAAATGTAAAGAAGTGTTGTACAGTCATCCCTCATTATACGCGTTCTCACTTTATGTGTTTTTGCTATAACGCGATTTTAAACAAGTAGTTCCGTGAAGAACTATACAGCCTATTTTCATATATCCTACTCATGTTAATTGCCTCTATCAACATACAAAATTTCAGTTTGATTGTTGTGATAGATTCGTAGATATTGAGAACCGTCTAAATATTTCAGATGGTCACCAGGTTGGATTTTTATTTACATACTATTACATGAAGATTATTGTGTACGTGTGGTATTCAGACTTCAATCGCATGATTAGGACACAAGAAGTAAAAACAAGATTTTAAAATTTCGCACAGCTGCCATCTTGTGGTTATGAAAACAATTGAAATAAATTAGATGCCAGTGGACTAACATTTGTATGAGCATTTAACGTGCAAAGTTTCACCGCACTCGGATGGTTAAATCGCGAGACACGTCCATTTAAATATTTATGCTTCGCGTCGCCGCCATGTTGGATTTGTGATCACCAGGTTACTGAAAGTCCTATAGGTGAACTTATGTTCATAGCCTCTATGAACATAAAAAAATTCATTTTGATTGCTGTAAAAGATTCGTAGATATTGAGAACCGTCAAAATATTTCGGATGCTCGCCAATTTGGATTGTTATTTGAATAGGTCATAGAGATATGTACCATTAAAGGAAAATTATTGCGTAGCTTCATTATTCAAACTTTCACTTCGATCGCATGATTACGACACAAGAAATAAAAACTTAATTTTAAAATTTCGTACAGCCGCCATCTTGAGGTTATGTAAACAATTGAACTAATTTAGATGCCAGTGCATTACAATATGTATAATCATTTAATGTACCATATTTCACTGCGCTCAGTTGGTTAATTCACGAGAAAAGTCTATTAAAATGTTTCAACTTCGCTTGGCCACCATGTTAGTTTTGTACAATACAGGTTTTAGAAACTACATAGATAAACTTGTAGCAGTGCCCTTTATCATCTTAAAAAAATTCAGGGTGATATCATAAATAGTTTCAGAGATATTGAATGCCAGTGAAACATTTCGCACAGCCGCCACTTTGAGGTTATTTAAACAATTGAACTAAATTAGACGCCAGAGCATTGCAATGTGTATAAACATTTGTTGTACCATGTTTCATTACGTTTGGATTGTTAAATCGCGAGAAAAGTCTATTTAAAAGTCTCAGCTTTGCTTGGCCGCCATGTTGGTTTTGTAGTTACCAGGTTTTTGAAAGTCTCATAGGTGAACTTCTAGTAGTTCTCTTTATCACTGTACAAAATTTTAGGGTGATATCTGTAATAGTTTCGTAGATACTGAATGCTGGTGAAATATTTCGCACAGCCGCCATGTTGGATTGGTGAGAGACAATAAAATTTTAAGGGCACGGTCGGGGTCGGCCAGAATGGTGCTTTGATCTTACCAAGTTTGATTGAAATCGCTCCAGCCGTTTAGAATTTATTAGGGACACACACACCATCACACACACACGCACACACAGACACACGGACAAAAGGTGATCTCATAAGCCTATTTTTTTTTCATAAAATGAAAATAGGCTAAAATGCACATAATTATATAAAATAAAAAATATATACAGTACAAGTTAGGTTGCGGATTCACAATCACCATGTGGAACGATTTCATGATTGAGTGTGCAGCGCTGCAAGGCGGTGTGTAATCAGTCTCAAAGACTGTGCTGAGTAGCTGTGTTGCATTGTTTCAGTGTTGATCATTATTAAAGTGAGTATTGAGTTAACAAGCTGTGTTTTATTGTTTCTAAAAACATTGTATGAGAAAAGAGACTGTGATCAAAATGCTTACAAAAACAAAAAGCAAAGGAAATCAATAACACTTGAAGAAAAGCTGGAAGTAATAAAGCCTTATGAACGCAATGAGCGCATTGTGGACATTTTCCGAGCTACAGAAACATCTCTGAGAACCATAAGAAGTCGAGCAGAAAATATTAAAGAAAGCTACAAAGGTGCGACCTGAATGACGTCATCCAAGATAACACAAATAAGGGCGCCAATTATGGAGAATATGGAACGAATGTTGGCCCAATGGATTGAACATCAAACTAAATGTTCTATCCCGATATCCACCATGGTTATTCAGGCTAAAGCAAAAGCTCTGTTTAAAGAACTGAAAGCGGCTTCGGTGGCGTAGTCGGTAGCGTGCTGAGCTTCTCTGCCCAAGATTGTGGGTTCAAATCCGGCCGAAGTCGTCAGATTTTTTAAGAGCGTTAAAAATCCCTTAGTAAGCCTTCCTTCGGAGGGGAAGTAAAGAAGGCGGTCCCATGTCATAGATTTATGGCATGTTAAAGAACCTTCCACTAATTACACCTGTGTGAAGCTAAATTGTATAGGTTAAGAATGTAAATACCGCTCTTAGGTTCCTACGTTCGTTGCCAAGTGTCGACTGTGGTGGTGTCTGGTAGCTAAGTTCTGAACTAGTAGTCGTTGACGGTGGCGTTTGGCGGCAAAAGTAGGAACTATTTGAAAAATTCAAAAGTCTGCAGTCCTTACTTGAGCAAAAAACAGATAACACACACTAATACAGTCATCACAATTAACACCGGTTATCAGACAGATTCTACACACACCCAAAGTACATGGGGCTACATGACCGCGTTGTCGCAGCCCCTAAACTTAAGAACCAACCAACCAAAGAACTGAAAGCATCCTATCCAGACTCTGAAGTTGCATTTGTTTAACATGCATAGGCTTTTTATTTTTTCCTTGAACTAGTCCCTATCTCCTATATAACCCATATTATAATACATTCACTTGACGTGTTTTCATATTACGCGATGATTACTCTGAACGAATTCATCGCGTAAATCTAGGGATACCTGTACTATACTCCTATATTGACCTATACAGCAGAGACCTGGACAGTGACAAGAAGAGAGGAGAATAAACTTCAGGCCAGTGAAATGAAGTTCTTACAAAGCAATATCTGAAGATGATCTGCAGTGGTCAGTATTCAACCTCCAGAAAGTGGCATCAAAATTCAGCATGTACATTTCTACTGAAAAGACTAAGGTAATGGCCTTTAAGGGTAAGGACCCTATCCCCAGTGAAATATGTCTGGATGGTAAAATTTTAGAAGGAGTTAACGCATTCGAGTATTTAGGATATCATTTATCTTTTCAAGAAGAACGAGACATAACTGCAAAAATAACTAATTATACCAGAACAACAGGAATCATCAATCACGTCATGAAGCCATCTCTTGTCCAAAGGCACACACGCTTGCGTTTGTACAACACATTAGCCAGACCAACCCTATGCTATGGCAGCGAGGCATGGACAATAAGATCTCAGGACATCTCCAGACTCACAGCACGCGAAATGACCTTTATGCGCCGAACAGCAGGCTATACTAAATGGGATCATAAGAGAAACGAGGATGTGCTGAAGGAACTAAAAGTGAAACCAACTACATACATTTGTGATTACCAAGAGAACTGGAAGCATCAAGTCCAAAGGATGGAACCTGGAAGATTACCAAAGGAGATCCTTCGCTACCAGCCACGGGGAAATAGATCGATAGGACGTCCGATGAAGAGATGGAGGGAAAGTGCAAGACCGTACCGGGACATTTGGCCCAATACTTGGAAGGAAGATGATGATGATGATGATGACAAAGTATGATGGGAAAAACAAGAAGCGATAAAGTGAGAAATGATGAAGTCAGGATGGTCATTGGAGTAGAAAAGCTGGAATCGAGAGGAGCAGGTTGAATGCAGAAGTTTGGTTGGGAGCTGTTTGGTCATCCACTGTACAGCCTTCTTCTTGCTCCAAGCAATATCCACCTTTCCTTGCACTTCAAGAAATGTCTGTTCTCCCGTCAGCTGAAGAGCTGAAGACGAATATCACACGCTGGATCCATTCGCAGGTGGCAGACTTCTATGACACAGGACTATAAAAGTTAATAATAATAATCGCAAGGGACTAACAGAGAATCTGGAAGTGAAAGAAAGAAAAATTCTAAGAAAAATCTTGGGTCCGGTAAAAGAAAATGGGGAATATAGGAGACGGCACAACCACGAACTTTACACCCACGTGGAAAAATAACTGACACCATGAGGAAACGGAGAATTGCCTTTTACTGTCATATAACAAGAATGAACCCAGCACGATTGGCAAATAGAATTTTCACCTACTTCCTCAAAAAGAAAGGGAGCTTGGTTCACTGAGGTGGACAAAGATTTACAAGAAGTGGGAATTACAGGCAACGATATTTGCCACCCTTAAACAAAAACTAACAGCACACCGATGTTTCCAAGAAAAGCCAAAGCTTCCAACTGGCAAGAAGTGGACTGCAGAAAGGAAACAACAGCATCGAGAACTAATGCGAAAGTACTGGGAGGATGTTAAAGCTCGATGCAGCAAGAAGCAGTTGAAATGACGTGGTCCTTAGATGGCCGAATCGGAAGAAGAAGAAGAAGAAGAAGAATAGTGTATGGCCTCGGTGGCCGGGTGCAAGCATTGTTATTTAATAATAATAATAATAATATCGTATGGCCTCCGGTGCCGGGTGCAAGCTTTGTTATTTAATAATATCGTATGGTGCCGGGTGCAAGCTTCGTTATTTAATAATAATAATATAGTATGGCCTCGGATGCCGGGTGCAAGCTTTGTTATTCGACACCCAGATGGCAGCTTGCATGTTGAATTTGTTTGTTCCTTGAAGCACTATGAAAGTCAAAGAGCTAAGATATCTAAGCTCCTTGACACTATAGCGCTTTCTAGTAGAGAAATGAGGAACTTTGTGTTGGCGGGAAATCCCGAGATTTATTTTTTCATTATGAAGACGGCCTACTGAATTCAAATGGGTTCTTTAACATGCCAACAATGTATGACATTTGCTGCCTTTCAAAAATCACTTACCACGGCCAGGAGCGAACCTGAAAGCTTGGGGTTAGTATTCCAACACGATAACCACCCACCCACCGTGGCAAGCCACTACAAAAGTTGATACCACGCTCAATTCGTTTGGTGCCTATGTCGAAAAATATCTGACACATTGCTGTACCTGTTGCCAATAAAGTTTTGAATATAACTATGTTCTCTTTTTTTGGCTTTTTTTTTTTTTAATAGGGAAACTTACGTTCTGGATGCACCTCGTATATTTCTGTATTTGGCTTTGGAAAATGAACTCCATTTTTGATTCTCTACCCTAAGATTTTTAAATGTTTTTAAAATACATATTTTCAAATTTTATAATATATATATATATATTTTTTGGGGGGGCGGGGGCTAATGCGTGTGTATTTAGATTAGAACCATACGTTTCGGAGAAACCTTGCCTCCACGGCATTAGCCCAAAAACACATGAATTATTTATATAATCTGGGCCGTGAAAGCTTTAATATACACATATTTTAATTTTATTTTTAAGGAATATTTAATGACTTTGAATGTGCTTATTTGTTAACGTTGTTCATGTTTGGTCCATATTGACGAATGAATGAATGAAAATATTGAAATATACGATGTCTGTAAAGTCAAAACTTATTGTGTTTATCTAACCACTAGTACATATTTCGAAGTGTATGCATATGCATATGCTTCCATCACATTTCATCCACATCATCCATTTTTCATTAATTTTAATATCAATGACTGGCCATTAATGCCATAATGTCTTCATTTGTACTAGCAGATTTTCATTAATAATACGCCCCGAAATATGTACTACTGGTTAAATAAACACTAAGTATTGACTAGACGGAACATAGTATATTTCAATATTTTTAAACTTTGAATGTGCTAGTATTCTTCTTCTGCTTCAGTTCCCGGCTCCAGTGATCTGGGTCGGGGCGTGAATCAAGGACCTCCATCCGAGGCCTCGACTCACACACTATCATATTTAGGCGATTTGTACGATGGGTTCGCTACATCCAAGGGTAGACAAGGGCCAATTAAGGCGGGAAATTGAAAGACTCCCTAGGCCTCGAATACCCTACAACCATCGGGGTCAGAAGAGAACAAGTGTTGACCAAGGGAAGCCGACAGGAAAGATAACTGAAAGGGGCCCGGCACAAGTAAGTGGAAGCAATGCCGGACTCAGCTGGGGTCCTGTGGTCGCCGACCCATGTCTCACAAGTTGTGAACCCCTGTGCTAGTATTATACAAGCATAATGGCTGATCAAGGGAGCCCCCAAATCATGTACTATGAAATTGAATTAATCATAAATAATTTTAAAGGTATTGACTGGGCGGAACCTATCTTAATTTGTATTACCGTAATATACAGTGTCAATCTTCTTCTTCCTCCTCGCCTTTTCCCGTTACGCGGGGTCGGCTTTCTTAATCCTGAGGCGCCACTCATTTCTTTGGAAAGCATCATCAGCAGATAGGCCCAATACTCTCATGTCCCTCTAGACATTCGTCATCCATGTTGTTTGAGGTCTGCCGCTCCCTCTCTTTTGCGTAGCCATGGAAAGGCACTTCTTCATTACATGGTTCTCCGGTCTTCGCATAACATGTCCATACCACCTTAGTCTGGTTTCTAAAAGTTTCTCAGTTATAGGCGCTACTTTGAAACTGCCCCGCACATGTTCATTACGGATTTTATCTTTGAGAGTAACCCCACCTGCCCAACGTAACATACGCACTTCAGTGGTATGTAGCTTTTGCTCATGTGCGTTTGTAGTAGCCCATGTTTCACTACCATAGAGTAGGATTGGTCTTACGGCAGTTTTATAAACTTTCCCCTTCGTTCTTATGGGTATTTTCGGATCACATAAAACTCCTGTTAGTTCGCGCCATTTGTTCCACCCAGACGTGGCCCTGTGGATTATATCGGCGGTTATCGTGCCATCTTCAGCAATGACAGAACCTAGATATTTGAATTTTGTTACCCTTGGTAAGATTTCACCATCTAGTTTAAGTTCAATATTTGTCATACTGGGTTTATTGTTGTGGAAGTCGCATACCATATATACAGTGTCAATATGGATCCAGAATGAATCGTAGCATTCCTAAATAAATATCTTATGTACATTTTCATTATCTTTGTGCAACCCGATAAAGACGGCAAGCTAAGCCGGCTTTGACTGGCGCAGATCTCAGGCGCGCCTACACTGTTCAGCCAGTGGTTGGCGCCCACTTTTACACTTTTACCAAACATGTTCAATAATGTGTACTTACAGTGCTCATAGTCGATGCTGAGAATGACCTGTAACCTAATATTTGTGGGGTACAGAGACTCCTCCTTGTTTCTTTCATTTAATTAATTAATTTATTTATTTTTTGTTTTTATAGGGTTGCCAGCCGTGGCCACAATGGTAGACTACCACAGAGTGTCTTATGTGTTCTGGCCATAGAGATTCTCGGTGGTGGTCTGGCTATTGCTGGTAGGTGGCTGTGCAAAATAACCAGGTGGCCTTGGCAGATTGGCAAAAGGTTCCTTGGCATGGTGAGGTTGCCATGGGAATGAGCGTTTGTGAGCTGGAATCCAGGCAAGATGGGAGGTGTTGTTTTAGGAAATGTGATGTGGAATGGAAGCAAGTTAGTGTTGATTGTGTATGATACCAGGCAAGGATAATGGAGGCCTGCTCACATGTGGATAATAATAATTATTAATAAATGTGTATATTTAAAAGAAGTTGGTGTCCTGTGTCTTTGTGTGGATGTCATTTAAGCAAGTATATTGCCCCACTATCCTGAGGTGGCTAGCTTTTATTAATATTACAGTCCTCCCTCTCTTGTAACACACATCTTCTGATGAAAGAATGGACAACAATCCCATCTAATTTTTGTCTGTTAACTTTTTTATTATTTATGGAGCCATTTTTCGTGAATCGTTTAGCGAGCCTCCTAATTGTACTGGCATTAGGTATAGATCTTCCTGGAAACATGATTCGAAATCTTCGTCTTGTTTTGTAACGTTTTTACTAGCGTCCCCACTGTTGGGTGACAAGTGTAACTGTTTCCCTGGGGAGAGTGTGGAAAAACCACAACAAGTCCCCCGTTTGAGGTGATAAATGTAATGTTTACTCTGACTAAGATACGTTGTATTAATGGGTGCCAAGACCTCAACGCTATGTTGAAATCTAAATTTATATTTAACAACACCTAGCTCTGGCAGAACACCTTTAAGAATCTTCACACTCAGATCGTGGTATGATTTGATCATTAACCCAACTAACAATTGTATCAGGAGAAGGAATTTGGTCTATATCTAATGCTACCTACTGAAAGCAAAGATTGCATAGTATAAGAAATGAATTTCTTATGTAAAAAACAAGTAGTGGCATTTTAATAATAATGATAATAAATTTAAATTGGAGCGTTACGATTTGAACATTACCACTAGGGAATTACGTGAAAATGGAGTCGGATGAATTACTGATTTTACTATTATTCCCAAGCTAAGAAGTTACTGAAATTCTGAATATGAAACAATGAAGCGAGAGATTATGTAGTTCTGAGTCATTCGCGCTTACCATTGGAAATTGCCGTGGCATTTCCCTCGTACTGGATGTTGAAGAGAGCTTCCCACAGCCTTCTGGACGTCGCCATCTTCTTCGTCAGTTGTGGAGATTGTTGTAGAAATGTTAAGTTATGGTCCGATCACACCGGAACCAACCACACGAGCAACCACAACGGTCAAGGTTTACAATGATAATCGTCCTCCCTTCTCGGCACGCAAACAATATATGCACTCGCCGAACCCCCCCTCCGGACCCGTCTTCTACTCGCCCGGTCTCCACTGATTGGCTGAGCCACCAAGCGATACACCCGACCTCAGGGTCAATATACTCGGCGCGACGATGTCGATTACCGGTCCAGGTCATTTCGCCTTTTCTTGATGCAGCCAGCTGAAAGTGCCCCTCGGCTTGCGTGACGCTACTCGACAAGAATATACCTGTAGCTGAATTCCCAATGACTCATCTCTCTCACAATAAACTCTAACTGACAAAAATCCGTAAAATTCCGTAATCATATAATTTTCCGCGATAATGTTGTTCGTAATAATTCGCTTGATAGTGTTTTCTATAACATCGAAAACCTATCTGTATACTTATAATCTTATAAAAAACGCTCCAAAAAATACCTTAATAATAATAATAAGTTACATGAAACTTGTCTTGGCAGAACAATTTGCCGCATAAATAAACATTGAATGGCTTCCTACTGACTTATGTCAGTGGCGTAAAATACCCTTGAAAAACACGTTACATATTCGCCACGGATCATCGGATGATTTACCGTGACGACGGTACATCATGCGATTATCCCAGACACGTTAATAAAATCCCCATCCAAAATACATATTACACAAATTAAATCACCCTAAATTACATATATATACACTCATAATTTTCTTTACGCACTTTGCGTCAAAGTCTGTTGTTATATTGGATTGCCCTATGCAATCAGTCCAATGTTTTTCATTTTGATTAATGTTCCACGGATATTTCCGCCTCTCAAATATCTCTGTGTTGGGAAAGATATACATAAATAATGTGTGAGCACTGTGTATATATGATGTCACATCACACGCATCACTTTCCTAATATCACTGGAGGTCGCTTCCTTCTGGTGAAACTTAATCTCACTGATCTCACTGAGCACACGATCACACTATTGTGGCTGCGCATCGTGACCATAATACTTAATCTCTCTGTGTATTGGATAAAATTAATATTGATTTCTGAAAAAAAAACAGTAAGTGCGCATTACATATAACACCAAATATTTCTGTGCCGTAATCGCCCTGTCTTCTGAAGTTCCCGTAGACCAAATTCTACTTAATGCTAGTTCGCAACCCAGACCAGTTCTCCTCACTCAAATAATACCTTTGTACTAATTACCTTAAATTACACACCTACAGCTCTTACATGGCGAGGCCGTAAACAGAAATCACGTGTGCTGTTATGTATGAGTTTCATGAAGGACTGTCTCGCCTTCTGGTGGCCCATCATTTGTCTCGTGGACGCCTTAAGCAAAAATACCCTGTACAAGCGCACACCCATCTCTAGGAGACAAATGGGAATTCACCAGCGCTACCAAATTCTGGCCTTGGTGTATCGAGACATTTTAGTGCTCAAGAGCATCCGACAATCCCGTCATATTTCCCTGTACCTTAAAAACTCTCAATTACTTATATACTACCCCCCTTTGTGACTTCTGATACGCCTGCCTGGAAGACCAGATCTCCCACGCACCAAATACCACACTCACTCATTTGATAGGCTGGCTCGCCAGCTAAACACTCTTCACTTTATGACACATACTTTCGTAGACTATGTATATTGTACGTCCCGTATAATCTGTTTCCCTTACTATTCTCCAGCACATATGCTGTTTTGCCAATACGTTTGGAAACCAAAAATGGGCCCTCGTAGAGATAAAAGAACTTGGACATGACTTTCTCTAGCTTATTTGACTGTTTCGGCACTCTAAGTAAGACTCTGTCTCCCGGCTCGAATAGGTCAAATTTAGTTTCTTTTTGTTGGCGATTTCTCTTTTGTGCTGACTTAGATAAATTCTGTTCTGCCAACTGGACAATGTAATCCATCCCCGGTTGTTCTCCCTCATTTAAACCCAACACCCTCGCTAGTTCATTTTGTGGTCTCTTTCCGAAGTGAACTTCGTATGGCGTCAATTTCGTGCTCTCATGCTGGACAGAATTCAGCCAAGTCTCGATTTTGGGAAGATGTTCAACCCAGGCCGTATGCTTGTCATGCACTAGAGTCCGAAAAAGACGAGCCACTTCCCTGAATGGACGCTCTGCAGAATTACCCTGAGGGTACCTTACAGAGGAATGAACGTGTGAAATACCAGCTTCCTGCATACTGGTTCTCCATTTCTTTGCAGTAAACTGTGGTCCACTGTCAGATAGTATCCTGAGAGGAAGGCCAAACTCAGGTACATACTTATTAATGATCAGACGGCTACACGCTAGTCCCGTGGCTTTCCTTAGTGGATATACTTACTAAAAGCATCAATAACTATAAATATGTACTCATAGCCGTACTGTCCTTTAACGATCGGGCCAAATAAATCCACACACAGTAGTTCGCCGGGACTACTGGTGAGAACTGCAGATCTCTCCCCCACTAAATATTTTACTGGATATTTACTCCTTTGACAGGTGTCACACTTAGCTAAAATCCTCCTAACATCCCTTCCCATTTTACTCCAAATGAAGTCACGACCAATTTCATAGAAGACCTTGGCAGCACCAAAGTGTCCTAATTCCCTATGGATGAAACAAATTAGCTCCTCCCGCAAAGTGGCAGGAACACATATTTCCCACCGATTATTCCTACATTTCCATGCAAGAAGCCCATCCTGCATCTTGTACGTGAACCGTCCTACTTTCACATACTCTTCTTCACTTATTTCCAACCTAGCCAGTGGCTCCCTTAACTTAACATCATCACGTTGCTCCACTAGCCTATTTCTCAGTGTCTGTAACGATGCCCTGTTGCTACTGTCCACACATGCACATATTAAAATACCGTCCTCTGCTTTAACCACAGGATAATCCCTACATAAATTTGTGTCCCTTGATAGCATGTCTGCAAGAATGTTATCTTTACCTTTAATATATTTTACTGTGAATTCGTATTCCTGCAGAGCAAGAATCCACCTACTAACTCTGTTAGAACTGAGTTTACAAGTCCTCATATACAGTAATGCATGGTGATCTGTATGGATCTCAAATTTCCCCCCTACTAAATACATTCTAAATTTCCCCAAACTGAAAACAATACCTAAAAGCTCTAACTCAGTAATCGTGTATCTTTTCTCTGCTGCTGTCAGTCCTCGCGAGGCTAAAGATACAATGCACAGATTACCCTCATCATCTCTCTGACATAATACTCCAGCAATGCCTATATGTGAAGCATCTGTCATAACCACATATTCCTTATCTTTCAAAGGATATTTCAGCACTACAGCTTTCTCAAAACCTTCCTTCAGTGCTCTAAAAGCCTGATCATGCTTGGACTCCCATCTCCACCGAGTCCCACTTTTAAGCAATTCCCTGAATGGTTCTACCAACCCTGAGTATTTAAGAACGAACCTCCTGAAAAAGTTGCAAATTCCCATGTATGTTTTTAAATGTTTAACATTCTGTGGCACCTCTGCGTTAAGTATCTTATTAACCCTACTTTCTTCTGGTGTTACACCTCTACTCGACACTCTATGACCTAAAAATGTCACTTCTGACTGACAGAATGACGACTTAAACAGCTTCAAAGTGAACCCTGCCTGATCTAACTTCTGAAAAACTATATCTAAATGACGTAGATGCTCCTCAAAACTGTGTGAACTAATTACCATATCATCAATGTAAATGGTTACAAACTCTCCTGTGTCATCCCCCAACGCGATGTTTAAAGCCCTAATTAAAGCTGCTGAACTACCCTTTAACCCATAAGGTGTTCTACAAAATTGATAAAGGTTATATTTATGACTAAAAGCTGTAAATGGTCTATCTTCGTAAATAAGTGACACTTGCCAAAAACTGGAACTCAAATCTACACAAGTGAAATACTTCTTCCCCTCAAATGTTTGCATTAATTCCTCTATTGACATGGATTTCAGCTGATCTGAACTAATTCTACAGTTAACCAAATGAGCGTCTAAACAAATACGAACTGTGCCGTCGGCCTTGGGCACGGTGATTAAAGAATTAACATATGGACTGTTAGAGTGCTCAATAATCCCTTCTTCAAGCATCTGGTTAATTTGTGCCTCAACTGCACTCTGATAAGCGAAAGGTACAGGATATATATGTCCTGTGAATACTGACCTATCAATAACGTTCAATGAATGTGTATAGCAATTGGCCATACCAATGCGATCCTCAAAAACTCTCCTATTACACAATAAACATCATAGAGCCGAACACACTGTTCTTCCTCTATATTTCTCTGAAATGCAGCCTCACGTAACGAGTCCTCTAGACTACCGTTCGTAATCACACTGCCCACAAAACATGGAGAATCCCGCTCTACGGCTAGCGATATCTCATTTAAAGTACAAATCACACCTACAACACTACTTCTCTGAATATGGTCATTGAACGCTACCTCTACTTCAGAATCACCCCATTTAAATTTCAAACTCCCTACATCATAACATAAGTTACCAGACACTCTACTTAGCAACTCTGAACCCAAGATAACACTGAATACTAAATTTGGAATTACAAGACAAATCTGCTTTTCTATATGATTATTAATTTTAATGTCTACTAAAACTTGCTTAGAAATTACTTTAGACCTCTTCCCAACAGCTGTGATAACAAAAGTGCTCTTAATTGGCATCTCCTCAAAATTTACTCCAGTTCCTTTCATTTTATCATAAAATGCACTACTTATGCAACTCTTCATACAACCACTATCAATTAAAACATCTGTGTACGCCTCGGACACGTTAAATTTAACTATGGGGCTCTTACTAGCCACCTCCTGAATAATACCTTCATCATTTAGTTCACGTAATAATTCATTTCATACATTTAGGTCATAGGGTTCCTGTATAAGTGTATGGACAGGGCATGTTACAGACTGAGATTCTGACCTTACATCGCAGCCTGGTTCGTGTTTAAAGTACCGCTACCGCTAGGTGTAGTACTACTCACTACAGCACTGGTCTGGTTGTTCGGGGCTGTGTTAACGGTATTTCTCTGTCCGTTATTACCATTGGGCTGATTCCCTCCTTGACCCCTGTTCTGGTTATAATTATTATTGTTATTATACCTCCCTTGGTTACCCCTAAAATCATTATTTCGGCCTTGATTTCCCCTGAAATCATTATTTCTACCTTGGTACTGCGTACCATACCCGTTTCCTCTGTACTGAGTTTGCTGATTATTATTATTATTATTATTATTATTCTGGTTCCCCATATTTTGGACATTGGCCCCTTCGCCACTGTTCCCTTGAACTTCCTGATTCCTATTCTCATTAGGCCTGTTATTATGGTTACCCTGGTTCCTACCGAAATTCTCCTCGTAACCACCTCTTCCCAGAGCATCGAATGTACCGTACTTAATACATTTTCCACTTGTGAAATAGATTTAACATTTTGGATACAGGCAGCTTCTTTGATTCTATATGGAAAATGTCTTAGTAATAGCCTGACTACATCACTTTCCTCCCTCAAACCATCCAGATATTTACACGTCAATACCTGTCCTAAAAAGTACTCGGTCATAGTGTAATTTCCTCTCGGGTTATATTTCCCACACACAATTCCCTCACGATGCTGAGACTGAATTACCTCATTCCAAAATTTCTCACAAAATTTAACTTTAAAATCTGAAATATTCTCGAAATTGTCTCTGTAGACAGCAAACCAGTTTCTTGTCTCCCCTACAAACGCTTGCTCTAAAATCTCAACTACCTGGCACCACTCAATACTACCAACTTCCAACCTCTCCCTGAATTTATTTTCTATTGTATTCATGAACTCCATTGGACAACCCTGCCGATTACTGAATTTGCCTAGTTCTATTTCCCTGTGTGTGCTATTCACATAAACTGGCCTACTCTATGACTATTTTCCTGCCTAATTCTAGCTTTCAACTTCTGTTCTAATTCAGCAATTTTCTCCTCAGCTTTTCTTTCAATATTAATTACAGTTAACCTAATGCTCCCTTCCGATGCTTCTACTTTACCACTTAATTTAGCTTGTTTCTCATTAATCTCATTAATGCTTTCCTTATTCCTCTCCCTTAAATCATTAACTTCAGTGATTATTTCTGCATGAACTTTATCAATTCTTCCCCCAGCTGTTCTTTAACCTCTTTAGTTGCTACCTGAATTTTGTCAATTTCTCCCCCCAATTGCTTTTTGACCTGCTGTGTTTCAAGTTGCACTAGTTCTTTTAAATTTTCAGCCTGTGTACTAATTCTAATTTCTAACTCCTCCTGTACTTTTCCTAATTTTCTGTCTACATCTGCAATAATCTCTTTAGCCTTCTCTTCCATCACCCCTCTGATCTCACCTCTAATCAGTTCGAATTTATCACTAATTTCCCTACTGTTTTGATCCAATTTAGCATTATTCTGTTCAAGTTTAAAGTTTCAGTACTCTCTTTATTTTCCCTACTATTTTGTTCAAGTTTAGCATTTAAAGCGTCTGTACTTATTTTATTTTGTTGCATAAACTGAAGAAGCAAACTCTCTAACCCTGCTTGACTATTTTGATTACCCCCCTCAGTATCGGGATTTACCTCCGACATTCCTGTACTGCTTTCGTTTTCAAGACTAGCCATACTGCTCGTATCTTCACTATCCAACTGGTGACCACTACGCAACTTCATCTATTCCTCAACACTACCCATGCTGATACACACCGATAAATGAAAAACCCCGAAAATACAGACACAGAAATATATACCCTTCTCCTTCCACAAATGTTATTAGGTTTTCGGCCTCACGTTGCTAGCGACAAGTGTAACGTTTTTACTAGCGTCCCCACTGTTGGGTGACAAGTGTAACTGTTTTCCTGGGGAGAGTGTGGAAAAACCACAACAAGTCCCCCATTTGAGGTGATAAATGTAATGTTTACTCTGACTAAGATACGTTGTATTAATGGGCGCCAAGACCTCAACGCTATGTTGAAATCTAAATTTATATTTAACAACACCTAGCTCTGGCAGAACACCTTTAAGAATCTTCACACTCAGATCGTGGTATGATTTGATCATTAACCCAACTAACAATTGTATCAGGAGAAGGAATTTGGTCTATATCTAATGCTACCTACTGAAAGCAAAGATTGCATAGTATAAGAAATGAATTTATTATATAAAAAACAAGTAGTGGCATTTTAATAATAATGATAATAAATTTAAATTGGAGCGTTACGATTTGAACATTACCACTAGGGAATTACGTGAAAATGGAGTCGGATGAATTACTGATTTTACTATTATTCCCAAGCTAAGAAGTTACTGAAATTCTGAATATGAAACAATGAAGCGAGAGATTATGTAGTTCTGAGTCATTCGCGCTTACCATTGAAAATTGCCGTGGCATTTCCCTCGTACTGGATGTTGAAGAGAGCTTCCCACAGCCTTCTGGACGTCGCCATCTTCTTCGTCAGTTGTGGAGATTGTTGTAGAAATGTTAAGTTATGGTCCGATCACACTGGAACCAACCACACGAGCAACCACAACGGTCAAGTTTTGCAATGATAATCGTCCTCCCTTCTCGGCGCGCAAACAATATATGCACTCGCCGAACCCCCTCTCCGGACCCGTCTTCTACTCGCCCGGTCTCCACTGATTGGCTGAGCCACCACGCGATACACCCGACCTCAGGGTCAATATACTCGGCGCGATGATGTCGATTACCGGTCCAGGCCATTTCGCCTTTTCTTGATGCAGCTAGCTGAAAGTGCCCCACGGCTTGCGTCACGCTACTCGACAAGAATATACCTGTAGCTGAATTCCCAATGACTCATCTCTCTCACAATAAACTCTGACAAAAATCCGTAAAATTCCGTAATCATATATTTTTCCGCGATAATGTTGTTCGTAATAATTCGCTTGATAGTGTTTTCTATAACATCGAAAACCTATCTGTATACTTATAATCTTATAAAAAACGCTCCAAAAAATACCTTAATAATAATAATAAGTTACATGAAACTTGGCTTGGCAGAACAATTTGCCGCGTAAATAAACATTGAATGGCTTCCTACTGACTTATGTCAGTGGCGTAAAATACCCTCGAAAAACACGTTACAGTTTCAGACAACTCGCTAAACGATATGAGTCAGTAAAGAGGGGTATCGCGAGGTCCGAATTTGGCCAGTCTAATGACGCAATAGTTTGCCGAGGTCGACTCAGCCGGCAGGCCAGGTGTGGTGCGAGTGGGCCTCGCAATACCCCATTCCGCTGACTCATATCATTAGTTCACACGTGTTTTGTCATTCATATGGACGTGTATCTGCAAAGCTTAGACACCAATTCACATTGCGCAAACGTGTGTATATCCATAATTCGAATAATGAAGGAGTTCACAGGCAATGTTGTGTTCTTACAGAACAAAAATTAGATGAGATTGTTGTCCATTCTTTCATCAGAAGATGTCAGGTGTGTGTTACAAGAGAGGGAGGACATTTTCAGCATCGACTATGAGAGCTGTAAGTACACATTATTGAACATTTTTGGTAAAAGTGTAAAAGTGGGCGCCAACCACTGAATGAACTGTGTATGCGCGCCCGCGATCTGTGCCAGTCACAGCCAGATTAACTTGCCGTGTTTATCGGGGCGCACATAGATAATGACCCTGTAATATTTCTTTCATGTTATGGCAGTGGCGTAGCCAGCGTGGTGTTACGGGGTGTTAGAAGCCCCCCCATTTTGGAATTTTTGCACCAAAATAATAGGAACTGATGATAATTAATAAACATTTCTTAATTAAATAAATGACACTTGCAGATGATTCTATAACTCATACTTTATGTCTGAATCACCACTGCTTGGTGTAATGTTGTTGCCTTTTGGTCCGGCTGCCCTTTTTGGCTACACGTGTCTCCATGACAACGCATAACTCCGTCTTCCCAGGGTTGCCAATCTAGCTTTTCCCCCGTGAAATATAGCATTCTTTTTTCAAACTGAGCCATATAATTCTACATCCCACCTAGAGGGGCAATTATTAGCTTTCTTTCTTTCTTTCTTTCTTTCTTTCTTTCTTAGCGGGAGGGATGTTATACATAAATTAATCTAGTATTAATTACAAATAATAATATGAGTCTAGAAAATTCTATGGGTACATTAACCCTAATTTGGAGATGGTTGTTAACTTCTTGAGTGTTAGATAGTCGAGTTGCTTCATATTACTATGTTCAGCATTTCCCCGTATTACGGTTATCCCCCAGTTACTATAACCCCTCCCATTGGTTGATCTTGGCTACGCTACTGTGTTCATCATCATCATCATCATCATCTTGCACAGTTTCCAGCCACTGGCCGGGTCTGTTTGGAACACAAGCCTCTCCAACGTCTTCTGTCTTACCACCATCCCTCAGCCTCCACCCTTGTCCATTCTTCTCCTCTCTTCTTCATGCTTTCTTCCACTCCCTTTAGCCACCTGTCTCTCGGTCTTCCTCTCGCTCTCTTTCCTTCCCACTTCGTCTCGTGTACCCCCCTGGGTATCCTCTTCTCCTCCATTCATTTTACATGTCCATACCATCTAAGCCTAGATTTCTCTATACCATCCTGTAATGGTTCCTCCTTCATTAATTCTCTGGTCCTCTCATTTCTTATTCTGTCCATCTTTGTAGCTCCAATACTGCCTCTCAAGAACCTCATCTCACTGGCCTGTAGTTTGCTCTTCTCCCTTCCTTTCATAACCCAGGTCTCCGAGGCATACGTCAGGATAGGGACATAGTACGTCCGATATCTGATCTTTTTGCTGTTCTGAGGGACATCCTTGCTCCATAAGATGCTTCTCACACTCCTCCGGAATGCTTTTGCCTGTCTCTCCCGCTCATTTATTTCTCTATCGTTTTTTCCATTATCTTGTATCAGGATTTCCCAGATACTTGAAACTCTCCACTTTCCTCAGCTGTTCCCCACCAAGTGTTATTCCCGTTGTGGTTCTTTCCTTCTTCCTTGTTGTGATCACCATCTCACTCTTATTTATGCTAAATTTCATCCCATATCCTTGTATTATTCCTTCCCACTCGTCCAACTGTTCCTGTACCTCCTCCTCCTTGTTTCCCCAAATCATCAAATCATCTGCAAACACCATTGCTTTCATCTTTCCTTCCCCAATTTCTCGTGCCACTCGGGTTATTATGTCATCCATCACCACAATGAAAAGTAACGGTGACAGTGCACTTCCTTGTTTCAGGCCGTTTCTCTGTTCAACCAGTCCGATCTCTCTCCTCCCACTTTCACACAGCTCACGCTTCCCTTGTACATCTCCTTTATCCTCTTTATAGTCCATTTCTCTACTGTGTTATGGTGTATAAATACTTGTTTTCCCGCCTAATGTAATTGGGCACAATTTGTGTTGACCGACTGTACATTCGTGATTGTAGTACGATCCTAAAGTGAGTGGAGCCTGTCCGGTGGAGAACTTCACCCTGTACGTGGAAGGGCAATTGTACGGCAGCATCAATGCTACAAGAGTTGTGGTCAAAGACAGGATCCCTTACACATCGTATAACATCTGGATCCAGCCTCGCACTGGCCATGGTGATCTGCCAATTTCCAGGCCTACCAGGATCACCACTCCTCAAGGAGGTAAAGTAGCTTCCTGCTTTTCTAAAGATTGACCTCGCAACATAGGAAGACTTTCCAGTCCGGGCCACCCTGTGCTGCACTAACATTCTGGGAGTGTGGGTGTTCAGTAAATCAGGCAAAACAGACAAACGTTTCGAAGGGTTTTGCCAAAATGTTCACAGTTTTTTTTTAACAACAAGTAAACACGTAAATAGATTCAGTTACTGGAATTACGAGGCTCATATTCTGCCATGAACATTTGTTTAGCCCTCTGTAATCTAGGGCCTTGATGTTGATGCTGTAAAAAGGTTTAAAAAATGCACTTAAAATTTTCAAAAATGACTAATAATGACCTAATAATTCGAAAAATGCACTATAAAATGGAGAAAATGATCTTATAATAATACACTCACCAATAATTCAAAAATGACATCTTAAGCTCAAACTGAAAAGTCAATCAAAATAGATTTCTAGCACTTAACAAAAGGTTTATGTTCACTTAAGTCTGAGTTTCACTGCACTACGAATGTCATTCTGATGTTGTCAAATGTAAATGATGTGCTGTTTCAGCCAACAAGTTTTTATATCTCGAAAAGCTGCGTTCAACATCAACTGATGTGATCGGAGCGTACTTGAAGTGAGGAAGGTCGTTTGCTGCTAACTCGGAGAGACGTAACTCCCTCATATAAAGCTGTGACATGACTAAATTGAAAAAAAGAAATTACCCTAAAAGGCTGATCTCTCTAAAATATGACCCAAAAATCTACCAAACATAAAAATATGCTCTTAAAATGGAAAAATAGCAAAAAATGCAAAAAGATGCAAAATGAAAATGACATATTTGAAGACGGGGTGACCCGTCCGGAGTTTCTATGTACTTCAGCATTGTTTCAGACAGCTCAGTAAAAAAGATGACATATCATCAACATCCGGGCCTTAGTAATTACCCTCGTCTTCGTAAACAAACCCACCATAAATAAAATTATGGCTGATGTTTCGCCACACATCATTGCTTTCACTGTCAGGAAAAAAGAAACAGTAATGTGACCGAAATTACAATACCTTAACCCTCTTAGTGCCAAGCCATTTCCTGAAATACTTGCCAAGAATGCCAAGCCATTTTCAATGGTCATGCAGATTATTTGAAAACAAATCATAAATACCACATTTTCAATGATAGAATCCTGATTTTTGCTTTGTTTTATAACCAATACCTCATTCTTTCATACATTATGTTCATAAAGGTAAATACTGTTTAATGGAGGTTATTCTGATAATTGTTCAATTTTTCATTTTTTAGCCTATTTTCAATTTTGAAAAAATAGGCTTATGAGATCACCTTTTGTCCGTGTGTGTGTGCGTGTGTGTGTGTGTGTGTGTGAGGTGTGTGTGTGTACCTAATAAAATCTAAACGGCTGGAGCGATTTCGATGAAACTCGGTAAGTTCATAGCACTATTCCCGGCGACCTCGACCGTGCCCTTCAAATTTTGGTACGTCTCACCAATCCAACATGGCGGCTGTGCGAAATATTTCACTAGCATTCGATATCTCCGAAACTATTACCGATATCGCCCTGAAATTGTGCATGATGATAAAGGGCACTACTGGAAGTTCACCTATGAGACTTTCTAAAACCTGGTGACTACAAAACCAACATGGCGGTCAAGCGAAGTTGAGACTTTTAAATAGACTTTTCTCGCGATTCAACTAACCAAACGTAATGAAACTTGGTACAGCAAATGTTCATACACATTGTAATGCACTGGAGTCTAATTTAGTTCAATTGTTTACATAACCTCAAAATGGCGGCTGTGCGAAATATTTCACTGACATTCTATATCTCCGAAACTATTACAGATATCACCCTGAAAATTTGTACTGCGATAAAGGGTACTGATACAAGTTTACCTATGTATATTTCATAAACCTGTCAAGTACAAAACGAACATGGCGACCAAGCGAATTTGAAATATTTTAATAGACTTTTCTCGTGATTTAACTCTCTGGGCGCAGTGAAATGTGGTACAGTAAATGATTTTGCAGATTGTAATGCACTGCCATCTAATTTAATTCAATTGTTTACATAACCTCAAGATGGCGGCTGTGCGAAATTTTAAAATTAAGTTTTTATTTCTTGTGTCGTAATCATGCGATCGAAGTGAAAGTTTGAATAATGAACCTAGGCAATAATTGTCCATGAATGGTAGATAACTCTATGGCCTATACATATAACAATCCTAAATGGCAAGCTTCCAAAATATTTAACGGTTCTCAATATCTATGAATCTTTTACAGCAACCAAACTGAATTTTTTTATGTTCATAAAGACTATGAACATATGTCCACCTATAGGACTTTCAGTAACCTGGTGAGCACATATCCAACATGGCGGCGACGCGAAGTATAAATATTTAAATGGACGTTTCTCGCTAATTAACTATCCGAGTGCCGTGAAACGTTGCACGTTAAATGCTTATACAAATGTTGATCCACTGGCATCTAATTTATTTCAATTGTTTGCATAATCACAAGATGGCTGCTGTGCGTAATTTTAAAATCTCGTTTTTACATCTTGTGTTCTAATCATGCGATTGAAGTTTGAATACCACACGTACACAATAATCTTAATGTAATAGTACAATAAAAATCCAACCTGGCGACCATCTGAAATATTTAAACGGTTCTCAATATCTACGAATCTGTCACAGCAATTAAACTGAAATTTTGTATATTGATAGAGGCAATTAACATGAGCAGGATATATGAAAATAGGCTGTATAGTTCTTCACGGAACTACTTGTTTTAAATAAAAAAAATCAATTTTGAGTCTAAATTAAGGACACCTAAGAGTCATATTTGAACAAACACTACGTTTCCAGCTGTAGAAAGTTCTTAGATACATCTGTAGGCAGAAAACTTCAACAAGAAGAAAACTACTGCACCGCAATTTTGGCGGGAACGTGCGTGATTGGGGGAGCACTAACCGAGGGCGTGGATACAAACTCGAACCTATCACGCAACTGACTTCGAAGGAAAAAAAGTAGACACCGCACTGGCAAGCTTGGAACCCCACCTTTCCAACAGTATGAAATAAGCATGGACATATGCCTACAGAAATCTACAAATATACGATATTCAGCGCGCCGATTGAATCGGCTTTGGCACTGTGAGGGTTAAGTGAGTTTCATGATACCTTATCAATATTTCTGACTGTTTTAATGCTAAGTACGTAAGCTTCAAGTATCGGTACGTGGAGTAACGTACGAAACACAATATAGATGTGTCAGACAACCAACGTATCGGACGAACAGTTTATTTGTTTACGTCCGATACACAAATGATCCGAACTTGACTCGGTCAGATGTGGCGAAGAGCTGTTGCAGCCAGTGTTGCCAATTTGATGTTTTTAGCACCAGATCTGGTGTTTCTGAAGATCGTCTGGTGGCAGAAATGTTCTAATAGCGCCATAGCAAAATACTGGTGTTATTTCAATAAAACCAGTGCCAAATCTGGTGCTTAACGGATTCTTCCATGAAATTGTCTCCTATAATAGGTAAATCCTGGAAGCCATGTAATAGTTTTAATAAGTTTTATAGTTTTAATCAATTAAGATAGGCAATGTTCAGCCATACACGTGTCAAGATCAACACTCCAGCAGGAGAAGTCCCTGAAATTCTCATTCGCGTGCATAAGTGCTAAGTAAGCGCAACATGCAGGGCTCAGTGCAAGTGCACTTGTGCAAAGAATCGACCTATTATCTATTTTCTTCCCAGCTCCCAGGGATTTCCCAGTTTCAGGCGAAGGCAGTTTATGTAGTTCGCTCCCTCACTCTAATGTAAATGTAGGGAGAGTGTTTAGCCAAGTTTAATTGGTGAAAACAAAGCAAAGAAATCGAATGAAAGTTCAAAAATTGCATTCCATTCTGTGTGTGCGATTTGGACTAAAAACAGGGGGAAAATGCTATCACGACTACGAACATCCGAAGGATATAATAGTGGCCAGAGCTACAGCAGTACTACACCTTTCTGCTCTAAAGATGTAATAGCGGTAGCAGGCTCCACAAGTGAAGAAGACGATTTTTAATGAAAGAAATGTAAGTAAATAGCCGTTTATATATTTATAATTTTTGGTGTTTTTCTAGTGTTTTGTATCATAGGAATGGTCCCACTTTAAAAAGACATTTGCTGGTGCAGCAGAGAGTGCTTGTGGTAGGACGTCAACAAGAGTGAAAGAGAAGGAGACACCGTGGTGGAATGAGGAAGTGAGGAAAGCAGTGAAAGAAAAGAAGTCTGCATGGAAAGAATGGAACCGAGATCAAACAGAAGAAAGCAAAAGGAAGTATCACGACAGCAAACGGAGGTGTAAGAAAGTGGTAGGAGAAGAAAAGAAGAAAAGTTGGGAAGAATTTACACGAAGAATGGAAACAGATGTAAGTGGCAGTAAAAGGATGCTGTATGGGCTTCTAAGAAGTAAGAGGAAAGAAAGGGTTACTACAAAGCTGGTGAAAAAGGAAGATGGAGAGTTGTTAACACACCCGGAAGAGATAAAGGGACGATGGAAGGAGTATTTCGATAAGCTATTGAACGTGAGCAATTGTACTGGTGAGATCGAAGTGACACAGCCTGACGACTCTATAACAGAAGATGATATAACAATGCTGGAGGTAGAATTAGCAGTACAGAAGATGAAGATGGGAAAAGCAACAGGGGTGGATGAGATCAGTGTAGAAATGATAAAGGCTGCTGGACCTGTTGGTATGCAATGGCTGTATCGACTGCTAAAGTGTGTGTGGAAACGGAAATGTGTACCAGAAGACTGGGTGAAAGGGCTAATAATACCAGTGTTTAAGAAAGGGGACAAGAAAGTGTGTGATAACTATAGAGGGATCACCCTCATATCACAGATAGTAAAAATACTGGAAAGGATATTAGAAAGAAGAATGAGAAGAAAGGTGGAAGGAGAGTTGCAAGAGGAACAGTATGGCTTCAGGAGTGGAAGATCCACAGTGGACCCAATCTTTAGCTTGAGGCAGGTGATGGAAAAGAACTGGGAATATGGAGAGGATTTGATCATGACTTTCATAGATCTAGAAAAGGCATATGATAGTGTCCCCAGAGAGAAGGTATGGGAAACCATGGTTAAGAAGAGACTGGGAAGAGAAATGTTGGAAATGGTGCAAGCAATGTACAACAACTGTGTTAGCAGGGTACTGACCCCAGTTGGAAAGACAGATTGGTTTAGGAACAAGACTGGACTAAGACAGGGGAGTGTGCTGTCACCTCTTTTATTCATAATGGTAATGGATGAAATTGTAAAGGAAACAAAGGAAGCATATGGACATAAAGAAATGAAGTTACTATTATTTGCAGACGATATTGTGGTCTGGGGAAGGAACACCGAAGAAGTGCAAAAACAACTAGATGCACTGAACGAAAATATTCAGAAGTACGGCCTGAAAATCAGTATAGAGAAAAGCAAGACCATGGTGATGACAAGAGGGGAAAGACAAGGAAAGGGCATTGTGAAAATTGGAAGTCAGAGTTTGGAAATGGTGGACACGTTCAAATACCTAGGAAGTGAATTGATGCAAACTGGTAGGTTGGACATGGAGATTGGCAGGAGGGTACAGCAGAGCAATGCATTCTATCAAAGTGTAAGAAAACTTGTTTGGGATAAGGAAGTACCAAGGAAAAGCAAGGAGGTAATGTATAAAATGTACTATGTACCCATATTAACGTATGCAGCTGAGACTTGGACCCTGACGAGCAGGCAAGAGAGTAGAATCCAAGCCAGTGAAATGAAATTCCTAAGAAGTATGATAGGTAAGACAAGGAAAGACAGAGTGAGGAATGAAGATGTTAGGAAGGAAGTTGGGATGGGAAAACTAAATGAGAGAATTGAGAAGAATAAACTAAGGTGGTTTGGACATGTAAAGAGGATGGAGGAAAATAGAATACCAAGACAGATGCTGGAGGCGAAGTGCAAGGGAAAGAGAGCAAGGGGAAGACCTAGGACAAGGTGGATGGATTCAGTGAAGAACAGCGTGAGAAAAAGAAATCTGGACTGGGACAAGATCGTTGAAGAAGAATGGTGGAAGGAAAGAGGAAAGTGGAGAAGTGCCATAAATACCCCGACCCGGCAGAAGCTGGATAAGGGGAAATGATGATGATGATGATGTATCATAGTCCAGCTGGTGTTTTAAAACATAGGGTTTAGTTCTTTCCTATTTCAAGATTTGGCAACACTGGTTGCAGCAGCTATAAGAAAGTGCACTGACAATGAGGTGGATGGAACTCCCTGTAATTCTGTTAAGTCTGTAACAAAAAGCGGCCTCTTCCCAACCCTCTTCCGCATTCCAAGCCGTCAGTCAATATGAGGCAGACCTGTTCGCTGCTTTTCTCTCTAAATTTGGGAATATTATCCGTATTGACACAATAATTAGTTAAGTTTAAAAGTATTTAAAACATGTTTCCGTCTAGTCAACACTTTAATAAATGGTTTGTTACCACAAAATTCTTAGGTACAAGTTTCGAGGCTTCACAATTAAATAGCCCCTTCATCAGCCTATATCAATCGTGTTGACCAGTCAAATTGAGACATTGAATAAAAACTTTGTGACATGTGAAGTGGATGGTGACAATAAAAACATGCATGTGTGATTATATGACTAAGCCTCGGTGGCTTAGGCGGCAGAAAGCCGGCCTCTCACCGCTGGGTCCGTGGTTCAAATCCCGGTCACTCCATGTGAGATCTGTGCTGGCCAAAACGGAGGCAGACAGGTTTTTCTCCGGGTACTCCGGTTTTCCCTGTCAAAAATTTCATTCCAGCAACACTCTCCACTATCATTTCATTTCATGTCATTCATTTAATCATTGCCCCAGAGGAGTGCGTCAGGCCTCGGCAGCCGGCACAGTTCATATCCTCGCCGCTAGATGGGGGCTTCATTCATTCCATTCCTGACCCGGTCGGAGACTGGAAGCAGGCTGTGGATTTTCATTTTTCATGTGTGATTATATGAGATGAGAAAATGAAGTTATGAATACAATATAGTGATAAGACAACCTAAAATACTTGAAAACATTACAAACATCTTTGTTGCAACTGTTATGGGAGCACTTGTTCAGACTAAAGAAAAACAATAATAATCTTGCCACGGTGGGTGAGTGGTTATAGTGTCGGACTACCAACCCCAAGATTGCAGGTTCGCTCCTGACCATGGTAAGTGATTTTTGAAAGGCGACAAAAATCACGACAGTCATGTCATACGTTGTTGGCATGCTAAAGAACCCATTTGAATTCAGTAGGCCGTGTTCAATGGCAAAATTAATCTCGGGATTTTCCGCCAACACAAAGTTCCTCCATTCTCTACTTGAAAGCGCTGTAGTGTCAAGGAGTTTAGATATCTAACCTCCTTGACTTTCATAGCGTTCAAAGGAACGAAATTCGACATGCAATCTACCCTCTGGGTGTCAATTAACAAAGCTTGCACCAGGCACCCGAGGCCATACGATATCATATCATCATCATCTCAATAATGGGTACTATAGTTGTTATAGAGTACAATTGATCAATTCTTGTTGAAAACAATGTTTCTTGCTTGTTAAAACTTTATCATAAGCTGTTGCTGAAAACATGATTTTGTGCTAAACATTGGATATAATGAAGATCCTGAGATGACCTTGGAAACATTGTTGTGTCAGCAATGTTCAGAATTAATGAGCGCTATTCTTTACGTGATCCTTTATGAAAATATCTTGAACAGTGAACGAAAATTACTGGAAAATCGAAAAACTAAGCTTATATTGGAAAACTAGAAATGTTAGACTTTTTTTTCATTGGATTATTAAACAGAGAAACATAAGTTAACTGTTACCCCTCAAATTAAAATTCTCTTAGCTATCCCTACAGCTCGTATTTATTTTCTGAACTTTTACCTTCTATAAGTTATAACTTGTATATATTTAGCTCTGCTTTAGAACTATAACTAGCTCGTAAATTATACATAAAATGTCTACAATCTTCTACTAAAGTCATTATTAAGCAAATAAAAGCAGTACCGGTATGCAAAATAATTAATTAATTACTGTATAATGTTAATAATAATTTTCAATTATTATGCTTGTCAAATCCAGCCAAGCAATGTTTACCTAGAAATTTTATTAATGGGAACACTGTTAGTCACCATCAACATGTGTATATGAAGTAGTTTTGGCACAAACATGTAGGTCATCCGTCCTATGTGAAAACAACACCGGTCCATTATTTTCGTCAATAACAGAGTCGTTCTGTTCACTGTCACTGCTAGAGTCTTCACTGCTTACTACGTCGCATTCATCAAATTGAGACTCAGATTTGCCATCACTATCATCAAAAACTTGCCGTATTTTATCCTCTTGTCAATGTCTGATCGGCCATGTTTGCTTACTATCAGTCTGGCGGTCGCCGAGTAACAGCTGACAGGTTGCACGGTCTTCCAAATAAGAGTTTAACGGTTGCCTGCTTCGCAATATCGAGATTTCAGGGCATTCCTCACGCAACCAACAGATCGCAGCACCAATTAGGAATGGATAATTTGTCGGGGCAGAGACAACAGACGAGCAGTAGAGGACACAATTATGATGTCGGGGCTCGCCCGACACATGACTGGAACAAGAAATTCGCTATGTCGGGGCTCTCCCGACTGACAAGCGGTAAGGGTTAAGTATGAATAAAGAATGTTGATTTAATAAAAGGGTAAAAAGGAGAAAAAACTTTTGCAAAATATAACTTACATTGTTTTGATTGGGCCTTCTTAATGTGTTGTAACCGAAACTTAAGTAGGTTACAGAGCTTGCTTTTAGTTTTTTTTTTTTTCTGTTGGTGGTATTTATTTTTGTTTTGAGGTTACCGACCATGGCCACCTATTGGTGGAGCACCACATGGGGTCCTAGTGTTTTTTGACTATTGGATTATTTTATGGTGGTCTACCAGTAGGTGGCTTTGCTAATGGCAAGGTGGCTTTGGCTTAAGGCAAGGTAACCATGGGGATCTGTTATTTAGAGAGATATAATTGATGCCATGCGGAATGGAGGGGATTGATGGATAGTTTATGCTATGAGAATGGTGAGGTTATCTGGTATGGCAATTGGTTTTTGAGAATAATTATTATAGAGAATATCTAGTAAGAAGGACATAAGCAGAAGTTTAATAAAATGCAAGAAGAAAAGAAAAGGAGTAAAAGAATTTGTGAGTAGTAGAGAATGAAAGTTGTGGTGGACACTCTGCAAGAGATGAAGGTAATGGAAACCTGCTTAAATGTTGACAAACAGGAATTGATAGTTTATGATTGCCAGAGAACGACCAGAAAAGAAGAATTTGTGAGTAGTAAAGAATAAAAGTTGTAGTGGACACGGTACAAGAGATGCAGGTAATGGAAACAGGTATTGTTAGTTTTGATTGCCAGAGATCAACCTGAAAAGAATATGGTGTATTTTTGTGAAGTCGGTGTACTGTCTTTTGTGATTCATTTAGCGAGTATATCGCCCCGCTACCCTGAGCTTTGATATTTTATTTATTACAGTGTTTATCACTCAACCTCTGTGCGGCAAACGAGCTGAGGAGAAAACGCAGTGTTTCTGTTGGAAAAGGAAAAACCAAAATATTTGAACGAATATTAAGTGGGTGAAAGTAGTCTTGAAGTTTGATGTTGTGATTTGCGGCGTTGCTATTGAGGTGACATTATTGAGACAACTGGCGTGTGTGTAGAATGTGCTGCCGGCTGATGATGTGGGGAGGGGAAAAATAGGGGCGGTTGGTGCATGGGAGTGATGAAGGGGCTATTTAAATTGTGAAGCCTCGAAACATGTACCTAAGAATTATGTGGTCTCTCTCTTAAGTTAACAGCCCTGGGGATGGTTTACAGCAACTCACCATCTTCTCTATTCTCCGCCATCCCCTTCAATTCACGATATGATTTTGTGTCCGTATCTGTCATTATCTGTGTGATGTATCGTCTTCCTCTTGTGTTTTTCCCTTCTAACATCCCTTTGATGATTCTTGCTAGCAGGCCGTTATGTCTGTGTATCTTCTTCTTCTTCTTTCTCTTTACATCATTCCCACTCCTATGTGGGGTCGATGTTTCTGACAGCTCTCCTCCATTTAGCCCGGTCATGCACATCCTCTTCTGACAACTGTTTTTCTCTGAGGTCCTCCTGTACACAATCCATCCATCTTCGTTTAGGTCTGCCTCGCATTCTCACTCCCTGTATTTGCATGTCTAGCATCTTCCTCCCCACGTAGGATTCCTCCCTTCTTCTCACATGCCCGTACCATTGAAGTCGCTTTTCTTGTATCTTCTTAGATATTTCCACAACCTTCAATGTTCCTCTTATTTTGACATTTTCCACTCTATCACGCTTAGTCACTCCACTCATCCACCTGAGCATTTTCATTTCCGTGACGTCAAGCCTGTGTGTGTGCGTTTTGCGTGCAGGCCATGTTTCAGAGCCATACAGCAATGCAGGTCTTACGACAGTTTTATATATTTTCCCCTTAACCTTAGGCTTGATCCTGCGGTCACAGAGCACTCCTGACATTTTCCTCCAGTTCATCCATCCTACCTGAATCCTGTGTGACACTTCCAGATCCAGATTTCCATCTCCAGTCACCACCGAACCCAGGTATTTGAACTCATCCACTCTATTTAACGTTTCCCCTTGCATTCTGATCTCACAGTCTTGGTCTGTATTCAACCTCATATACTCTGTCTTCTTCCTGCTAATCCTGAGTCCTCTGTCTACCAAGGCTGCCCTCCACTGTTCCAGTTTTTGTTCTATGACATCTTTGGTGGTACTACACAACACAATATCGTCCGCAAACATCATGCACCTGGGGGCTTGGTCTCGTAATCCACAAGACATTTCGTCCAGAATTAGGTCAAACAGATATGGACTTAAAGCCGAACCTTGGTATAAACCTACTCGAACAGGAATCCAATCTGTAAGTCCAACGCTGCTTCTAACCTGTGTTCTTGCGTCTTTGTACATTTCCTGAACCAACTGCATTTACTTCTCTGGGACTCCCTTCCAACATATTCGCCCGTCTTGTTTTCCGACTCTTCATAAAGCTTCTACTTTCTCCTGCTCTTCCGAATACCTCTTCATTTGTCATTCATTATCCAACTGATTCTAGGGAATTTTTCTCCAGCACCAAGCCTCAAAAGCCATCAACATCTTCTCTTCTAACTTCCCTATTGTCCAGGTCTCGCTACCATTCAAAGCCACACTCCACACGTACATCTTCAGCAGCCTTTTCCTTGTTTTTAGGTCTATACTTCTGGATGTGAAGAGATTCTTCTTTCTATAAAAGGCGTTCTTTGCCTAAATAATTCTACTCCGAATTTCTCGTTTGTTGGTATCACCTTCCGTTATCAAGATTCCCTGATACTTATATTCCGTCACATGTTGTATTCTATCATTCTCGATATAAATCTGGTAACAAACCATTTATTAAAGTATTGACTAGATGGAAACATGTTTAAAATACTTTTAAACTTAACTAGCTTTTCTGTCTCCATCAAGGGTCTTTTTGTTCCGATGGACTTACCCTTAGACCTTTGTTCTGGAATACACAATGTGAGAGACGGCCAAACGCTACATGAGCAACGCTATTATACCTCTGTACGAGATGTATACCTCTGTTCTAAACCAACTAATTCATTACAATGTAAATTTATTCTTTGTTCCCAGCTCCTTCAGCAGTTATCGGTCTGACACTCACCAAGAGCTCCCCCACTGCACTCTTTCTGGATTGGAAACCACCTCAATACTCGAATGGGATCATCAAACACTACTACATCAAGTACAAGGTACACAAGCTTCCTCAATTTAAATTACAGTACACTCTCGACTGTCCTCGTTAACCCTCTCAGTGCCACGCACCGATCAGGTCGGCTCTCGCTGCTCACGCCAAAAGTGCCAAAGCCGATTCAATCGGCGCGCTGTTTATCTTATATTTGTAGATTTCTGTAGGCATATGTCTGTGATTATTTCATACTGTTGGAAAGGTGAGATTTCAAGCTTGCCTGTGCGGTGTTTACTTTCTTCCTTCGAAGTCCGTTACGCGAGAGGTTTGAGTTTGTATTCATGCCCTCCCTTTGCACTCCCCCAATCACGCGCATTCCCACCAAAATTGCGGTGCAGATATTTTCTTCTTGTTGAAGTTTTCTGCCTACAGATGTTTCTAATAACTTTCTACAGCTAGAAACTTATTGTTTCTTCGAATATGACTCTTAGGTGTCCTTAATTTAGGCTCAAAACTGATTTTTTACACACAAAAAAATAATGAAAAATTGAACAATTATCAGAATAACCTCAATTAAAAAGGTTTAGATGCCGTATTTACTTTTATGAACATAATGTATGAAAGAATGAGGTATTGGTTATAATGCAAAGCAAAAATAATGATTCTATCGTTGGAAGTGTGGTAATTATGATCTTTTTTCGATTAGCCTGCATGACCATTGAAAATGGCTTGGCATTCTTGGCAAGTATTTCAGGAAATGGCTTGGCACTAAGAGGGTTAATAAAGATAGCTTTGAAGCCATTTTGCAGTGTTGCCTAATTGACAATTAATATTGTAACTTTCAGCCGGTCAACACAAAATAATTCCAATTACTGGAATAAGCGATAAAATAACCTCTAGAAAATTACATGGAAGAAAGATTATACAGGGTCATTATCTGTGTGCGCCCTGATAAACACGGCAAGCTATGCTGGCGCAGATCACGATTCAGCCGGTGTTTGGCGCGCCCCGCTGACTCATATTGTTAGTTCACACGTGTTTTGTCATTCATATGGACGTTTATCTGCAAAGCTTAGACGATAGTGTTGCACGTTTAGTGAGTACTGTAATTACTGTGATTGTTGGTCATGCCTAGACACTGTGGCAGTTTGGCTAGCCCACACTGTTGGGAGATAAATGTAACTGTTTACCTTTGCCTAAGCTATGTTGTTTTAATGGGCGCCAAGACCTCAATGCAATGTTGAAATCTAAATTTGTATTTAACAACGTCTAGCTCTGGCAGAACACCTTCAAGACTCTATTCACTCAGATCGTGGTATGATTTGATCATTAACCCAACAAACAATTGTATCAGGAGAAGGAATTGGTCTATATCTAATGCTACCTACTGAAAGCAAAGATTGCATTGTAAAAGAAATGAATTTATTATGTAAAACAAGAATAGCAAAATTAATAATAATAATAAGTTTAAAATTTGAATTGGAGCGTTGCGATTTTAATATTACCGATAGAAAATTACGTGAAAACGGAGTCTGATAAATTATTGATTTTACTCTTATTCCCAAGCTATGAAGTTACTGAAATATGAAATATAAAACCAAGAGAAATGAGAGATTGCGTATTTCTGCGTCATTAGCGCTTACCACTGGAAATGGCCGAAGCCTTTCCCTCGTACTGGATGATGCTGTGAGCTTCCCACAGTCTCCTGGATGTCGTCATCTTCGTCGATGTTTGATGAGATTCTGGTAGATTAGATAATTCTATGGTCCGTACCTCGGACCCAAACACTCGTACAACCGCACTGGTTAAGTTTTACAAAAGTTAGTCCTCCAATCCACGGAACATCGGAGCGATTCCCGCATAAACCGTACTCGTTAAATTCTATACAGATCGTTACTAACTCCACTGAACATCGGAGCGACTCGCACGCGCACCCATACTCCTCAAGTATTTCACAGATTGTCCTCGTTTCACGGCGCGTCGAACGATATATGCACCTGTTGGCTCCCCCACCACGGTACCGTCTTCCAGCTTACGTTGTCTCCCCTGATTGGCTGAGCACGCCGCCAGTTCCCCTCCTCTGCCTCATTACACTCGGCGCGCGAGAGGGAGAAGTCGTTTTCCGTTCCAACAATTCGCCTTTTCTAGACCTTGCGACCCAGCCTTGCGTAATACTTCTCGACAGGAATCAGCTTGTATTCGAATTCCCAGTGAGTCATCTCTCTCAAATACCCTAACTGACAAAAACTCCGTAAAATTCCGTAATCAGATAATTTTCTATGATATCGTCGTTCGTAATAATTTGCATGATAGCGTTTTCTAAGACATAGAAAACCTATCTGAATGCTAATAATTTTTATAAAATGCTCCGAAAATATCTAAATAATAATTATAATAAATTAATAATAATAATAAATTAACATGAAAAATTCTCTCGGCTGAACAATTTGCCGCGTAAATAAATATAGAATGGCTTCCTACTGACTTATGCCAGTTGCATAAAAACCCCTCGAAAAACACGTTACATATTCGCCTCGGATCATCGGATGATTTACCGTGACGACGGTCCATTATCCGATTATCCCAGACACGTTAATAAACCCCATCCAAAATACATATTACATAAATGAAATCTCCCTAAATTACAGATATATACACTCATAATTTTTCTTCACGCACTTTGCGTCAAAGTTTGTTGTCACTATGGATTGCACTTTGCAACCAGTCCAATGTTTCTCATATAAAATAGTGTTCCACGGATATTTCCGCCTCTCAAATTCCTCTATGTTGGAGAAATAGACATAATAAATGTGTGAGCACTATGTATTTATGATGTCATATCACACGCATTGAAGGTGTTCTGATATATTTATATCACCATAGAACTCCCTAATTTCACTGGAGGTCCCCTCCTTATGGTGACATTTAATTCCACTTATCACTGAGCACACGATCACACTACTGTGGCAGCGCCTTGTGACCATAATACTTAATCTCTCTTTAAAGTAGATTAAATTAATATTGACTTCTGAAAAAAAAAACAGTAAATGCGCATTACATATAACACCAAATATTTCTGTGCCGTAATCGCCCTGTCTTGTTAAGTTCCCGTTAACCATATTCTACTTAATACTAGTTCTCAACACAGACCATTTCTCCTCACACAAATAATACCATTGTACAAATTATCTTAAATTACACACTTACAAATCTTACATGGCGAGGCTGTAAACAGAAAGCACGTGTGCTGATATGTATGAGTTTCATGAAGGACTGTCTCGCATTCTGATGGCCCATCTTTTATCTCGTGGACGCCTTAAGCTAACAAGCCCTATACAAGCGCTCCCCCATCTCTTGGAGATAAATGGGAACCCATCAGCGCTGCCAAAAATGGCCTTGGTGCATCGAGACAATTTAGTGCTCAACAGCATCCGACAATCCCGACATATTTCCCTGTACCTTAAAAACTCTCATTTACTTACATACAACCCCCCTGTGTGACTTCTGATACGCCTGCCTTAAGACCAGATCTTCCACGCACCAGACACCACACTTACTCATTTGATAGGCTGGCTCGCCAGCTAAACACACTCACTTTATGACACATATTTTCGTAGACTATGTATATTATACGTTCCGTATAATCTGTTTCCCTCACTATTCTCCAGCACATATGCTGTTTTCCCAATACGTTTGGAAACTATAAATGGGCCCTCGTAGAGATAAAAGAACTTGGACATGACTTTCTCTAGCTTATTTGACTGTTTCGGCACTCTAAGTAAGACTCTGTCTCCCGGCTCGAATAGGTCAAATTTAGTTTCTTTTTGTTGGCGAATTCTCTTTTGTGCTGACTTAGATAAATTCTGTTTCGCCAACTGGACAATGTAATCCATCCCCGGTTGCTTACCCTCATTTAATCCCAACACCCTCGCTAGTTCATTTTGTGGTCTTTTTCCGAAGTGAACTTCGTATGGCGTCAATTTCGTGCTCTCATGCTGGACAGAATTCAGCCAAGTCTCGACCTTGGGAAGATGTCCAACCCAGGCCGCATGCTTGTCATGCACTAGAGTCCGAAAAAGATGAGCCACTTCCCTTAATGGACGCTCTGCAGAATTACCCTGAGGGTACCTTACAGAGGAATGAATGTGTGTTATACCAGCTTCCTGCATACTGGTTCTCCATTTCTTTGCAGTAAACTGTGGTCCACTGTCAGATAGTATCCTGAGAGGAATGCCAAACTCAGGTACATACTTATTAATGATCAGACGGCTACACGCTAGTCCCGTGGCTTTCCTTAGCGGATATAGCTTGACATACTTACTAAAAGCGTCAATAACTATAAAAATGTACTCGTAGCCGTACTGTCCTTTAACGATCGGGCCAAATAAATCCACACACAGTAGTTCGCCGGGACTACTGGTGAGAACTGCAGATCTCTCCCCCACTAAATATTTAACTGGATATTTACTCCTTTGACAGGTGTCACACTTAGCTAAAATCCTCCTAACATCTCTTCCCATTTTACTCCAAATGAAGTCACGACCAATTTCATAGAAGACCTTGGCAGCACCAAAGTGTCCTAATTCCCTATGAATGAACCAAATTAGCTCCTCCCGCAAAGTGGCAGGAACACATATTGCCCACCGATTATTCCAAAATTTCCTTGCAAGAAGCCCATCCTGCATCTTGTACGTGAACCGTCCTACTTTCACATACTCTTCTTCACCTATTTCCAACCTAGCCAGTGGCTCCTTTAACTTAACGGCATCACGTTGCTCCACTAGCATATTTCTCAGTGTCTGTAACGATGCCTTGTTGCTACTGTCCACACATGCACATATTAAAATACCGTCCTCTGCTTTAACCACAGGATAATCCCTACATAAATTAGTGTCCCTCGATAGCATGTCTGCAAGAATGTTATCTTTACCTTTAATATATTTTACTGTGAATTCGTATTCCTGCAGAGCAAGAATCCACCTACTAACTCTGTTAGAACTGAGTTTACAAGTTCTCATATACAGTAATGCATGGTGATCTGTGTGGATCTCAAATTTCCCCCCTACTAAATACATTCTAAATTTCCCTAAACTGAAAACGATACCTAAAAGCTCTAACTCAGTAATCGTGTATCTTTTCTCTGCTGCTGTCAGTCCTCGCGAGGCTAAAGATACAATGCACAGATTACCCTCATCATCTTTCTGACATAATACTCCAGCAATGCCTATATGTGAAGCATCTGTCATAACCACATATTCCTTATCTTTTAACGGATATTTCAGCACTACAGCTTTCTCAAAACCTTCCTTCAGCGCTCTAAAAGCCTGTTCATGCTTGGACTCCCATCTCCACCGAGTCCCACTTTTAAGCAATTCCCTGAATGGTTCTACCAACCCTGAGTATTTAAGAACGAACCTCCTGAAAAAGTTGCAAATTCCCAGGTAAGTTTTTAACTGTTTAACATTCTGTGGCACCTCTGCGTTAAGTATCTTATTAACCCTACTTTCTTCTGGTGTTACACCTCTACTCGACACTCTATGACCTAAAAATGTCACTTCTGACTGACAGAATGACGACTTAGACAGCTTCAAAGTGAACCCTGCCTGATCTAACTTCTGAAAAACTATATTTAAATGACGTAGATGCTCCTCAAAACTGCGTGAACTAATTACCATATCATCTATGTAAATGGTTACAAACTCTCCTGTGTCATCCCCTAATGCGATGTTTAAAGCCCTAATTAAAGCTGCTGAACTACTCTTTAACCCATAAGGTGTTCTACAAAATTGATAAAGGTTATATTTATGACTAAAAGCTGTAAATGGTCTATCTTCGTACATAAGTGGCACTTGCCAAAAACTGGAACTCAAATCTACACAAGTGAAATACTTCTTCCCCTCAAATTTTTGCATTAATTCTTCTATTGACATAGATTTCAGCTGATCTGAACTAATTCTACTGTTAACCAAACGAGCGTCTAAACAAATACGAACAGTGCCGTCGGTCTTGGGTACCGTTATCAAAGAATTAACATACGGACTGTTAGAGTGCTCAATAATCCCATCTTCAAGCATCTGATTAATTTGTGCCTCAACTGCACTCTGATAAGCGAAAGGTACAGGATATCTATGTCCTGTGAATACTGACCTATCAATAACGTTCAATGAATGGGTATAGCAATTGGCCATACCAATGCGATCCTCAAACACTCTCCTATTACACCATAACACATCATAGAGCCGAACACACTGTTCATCCTCTATATTTCCCTGAAATGCAGCCTCACGTAACGAGTCCTCGAGACTTCCGTTCGTGATCCCACTGCCCACAAAACATGGAGAACCCCGCTCTACGGCTGGCGATATCTCATTTAAAGTACAAATCACACCTACAATACTACTCCTCTGAATATGGTCATTGAACGCTACTTCTACTTCAGAATTTCCCCATTTAAATTTCAAACTCCCTACATCATAACATAAGTTACCAGACACTCTACTTAGCCACTCTGAACCCAAGATAACACTGAATACTAAATTTGGAATTACAAGGCAAATCTGCTTCTCTACATGATTATTAATTTTAATGTCTACTAAAACTTGCTTAGAAATTACTTTAGACCTCTTCCCAACAGCTGTGATAACAAAAGTGCTTTTAATTGGCATCTCCTCAAAATTTACTCCAGTTCCTTTCATTTTATCATAAAATGCACTACTTATGCAACTCTTCATACAACCACTATCAATTAAAACATCTGTGTACGCCTCGGACACCTTAAATTTAACTATGGGGCTCTTACTAACCACTTCCTGAATAATACCTTCATCATTTAGTTCATGTAATAATTCATTTCTTACATTTAGGTCATAGGGTTCCTGTATAATTGTATGGACAGGGCATGCTACAGACTGAGATTCTGACCTTACTTCGCAGCCTGGTTCGCGTTTAAAGAACCGCTACAGCTGGCCGTAGTACTACTAACTACTAAACTGGTCTGGTTATTCTGGGCTGTGTTGTCATTGTTTGGCTGTATATTACTACCACTAGGCTGTCCTCTTCCTTGACCCCTATTCTGGTTGTAATTATTGTCATTATAATTTCTCCCTTGATTTCCCCTGAAATCATTGTTTCTCCCTTGATTTCCCCTGTAATCATTGTTCCTCCCTTGATTTCCCCTGAAATCATTGTTCCTCCCTTGATACTGATTACCATAGCCATTTCCTCTGTTCTGATTTAGCTGATTATTATTATTTCTATTTTGAGCGTTGGCCCCTTCGCCACCGTTCCCTTGAACTTCTTGATGCCTGGCTTCATTAGGTCTATTATTATTATTACCCTGGTTCCGATTGAAATTGTCCTCATAACCCCCTCTCCCTAGTGCATCAAATGTGCTTAACAAATTTTCTACTTGTGATATAGTCTTTACATTCTGGATACAAGCAGCCTCCTTGATCCTATAGGGAAAGTGCCTAAGTAGCAACCTTACCACATCACTTTCCTCCTTCAAGCCATCCAGATATTTACACACTAATACCTGCCCTAAAAAGTATTCGGTCATGGTGGAGCTTCCTTTAGGGTTATATTTACCACACACTACTCCCTCACGATGCTGCGACTGAATAACCTCATTCCAGAACTTTTCACAGAATTTCATTTTAAAATCATTGATATCAGTAAACTTGTCTCTGTAGACAGCAAACCAATTCCTCGTTTCCCCCACAAACACTTGTTCTAAAATTTCAACTACCTGGCACCACTCAATACTACCATTTTCCAACCTCTCCCCGAATTTATTTTCTATAGTGTTCATGAACTCCATTGGGCACCCCTGTCGATTGCTGAACTTACCCAGTTCTACCTCCCTGTGTGTGCTATTCACAAAAACTGGCCTATTCTGACTATTTTCTTGCCTGATCCTAGCTTTTAATTTTAATTCTAATTCTGCGATTTTCTCCTCAGCCTTCCTCTCAATACTGTTTACTGTTAATTTAATGTTTCCTTCTGATTCTTCTACTTTATCATATAGCTTTGCTTGTTTCTCCTCAATCTTGCTAATGCTCTCTCTATTACTCTCTCTTAAATCATTTACTTCTGCAAATATTTGCGAGTGGACTTTCTCAATTCTACCCCCCAGCTGTTCCTTAACCTCTTTAGTTGCTACCTGAATTTTGTCAATTTCTCCCCCCAATTGCTTTTTGACCTGCTGTGTTTCCAGTTGCACTAGTTCTTTTAAATTTTCAGCCTGTGTACTGATTCTAATTTCTAACTCCTCCTGTACTTTTCCTAATTTCTTGTCTACATCTGCAATGATCTCTTTAACCTTCTCTTCCATTACTCCTCTGATTTCTCCTCTAATCTGCTCCATTTTCACACTAATTTCCTTGTTGTTCTTATCTAATTTTGCATTATTCTGTTCTAATTTTGCATTTAAAGCTTCTGTACTTTCTTTATTTTCCCTACTGTTTTGTTCTAATTTTGCATTTAAGGCATCTGTACTTTCTTTATTTTCCCTACTGTTTTGTTCTAATTTAGCGTTGTTTTGTTCCAGTTTAGCATTTAAAGCGTCTGTACTTTCTTTATTTTCCCTACTGTTTTGTTCTAATTTAGCGTTGTTTTGTTCCAGTTTAGCATTTAAAGCGTCTGTACTTTCTTTATTTTCCCTACTGTTTTGTTCTAATTTTGCATTTAAGGCATCACTACTAACTTTGTTCTGATACATGAACTCGAGAAGTAAAGTTTTTAATTCTGGTTGGCCGCCTACACTCCCTGTTTCAGTATCGGGATTTACCTCCGCTACCCCGGTACTACCATCACTCGACATACTGCTCGTATCATCACTCTCCCGTTGATGACCACTACGTAACCTCATCTGTCTTTCTTTCTCATCCCCCATAATGATATACACTGATACAGACAAATAACCCCCAAAATACAGGCACAGAAATATATACCCTTCTCCTTCCACAGATGTTATTAGGTTTTCAGCCCCAAGTTGTCGGCGACAAATGTGGCAGTTTGGCTAGCCCACACTGTTGGGAGATAAATGTAACTGTTTACCTTTGCCTAAGCTATGTTGTTTTAATGGGCGCCAAGACCTCAATGCAATGTTGAAATCTAAATTTGTATTTAACAACGTCTAGCTCTGGCAGAACACCTTCAAGACTCTATTCACTCAGATCGTGGTATGATTTGATCATTAACCCAACAAACAATTGTATCAGGAGAAGGAATTGGTCTATATCTAATGCTACCTACTGAAAGCAAAGATTGCATTGTAAAAGAAATGAATTTATTATATAAAACAAGAATAGCAAAATTAATAATAATAATAAGTTTAAAATTTGAATTGGAGCGTTGCGATTTTAATATTACCGATAGAAAATTACGTGAAAACGGAGTCTGATAAATTATTGATTTTACTCTTATTCCCAAGCTATGAAGTTACTGAAATATGAAATATAAAACCAAGAGAAATGAGAGATTGCGTATTTCTGCGTCATTAGCGCTTACCACTGGAAATGGCCGAAGCCTTTCCCTCGTACTGGATGATGCTGTGAGCTTCCCACAGTCTCCTGGATGTCGTCATCTTCGTCGATGTTTGATGAGATTCTGGTAGATTAGATAATTCTATGGTCCGTACCTCGGACCCAAACACTCGTACAACCGCACTGGTTAAGTTTTACAAAAGTTAGTCCTCCAATCCACGGAACATCGGAGCGATTCCCGCGTACAACCGTACTCGTTAAATTCTATACAGATCGTTACTAACTCCACTGAACATCAGAGCGACTCGCACGCGCACCCATACTCCTCAAGTATTTCACAGATTGTCCTCGTTTCACGGCGCGTCGAACGATATATGCACCTGTTGGCTCCCCCACCACGGTACCGTCTTCCAACTTACGTTGTCTCCCCTGATTGGCTGAGCACGCCGCCAGTTCCCCTCCTCTGCCTCATTACACTCGGCGCGCGAGAGGGAGAAGTCGTTTTCCGTTCCAACAATTCGCCTTTTCTAGACCTTGCGACCCAGCCTTGCGTAATACTTCTCGACAGGAATCAGCTTGTATTCGAATTCCCAGTGAGTCATCTCTCTCAAATACCCTAACTGACAAAAACTCCGTAAAATTCCGTAATCAGATAATTTTCTATGATATCGTCGTTCGTAATAATTTGCATGATAGCGTTTTCTAAGACATAGAAAACCTATCTGAATGCTAATAATTTTTATAAAATGCTCCGAAAATATCTAAATAATAATTATAATAAATTAATAATAATAATAAATTAACATGAAAAATTCTCTCGGCTGAACAATTTGCCGCGTAAATAAATATAGAATGGCTTCCTACTGACTTATGCCAGTTGCATAAAAACCCCTCGAAAAACACGTTACAACACTAATTCACATTGTGCAAAAGTGTGTATATCCATAATTCGTACATGAAAAGCAGAAAGTCTTGTTCTGAAACAAGACGAAAATTTTGAATCAAGTTTCCAGGAAGACCTGTGCCTAATGTCAGTACAATTAGGAGGCTCGCTAAACGATTCAAGAAAACAGGCTCCGTAAATAATAAAGAAGTTAACAGACAATGTTGTGTTCTTACAGAACAAAATTTAGATGAGATTGTTGCCCATTCTTTCATCAGAAGATGTCAAGTGTGTGTTGCAAGAGAGGAAGGACATTTTCAGCATCACCTATGAGCACTGTAAGTGCACATTTGGTAAAAGTGTAACGGTGCACGCCAAACACTGGCTGAACCGTGTACGCGCACGATCTGCGCCAGTCAAAGCCGGCTTAGCTTGCCGTGTTTTTCGGGGCGCACACAGATAATGACCCTGTATTTGATAATAACATACATATTATATTACATTTCATTTGCATGTTAAATTTGATACACACTGCTTCATGAATATAATCTTGTTCTTTTATTTATTTTTTATTTTTTCAAAAAAAAAAGTGAACTTTCATTTATTTAAATTCTAATGCTTTTGTAAGGACATCCATCTTCTCTTTGGTATTTGTTAACATAGTCTTTATAAGATTCTTTTTATTATTTAATCTAAGCTGACGAAGGTATCATTGTTTACCGAAACATGTACGTTGTAATTTAATGTTTAAACTTCTTAGTCATTGACAAGGCGGATTTTATAATTGGAGATTATCATGTATGATGCCATTATGTGCCATGGGGAATTTTGTATCGCAATCTATACTACTCCCTTGTTATGGCTGTTTTTTGTATTGAAAAGATTAGGGCTGTGAAGGTAAATTAAATCACTTACTAATAAGTCGATGATTTTTGCAGCTTTGTTTTATAGACTTCATATTTTAATTGACAGCCACTATTTTAATGAGATATCCTTACAAAAGGCATATGATAGTTTCCCTAGAGACAGAGTTTGGGAAAGCCTAAAACAAAAAGGTTTTGGAGAAGAAATAATACAAATGATATAAGCAGTGTACAGTAATTGTTGCAGCTGTGTCAAGACTCAGGTAGGTAAAACAGGATGGTTTGAAATTGAACATTGGAGTGTACTCTCACCATTGCTGTCTATACTGGTGATGGATGATATACTAAAGGCAACAAAGGAAGCATACACAGGTACAAGAATGAACATAATCCTATTTGCTGATGATGTTCTGATTTGGGGAGAGAATGAGACTGTGGTCCAAGAACAGCTGGATGTACTGAAGGAAAATATTGAGACATGGGAAATGAAAATCAGTGGAGAGGAAAGTAAGACAATGGTAATGACAAGAAGAAAGAAAGAAAGAAAGAAAGAAAGAAAAGGGATTGTCATAATTGGAGATGTTGATCTGGAAGTAGTAGAGCAGTGCAAATATTTAGGAAGTGAATTGATGGAAAATGCAAGATTGGATATGGAGATCAACAAGAGAAAACAAGTGATGGAGAGGCGGATGACTGGAGAGAGAGGATGAGGAAGACTAAGAATACGGTAGATGGATTTGGTGAAGGACAGTGTGAGTGTGGAGTGGAGTTCAGTGGTTGAGGAAGGATGGTGGACAGACAGAGTAAAGTAGAGGGGTGTCATTTGCTCCGACCTGGTCTAAGCTGGAAAACGGAAATTGATGATGATGATCCTTACAAAAGTGCCACATAGATGCTATCTCCACCTCATTAGAAAGTAAAATGCTCACTCGAACCATTGCCCCCTTTGGGCACCAGTATTCCTGAACTGTTTCCATTGAATCATCATCATCTGCCAGGAAAGTATTAGGCCAGGTGACCTGTTACGGTCTCATTCCATCTTTTAGCTGGACGTCCAATAGATCGAACCCCCTTTGGTTGGTATCGTACAATCTGCTTTGGGACTTGTTCCCTAGGTATTCTATTGACGTGGTCTCTCCAGTTCTTCCTCTAGGTTCCTGTTCCTATGTAGTTTAATACAGGTTCTGTCTTAAGTTCTTTCTTCACCTCCTCATTCCTTTTGTGGTCCCAACGTGTCTATCCTGCTGTGTGTCTCATAAGCTTCATCTCAGCAGCAGTGATCCTAGTTTAATCTAGTTTTCGGATTGTCCATGCTTCACTTCCATATGTGAGGACAGGTCTAGCTAGTGTTTTGTAGACTCGTAATCTTGTGTCCCTCTGGACTAAGGATGGTTTCATTACTGAGTTCACTGTGCCTATGGTTTTATTATACTTTATTATCTTATTAGAAATATCTGCATCATTCTCGAATGATAAAGAGTAGCCTAGGTAGTTGAAGGTGTTTACTCTTTCCAACAGTTTGTTGTTGAGGCAGATCTTACTCGGAATTGGTTCTTTGCCCTTGAAAGCAAGTACTTTTGTTTTTTCTGAAGATATTTCCATGTCATATTCAGTAGCTATTCTACTGAGATGATGTATGGAACGTTGTAAGTCGTCCTCTGTGCTGGCGAATAGTACTTTGTCATCAGTGTACAAAAGCGTGTCTAATTTCAGGTTTCTGTTGATTGTGATACTGCTGTGGGGGAGACGTCTCCAATCATTTATAAGGCCATTCATGTATATGACAACAAGCAGGGGGGGAAGGCCGCAATCTTGTCATACTCCTCTGTTGATTGGTTTCCGTTGAATAAAATCCTTATCTGATTAATTATCTGCTTTCAGTGTCACCATTATCTTGCTTGCTCAAAGCCATGCAATGATTCTCTGGGGATCATTACGTCAGTGTCTAATAACTTCGTCCTGACTGGTCTCTACCCACACTCTCAGTACGAGGTGTATGTCACTGCCATGACAGTGGAGCCTGGTCCCTACACCTTACTTTTGGCCACTACACTTCCGACAGGTAAGAGAGATACCTTCACTTTCTTATTTCACTCATTCACGATGACATCTTTTATTTATAGAATGCAAATACATTTGCCATTGATCTGTACACAATTGGCAACAAATAGGTTATACTGTAAACAAAGGTCTCGGATTATTTAGGATGCAGTGGGAGGCTGTGCTCCTGCAAATAAATGGTTTACGAACTCCCAGAAAAACACAAAACGAATACATTCTGAACACAAGACACATTGGAAAAGTGGTCGACGTTTGTTTAACAAAACTTGGCATAGGTGGATCACAAACATTTCTTGGTCCTCAAGATGACTTTGTAGACACTCAAAAAGTACGGTCATATTTAAGAGATCTGCAGTTTGAAGTGTGGTGTCGGTCAGAAAGGAAAAGGGGTCATTCTTTACAAGCAGTTCACGCCACCTAATAAATGGGTGTGGCTCCACAAGGATCTTTCCAGTTCTGAATGGAAGGATGGACTGAAGCGATCCGGGCAAGTGTGTGTCTGTCTGTTTGTCCCCCCCTATCAGCTCCTAAACAACTGCAGCTATCGAAACCAAATTTGGTATGAGTAAAGACCTATGCCTGAATATCTCACAGCCATGTTTGAAAATGACGTCAGTGCTACCAACTGCCGAAAAATCACAATTGAAAATTGAGGCCTATGTTCGATATCTCGGAAGATATGCATGGGAATTGTTCCAAAATTGACACGCATACAGATATTATTACATCCGACTAATTTACATGAGCCCATACATGAGACTGTTGCCAACATGATTCTGTACCTGCTGACAGGTCCAATCTTTAAATGCATGTAACTTCCATACTATCTATTGGATTTCATCCTAATTTGGTATGTGATTTGCGCACCGGAGCAGATATGAATATGCATTTTTTTTTAGTGTCAACAGGGCTGCCAACTGTTGAAAAATGCACTCTATACATTTTTATCCTAATCTCAATACAGTAGAGTCTCGCAAACTCTGCACTCGGTAACCCGGCACTCCGGATTTCTCGGCCACCCAGACAGGAGAAAAAAATCATGATTTTTGTTTGTCTTTGTGTTTACGCACAAAGCATTATTATGTTTTCTTTCATCTTCTCCGTCAATGGAATTATTGACAGTTAAATACGACGTGAAACAAGTTGACCTACAGTAAATAGTAGGAAGAGAAACGACGACCTGATAAATACAGGTAGTTATACAGTACTGTACTGTAAATGCACAAACTGTTGGCAGTAAGAAGTAAACAAACGACTCTCGCTCAGAGCGTTGTATTTATTTGATTGCGCATTCTCCGCAATTCTGTCTCTTCGCCGTCTTCATGACGAGGCTTCAAGAAACAGGTTTCAAAGCGAAAAGCAAAAGAACATACTTACTTTTTTCCAAAAAAGAAAATGGTAATTTTTATTAAGTGAAAAATCTATTTGCCTACGGGAATTGTTTTGTACATATTATAAAAATAATTTGTAGGCCTAGTTTTTCTAAGTTTACTTTTATAATTTACAGTAATTGTTTTCCGTGATTCTTATGCAGTACAGTACTGAACTAGATATTCAACTACTGTAATTGGCTTAATCGTTATAAAACTTGTGTTTCTATTAAAAACAAATAAATGTACTGCATTGCATTACTTTTAAACCAAAACAAACAGCTTATTTCCCCTTTTTAACACATTTCCAGATAACCCAGCATTTTCGCGAACTATGCCACCCTTCGGTCCACATTAGGCCGAGTTTGCGAGACTCTTCTGTATATCAGAAAGTATGCAGACCAACAGTTCTAAACTCTGCATACAAATAGTACCTGCAAATGTAGGTTAATTTGCAGTAACCGATATACGACAGTGCTGCCAGCACGATTCTACGCGTGGTGATAGGTTTAATGTTGAATCACAAGTAACTTACATACTAATAAATGAAGTGCTTTCAAAATTGCCACATATATAGTTCATAATACTTCAATTTAAGTTTGAGCATCCCATTTACGGCAGTGTCGCCAACCTGATTTTACGCATGCTGATAAATTCAATATTTAAATACATGCATACTATCTATTGGACCTCAACCAAATTTTGCATGCTCTTTGTGTATCTTAAGAGATGGAACTAAGAATATATTTGTAGTCGCCAGGGCTGCTAACTGTTGATATATGGTCTCTATAACTTTAAGAAAAGTAGGCTCTTTAGTTCGTCACGGAACTACTTGTTGAAAAAACTTTTGGATTAAGATTCATGGAAAGGAATGCCTCGTTTTACACACTGATATTATTTTCATAGATTTGATTTGTCAAGGCTTGGTCTCACTTAGATTTTTATTTAATTTTATGTGAGTGTCATACTTATTTACTGAGTCTAGGTCTCATTTCTCAAGGTAATTGATGATCTAAGACCATGACAGTGGACTCTGCCCCGGTAGGGTAACACTAGGAAGAAGAAGAGGAGGAATGTGAGTGGTCAAAATTGTAATAAATATGATACTGGTATTTAAAGTCGTGATCGTTATTGATACTTCCTCCATCTAGCTCCACGTTGGTGCGTCATTGTAATAATTATGATAATGCCCCTAATTTGGGCTACTATTGTAATAAATATAACTAGCATTACCCGTCGCGGCTTCGCCTGTGAATATTCTAGTTGTAAAGAGTACACTTAGCAAAATCTCAATCTTGAATGCTATGACTGATTTATCCTTGGTATGAATAATCAGACTTTACCAATTCAGCTACTGGTGCAGTGGTTAGGTGTTTGTCATTCCTTCATAGGTATATCAGAGCGAAGTTGGTTTTCTGGGAATATCACAGACACTGTTAATTTAAGGGCCTTTAAATGTGGTTTTCGTAGACCCTTTATAGTCGGGTGAAAAAGACCTTTCGTACCACACTCACACGTGAAAAATGCGTGAAAAAATTCTAGAGTGCCCCGTGACCCCCTTAAGCGCATTATACTGTATGTATTGATGAATTTTATAGCTTAATTTGATTCAGTGATAACCTTATAACCATCTGGAAGCTTTCACAGTAATGTAATAATTGGAATTGCATTGCGTCTTACAGAAATAGATGGACCTGTGGGATTCTGTTACCATGGTTACCGTGTCGCATTCTTTCATTATTTCATTGTAAATATACATGTTTTAAGGTATTTATTTAATTGTGAGGCATTTAAAGAGTAAGTGAGTGCGTTTTGCTTACGCATTGGGTTATGCTGAACCTGTAGATACCCCATATGTGTAGGTTGGTGTTAATGTGACTTTATTTTAGGTACAAGACTGGAATGGGACCTTAGCAGAATAATATAGGGAGGGATATCGAAGCTAACCACCTCAGGGTAGCGGGGCGATATACTTGCTAAACGAATCACACCAAGTACAGTACACGGACTTCACTAATATACATATTTATTAATAACTTTGTTCTCTGGCAATCAAAACTTTCCATACCTGTTTGTCAACATTTAACCCTTACCCCTCGTCAGTCGGGCGAGCCCCAACATAACAAATTTCCCGTTCCAGTCGTGTGTCGGGCGAGCCCCGACATCATAATTGTGTCCTCTACTGCATGAATTATTTTTCATTTGCGTTTGGTGTACAAAATTTCAAGCTTCAATAATCAATTGGCGTTTAGTGTCTTAGATTTACCAACAATTTTTAATTGGCGCTAATACCTTAACACTCGTATATGATGTGGAATGCCATAATGGAATATATATATATGATCTTTTGCGATTCCTACGCTAATCTTTTAACTCTCGAAGACCAAACATTACTGCCTACTGGCCATGGGCACGTATTGCAATGCGCAAGTATACTTGCACGACCGTAGATCGGTAATATCTTTGAGGTTGAGCCAAAGGTACTCCAGAAGCCTGTGGTAACTGGATGGGGAGGGCCCACGGAAAATAAACGGTGGTTGGTACGCGTGGATGTTGACGGGGTGGATGGAGTACCTTTGGCTGTTTTGTCGTATGTTATGTAAAAAAAAAAAAATCAAGGCATCACTGGTATGTGTGTTTGAATGAGTGCACAATTGAATGGACGTTGATGGATTGCCGTAAAACTTACTCTGCCCCTACATTAAATACGAGCTGTAGGGAGAGCCAAGAAAATTTTAAATCGAGGGGTAAGGGTTAAGCAAGCTTCCATTACCTACATCTCTTGTACAGTGTCCAGAACCACTTTCATAAGGGAAACATACCGTAAATACCCCTCACAAAGCTTAATATTCTTCTTCTCCTTTCTTTTCTTCGTGCGTTTTATTAAACTTCTGCTTCTGTCCTTCTTACTAGATGTTCTCTATAATAATTCTTCTCCAAAACCAATTGCCATACCAGATAACCTCACAATTCTCATCAAAAACTATGTATCAATATCCTATCACCATAGTTACCTTGCCCTAAGTCAAAGCCACCTGCCACCCACTGCTGGACCAACACAAAGAATCTCTATGCCACAACCTTGGTGGCCACTCCTGGAAAATCTGGAAATCCTGGAAAACTCCTGGATTTTTATTAGGTCTGGAAAACTCCTGGAAAATTATGAAAAATTTGAAAACTCCTGGAAAATAGCCACTTTTAATTAATTATAAAATTCTTTCCATCCTAAATCATACTCCCGCTGCGGTTTTGGGTGAGCACTCTATCGTTAACGAAAGAAATTTCCTCAGGCTACCTGTTTCCGTATGGGAGAACACGCGATAGTCCTTTTGTAAAACATATTGAGTATAGACAACTTCACCGCAGTAAAATTGCAGGCAGCATTCTTTTCTCTTTTTCTTTTCTTTTTAATGCGAATATTTCAGTCACAAAGGCTTTTTTAAAACAACAATTAAATCATTTGTGTGTAGGCTTGCGTATCAATAACGCAATCACCACTAATTTTTGTCAATATCTGTATAAGTAAACCAAACAAAACTGCTTTATTTTGGTCTTGAAGTAGGCAACCGATAAGCCCCCCCCCCCGAGACTCGCGCTTATTATTAAGTCTGGAAAAATGAGAATTACTCCTGGAAAATTCCTGGAAAATCGTTGACCGATTTGAGTGGCCACCATGGAACACACAAGATTCTGCATGGTGCCCCACCAATAGGTGGCCATGGCTGGCAACCTGGAAACAATAATAATTACTACCAACAGAAAACAAAAGGTGATCTCTGTAACCTAAAGAATGGTTGAAATGCTCATCACTGAGCTACTGACTGATCTTTAAAATTGGCTTTGAGTAACATTCCCTTAATTGCACTCATTCCAGGTTCCGTATTGACCATGTTAACATGAAGTATAACATAAATTTCTCGCCAAATCAATACTTTTTACTTACATAAAAATTCTATAGGTACATGTTTCGAAAACACACAATGTTTTCTTCCTCAGCCCACTTATTGGTGTTAAACATAGAACAAGAGAATAAATGTGAACTGTGTTATTGATGAATACTTTTTACTTACATAAAAATTCTATAGGTACATGTTTCGAAAACACACAATGTTTTCTTCCTCAGCCCACTTATTGGTGTTAAACATAGAACAAGAGAATAAATGTGAACTGTGTTATTGATGAATTTTATAGCTTAATTTGATTCAGTGATAACCTTATAACCATCTGGAAGCTTTCACAGTAATGTAATAATTGGAATTGCATTGCGTCTTACAGAAATAGATGGACCTGTGGGATTCTGTTACCATGGTTACCGTGTTGCATTCTTTCATTATTTCATTGTAAATATACATGTTTTAAGGTATTTATTTAATTGTGAGGCATTTAAAGAGTAAGTGAGTGCGTTTTGCTTACGCATTGGGTTATGCTGAACCTGTAGATACCCCATATGTGTAGGTTGGTGTTAATGTGACTTTATTTTAGGTACAAGACTGGAATGGGACCTTAGCAGAATAATATAGGGAGGGATATCGAAGCTAACCACCTCAGGGTAGCGGGGCGATATACTTGCTAAACGAATCACACCAAGTACAGTACACGGACTTCACTAATATACATATTTATTAATAACTTTGTTCTCTGGCAATCAAAACTTTCCATACCTGTTTGTCAACATTTAACCCTTACCCCTCGTCAGTCGGGCGAGCCCCAACATAACAAATTTCCCGTTCCAGTCGTGTGTCGGGCGAGCCCCGACATCATAATTGTGTCCTCTACTGCATGAATTATTTTTCATTTGCGTTTGGTGTACAAAATTTCAAGCTTCAATAATCAATTGGCGTTTTGTGTCTTAGATTTACCAACAATTTTTAATTGGCGCTAATACCTTAACACTCGTATATGATGTGGAATGCCATAATGGAATATATATATATGATCTTTTGCGATTCCTACGCTAATCTTTTAACTCTCGAAGACCAAACATTACTGCCTACTGGCCATGGGTACGTATTGCAATGCGCAAGTATACTTGCACGACCGTAGATCGGTAATATCTTTGAGGTTGAGCCAAAGGTACTCCAGAAGCCTGTGGTAACTGGATGGGGAGGGCCCACGGAAAATAAACGGTGGTTGGTACGCGTGGATGTTGACGGGGTGGATGGAGTACCTTTGGCTGTTTTGTCGTATGTTATGTAAAAAAAAAAATCAAGGCATCACTGGTATGTGTGTTTGAATGAGTGCACAATTGAATGGACGTTGATGGATTGCCGTAAAACTTACTCTGCCCCTACATTAAATACGAGCTGTAGGGAGAGCCAAGAAAATTTTAAATCGAGGGGTAAGGGTTAAGCAAGCTTCCATTACCTACATCTCTTGTACAGTGTCCAGAACCACTTTCATAAGGGAAACATACCGTAAATACCCCTCACAAAGCTTAATATTCTTCTTCTCCTTTCTTTTCTTCGTGCGTTTTATTAAACTTCTGCTTCTGTCCTTCTTACTAGATGTTCTCTATAATAATTCTTCTCCAAAACCAATTGCCATACCAGATAACCTCACAATTCTCATCAAAAACTATGTATCAATATCCTATCACCATAGTTACCTTGCCCTAAGTCAAAGCCACCTGCCACCCACTGCTGGACCAACACAAAGAATCTCTATGCCACAACCTTGGTGGCCACTCCTGGAAAATCTGGAAATCCTGGAAAACTCCTGGATTTTTATTAGGTCTGGAAAACTCCTGAAAAATTATGAAAAATTTGAAAACTCCTGGAAAATAGCCACTTTTAATTAATTATAAAATTCTTTCCATCCTAAATCATACTCCCGCTGCGGTTTTGGGTGAGCACTCTATCGTTAACGAAAGAAATTTCCTCAGGCTACCTGTTTCCGTATGGGAGAACACGCGATAGTCCTTTTGTAAAACATATTGAGTATAGACAACTTCACCGCAGTAAAATTGCAGGCAGCATTCTTTTCTCTTTTTCTTTTCTTTTTAATGCGAATATTTCAGTCACAAAGGCTTTTTTAAAACAACAATTAAATCATTTGTGTGTAGGCTTGCGTATCAATAACGCAATCACCACTAATTTTTGTCAATATCTGTATAAGTAAACCAAACAAAACTGCTTTATTTTGGTCTTGAAGTAGGCAACCGATAAGCCCCCCCCCCCCCCCGAGACTCGCGCTTATTATTAAGTCTGGAAAAATGAGAATTACTCCTGGAAAATTCCTGGAAAATCGTTGACCGATTTGAGTGGCCACCATGGAACACACAAGATTCTGCATGGTGCCCCACCAATAGGTGACCATGGCTGGCAACCTGGAAACAATAATAATTACTACCAACAGAAAACAAAAGGTGATCTCTGTAACCTAAAGAATGGTTGAAATGCTCATCACTGAGCTACTGACTGATCTTTAAAATTGGCTTTGAGTAACATTCCCTTAATTGCACTCATTCCAGGTTCCGTATTGACCATGTTAACATGAAGTATAACATAAATTTCTCGCCAAATCAATACTTTTTACTTACATAAAAATTCTATAGGTACATGTTTCGAAAACACACAATGTTTTCTTCCTCAGCCCACTTATTGGTGTTAAACATAGAACAAGAGAATAAATGTGAACTGTGTTTTTGTTATTTAGTGAGGTTATCGATGTTATGTGATGTTTAACACCAATAAGTGGGCTGAGGAAGAAAACATTGTGTGTTTTCGAAACATGAACCTATAGAATTTTTATGTAAGTAAAAAGTATTGATTTGGCGAGAAATTTATGTTATACTTCATGTTAACATTCCCTTAGCAGATGATCCAGTCTTGTGCTGGCACGGCATCATATTTACAGTGTAAAACCCCTGAAATGTTCAATTTCACAGAACCTGAAATTGCTCCCGAGCCTAGCCCGGTGCCAGTCAGCAACATCACAGCCACTTCCCTGACCTTCAACTGGACGACCGGGTCGGACTGCACCAAGCTGAACGGCTACCCGGCCGGGTACCTGGTGAGTCTGTATAGGATCACTGAAGGGGTGAACAACATTCTGGTGAGCACGAACAACATCCTGCGTCCACCCGTCCAGTTCCAGGGACTGCTACCCAGACAGGAGTATGAGCTACATGTTTATCAGCTTGTCAACGACAACATATTCAATAAGCAGCACAAGTTGATCATTCGTTCCAGGACTTTCTCCAAAGGTGAGTAAAGGTGTGCTGTTATGTGAATCATTTTATCATTTCAAATGATCTTGTCAATTTCGTCGTTATGCTTGGGTCCAACGTTCTGCGTTACGGAGACGGAAGTGACGTCATGCAGCCGCGCGGGAAGTGACGTCATGCAGCCACGCGGGAAGTGACGTCATGCAGCCACGCGGGAAGCAGAAGCTAATGGTTATTGGAGTCTGTTGAAAGAGTCCTGGGGCGTCGAGCGACCTGGGGCTTTGAGCGAAGCGAACACAAGAATACAGGGTGACTTCTAAAGAGATATACAAGATGCCATATAAGAAAACAGGGTGCCTCCTAAAGAGGTGCACAAGATGTCAGACAAGAATACAGGGTGCCTCCTAAAGAGGTGTGCAGGATTTCAGAGCAAAATACAGTACAAGATGCCAGATAAGAATACAGGGTGACTCATAAAGAGATATGCAAGTTGTCAGATAAGAATACATGGTGACTCTTAAAGAGATGTACAAGATGGCAGAGAAGAATACCGGGTGACCCCTAAAGAGGTGTACAAGATGTCACACAAGAATACAGGGTGACTCCTAAAGAGATATACAAGATGCCAGATAAGAATACAAGGTGACTCTTAAAGAGGTGTACAAGACGGCAGAGAAGAATACAGAGTGACTCCTAAAGAGGTGCACAAGATGCCAGACAAGAATACATTCAGTTTACCATGGAGTTAGAAAATGAACAGAAAATCGCGTTTCTCGACGTTATGGTAACGAAGACCGCTGATCTAACTTTGGGACATACAGTTTACCGTAAGCCGACCCATACTGACCGATATTTACATAAGACGTCCAACCACCACCCACGACAGAAATACGGAGTTATAAAAACACTGGCTGACCGCGCTAAAAGAATTTGTGATAAGCAGTGCCTACAACAAGAAATTGAACACCTCAACGAGGCCTTATGCGCGAATGGGTACAGCCAGAAAGATATCCAGCGAGCACTCCATCCGAGACGTCCAACTACAAGGGTAATTGGAGACAAGCAGCCCCTGGCTAGAGCTTTTCTTCCATATATAAAAAAGGTCACGGACAGAATAGGGAGGCTACTCGAGTCCCATGATATAAAGACCATATACAGGCCTACACGAAAAATTAAGGACATGTTTAGGTCCGCTAAAGATAAGCGACATCCTCATACCGCGGCAGGGGTTTATAAAATCCCGTGTGATTGTGGCCAAGTATATATTGGAACAACGAAAAGAAGTATTGCCACTCGCCTCAAGGAGCACGAACGACACAGCCGGCTGGGACAAACAGATAAATCCACTGTAGCAGCACACTCGCTACTTGCAGGTCACGATATAAGATATGGAGACACCGAAGTTCTGTCCACCACGGTGTCTTATCATGCCAGGCTACAAAGGGAGGCCATTGAAATCCTGAAGCATACTAACAGCTTCAATCTTAAGGAGGAAGCAGAACGTGTGAACAGAGCTTGGCTTCCAGTCCTTAATCCCCTCAAGCCTGCCCTTATTGACCGTCGTAGACGAGAAGATGCAACAGACGAGCAGCCCTGTCCTTGATGCATTACTTTTATGTGGTACGCCGTTGCTATGGTAGCCTCTATGTGTGGGTTGTTGACTATTTATATATCTTCTGTTTACTTGTTTTACCTCGCTTTATGTAACCTGTGAGCATGCTGAACGCAGTATTCAGCGAAACGTCAGGACGACAAAATGTCCTTGGAACACGACCTATAAGCCCGCGAAACGGAGATTCCTATTTCAACGCCGGTCGTGAAAGTCTACATTTTTACTTAATTCGCCTCTACGGGGAGGAAATATCACACTTAGTTCGTCGCTTTGAGAGGTTAAGGAAGAAAAAGTCGCAACTTCTGTCATCACTCGCGTTTCTTCTTCGATGCCGAGACACAGGTATGATTCCCAAGTTTATTAAAATGAAGAGACCACTAACCTCAGCTAGAGCCCATAGAATATATGATCGAACTGAACGTTCGCTATTACGTGAACGCATAAGCTTTGCACGTAAGGGGCTCGCTACTACAGATCAGGCACTCTTACAGCTGCACTACCGCATCAGCAGCACACTCTCATATCAGGACTGGGAAAATGTAGATCGCATCACCTTCTACTCTATGCGTTCAACATTTGAACAGTCTAGCATCCGGCAGAAGAAAAAGTTTGAGCGGTTACAGAGAGACCAACCCGCGCCGGTACCTGCGTCTACGCTGGACATCTCACGGACAATTGTTAACCTGACCAATCGCCACCTGTCAGAGTGGGAAATCTCTATACTAGCGAAAGGAGGAAATTACGCAGTGACCCCTCCTTCGATTCCCGTGGAAGACATTGTCGCCAATATTGAAGCGGCAATCCGTGAGCTACCATCTGAACAAGCAGATGAAATTCGTCATGAAGCCTCACGTATAATCAAGAAGGCACCGGCACCGCAGAGTAACCTCACACCTCAGGAGAGAAAGGCTATAAAGACTCTCAACATGGACGAGAGCATAATCATTCTTCCTGCAGACAAAGGGAACGCAACGGTTATCTTGGACATGGACGACTACACTGCCAAGGTTTTGGAACTTTTAGACCCGGGTACCTACCGCAAACTACTGAGAGATCCTACCAACCGGATTCTTCGTGAAACAAACGGCCTGATCAAGGTATCTTCGCTACCTGAAAACGTAAAGAAGGTAACCACCAGAAGTGAAGCTTTACCACCAAGACTTTATGGTTTACCTAAAATACACAAAGATAATGTTCCTCTTCGTCCTATCGTGAGTGCTATTGGATCACCAACTTATAGCATTGCCAAACATTTAGCTACCTTACTTCAACCACATATCGGCGGTACACAGTCGTTTGTCAAAGATTCCGGCCATTTCATTGAAAAATTGAAAACTATTCAACTAGAAGCTGGTGACTTACTAGTAAGTTTTGACGTGGTCTCTCTTTTCACGAAAGTACCTATAAAGGTAGCCCTGGAGTACATCGCACGGATTTTTCCTGATGATATCACCGCCTTATTCCGCCACTGCCTCACCGCTAGCTATTTCCTGTGGAAGGGTGATTTCTATGAACAAATTGATGGCGTCGCCATGGGCAGTCCCCTTAGTCCGGTGATCGCGAATTTCTTCATGGAACAATTTGAACAAATAGCACTAGAGACCGCACCTTTGAAACCTAAAGTGTGGCTACGATACGTGGACGATACCTTTGTAATATGGGGCCATGGTAAAGATCAATTAAATCTGTTTTTACAACATCTTAACAGCCAGAACTCGAACATTCAGTTTACCATGGAGTTAGAAAATGAACAGAAAATCGCGTTTCTCGACGTTATGGTAACGAAGACCGCTGATCTAACTTTGGGACATACAGTTTACCGTAAGCCGACCCATACTGACCGATATCTACATAAGACGTCCAACCACCACCCACGACAGAAATACGGAGTTATAAAAACACTGGCTGACCGCGCTAAAAGAATTTGTGATAAGCAGTGCCTACAACAAGAAATTGAACACCTCAACGAGGCCTTATGCGCGAATGGGTACAGCCAGAAAGATATCCAGCGAGCACTCCATCCGAGACGTCCAACTACAAGGGTAATTGGAGACAAGCAGCCCCTGGCTAGAGCTTTTCTTCCATATATAAAAAAGGTCACGGACAGAATAGGGAGGCTACTCGAGTCCCATGATATAAAGACCATATACAGGCCTACACGAAAAATTAAGGACATGTTTAGGTCCGCTAAAGATAAGCGACATCCTCATACCGCGGCAGGGGTTTATAAAATCCCGTGTGATTGTGGCCAAGTATATATTGGAACAACGAAAAGAAGTATTGCCACTCGCCTCAAGGAGCACGAACGACACAGCCGGCTGGGACAAACAGATAAATCCACTGTAGCAGCACACTCGCTACTTGCAGGTCACGATATAAGATATGGAGACACCGAAGTTCTGTCCACCACGGTGTCTTATCATGCCAGGCTACAAAGGGAGGCCATTGAAATCCTGAAGCATACTAACAGCTTCAATCTTAAGGAGGAAGCAGAACGTGTGAACAGAGCTTGGCTTCCAGTCCTTAATCCCCTCAAGCCTGCCCTTATTGACCGTCGTAGACGAGAAGATGCAACAGACGAGCAGCCCTGTCCTTGATGCATTACTTTTATGTGGTACGCCGTTGCTATGGTAGCCTCTATGTGTGGGTTGTTGACTATTTATATATCTTCTGTTTACTTGTTTTACCTCGCTTTATGTAACCTGTGAGCATGCTGAACGCAGTATTCAGCGAAACGTCAGGACGACAAAATGTCCTTGGAACACGACCTATAAGCCCGCGAAACGGAGATTCCTATTTTAATACAGGGTGACTCCTAAAGAGGTGTTCAAGATGTCACACAAGGATATAGGGTGACTTCTAAAGAGATATACAAGATGCCAGATAAGAATACAGGGTGCCTCCTAAAGAGGTGTGCAGGATGTCAGAGAAAAATTACAGGGTGACACTTAACGATGTGTACAGTATGTTAGTTTCAATTCAAATACAGGGTGACCCTTAATGAGGTTTGCGAGATATCAGATTCCAATAATGGGTGACTCTTAAAGAGTTGTAAAAGATGTCAGACTCAAATACAGGGTGACCCTTAAAGAGGTGCCCGCTCGGGAAGCCTAGGTTAATGGGTAATGGAGTCTGTTGAAAGAGTCCTAAGCCCTCCTGAGCCTTTCTAACACGTGTAGCACTTTTAGCATGCGCCATTTGAAATGATATAAACGTCTAGTCTTTCAGACTGACTGTAATTTTTTCTATACAGGGTGCGCACAAATGATTGAAGCGGTTTTAAAAAATTCCTGTTTGTTTATTATTTTTTGTAACATTACAATATTTTGTAGACAGACAGAAAAACTCACAAAGTTGTATTATGCGCCTACAAAAGCTCGATATGTGCCCCATGAGTAACTCTACACACATCAACTCTATAGTTCGTCCCATACCCGACATAAAATGTCGCTGTCAATTTGACCTAAGGCGTTGATGATGCGGGCCCGCAGTTCTGTTGGATCAGCCGGTAATGGTGGCATAAAAACTGCGTCTTTCACATAACCCCATACGAAGAAGTCGCAAGGGGTGAGGTCCGGAGAGCGTGGAGGCCATGACATGAGGACGTGATCTTCATTCCCGATACGACCGATCCATCTTTCTGGAAGTCTGCTGTTCAGAAAGTAACAAACATCACCATGGAAATGAGGTGGAGCACCATCCTGTTGGTAGATGAAGTTCATGCTATCGGTCTCCTGCTGTGGCATGAGCCAATTCTACAGCATATCCAGGTAGATGTGCCCTGTAATGGATTTTTCAGCGAAGAAGAAGGGACCGCAAACTTTAAATTCCGAGATGGCACAGAAAACATCGAGCTTGGGAGAGTCACGAACGTGCTGCACACAGGTACGGGGATTTTTAGTCCCCCAAATTCGTACATTGTGTCTGTTCACTTTACCACTGAGAAAAGAATGCTGTCTCATCACTGAAGAGGCTATTTAAACAAATCAAAACTTTGAGGGATCCTTGCCTTACAACATCAAACACCATCACCATAGCTCTAATAATATGGCTAGAAATGATTGACAAAACCGCTCCAATCAACCCTGTACTTGAATGATTAGATCCGTATAAAGTATATAAACATTTCACGAAGCAATCCAAATGACTACAACGAGAATAGACCGGCAATTGTGGCTTTAAATTTGGTAGATGTCGAGAGTAGAAGTCTCAATTCCATCTGTCAGTTTTTTCAACTTCAAAACCATCCATCACGGCTCCATTGACCAGTTTGGAAACAGCATTTTAGAAAATTATATATAAACTAGCAACCTGTCCCGGCGCCGGCCCCGTGGTGTTGGGGTAGCGCACCTGCCTCTCACCCGGAGGCCCCGGGTTCGATCCCCGGCTCCTTCAGGGATTTTAAAACTGACGTGCGGGTTGGAACGGGCTGACCTCAGCCTCGTGAGGACAATTGAGTAGCTGTCTGACAGTGAGACAGCGCCCCGATCACGAATACCAAGTTTAACGGCCGAGGGGACCCGACGCGCTGATCACGCATCACCCCAATATCTGCAGGCCAAATGGCTGGGCAGCGGTCGCTTGGTCGGCCTTAGCCCGTCATGGGCTGTATAGTGCCAGGGGTTGACTTTTTTATTTTTGACCTGTCCCGGCTTCACCCGGTATCTTTAACGGTTTACCCAACGTAAGCTTAAAAGGCGCACGGACGGCAGGTCCCAGACGCAATTCAGAAAAGCCGAGGTGAATAGCGAAACTGCAAACACATATACTCTTCTCTGAAGTCTTAACTCGACACGACTCGACAGTTTGATGCTGGCCGAAACTGGGGTGATAGGCTAGCTCGCTCCGAAGCCAGTAATTTAAATTTCCGCTGATTGGAGATTGTTGGTAGAAATGAAAACGGACAAACACTTATATTGGGTGATGTATTAAAGATAGAGATATGCTATCACGGACTTTTTTTTTGTAGAACTTTTCATGCTAGACAATTCTTACACTCATAGTATATAGATATTTTTAATGGTTTACCCAGCCTAAGCTTAAAAGCCGCATGGACGGTAGGCTTTTCTTCGACTCGATTAACTGAAATCGTTACTGCTCGGCTTCCTTTGATCATAAATGAGTGTTTTTCTGCAGAAACCTTCCTCGAGAATTCCTTTTACAAAATGGTTAAAACCGCTTCAAAATCTATCCAGTGGTTCTCGAGATTACCCGTTACAGCCATGAATCAGCGACTTTGTTTTATACAATGCCTTTAACTGCAACCTGCAAAAGTAACATGTCCTTAACTGTGTCGTACCAAGCGAGCGCTGCCCAGCCATATTGTGGTGTCGCGTGGTCAGCGCATTGGGTCCCCTCGGCCGTTAATCTTGGTTTTTGTGACCAGCTCACTGTCAGACGGCAACTCAATTGTCCCCACGAGGCTGAGTGCACCACGTTCCAGCCCTCACTTCAGTTTCAAAAATCCCTGATGGAGCTGGAAATCCAATCTGGGGCCTCTGGGTAAAAGACAGGCACGCTACTCCAACACCACGGATCCGGCGGAATATACGAAAAATAACCTGAAATAAATTAGGGATTTGCGGTAAGTTTTCTTCTTCCGTAACAATATATATAAGGTGGGGCAAATGACCTCTTAGTTCTGCCCCTTGATACCTCAATAACTAACTGAAAATGAAAATCGACAGCCTGTTCCAGTCGTCCAACCAGGCCAGGGAAGTAATGAATGACCCCCCCCTCCATCTAGCGCCGAGGATATGAACTATGCCGGCTGCCGAAGTCTGTCGCACTCCGCAGGGGCAATGATTAAATGAATGACAGATGAAATGAAATGATAGTGCAGAGTGTTGCTAGAATGAAAGTTGTGACAGGGGAAACGGAGTACCCGGACGAAAACCTGTCCGCCCCCGCTTTGTCCAGCATAAATCTCCACATGGATTTACCGGGATTGGGACCACGGATCCAGCAGTGAGAGGCTGGCGTGCTGCCGCCTAAGCCACGGAGGCTTACTACTGCTATACCCCAAGCCCCCATAGAGCTTAACGAATACTTTGTCCATAGAAGCTATCTTGAACTTGTTGGTCGAATATGTTGTTTATGAAGGAAAACGTTGATAGACATATCAATGTTTTCCTTCATAATCAACATATGGACAAAGTATTCGTCATTACCAATACAAGACTAACCACAACTGTAGCACACGTGACAGTTCCTCAATACTTCATAGACTTTATGTGCCATGTTTTGCCAAAATTTATCTTTCAGCACAACAAGATTAAGAAACTTGAATTGTTCATGGACACAAACAGTAATTTTGAAGGGAATTTTTTTTAACAAAATGTTTCTATCAAAGTGTAAGAAAACTTGTTTGGGATAAGGAAGTACCAAGGAAAAGCAAGGAGGTAATGTATAAAATGTACTATGTACCCATATTAACGTATGCAGCTGAGACTTGGACCCTGACGAGCAGGCAAGAGAGTAGAATCCAAGCCAGTGAAATGAAATTCCTAAGGAGTATGATAGGTAAGACAAGGAAAGACAGAGTGAGGAATGAAGATGTTAGGAAGGAAGTTGGGATGGGAAAACTAAATGAGAGAATTGAGAAGAATAAACTAAGGTGGTTTGGACATGTAAAGAGGATGGAGGAAAATAGAATACCAAGACAGATGCTGGAGGCGAAGTGCAAGGGTAAGAGAGCAAGGGGAAGACCTAGAACTAGGTGGATTGATTCAGTGAAGAACAGCGTGAGAAAAAGAAATCTGGACTGGGACAAGATCGTGGAAGAAGAATGGTGGAAGGAAAGAGGAAAGTGGAGAAGTGCCATAAATACCCCGACCCGGCAGGAGCTGGATAAGGGGAAATGATGATGATGATGATGATGATGTTTCCAGAATTTTCCAATTTTATTCATCATATCCGTGTGTCATGAAATAATATATGTTCAACAGTATAATGTATGCCAAATGGCATTTATACAGGGAAACTGTGTAAAGAAGTGACGGAGTATCTTATATTCAAGTATTGCATGTTGTTGTTTTAAATGTATTCAGTGTACTGTAATTATATGTTTTTGACCTTCGATGAGGAATGTAATATATATCTTTTATTGATGGATCCTAATATTAAGTTGAATGGGCTGAGGAAGGAATCACTGTAATTCTGAAACGTGTACCCTTAATGTTATGCCACAATTCGAGGAAAAACTCCGTCAATCAATACCTTTTATTTTCAAAACAGTTAGATAGGGGACATGTTTCGAGCTATTTTTCTTAGCCATTCTTCAGCCCTGACTTAAGTAGTATTAGACAATCAATCTTTGTACATCACCTTTCATCAAATAAAAAAAACATGCAAAAATACACTGCACACAAACATGTTAAAAACACTATAAAAACACATTAAAACACACTAAAAAACACTGTGAAATAACTCTGTATAAATGCTGTGTCAAGTTTGATGAAGCCTGATTCAAACATGACTTGTTGTTACAATATAAGCAAATTGTATGCTGTGTCATTGATTATGCCATTTCCGGTATGACATTTCTCTTGATGGGGCAGTTTTGCCACGTAAAAATATAAAAAACACTAACAGCACTATAAAACATCTATTGTGACTATTGCGTCATGTAAATTCATACAGTTTGTCGCTTTGTTCAATCTCGATGCGAGCTTGATTATGTGACCTGATCTTTATTGAGGATTATTTGACAGAGGTTTTCTTCATTGTTGGGACAGCCTGTGAAATAAGGTGTGCTCTCCTTGCACCCCAAGTCTGTCCAAAAATGAAAAAGGAACAGAGATTAGACAACAGAACAATGATCTGAGATCTCGAAAAGCGGAAACCGTGATGTATATTGACTAATTTGGCTTACGTTCGAGTAAGGGAGAGGAAGGAACTGGGCCTGATGACCAATCCCAAGTCGTCTTAAGATTTCTGTCTGTAAAACCACGAAAGGAAAAATAGAACGTTACGGACAAACTGAGGATATTAAATTAACGAAACTAAGCTCGAGGATCGTTCGAACAACGTGCGGATCTTACCTTGCAGTACGGTGTGGATTGTACGGAGGTCACTGTACCCTTAATGACGCTAAAATAAAATTGTGATGATTTGGCGGAAAATTTGGAAATCTTAAATTTTCATAAGTACATTGTTCCGTACACAACAGTAACAGAGTAGACGAAAGCACAACGAACTCAAAGCTTGTGGTACTGTAATTATTTTTAGGGCACAATTTCGCAATAGTGAGTCACATGATGCCAAGATCAGTAGCACAGGAAGTCTTTTTCCCACCACTGTGAAACATCGGTCATCATGTACAACGTACCTGGTGTTGTGTTTAGCTTATAGGACATACAGGACATTTTTTGGCAAATCTGAACTTTTCAAAATACTAACAGACAACAGCCGCAATTAGTTCGTATTTCGAGGGTTTGGGTTTGTTAACTCATTAATTGACTTGTGTTTCAGTTCCTCAAGCTATCAAGAACTTGTATACAAATGTGTCAGCCCAGTTCGTTGATATCCAGTGGGAATTCCCCATTCAAGAGTTTCCAGGCCTTAAGTTCATCATCAGCATCGAGGTAAATATCTCTCTGAAATAGACAGAAGCTGCATTGGAGCCATTTTTCAATATTATTGACAATTGATATTGCAACTTTTCAGTTGGTCAACACAATATAATCCCGATTTTTTTAATGGTGTACAGAAGAGGATGTAGGATGACATGTTTCGTTCGCCAAGCAAGCATTATCAGATCCAAATGTACAGTACAAGATCTTCTTCTTTTCTTTAGCGTTTGTCCCACCTTGTGGCAGGGTCCGCTATGTGGGATCGTAGTCTCCATTTCCCTCGGTCATGGGCCATGTCTGGATGAAGATTGACAGCCTTTAGTTCATTGTGCAGTGTATCGGCCCACCGTTGCCTTGTTCGCCCTCTGGGCCTCTTTCCAGCCACATCCAGTGTGTAAGCTGCTTTTATCATTGTGTCGCCCTCTGCGCGCAGCACATGTCCAAACCATCTCAGACGGTTTTCCTGCATTTTTTTCCCGATTGGAGCAACACCAAACCAATTTCTGATGGCATCATTTGAAATATGATCCAGCCTAGTGAAACCTGCTGACCATCTAAGCATCTTCGTCTCCATGACACATAGGCGACATTCTGCTTCCTTAGTAGATGGCCAGCACTCCGTGCCGTAGAGAGCGACAGATCACTAGAATAATTCATGCGGCTTATGCATTTATTTTATAGTATGATTGGTTACTGGGTTTAATGGGCATATATGATCTGCAATTTTTATTACCCATCGAAAACTAATACAGCAGAGAAGGCCAACAAGTGGAATCGACGGAATTTTTTAGAGGTTAAAAGATTGCATATTATGCTTGGTTATTGGGCTTATTATATGATCTGCACTTTGTGTTACCCATTGGAAAGATAGAACAGAAGAGTAGACCAACAAGTAAAATGATTGTTTAATATGCTTGATTTCTGTGTTTAGTAAATAACCTGCACATTGCGTTATCCATTAAACAACTAAAACAACTGAGTGGGCCATCAAGTTGGGAATCGACTGAATTTTTAAGGTTAGAAGACTGTATTACAAATTTTGTTCCATTTGAAGTGACAATTTAGCCTACATCTTTTACGCTTCTTCATTCTTCTGACAGCGACATCTTCTGTCACTACAGTTTCGAACAAAATTAATTGAGTATTGACGTAGGAAGTTTATAAAGTAGATCTCTTATTTTAATAACATCATTAAACTATCACTTTTTAATACATGGCATTTAATTATTCGCAAGCTTTTCCATTTTTGATTTAAAACAATTTTTGTAAGGATATCCATTTCTTTTTGGCTTTGTTAACTAGTTTTAAGATTTAATATCAATCACGCTGAGGAAGGTATCAATGAAATACCGAAACATGTACGATTAATCCACAGCCTGCTTCCAGTCTCCGACTGGGTCAGGAATGGAATGAATGAAGCCCCCATCTAGCGGCGAGGATATGAACTGTGCCGGCTGCCGAGGCCTGATGCACTCCTCTGGGGCAATGATTAAATGAATGACTGGTGAAATGAAATGATAGTGGAGAGTGTTGCTGGAATGAAATTTTGACAGGGAAAACCAGAGTACCCGGAGAAAAACCTGTCTGCCTCCGTTTTGTCCAGCACAGATCTCACATTGAGTGACCGGGATTTGAACCACGGACCCAGCGGTGAGAGGCCGGCGTGCTGCTGCCTAAGCCACGGAGCCGCCTAATGTAATTACAGTAGAACCTCTATGCATCGTTCCCGGAACTGTCGTTTTCCCGTATGCATCGTTCAATTAATTTAGTCCCGAAAATTTTCCATATAAACTAATGTTAAATTTCCCCGCATGTATCGTTCCTCGAACTATCGTTTTTTCGCATGGATCGTCAAAAGATCACTAGTCCTTGGCCACAATTTTCCCGCATTGATCGTTTATGAGAAAAATATATGCTAAAGTTCTTTTGAATTTGAAGCAGCATAGAATAGCGGCAACCTGTTACGCGAGAATGTACGAGGTACGAACGATTAGGAGTTCCTAGGCTTGAGCAAGTTTCTCGGCTGAAGCAAGTTCGAGTAGGCTGGACTGCAGTGCGCAGATTGTTTACGCGCAACCACACTATATAACCACGCCTACGAGCCTTCAGGCGCCAACGATTCTGCTCGAAGCGCCAAGCCGTCATTGTGCTGTTTCATTTCATTCTGAGTGGTTCTGGGCTGTGTAGTATCTTGGTTGTGTGCGGCGATTACAATTTTATCTGTAGTTCGTAATGAAAACTTTACTTCACTGACGACGCAATTCTCGTAATCTCAATAATGTTACGCTGCGTTTGGCAATGCTTGGCTAACAAGTTAGATCACACAGAACAGCAATGAAAGCATTTAGACGGTCATGAGCGGGTGTCGTCATAGCGTGACGTCATTTAGCCTTGAAATAGCTTGCCCGGTCAGAGACCCGCGAACACTCGGAACTGCTGTATTCTTTCATTCGGAACACCGGAAGTATCTTCCGCGGAGATTGGCGAGCTGTGCGATGATGGCGCGGGGTAGAGGAGTGATGAAGAGGAAGAAGACGATCGTGAGCCCCAAGTCGTCCCGAGTTTCACTGAAGCGCATGCCGTCTTAGCGAAGATGAAATCCTTCATGTACTCGCATGTCAGTGGTGATCGTGAAGAAGAAGAAGCTTTGTGTTTCAGACGAAACAATTAATGACTTTTTTACTAAAAAGAGCAAGTGATAAAATGACATATGAAATCATATCGCGTACATCGTGGTTGCAATATTTTGACGTCTCTATGAAGTTTACATGAAGAAATATGTCCAAATACAGTACCCGTACTTTATTTATATTTTTTACTCAAATTTTTTATGTTACCCGCATTTATCGTTTCCCGCATCCATCGTCATTTTCCCCCTCCCCCTTGAAAAACGATGCATCGAGGTTCTACTGTAAACGTTTCTTTAGTGTTTAATAAGATAATACTATCAGTCAACACGGTTATTAATTATTACCATTGGCATAATGGTCAATATTTTTACAAGATATCATGTTACATCATTATTACATAATCTGAAAAGTTCCAATATCAGTCTGCTTTCGTAAATGCACTTCGAATTACAAAAGTTCATCTTGATATTGGTGATTTGCTAGTGCTTCCACATACAGATTGTTTCTACCTCAGAACAGTGATTGTCAGAGCTACTTCACAATTCATATAAGTCTCCATATTTTATCTTTCAACACATTATTAGTAGACAAACACTGTTTTTGTATGTTACAGTTCTAGCTTGTTACCATCATCTCAGCAGAGTACTCGTAGGTCATTTCTGTATATTAGTTTACAATATAGTTTGGAGCTTATTGCTTAACCCCGAAGCTGCCATGTTCGACTGTAGTCGAATGGCAATCACACTCCGCTGCCGTATTCGACTTTAGTGCACGGCCTCAGAATTTTATAACCGCACAATACAACGTTCTTCAGACTTCATAGGTGAACTTCTAGTAGTGCCCTTTATCACCGTGCAAAATTTCAGGGTAATATCGGTAATAGTTTCGGAGATATAGAATGCCGGTTAAATATTTTGCGCAGACGCCATGTTGGATTGGTGCGACAAAATAAAATGTCAAGGGCACCGTTGAAGTCGGACAAATTAGTACTATGACCTAACCGAGTTTCATTGAAATCGCTCCAGCTGTTTAGATTTTATTAGGGGGAGAGGCGACACACGGACGCACACACACACGGACAGAAGGTGATCTCATACGCCTATTTTTTTCATAAATGAAAATAGGCTAAAAATTGCGATCAATTAGACTAAAGTCATCAATTAGAAGGGAAAAAATGTAATCAAGTCATATGAATACATAAAAAATCTTCCACTTTTTCATTTTTGTTTTGCCTTTTTTTGCAGTGTATGTGCACCCACTAGAAATATTTATGTCATAATAGTATTTTTCAGTGGTCTCTGTTTAATTCAATCTTTTGAGAGTGAAAAAAAAAATCCACAGCCTGCTTCCAGTCTCCGACCGGGTCAGGAATGGAATGAATGAAGCCCCCATCTAGTGGCGAGGATATGAACTGTGCCGGCTGCCGAGGCCTGACGCACTCCTCTGGGGCAATTATTAAATGAATGACAGATGAAATGAAATGATAGTGGAGAGTGTTGCTGGAATGAAATTCTGACAGGGAAAACCGGAGTACCCGGAGAAAAACCTGTCTGCCTCCGTTTTGTCCAGCACAGATCTCACATAGAGTGACCGGGATTTGAACCACGGACCCAGCGGTGAGAGGCCGGCGTGCTGCCGCCTAAGCCACTAAAGTTCAAAATTTAATTCGGCAGCATAGGGGTTAAATATATCACAGCAAAGATAGCTACACCTTCATAGATTAGTTGGTGGAGGGAGAATGTTTGTAGATGGGATCGTCATTTCTCAGTCTTGCAACATTGTAGATATTAAAATAAACAGGTTTTGGCCAGCACCTAGAAGTGCTGAGTACTCACTTCATGTCATGAAAATGCGGATGCTGCGAAGATCTTTACACATTTCTCTGCTCAACCATATTCCCAACACAACGATTCGACAAATAGCTGGCGTGGCTCCAAAAAATCAGAAAATGCAGGAATGGAGACTCCATTGGTATGGACACACTGTCCGTGCACCACAAAGTTCAGTCATCGGCTCGACCTACCATCTTACGGTCGACGGCCAGAGACAGCGTGAGAGACCAAAATTGCGGTGGCTGGACACTATTAACACAGATTTACGATCAAGAAACTTCAACTCACTGGAAGCATTAGATCGCAAGAAATGGCGTGCATTATTCCAAAAAGCGGACCGCGTTCCTAGGAAGACGCTAAGAAGAAGAATTTATATTTTTAGGGTGCCTAATGCTTTAGTATTTATCAGTAACAGTTGCCACACTTTCTCATTTTTGCCATGCCTCTTGTATTTGGAAGGCAGAGACCATGCCATTGTAGGTTTGGTAGTGTTTTGTAGAGATATTTTGTCTTGTACAGGGTGCGGCAGAAATAACTGATGAATTTCAAAAGTAAATAACACAGCAACGCAACATGATATTCACAAATTTACTGCGCAGTTTAAAAGAGCAATGTGTGCCATTTGCATCATATACACATACACACTAGGTTTTGAAAATAATGTCATCCAAATGTCGACCTCCCCTTTCGATGCACTTCTGAAGCCTCTCCCTGAAGTTCCGCATGACCCTCCTAGTCATGTCTATAGTGCCGCCATCGTTACTTCCGACTTGACAGTTCACCGGCTGGCGATACGGTGTTGCCAGTTCACTAACGCGAATCAGCTGACGTACATGATTATAGCCGCAAATTTAACAAAACACTCGTAATGTGAACAGACATGTTTACACACAACATCATACTCATGAATAAGTACATAGTAGCAGAAATTACACATATACTGCGGTTAATAATGAAGCAGAGCAAAATTGTTACAAATAAATTACTCACCATTGCCGCCTTGCGTCCGGAGCCTATAAAGGGAATACGCCACTCATTTCGGAGTCACTATTGCCGTCTGTTGAACTATCACCATCACTATCACTATCACTTGACCCCAAAGAAATGACAAATCTTTCCATGTCTTCAACAATGATATCTTCCTTCTCCCAAGCTTCATTAATGACTCCTTTCGTGTGTCTCACGACTCTCTCCCAATCGTCCGCCCTAACATTGTCCACAGCCTGTGAAAGAAGTCTTTCTACTTCTGAAATCGTGAAGAGTTTGTTATTAACTGCGACGTAATTTTTCACCTGGGCCCAAATAAGTTCGATGGCATTGAAATGGCAGTGATAAGGGGGAAGTCGGATAACTTTATGTCCGTGTCGCCTAGCAATTTCGTCCACTTCATACACTGAAAACTGTGGCTTGTTCAGTTTCACGAGTTTCATGAGCTCCCCTTTCTTCATGTCGTCACGTAAAGGAATGTTGTGGCTCGTCAGCCACTCAATGAGCACATTCTTTCTTGCTGCCATTGTTGGAGCTTTGTCGTGAATGACACTATGATATGGGGCATTGTCCATAACAATTGTGCTCTTCTCAGGCAAGTTGTTCAGCAATTCTTCAAACCATTTCTGGAATGTGGTACTGTTCATCTCCTCATGATAATCACCAGTTTTCTTGGATCGGAACACATGAAGAGAATTCGGCACGAAACCTTGTGACGTACCAGCATGAATTACAATTATTCTCCCCCCTTTCCCAACAGGCACTGCCAATGTACCTTCCATGGAATCATCTGTCCAGGCTTTTCTCCGGGAATGAGAGGCGTTGACCCACGTTTCATCCAGCCACACTATAGAATCAAAGTTTTCTTGCATAATCTCCCTCAAAAATCTGCACCGCCACATTACAATATCACTTCTTTCCATTAGTATTCTCCGCCCGTTAACCTTTTTATGTCGGAATCCCAGATCCTTCACTACTTTTTTCAGAGAAGATTTCCCTCCGCGAAAAAGATCGCTATTGTCAAGAGAACGGAGTAATTTCTCAATTGTCGGATGCTCTTTTCTGCGGTAATAAGCATAAATATGACGGCGAATAGCGTCTTGTTGGAAAGCATCCAAATCAGTCACTGTTTTAGGCCTATTTCTCTTCTTGCCTGGCGTTTCTAGTTTAGATGGTCCGGCTGCCTGTTCCTCCGCATGGAATTTCTCTTTCCCAATTCCTATTACTGTGCTTCTATGAACCTTAGTCGCATCAGCTGTTCTCTGTACTGCCTGAGCAACAGGTAATAGAGTTTCCCCGTTGTCTTTCTCCCTCTCAAAGTACTCTCGCACATTACTAAGAATTTCCCGGGTTTGACTCCTTATTGGAGTCCCTTGTCCTAAGGCCTTTCCTCTCTTGGCGCTTGGCTTTTGCATGCTAGACCCCGGCATGACACTATTGCACACACGCACGACAGAAATAACACAAACACTCACTAACCTAAAGCTAACCTACAACTACACGTAATTATACTACACTATGTCAAACGACACACAAATACTAAGCTATTAAATAACAACAGACTAGAATATTGTCAAAAGAAAAATATACGAGAAATACGAGAAAACACAAAGACCGCCAATTAAACTAACAGAGCACAGTGCAAACAGCTGACAACAACATGTGAGCGCAAGAAGTTAGCTGGCAACGTCGTCAGCGAAACTCGATTTATATCGATATATCCATTTGAATGGCTGCCTGTGATTGGCTGGTTAGAGTGTAGTTGTGACGTATCACTGAAACTTCAAGTCGGAAGTTAGGATGGCTCTAGTATAGTGGTATTGCCTCGATTTCCTCAGGATAGCAACTTTCAGGTCGTGTAGTGTTCGCGGCTTATGTTGGAAGACGCGAGCCTTCAGGTATCCCCAGAGAAAGAAATCGCAAGGGGCGAGATCAGGGGAACGGGCTGGCCATGGAACATCACCCCGTAAGGAGATTAAACGTTCTGGAAACATCTCTCTGAGGAGATTGCGTAAAGGCATGTCTCATTTCATGGATATTCTCTGGTTTTCTAACGCTACGAGGCTTACCAGGCTGTTTCGTTTTGACACTTGAACCAGTTCCTCTCAAATTATTCATCCATACCAGAATGGTATTCCTGCTTGGACCTTTCACATGTCTATGTAACCTAAAGTGTTTACGAAATAAACGCTGTGTTGTGGTAACAGAGTCAGCATTTTTGAAGTATATGTTTCAATCACGAAACCTCGCTGCTCACCACTCCACGCCATGCTAGCGACTGACTAGCCCTGACAAGGCGATGCACGTGTTCTCCAAGGCCGAGCGCACATCGACAATAACACCTGCTTAAGCGCTGTGGCCAATACAGGTGTTAGATCTGCTGCTCCAATCTATGAAACAAACACTGCTCTTTTAAGCTGCGCAGTAAATTTGTGAATATTGTGTTGCGTTGCTGTGTTATTTACGTTTAAAATTCGTCAGTTATTTCTGCCGCACCCTGTATATTTGGATCTGATGATGCTTGCTTTCTCCCACTCCTGTAGTCCATAACATAAACAGAGTAGTCCACCAGCCCCTTATATCTTTTTCGGAGATAAATAAATAGTTACTTTTTCGGGTGCTTCTCAGTTTCGTGGCTCTTTCTAAGTCAGCATTTTTGAAGTATATGTTTCAATCACTGTCTAGTCCCAAAGTTGTTTTTTTTTTTGCTATTCATTTGTAGATTTTCCAATAATTTGCAGTAATTAATGCACGAACGTCACGAATTGTCAATAGTTATTTTTGTTAGTTGTTGTTTGAGTCTTCAGCCTTTTAACTGGTTTGATGCAGCTCTCCATGCCTCCCTGTTCTGAGCTAAACGTTTCATCTCTACATAGCTACCACACCCTACATCCAAGGCAATCTGTTTAACATATTCTAACCTTGGTCTACCCCTACAGTTCTTGTCCTCGACCCTTCCTTCCATAACTAAGCTTGCTATTCCTGGGTGTCTTAGTATGTGTCCTACCAACCTATCTCTTCTCTTCATTAGCAGTCGCCAGAAACATCTCTCCTCTCCCACTCGTCTTAATACCTCTTCGTTTGTAACCCTATCTACCCATCTGATCTTCATCATTCTCCTGTAACACCACATTTCAAATGCTTCAATTCTCCTCTTTTCTGCTGCACCAATAGTCCAAGTTTCACTTCCATAGAGCGCCACACTCCAGACAAAGGCTTTCAAAAATGACTTCCTAATACCTAAATCTATATTCGATGTCTGCAGATTCCTTTTTTGTAGAAATGCTTTCTTTGCCTGAGCCAACCTACTTTTTATATCCTCTTTGCTTCGTCCATCACTGGTTATTCTGCTTCCTAAGTAACAGAAGTCTCCTACTTCCTTCAGCTTTTCACCTGCCAATTTGATCTCCAAAGAGGTTTCTGATTTATTTCGGCTGCATTCCAGTATTTTTGTTTTACATTTATTAATTTTCATCATGAATTCTTTCCGTAAGACTGAGTCCATACCATTCAAAAACTCATTCAAATCCTCAGGCTTGTCGGCCAAGATGACGATGTCATCAGCAAATCTCAGAGTTGAAATTATTTCTCCTTGAATCTTCACTCCCACTTTACATTTTTCTCTAATTTCCTTCATTGCTTGTTCAATGTAAAGATTGAAAAGTATGGGTGATAAGTTGCAGCCTTGCCTTACACCTTTCTGAATACCAGCTTCTCTCTCATGTCCTTCAACTCGAATGACTGCTGTCTGGTTTCTGTATAGATTGTATATCACCCTCCTATCCCTGTACTTTATTCCAATGGATTTCAAAATGTCAAACAATTTAGTCCAATGAACGTTATCAAAAGCCTTTTCTAAGTCTACAAAAGCCATGAACGTTCTCTTACCTTTCCTTATTCTACCTTCCAAAATCAGCCTAAGACTTAGTACAGCTTCCCTTGTTCCTACATTTCTCTTGAAACCAAATTGGTCTTCGCCGAACTCCGTTTCTATCTGGCTTTCAATCCTCTTGTAAATTATTCTAGACAGGATCTTTGAAGCATGAGTAATCAAGCTGATTGTACGGTAATCTTCACATCTGTCAGCTCCCACTTTCTTTGGTATAGGGATGATTACATTCTTCTTGAAATCAGGGGGTACCTCACCTGTCTCATAAATCCTACACACCAAGTGAAATAACCTGATCAGACCTTCATCTCCTATGCAGCGTAGCAACTCAATCGGTATATCATCTATGCCTGGTGCTTTGTTCCTGCCTAAGTCCTCTAATGCTCTGTCAAATTCTGATCTCAATATTAAATCTCCTTTTGCATCCTCATCAATTTCCTCCTCCCTTTCCATTACATGATTCTCAATCTCCTTTCCCTTATACAAACACTCTATGTAAGCTTTCCATCTCTCAACCTTTTCTTCCCTATCTGTTAGAGGCTTTCCATTTTTGTCCTTAATATTACAGCACTTAGTCTTCTTTTCCCCAAAAGTATTCTTAATCCTTCGATAAGCTGTGTCTACTTTTCCTAATTTCAGACAATTTTCTATACCTGCACATTTCTCTTTCAACCATTCTTCTTTTGCTTCCTTGCACTTCTTGTTAACCTCATTTCTCAGACGTCTGTATTCTGCTTTCCCCTTTTCATCTCTTACATTCTTGTGTTTCCGCCTTTCATCCATCAATTCTAGTATATCCTGAGTGATCCACGGTTTTCTACCTATTCTTTCTTTCCTACCAATGTTTTCTTCTGCGGATTTTGTTATTTCATTCTTCAAAAGTGCCCATTCGTCTGCAATTGAAGTTTGTTTAGGGTTTTTCATTAGTCCTTCCTTTATACTCTTCTTGAATCTTTCGTTTACATCCTTCTCTTTCAGTCTGTCTATTGCCCACCTTTTTGGCTTTTGACTTTTCTTCAGTTTCTTCAACTTTAATCTGCATTTCATTACAACCAGATTGTGGTCAGAGTTTATGTCAGCACCAGGATATGTTTTACAATCCAAAATCTGGTTTCGAAACCTCTGCTTGACCATAATGAAGTCGATTTGATAACGCCCTGTATCTCCTGGTCTCATCCATGTGTATATTCTTCTATTGTGGTTATTGAATAAGGTGTTAGCTATGACCAACTCATGCTCGGTGCAGAATTCTACCAGCCTGCTTCCTCGATCATTCCTTTCACCTAATCCGAAACCTCCTACTATCTTCCCTTCTCTCCCTTTTCCTACCACAGCATTCCAATCTCCCACTACTATAACATTCTCATCACCCTTGATATACCTCAGAATTTCGTCTATTTCTTCGTAGACCTTTTCAACATCCTCATCATCAGCTTGACTGGTAGGCATATAGACTTGTACCACTGTGGTGCAGGTAGGTTTAGTATTGATTTTTGCTACAATAATCCGTTCACTATATTGCTCATAATATTCCACCCGCTGTCCAAGTTTCCTACTCAATATGAGGCCAACCCCTGCTTGGCCATTGTTTGATTTAGTGCTAATGACCTTATAGTCTCCTGACCAAAAGTCCTGTTCTTCCTGCAAGCGCATTTCACTAGTCCCAACCAAATCCAACCTCAACCTATCCATTTCCCTTTCTAAGTTTTCTAACCTTCCACTTCCTAGCAGACTTCTAACATTCCACCCTCCGATCCGTAGAATGTCAGATTTCCTCTATGTCACTTCTGTGATGTTAACCCCCTCTCGAGTAGTCCCCACCCGGAGATCCGAACGGGGGACTAGTTTACCTCCGGATTGAAATTTTACAAGGGAGGAGGCCATCATCATATGTAATTATGCATAGAGAGGTGCATATCCTCGGGAATAGCATACGGCTGTAGTTTCCCGTTGCTTTCAGCCGTGCAGCAGGACGCAGTGTAGCCATTATTTGGCTTATATTATCAATATCTTAACCGTCAATAAGACTAGTAAAGAATTGATTTATTCTGAAAGGCTGCTACTCCCTTTCAGAATAAGTAAAGAGCAATTCTACTAACAAAAATACTAACCTTCTACCGTACTAACAATTAAATACCAAAATTCTACTAACGAAAAAAATACTTAAGTTCCACCAACAACAAATACTACCACTAAAACAGTCTGTCACCAGGCACACTCACATGCACCCTCACACATCACAGTCTACTGAAACAATGAACTATAACTAATAAACAATGCAACTGCTACCAGACACACTCACACACCACAGTCTAATAGAACAATGACATATATCTAATAGACACACTAACTACCTACTTACAACTAAAACTAACTACATACTTACTGTACTGTTATTTGAATTGACAATATTTACAAAATGCAATTTAGTTAGAAAATACTTACAAAATGTAATTTAGATTCAAAACAGTCACAAAATGCAATTGAGAATAAAAATACTTACAACCCTACACAATATTGGCATTTATCGAAGGATTGATTAATTATCTTAATGTCTTTCAAGTTCTGTGAGCCATTGTCTGTGGTTTTTCTTACACACACTGCACAGTTCCTGATTACTATGTATAGACATGAAATATATTGCAATGTAATATGGTTGGGCACAATAGCAGATATTTTAGTGTGAGCTCCACCATCATCATCATCTTCATTTCCCGTTTCCAGCTTCCTGGGTCGGGTTGTGAATTAAGGACCTCCATCGTTGCCTGTCTCTCCACCACTCCTCTCCTGAATTTAGTACATCTTCGGGTTTTCCTCCCTTAAGCCTAGTTAAAATGTTGAAATTAGCAAAGAAAACCAGTCATCACTTTTTGTTTTTCAGATCGTTTATTCTAATTTTGGATTTCAGTTTTCTGAAGAAATCATTATATGAGAACGAAAATTCATCTCAATTTTCTCTATAGGAGATAAGTGTGACTGTAGACACTACTGTAGCTTGACTGTGGGAAACTTTCGGGATTTCCATTGCATCTCTCCTGTACTTGATATCAACTGGATCTCCGGTTTTCTCACCATCAGTCGAATTCTGTGCAATATCCTCCTTACTTTCATGTCTTAAACCATAATCGTGTTTATCGACGTCGAACTACTCAATTATATCACTTTCTTTTGCATTTTGGCATTCACCCAGGTTTTGCAGTAATGTCATCATACTGAAACCACCTTGTCTGTTCAAATCATTGACGTCACAGATGCTGCCAAACGCTTGCTTTTGTGTGAGCGTAGTAGTGGTATTTTTCTGCCAAGACTTGTTGATTACATGAAAAGCATCCAACAAACACGCGCTCGGCATCTCACAGGTTCATAAATTTAATTGCCCACTTTTCAATACAATTTTCAATTTGTCCTTATCGGTACATGTTTCGACAAATTTGTAGGGACAAATTAAACATTGTATTGAAATTAAATTAAATTTATGATACGTAAGTCTGATGCTTTTCAGTCGGTCAACACGATTGTACCCAAATGAGATGGGTTATTCCCTAATCCTGAAAAATGTACATGAGATTAATAAATACACTTTGATGACCAGTTTTGATCGTCAAGCGATCATCATCAGATCCATTACACTTAGGCTACAAAATTTTTATGTCTGAAAGTATGGGTGAAAATATTCACAATATGTACACTTCTTTTGTTGTGGTATTAGTTGAGATAGTTCAACTCGTCAATATTTGTTACAGTAGTTATCTATCTGCACTCAACTGGGGGAGCTTCCTGTGTGCCAGGTTTTCTTATATATCTCTCTCATATACTGCTCTCACTAGGACACGCAAGACTCAATCAGATAAGTAGCCTGTACGATACAACCTCAATTGACCATTTAACTACAATCACATATTCACTCTAAACAAGCAAGTTTGGAGATCAATCACCAACTCTAGTATTTTAACAAATCAGCACATAGACTGTAACTAACAAATATTGATGAGTTGAACTATCTCAACTAATACCGCAATTAATGAAGTGTACATATTGTAAATATTTTCACCCACACTTTCAGACTAAAAACATTTTATAGTCTAAGTGTAATGGATCTGATGATGATCGCTTGAAGATCGAAACTGGTCATCCTAGTGTATTTATTAATCTCATGTACATTTTTTTCAGGATTAAGGAATAACCCATCTCATTTGGGTACAATCGTGTTGAGTGACTGAAAAGCATCAAACCTTTGTTTACTAAGGCAACACTGAAAATGGCTTCAAACACCATAATAAATATATGATACAGTCGAACCTGCCCTAACGGACACCTGCCTATACGGACATTTTTCCTTGGAACCGATTTTATTTTACATAAGACAAGTGTTTAATTAGCCTCATTTCAGCGGACACCTTGAAGTCCGGACAGCGGACATCGACATCTGTCCCGTCCACTTAATTTAAGCAGACACTTCACACGCTGCAGGACATTTTTTACACCGGACCATATCATCCTTTCTTTTAAAACCATTCTGCAGACATACGGAAATCCCTCTTGAATGTCTGTACTACACCTATTTTGCGTTAAAGGAGAGAGAGAGTGAAATGCAGGCTACATCGCAACGCTGTAGTAGCCCTAAAGTTAATTCTTCTGTACATTCCTCTTTCCAAACCTTTCGTTATGGTGTTCTACCTACTGCAGTGGCGCACTCAGGATTTTACTTTGGGGGGGGGGGGTCTGGGGGGTATGGAATACCCCCTAGCTTAGAGGGGGGTCCGGGGTCTCGCCCCCGGAAAAATTAAAAAATTAGACGCTGAAAACTGCGTTTTTATCTATCCTGAGACGTGAAAAATGTTATCAAACTTAGCTTCTATTAAAAAGCTAAAACAAGTTTTACTGGGTTAATAGATTACAAATTTATTAATGTTAACCGAACCGCAAAGTCTGCCGTTATAACTATACTTTTCATCAGTTAATTGCTGATCAATAATTACGTAATACAACACTAAAAGCTTCCACCAATCACTACAATACAGGAAGAAATCAGATATTTATTACCAAATCAAATTAAGATAATGTATATTTATATTTATACTGAAACAAATATATTTGTAAATAATACAGATTATTTGTGAAGCCTCCGTGGCTTAGGCGGCAACACGCTGGCCTCTCACCGCTGGGTCCGTGGTTCAAATCCCGGTCACTCCATGTGAGATCTGTGCTGGACAGAACGGAGGCAGACAGGTTTTTCTCCGGGTACTCCGGTTTTCCCTGTCAAAATTTCATTCCAGCAACACTCTCCACTATCATTTCATTTCATCTGTCATTCATTTGATCATTGCCCCAGAGGAGTGCGTCAGGCCTCGGCAGCCGGCACAGTTCATATCCTCGCCGCTAGATGGGGGCTTCATTCATTCCATTCCTGACCCGGTCGGAGACTGGAAGCAGGCTGTGGATTTTCATTTTCATTTCACAGATTATTTGTAGATCAAACCAAAAGAAAATAAGACTATATTTAAATCTTGATGTCGAGACGGCGAGGTTTTTTCGCAAGTTCGTTTAAAACCTCTTCGCTATTAACTGGTATGTCTTTATGCACATACAATAATGATGTATGGACTTTAAGTGACGAAAGCAGTTTGAACCGGTTTGAGTGGTAGGGGGCAGAGAATTCAGAGAATCCACGTTGCCACGGAGATGAGATTTAAAAAAAAACGAAAGAGTAAATAAAATTAGGCTCACGCGGTAACAATCTCGCTCTCTCCACTGCTCTTGTTTATTTTTTTCACGTGTCATGTAATAAATTTTTCGTTAATTCTGTACGTTAAATACTTTTCTGGACCACTCCTGAAAACCCCCTGGGGGGGGACCGGTCCCGTTCGTCCCCCGCCATAGGTGCGCCCCTGACCTACTGGTGTATATTCCGAGAATTCTAATTGTCCAGGATTGCTGCCAGTGACTGTTTACTCACGAGTTACCTGGGGATTTTCTTCCCTGCTTGCATCATTCTATTCATAAATCAGATTGCCACCGATAAGGTCGAGCTCAGGTAGTCAATTTGAGAAGGAAAAGACTTGCAGTACATGCACTAATTAGTGAGAGAGAAATACTGTAGCATTTCAGTCGTCGAGTAAACATGAGTAACAAGGGACGAACATGTTTAGACCTCGAAACAAGAAAAAATGTGATTGTAGATTGTAGAAACTTGTTTCAGCGGACACCTCTCGTAACAGACATTCTCCCTCGGAACTAACGGTGTCCGCAGAAGAGAAGCTTGTGGTTTAACGTGACCGTTAATCTCGCGATCATAAGCCACGGGACTTCCGTTTTACGTGGAATTCGAACCACAGGACATGGCATTTCACATCGAAAATCTCACATGCATTGACCGGGAATCGAACCCGGTCCGCCTTGGTGAGAGGCATTCAGCTTGACCGCTGCGCCACCACGCCCCTACCCGCAGAAGAGAGGTTTGACAGTATTGATATCAATACGGAAAAGCTGAAACCATGATGAATGTTAAGGTCAGCGACCTTTGGGTGTGGCTGTTGGGAAAGGGAGGATAGGTTCTGAGTGGAGGTGCATTCCTCTTGTACTGTCTCAGTTTCGAAGATTAAGCAAACTGTACTAGCCTATATCACCCACGGGATCATGCTCATATGTTTCCAGTATTGCAGCATTCTGGTTGGAGTGCGCAAGTGTACTGCTGAGAAATGCAGTTCAGTCTTCTCCTCAATGATTTAGTCTCCATGCATCACTTCGCGTTAAAATTGTTTTAAACGACGGGGAAATTATTTTACTTAACGTGATGAATAATTGCTATAGGAATTGCTACTTTAAAAAAATACCCGCGAATTAACCGCAAATCTTCGGGAGTACATTGTACTGGGATTTCTCATAAGATATCTGAGGCCTGCCTTTGATGCTATATTGTGTATTTTTTTTTTTCTTATTGATCATATTTTTATAAAAACTAGCTTGCCACGGTGGGTGAGTTGATAACATATCGGTCTACCAACCCCAAGCTTGCAGGTTCGCTCCTTGCTGTGGTAAGTGATTTTTGAAAGGCGGCAAATATTACGACTCGCATGTCATATGATGTTGGCATGTCAAAGAACCCATTTGAATTCAGTAGGCCGTGTTTATAATGGCAAAATTAATCTCGGGAGTTTCCGCCAACACAAAGTTCCTCATTTCTCTACCAGAAAGCGCTATAGTGTTCAAGGAGCTTAGATATCTAACCTCCTTGACTTTAATAGTGCTTCAAGGAACAACGTAATTCGACATGCAAGCTACCCTTTGGTTGTCAAATAACAAAGCTTGCGCCCGGCCCCCAAGGCCATACGATATTATTATTATAAAAACTGTGAAATAGCTTCTGAACCATTGTTTGTTTTTGATGTTGCTTATCTTAGGGGCTACGACATCATGGTCATATAGCCCCATGTATTTGGGTGTGTGATAACCTCTATTGTTGTGATGGCTGTACTATTGTGTGTATTTGTAAATGGGGATATGATTGGGTAGGAGGCAGCCGTGGCCTTAAGTTAGGAACCATCCCAGCATTTTCTTGCGAATTTCAGGATGGCTGAAGTGAGAATCGAACCCTCCTCTTCTCAGTTTTGCCTCGAGAGGCTGAGTGTACCCCGTTCCAAGCATCATACCAGAATTGAAATTTCTTGGCAGAGCCAGGAATCATAGCCGGGCCTCTGGGGAGACAGCCAAGACCGCTAGCCGCCATACCATGAGGTGGTCTTAACCCTTTATAGGGAATTTTTCTTTTGTTTTACTTTTTTGTTAAATTATTACAATAAATTATAGAGCCCCCGTGACTTAGGCGGCAGCGCGCCGGCTTCTCATCGCTGGGTCCGTGGTTCAAATCCCGGTCACTCCATGTGAGATTTGTGCTGGACAAAGCGGAGGCATACAGACTTTTCTCCGGGTACTCCGGTTTTCCCTGTCACAATTTCATTCCAGCAACACTCTCCACTATCATGTCATTTCATCTGTCATTCATTTAATCATTGCCCCAGGGGAGTGCGACAGGCTTCGGCAGCTGGCACAGTTCATGTCCTCGCCACTAGATGGGGACTTTGTTTATTCCATTGCCTGACCCGGTCGGTCGACTGGAAGCAGGCTGTGGAGTTTTCATTACAATTATAATTGCGTTTTTTGGACACATATCCCGCTTGCCAAATACGGTACTAGACTCCTGAAAGAACTTTTTGACTTCTTATGGAAAACAAAAATCACATGATTTAAAGAAATAGAAATGGATTTAGACGAATTGAAAATTACTAAGCATCAAATTTAACATAGAGAAGAGAAACGGCTTATGAATAACAAATACACGCGTCTAACATTCAAAATTTCACAGTGTAAGCAATAAGTTATATCAGCAGAAGAACGGGCTGCTAGATCTTCCAGAATGAAGAAGTATTGGGAAAGAAAAAAATTATCAAGTATTAAGAACTGAACTTAGTATATTTGAAGACTTTTGTATATAAGGTTTGATTTTTGGTGCTCCAATGTGGGCGTAAATAAATAAAATAATGTTATTTTTTGTTTCTCTAATGTTAATGTTCATATACTTATTTTTAATTTTGAATTTATGTTCTTATAGATTTAATGTTGATATTTTAATTCAATTAACCCAAGCCATTTCGTGAAGTACTTGCCAAGAATGCCAAGCCATTTTCAATGGTCATGCAGGCTATTCGAAAAAAATTCATAAATACCACATTTTCAATTATAGAATCCTGATTTTTGCTTTGTTTTATAACCAATACCTCATTCTTTCATACATTATGTTCATAAAAGTAAATACTGTTTAATGGAGGTTATTCTGATAATTGTTCAATTTTTCATTTTTTTAAATAAAAAATCAATTTTGAGTCTAAATTAAGGACACTTAAGAGTCATATTTGAACAAACACTACGTTTCCAGCTGTAGAAAGTTCTTAGATACATCTGTAGGCAGAAAACTTCAACAAGAAGAAAACAACTGCACCGCAATTTTGGCGGGAACGTGCGTGATTGGGGGAGCACTAACCGAGGGTGTGGATACAAACTCAAACCTATCGCGTAACGGACTTCGAAGGAAAAAAGTAGACACCGCACTGGCAAGCTTGGAACCCCACCTTTCCAACAGTATGAAATAAGCATGGACATATGCCTACAGAAATCTACAAATATACGATATTCAGCGTGCCGATTGAATCGGCTTTGGCACTGTGAGGGTTAAGTGAGTTTCATGATATTTCTGACTGTTTTAATGCTAAGTATGTAATCTTCAAGTATCGGTACGTGGAGTAACGTACGAAACACAATATAGATGTGTCAGACAACCAACGTATCGGACGAACAGTTTATTTGTTTACGTCCGATGCACAAATGATCCGAACTTGACTCGGTCAGATGTGGCGAAGAGCTGTTGCAGCCAGTGTTGCCAATTTGATGTTTTTAGCACCAGATCTGGTGTTTCTGAAGATCGTCTGGTGGCGGAAATGTTCTAATAGCGCCATAGCAAAATACTGGTGTTATTTCAATAAAACCAGTGCCAAATCTGGTGCTTAACGGATTCTTCCATGAAATTGTCTCCTATGCTGACTATTCGAAAAAAAAAATCATAAATACCACATTTTCAATGATAGAATAATTATTTCTGCTTTGCATTATAACCAATACCTCATTCTTTCATACATTATGTTCATAAAAGTAAATACGGCATCTAAACCTTTTTAATTGAGGTTATTCTGATAATTGCTCAATTTTTTTAAAATCAGTTTTGAGCCTAAATTAAGGACACCTAAGAGTCATATACGAAGAAACACTACGTTTCCAGCTGTAGAAAGTTCTTAGATACTGTATATCTGTAGGCAGAAAACTTCAACAAGAAGAAAAAAACTGCACCGCAATTTTGGCGGGAACGCGCGCGATTGGGTGAAGCGCAGGCGAAGGGCGTGAATACAAACTCAAACCTATCGCGCAACGGACTTTGAAGGAAAAAAGTAAACACCGCACAGGCAAGCTTGAAACCTCACCTATCCAACAGTATGAAATAATCACGGACATATGCCTACGGAAATCTACAAATATAAGATAAACAGCGCGCCGATTGAATCGGCTTTGGCGCGAGCAGCGAGAGCCGATCTGATCGGCGCGTGGCACTGAGAGGGTTAATTAATTAACTAATTTCGAATTGAGTTTTACAATTATTTTCATAATTCTTTTATATTTATGTTCATTATTTTAATATTTATATTTCTTTTATAATTGTAATTTTATTTTTATGATTTTATTTCTATATTTATATTTTATTTTTACAGTTTAATTGTTAATGTCTTTAGTTTAATCTTTTTCTTTAAATTTTATCCAACACATTACGTCAAGTAGATACGTATATAATATTTGATTTTTAAAATTACTAGCACTTTGGGCATGAAAATTCTCGGAAAATGGCTTAAAGATTCAACTATCAGCATCTTTGAAAGCATAAACTGGTGGTTAATATAGAGACCACTATCCCATTGTTAATACCTTGTGTCTTGTTTCAGTGTCTGGAGATTCTTGCTTGCCCTCCTCCAAGAAATGAATTCTGCACTTCATCGGTCGACAGCTTCACCAACGAGACTAGTGTTCGTATAGTCGGACTCCCACCTTATGCCACTTACACCATTCTAATTACAACCTTCCATAACCAGCATGTGGCCTTGGGAACCAAAGTTAACATTACCACTCCAATGGCAGGTGAGGATATTATTATTATTAGCAACCTCTTTGTCTCTTACAGTGTTAACCTTTTAAGTATTTAGGAATATTATTATTATCCATGATTGGTCCGTATTGACAAATTTAGTTGAAGTTAGATTAATTAATTGTTTCCGTCTAGTCAATACTTGGCTTTCTTCTTTCTCTAAGGACCACGAACCAATTTCAATGTTTAGTCCTTTGTTGTTCTTTCTTCTTCCTCCAGTGCTCCTTCATCTTTTCGCTGTGTGTCTCCTTTCTCTCCTCCAACCATTTTGAGCCTGTTTTCTTATGTTGCCTTCCGTGGAGTCCTTCCGTTCCCAATACCATTTTTTGAAAATTTTTCTCTCTAGTGCATTTTCTTCTCTTACATTGCTTTTCTTTCTAAATCTTTCTGTTGTAACTTTGTTAGTTTTAATCTTATTTATCAAGTATGCGGTTCTATATATGTAAGGTGCTGCCACCTGCCCTTTTATACTTCAGTTTTGTCTAAAACTCGCGCCATGTCCGCACATGTTTAGTTTGCGCGGTTCCGCTCTTGCCATCCATGTACATCAGTTCGTTATTATTATTAAACTCACATCAGTTCGCTTTGCTTATATATCTCTGGTTTCCTTATATCCTCTTACAGGTTGTGGACCCAGATGCGCGTGACTAAGTGCGTAAATAACAAATCGTAATTATTCGTAAAAACGTGCCAGAAGTTAACCTCAAAAATGAACGCCGGAAGTATTGGGAGAATTGAACCCCTCGGTAAGGATAATTTCGACACGTGGGGCGTGCAGATGCAGGCTATCCTCATTACGGGCGATTTGTGGGAATTCGTCGGCGGGAATTCTACGAAACCAGAACCAGCGGCTGGAAATGCAAACGCGGTGGCAATTCAAGAGTGTGACAAGAAGGATCAAAAGGCTCGGTCGCTGATCATTTTGTCGATGTCGCCAAGTGAAATAAAGCAAGTCAAAGAATTGTGTCACGGCACGTATACATGGCAACGACTGAAACTGATCTACCAATCCCAGGGACCGGCTCGGAAGGCGACCTTACTGAAAAGGCTAACCTTACAAAAATTGGCGGACGATGGCGATGTGCGTGACTATCTGAACGATTTCTTCGACACCGTGGACAAATTGGGAGATATGAACATCACGATCAATCCGGAATTGTTGACAGTTATGTGTTTATACAGTCTGCCGGCACGGTTCGAGAACTTTAGATGTGCAATAAAGTCACGTGACAACCTACCGACTCCCGAGGGTCTTCAGACCAAAATCATCGAAGAGGATGATGCACGAAAATCGAGCACACAAGGTGAAATAGCGGGAGCTATGTTCGTCAAGAAGAATGGTCCAGGTAACAAGAACTATAAGAAACAAACACCCAAACTAAACAACAATAGTGAAACAGAAAAAGGCGGATCTGAGTTCCGGTGCTACGTGTGCAAATAGCAAGGTCATCGAGCCAGCCCGTGCAGATTTAAACAAAGATAACCATCGAAGAACAAAGGTAAAGACAGTTCTAATACTCAATCGGCAAATTTCACTCGAGAACTATGCTTACAGGCGACGACAACTCAGAGCAGTGGCGTAGCAGAATATGGTGTCTCGACAGTGGCGCCACTTCACATATCTGTGGCGACCCTGCGATTTTTTCGAAGATCGATGAGTCACGAAGGGTGTGGTGAAATTGGCTGATGATTCAACGGCAGAGATTGTGGGAAAAGGCAGTGTTCGCTTATCTACCCGCATTGCAAACTAAGAGATAGATGTCTCTCTCTCAGATGTTTCTCACGTTCCAGACCTCAGGACAAACTTGCTGTCGGTGGGAAAGATCACCGACCGCGGCCACAAGGTGATTTTTTACAAGGAAGGTGCAGTCGTCATGAACGATAAAGGAGAAGTCTTGATGCGAGCTGAGAGGAAGAATAACCTATATTACGTCAGTGAGAGTCAAGAACGAGCAAATATGGCTACATCGCCCAAAATAATTGATCTAAAATTGCTACACCGTCAGCTCGGACATGTCAACGTGGGCGACATCTTGGTAGCTGTAAGAAAAGGGAGGGTTTCTGGCGTTGAGCTGAGGAATCCTTCGACGACTCTGGACTGTAGAGTCTGCCTCGAGGGGAAGATGTCCAGGACGCAGTTTCCAAAGAAATCCGATCGACGGACGGAGCTACTCGATTTGATCCACACGGACGTGTGTGGACCGATGCCGACTCCATCTATGGGAGGTTCAAGGTGCCTCTTGGAATTCATCGACGATCACTCTCATTGGTGTGAAGTGAGATTTCTGAAGGCAAAATCAGAGGTCTACGAAGCTACCGTCGAGTACGTTACCAGGATGGAGAATCAGAACGGAAAACTAGTAAAGGTGATCCAGTCGACAACGGCAGGGAATACCTGAATCGAGAGTTCGACAACTACCTAAAGAAGCGTGGAATCACAAGACGCCTCACAGTCCCTCACAACCCTGAACAAAACGGGAAGTCGGAGAGGATGAATAGGACTTTGATGGAGACTGCACGCCAGGTGCATGTTGTTCGGCGCCGGATTACCTCACCGCTTCTGGGCGGAAGCAGTGAATACTGCAAATTACATCCGTAATCGCCTGCCACCAAAAAGTATCGGAGGCAAAACACCGTTCGAATTGTGGACAGGAGAGATTCCTGACATCTCGCAATTCAGATCGTTTGGAAGCAAGGTTTACTTCCTGGACAGGGATCCCGGAAGAGGGAAACTGGATCAACGAGGCAGAGAAGGCATGTTCATGGGTTACTCCGAAGAAACCAAGGGCTTTCGCATATACTCCCCTGACAAAAACAAAGTTTTGATCAGCCGAGATGTAAAATTCTTCGAGAATGAAAAGCCACTGGAAGAGACTAGGATGGAGAGCCTGGAATCCTCGAAGCAAGATATTTGTTGGGAGCTGTTCTTTGCAGAACCACAGCCGCAATCACCAAGAGAAAAAGATCAACCAGCTGTCATGGAGGAACCAGTCTCTCAACCCGAAATCGGAGAAGATGATGAACCTTTCCTCGGTTTTGATGTGACGCCGGTGGATGATCATGATAGAACGACTGTCGAAACATCCAATACTACGCCTCAATTGATACAAGGACCTGGTCGACCCAAGATTCTGCGAACTGGAAAAAGGGGAAGACCGAAGAAACTTTTTCAAACAAATCTCCAAGATGTGGAGGAGCAAGAAGAAGACGAGGAGATTTTTCTAGCAGAGATTCCATTCAAGGAGGCAATAACAGGACCAAACTCTAACGAGTGGCATGGTGCTATGATCATGGAAATGGAATCTATCCTGAGAAACAATACATGGGTGTTGGTGGATCCTCCCCGTGATGCCAGTCATCGGATGCCGGATGGTGCTGCGCAACAAAACTAAAACCTGATGGAACACTTGAGAAGAGGAAGGCCAGGCTGGTGGCTCAAGGTTTCAACCAGGAGTATGGAATCAACTACTTTGACACGTTCGCACCGGTGGCTTGAATGGAATCAATTCGATTGATGGTTTGTCTCGCTGCCAAGCTCGGTGTAAAAGTCAGACAGTACGATATCACAACGGCTTATCTGTATGGTGACCTAGATGAGGAAATATTCATGAAACAACCGAAGAACTTCAGGGAGATCTTAGAGAGCATTGCGATGTCTGGAACTGACGATGAAACCAAGGAGAAGGCCAAGAACATGCTTCGCCAGTTGCAGGGAGGCGACAAGGTCTGCTTACTACAAAAATCACTGTACGGATTGAAACAGGCCGGTAGAAACTGGTATGCCAAGCTGCGTGAGGTCTTGAGGAAGTGCGGTGCCAAACCAACCGCATCGGATCCGTGTCTATTCCAAATTGTTACCGGAAATAACATAACTTTGATTGCCGTTTTCGTTGACGACATGATGGTGCTGTCAAAATGCAAAAAGACGATCGTCGAGATTTCCAGAGTCCCGAGTGAAAATTTCAAGGACTTAGGATTGGCCAAACACTTCCTAGGCATTGAACTAATCCAGGAGACCGGATATATAGCCATGCAACAGCAAGGTTACATTGAAGAGCTTCTCCAACGCTACGAGATGGCCGACTGCAACCCTGTAGTCACACCACTCGACCCTGGAACGAAGTTGAGCAAAAATGAAAATCCCAGTACTGACGAGTTGAATTTGCCTTACCACGAATTGGTAACCGCGCTGACATATCTGTCGACAACTACACGCCCGGACATTTCGTTCGCTGTCAGCTACCTGGGACAGTTCAACAATTGCTTCGGAGTCGAACATTGGAAAGCTACCAAGAGAGTGCTGCGGTACTTGAAGGGGACTTCGAACATCGGGCTGATCTACGAAGCAGACACCGAACCGATCCAAGGATTCGTCGACGCCGACTGGGGAAGCTGCCAAGAAGATAGGAGGTCCTACACGGGATACGTGTTCCTGCTGGGCGGATGCCCTATATCGTGGGACTCGAGAAAACAAAGAACCGTGGCCCTTAGCACCACGGAGGCCGAGTAATTGGCGTTGTCAGAGTGCGCCAAGGAAGCTGTGTACTTACGTCGATTTCTGCTCGAGTTAGGCTACAAGGACTTAGCCACTATGTTCATCTTTTGTGATAATCAAAGTGCAATTAATTTGGCAAAGAACGCGATGTATCACAGTAGAAGCAAACATATTGATATCAAACATCACTTTGTTCGTGAAGTCTTTGAGTGTACATTTTTTGTATTGAAGTATATCTCTATGAACGATCAAGTTGCTGACTTTCTCACGAAGAGTTTAAGTCGAATGAAACATGAACATTGCTTGAAGTTTGCTGGTTTGGAGAGTGTAAAGATTGTATGAACCTCTACTTGAGGGGAAGTGTTGTAACTTTGTTAGTTTTAATCTTATTTATCAAGTATGCGGTTCTATATATGTAAGGTGCTGCCACCTGCCCTTTTATTCTTCAGTTTTGTCTAAAACTCGCACCATGTTCGCACATGTTTAGTTTGCGCGGTTCCGCTATTGCCATCCTTTTTTTTTTTTTTTTTTTCGTATGGCTTTTATTGCCGGGAGTGTCCGGGGACATGTTCGGCTCGCCAGTTTTGTAGCTGCTTCGAGACGGACACCCAATGGGTGAGCTACAAGTACCATTGGGGAAGGAGAGAAGTTGGAATGTATGGACTCAGGAGTTGGAAGGTAGCGGCTGTGGCCTATAGTTAGGGACCAACCCCGGCATTTGCCTGGAAGGAAGATGGGAAACCACAGAAGACCGTCTTCAAGGTTGCCGGCGGGGGGATTCGAACCTCCTCGCCTCCCGGATGTGAGCGACTGCCATCAGTCATGCCGTAACCACCACGGCTAACTCACCCGGTTGCCATCCATTATTATTATTAAACTCACATCAGTTCGCTTTGCTTATATATCTCTGGTTTCCTTATATCCTCTTACACTTTCTTTACTTCTTGAAACCAGGCTGTTGTCGATTTCTTTTTCCAAATATATTTAAAAATCTGTTTGGATAACCTGCTAACATTCATTCTATATAAATGTCCGAAAAATAACAATCGCCTCTTCTTGATTGTCTCCGTTATGTTTTCAATGTTCCGATATAATTCTTTGTTACTTCTTAATTTCCAAAACTCTGTAGTTCTTAATGGACCGAGGATTTTGCGTTTAATTTTTTTCTTTCTGATACTTCTAATTTATCCAATTTATAATATAGTATTAGACATTCACTGGCATATTAGCATTCTGGTTTAATTACTGTATATACCCGAATGTAAGACGAGGTTTTTTTCCACTTTTTGTGTTATAAAAATTTGGGGTCGTCTTATATTCAGGGCATTAAAAAAAAAAAAAAATGTTATTATTATTTGCATAGTAGTATGTGGTGTTGGCATCTTGCAACTAGCAACAAATCAATGCCTTAATGAAGATTAAAATATGGTTTGTTATGTTTAATTACCATGCATATACGAATAGCATACATTTTGAGGTTAGGATTTACGCATACACGTCATTTTAAGCGGATAAATTATATGTTCGAAAGCATACGGAAATATATCTTAAAACAATCTTTACAAGAACAACCAGTCAGTTTTACGAGCAGTAATCGAGTGATCAACGTATCTTAATTTAATAACGTCTCTCATTCTTGAACAAAGAAATTATAGAGTAAGTCTTGGAAAAGCGGGCAGAGGGATTTTCGATAACACGAGACGTTATAAAAATGAAAGCACGACCTTAAGGGCATATATTGTGCAAGTTATGAGTTAGCGAGTATTTTTTTTGAAAAAATCTGTAAGAGGCAGTTGATAACTAGGCCTCGTCTTATATTCGGGGTCGTCTTACATTCGGGTATATACGGTACTGTTCTATAGTGCTGTATTTTCAATTTCTTAGATAAACATTTGTTGTTATAGATATTCCTGGCTATACCATATGCTCTTTGAATCTTGTGCACTCTTTCTTCTACAGCAGATTTTTCTAAGCCATACTTCTGAATTATTTCCCCCAAATATTTGAACTTATCTACCCTCTTAATTTGACCAATTTTTGTTATTAGGGTTTCTGGCTTTATTTATTGTTTATTTACACTTATTTAGTATGTGATACAAGGCATTGGGAAACTAGAGAAAATATTTTGCCTTTGTCTTTTCATACAGTCAGTCAATGTTCGTACAATTTTCACCGCATTCCATTCTCATATCATCCATCATTTTATTGAGTTCAATGTTAAGTCTTTGACTGCGGGAGCGGCATTTTTGTAAATATTTTGAATTTCAATTGAATTTAGTAAGTATTTTGAATCTAAATTGCACTTTGTCAATTATTTTTTTTACTCTAACCTGCATGCTGTGCCTATTTCCACTCTAAATTACATTTTGTGTGTCTTTTCAATCTTTTATCAGTATTTTCAATCTCCGTTAGTTTACGTTATGGTAGAAGTTCTCGAGAGATAATCAGCAGGATTGCTCAAGCGAAGAATGCCTTTCACAAGAAGAATCTGTTTACATCAAAAAGCATCAATCTTAATGTAAGGAAACTACTGTTGAAGATTTATGTATGGAGTATTGCATTATATGAAAGTGAGACATGGACCATCAGCAAAAGGGATTGGAAGTGACTGCTTGCATTTGAAGTTCGGTGTTATGGAAGGTTACTGAAGATAAGTTGGAGAGAAATGGTTACCAATGATGAGGTGTTTTGCAGAGCGAAGGGAGATGTTTCATGACATGAATTAAAAAATTACGAGCCTTACACTAGTCGCATATGATGTGTAACATGTTAACAGTGAACTCTGTTGGTCATTGAAATAACTACTTGTAAAACTGCAGCAAATATGATATAATGAATATTTTCACACCAAACAACGACAACTTGAAGATGATTTATTGTAGGAAGAATATCTTTAATGGGGCCTCCAAACCTTGAAGTAATTTTGTATGCGATATATAGGGCCCGGATTTTGATGAAAAGTCATCTTTTTTCTCAGTACACGGAGACGATGCTTAGTGGTAATTAAGTGTATTCTACAATAAATATGTTAGATATATGGGGTTTTCAAAAGTCATCAAAATGCATTTTTCCTACATGCATTCCTACATTTTGCAGAATAAACTAATTTTCTAAAATTTAGGGGCATTTTAGGTCATTTTTCAGGTGTTTTACGTTTTTTTTTATTGAATATGGTTAAATGCTCATTTTAAAGTTATGTTTTTAGTATGTGTATTTCTAAACATGTCAGCGTTAACATTCTTGGACTAACATGACTACATACTGTAGTTCTGCAGTGCTCATCTGTTTTCATTACTCGTTTCTTATCTACGCAGCTGATTTAATTTTTCTCGACGAAGCATTTGTGTGTACGGTTTGCGTCACTGATTTCTTCACGTGCACGTGAGTATTGCGTCAGTCTGAGAAAAGAAACGGGGTAATCCCCTCAGCGCCATGTGGTTTGTGTCGAGTTTATCTTTATTAGAAGTGTTGACTGCTCTGGCCGGATCTGACGTCTGATCGTTCACTCAGCTACCCTCCAACTATAGGACTTTTAAGGTGTGTTTGTGTTGTAGGTGTGTGACGTTTTGTTGTGCAGTGCAATTGAAATGCCAAAACAAAAGCAGTCAGCTGCAAGCCGTTTAAAACAGTATGTGTCAGATTTCGGTGAAAACATATTCTCAACTGATGGAACTATTTTGTTCTGTAAAGTGTGCGAAATCAAAGTCGCTGCAGATAAATGGTTCACCGTACAACAACATGTCGGGCGCGATATACATTTGCAAGGTCTTGAAAATGTGGAAAAAAGGAAAGTGTCTCAATTACTGTTAAAAGAAACTGCTTCGACATCAAATAACAAGTCATCTTCCTTCTATAAAGAATTATGTGAAGTGTTTGTTAGTGCTAATATTCCACTAGGAAAACTAAGCAATCCTAAATTAAGTGATTTCCTCGAACGCCACACTGGTCATACTATTCCAGACGAATCAACATTGCGTGAAAACTACCTATCAAAATGTTACGAAGACACGTTAATCCGAATACGTGAATGTGTGAATGGGAAAAAGAAAACGTATCAATTGACGAGACTACAGGTTCAGAGGGGCGTTATGTAGGAAATGTAGTGATAGGGACCCTAGAAACAAACCGTCCCGGGCAAACTTTTCTGCTGACCTCAGAGGTTTTGGAAGCGGTTAATCACACTCAGATATGCAAACTGTTCGATAAATCCATGTGTTTAATATGGCCTATGGGAATACAACATGAGAATGTGCTCCTCTTCCTAACAGATGCAGCACCTCACATGGTAAAGGCAGCAAAATCTATCAAAGCATTTTACAATAATCAAAATTTTCAGAAGTAGATAGACTAGTTTCCACAGTAAAGAAAGTCTTTGTCAAAGCACCATCCCGCACTAAATATTTCAAAGACAAGGCCCCTGATGTAGCTTTGGCCCCCGCACCAGTTTTAACACGCTGGGGTACCTGGTTGACTGCATGCATATACGATTGTGACAATTTTCACATAGTGAGAGAAGTAGGCAGATGCTAAGGCTATTGGGAGTGCACAGGACCTGTTTTCTGATCCTCAAATGGAAGGTAAATTGGCTTGCATAAAATCAAATTTTTCATTTTTGCCAGAAAATGCCTAGAAGAAAGTGGCATGCTATTGGCCAAGTCCATAGAGTTAGTCAGGAATGCTGAAGGTTGTATAAAACATGTAAAAGGTGAGATTGGGGACTCAGTCAGACAGAAAATAAAATTTGTATTGGACAAGAATAAAGGGTATCAGACAGTGTGTCAAATAGCTAGTATTTTGTCGGGAGAAGACTTCAGAATTGACATTTCTGAAGAGGATTTAACAGCCAGTGACATAGTGTTTTTCAAATATGCTCCCATTACATCAGTGGAAGTGGAGAGAAGTTTCTCGAAATATAAAACAGTATTAGCTGACAACCGCCGTTCCTTCACCTTTGATAACTTGAGGATGACGATGGTGGTGTATTGCAATGCTAACTAAAGTATGTTTATTTAGTAATATATTTTTTCACTTTGTAGTAGAAATGAAAATGATGTATTGTTAATCTATTGATTAATAGTTTACACTAATTATACTGAGAATGTTTTTTATTCGAACCATTATTTGTACAAGACAATCATGAAATTGATCGTTTTTAGGTAATGTTTTAAATCATTTTTAGGTAATTTTTTTTATGATAATTTTTAGGTCATTTTTTTTTAAATGAGGTCATTTTAAGACAATTTTAAGATCATCAACATCCGGGCCCTAGCGATATAGAATCCACATAGCCGACAGTACCTCAAGTGCTTACATTAAATAAGAATACAGCAAAAGTATGAAGAGTTAATAAATCATAATTGTTTTCAGCAAATATTATATAATGAATATTTTCACTCCAAAGAACGACAATTTGAAGATGATTTATTGTAGGAATATCTTTAATGGGGCCTCCAAACCTTGAAGTAAACTGGATGCGTTATACATTCCACATAGTCACATGGCCGAGAATACGTCGTGGTATCAATCTCCGCCAACACGCGCACTCATTGTCTCAGTTCCATCCATTTCAGTTTCATTTTTGAAAATCACCCCCATAAAAAATATACAGATACCAAGTGGAGAGATGTTACACATCAAATAGGAATCGAGACCATCTCATTGGACATAAACTGCGGCATGATGGGTCATTAAAGACTATTATGGAGGGTTCCGTAGAGGGGAGAAATTACAGAATACATGATGGAGATAATAGAAGACATGAGCTGTACTTCCTACTACCAACTGAAAAGGAAAGGAGAGAAGCGAGAAGAATGGAGAGCTACTGCAAACCAGCTTTACAGCTGATAACTAGAGAGAGAGAGTCATTTTCACTAACACCCAAGGGGCGTGGTGGCTCAGCGGTCTAGCTGTATGCCTCTCACCAAGGCGGTCCGGGTTCGATTCCCGGTCAATGCATGTGAGATTTTCGAAGTGAAATGCCATGTCCTGTGGTTCGGATTCCACGTAAAAAGGAGGTCCCGTGGCTCATGATCTCAAGATTAACGGTCACGTTAAACTACAAGCTTCCTTCCTTCCTTCCTTCCTTTTCACTAACACCCAGATCATTAGGGGCCGATAACCTAGATGTTAGGCCCCTTAAAACAACAATCATCATCATCCAAGACTCACAATTTGAAACCTTTCCGGGCCCTTTAGCCCTTCAACTTTTGGCACAATTGAGAAAATTGCTAATTTTATGTTTTTACTAAGAATGTCTGTTAAGAAATGTTTTCTACATTTGTCTTCTTCTTTTCCTTCGTCTTTTCCTACTCAAGTGGGGTCAAAGTTCCTGGCAAGACTTCTCCATTTCAAGATTAACTGGAAGGTTTTCCATTTTGTAAGGTCCGTATTGACGTGTACAAATTCACTTATAATGGGGTAAGGGCGGAGGAATAGAAATGAGAGACTGAGAGGCAGTGTTAAAGTGACGGAGATATCAAAGAAGGTTCAAGAGAGAAGACTACCCTGGTATGGACATGTCATGAGAAGGGAAGACCCCTTACCCCATTATAAGTGAATTTCTCCATTAAACTCGGTCACATACGTCCTCTTCCCTTAGATGTTTCTCCCTCAAGTCATCTCGTATACAGTCCCTCCATCTTCTTTTTGGTCTTACCCTTCCACCACCATTTCTGTCATTCTCTTGCCAACATAAGTGTCTTCCCTTCTCATGACATGTCCATATCACTGTAGTCTTCTCTCTTGAACCTTCATTGATATTGTAACGGTTTTACTGGCCCTCACTGTTGGGGTGTACAAATGTAATGTTTCTACTGGCCCTGCCTTGCACTTTGAAATATTTACTCTGCCTAAGATATGTTGTTTTAATGGGCGCCAAGACCTCAACCCTATGTTGAAATCTAAATTTATATTTAACAACACCTAGCTCTGGTAGAACACCTTCAAGAATCTATTCACTCAGATCGTGGTATGATTTGATCATTAACCCAACAAACAATTGTATCAGGAGAAGGAATTTGGTCTATATCTAATGCTACCTACTGAAAGCAAAGATTGCATGGTTAAAAGAAATGAATTTATTATATATAAAAAACACAAGTATGGCAAAATTAATAGTAATAATAATATATTCTGAATTTAAATTGGAGCGTTGCGATTTGAATATTACCTCTAGAAAATTACGTGAAAACGGAGTCGGAAAAATTACTGATTTTACTCTTATTCCCAAGCTATGAAGTTACTGAAATACTGAAAATGAAAAAAAAAGACGAGAGATTACGTAGTTCTGAGTCATTCGCGCTTACCACTGGAAATTGCCGAAGCATTTCCCTCGTACTGGATGTTGAAGAGAGCTTCCCACAGCCTCCTGGACGTCGTCAACTTCTTCGTTAGTTGATGAGATACTTGTAGATATGATAACTTTATGGTCGGAACATCGGAGCCAATCACACGTACAACCACACTGGTTAAGTTTTACAAAGATAGTCGCCTAGCCTCCATGGCGCGCAAACCATATATGCACTCGTCGCTTCCCCTCTCTGGACCCGGCTTCTTCTCGCCCGCTCTCCTCTGATTGGCTGAGCCACCACGCGCTAGCCCCTTCCTCAGGGTCATTACACTCGGCGCGAGGATGATGTCGATTACCGTTCCAGACTATTTCGCCTTTTCTTGAAGCAGCAACCCAGGCTTGCGTCGTGCTTCTTGACAAGAATAAACCTGTAGCCGAATTCCCCGTGACTCATCTCTCTCATAATACCCTAACTGACAAAACTCCGTAAAATTCCTTAATCATATAATTTTCTATGATAATGTTGTTCGTAATAATTTGCTTGATAGTGTTTTCTATGACATAGAAAACCTATCTGTATGCTTATAATTTTATAAAAATGCTCCAAAAAAATACCTTAATAATAATAATAAGTTAATAATAATAATAAATTAACATGAAAACTTCTCTTGGCTGAACAATTTGCCGCGTAAATAAATATAGAATGGCTTCCTACTGACTTATGTCAGTGGCATAAAATCCCCTTGAAAAACACGTTACAATATCTCCGTCACTTTAACACTGCCTCTTAGTCTCTCTTTTCTAATTCTATCGGCTCTGGTGATGCCACAAATTCTTCTTAACATTTTCATTTCAGCCACATCCATTGCCTTACAATGTGCCTTAGTAGGTGCCCATGTCTCTGCTCCATAACTCATTGCAGATCTCACTACTGACTTATACACCATTCCTTTAGTCCTCAGGTTTATCCTTCTATCACACAATACACCTGAAGTCCGTTTCCAGTTCATCCATCCATGGTGGCCACTACTCCTGGAAAACCTGGAAATCCTGAAAAACTCCTGGATTTTTATTAGGTCCGGAAAACTCTTGGAAAATGATTTAAAAAAACTCCTGGAAAATAGACACTGTTAATTAATTATAAAAATCTTTCCATCTTAAAACATACTCCCGCTGCGGTTTTGGGTGAGCACTCTATCGTTAACGAAAGAAATTTTCTCAGGCTATCTGTTTCTGTGTGTGAGAACATGCGATAGTATTTTTTGTAAAACATATTGAGTATAGACAACTTCACCTCAATAAAATTGCAGGCGGCATTCGTTTCTCTTTTTTTAAGCAGATATTTGAGTCACAAAGGCTTTTTTAAATCATTTGTGTGTAGGCTTGCGTATCAATAATGGAATCGCCACTATTTTTTGTCGACATCTGTATAAGTAAACCAAACACAACTGCTTTATTTTGGTCTTGAAGTAGGCAACCGATAAAGCCCCCGCCCGCACCCATGCTTATGTTTAAATCTGCAAAAATGAGAATTACTCCTCGAAAATCGTTGACCGATTTGAGTGGCCACCATGTCCATCCTACCTGCACTCGGCGGGCAATTGCCATGTCTGAATTGCCATCACTGGACACTGTTGAACCTAAGTAGTTAACCCTTGAGAACTGGTGTGAAAATAAATAACATGAGGACTGGCGCCGGGTCATTTTGACCCATAGTGTGTCACTCCCTTTTTGTCGACGAAAATTGTCGCGGAAGGACTGGCACCATGGGTAAATCTGACCCGACACTTACAGTATGTTGGCAAGAGAATGACAGTAATGGTAGTGGAAGATGACAGAGGAAGGGGTAGACCAAGACAACGCAGTACTTCAGGATGACCTGAACCTGGTCTATAAGTGGGCGATTGAAAATAAAATGAAAAGAAAATGTAGTCTCATAAAAATAGGGAAAGTGTGAAGGCAAGATTTTCAATATAACATTGGCTCTTAGTCGTACGGATTTTAATGAAGTAATTTTACACCTGTTGTCTTCCTATGAACTATTCCCAATAAAAAATGAGGTTTATTTATATTTCTCATATATAACATGCAGAAAAATGCCAATAATTTTCGTTAAAGTATCATTGGCCTTGATAACGGCGGCAAAGGAGTCATCTCAATTTTTTGAAAAAGGAACTGATGACCAACGTGTCCCTAGACCCTAAACATGGGTCAACAAGAATGTTAGCTATGTGATTGTACTGCACCAAAATAGGTGGATTTTCTCCCTTATTTTTAGCCTACTTTCGATTTTTGCAAAAAATGAAAGTAGACTTATGAGATCAACACAGGGCGAAAAAAGTGTGTCTGTCTGTGTGTGTGTGTGTATGTGTGTGTGTGAGTCTGTGTGTGTGTGTGTGTGTGTGTGTGTGTATGTATGTGTGTGAGTCTGTGTGTGTGTGTGTGTGTGTGAGTGTGTGTACTCTGAATGTCTGTCCCCCCCTATCAATTCGAACACGGTGAAACCGAATTGAACGAAATTTGGTACAGAGGTAGCACTAGTAAAGGACACCTCAGTGTCATACTTTATATCGCAGCCATCTTTACCAAAACAGAATGGCGGCCACTCAAATGTTCAAAACGTAAAATCAAATTACGGCTAAACTAATCATCCGATCTCTACCAAATTTGGTGACAACATACCTTTATATAGGACGCGTCTTTCACCCAAAATTCAAGGTCATCGACCATGCCATTTCAGGATGGCAGCCGTGTGAATTATGCAACCATTTTAATAAATAGCTTAAGACCCACCAATTCCGATTATCGAGCCTAGGGGGGTTTAAGCTATCCTGAAGGTCGTGATCCGTTATTTATTATAATTTATTATTATAATATTACACAGTATGAGTGGCTTAAAAGAGCTGAGCCGTTTGTGTCACACGACAAGATGGCAGCTGTCCTCATGTGCCTGTCTTATATTTCAGTAGTTTTAGTATGTTGTATGTGATATACCGTACTGATACAATAATATAAACTTTGTATGAAATGATCTTTAATGAAGATGTACTGCAGTGAAGAAATCGTTTATTTAAAGTCATTATTTGCCAACAGTTTGTATCTAATATGTCAGTTAAGAACACCTGACGTCATGGATACGGCTAGCTCTGGGCTAGCATGTTAGTCTGACACGCAGTTGACTGGGGATCGAATACTGCTACAGTTAGGTTTTTTTTTTCTTGAATTCTTTTAAAAATGATGTGCACGAGCTTTTCCCACAGATACTGAATAAAATGTCATTTAGCTCAAAGGAGAGGATAAAGTATACACTCGTATATTAATAAAATCACAGTCCCAGCATCGCACATAAACAGAAGACATTAGAAAAAGGAGAATAGAAGAACTAGATACACGTTGTCATTAACCACAGCCTTCTTAATGCCTCTGTACGGTGCTGTCCTCTTGTGGGTTATGTGGGTAATATTGTTCCAAACATAACGCTGTGTAAATGCCTGAGCTGGCCTCCTGAAGTATGGCAATTTTGTAATACTGGTAGTTCAACTATTAGCCACGATCGCGCTCCGAATACCTTTAAACACTGCCAGCTGGATCGCCTCCCTCTTGGCTACTTTAAACTGCCTACTCATTCAACACCCATAGAACACTGCCATCGTAGTACATTACGATGGCAGTGCATAGGCGTACAAGATAAAGATTAATTCACTGATAGGTCGCAGCACCACCTACTGTGATTGGGGCGGAAGATGATTGGGGCGGAAGATTCTTAATTTTGCAGGCTGGCTTAATATAGAGATTAACGGACGTGAATGCATTACAATAAGTTAGTAGTTTTGTTATTCAATCATCATAAAGTATATAATATTGATCTTGACACTTACTGGCTTATTATCAATATAAAAGAAAACAAACAATACATTGTGGTTGGGGTGATTGTTTTAGGGATGAGGACAAAGTCATATAAAGATACCCATACATTTAGGAGAAAGTAGGCTATATGTTCTTTGCTGAACATCTTGTTTACATATTGTCCCGAATAACGTAAGCTGAAAATTGACGTGCAAGGCCTGGCGCCATGGGTAAATCTGACGCGACCGTAAATAATATAGAAACAATTTGAGTGTTTAAAAAGCTATGGAAATGTTACTTTTGCAGGGTGAAGTTCAAGGCTAGGAAGGAAGGTACAGTCAGTGACAGGAAATAAGGGCTGACCAAAATGAAAATATAGAGCATTATTTAAGCCTCAGGATTAAAAATACCCATGCGCCAATTCTTTGCGGCACTCGGTAACCCGGCACTCCGGGTTTCTTGGCCACCCTGACAGGAGAAAAAAATCATGATTTTTGTTTGTTTTTGTGTTTCCGCACGGAGCGTTATTACGTTTTCTTTCGTCTTCTCCATCAATGGAATTATCGACAGTTAAATACGACGCAAAACAAGTTGACCTACAGTACATAGTAAGAAGAGTAATGACGACCTGATAAATACAGGTAGGCCTACTGTTCAGTACTGTAAACACACAAACTGTTGGCAGTAAGAAGTAAACAAACGGTTCTCGCGCAGAGCGTTGTATTTATTGGATTGCGCATTCTCCGCAATTCTGTTTCTTTGCCATCTTCGTGACAAGGTTTCAAGAAACAGGTTTCAAAACGAAAAGCAAAAGAACATTACTTACTTTTTTGCACAAAAAAAAAAGTAAATGGTAATTTTCATTAAGTGAAAAAACTATTTGCCTACGGGAATTGTTTTGTATATATTCAAGTACTGTAATTGTAGTGGCTTAATCATTTTAAAACTTGTGTTTCTGTTAAAAACAAATAAATGTACTGCATTGCATTACTTTTAAACCAAAACAAACAGCTTATTTCGTCTTCTTAACACATTTCCCGATAACCCGGCATTTTTGCGAACTCGGCCACCCTTCGGTCCACATTAGGCCGAGTTTGCGAGACTCTACTGTATCTACTTTTTTCAAGTACAGTATAATGTTTTCTACATTAAAAATTAAAAATAAAAAATCTTTTATCAAGATTTTTGATATTTTCCAGTGTCTGAAACATCTCCCACGATGCACGCAAAGCCAGTGAAGGCTGTGCGCAGCACATGGGCCGAGATACAGTGGTCTCCGCCGGAGGACTGTAGCCTGCTTTACGGAGAACTCCTTGCATATGGCCAGCACCTCTACTTCCAGGGGATGTTCCTCAGACAGACGGTGACCGCCGCTAACGTTACCAGCGCCAACTTCACCAAGCTCATGCCATCCACCAAGTATGATGTCCAAGTCTACCTCATCACTGGCTTAGCAAACGACACGGAGCAGATGCTCTCTGACAGGGCTCTTCAAATACCATTCACTACACTCCCTCCAGGTATGTGTGACATGTGCTGGGTGTTAGTTCGTTCGAGTCTTCTGTCTTTTTACTGGTTTGATGCAGCTCTCCTTGTCTCCCTGACCTGAGCTAATCGTTTCATCTATATAGCTACCACACAGTACATCAGAGGCAATCTGTTCAACATATTCTACCCCTACAGTTCTTGTCGTCAACCCTTCCTTCCATAACTAAGTTTGCTAATTCTGGGTGTCTTACTATGTGTCCTATAAACCTATTCTCTTCATTAACAGTCGCCAGAAACATCTCTCCTCTCCCATCATCATCATCATCTTGCACAGTTTCCAGCCACTGGCCGGGTCTGTTTGGAACACAAGCCTCTCCAACGTCTTCTGTCTTCCCACCATCTCTCAGCCTCCACCCTTGTCCAGTCTTCTCCTCTCTTCTTCACGCTTTCTTCCATCCCCTTCAGCCACCTGTCTCTCGGTCTCTTTCCTTCCCACTTCGTCTCGTGTATCCTCCTGGGTATCCTCTTCTCCTCCATTCGTTTTACATGTCCATACCATCTAAGTCTAGATTTCTCTATACCATCCTGTAATGGTTCCTCCTTCATTAATTCTCTGGTCCTCTCATTTCTTATTCTGTCCATCATTGTAGCTCCAATACTGTTTCTCAAGAACCTCATCTCACTGGCCTGTATTTTGCTCTTCTAACTTCCTTTCATAACCCAGGTCTCCGAGGCATACGTCAGGATAGGGACATAGTACGTCCCACTTGTCTTAATACCTCTTCATTTGTTACCCTCTCCACCCATCTGATCTTCATCATTCTCCTATAACACCACATTTCAAACGCTTCAATTCTCCTCTTTTCTGCTGCTCCAACAGTCCAAGTTTCACTTCCATAGAGTGCCACGCTCCAGACAGTGGCCTTCAAAAATGACTTCCTAATACCTAAATCTATATTCGATGTCAACATATTCTTTCCTCAAGACAGAATCCTACCATTTAAAAACTCATTCAAATCCTCAGGTGTGTCGGCCAAGATGACTATGTCATCGGCAAATCTCAGAGTTCAAATTATTTCTCCTTGAATCTTTACTTCTACTTTGAATTTTTCTCCAATTTCCTTCATTGCTTGTTCGATGTAAAGATTGAAAAGTATGGGTGATAAGTTGCAGCCTTGCCTTACACCTTTCTGAATACCAGATTCTCTCTCATGTGCTTCAGCTCGAATAACTGCTGTCTAGTTTCTGTATAGATTGTAGAGGACCCTCCTATCCCTGTACTTTATTCCAGTCGTTTTCAAAATGTCAAACTTATTCCAATCAAAGTTATCAAAAGCCTTTTCCAAGTCTACACATGACGTGAACATCTGTTATCTTTCCTTATTCCAGCTTCCAAAATCAGACTAAGACTTAGTACTGCTTCCCTTGTTCTTACGTTTCTCCTAAAGTCAAACTGGTATTCACCCAAATCTCTGGCTTTCCATCCTCTTGTAAATTATTCTTGACAGGATCTTTGAAGCATGAGTAATCAAGCTGATTGTACGGTAATCTTCACATCGGCCAGCTCCTGTTTTTTTTCGGTATAGGGATGATGACATTCTTCTTGAAATCAGAGGGTACCTCACCTGTCTCATAAATCCTACACACCAAGTGAAATAACCTGATCAGACCTTCATCTCCTATGCAGTGGTGGCTACGCTCGCTAAAGCGCAGCGTTAGGTCACGAGGCCAAGCTCTCTGCTGACTCGGTAGATGCGTTTGTTTGAGCCCCACCGTCGGCTGTCCTTGAAATGGTTTTCCATTTTCAACTCCAGGCAAATCCTGGGACGGTACCTTCTGACAGGCCACGGCCGCTTCCTTCCACATCCTTGCCCAGTTTCATTCACCATCATTCATTTCATCTCTCATTAACTCCTCTAATGAGGTTGGCGTGAGGAAGGGCATCCGGCCGTAAAAACCATCCACCACAAAGACTTCCATCGCATCTCACCCCGACCCCATTGGAATATCGGGAATAATAAGGGGTAGACATACACCTATGCAGCTTAGCAACTCAATCGGTATATCATCTATATTACTACACCTTCAGGGGCTCACGGCGGGTGAGTTCGGGAGTTGGCAATCCCGAGGGATTCCTGAGCTGGGACCGTTTTTTCCCCCTTTTTCCACTGACTTTGGGGCGGGCCCTATCCTCTTTCCCTTTCCTATCTGCCTTTCATGGCTCTCCTTCCTTCCAAGTACCTCAATCCTCATTCTTCGAGGGTTGAGGGCATTTCTTTTCTTCCTGTCCATTATTCGTCTTATTCTTTATTTGTTTCCCATTTCTTCTTCTAGAATGTAAGTCTGTAGATAGTATTAGTTATAGTTTTCATTCTCTTCCCATCTTTCACGATCACCCAAACCATTAGGGGCCGATAACCTAGATGTTAGGCTCCTTAAAACAACAATTATCATCATCATCGGTATAAATCATCTATGCTTGGTGCTTTGTTCCTGCTTGAGTCTTTCAATGCTTTGTCAAATTCTGATCTCAATATTAAATCTCCTTTCTCATCCTCATCAATTTCCTCTTCCCTTTCCATAACATTATTTTCAATCTCCTTTCCCTTAAACAAACACTCTAAAACACTAAAAAGATATTAGTGTATATTTTAAAGAAATGTCCTCCAAGTATAAAAATAGGTAGAAAAATTCAAACAAACTGTCTTGGTTTTGCAGACGACATGGCATTATTGGCGAAAGATTTAGAGGAAGCCAAAACACGGACCATTGCCAATAAAATTGGCCTTATGATATCATTTGAAAAAACAGAAATCATGCCACAAAAACCAACACCCTTAAAAAAAGTACAAATTAATGGTACAAAAATTTAAATTGTAACACGATTCAAATATCTAGGAGAGTTAATAACAAACAACTTAAATGAGAAAGCATCAATTCAAATAAGACCAAAAAAAGTTAAATAGGGCACAAAAATTCACATAGGAGACTTACAAAATGAAATGCTTATCAATTAATGCCAAAATTAAACATTACAATACAGTCGTATAACTGGAAGCCACATACGCAGCAGAAACATTATTCCATCTAAATGAACATTCTAAAACCGACAGATTACAGAAGATCGAAAGGCAAATTAGAAGAACTTGTATCAATAAAAGTTATAAGAAAGATGGGCAATGGCGAATAATACCTAAAAATATTGTCTATAACAACCTAGAACCCATTACTGATACCATGCAAAAGAAAAGACTAAGATTCTTTGGACACATCATGAGAATGCCAGATTCATGTCTTCTAAAACAACTAGTACAGTATAATCTTGCTTCAAAAAACAAAAACTGGATGCGGATGGTTAAAAGAAATCAGAGAGGACTTAAAAAAGAAATTGGCCTAACAACAGAAGATGCTACAAATAAGAAAAGTTTAACTATAGCACTTAAAAATATGACTTTCATTTTCAACACATAAAAAAGAAAATTCCAACAAGAATATTTTCCGCCCAAGAAAGGGCAAGACGATCAATACAGATGTAAAAGTACTGGGAAGACCGCAAGGCTCGTACAGTTCCTACAAGTCGACAAACTAATAGTTGGTTAAAGTGATCCTTTGTGGTCTCTAAAGGCGAGGAAGAAGAAGAAGAAGAAACCTCAACACAGTGATCAGGATCTGATGATGGCTGCTTGAAGGCAAAATCCTACATTGCCCCATTATGAAATGAAAATCTACAGCCTGCTTCCAGTCTCCGACCGGGTCAGGAATGGAATGAATGAAGCCCCCATCTAGCGGCGAGGATATGAACTGTGCCGGCTGCCGAGGCCTGACGCACTCCTCTGGGGCAATGATTAAATGAATGACAGATGAAATGAAATGATAGTGGAGAGTGTTGCTGGAATTAAATTTTGACAGGGAAAACCGGAGTACCCGGAGAAAAACCTGTCTGCCTCCGTTTTGTCCAGCACAGATCTCATATGGAGCGACCGGGATTTGAACCATGGACCCAGCAGTGAGAGGCCGGCGTGCTGCCGCCTAAGCCACGGAGGCTTTTCATTGCCCCATTATAATAGTGATAATTAACTAATAAATATTTAGATTAATGCAAATTCGGATATTGCAATTAAAAAGAAATTTGTCATGTTCTTTGTGTGGAGTGTGCTTCTGTATGGATGTGAATCTTGGACGATCAGAGGTCAGGATTGGAAGCGACTTGAAACGTTTGAGATGTGGGTCTGGCAGAGAATGTTATGGATAGAGTGAGGACTAACATCAGCATCCTTCAAGAGATTCAAATGAAGAGAGAACTGAGATCAACAATCCATAAAAGAAAAGCTAAATTCACAGGCCACATTTTGCAATAAAACGCTTTCCTAAGAAATCTCCTGGAAGGAAAAATCACAGGGAAGAAAGACCGACGACGAGCGAGAAAATATTTCCTTCAAGACATCACACTAACTCAGGCCACGCCAACTGAGGTGCTTCGCGAACACCGACCGGTACCGGCAAAAGCACCGGTGCTCTGCTGTAGGAGAGCAACGTGTAGGGGCAGTGCTTAGCGAGACGAGAGTCGTGTTGTTGTTTGGTGAATGAAGCTGGGCAAATCAGCGCGTGCCAGACGGCGTACCGGCATGAAAACTAATAATAATAATAACATTAAAATGACAATTTTGTGTACAGACAAATTGTGCTCCTGATTTTGCCTTAATTTTCAACATGCTTTGTTTATCTTTGACATCGCTTTGAAGCCACTAATTTGGAACAATCGTTTTAGCAGTTGCAATCCGAAGTATAGCTTCCAAGGAAGCTAAGGAAGACAAACTTGACCTTGTTTTTGTTGTGTTAATATTCATAATTGAAAACATTTGTTCACAAACGAACGTTGTTCCGAACATAGAGCAAATTTCAAGCAATGGCATGAATCTTCGGGAATTCTTGTTCCTCAACGCCTTTATCAAATGAAATGAAATCACCATTGTTATGGTCATAGCGGTCTGTCAAAATTGAATCGCACTGTAGTTTTTTATCAGCTCAACTTGGAGACTTGATGGGGCATCCTCTGGGCGCACCGGAAAAGGCGTCATAAAGACTTTGAGTGCCGGTTTTACTTGTTTTATTTCTTCAAACCTATCTTCAAATTCTTTATGCGATGACTGTAACACTTTTGTGTACTCACTGGTGTGTTCATAAGTACTTAAATTCAAGGATTTTAGAAAGGAAAAATTGTCCCAATTTCCTTCATGAAGCTGACTTTTATAAAGCACAAGCGGCAATTTGAAACTTTCAATATGGCCACACATAGTACTGATTAATTTACTTTTGCCTTGCAACGGGATATTTAACCCCCTTAAGATGTACGGCGCAACGGTGCGCCCACTAGCCTGCTACGTTCACAGCGTGTACGGCGCAATGGTGCGCTGTCGAATTTGAATCGCCCGCTACGTGGACTTCGTAATAATTATTTATTTGGTCGTAAGATGGCAGGAAGAGGCAACTTTTGGCTACACTTCGAGCTACTTATTATTGCCAGGAGGTGTCGTATATCTTCACAGTCATTTATTTTTCAGATCTCTGCACACGTGTTCCCGCTTTTGCGGACCGTGAGTTTGCTTGTAAACATGGCAGGTCCTGGCACAGTTATTGATGACAAAGAAATAGCTAATTTGCTCGATAATAGTGCCAACGAAAGTGATTCAGAGTGTGACAGCGATATAGAGGATACGTTCGCTATAACTTCCAGTGAAGATAGTGACGCTGACAATGTAATTCGTGATAGAACGCCAAGAAATACGAACACATTGGGCGACTGTGATATTGTCCCAGTATTGACGTGCCGCTGACCAGGGATAATCAGATTATTGAAAGTTTATAATATTATGTTATATGTTGTTGTTATTGTATGTGTTTTTTGAAAACTTTTGCCAGTGCGTTTGGAAATTATAGCGAAATGCATATGATACAGTGCTTACCATTGGGAGTAGGCTAGAAATAATGCACGTTGTGGGTGCAGCCCAGAGTTTCACAATATCACACTTGAGGGGTTAAAACATTAAATACCCCGTAATGTCTATCATGAAAGTGAGGTCAGCGATCCATTGCTCATCATCCAAGTCTGACTGTGCTACCGCCACTATGCGGGGAGGAAAGAGGGAAGGGAGGGTAAAAGCACTGGTGCCGCTTGGTGCGACACTGGGGCCCGCAAGCACTAAGTGCTCGCGTTGGCATGGCCTGCAATAATTGTTCATTATGGTTCCTACTTGTAAGCGAAATTATTTTGGTTACAATAGTTCACCCTCAGATTTTCGCCTTGTGCGGTTTGTATTTTTATTTAGCAATTATTATGGCTTAAGGATGAACATTCGCAAAACAAAATTCATGGTTGTCAGCAAAGAAGTAATTGATGCCACATTATCAGCTACTGATAAAGCCATCAAATGAGTTCATTTGTATAAATATCTAGGATGCTACCTGAATGACAAATGGGACTGCAGCCATGAAATAAAAGCTCGCATTGAGCAAGCCAGGGGTGTCTTTATCAAAATGAAGAAAATGAACGAGACTACTTGCCCTCAAGTGTTACATAATTCCCATGCTAATGTATGGACACGAGGGGTGGACGTTAACCAAAACCTTGGAGAAGAAGTTGGAAGCATTTGAAATGTGGCTGTGTCGTCGCATGCTTCGTATATCGTGGACCGACAAGGTGAGAAACCCCGAGGTGCTGGATGGGATGGGCAAGGAGATGGAGGTGCTCTACAACATCAAGCGACCGAAGCTACAATATTTTGGCCACGTGATTCGAAATAACAAGTACCGACTCCAGCAGCTAACCATAGAAGGCAAGATTGAAGGACGTCACAGACCAGGGAGGAGGAGGATCTCCTAGCTCAAGAATTTGCGGGAATGGTTTGAACTTGACTCAGCATCTCTGTTTCGAACGGCAACCTCGAGGCAAGGGATTGTTATGATGATCGCCAATCTTCAACCCGGAGACGGCATATAAAGAAGAAGAAGAAGAATGTGTTTTTCAGGTTGCCAGCCATGGCCACCTATTGGTGGGGCACCACAGAGAATTTTGTGTGTTGTGGCATAGAGATTCTTGGTGGTGGTCTAGCTAGTGGGTGGCAGGTGGCTTTGGCTTAGGGCAAGGTTTCTATGGTGATGCATATTGATATAGTTGATGCCATGCGGAATGGAGGTGATCTATGGGGAAAAAATGAGATGTTGAGAATGGATGTTATGCTCTCTGGTCTGGCAATTGGTTTTGATGTTGGAAATTATGTTATGTTCAGTGCTGGCAATTTGTTGGATGATTGAAGATTATGTGATGTTTGGTTTGGAAGTGAGAGAGTATCTTCCTTGGGCTTGGAAAGAAAAAGGAAAGTTTTTGTGGTTGGAATGAATGATAGTGAGGTTATGTTTTAAAATGGATTGGGTCATCTCTGAAGGAATCTGACTTGGTCTATGAGAATGAAAAGGAGTGATTCAAAATGTTGTGATGTGAAGATGGATTTTATTAGAAGAAAATAGAGATAGGAGTTATATATGAATTGTGGGAGTTTCAAGTATTATGAATTGGTTTGTCCATGCAGACAGACCAGTATTAAGGGTTGTGTTACCCACAAAAGGTGGAGTAATAATAAAGAATGGAGCAGAACAATATTAAGCTTTGTAAGTAGGGAAGAATGAAAGTTGTAATGGACACGGTACAAGAGATGCAGGTAATGAAGATTGCTTACATGTACACAAAAGTGTAGTAATAGTATTGTATTTCTGATTTCGTTATGTGTGAAACATCATCTCGAACCTGGAGATTATTATGAGAATGAAGATAAGTTTATACATTTGGAAGAAGTAGAAGAAATATGAATAGATTTGTTTCATTTATTGCCCAACAATGGGGCTAGTTGTTCTTGGTTGACCCCCTAACCAAGATATATTTAGAATTGTTTCATTGACGCACCAACGTGTGGCTAGAGAAGGAAGTACCAATCACTTTTCCTGACATTAAAGTCATCATCATCATCTTGCACAGTTTCCAGCCACTGGCCGGGTCTGTTTGGTACACAAGTCTCTCCAACGTCTTCTGTCTTCCCACGATCACTCAGCCTCGACCCTTGTCCAGTCTTCTCCTCTCTTCTTCATGCTTTCTTCCACCCCCTTCAGCCACCTGTCTCTCGGTCTCTTTCCTTCCCACTTCGTCTCGTGTATCCTCCTGGGTATCCTCTTCTCCTCCATTTGTTTTACATGTCCTTACCATCTAAGTCTAGATTTCTCTATACCATCCTGTAATAGTTCCTCCTTCTTTAATTCTCTGGTCCTCTAATTTCTTATTCTGTCCATCTTTGTAGCTCCAATACTGCTTCTCAAGAACCTCATCTCAGGTGAGTATCACAGTCCTGTCTTTTGATTTCAGCTCCAAGCCCTGTAACAGAATTGGTTTCATACATTCATGGGTTCGAAAGTGTTGCTTTGAGATTCAGACTACCCAATTACACCTACGGAGTCATCGACATGGCCACGGTCCACTACCAGAACTTGAACGCCACTATTCAGGCAGGTGTAAAGAAAATGAAGGTTAAGAAATGTCAGCTGTGGCCAAATCTCGTCTGCCTCCAGCTGGAAGACTTGATATCACATTCACAATACAAAGTGACAGTGAGTATTTAATATTTTTCATGTTTGTTAATATTATTGTTAATTAATTTTAGGGTCTTAGGATATCTTGGTCATCGGCCCAGTGCCGTTGGGTGTGTGTTGAATTTGTCTGATGATCTGTTAGTTAGTTATTGAGGTTTCAAGGGGCGGAACTATGAGTTCATCTGCCCCTGTATTGATGTGATGACTGTAATAGTATGTGTAGCTGTATTAGGGACAGGGATATGTTAGGTGCTCCGGGACTTGAAATAAGGTACAGGGTCATTATTTATGTGTGCCCCGATAAACATGGCAAGCTAAGCCGGCTGTGATTGGCGCAGATCGCAGGCGCGTGTACTCGGTTCAGCCTGTTGTTGGCGCACACTTTCACACTTTTACCAAACATGTTCAATAATGTGTTCGTACGGTGCTCATAAGCGATTCTGAAAATGTCCTCCCTCTCTTGCAACACACACCTGGCATCTTCTGATGAAAGAATGTCTGTCAACTCTTTTATTATTTACAGAGCCTGTTTCCCTGAATCGTTTAGCGAGCCTCCTAATTGTACTAGCATTAAGCACAGGTCTTCCTGGCAACTTGATTCGAAAATTTCGTCTTGTTTCAGAACAAGATTTTCTGCTTTTCATGTACAAATTATGGATATACACACATTCGCACAAAATGAATTGGTGTCTAGGCATGACCAACAATCACAGTAATTACAGTACTCACTAAGTGTAAGCTTTGCAGATACACGTCCATATGAATGACAAAACACGTGTGAACTAACAATATGAGTCAGCGGAGAACGCCAACCACTGATTGAACCGCATATATGCGCTAGTCACAACCGGCTTAACTTGCCGTTTTTATTGGGGTGCACATAGATAATGACCCTGTACTATCTGGCATTTTCCAGGAGTAAGTGTGGAAAACCCGGGGAAAAACCACACTCAGGTCAGCGCCAGGATTCAAACCTACGATTTCTGTATTTGCCACATGACGTGGTGAACAATTTAACGAGCATGGCTATGCCACGGAGCCCATTTTTACTTTCCTCTCTATATTTGTTCAGTTTTCACTCTTCCCTAAGCCTTCACCAGTGTTGCCAATTTTTGTAACTTTGTTGCTAGATCTAGCGAATTTTCTGAAAATATGGCAAGAAACTATTAATATTGATATGGTTACAACATGTGTTCGTTATCTAGGCCTATGTATTCTAGTTCATTAGAGACATGTATATGTTAGTACACCTCTCGGTTGCAAGATGGTGCGAAGTGGTAGTGTTATACTGTTGTTTGAGTCTTCAGTCTTTCGACTGGTTTGATGCAGTTCTCCATGCTTCCCTGTCCTGAGCTAGTCGTTTCATCTCTACATAGCTACCACACCCTACAAAATCCGAAGCAATCTGTTTAACATATTCTAACCTTGGTCTATTCCTACAGTTCTTGTCCTCGACCCTGCCTTCTATTAACCAAGTTCGCTATTCCTGGGTGTCTTAGTATGTGTCCTACCAACCTATCTCTTCTCTTAATTAGCAGTTGCCAGAAACATCTCTCCTCTTCCACTCGTCTTAATACCTCTTCATTCATAACCCTATCTGCCCATCTGATCTTCATCATTCTCCTGTAACACCACATTTCAAACGCTTCAATTCTCTTCTTTTCTGCTGCACCAATAGTCCAAGTTTCACTTCCATAGAGCACCACGCTCTAGACAAAGGCTTTAAAAAATGACTAAAAGTCCCTAAAGTTGCTAACATCATCATCTCCCCATCGTTTTGTATCCTCTCACCATCTTTCACTCCTCACTGTGTCCCACTCCTCTCCACTTTTCTCCACTCCTTCCTTCACACCCACAATCCACCTATCTCTTGGCCTTCCTCTTGGTCTCTCGCCCTCCATTTCCATCTCATGCATCCTCCTTGGTATCCTGCCCTCCTGCTTGTCCGTACCAGCTCATTCTCTATGATCTCTCGTAAGGGATTCTCTTCCACAATCTCTCTCACTCTCTCATTTTTTACTCGATCTCCCCTGAGCATTAGGACATAATGTGTTCGATACAATACCCGCCCCTGCTCCATACCAGACCTCTCACGCTCTGCAGGACTCCATGGGCCTGCCTTCCTCTCTCACTGATCTCCTTATCATTTCTACCACTTACTTCTATTACAGAAATGAAGAGATTAGAAAAAGGACAGGAATCTTGAAGCTGCAGGACAGGATAGAAACAACAAAGTTAAAGTGGTATGGACATATGATGAGAATGGGAGAGGAGAAAGTACCAAAGAAAACTTTCTGTGAAAAGATGACAGGGAAGAGACCACGAGGAAGGCCCCGAAAGAGATGGGCAGATACAGTGTGGGAGTGTGTAGAGAGGAGAGGAAGAAAACCTGAAGAAGTACTAAAACCAGGAGAGGAGTGGTGGAGAGACAGGAAACGTTGGAGGTCCTTAATTCACAACCCGACCCAGGAAGCTGGAAACGGGAAATGAAGATGATGACTTCTATTACACTCCCTAAATACTTTAAAAAAGTTACTAGCAATCGTTTAAAATTTCTATTTTTGTTTCTACCATCTCCGAGTGTCATTTTAAATTCTGTGAGTTAGCCACGGTTGTTACGGCTGCAGGCAGTCGCGCACATCCGGGAGGCGAGGAGGTTCGAATCACCCTGCCGGCATCCTTGAAGATGGTTTTCTGTGATTTCCCATCTTCCTTCCAGGCAAATGCCGGGGTTGGTCCCTAACTATAGGCCACAGCCGCTACCTTCTAAATCCTCGTCCTTACATTCAAACTTTCCTCCCCAGAAAACACTCCACACGGGACGGTACTTGTAGCTCACACCATGGATGTCCGCATAGAAGCAGCTACTAACTCTGGCGAGCCGAACATGTCCTCGGACACTCCCGGCACTAAAAGCCATAGGTTAAAAAAAAAACTAAAAATCAGTGCTACCGAAATAAAATTTTTAGTGTCAAATAAAAATCCCTAAAAAGTTACTAAATTCAAATTACTTTAATAGTACATTATGCAACGAGCCTATAATGGCTATAATTAAGACACGAGTATTTTTTATAAAACGAGCGTATGCGAGTTTTATAATTTCCATACGAGTGTCTTAATTACCATTATAGGCGAGTTGCATACGACTGTTTATGTTCGACGATAATTATAACTTTATTATATGTTTTAACATAAATATTCATAAATATCTGTTGAGAGTCAGCTACTGGAATTTTGTGATCGCAGAGCGAGCGTTGGGTGTTATACCTTCGTCTTTCAAGAGCTTTGAACGGCCGACGCATGCGCTCTGGGCTTGCAATGCCATATGCAGCCATATGTTTACATCAGCCGACCCTCAGTAATATTGTCACCGCAGTCATTTGAAGACAATGCACTGTGTAGAAATTAGTGTTAGTGATTTTAAGGTACTGTGCTATTTCTTGTCTCATATTCGCCAGTTTATTTACGCGAACATATGGACGGTGGGTATTCCATGTCGGTAATTTATTATAGTTCGATGTTGTGTTTATGTCCGACATGTTGGATTTTGAGCGCATGCGCGAAATTATCGTTACCTAATTGGTCAATGAACGAGCTCTGATTGGCTGGAGAAACTGTATCGTAATGAAAAACGGTGTTATAATGACCATCATTATGATACAGTTTTCAAACACATAATAGTGACGGTCGAACATAAAAGTGTTATTTTAAGTGTGTGAATTATCTAGGCCTGTACAGTATGGTTGCCAAGGCAACAAGGCTCTCAATATTACTGTGAATTACATTAAATGTTTCCTCGTATTGTAGACGGTGGTATGTCTGGCTGTGGAATTGTCCTTGACCATGTTTCTACCCCCTGCCCACATTTGCCCTATTCTCATGGTTTTTTTTTCCCTGTCTGAAGATTTTTTTATATATATCTATCTCTAGTATTTTCCTACATAGATTTCTTTGTTTATTTATCAAGCTATGGAAGAATAGAGAGTATGACAATGAAAGGGCAGCGTTATCCATGAGAGTCAATAAATTAGAAATGGCCTATCAGTTGATGAAGAACACTTACAACAAGAAGTGCTTATCTCGTAACTTGAAATTGAAACATAATTAGTCAGTCTTCAGGCCAGAAGCCTTGTATGACATGTATACCGAAGGGTTTGATAGAGAAGATGGAAACTAGAGAGAGGAGAATTCTCCGGACGATCCCTCGGTCCTGTAAAAGTAAATGCAGAATTTCGTAGGTGACATAATTCCAAGCTCTATGAACATATAGAGAAACTCTTTGATTGTGCAAGATAAAGGAGAATAGCCTTTTATGGCCATATAGCGTGATTACCTCCCACAAGATTGACCAATCGTTTGCTCAGTTTCTGTCACAATAAGAAGGTTCGTACCACGTGGTTGACGGAAACTGAGAAGGACATTAATGAACTGGAAATATCAGATCTGCATGACAGACAAATAAAATTAAATCATATGTGCCCGTTGGAGAAGGTCATCGGGGGACTGTCAGTAGCGGACAGCCTTCCCGACTTCCTTGTCCTCCAGACTCACTCGTTGAGAGGATGGGATGTGTCCTCGGACCAGCTCCAGCACGAGACTGATAACCTAGGATATCGGGTCAAATAAGAGGAAAGTCATAGACATGCCCGAGGAAACACACCCCCAAAGGAAAAGAAAATCTGGGAATGAATAGTCCAGGTTGCATAGAATTCGTTAATAATTTATCGTAACACAACAAATCCCTGTCCTACCGCAGAGGGTTTAAACTCGGCTAGTCCGTAAATGATTTTAAAAAAGTACATGAATAAATGAATGTGAGGTGTGCTTTGAAGGAAGTCCATGGTTTTCAGGAGAAATCCCGGAGGAAAGGTACCCCCTGGACTACTGAAAGGAAGGAGTTACACAGGAGGAAAATGTGTCAATACTGGGCGAAAGGCAAGACCCTCCAGTTGAATAAGCGTGGTCCTACGATCAGACCTATTGTAAACTTCAGGGGTAGTCCAGTTTACAAGCTGTCACAATTCCTTCAAAATTTTTTGAAAAATCACTATAAATTTTCGACCAATAATGCCATTAGAAATTCCATTGATTTCTGTGAACGTACTAAAGTTTTAAATCCAAACAACCTCATGGCACCGCAACCCATGAAGGGCCTTAGCCTACTCAGCAACTGCTGCTCAGCCATTTGGCTTGCAGAATGCAGGACGACACATGATCATTGGGGTCTGGGTTCAATTCTCAGCTCTGCCTTCTTTCATTTCTCCTTTCTCACTTTTTCTCCTTTTTCCATCCCTTTCCCCTTTCTTTTTCAGCGGCTTCGGTGGCGTGGTTGGTAGCATGCTGAGCTTCTATGCCCAAGATCGCGGGTTCAAACCCAGCCGAAGTCGTCGGATTTTTAAGAGCGTTAAAAATCCCTCAGTATGCCTTCCTTGGGAGGGGAAGTAAAGCCGGCGGTCCCATGTCGTAGATTTATGGCATGAAGAAGAAACTTCCACTAACTACACTTGTGGAAGCTAAAATTTGTAGATTAGTTTGATAACGCTATAATAGTTGCAATGTTCGCCGCCAGGTGCCGACTGCGATGGCATTTAGTAGGCACGTCCGCAGCTCAGTGTCGTGGATGGTAGCATTTGGTAGCAAAAGTAGGAACTACTTGAAAACATTATTGTCTGCTGTCGTTCTACCTGAATTACAGATAACACACACTAATACAGCCATCACAATTAACACCGGTCATCAGACAAATTCTACACACCCCCAAAGTACACGGGGCTACATGACCTCGTTGTTGCAGCCCCTAATCTGAGGAACCAACCTTTCTTTTTCCTTTTGCCTCTCTCCATTTCTTAATCTTTCCTTTATCTTTATTCCTTTCTTCTTTCTCATTTTCTCTCTCACTTTTCTTCTTTTTTTCTTTGAATGAATGAAAATCCCCAGCCTGCTTCCAGTCGACCGACCAGGTCAGCGAATGGAATAAATGAAGCTCCCATCTAGCGGCAAGGATATGAACTTGCCGTCTGCCAAAGCCTGTCGCATACCCCTGGGGCAATAATTAAATGAATGACAAATTAAATAAAATGATAGTGGAGAGTGTTGCTGGAATGAAATTTGTGACAGGGAAAACCGGAGTACCCGGAGAAACACCTGTCTGCCCCTGCTTTGTCCAGGACAAATCTCACATGGAGTGACTGGGATTTGAACCACGGACCCAGCGGTGAGAGGCTGGTATGCTGCCGCATAAGCCACAGAGGCTGTTTCTTTATCTTTCCTTTTCTTAAATATTTATTACATTCAATGCAAGATCATTTTACTGCCCCATCAGCTGACTGCCATTGTCTTTGTTATTTTCAATGTTTATGTCCTTTCCCTGTTATGAGATACAACATGGATTACCTGTATTTGATCACAGGTCAGTGTGTGGAGCAGCGATGTCAAAGTGGAAGGCGAACCAAGCACCATCACGGTCATCACAGACAAGGAGGGTAAGTGATCTCTCCAACTGCACAATCATCATGATTATTTCTACAGGTAATATTATGAGCCAAGATTGTAGTTTTTAACTTCAACACCATCATCATTATTAAGGTTTGGATGTTTAGGAAATGTCATTCTTTTTTTCCTTGACTACATTTTCATTCATCATTATCTTGCACAGTTTCCAGTCACTGGCCGGGTCTGTTTGGAACACAAGCCTCTCCTATGTCTTCTGTCTTCCCACCATCTCTCAGCCTCCACCCTTGTCCAGTCTTCTCCTCGCTTTCATCCACCTTCCTCTCGGTCTCTTTCCTTCTCACTTCATCTCGTGTATCCTCCTGGGTATCCTCTTCTCCTCCATTCGTTTTACATGTCCATACCATCTAAGTCTAGATTTCTCTATACCATCCTGTAATGGTTCCTCCTTCATTAATTCTCTGGTCTTCTCATTTCTTATTCTGTCCATCTTTGTAGCTCCAATACTGCTTCTCAAGAACCTCATCTCACTGGCCTGTATTTTGCTCTTCTCCCTTCATTTCATAACCCAGGTTTCTGAGGCATACGTCAGGATGGGGACATAGTACGTCCGATATATGACCTTTTTGCTGTTCTGAGGGACATCCTTGCTCCATATCATGCTTATCACACTCCTCCGGAATGCTTCTGCTTTCCCCCGCTCATTTATTTCTCTATTGTCATTTAGACTTTCATGGCCCGTGTTATTATTCATAATGTTGAATTTTGGGCTTATGCCGTGTTTTATTATATTGCAATTCGACGCGTTTCGAAAGAAACCATGTCTTTCATCGTCAGGAATAATCTGGAATACGACAATGTTGCTAAGAGAAAGCAACGAAGAACATATAGAAGGTGCCCAAAGATGGACGCCATTATAGCCCCATGTTAGGGACAACGGAAAGCAGCAGTGAATTACTTTCTCAGGGTTCTGATAATAGGTAGCCAGGATTCACTGAGATTGTAGCCGGTGTCGCGGTTGAAATTATCTGGGTGTTGACGTATTTCAACCGCCTCCCTGATGATTCTGGGACGATATTGCTTTATACGGGCAAGAACATCCACCCCTTGGAACATGACATCATGGCCAGGTGTTAAAGCATGATCGGCAACAGCTGATTTATCAGGTTGAATGAGCCTGATACATCTATTATGTTCCTTAATGCGAGTGCATATTGTTCTCGAAGTCTGCCCGATGTAAACCTTGCCACAAGTACAAGTACAGGGAACTCTGTAGATCTTTGGGCACCTTCTATATGTTCTTCGTTGCTTTCTCTTAGCAACATTGTCGTATTCCAGATTATTCCTGACGATGAAAGACATGGTTTCTTTCGAAACGCGTCGAATTGCAATATAATAAAACACGGCATAAGCCCAAAATTCAACATTATGAATATTTCTCTATTGTTTCTTCCATTATCTTGTATCAGGCTTCCCAGATACTTGAAACTCTCCACTTTCTTCATTTCTATTAAGAACTGTAATTAAGCAGGAGTTCAATGTTCCTGATTCTCTTTATGTGGATTTTATAGAGCATATAAATGCATGTTAGGGTAATTTTCATATTTATTGTCATATTTCATCAATATTAATGTTTTAAGGTCAAATTTTGGTAATATTTTAGGGGTAGGTGGTAGTATCCACTGGGCGCTGCGAGGTTTCTGTGCGTTACTTGCCAATTGTTGCAGACTATCAGAAAACATTTAACTGTAACTAAACTTGGTAGTATTTTTAACTTAATCAAAATTTGAGGAAAATATTTTTATCATAGGCCTGTTCATGAAATCAGCGTAGATTTTAACAATTTTTTCGGTTTAAATGTAGATTAATAATAAAATTAACATTTTACTACATTATTAACACTTGTTTTCAGAAAGCATGTAAATATATTAGGTCATATTGCACCTTTTTTGGATCATATTTCAGTATTTTTAGGGCATATTGGCCTGCATATTTCTCGTTTCTTTAGGTCCTAAACATCCGAGCCTTAATCAATAATCATCACCACCACCATCATCATCATCATCATGCTTTCACAGTGGTTGAGTGGTTATCATATCGGATTACTAACCCCAAGCTTGCAGGATCGCTCCTGGCCGTGGTAAGTGATTTTTTTGAAAGGCGACAAAAATCACGACATGGATGTCATACGTTGTTGCCATGTTAAAGAACCCATTTGAATTCAGTAGGCCGTGTTCATAATGGCAAAATTAATCTCGGGATTTTCCGCTAACACAAAGTTCCTCATTTCTCTACTAGAAAGCGCTATAGTGTCAAGGAGCTTAGATATCTAACCTCCTTGACTTTCATAGAATTCAAAGGAACTACCCAGACGGTAGCTTTTATGTCAATTTCGTTGTTCCTTGAAGCACTATGGAAGTCAAGGAGGTTAGATATCTAAGCTCCTTGAACACTATAGCGCTTTCTAGTAGAGAAATGAGGAACTTTGTGTTGGTGGAAACTCCCGAGATTAATTTTGCCATTATGAACACGGCATACTGAATTCAAATGGGTTCTTTGACATTGAATATAACAAGTTGCAAAGTTTCCGCCTAATCAACACACATTTAATTCTAAGTTAGCGTCTCATGGGTACATGTTTCGGAATTTATGTCAATTCCTTCTTCAGCCCTTTACAATAAATATTAGGAAACATCATTACACAGACCAAAATGACCTCGTCCATGTCTGTGTTATGATGTTTCCTAATATTTATTGTAAAGGGCTGAATAAGGAATTGACATAAATTCCGAAACATGTACCCATGAGACGCTAACTTAGAATTAAATGTGTGTTGATTAGGCGGAAACTTTGCAACTTGTTATATTCAATTCTAAATGCCAACACGGAACCTGGAATGGATTCTTCTTCGTTCTTTGACATGCCAACATCGTATGACATGGAGTCGTAATTTTTTCCACCTTTCAAAAATCACTTACCACGGCCAGGAGCGAACCTGCCATCTTGGGGTTGGTAGTCCGACACGATAACCACTCACCCACCGTGGCAAGCTTGCACTCCTATGTCGAGTGGGGTTCAACATTAAAATATTTCACTTCCGTTCCGATGTCGAGTCCCACACAACATGAAGATAGCTTGTACTCACAGCACTTGTATGACTTCTGTGCTGTATTCCAGTATTGTGAAGCCATCTAGTGGTCTCCAAGAAACCACCTTTCCCTATTTACTATAGTTAGCGGGAATTGTAATGAATATAAATATATTTTTATTTTTATTTTTTAACCTTCGTTATTCTTGAATGTTAGGGCAGATGACCTCGTAGATCTGCCCCTTAAAACAACAATAACTAAATCATATATATTATTTCAGTAGTATAGATCAGATTTTCCCAAACTGTGGTACGCGTACCACTGGTGGTACACTCGTACTGCTGCAGTGGTACGTGGTGATGTTACGGAAAATATAAAATAATAAATACGTTACGAAAAATATAAAATTTAAAAATACAAAACATTGATATGTTGCCGGAGGACTTAATGGCCGAAGATAAGGGGCAGTTTTATGAATTCAGAACTAAGGCAAACTTTTTCAAAAATGGCTCGTGAACTTTTGGGTTGAGAGGCGTGCAGACTAGGCCTATGCAGACTTAGCTGACAAAGCAGTTAGATTTTTACTGCCTTTCACAACTTCGTTCTTGTGTGAGACTGCATTTTCTTCACTAGTTTATCTCAAGAATAAATGCTCCTTACAGTGGAAAACGATCTTCGTTTGAGACTCAGCAATCTTAAACCAGACATTCCTTAGTTGGCTTCTATTTTTCAAGCTCACCCTTCACATTAAGTTGTTAGTTGAACTTTATTTTTTATGTTTAATTATTAAGAGTTTTTATTAATATTATTTGTACAGTGTCATTTCTGAATGTTTGAATTGAATACTTATTGCAATAAATAATAAATGGACACACTTTTTATTATTTGAACGTTAACTCCAACAGTCTGACTAACAAACACAACTTACAGTCCATCTTTTGGTCTGCTACGTAGTGGTAGTGGTGGTGGGGTTATAGTTTCCTATCTCCCAACCATTAGGTGGTACGCTAGACATTCTTATCTCTTAAAGTGGTACACACACAAAAACGTTTGGGAAACACTGGTATAGATCACTCCTGTGGCACTCAACTCACAAGCGACCGATCGTGACATATGAGCATTAAAAAGAAAGAGAATATACATTAGCAGTGACGAATTGCACTCTAATTTCATAAATAACTATAATACCTTTAAAAAATGACTTTAAAAAAATATACGAAGTGTGCGATATGCACATACTGTTAAATTAACCCCTGGCACTACAGCACATTAAGGGCCTAGGCCTACCAAGCGACCACTGCCCAGCCATTTGGCCTGCAGATGTTGAGGTGACGCGTGATCAGCGCATCGGGTCCCCTCGGCCGTTAATCTTGATTTTCGTGATCAGGACACTTCCTCACCCTCACAGCTACTCAATTGTCCTCACGAGGCTGAGTGCACCCCGTTCCAGCCCTCACGTCAGTTTCTAAAATTCCTGACGGGGCCGGGAATCATACCCGGGGCCTCCGGGTGAGAGGCAGGCACGCTACCCCAACACTTCGGGGCCAGCATGCACATACTGTTGCTGTAGGAAAATACGTTCCATAATTGCTGTCACTTCACATTTTGGCCGCTGTGTCGTCTGTTTCATGTCATTTTAACATTCTGAGGTCTTTCCTTTCTCATTTTGCATGGATTTCAGAAACAGTAAATCAAAGGAATGAGTACTCCAATCGTATAATTTCATAAATATCGAATTACCGGTGAGTGTTATGATGATCCAATTTTCAGTGATTGCCTTCTTAAGTTAGGGAACGTAGAACTTGGAATTCTAACTGAAATGTAAAGAGTGTTCTATAATCATTAAATTTTGGTTGAAATAAAAACATAACTACCTTTCTCCTCAAGTCTCTCTCTATAAACCTATTGGGGAAATTGTGGTTTATGAACATGCAAGATTTCTCGCACGGGTCAGCTAGTAATATATAATTCTTGAATGTTTATGGCAGTTTTACTGATAATATAGATTGAATGTAAACATGGTGTCTGCTTCATCTTCGCTCACGGAATTCGATATTTTAGAACAGTTAGTGGACAGTGATAGTTACGATGATGAACCAACAACTGACGTGAAAATATAATATAATTATATTTTGTGTTAGATTGTTTTACAGTGTTCACTTTCTACTGCTGTTCATAGTAGAGAAATTAATTAGGAGTGGATCAGGAAACATACGCTGAGGGTAATGGAGTTCATCAGGTTACATTCAAACTATTTATCACTAGGGCTCGGATTTTTAGGTGCTAAAAATCGGGAAAATATTTATTTTTTATGTATTAAAAATACCTGAAATATGTGACAGAAAAGTAAAAATATTTTATTATAATTGAGTTTAGTAATGTGAATATAAACAATATGCAGTACTCAAGAATGCAATTTATTACATGTCTCAATGACTGCTAAAGCATTACAATACACAAAGAGATACATTTTAATGTTGTCTATCACAAATGACCGACGATTATCACGAAACACTTATTCTGAAGGCTCAAAACCGCGGCCATATGTTTCTTGCCCTCAAGGTGTTGTGTAACTTGAGATCACTGTTCAGCATTTATTGCTTTCCCACATGGTTGGCAGAACAGAACGCCCCCATCAGAATACAATTACCTCTAAATTCTGCAACAGACGATAACTTGTAGTTGTGTAGAACTACCTTACACTTCGCAGTGCCAGAAATGAACTGCATGTGAGTGACACTGGTTCCAGGTAGCTGGGGGAGGGGGAGGTCTAGCACATGGTGCAATATGGCTATGGACAAGGAAATCCCCGACTTCCACAGTGAGTGGCACGGGGCGAGAAGTTAAGAATAACACAGTTGCAAGCTGACATACGCTCTGCATGAAGATTAGATAGCTCACAGGTTCTTCCTCGTTGAAGTAACACAGAACAAAAATGCAATAAACTGAAAGATCTAGCATACTGATTTAAAAAAAAATGTAAATAGGCCTATTATGTCTTTTTATGTGCTAATAAGTTTACTAAAAAGAGTAAACAATATGGCCTTGACCTCAACATTAAGAAAACAAAATATATGATAATATCGCGAAAACCAGCATTGTCACAAATCCTTTTAGTCGATGGACATCAGATTGAGCGAGTCAAGAGTTTGGTTTATTTAGGACAGAATATTAATGAGAATTGGGATCCTTCGGTTGAAATAAGATGCCGTATAGAGAAGGCTAGATCCATCTTTATGACAATGAAACAACTACTATGCTGTCGAGATCTCAGTATGACGCTTAAGAAAAGAATTGTGAAGTGTTATGTTGTCTCCACCCTTCTTTATGGTGTTGAAGCTTGGACCTTGTCCGTAGCTATAGAAAAGAAGATTCGAGCTTTTGAAATGTGGATATACCGGCGGATTCTTAAAATTTCGTGGACAGAACATGTGAGTAATGCCGAGGTTCTTCAGCGTGTGAGCAGCCAACCTGAGCTGTTAAACACAATTAAGAAGAGGAAATTGGAATACTTGGGACACATGATGAGGAATCCAAAATACCGTCTGCTCCAAGTTATACTTCAGGGTAAAATTGAAGGACGGCGTGGACCAGGAAGGAGACGAATAACTTGGATGGATAATTTAAAAACGTGGTTTGGGCTGTCTTCCACGGAACTCTTCAGGATTGCACAGGATAAGAAGGTGGTAGCCATGGTGGTAGCCAACGTCCGTATCGGATAAGGTAGAAGAAGAAGAAGAAGAATAAGTGAAAAACATGAATTTATTATAATATTTATATATATTTGCCACCTCAGGGTATAGGGGCAATATGCTTGCATTAAATGAATCCACACAGAGACACAATACACCGTCTTCTCAAAATACACAGTTCATTCAATATAGCATGCTTCCATTTACCTGGATCTCTTGTACAGGGGGTTTTTACGGTAAAACTTCACAAGAGGGTTTCACAATGGTTTTGCCTAGACCAATATTTTCGTCCGCTAATAGATAACACCCCTGGTTTTTGTCACACACAGTGGGGGAAGTCACGCATCAATAATCTTTATCCAGGCCAATAGTTTTGCCTTTTATTTCATGACGTGTGGTGAAAGGAAACCCTCTTGTAAAGAATTAATGTTTTTACCGTTGCCTACGCTATATACAAGGCCGGGAAATGCTAGCTGTTTTGCGCTAAAAATGAATCACCATGAAGTTCCGCCAGTGACCGCTAGGATCGCTTTGTACCACCCTAGTTCCAGCATTCGCACCAGTTTAACTCAATAGTGACATTGCAAATAGTGGTTGTTTACATGAGTATTTTTTAAATGGTTTACTGCTGTGTTCCGTTTTGTACGTCAGGGCAGGGAATGTGCAAATCAGTTTCATTTCACTCATTTCCTATCAATCAGGAATTAAGAAATAATTGGATTAAGCTGTTTCTCGACGAGGTGATAAACCAGGTAGTGTGTGAACTCCTTCTAAAAGGTCGGCAGTTTGTCGTAGGCATTTCAGAGAAGACAATTACAGTGTGAGCACAACTAGAAGATTTTTTCTGCATAAATCCGTACCTTCAATATTTACAGACTTCCCTCAGCACAAACAAGTGACAACTACAGCTAGGAAACCACAAAAACGACGACAGTGTCAAACTGACGACACACTTTCATCAAAAGAAAATGTGACTCTCCAGGAACTATGAGTAATTTTGCCGCTATTTGTGAAGACGAGATAAATTGTAGAAGTATAGGGACGCAGTTTTCACCCATTTCAAGGCCAGTTTTTAGGAAGACTCTTCGAAAGAAACTGCGGAATGCTATGAAAAAAAAACTGCTAAGCGAGACGCTGTAATTCACAAGCTACGAAGAAAACTTCATAATCTTCAGGCCCAATTGAAGAAATACAAAACTAAGAAATATGACATGAACAAGCAGCTGTCTGCAATTCAAAATGAAGCCAACAAGGTACCTCAAAGCCATTTTTTGCTCGAACAGCTGCAAGCATTTGGAAAGAAGAAATATAAATACCAAGAAACTACAATTAAAATTTGTGTTCTTCTATCTACTAGGTCACCGACAGGCTATCGATTGTTACATGAACTAAGTATCTTGCACCTACCACATCCCAAAACTTTGAAGACATACGTAGGGTACTCGAAAGGAGAGACTGGCATCACCTCATTGATCCGAGCAAGATTGATGGCAGAGGAAAAGTCACTGGAACACGAGAATGCAAAAGTGGGCTCCCTTATCATTGACGAAATGGCTATAAAGCCTAGGCTTGTGTACGATAGGAATTTAGACATGTTTCTCGGCATGTCTGACGCAGACTTAGACGCTCTGGGTATTGAAGACAAATTAGCCAACAAGTTACTTTGCATTCTTTTAAAAGGACTATCTTCTTCTTACAGAATTCCTGTGTCATTTTATTTTACTTGTTCTATTTCTGGAGCACACTTGGCAAAATTGGTATTAGATGCAATGAAGGTAGTCGAAGAAAGTGGTTTCAGAGTGTTAAGAATTGTAACTGACAACTGTCAAGCGAATGTTTCGATGTTTGAAACTCTATGCTGGGGTCGTATAAAGCATGAAATTAAACATCCTCTTGATGAAAATCGACCACAATGCGTATCACGTGCTGTCCAGTATCTGCCACGGAAGAACTTACTGACAAACTGCACACTTTTATTAAAATACAAGTTCTGTCAGACAATTAACCGCTTCACTGCTGCGGTCGAGTATACTCGATCTGCCTCAAGCGGTCCGTCAGTGCTGCGATCGAGTATACTCGATCAGAACTTAGTGCCATCAGTGCTGCGATCGAGTATACTCGATATGCTTTGTAAATGTCGTGTATTCTTACGCCATCTGTTAGCTACATTTTCAACCACTTAGTTCCTTAAATACACACCTGTAACGTTGCGGGAAAAATGTTTTTCTTTCGTCACACAGTTATAAACATCGTGTATGAGTAATGACTGCATCTAGCGCGCGCATTATGCGTCCGGAGCACATTCTTACGCTTTTAGAGGAGATTGAGTCTGATGTGGATTTAGATAGTGTCGGAAGTGACGATGGGGATATTAGGGAACTGTTTGGAAGTGACAGTGATAGTGATAATGTTGAAGATATTCCGATACAGAGGGGAAGAAATGAACCTGACCTAGGCCTACCCACGTGGTCCGAGGACGAGTTTGCGCCAAACGTGCATGCATTCCAAGTGCCAAACCCAGGTATGTCAAATACTAATTTGACCCCTGAATTCCACGAAATAGATTATTTCGAGTTATTTGTCAATGAAGAGGTGTTGACAAAGGTAGCGGACGAAACAAACAAGTTTCATAAACAGACTGTTGACGCTAAGCCACCCAGTCAACATTCCAGGCTCAGGAAATGGCTTGATACCAATTATTAGAATGTTTAGAAGCGTAAACTTTATCTTTGCACATATTTAGTGTTCAATTATTAGTATAGATAAATTGTATAGCCTATTTAGTTGAAGGCAGGCTTTTTTTTTTTTTTTTTTCGCGAAAGTTTAGGTATAGGATAATGTATGTGTTAGAATTATTTTAGATATTTCTGTTTGAGGTAATATTGGATTCGGGTGTTTATTTAGTGATATCGTGTGTTTAATTTAATGTTTCTGTTGGGAAGTGTGTGTGTATGGGATGTATATAGTGCGTGCATTTAGTGAGCATAGTCTACGGTGTAAATTACAATTTTTTTTTCTACTGGACAAAATTTCACCAACTCATGTGGAATCGAACCCTGGATCCCAAACATCAACCGTGGCCAATACTTTATGAACACACTGGTGAGTAAATTACTTTAAATTATTTTCAGTTACCACTTGTATTTTATGTTCAAATTGGTGAATTTCTGTGTGAAAGTGGTTGCCTAAAACAATCCAGCACAGAGGGTGCGCTAACACTGTAACAATTCAGCAGCGAAAAGGTTAAGTGTGTCCAATGCAACGATTCTGAACTTCCGATTCTCCTTTTGAAGAAGTTCCCGAAGCCGCTCCTGGACAACCTAGCTTTCAATCGCACGAGCAGGAATAACGATTTTTACAGCTTCACAATAAGCCCCTGAACAGGAAAGTACTGAAGCTCTAAGAAAAGACTGCTTGTTTATGATATTCCGGTGAGTTATAGATATGAATGATAAACCACACTTTTGTAAATGTGCATGAAATAGCCCGGGTATTCTCTCATCTCAATACTAAATTCATATAGTGTGCTCATATTGAGGGTGTTACAATGCGATCCTAGCGGCTGAATGCTGAACTCAGTTGCCCCCCAGTCGCGGTGCGGCATCTCCCGACCTTGTATTATAACGTAGGCAACGGTTTTTACTATCATTAATATTCTTCTGCACCTATCTTCTCTGGTTGCATTTTATTAAAAATAATTTTCTACCTCAACATTCTTCAAAAAAATCACATCTATTTTCCAAATCAGAACATTCATACCATAGCACATAACATCTCATTATCCACAACTGAAGAAAAAATAATCCTAGCACAGAGAGCATGGCAGCTTCCATCTTGCATGAAACATCTTCTAACAATCCATCCCCATGGCAACCATGCCATGTCAACGAATCTTGACCTCCAGACAGGTCAAAGCCACCTGCCATCTACTGATGGAAAAACAAAAAGAGTCTCTGTGCCACAACACATAAGACTCTCCATGCCACCCCATCAACAGGTGGCCACGGCTGGCAACCAGATAAAATTAAAAAAACTAAATAATAGTCTCTGTAACCTAACAAAAGTTCGGTTACATTATGTAGTTATAGAGAAAATGCTTCAAATATGTATTTACATAAAAAAAATATTATTTACCTAAAAATCCTAGCCCTATTTATCACTTTAAAAGTAGGTACTTGATTTGCTGATTGGCATACGATAGAATTGGGTGTCTGCCGAACTATTTGGAAAGGGAATGGTAATTGGTAGAAACACTTGCATACATTCATTTTTGAATGCACTGTATAAAGTAATCATCACAGTTGTCAGAAATAGAGTACAATATTGGTTGTGTTGCAGTTTCAGGAGCACCAACTGCTCTCCATTTCATCAGCAGAACAGACTCTTCTCTCACATTAGAATGGAGTGTTCCGGTAGATCTTCAGGGTCAGCTGGTTGGTTTCAGCATCGACTACATCCAGATTGCGAGCGTCAACTCCAGCTGGTGCTGTACCACCCGTACCACTCTCAGTGTACCTGCTCAACAAGAGGAAACATACATAAAACAAGTAGGTACAGTGAAACGTGGCTAATTCAAAATCTTTAATTCGAATTTTTCTCTTGGTCCCTTGCATTTTATATAGCCTACAATCAATGTTAAAACATCATGGTTAATTCAAATTATATTTTGGATAATTCGAAGTTTTTACGTCTTCAATAGACCGTGGACTGCTTAGTTTAAATGGCTTTTTAGGTCCACGCGTGGCGAAGATAGTTCCACAGTCTTTAATAGTTGCAGACTCCTGTATTCAATAGCATACATTCTTATCTAGATTTGGCAACGTCAAACAAATATACATGGCACTGACCTCAGAAAGAACATAGCAACTAAAGGGGGAAGAAGGGGAAAACCAGTTCCGCCCAGTTAACACCCGGGGTAGTCGACTATAACTGGTGACTGAGGAAACACGCAACTGCTTCAAGTTCCAGTTAAGGAGACAGCCCGATAAGTATAAGCTTGTATTATTACAGTATAACCATAGTTGATTTTGTATAACCATATAATCACCCCTAACAGACAAATTTTGGATTTTTATCACTATTTTAGAAGTTCACCTAACACTAGATATACCACATTTAGCATACACCGACTGTTGCATTACCAACACTGCAACTAAATAATTGTACATATTGTATATATTTTCACCTGTAGTCTCCAACATAGATGTTATAGCCTAAGTGTAATGGATCTGATGATGATCGCTTGACGATCGAAACTGGTCATCCCAGTGTATTTATTAATCTTATGTAATTTATTTCAGGATTAGGGCATAACCCAGCTCTTTTTGGGTACATTCGTGTTGACCGACTGAAAAGCACCAAACTTTTGTTTACTTAGGCAACACTGAAAAATGGCTTCAAACCTCACAAAGCTTTTACGTGTAAAAAGTCGATCGGAAGCCAAACAGTTGTGTCAGGAATTCCCGAAAAACGACAAACCACATCACAGAACTTTGGCGTTCGTTTTTGAAAGTAGGAATGACGGAAGTGATTCTGTTTTCCATTCCTTAAATTTGTTAGATTCTTTTGTGATGGCCGAGAGATTTAATTGTACGAAACAGGTAAAAATCTCAAACTTTTTTGAAAAACAGTAGAATTCTCTAAGACTTAACTAGATTGCCGGATTACTACTGTCGTTAAATAGGTGAATAGTACATTTTGGTTTTATTTTATCATTTAAAACTTTTGAGGTTAATCACGATACAGACATTAGCATATACAGTACCGTCGTCTGTTAATCTGCTTTGTTGAACGTAAATCATTATGTAAACGTAATGCAATATATTTTCTCTACCCTTTTCAAAGAACCTTCTTAAGGCGAATTTTTGGATAGTACGAATTTTTTTACTGGTCCCTTGAGGTTCGAATTATTCAAGTTCCACTGTATTAGGGCTGTTCATATCATTTCATTAATTCGACTACTTTGAATATTCGAATGTTTGAACAGTGCGGATCTCCAAATACTTTGGGTGTTCGAATCAAAGAGGCTGCAACATCGTGATCATATAGCCCTGTGTATTTGAGTGTTTTATGTGATAATAATAATACTATCGTATGGCCTCGGGTACCGGGTGCAAGCTTTATTATTTGACACCCAGAGGGCAGCTTACATGACGAATTTAGTTGTTCCTTGGAGCGCTATGAAAGTCAAGGAGGTTAGATATCCAAGCTCCTTGACACTATAGCGCTTTCTAGTAGAGAAAGGAGGAAAATCCCAAGATTAATTTTGCCATTATGAACACGGCCTACTGAATTCAAATGGGTTCTTTAACATGCCAACATCGTATGATATATATAATAAAATTTGGGAGATCCGCCTGATGAATACACAATATTTACATATATACATATACATTGATTGTCAATCAATACGGAACCATGACAGTCTACTATCGTATGATTTGTGTGTCGTGAGTTTTGCCGCCTTTCGCACATCACTTACTATGGCCAGGAGCGAACCTGCAAGCTTGGGGTTGGTATTCCTACACGATAACCACTCACCCACCGTGGCAAGCAGGTTTTATGTGATAACCTGTGCTGAAGAAGAGTATTTATTTATTTATTTATTTATTTATTTATTTATCTATCTATCTATCTATTTATCTATTTATTTATTTATTTATGGGGTACAGAAAACCAGTGAGCTGGTAGCTCAAGGGGGGGACTGACCTTTACAAATATGACTTAGTAACTTATACTAGAATATACTAAGGTGGTAGAACATTTTATATTATCATGGAGATGCATGAGCGATGAATTCTTCTCAGACGTAATTTAAGACTGGCGAGGTGCATAAAACACATATCCCCCTTCTGTCCAATCTTAACTTGACTGTGTATTTTGCGGAACGAAATGTTCACAGGCGAAATGAAGAAAAGGCCGAGTTGCACTTCCAGGGAAACTCTTAAGCACAACTACTCTTCTCTGAAGTCTTAACTAAACACGACTCGACAGTTCGCTGCTGGCTGTATCTGGGATCATAGCCTCGCCCGATAGCTAGGCTGTAACTGGGGTGATAGGCTCGCCTCTAGCTAGCTCGTAAACTGTCAGTAATTGAATAGAGATTTTTGGAAGAAATAAAAATGTAAAAACCCTAATAGTGGGCGATGTTTTGAAGATAGAGATATGCCCTTGCGGACTTTTTTGTAGAACTTTTCATGCTGAACAATTCTTACACTCGTAGTATTTAGATATTTTTAACGGTTTGGCCAGCGTAAGCTTACAAAGCGCTCTGACGTCAGTTTTTTTTCCGACTTTTTCACTGAAATCATTACTACTGGGCTTCCTTTGATCATACATAAATTATTTTCTACAGAAATCATCCTCGAGATATCCTTTACAGAATGGTGAAAACCCCATCAAAATCCATCCAGAGGCTCTCGAGATTACCCGTGACATCCAAGAATCGGGGACTTTGTTTTATACTAAGTAGAGATATGGCCACTGCTGTTATTCGGGCAATTTTCTGATTTATCCTGGAAAAATCAGGGAATTGTCTGGGAAATCAGTTAGTTGGTTTTGGTAGACATCCTGGGTATGGTACTCCTATACATGACGACCTGAAGAGGTCTGGTGGTTCTACAATAAGTGGTTTAGACCCAATGAATATGTTGGTAACACTTTCTTTCCAGCCCTCAGAGATGTTAGGTCCCTTAAACTTTTAACAATTTCATTCCAGCAACACTCTCCACTATCATTTCATTTCATCCGTCATTCATTTAATCATTGCCCCAGGGGATTGCGGCAGGCTTTGGCAGCCGACACAGTTCATAATCTCGCCGCTAGATGGGGGCTTCATTCATTCCATTCCCTGACCTCGTCGGTCGTCTGGACGGAGGCTGTGGATTTTTATTTTCAATTGATACTATATTTGTGTTGGACAGTTTTAATTGAAACTCGCCACTAGCTTACACATTTTACGACATCTAAGTCAAAGACAAATAAGATTGATATTGTACCAGTTTGTGTATACCTTAGATCACCAGGTGGCTCCACCACAATATTAATTTATATATGTTAGGTTTGCCAAATGATTTTGAATCAATGTCTGATGAAGGGTGCAATGTGTTATAAGCCCCAAAGAATGTAATTATTAGTTTTTATTATTTTATTTTTTTTTAGTCGGTTTACCCTCCAGGTTGGCTTTTCCCTCGGACTCAGCGAGGGATCCCACCTTTACCGCCTACAGGACAGTGTCCTGGAGCTTGAAACATCTGTTCTGAGGATACAACTGGGGAGGCGGCACGAGCACCTCGCCCAGGTGGCCTTACAGACAAAGCGAACAGGGGCCTCATGAGGGATGGGAAGTTTGGGAGGGATAGGCAAGGTTTAGAGAAGGAGGCGACCGTGACCTTAGGTTAGATACCATCCCGGTATTTGTCCGCAGACGAAGGGGGAAACCACGGACAACCACTTCGAGGATGGCTGATGTGGGAATCGAACCCCATCTACTCATTTGGACCACCCGAGGCTGAGTAGACCCCGTTCCAGTCCTCATACCACTTTTCCAATTTTGTGCCAGAGCCGGGAATCGAACCTTGGACCTCCGGGGTGGCAGCTTAGCATGCTGACCGCTACGCTACGGAGGCAACCCTTTAATTAATTATCATCAGCATCATCATTTCCTCTTATCCAGCTCCTGCCTGGTCGGGGTATTTATGGCACTTCTCCACTTTCCTCTGTCCTTCCACCATTCTTCTTCCACGATCTTGTCCCAGTCCAGATTTCTTTTTCTTACGCTGTTCTTCACTGAATCAATCCACCTTGTTCTAGGTCTTCCTCTTGCTCTCTTACCCTTGCACTTCGCCTCCAGCATCTGTCTTGGTATTCTATTTTCCTCCATCCTCTTTACATGTCCAAACCACCTTAGTTTATTCTACTCAATTCTCTCATTTAGTTTTCCCATCCCAACTTCCTTCCTAACATCTTCATTCCTCACTCTGTCTTTCCTTGTCTTTCGTATCATACTTCTTAGGAATTTCATTTCACTGGCTTGGATTCTACTCTCTTGCCTGCTTGTCAGGGTCCAAGTCTCAGCTGCATAAGTTAATATGGGAACATAGTACACTTAATACATTACCTCCTTGCTTTTCCTTGGTACTTCCTTATCCCAAACAAGTTTTCTTACACTTTGATAGAATGCATTGCTCTGCTGTACTCTCCTGCCAATCTCCATGTCCACCCTACCAGTTTGCATCAATTCACTTCCTAGGTATTTGAATGTGTCCACAATTTCCAAACTCTGACTTCCAATTTTCACAGTGCCCTTTCCTTGTCTTTCCCCTCTTGTCATCACCATGGTCTTGCTTTACTCTATACTGATTTTCAGGCCGTACTTCTGAATATTTTCCTTCAGTGCATCTAGTTGTTTTTGCACTTCTTCGGTGTTCCTTCCCCAGACCACAATATCATCTGCAAATAACAGTAACTTCATTTCTTTATGTCCATATGCTTCCTTTGTTTCCTTTACAATTTCATCCATCACCATTATGAACAAGAGAGGTGACAGCACACTCCCCTGTCTTAGTCCAGTCTTGTTCCTAAACTAATCTCTCTTTCCAACTGGGGTCAGTACCCTGCTAACACAGTTGTTGTACATTGCTTGCACCATTTCCAACATTTCTCTTCCCAGTCTCTTCTTAACCATTGTTTCCCATACCTTCTCTCTGGGGACACTATCATATGCCTTTCCTAGATCTATGAAAGTCATGATCAAATCCTCTCCATATTCCCAGTTCTTTTCCATCACCTGCCTCAAGCTAAAGATTGGGTCCACTGTGGATCTTCCACTCCTGAGGCCATACTGTTCCTCTTGCAACTCTCCTTCCACCTTTCTTCTCATTCTTCTTTCTAATATTCTTTCCAGTATTTTTACTATCTGTGATAAGATGGTGATCCCTCTATAGTTATCACACACCTTCTTGTCCCCCTTCTTAAAAACTGGTATTATTAGCCCTTTCTCCCAGTCTTCTGGTACACATTTCACATTCACTCATATTAATTAATTATATAATAATTTAAACGTATTGACCTGGCGGAACATTTCTTCCAAGTTTTAATTTCCCCATTATACTGTTTGTCAATATGGATCCAGAATGACTCCAAGCATTCCTATCTATCACCAAAGAGCGGGTAGGTCTACATTCAAATAACATCACCTCAAACAACTGGAATGTGGAACTGAAAAGATGTGCATGTAGCGATGAACCCTTTCGTCATTAGCACCATCGAGTGGCAGAATTGGTGACAAACTGTTTCGTCGGTAGCACTCTGGAGGTTAAAACAACAATTTTCGTTATAAAGAGGAATATTGACGTGTTTGGGAATCGGTTACCTCTTCTTATTGGCAAGCATAGTTTTGAGCGGGTTGAACAATTCAAATTGTTAGGAGTCATGATTGATGAATTGGATTTTTTTTTTTTAATTTTTTTTTTTTTTTTTATCGTTTCGGCCATCAGTGGACCATGATGTTCTTCACTCATATGATCACTGTAATGATTGTTTTCTTGTCTGCCAGTAGATCTTCATTCTTGACGAACATTCAGCTATCCTTTCTTCCGTCCACTTGCAGTGAGGGCGAGGCATCACAGACGTTAAAGGGTGTAGCTTACTGGTTGATTTAACCGCCTTTCTGAACAGGTTCCTATCCCAAACCAGAGCTTGATTGATTCGAGATTCTGTTAGGTCCTTTTTAACTTGCATCGACCATTTACAATATGAATTTTTTTTAGAGATTGGTGAGTGTATTCGATATGAAAGTCGATGATGCTCCATCCTTTCCAAATGTCCAAAGAAAGACCTTCTCCTTTTTCTCATCACACTCACCAAATCTTCTATATGTTCAAATAATTCATTGTTATGTCTTCTTCTGTAAGTTAAAGTTAGAATACAGAATGCTAACAAAGTGTACTACTCTCTGCAGTTTTTATTGGGATCCAAATTTTTGACGAGAAGTACAAAATTGAAAATATACAATACCATCATTAGGCCAGTTCTGACTTATGGTGCAGAATCATGGAGTTTATCAAAACAGGAAGAACACCAGTTGCAGGTTTACGAAAATAAAGTGTACCGTATAGGAAAATTTTGGACCATTTTGTGACCCCGTATCTCAAGGCTGCAGAAAAAGATCAAATAAAGACATACACTCATGGTGGCCACTGCTCCTGGAAAACTCCTGGAAAATGATGAAAAATTTGAAAACTCCTGGAAAATAGCCACTGTTAATTAATTATAAAAATCTTTCATCTTAAATCATACTCCCGCTGCGATTTTGAGTGAGCACTCTATCGTTAACGAAAGAAATTTCCTCAGGCTACCTGTTTCTGTGTGGGAGAACACACGATAGTATTTTTGTAAAACATATTGAGTTTAGACAACTTCACCGCAATAAAATTGCAGGCGGCATTCTTTTTTTAAGCGGATATTTGTGTCACAAAGGCTTTTTTTTTTAAACCACAATAATTAACTAAAATCATTTGTGCGTATCAATAACGCAATCACCACAATTTTTGTCATTATCCGTATAAGTAAACCAAACACAACTGCTTTATTTTGGTCTTGAAGTAGGCAACCGATAACCCCCTCCCCGGGACTCTCGCTTATTTTTATGTCTGGAAAAATGAGAATTACTCCTGGAAAAACGTTGACTGATTTGAGTGGCCACCATGTACACTCACTATCACAGCAAGCACCAATACTCAACATCATTAACTCCAGAAGACTTCAATGGGCTGGTCATTTACTAAGGATGGGAGATGGTAGGATGATCTTACAAATCTTTAAAGAAGAACCAAGAGGAAAAAGGCCTGTGGGAAGAACACGTAGTTCCTGGAAAAACGAAATCTTCAAAAATTTGTAGACATCTGAATGTGGACAACTGGCTAGAACTCGCCCAAAACAGAGTTCAGTGGAGGCATTTTGTGAGATCGGTGCGGGATCTTTGTGTCCCATAGAAGTCTTCTGAGTGAGTGTGAATGAATAAAACAGGATTACTATTGACATATTTAAAGTAAAGTCAACAATATTTATTTCAGATAACTGGTCTCCGTCCTGCCTCAAGCTACAACATCGAAGTCCGAGCGATGACCAAAGTGTCGGGCCCTCCAGTATCTTTGGTTGAAGATACATTGCCCAGCAAACCATCATTTAAAGTCCTGCCTATTCTTCTATCAAAAACTGTTGGAGACATGTCTGTAACTGTGTGGCTACCATTACCAGTAGTGCGGCCGTACTCCTTCGTCAGGTAAGATCCTTGGTAACTGGTAATATACTCTAATAGACTACCATATACATTATACAAATTTTATTGAAATACATTGTGTTTAAGTCTTAAGTCTTTAGACTGGTATGATGCAGCTTCCAAGCCTTCCTGTCCTGTGCTAATCGTTTCATCACTACATAGCTACCACACCTTACATCCGAGGTAATCTGTTCAACATATTGGTCTACCCCTACAGTTCTTGTCCTCGACCCTTCCTTCCATAAATAAGTTTGCTATTCCTGGGTGTCTTAGTACATGTCTTACCAACCTATCTCTCTTCTCTTCATTAGCAGTCGCCAGAAACATCTCTCCTCTGCTACTCGTCTTAATACTTCTTCATTTGTTACTCTATTTACCCATCTGATCTTTATCATTCTCCTGTAACACCACATTTCAAATGCTTCTAATCTCTTTTATTCGGCTGAACCATGATATATTGAGAATTATTATTGAAATCCACGTGTTAAGGACATGATAAATTACATAGAGATGAAAAAAAAAAAAAAAAACTGCTGCACCAACAGTACATGTTTCACTTCCATAGAGCGTGACTTCCTAATATTTCAATCTATATTCGATGTCAACAGATTCCTTTTCTCCAGAAATGCTTTCCTTGCCTGAGCCAACATACTTTTTATGTCCTCTTTGCTTTGCCCATCACCGGTTATTTTGCTTCCTAAGTAGCAGAAGTCTCTAACTTCCTTGAGCTTTTCACCTGCCAATTTGGTGTCCATAGGGGTCTCTGATTTATTTCGGCTGCATTCCATTATTTATTTATTTACTTATTTATTGTATGGTTTATAGTGCCGCGAGTGTCCGAGGACATGTTCGGCTCGCCAGAGGCTGTAGCTGCTTGTAGCGGACACCCATAGGGTGAGCTACAAGTTCCGTTCAATTTCAAGAAGTTCCAACTTTCACTACCAGATGTCAATGATACCTAGTGGTGAACATTGGAACTTTGATAGAGCGTTCCAACAAAATCTAACCTAGAAATTTAGCTTCACACAAGTTTAGTCTGTGGAAGGATCTTTTAGATGCCATAAATCTATGACCCGGGACCGCATGCTTTACTTCCCCTCCAAACGAAGGCACACTGAAGGATTTTTAACGCTCTTAAAAAATCCGATGACTTCGGCTGGGTTTGAACCCGCTATCTTGGGCACAGCAGTTCAGCATGCAACCAACTACGCAACCGAAGCCACTTTGCATTCCATTATTTTTGTTTTACATTTGTTAATTTTCATCATGAATTATTTCCTCAAGACAGAATCCTGTGGTGAATCGGCTAAGATAACAATATCATCAGCAGATCACGGAATTGAAATTATTTCTCCTTACCTGTAATAGTTTTTTAATTTTTATACAGTAAAAACCCGATAGCACGTGCTCATTGGGGGACATCCTTAACTCCCGCGTTATAGCTGAACCATGATATATTGGGAATTATTAAAATCAATGTGTTAGGGAAATGACAAATTACATAGAGATGGACAAACCCATTCATTTAATACACTACAACTGTATATTTGAAATTTTCTAATCGAAATTTGATGCTTTTCAGTCGGCCAACACAATTATACCCAATTGTGTTGGGTTGTTCCCTAATCCTGAAAGAGATTTTTTCTATCCTTCCACTTTTCCTGCTCCATTACTTCGGTGGCGTAGTTGGTAGCATGCTGAACTGCTGTGCCCAAGATAGGGGGTTCAAACCCGGCCGAAGTCGTCGGATTTTTTAAGAGTGTTAAAAATCCTTCAGTATGCCTTCCTTCGGAGGGGAAGTAAAGTAAAGCCGGCGGTCCCATGTCATAGATTTATCCTTTCACAGACTAAACTTGTGTAAAGCTAAATTGTTAGGTTAGATTTCGTCGGAACACTCTATCAAAGTTCCAACGTTCACCACTAGGTAACAATGATATCTGGTAGCGAAAGTTGGAACTACTTGAAATTGAACGGAACTTGTAGCTCACCCTAAGGGCGTCCGCTGGAAGCAGCTACAGACTCAGGCGAGCCGAACATGTCCTCGGATACTCCCGGCACTAAAAGCCATACGATAAATAAATAAATAACTTCTGCCACATCCAGTCCAATGTTACTTATGTCTTGTCGGATTTGGTCCATCCATCTCTTTTTTGGCCTTTCAACCAATCTAATACCGTCAAGATTCCTCACCATCTCCCTCTTTGCAGCTCTGTTCATTTCCATCCTTTGCACATGGCCAAACCATCTTAATCTCGACCTCTGTGTTCGCTGTACTAATGGTTCCGTTATATTTATTTCTTGCCTAATTTTCGAGTTTTGGATTTTATCTCTTCTAGTCTTCTGGAGAGATGTTCTCAAAAATTTTCATTTCCTTTGCCTCTCGTTAGTAACCATTGTTTCTAGGTCATAGGTTACAATTGGGTAAAATATTGTTTATAAAATGTTAATTTTGTTCTTTGTGATACTTTAACATCCCATAACAGCAGTCGAACTTGATGATAAAATGAGGTACCTTTACTTAATCTGTTGTTAATTTCTGTATTAATTTCATTATTCCTGTTAATTACACTAACTATATATGTAAATTTTTCCACATTTTCTAACTCAGTGGTTTCCAACCTTTGCCAGCCAGATACGGGTTGCTTCTATAACTTCTTTGATAAACTGACTTGGAAGATATAGACCTAACCTAATATCACTACATAATGGAATTTATAAAGCCTTGTGTAACAATAATACTGGAAAATGAAAGCAACTACTACATCGTTGATGAGTTGAAACATGCCGCGTATGGTCATAGTTTACTTTCACGCAAGTAGATCCACAAGGTGTGCAATTAAACATGCGTTGAGTGGTCTTGTTCGCGCATCTGCTCTCAGGCTTGATTTTGCTCCTTACAACACAGCAAATTCCTTATTTCACCTCCAACCTCGCGGCTCCGCAGAGGTTTGTGCCAACAGTTGGCATTTACCAATGATTTTGAACGATTGACTTGGCGCGACAATCACTTGGAGATATTTGAAAAATCTTTATTATTCAAAATTGTAATACTCGAGTTTAAAAAATGTGGAATCACTTCACGCCTCCCCTGATAAAGCCTCACGCCCCCCTGGGGGGGCACACCCCCTAAGTTGGGTACCCCTGCTCTAACTGTTCCTCATCGAAGTTAATTCGAACTTTCTTATTTTCCTTACCACAGTTTTCTGTTTACTAATTTTCATTCCGAACGCCTTAAAATTGTCATTCCAAATATCCATTCTTCTTAGGGAACAGCCAATCACAATTGGGTACAATCGTGTTGGCCGACTGAAAAGCATCAAATTTCGATTACTGAGGCAACACTGATAAATGGCTTCAAACGCCATTATGAAATGTATTATATAGGCTTTCAGGACGGAGCCTCATCGTGTGTCGGTGATTGTTTCCCGATGTTTCGGCTGTCATTGCAGCAGCCTCTAAGCCTAGATAATAAACTAGACACCATCCGCGAAATCCTACGATCTAAATCTATACATGAATTTGAAGCTTTTCACTCACTGAATATGATTTTCGTTTTTGTAACATTACTGCACTTCATGTTTCATTGACAACAGATCTAAATGATTCAAATTATAGTCCAGGACACCTTAAATAAGTTACTAGAAAACCAACATGGCCGACACATTTGGTGTTGCCAACTTACATCATTTAACACCAAAAGTCAGCACACACATACATGTAACACGTATCGCAAATGATCAAAACTAAGTAAAGGCTCTTTTACGAAAATACGTTTTACATGAAGTTGTGAAGCAGTCCTTGCTCAAGTTAGGGACATCTTGTAACGTGTTTTTCGAGGGGTTTTTATGCAACTGGCATAAGTCAGTAGGGAGCCATTCTATATTTATTTAAGCGGCAAATTGTTCAGCCAAGAGAATTTTTCATGTTAATTTATTATTATTACTAATTTATTATAATTATTATTAAGGTATTTTCGGAGCATTTTATAAAAATTATTAGCATTCAGATAGGTTTTCTATGTCTTAGAAAACGCTATCATGCAAATTATTACGAACAACGATATCATAGAAAATTATCTGATTACGGAATTTTACGGAGTTTTGTCAGTTAGTGTATTTGAGAGACATGAGTCACTGGAAATTCAAGTACACGCTTAATCTTGTCGGGAAGTATTACGCAAGCGGAGTTGCAGCGTCAAGAAAGGCGAATATATGGAACGGAAAACGACTTCTCCCTCTCGCGCGCCGTGTGTAATGAACCAGAGGAGGGGAAGTAGCGGCGTGCTCAGCCAATCAGTGGAGACCACGTAAGCGGGAAGTCTGGACTGGAGTGGGGATGCGACGGGTGCATATATCGTTCGACGCGCCGTGAAACGAGGACAATCTGTGAAATACTTGAGGAGTATGGGTGCGCGTGCGAGTGGCTCCGATGTTCGGTGGAGTTAGCGACTATCTGTGTAGAACTTAACGAGTACGGATGCACGCGGGAGTCGCTCCGATGTTCCGTGGATCGGAGGACTAACTTTTGTAAAACTTAACCAGTGTGGTTGCACGAGTGTTTGGGTTCGATGTACGGACCATAGAATTATCTAATCTACCAGAATCTCATCAAACATCGACGAAGATGACGACATCCAGGAGACTGTGGGAAGCTCACAGCATCATCCAGTACGAGGGAAAGGCTTCGGGCATTTCCAGTGGTAAGCGCTAATGACGCAGAAATACGCAATCTCTCATTTCTCTTGGTTTTATATTTCATATTTCAGTAACTTCATAGCTTGGGAATAAGAGTAAAATCAATAATTTATCAGACTCCGTTTTCACGTAATTTTCTATCGGTAATATTAAAATCGCAACGCTCCAATTTAAATTTTAAACTTATTATTATTATTAATTTTGCTATACTTGTTTTATATAATAAATTCATTTCTTTTACAATGCAATCTTTGCTTTCAGTAGGTAGCATTAGATATAGACCAATTCCTTCTCCTGATACAATTGTTTGTTGGGTTAATGATCAAATCATACCACGATCTGAGTGAATAGAGTCTTGAATGTGTTCTGCCAGAGCTAGACGTTGTTAAATACAAATTTAGATTTCAACATTGCGTTGAGGTCTTGGCGCCCATTAAAACAACATAGCTTAGGCAAATGTAAACAGTTACATTTCTCACCCAACAGTTAGGGGCTAGCAAAACGTTTCATTTGTCGCTACCAACATGGGGCATTAATAAACGTTTCATTTGTACGCTCAACGTGGAGCAAGGTAAATACCGTTTCATTTGGCGCCCAACGTGGGGATGAAAACCTAATAACATTTGTGGAAGGAGAAGGGTATATATTTCTGTGCCTGTATTTTGGGGGTTATTTGTCTCTATCAGTGTATATCATTATGGGGGATGAGAAAGAAAGACAGATGAGGTTACGTAGTGGTCATCAACGGGAGAGTGATGATACGAGCAGTATGTCGAGTGATGGTAGTACCGGGGTAGCGGAGGTAAATCCCGATACTGAAACAGGGAGTGTAGGCGGCCAACCAGAATTAAAAACTTTACTTCTCGAGTTTATGTATCACAACAAAGTTAGTAGTGATGCCCTAAATGCAAAGTTAGAACAAAACAGTAGGGAAAATAAAGAGAGTAATAGGGAATTGAGCGATAGTTTAAACGCCAAATTAGAACAAAACAGTTGGGAAAATAAAGAAAGTACAGATGCCTTAAACGCCAAATTAGAACAAAACAGTAGGGAAAATAAAGAAAGTACAGAAGCTTTAAATAAAAAATTAGAACAGAATAATGCAAAATTAGATGAGAACAACAAGGAAATTAGTGTGAAAATGGAGCAGATTAGAGGAGAAATCAGAGGAGTAATGGAAGAGAAGGTTAAAGAGATCATTGCAGATGTAGACAAGAAATTAGGAAAAGTACAGGAGGAGTTGGAAAGTAGAATCAGCACACAGGCTGAAAATTTAAAGGAATTAGTTAAATTAGAAACACTGCAGGTTAAAAAGAAATTGGGGGGAGAAATTGACAAGATTCAAGTATCAACTAAAGAGGTTAAGGAACAGCTGGGGGGTAGAATTGAGAAAGTCCACTCGCAAATAGTTGCAGAAGTAAATGATTTAAGAGAGAGTAATAGAGAGAGCATTAGCAAGATTGAGGAGAAACAAGCAAAGCTATATGATAAAGTAGAAGAATCAGAAGGAAACATTAAATTAACAGTAAACAGTATTGAGAGGAAGGCTGAGGAGAAAATTGCAGAGTTAGAATTGAAATTAAAAGCTAGGATCAGGCAAGAAAATAGTCAGAATAGGCCAGTTTTTGTGAATAGCACACACAGGGAGGTAGAACTGGGTAAGTTCAGCAATCGACAGGGGTGCCCAATGGAGTTCATGAACACTATAGAAAATAAATTCGGGGAGAGGTTGGAAAATGGTAGTATTGAGTGGTGCCAGGTAGTTGAAATTTTAGAACAAGTGTTTGTGGGGGAAACGAGGAATTGGTTTGCTGTCTACAGAGACAAGTTTACTGATATCAATGATTTTAAAATGAAATTCTGTGAAAAGTTCTGGAATGAGGTTATTCAGTCGCAGCATCGTGAGGGAGTAGTGTGTGGTAAATATAACCCTAAAGGAAGCTCCACCATGACCGAATACTTTTTAGGGCAGGTATTAGTGTGTAAATATCTGGATGGGTTGAAGGAGGAAAGTGATGTGATGAGGTTGCTACTTAGGCACTTTCCCTATAGGATCAAGGAGGCTGCTTGTATCCAGAATGTAAAGACTATATCACAAGTAGAAAATTTGTTAAGCACATTTGATGCACTAGGGAGAGGGGGTTATGAGGACAATTTCAATCGGAACCAGGGTAATAATAATAATAGACCTAATGAAGCCAGGCATCAAGAAGTTCAAGGGAACGGTGGCGAAGGGGCCAACGCTCAAAATAGAAATAATAATAATCAGCTAAATCAGAACAGAGGAAATGGCTATGGTAATCAGTATCAAGGGAGGAACAATTATTTCAGGGGAAATCAAGGGAGGAACAATGATTACAGGGGAAATCAAGGGAGAAACAATGATTTCAGGGGAAATCAAGGGAGAAATTATAAGGACAATAATTACAACCAGAATAGGGGTCAAGGAAGAGGACCGCCTAGTGGTAGTAATATACAGCCAAACAATGACAACACAGCCCAGAACAACCAGACCAGTTTAGTAGTTAGTAGTACTACGGCCAGCTGTAGCGGTTCTTTAAACGCGAACCAGGCTGAGAAGTAAGGTCAGAATCTCAGTCTGTAGCATGCCCTGTCCATACAATTATACAGGAACCCTATGACCTAAATGTAAGAAATGAATTATTACATGAACTAAATGATGAAGGTATTATTCAGGAAGTGGTTAGTAAGAGCCCCATAGTTAAATTTAACGTGTTCGAGGCGTACACAGATGTTTTAATTGATAGTGGTTGTATGAAGAGTTGCATAAGTAGTACATTTTATGATAAAATGAAAGGAACTGGAGTAAATTTTGAGGAGATGCCAATTAAAAGCACTTTTGTTATCACAGCTGTTGGGAAGAGGTCTAAAGTAATTTCTAAGCAAGTTTTAGTAGACATTAAAATTAATAATCATGTAGAGAAGCAGATTTGCCTTGTAATTCCAAATTTAGTATTCAGTGTTATCTTGGGTTCAGAGTGGCTAAGTAGAGTGTCTGGTAACTTATGTTATGATGTAGGGAGTTTGAAATTTAAATGGGGAGATTCTGAAGTAGAAGTAGCGTTCAATGACCATATTCAGAGGAGTAGTATTGTAGGTGTGATTTGTACTTTAAATGAGATATCGCCAGCCGTAGAGCGGGGTTCTCCATGTTTTGTGGGCAGTGTGATTACGAACGGAAGTCTAGAGGACTCGTTACGTGATGCTGCATTTCAGGGTAATATAGAGGTGGAACAGTGTGTTCGGCTCTATGATGTGTTATTGTGTAATAGGAGAGTTTTTGAGGATCGCATTGGTATGGCCAATTGCTATACCCATTCATTGAACGTTATTGATAGGTTAGTATTCACAGGACATAGGTATCCTGCACCTTTTGCTTATCAGAGTGCAGTTGAGGCACAAATTAACCAGATGCTTGAAGATGGGATTATTGAGCACTCTAACAGTCCATATGTTAATTCTTTGATCACGGTACCCAAGACCGACGGCACGGTTCGTATTTGTTTAGACGCTCGTTTAGTTAACAGTAGAATCAGTTCAGATCAGCTGAAGTCCATGTCCATTGAAGAGTTGATACAAACATTTGAGGGGAAGAAGTATTTCACTTGTGTAGATTTGAGTTCCAGTTTTTGGCAAGTGCCACGTATGTATGAAGATAGACCATTTACAGCTTTTAGTCATAAATATAACCTTTATCAATTTTGTAGAACAACTTATGGGTTAAAGAGTAGTTCAGCAGCTTTAATTAGGGCTTTAAACGTCGCATTAGGGGATGACACAGGAGAGTTTGTAACCATTTACATAGATGATATGGTAATTAGTTTACGCAGTTTTGAGGAGCACCTACGTCATTTAGATATAGTTTTTCAGAAGTTAGATCAGGCAGGGTTCACTTTGAAGCTGTCTAAGTCGTCATTCTGTCAGTCAGAAGTGACATTTTTAGGTCATAGAGTGTCGAGTAGAGGTGTAACACCAGAAGAAAGTAGGGTTAATAAGATACTTAACGCAGAGGTGCCACAGAATGTTAAACAGTTAAAAACATACCTGGGAATTTGCAACTTTTTCAGGAGGTTCGTTCTTAAATACTCTGGGTTGGTAGAACCATTCAGGGAATTGCTTAAAAGTGGGACTCGGTGGAGATGGGAGTCCAAGCATGATCAGGCTTTTAGAGCGCTGAAGGAAGGTTTTGAGAAAGCTGTAGTGCTGAAATATCCGTTAAAAGATAAGGAATATGTGGTTATGACAGATGCTTCACATATAGGCATTGCTGGAGTATTATGTCAGAGAGATGATGAGGGTAATCTGTGCATTGTATCTTTAGCCTCGCGAGGACTGACAGCAGCAGAGAAAAGATACACGATTACTGAGTTAGAGCTTTTAGGCATTGTTTTCAGTTTAGGGAAATTTAGAATGTATTTAGTAGGGGGGAAATTTGAGATCCACACAGATCACCATGCATTACTGTATATGAGAACTTGTAAACTCAGTTCTAACAGAGTTAGTAGGTGGATTCTTGCTCTGCAGGAATACGAATTCACAGTAAAATATATTAAAGGTAAAGATAACATTCTTGCAGACATGCTATCGAGGGACACTAATTTATGTAGGGATTATCCTGTGGTTAAAGCAGAGGACGGTATTTTAATATGTGCATGTGTGGACAGTAGCAACAGGGCATCGTTACAGACACTGAGAAATATGCTAGTGGAGCAACGTGATGACGTTAAGTTAAAGGAGCCACTGGCTAGGTTGGAAATAGGTGAAGAAGAGTATGTGAAAGTAGGACGGTTCACGTACAAGATGCAGGATGGGCTTCTTGCAAGGAAATGTAGGAATAATCGGTGGGCAATATGTGTTCCTGCCACTTTGCGGGAGGAGCTAATTTGGTTCATTCATAGGGAATTAGGACACTTTGGTGCTGCCAAGGTCTTCTATGAAATTGGTCGTGACTTCATTTGGAGTAAAATGGGAAGGGACGTTAGGAGAATTTTAGCTAAGTTTGACACCTGTCAAAGGAGTAAATATCCAGTTAAATATTTAGTGGGGGAGAGATCTGCAGTTCTCACCAGTAGTCCCGGCGAACTACTGTGTGTGGATTTATTTGGCCCGATCGTTAAAGGACAGTATGGCTACGAGTACATTTTTATAGTTATTGACGCTTTTAGTAAGTATGTCAAGCTATATCCGCTAAGGAAAGCCACGGGACTAGCGTGTAGCCATCTGATCATTAATAAGTATGTACCTGAGTTTGGCATTCCTCTCAGGATACTATCTGACAGTGGACCACAGTTTACTGCAAAGAAATGGAGAACCAGTATGCAGGAAGCTGGTATTACACACGTTCATTCCTCTGTAAGGTACCCTCAGGGTAATTCTGCAGAGCGTCCATTAAGGGAAGTGGCTCGTCTTTTTCGGACTCTAGTGCATGACGAGCATGCGGCCTGGGTTGGACATCTTCCCAAGGTCGAGACTTGGCTGAATTCTGTCCAGCATGAGAGCACGAAATTGACGCCATACGATGTTCACTTCGGAAAAAGACCACAAAATGAACTAGCGAGGGTGTTGGGATTAAATGAGGGTAAGCAACCGGGGATGGATTACATTGTCCAGTTGGCGAAACAGAATTTATCTAAGACAGCACAAAAGAGAATTCGCCAACAAAAAGAAACTAAATTTGACCTATTCGAGCCGGGAGACAGAGTCTTACTTAGAGTGCCGAAACAGTCAAATAAGCTAGAGAAAGTCATGTCCAAGTTCTGTTATCTCTACGAGGGCCCATTTATAGTTTCCAAACGTATTGGGAAAACAGCATATGTGCTGGAGAATAGTGAGGGAAACAGATTGTACGGGACGTATAATATACATAGTCTATGTGTCATAAAGTGAGTGTGTTTAGCTGGGGAGCCAGCCTATCAAATGAGTAAGTGTGGTATTTGGTGCGTGGAAGATCTGGTCTTCCAGGCAGGCGTATCAGAAGTCACACAGGGGGGGTAGTATGTAAGTAAATGAGAGTTTTTAAGGTACAGGGAAATATGACGGGATTGTCGGATGCTCTTGAGCACTAAAATGTCTCGATACACCAAGGCCAGAATTTGGTAGCGCTGGTGAATTCCCATTTGCCTCCAAGAGATGGGTGAGCGCTTGTACATGGTATTTTTGCTTAAGGCGTCCACGAGGCAAAGGATGGGCCATCAGAATGCGAGACAGTCCTTCATGAAACTCATACATATCAGCACACGTGATTTCTGTTTACGGCCTCGCCATGTAAGATTTGTAAGTGTGTAATTTAAGGTAATTTGTACAAAGGTATTATTTGTGTCAGGAGAACTGGTCTGTGTTGAGAACTAGTATTAAGTAGAATATGGTCTACGGGAACTTAACAAGACAGGGCGATTACGGCACAGAAATATTTGGTGTTATATTTAATGCGCATTTACTGGTTTTTTTTTTCAGAAGTCAATATTAATTTAATCTACTTTAAAGAGAGATTAAGTATTATGGTCACGAGGCGCTGCCACAATAGTGTGATCGTGTGCTCAGTGATAAGTGAGATTAAATTTCACCATAAGGAAGGGACCTCCAGTGAAATTAGGAAGTTCTATGGTGATATAAATATATCAGAACACCTTCAATGCGTGTGATATGACATCATAAATACATAGTGCTCACACATTAATTATGTCTATTTCTCCAACATAGAGAAATTTGAGAGGCGGAAATATCCGTGGAACACTATTCTATATGAGAAACATTGGACTGGTTGCAAAGTGCAATCCATAGTGACAACAAACTTTGACGCAAAGTGCGTGAAGAAAAATTATGAGTGTATATATCTGTAATTTAGGGTGATCTCATTTATGTAATTTGTATTTTGGATGGGGTTTATTAACGTGTCTGGGATAATCAGATAATGGACCGTCGTCACGGTAAATCATCCGATGATCCGAAGCGAATATGTAACGTGTTTTTCGAGGGGTTTTTATGCAACTGGCATAAGTCAGTAGGGAGCCATTCTATATTTATTTACGCGGCAAATTGTTCAGCCAAGAGAATTTTTCATGTTAATTTATTATTATTATTAATTTATTATAATTATTATTAAGGTATTTTCGGAGCATTTTATAAACATTATTAGCATTCAGATAGGTTTTCTATGTCTTAGAAAACGCTATCATGCAAATTATTACGAACGACGATATCATAGAAAATTATCTGATTACGGAATTTTACGGAGTTTTGTCAGTTAGGGTATTTGAGAGACATGAGTCACTGGAAATTCAAGTACACGCTTAATCTTGTCGGGAAGTATTACGCAAGCGGAGTTGCAGCGTCAAGAAAGGCGAATATATGGAACGGAAAACGACTTCTCCCTCTCGCGCACCGTGTGTAATGAACCAGAGGAGGGGAAGTAGCGGCGTGCTCAGCCAATCAGTGGAGACCACGTAAGCGGGAAGTCTGGACTGGAGTGGGGATGCGACGGGTGCATATATCGTTCGACGCGCCGTGAAACGAGGACAATATGTGAAATACTTGAGGAGTATGCGTGCGAGTGGCTCCGATGTTCGGTGGAGTTAGCGACTATCTGTGTAGAACTTAACGAGTACGGATGCACGCGGGAGTCGCTCCGATGTTCCGTGGATCGGAGGACTAACTTTTGTAAAACTTAACCAGTGTGGTTGCACGAGTGTTTGGGTTCGATGTACGGACCATAGAATTATCTAATCTACCAGAATCTCATCAAACATCGACGAAGATGACGACATCCAGGAGACTGTGGGAAGCTCACAGCATCATCCAGTACGAGGGAAAGGCTTCGGGCATTTCCAGTGGTAAGCGCTAATGACGCAGAAATACGCAATCTCTCATTTCTCTTGGTTTTATATTTCATATTTCAGTAACTTCATAGCTTGGGAATAAGAGTAAAATCAATAATTTATCAGACTCCGTTTTCACGTAATTTTCTATCGGTAATATTAAAATCGCAACGCTCCAATTTAAATTTTAAACTTATTATTATTATTAATTTTGCTATACTTGTTTTATATAATAAATTCATTTCTTTTACAATGCAATCTTTGCTTTCAGTAGGTAGCATTAGATATAGACCAATTCCTTCTCCTGATACAATTGTTTGTTGGGTTAATGATCAAATCATACCACGATCTGAGTGAATAGAGTCTTGAATGTGTTCTGCCAGAGCTAGACGTTGTTAAATACAAATTTAGATTTCAACATTGCGTTGAGGTCTTGGCGCCCATTAAAACAACATAGCTTAGGCAAATGTAAACAGTTACATTTCTCACCCAACAGTTAGGGGCTAGCAAAACGTTTCATTTGTCGCTACCAACATGGGGCATTAATAAACGTTTCATTTGTACGCTCAACGTGGAGCAAAGTAAATACCGTTTCAATCTTGGTCATCAGTCCTCGACAGTAACTCTTAAGCAGTATTATGGTAGTGAAGTTTACTTAAATTATCTCTTCTAGATTGATTTTTAAAGCATCATATAAAATGTATAAGAACAGAAACATTAATACTTACTCAATTATTTTCGCCAGGGAGCTAAAGATGAGCATGTTCATTTCTTCTTATAGGCTATATTTTTATAATTAGTCCAAAAATGCAGACCATTCTGTTTTAAGATGAGTGCTCAGAGAAGGATTTAGGAGTAGGAGAGAAATATAATAGTAGGGTACATATTAGCTTATTATTTCTTTATTTTTGATAAGTACCATACTCATTTCTTGCATGTATTGGCAACTCAAACTAACACTGGGGCGCTGCGGTCGGTCTGGATAAGTAGGATAAAAATACTCAATAACACGCGTTTGATATGGAACACTTTTTATTTTTCGGTTATAATCAGTAAATGTGGTCCCTAAAATAATGACAGTGTTATTTTTGACTGTATATATATATATAACTGTGCGATACACGTGATCTAATTTGTGTGTTCCACTGGATTTTATGTGTCAATTGCATATTATCAAGCATCGGTTGTCTGCTGGTATCTGTTTTTGAGCAGTTCGAGTCATGGCGCTGTTACTTTAAAAGCTATATTTGTGTTTGCTCACTGTACCATAGACTGTAGAAATTATTTGCTGCTTGGTAGGGCGAAGGGATGAGTTTAACTTGTATTAAAGTTCGGGGGACACAGGAATTGCTTGATTTAGATGGTTAGCTGGTGGGTTTGGTGTAGAATATTGGACTGGTAGCAGGTTCTCGCAGAGTAGATATTTACCCTGCGAAGTCAAATTAGGCGTATATGACTCGTAGTGGAATGGCTCGGATATCGCAGAGCGAGGTGATGGCGATTGGTAGGGTAATTGGAAATGAACTAGGGAGGGGGAAGGATACCTGACTGATGAAGCTTGGCTGTAGTCGGCTGGTGTAGGCCTAGCTGTCTTGGTACGGCTTGGCTCGGCGTAAACAGTGAACAACCCGTCCTGTCGTCAGTGAGTGTAGTGGTGAGTGGTCCAACCCGCTCCTGTTGCCCGTATTTATTTGGTATCGTCACCTTTTGGCTATTGCTATTTACATCTTTTGGAAAGTGATGAAAACTTATATCCGCAGCCCTCTTTTATGCATCGACTTACAGCCGTAAACTGAGCAATATACGTTGCTTTTACTCATTTTACACTCCATCAACGAGTAAAACTTATTACTTATGTATAAAGACACGAAGAAATTACCTCGATCTGCTTACGAATACAAGAAACCATATACAAACAGTCACCACGTGACAAATGTACCCTACTTGGTAAGTTTCTAATTTTTACCGCTAGATGTCATATCAGATAGCTGGAGTTGCCAATAGGCCTACATATATGAAGGCAGAATTGAGACAAGCTGTTGAAAGCCTGTTGACAAATCCCTATTGAGATGCAAGAAGATGGTTGATCCAATGCTTAGGCCTAAAACCATTCGAACTAGTCGTGGATTTTAGGGGCATTAGACTAATGGCAACTCGAAGATTTCATCTTGGAATGGTAGAAAGCAGCAGTTGGTTGATTTTGAGGCTTTGTGACATCATGGTCATGTAGATCTGTGTACTTGGGCATGTGGAATTTGTCTGATAACCTGTGTTATTGTGATGGCTGGATTAGTGTGTGCATTTATTATTCAGATGAGGATTGGGAACGAGGTGGCCATGGCCTTAATTTAGGAACCATCCCGGCATTTGCCAGGAGTAGAAGCGTGGAAACCACTTCCAAGATGGCTAAGATAGGAATTGAACCCTCCTTTTCTCAGTTTTGCCTCATGAGGCTGAGTGTGCCTTGTTCCATCCCTCAGACCAAAATTAAAATTTCTTGGCAGAGCTGGAAATTGAACCTGGACCAACTGCCAAAAAATGCTAGCCGCACAACGCGAGATGGTTGGTAGAATAGTCTCCTGACCTCTCATCAACCGGCACATTAAAAGCCACTTGTAGAAAATTCAATGAATTCACTGAGAAATTGACGAGTTAAGTACAGGCGTTGAAAGGCAAGCTTTATCGACGGAGTAATATCTTGAAAATTATAATTATAAGATACCAACACAAAACAATTTTCTGTGGAGAGCTGAGTTATTTAAATTGCGAGAGCGGAATATATGAGAGGGAATTGAACTGAGGCAGCGTTGTCGCGAATGGGTACATCCTCTACACTTCCACTCATTTCTACATGATCATAATAATAGCATTATCATGACGAATACAATACATAGTGTTATCACTGACCGAGTTCAAGTGCGCCCCGCTGTTGGCCAGCGCTAGTTGTGCAGACCCCCAACGCTACAGTCAACTGCAGTCAGCTGTTCAAAAATGGGATACACGCTGGCCTGCGTAAACCTCTTTACGAAGGCTGCGGTTACGCTGATTACATCAAATTTTCAGTGCATATTCTAAAATAAAATAATAGCCTGCCTTCAACCAAAAATGTTCAAGGCAAAACGACATACGTAATAGAGGTAACACTTCAGGAGTGATGAGCCAAGTAGAATACTTAACTTAGCCTAAATACCTTGTGTAATGATGAATAATAATTATGGAAGTGATGTCCTAATAGATGCTTTCTCCTTAGATGCCTGTAACCCACCCGCTATGCCCTTTTATAAAACGACATATACTGTAGTGAAATTTCAGATTAATTCTGTACCATGTATCACTCTTTTTTCTTTTTGCTTTCACTTTGATAATATATCATTTTCATACCTTATTTCATCTTCTGGCGGGAGGGGGGGACATTATAACTACTAACCTTGATCACTTCTGCACCGTATATATGTGCTAAATCACTTAAACATGTGTTTTTATTTATTTTATATTTAACAACCGCAGCCATGTTCGACAGCATATTTGGTATGTGAAACTGCCGCAGTGAGCGATCACATTGACGTCATTAGTTACCAACATATCCGATACTAAATAGGCCTACATTAGACGACACATGTAATGTTGTAATTATGTGAGAAAAAGAAATAAACGAGCTCTTCTTGGTTAGACGACTGACTGGACGAAACCATTGGTCGCTACTTGTTTAGACGACTGTCTGGACGAAAATTACCGATTGCACTACAAGCAAGGAGGTCTGGGCATAAGCCTTAGGTTTGTTTTGTACGTAGAATAGTATTTACCACTGTAATGAACGCTGATCGCAAGAATTTCATGTTTCGACTAATCGGGAAAAAACCAGCGCCTCACTGCCTAAAAGTTATTGGTCTAGGCACAAACCATGGGTTTGGATGAAAATTATTGATGCGTGTCTACCCCCACTGTGCGTGACAAAATCCAGGGGTGTTTGTATGGCCTAATGAATTAACAATTATTGGTTTAGACAAAAACAGCTTGCACAATCCATTGCGAACTGGTTCAAACTTGGCGCTATTTTGTTTCATGGTACCGTGCTTATACAAAGTAGTCCCGTAAGTGTGGGATTGGCAATACTGTACTTGTGCATAATTAACAGCGAAAATGGCAGACTCAGCTGGAATTCCATCTATATAAGTCGTAATCCTATTTGGGACATCCTGAGATCTGAAAAATGCACACTTTGTCACGAACCTGGAAGTAAAATGGATAAGGGGCACCTGCCACATTGCAACAAACTTGATGTGACTGCTAGAACTTCAGGAAACCTCACACAACTCTATGGAATGCAAGAAAGCTGATGGATTGGAATCTGGGCTAGCCATAAGAAACAACAACAATGCTTTAATATGAAAAATTGAGGTAACGCGGGCCGCGTTAGCTAATATATAACACCCCCGGTTTTTGTCATGCACAGTGGGGGTAGTCAAGCATCAATAATCTTTATCCAGACCAATGGCTTTGCCTTTTATTTCATTATTCACGTCCAATGTCCAAGCTGTGTAGTATAGGCCTACGAGATCTATGAAATTTTTAGTTTTCTATTACCGTATAATGTATAGCCTACAAATATCGTTACCTGTGTGCTACTAATTCTAACGCAGCCATCACAGCATACAGTCACAATCATGTCCGATGCAGGTGTATAAGCCACTTTCTACTTTCATTCAGAATTAATAATACAAGTAGGCTATAGCTGCGACCAATATTTATAACTTATTGCAACCAGTGTCTTCGCCCAAACCGTGTCATCTAACCAAGTAGCGAACAATGACTTTGTCTCACCCAACATTAGTACATCAGTAATTTTCCCCCAGACATTCAGTGGCGCAGTAACTTATGTCGAGAACTAAAAGAGAGCTATGAGATATTGTTGGTATTCTCTGAAAATGTGCATATGTGACTCTAGCGCAGTGCATATACCATGCACATGTGAGTATATGGCTCTTCAGAATGATGATTGATTGCACAACCCTTGAAGTTCGTTGAAGGGCATCACACTACTCTGTCGCAACCATGACTGAAACAAATAAAAATAGGCCTAATATAAATATTTTATCTGCCTACTACTAAGTAGGCTATAGGTCAGTAGCCAAGTACATAAGTTATAAGCTTCATAAATAATCACCAATACATTCACTACCACCAACCGAGTGCGAATCATAGACTATGCCTACTTCCAAGCTTAAAGAGTTACATGTGCAATGTATTATAATATTATGGCTGACGGCATTTGGAAGTCGAGAATAATATACATTACTATATTAGAAGGCGAATTGAACCTAAGAATACATTCCCGAGAGAGAACTTACATAGGCTATATTTTAGGTTATGTTTGAATTAGGCCTATACGGGAAAATGCAGTCGGAAGACTATTTCAAAATTTCCAAAGACCATTAAGGTTTTTTATTACGTTATTTGTGCTCTGACTGAATATAAAAATAAATAAAACAACGATTAAATAACTCTGTACTTTAAATTGTGTAGGTCTAGGCTAGGCCTACTTACTTAAATTGTAGTGATCTTTGTAGAGTTACTCCAATCCATCTCCAATCTTGTTCTCGTATTTTTTAGGCGTCATGATGAAATCTAAATAAGAATTTATCCCAAAAATTAATTAAATAAAAGCTTTGAAACATCTCAGACAAGTGGATTTGACACACACATATCAAGAGTCCATAATAACTGTATAAACTGTTTTAATCGATGTATATTACTAGTACTTACCTTGTACAACTTGTTACAACTTCATTAGACTTGAATTTCCAAAGAAAACTGTGAAATTATTTAAATAATAAGTCATTAGTTACAGTCGTAATTATAATGTTGGCTGACTTTGTGAAAAATGCATTCTGGGAGTTATTGCCAGAAACATGTCGGCAACTGTGTAGTACGGAATTTTACTGGTATTATGGTCTTTGGAGATGGCGGGATTTTAAGCAGGGTTGGCGACAATGTGCTCGCACCTGAAAACAACTTACCTTCAAGAAATGCAACCTTAAACCAACATTTACGTAGGCATAGGGGACGGCTGTTAATGTTGCCTACCCTGTCTTGATCTAGTAACTCATTTAAGCTGTCCCAGACTATAATGGTGTTGACCTTCCAAAGACATTGTTGTTTAAATATCTTGGTTCGACTACTACTGCAGATGGAACCCTCAGACCTGAAATACCACAGCGCATGGCTGAAGTGGCACTTTCATTCCGGTGTCTTAAGTGATAGGAAGATTCCAGACCGGCTAAAGTCTAAAGTTCATCGTTCTGTGGTCGTCCCGTTGCTCTGTATGGGGCAGAATCTTGGCCTTCAACTAAGGAGTCAGAACAGCAACTTGGTGTGAAGGAGAAAAAGATGCTCAGGTGGGCATCTGGCTTGACACTCCATGATCATGTCAGCAATAATGACATTCGCAAGTGATATGGAGTAGCGCCAATTACTGAAAAGATGCGGTAAAGCCGTCTCCGCTGGTATGGGTATGTCTTACGAGCTGCTGAAACAACAGTTGTACACACTGGATTGGCATTGCGGATAGATGGGAAGAGACCAATAGGATGACAGAGACAGCGTTGGCTTGACACCCTATATGAAGATCTAAAAATTGCCCGACTTCATTCTGACATGGCACACAATCGTGTAACCGAACTGTAGTAGTGGTCAGCACCCAGAGGGCAGCTTGCATATCGAATTTCGTTCTTCCTTGAATCACTATGAAAGTCAAAGAGGTGAGATATGTAAGCTCCTTGTCTTTATAGCGCTTTCTAGTAGAGAAAAGAGGAACTTTTTTGTTGGCGGAAACTCCCGAGATTAATTTTGCCATTATGAACACGGCCTACTAAATTTGAACAACCGGTAAAACCGATATAAGGGCATAACACAACAACTAGTAAGGTACTAGGCCTATAAGACAACAAATCATGCACCTAGCTAATAGTAAAGAAAGTCCAGACCAAGAAACATATGAGGTTGTGACCTCTGCTACCGTTAAGTACAACCCTTGATTGGAAGCGGGAGGACTGGGCCACGTTGCAAACATAACCCGAGGATACTTATCGAGGCGATACTGTTGAGCCTAGTTTAGAAAAGATACACTGGTACTCGGATAGAAACATCATCTATTAACAACCAGAGTACATGCATAACAAACACACAATATAAGTTAAGAAGTGGAAATTCAATGAACCTATATTTGACCCTGGAGAGAGACACTCTTTTAAGAGAGTAAGATCTTTGTACCAACTGCATACGGACAATGGTCCATGCATCCACAGGACAAGGAATACACTAATAGCCTACCACGTTAATTATTTAAATAATTTCTTTCATTGATAGAAATAAGAAGATCCTCAACTAATATATTTGACAAGAGAAGATTCATGTTCCATTGTAGCCATACATAATATCTATAGTTGACACGAAATGTAGGAGTAGCTTCCATCATCCAATCATCCGATATTCCACATATCATTTCGATATCGTCATTGCCAATAACTCTTTTAAAACATTTGCTCAATGCCGATATCCAATATCATCATTAATAGTGTTGATAATCCTTTATCTTTCTCCTAGTAATTATTAAAAACATGGAGCAAAACTTCAAAACGACTTTCCCTCCAACATTGCTACTCTCGACACTCACTTGTCAAACCTACCATCTGACTCATGACTATCGTTGACCTTATGCCAACAAAAGATTAAGAAAACAAAAGAAAAACAAGTAGCAATACGTCATTGCTTTGAGCACTCAAAACAAAGAGAAAGCTAAATATGTGGGAATCGGAAGATACCTAATGAACGTTTTTGGGTTTCCCGCAAGCCTCGACACTGCCTGGTGGCGCCGCGTATAGGAGTCAAGTGGAAGTCGCGAGAAAGAAAGACGATCAATTAAAGTTTTGTGTTGAGTCATGTCACGTCAAGTTCTGTTCAATCTCGTCTTATGTAATCTTATGTTTAAATGCAGTTTTTATACTTAAAACTACTTCAAGATGTGTTCAGTTTATTCACTTGCCAAAATACCTTTCCACATTTGGGGGCTCGTCCGAGATACGAAGGATTTTGAGTGCGGAAAGGCAATCTTGGTTACAGCGATAAAACCATGGCGTGAGGTGACGACATTTTTCTGGCAAGATCGACGACGACGTGGGTCCATGGAATATAGAAGACTAGTAGCTGTTCAACTTCCAAAGACGTAGTGATTCGAGCAGGCTGCAAAAGACGATTTCGAGGATCCTGAACCCTAAGACGACGAAAAGAAAAGTGATTAGTGCGAGTGCCGAAAGACAAAGAAAAATGGCGGACAAAGTGGCGTGTTTACAAAATATTGAAAAAGTGAATAATAACATTAACACGGCACTTACGGCCGTGATTAAGACGTTACATAACCACATTTTCGAAAAACTGCCACGTGATCGAAAGAACAGGCAGCGCTTAAGAGAATTCTCAGGATTCGAGTTTGAATGTGACTCACCAGAACACCTGGAGAAATTGAAGTTCATTGAAAGAGAATTCACCGAGGCTGACCTAATTGCCATTTTCACAGTGTTAAACATTGAATATACGGGAGAGAAAGCCGTGCTTGTGCAACGCATCTGTGACGACTTAATGGACCTTTCGTTGCTGGGGATGCCCGAAGAAGAAGAAGAAGAAGAAGAAGAAGAGACTGGTAAAACGAAAGATGTGATGAGCAAGATGAAAGAGGCAAACGTATTGCTGGCGGAAGAATTATGTGAGTTAAAGGAGAAAATGGCTGGGATGAAATCCTTGAAACATTCAACCTCTAGCACGTCAGGATCATCAGATTCGTCTAGCTCGTCCGAAGTCCAGAAACTCTCCAAAACAATAGGAGGTAGGCCTGACCATAAAAACATAACAAAGACCAAACACCAATCGAAGATTGGAGTAGAAAGCTCAAGTGAAGGGGAAGTCGACCAGGACATGGTGGACTCGCGGCACACTGCAAACCGGGGAGTTGCACACAAGTTTGCGTTGATTTTCCAAGATGTAGAGGGCTCTGTCAGAACCTATGACGGCAGCGAGAACTATCCGGTGCGACGTTGGATTGAGGACTTTGAGGAAACAGCAACGTTGATGAGCTGGGACGAGATGCAAAAATATGTTTTTGCAAAAAAGTCGCTGACAGGCCTGGCTAAGTTGTTTGTGCAGAGTGAACATGGCATCACATCCTGGCACAAGTTGAAGAAAGCCCTGAAGAAAGAATTCCGAGATGATACCAGTGCAGCAGAGATTCATCGACTGCTAACCCACCGACGAAAAACAAAAGTTGAAACTCTTCACGAATATTTCCTGGTGATGCGAGAAATAGCCAACAGGTCGACAATCGATGATAAATCACTGATACAATATGTCATCGATGGCATCGAGGATGACACTGGATCCAAGATGATTCTATATGGAGCAAGGGACATCAAGGATTTCAAGGACAAGTTGAAGATCTACAAGAGTGCTTACGCACGAAACTCCCAGAAGGTGACGATAAATGAGAAGACGACAAACAAACATACACCAAGAGAAAACAACAGGCAGGAGCACACCTCGTCTGTAAAGAGATGTTACAATTGTGGTCAGAAGAACAGTCATGAGTCCAGAGAATGTCCACACAAGAGTCAGGGTCCAAAGTGCTTCAATTGCAGCAGCTTCGGACACATAGCTTTCAAGTGCCCAAACGCTGAGCAGAATGCCGAGAAGAAGACAGTGAACGTCGCTTTGGGAACCAAGTCGAATATGAAGATGAAGGAATTGTTGCTCCAGGGCCAGAAGATCAATGCATTAGTTGACACGGGCTGCCCAATCAATCTGATCCGTGAAGACATTTACACAGAGATGGGCGATCCGGAGCTGAAGACTACCGCCATAGTACTCAAGGGTTTCGGAGATAGTGAGGTGCGTCCCATAGGATATTTTCCAACCGACGTCCAGGTTGACGACGACACTTACTTGACCAATTTCTATGTGGTGTCTGGAGATGTACTAAAGTTGCCAGCTATCATGGGTAACGACTTGCTGGACCAAGCCGTAACTACCATCAGCAAAACCGGTGTCAAGATGTCCAAGGACATATCAGAAGCTTATTTGTACCGAATCGACGTGGTAGCACCGAGGAGATGGACATAGGAAAGGCATTGGAAGAGGCGAAGAGTACCAGCGTTGAGATGAGCATCATGATGAAACAAGGACTCTTGCATCCCTTATTTAAAGAAAGCACACCATTTCACACTTACCATGCTGACCATCTTGAACCCTTGGATTCAATGAAAAAAGGATACAAGCATATTCTCGCAGTAACGGATAGCTTCACAAAGTTTGTGTGGCTGTATCCCACTAAAACGACAATCACGAAAGAAACTACGGAGAAACTGGACGTGCAAAAAGGAGTATTTGGTAATCCTACGCAGATCGTCACCGACCGTGGAACCACGTATATTTCACATGAATTCGAAGAGTACTGCACTGCCAACAACATCACCCACTCGCTGATCACGACCAGACTCCCTCGTGCCAATGGCCAGATAGAAAGGATGAACTCCACGATCATCTCCATGCTGGCCAAGTTGCCCATCGAATACCCTGGAGATTGGTACAAACACGTCGAATCTGATCGAAGAGCCATGAATTCCACTTACAACAGCAGTATCAACTAGATGCCGTTCGAACTTTTGACAGGAGCCAAAATGCGCTGTGAAAATGACCTGAGAATAGTTGAGTTGATCAATGAAGAGATGGTAGACGAGTTTGAGACCAGGAGAGATGAACACCGTGAAGAAGCGAGAGCACAAATCCAGAAAGTGCATCAAGAAAACAGGGTGTTGTTTGATCGACGTTGACGGCCTGCTCGCCAGTACCAAGTTGGCAATATCGTCACCATCAGGAGGACCCAGTTTGGACCAGGCCTTAAATTGACAGTTTATTCATAATAGCAAGCTTCCTTTTACCTGGATCTCTTGTACAATCAGCAACAAGTTTCATAAGGGAAGAATAAATACCCCTCAATAAGCTTAATGTTCATCAGCTCCTATTCTTATATTCTTTAGTTTTATTAAACAATTCTTTCAGTCTTTTTACGAGATGTTCTCATGCTATCTAAACTATACATACTTCTTTTTCAACATTCCAAAAAAGGCTTTCATCCAGCATGGCAGCAATTCTCCATGGTTACCTTCTGCCATTACAAAGAATCTTGACCTCTCACAGGTCAAGGCCACCTGCCAGCAACCGTCAGACCACCACCGTGAATCTCTATGGCCAGAGAGCATACAAGACTCTCCATGGTGGCCTACCAACAAAAGACCATGGCTGGCAACCAGATAAAGATAAAATAACTAAACAAATTAATTAAAAGAAACAAGGAAGAGTCCCTGTAACCCACACATGTTAGGTTACAGACGCCCCCTTGAGAGTGACTGAAGGTTAGAAAATCACTCTCAACCCTCAAACAAAACATAAATTAAAAAGGAATACAAAAAGAAAACCACTAAGACATAATCACAAACTGAACACGAAGTTACAAATATACATAATCTTCTATAGAACAAAATAACAGGATCATATTCGCCAATAGTGGCATCGCCTACTTCCATTTCAATGGCAATATCATCTTCAGAAAAACCATAGACACTAACATTGCCAGAAACAATTATTCAAAGTTCACCAGAATCACCAGGATAAATACTTTCTTCTGATAGAGTAGCCGAAACCATCTGATCGAGTCTATCAGACATTCCTGCAGCATCGGAAAAATCCGACAACAATATCGTGGTTAGAAGGAACGGCAGAATCATCATCAGAACTGTCTGTGCCGCTTTCATAATCATCTTCGTCTTCATCAACATCATCATCATTGTCTTTCCCTTTCTTCTACTTCTCCTTCTTCTTCTGATCAGTCTCCTTCCGCATCGTCTCCTTCTGCAGGTGCTTCTCCTGCTTCAATCTTGGCTGCCTCTTTCTTCTGTTCCAGTTTCTTCTGCTTCTTCCTTTCCTTCTTGTGTTCCCGTCTGCCCTCTGACGGCAGGGGGACCTGGTCCACCATCTCCACCTCCACCTTCTGTTCTTCTTGCTGCTGCTTGGTCTTGTTGGGCCGTATCCTGGTGCCGGGTCGAGGAAACTTGCGGTCGTCCGCCGCAGGCAGCTCTATGCCATGGGCCATGCGAGCCTGTAGCAGAGCCTGAGCACGCGCACGGTCTGTCTTCTGCTTGTGCGTCAGCCACTTGCCTTCACTCTTTCCTTCTCCTTTCCCTTCTTTTTCTTCATCTGCCTTATCTTTCTCAGCAATTCTTTTCTTCTCATCGTTTCTTTTCTCTTTGCCTTTATCCCTTTTATCTTCTCCTTTTCCTTCTTCTGATCCTTCACTCTCTTATCTCGATCTGCCTGACATCTCTTCCTCTTCTTATTCCTTCTCTTTGCCTTCCATCTGGTCCATTTCTTCCTCCATCTTGTTCTCCTGCGTATCCTCATCTTTCTCCTCCTACCCTTCTTCACGTTAAGTTCTATCTCGTCTTCCTCCATGTCTTCAGTTTTATTCTCCTCCTCCATTTGACATCCTCTTCTTTTTTGTCGGCGGAGACCTCTGTATCTACCTCCACAACTGCTCTCTCTTCTTCGCTTGCTATTGTCTCTCCAATATATACCTCTACAACCTCGTCTTATCTTTTCCACTTCTTGATTATTTTTCTTACGCCTCCTATCATCAAGTACTTCATAGATCTTCTCCTCTTCCTCAACAGACACACTCACAGATTCTACTATTTCAACTTCCTCTTCTACAACACATATGACCTCGACTCTCTGTTCTTCCAGCTTCCCTTTTTCTTCCTCCTTCAAAGCTACACACTCAGATTCTAGCCTCTCAACTTTCTCTTCTATGATACATAGGCTAGCCACGTGCTCTTTGACCTCATCAAGATTCTCCATCAACTTCTCTTTACAACTAGTCATCTGGTAGGTAACCTGCGAGGTGATCCTCTCATCCATCCCTTCGTACTTTTCATAGCCGAGCAGAAGCGTCCCCAACATGGCCATCATCTCAGCTTCATTATTTCTACTATTTTTGGCCATCCCCACTCCTGTCTTTGGGTGATTCATTTTATTCTTGCTCAAACATTGGGTGCCATTGTAATTTATATAATACTAAGCTAGCCACCTCAGGATAGTGGGGGCAATATACTTGCAAAAGATGAATCTCACACAAAGACACAATACACTGTCTTCACAAAAATTGACAGTTTATTCATAATAGCAAGCTTCCTTTTACCTGGATCTCTTGTACAATCAGCAACAAGTTCCATAAGGGATGAATAAATACCCCTCAATAAGCTTAATGTTCATCAGCTCCTATTCTTATATTCTTTAGTTTTATTAAACAATTCTTTCCGTCTTTTTACTAGATGTTCTCATGCTATCTAAACTATAAATACTTCTTTTTCGACATTCCAAAAAAGGCTTCCATCCAGCATGGCAGCAACTCAATCAACCAAATCTCCATGGTTACCTTCTGCCATTACAAAGAATCTTGACCTCTCACAGGTCAGAACAACTACTTGTGCTGAGTTCCTCAAACCCTAGGCTGAAGACTTCTCATCATCCGAGGCGGATGATCTGCAGGATGGCCGATTGTGGGAATCGGAAGATACCTAATGAACGTTTTTGGGTTTCCCCAGCCTCGACACTGCCTGGTGGCGCCTCGTAGAGGGGCAAGTGGAAGTCGCGAGAAAGAAAGACGATCAGTTACAGTTTTGTGTCGAGTCATGTCACGTCAAGTTCTGTTCAATCTCGTCTTATGTAATCTTCTGTTTAAAGTTTTTATACTTAAAACTACTTCAAGACGTGTTCGGTTTATTCGCTTGCCAAAATCCATTCCCACAAATATATAATTTTACAGATCCAGCTATCGGACATAGACTACTACCATGGACTAGGAGGGAAACAAATTACATGTAAATACAGGTAGAAAGAAATATCCTAAATCCACACTTCTAAAGGGTGGTCGCTCCTAACACGAGTCATCATGCAGGCGACGTATTAAATTCCAAACTTCCGGCATCGAACTTACATACATGCATAACAGAATAAGGTGGTACATTACCTTTCGAGTTTACTATCTTTTATCAACACAAATCATTACAAACCTTTCCTTGATCTGCCTTCATACTATTATGCTCCACAAGTGACCTCAGCCACATATTAATAAATAATAAATGGAACACACATTACTCCGCAGATACTCCACATCTGATGACCACTCGTAGCTTAGTCAAACACCATATTATGGTCTCCAGTATACAAGACCCAAAATCCCATCTTCTGCCATTCACAATAAATAGATAAATATTTCCAAATAAGTTGCTGTTTCTCCATTATAGCATGGTACTATTTACTTCTTGATGTTATGAAGTCATGGGTGACACACTGGTAGTACTGAGAGCTAACTAATTTACAAATATAATAAGAAAGACCCCCAAAAATACCAGAGACGAAAGTAGAAGGTGTTGAACAAAACCATTTACCCAGGCAGTTAAATAGTATGAACACAAGAGAATAACAAACTATGATACAAGAACACAGAGGTCACTTTTGATATATATATAATTGACATTCAATAATATTACATGCATTACAAGAAGGGAATAATATTTAAAAAGAAATTAGTTCTTAGTAATAAACAGCTAAGGAAATATAAGCAAGGAATCCCATCGATTGAGGAGGAAAAGGGTTGAATTAATCATATTAAATGAGCAAATGAAAAGTCAAAGACCAACGAAAACATATCCAACGTAAAATAAAACAGATAAATTACCTTTAAACGATACCCAAGGTATGAACCGAAACTAGTTTAAGTTCAAATACGGTCTCAACTCAATGCAATCAATTAAGTTAGTTTTATTAACAGGAGCAAATTCTAGGTACGTGTGATCGCAATCAAATCCTCAAACATGTCTCTCATTTATCGACACGAAACAAAAAACTATTGTTTTAACTGCAAGGAAGAAACGATAACAATAGCTTAGGTTGTCACCAGGCAACCCATTACACAGAATAAAATAAGTGCCATAATCTTCGACACAAGTTACAGTGCCTATATGAGGCATACTAAGAAGATGCAAGGAGATAAAGAAAAATTACATAAAGGTATTTAGGTTAAGAAAGTCCTTGCTCTAGACCAAGATGAAGACTGAATTCTACATGGCTTGTAGCTCAGAAAAGAAATTAAATAACCACATTCCCCCAAAAGATACATAGTAAAGAAATAGATAATTGGAAACTATTTGAAATATATCGACAAATACCTTACCGTTACTCCGACCACAAGGCTAGGCAAAACACGAGTGTGAAACACAGACCGCCAACATAAAATAACACAAAGTTAAGAAATTACAAAACGTCCAAGATAATAAAACATATCGATAGAAATAAAACAGCTTCCAAAATATCTCACAATATTTACAAACCTTTTCTAAAGCATACTGGTTGAGATGCCAGAAAATATTATTACACCAAGTAAGTCAAAATATCTTCAGGGAGATGTCGGAAGTACTTCGTAATCAAGTTGGATATGAACATATTCCAGAATAGAGGCTATGTTAGCCTTCAGGGCTAACCAGCCCGGTTTAATATCGGAGTTATAAATTTAGCATCTTGCTTGTAAGGATTCCAATAGAGAAGAACTCTTCTTATTATAGCTGTATCCAAGGTAACAGACACTGTTGACTTCGGTAGCCAACGGAGGGAATCGTAGATTAGAGAGTGAATCACTCCAAGCGGCAAATCCAGAAGGAGTAGTACTAAAATTCTCCGTCAGATGGCAGCATCGCGCGGCGATAAACGAGTTTCTACTCATGCTCAACAGGTAGCGTGGCAAGTCTGTTTATCACAATCACATACACGGCAGCTAGACCAACTCGGTTACATTTTGTAAGGATAAAGTTCACGTCAGGGAAATTAAAACGCGTCAATGGGGAAACTTCTGGATAACCCTAGATTATCCAACCCCCACAGGAACTCTCAGCTATGTTGTTTTACATCTTACCAGTTCGATGACATTTTTCACACTTCCTAATTGATGCGAAAAATCTAATAATAGTAACCTAGCTACAACAACTAGAAGCAGCCATCTTGCAGCAACAACTTCACTCACACCCTCTATAGTGTGCCAACAGAACAAGCAGGCTTTCTCTTACCTTGATCAGTGCAGCCCTCTATCGGTAGTCGGAAAACTAACTCTTTTCTCCGCAGGCACTGAGTTACAATATGGAAGGAGAGGAGAGTAGGAATATGAAATGTGTCGTTAATAACGGCACAAAATTCAAACGGGTTCTTTGACATGCCAACATCGTATGACATGCATGTCATAATTTTTGCCGCCTTTCAAATATCACCTGCCACGGCCAGGAGCGAACCTGCAAGCTTGGGGTTAGTGGACCGATACGTTCCACTCACCCTCCGTTGCAAGGATCTAACCTAGAAATTTAGCTTCACACAAGTTTAGTTACTGGAAGGATCTTTTACATGACATAAATCTATAACATGGGACTGCCGGCTTTACTTCGCCTCCGAAGAAAGTCATACTGAAGGATTTTAACGCTCTTAAAAAATCTGACGACTTCGGCTAGGTTTGAACCCGCGACCTTGGGCACAGCAGTTCAGCATGCTACCAACTATGGCACCAAAGCTGCTGACTTAATGGGTTTCCCAAACTAAAACCGTGGTCTGGGCTACGGAGATTGTAAGGTGTTATCACCACAATTTACAGTACACAATCTATTCCCATTGTCCATAAAACTCACTCTATATTTGAAATATTTGAAGGAGGCATCTGGAAACCAATTTCAGGTTTCTTCACAACCTTCTTTCATAAACACGACCATGCCCTTCTGTTTCTCTTGAAAGAAAAGCAGAGACATATAAAAATAATACAGTCCTGTACAGTACTTTTTTAATTAAGGACAATACAATACTAATAAATTTATTAGAGCACAAAATATGCAATTGAATTAATCATTACTTATCATTTTCTCGAAAATCATAGAAAGGAAACAGAAATTTGGCTGGACCTTTACAGCACAGACTCGACGACCACCGACAAGTGGAAAGAAGCCAACTACGAATTTTGACAGATACGACCTGACTAGCTGTGCACGGATTTCACCCTAAGCTATGATCCACGAAGACGCACCAGTCGCCGAATGAGGAATGCATGTGCACCCTATGCGGGAAGCAATGTGACCATCATCACGCACTGTGTTGTGCAGGAAGGATAATTCCTGTAACTAGGTTCTGCACAGAATGACTGTGAAAATAATCTTGCTCATTGTGGGTTTTAAATTAATTAATTACTTATCACTAGTACAAAACTGTGTCTCCCACAAGTCCAACCCCTCCTCCATGTGGTGGGAGACGGGCATCGGCATGAAGTAGGGGATTGCCTGTAGGGGTGAAGTACAGTGGGGACTTCGTGTGCCCCGGGACAGTTACGGTAGCTGTGAAGGCTCTATGGGAACCCTGAAAAGTGACGGCTGACGGGGCCCTGGTGAAGCTACGATAGGCCTAGCAAGCCAGTAGTGGATATCATATTTGCTTTCAAAACAGGAACAGGCCTCAGAAAGGACGGATGCAAATGACGACGACCCGGATATGCTAATGGACTACGAGTTGGGACATTAAACATACAGACACTGACAGGAAAGGTGGAGGAGATTGTAGATGTGATGGAGAGAAGAAACCTGGATGTACTGGGCTTGGCAGAAACAAGATGGAAAGGAGAAGGTCGCAGAGAACTGAGGAAAGGGTACCGGTTGTACTGGAGTGGGAACAGTGAAGGAAGGAGCAGCGGAGTAGGAGTAGTTGTGAGAGATGGAATGAAGGAAGAGGTAAAGGGAATAAGTGACAGGATCATGAAGATCAGAGTAACTGTAAAGGGAAGAAGCCTGGAGATAGCCCAGGTATATGCCCTCAAGTTGGATGCACAGCTCAAGAGAAGGAAGACTTTGAGGAGGAGCTACAATAGCAGTTGAATGGTCAGAGCATCATTGTCATGGGAGATTTGCATGCACATGTAGGAAGTGAAAGGCAAGGATATGAAAATGTAATGGGAGCAGAAGGATGGGGTAGCAGGAATGAAGAAGGGAGAAAGTTTCTAGATTTTTGCAAGAGAAACGGTTTAGTGGTAGGCAACTCCTGGTTCCGGAAGAAAGAAAGCCACAAGGTAACGTGGTACAGCAGTGATTTAACAAAGAAATCTTTGGTAGATTACATGCTGAACGACTGGGAAATGAAGAGAAGTGTCAGAGATATAAAGGTAATACCATCAGAGGCCTTAGATAGCGACCACAGAATACTTGTAATGAACCTGGGAGTTGTTAAGGATAGCAAGAGGACAGAGTACCAGGAAAGGAGAATCAAAGTATGGAAACTGAAGGAAAAGGAAGTCAAGGAAGAATTCCAGAAGATAATAAGGGAAAGGATGCCAACAGACAATCCTAAAACAGGGGAAGAGGAATGGAAGCAATTCAAAAATACAATGGTGGAAGCTGCAGTGGCAGTATGTGGAAGAACTAGCAACAGAAAGCGGTGTAAAGAGACACCATGGTGGAATGAGAGAGTAAAAGAAGCTGTGGGAAGGAAGAACAAGGCTTTCAGAGTGTGGTTCCAGGAAAGAACTGATCTGGCAAGGGAAGATTATAAGATGAAGAAAGAAGCAAACAAGATTGTCGCAGAGGAGAGGAAGAAGTAGATGGTAAAGTGGACAGAGATGATGGAGGAAGACAGCAGAGGAAATAAGAAAGTACTTTATGGGATGGTCAAAAGTAAGAGAAGAGGTCTGTGAGAGGATGTGATAATGGTGGACACAAACGGAAATGAGGTACACAACAAAGAGACACTCAAGACAGTGTGGAAAGAGTACTTTGAGGATTTGCTGAATCCAAATGGTCATAGGGAGGAAGACAACGTATTGGAAGATGGAGAAGACAACACAGGAATTGAAAAGGACCTGACTTGGAGAGAACTGGAAATGACTATAGACAAGATGAAAGGAGGAAGGGCACCGGGTGTGGACAAAGTGAGTGTTGAAATGGTGAAGGCAGCAGGGGAGGTTGGGAAACAGTGGCTGTACCGTGTGATGAGGGTGGTATGGAAGGAGAAAAAGACCCTAGAGGATTGGAAGAAAGGATTAATTGTCCCAATATTTAAGAAAGGAAGCAGAAAGGAGTGCAGAAATTACAGGGGAGTCACACTCATGCCACACTGTGCCAAGATATATGAAAAGATATTAGAAAGTAGAATAGGAGCCAAAGTGGAGAGAGAATTGAGAGAGGAGCAGTATGGATTCGGACCTGGGAGATCAACAGTGGATCTCATATTTTCAGTGAAACAGCTCCAGGAACACCACTACGAATTTGGAGAGGATCTGTTGATGGCCTTCCTGGACATCGAAAAGGCCTATGATAGTGTGTGTAGGGAGAAGGTTTGGAAAGCAATGGAAAACATGGGAGTGGAAAAAGGGACTGTAGGCCGAGCGAAGAAGATGTATTGTGGAAGTGTGAGTTGTGTGAAAGTTGGAGGGGAAAGAACAGACTGGTTCAGACAAATGAGTGGCCTGAAACAGGGTAGTGCGCTGTCACCCCTTCTCTTTATTGTGGTTATGGACGAGGTAATGACACGGGTAGCAGGAAAGATAGGAGAAGATAAGATGAAAGCAATGGTGTTTGCAGATGATCTCATGGTCTGGGGAAACAAGGAGGAGGAAATTCAGGAGCAACTGAAGGCTTGGGAAGAAACAGTGGGAGAGTACGGATGGAAGTTAAACATCAGTAAATGTGAGATCCTCTTAACAACCAGGAAAAAGGCCAGACCAATGAGTGGGATAACACTTGGAGGTGGACAGCTGAAGAAGGTGGAAAGTCTCAAGTACTTGGGAAGTAGAGTGGAGGAAAATGGGAGAAATGACAAAGAGATTACGGAACGTGGCAGACAGGCAGAAGCATTTCTGAGAAGCATTAGGAGCTTAGTGTGGAATAAAGATGTCCCACAAAAAAGCAAGGAAGTGTTATACAGAAGCTACTATATCCCGATACTGGCCTATGCTTCAGAAACGTGGATAATGAAGAAAAGAGACATAAGCAGAATACAGGCAAGTGAAATGAAGTTCCTGCGAAGTAGGATCGGAGTAACAAGAAGAGACAGGGTGAGGAATGAAAAGGTCAGGGAAATAGTGAAAGAGGAGCCCTTGCAAGGTAGGATTGAGACATCAAGACTGAGGTGGTATGGACACTTAAAGAGAATGGAAGAGAAGAAGATTCCCAAGAGGATACATGAGATGCAGATGCAGAAGAAACGACCAAGGGGAAGACCAACAGATAAATGGCTGAAAGGAGTGGAGGAATGTGTCAAGAAGGGAGGCGAGGACTGGACCAGAGTGACAGCGGAGAGGTGGTGGGAAGAAAGGACTAAGTGGCGAGGCTTATGTTCCAAACAGACCCATCCTGGGGCTGGAAACTGTACAAGATGATGATGATGAGTACAAAACTGTGACTGAGATAACTTCCTCGGATCACACTGCGTTTGATCATATCTGTCACATGCTTTGCCGCAGAGGGCACACACGCACCTGCAATCCAGTTGATGATAGATTCTGTTTGCACACACTTTGAAGTGGAATCCATGCACCAAGAATCTGGTTAACAAGTGTCTCATCTCAATACAATACTGTGTAAATTTGTTCCGTATGTGTGTACTTACAGTGTAAATGAAAATGTATCGTGTACCATAATACATACATTATATTTTACAAGGTTCCTCCAGTGTTATATCCGAATCCGCAGTATATCGGACCGTGCTATATAAGGCTTTACTGTATTACCAAATTGTGCATGTTTCGGGCTTCTACAGACCTCCTTCAGCAATCAACCCCAAGCATTACACATAACATTAAATATTTATTTATTTAGCGTAGGGTTTTTAGCGCCGGGAGTGTCCGAGGACATGTTCGGCTCGCCAGAGTTTGTAGCTGCTCCTGCTATGCGGACACCCATGGGGTGAGCTACAAGTACCATCGCATGTATATGAGACAAAATTAGTGAAGGTAAATGAAACTGGGCGAGTTCATTTTCAAGTAGTTCCAACTTTAGCTACCAGACATCACTGACACCCAGTGGCGAACGTTGGAACTTGATAGAGTGTATCTAGGATCATTAGAATTAACTTCCATTGTTTCGGTCCGTATTGACAAATATGAAACTTGTGATTTAATGGGTTACAAGGGTGTTTCTTGCCAAATATCCTACAAGTTTAGCTACAGACCACCAATTGTAGTGGTAGGTTCTTTCTCATGCCATAAATCTATGACATGGGCCCGCCGGCTTTACTTCCCCTCCGAAGGAAGGCATACTGAAGGATTTTAAGGCTTTTAAAAAGTCCGATGACTTCGGCCGGGTTTGAACCCGCTATCTTGGGCATAGCAGTTCAGCATGCTACCGACTATGCCACTAAAGCCGCTACACGAATACATCTGCCTCCCTCAAATATTTCAACTGGAGAGTGAGTTTTATAGACTATGGGAATGGAACACGTACTGTAAATACATTAAATACTAAGAACAATATAATAAAACACCCATTATTGGAAAACAGATGCCCTATGAAGTCAAATGGGGTACACTCAGCCGTATGAGGCAAAATTGAGGAGAGGAGGGTTTGATTCCCACTTCTCCATCCATGGCTGCCAACGTCTACTCCAGGAAAATGCCAGGAGAGTTCCTAACTTTAGCCCAATCCTCACCTGAATTACATACCGACAGTAGTGGCTACGCTGGCTAAAGCGCAGTGTTAGGTCATGGGGCCAAGCTCTCTGCTGACTCAGTAGACGCGTGGGTTCGAGCCCCACCGTCGGCCGTCCTTGAAATGGTTTTCCGTGGTTTCCCATTTTCAACACCAGGCAAATGCTGGGACGGTACCTTCTGACAGGCCACGGCCGCTTCCTTCCACATCCTTCTCCAATTTCATTCACCTTAATCAATTCCATCTCTCACCCCGACGCGCAAGTCGCCCACGGGCGTCGAATAGAAAGACCTGCACTCGGTCTCTGAGGAGACCATACGACAAAAAAAAAAAAAAAAAAACAACTGAATTACATTACTTATCAGACAAATTCTATGTAACCCAAGTACACAGGGCTTAATGACCACGATATTGGTTGGTTCCTCAGGTTAGGCGCTGCGACAGCACGGTCATGTAGCCCCGTGTACTTTGTGTGTGTATAGAATCTGTCTGACAACCGGTGTTAATTGTGATGGTTGTATTAGTGTGTGTTATCTGTTTTAATATTCAAGTAAAGACTGCATACATTCGATTTTCAAATAGTTCCAACTTTTGCTACCAAACGCCACCATCAACGACCAACTAGTTCTGAACTTTTTTACTAGATGCCACCGCAGTCGGCTCCTGGCGACGAACGTTGGAACCTAAGAGCGTTAGTCAAATCTAATCTATAATTTAGCTTCACACAGGTGTAATTAGTGGAAGGTTCTTTATCATGCCATAAATCTATGACATGGGACCACCGGCTTTCCTTCCCCTCCAAAGGAAGGCATACAGAGGGATTTTTAACGCTTTTAAAAAATCCGACGACTTCGGCTGGGTTTGAACCCACGACCTTGGGCATAGAAGCTCAGCATGTTACCAACTACGCCACCAAAGTCGCCGACCATGCTATCCAAGCCCTTCAAATGGAAAAACAACCACTATGAAAATCCAAAAGACAATGATTTTTGTTTAACGTTCTAAATTATATAATCACTTGAAAGGTTATAATGTTCCTGAGGAAATTTGTCTATTCCATCCATATAGGCAGTTATTATTGTTCTCCCAGGGGCTCACAACGTGTCAAATGATGGTTGGTGACCACGGGACCCCACCTGAGTCTGGCATTGCTTCCACTTACTTGGCCCAGCCTCCTCTCTGCCATCTTTCAACCCTCCTTTGTTTGCTCTTGTTCTCTTCAGACACGACGGTATTAGGGTATCCGAAGCCTATGATTTCCCTTTCCCGCCTTAATTAGTAGCCCCACCCTGGATAGTGCTATACCCTTCAGGGCTCGCAACAACCCCAAGGAATTCCTGAGCTGGGTCCATTTCTCCTTTTGTCCACTGACTTTGGGTCGGACTCTCTCCTGTTTACCTTTCCTATCTGCCTTTCATGGTTCTCCTTTCTTCGAAGTCCCACAATTCCTTTCCTCCTGTCCTTTATTTGCCACTTTTTTTTTTTTTTTCCTTCTTTCATCTTTCATTTCTTTCTCTAGTCGGTAAGTTAGTGTTAAGCCCATAGTTACATTTCATCATTTTCACTATCACCCAAACCATTAGGGGCCAATAACCTAGATGTTAACCGACAGCAGTGGCTACGCTGGCTAAAGCGCAGCGTTAGGTCATGGGGCCAAGCTCTCTGCAGACTCGGTAGATGCATGGGTTCGAGCCACACCGTCAGCCGTCCTTGAAATGGTTTTCCATGGTTTCCCCATTTTCAACACCAGGCAAATGCTGGGACGGTACCTTCTGATAGGCCACGGCCGCTTCCTTCCACATCCTTGCCCAAATTCATTCATCTTCATCCATTCCATCTCTCATCCCGACGCACAGGTCGCCCATGGGCGTCGACTAGAAAGACCTGCATTCGGCCTCTCAGGAGGCCACACAACAACAACAACAAAAAACCTAGATGTTAAGCCCCTTAAAACAACAATCATCATAAAAGGTCCATAGAATTTGTTTGTTTAACCATGCTATTGTATTTTCCTGTATAGATTCAGATTATCATATAGATTTAGTTATGTCTATGGGGTGATGTAAAACCACTGAAGCAGCGTTAAGACTGCAGTGACATCAACGTTTAGTTTGAGAACATACTGTACTAGATGGTATTGGTGGCTCAGCTCTAAAATACAAAATATGCTGGAATGATTGAACTCTCTCTCTCTTCTCAGCATTGGCTAAATACAATTCCATATATTCCATTTTCTTGTGTTGCAGTGCATTCTTCGTGGTGGTGCACTCGCGTTATATAGAGCCCGAGAGTCTGATGCACAAGTCTGAAGTGGCCAATGAGATCAGCACTCTTGTTGGACCAAAGGCTTACATCGCAATGGAGCTAGAAGAGGTAGGAACATAACACCTACTTCATAATAATCTATGCATATAAAAAGCCAAGGTAATCTCGAGAACCACTGGATGGTATTGATGCGGTTTTCACCATTCTGTAAAGGATATTTCGAGGAAGGTTTCTGTAGAAAATTATTTATTTATGATCAAAGGAAGCCAACCAAGCAGTAACGATTTCAGTGAAAATGTTCAAAAAGACACCTGGCGTTAGTTCGCTTTTTAAGCTAACTCTGGGCAAACCGTTAAAAATATCTATATACTATGAGCATGAAAAGTTCTACAAAAAAATCCGGGAGAGCATATCTCTATCTTCAATACATCGCCCACTATAAGTGTTTTTACGTTTTCATTTCTTTCAACAATCTCCATTCAATTACTGAGGCGACAGTTTACGAACTAGCTAGTGGCGAGCCTATCAGCCCAGTTACAGCCTAGATAGCAGACAAGCCTATTACCCCAGATACAGCCAGGAGCAAACTGTTGAGTCGTGTTGACTTAAGACATCAGAGGAGAGTGAATGTGTTTGGAGGTTCCCTGGAAGTGCTGTAATGGTTTCTTTCGCCCTCACGTTGAGCGACAAGTGTAACGTTTTGCTAGCCCCTAACGTTGAGCGTACAATGTGGCAGTTTGGCTAGCCCACGCTGTTGGGAGATAAATGTAACTGTTTACCTTTGCCTAAGCTATGTTGTTTTAATGGGCGCCAAGACCTCAATGCAATGTTGAAATCTAAATTTGTATTTAACAACGTCTAGCTCTGGCAGAACACCTTCAAGACACTATTCACTCAGATCGTGGTATGATTTGATCATTAACCCAACAAACAATTGTATCAGGAGAAGGAATTGGTCTATATCTAATGCTACCTACTGAAAGCAAAGATTGCATTGTAAAAGAAATGAATTTATTATATAAAACAAGTATAGCAAAATTAATAATAATAATAAGTACAAAATTTAAATTGGAGCGTTGTGATTTGAATATTACCGATAGAAAATTACGTGAAAACGGAGTCTGATAAATTGATTTTACTCTTATTTCCAAGCTATGAAGTTACTGAAATATGAAATGTAAAACAAAGAAAAATGAGAGATTGCGTATTTCTGCGTCATTTGCGCTTACCATTGGAAATTGCCAAGGCATTTCCCTCGTACTTGCTGATGCTGTGAGCTTCCCACAGTCTCCTGGACGTCGTCATCTCCGTCGGAATTTGATGATATTCTGGTAGATTAGATAATTCTATGGTCCGTACCTCGGACCCAAACACTCGTACAACCGCACTGGTTAAGTTTTGCAAAAGTTAGTCTTCAACTCCACTGAACATCGGAGCGACACGCACTTGCAACCGTACTCCGCAAGTTCTACACAGATAGTCACTAACTCCACTGAACATCGGAGCGACACGCACGCGCGCCCATACTCCTCAAGTATTTCACAGATAGTCCTCGTTTCACGGCGCGTCGAACGATATATGCACACGTTGGCTCCCCCACTCTTCAGCCGGCTTCAGCTTGCGTGGTCCTCACTGATTGGTTGACCCACCGCTAGTTCCCCTCCTCTGGTTTCTTTACACTCGGCGCGCGAGAGGGAGAAGTCGTTTTCCGTTCCAACAATTCGCCTTTTCTAGACCTTGCGACCCAAGATTGCGTCATGCTTCTCGACAAGATTAAGCGTGTACTTGAAATCCCAGTGAGTCACGTCTCTCGATATACCCTAACTGACGAAAACTCCGTAAAATTCCGTAATCAGATAATTTTCTATGATATCGTCGTTCGTAATAATTTGCTGGATAGCGTTTTCTAAGACATAGAAAACCTATCTGAATCCTAATAATTTTTATAAAATGCTCCGAAAATACCTAAATAATAATTATAATAAATTAATAATAATAATAAATTAACATGAAAAATTCTCTTGGCTGAACAATTTGCCGCGTAAATAAATATAGAATGGCTTCCTACTGACTTATGCCAGTTGCATAAAACCCCTCGAAAAACACGTTACATATTCGCCTCGGATCATCGGATGATTTACCGTGACGACGGTCCATTATCCGATTATCCCAGACACGTTAATAATCCCCATCCAAAATACATATTACATAAATGAAATCACCCTAAATTACAGATATATACACTCATAATTTTTCTTCACGCACTTTGCGTCAAAGTTTGTTGTCACTATGGATTGCACTTTGCAACCAGTCCAATGTTTTACATATGGAATAGTGTTCCACGGATATTTCCGCCTTTCAAATTTCTCTATGTTGGAGAAATAGACATAATTAATGTGTGAGCACTATGTATTTATGATGTCATATCACACGCATTGAAGGTGTTCTGATATATTTATATCACCATAGAACTTCCTAATTTCACTGGAGGTCCCCTCCTTATGGTGACATTTAATTCCACTTATCACTGAGCACACGATCACACTATTGTGGCAGCGCCTCGTGACCATAATACTTAATCTCTCTTTAAAGTAGATTAAATTAATATTGACTTCTGAAAAAAAAACAGTAAATGCGCATTACATATAACACCAAATATTTCTGTGCCGTAATCGCCCTGTCTTGTTAAGTTCCCGTTAACCATATTCTACTTACTACTAGTTCTCAACACAGACCATTTCTCCTCACACAAATAATACCATTGTACAAATTATCTTAAATTACACACTTACAAATCTTACATGGCGAGGCCGTAAACAGAAATCACGTGTGCTGATATGTATGAGTTTCATGAAGGACTGTCTCGCATTCTGATGGCCCATCTTTTATCTCGTGGACGCCTTAAGCTAACAAGCCCTATACAAGCGCTCCCCCATCTCTTGGAGATAAATGGGAACCCATCAGCGCTGCCAAAATGGCCTTGGTGCATCGAGACAATTTAGTGCTCAACAGCATCCGACAATCCCGTCATATTTCCCTGTACCTTAAAAACTCTCATTTACTTACATACTACCCCCCTGTGTGACTTCTGATACGCCTGCCTTAAGACCAGATCCTCCCACGCACCAAATACCACTCTTACTCATTTGATAGGCTGGCTCGCCAGCTAAACACACTCACTTTATGACACATATTTTCGTAGACTATGTATATTATACGTCCCGTATAATCTGTTTCCCTCACTATTCTCCAGCACATATGCTGTTTTGCCAATACGTTTGGAAACTATAAATGGGCCCTCGTAGAGATAAAAGAACTTGGACATGACTTTCTCTAGCTTATTTGACTGTTTCGGCACTCTAAGTAAGACTCTGTCTCCCGGCTCAAATAGGTCAAATTTAGTTTCTTTTTGTTGGCGAATTCTCTTTTGTGCTGACTTAGATAAATTCTGTTTCGCCAACTGGACAATATAATCCATCCCCGGTTGCTTACCCTCATTTAATCCCAACACCCTCGCTAGTTCATTTTGTGGTCTTTTTCCGAAGTGAACTTCGTATGGCGTCAATTTCGTGCTCTCATGCTGGACAGAATTCAGCCAAGTCTCGACCTTGGGAAGATGTCCAACCCAGGCCGCATGCTTGTCATGCACTAGAGTCCGAAAAAGACGAGCCACTTCCCTTAATGGACGCTCTGCAGAATTACCCTGAGGGTACCTTACAGAGGAATGAACGTGTGTTATACCAGCTTCCTGCATACTGGTTCTCCATTTCTTTGCAGTAAACTGTGGTCCACTGTCAGATAGTATCCTGAGAGGAATGCCAAACTCAGGTACATACTTATTAATGATCAGACGGCTACACGCTAGTCCCGTGGCTTTCCTTAGCGGATATAGCTTGACATACTTACTAAAAGCGTCAATAACTATAAAAATGTACTCGTAGCCGTACTGTCCTTTAACGATCGGGCCAAATAAATCCACACACAGTAGTTCACCGGGACTACTGGTGAGAACTGCAGATCTCTCCCCCACTAAATATTTAACTGGATATTTACTCCTTTGACAGGTGTCACACTTAGCTAAAATCCTCCTAACGTCCCTTCCCATTTTACTCCAAATAAAGTCACGACCAATTTCATAGAAGACCTTGGCAGCACCAAAGTGTCCTAATTCCCTATGAATGAACCAAATTAGCTCCTCCCGCAAAGTGGCAGGAACACATATTGCCCACCGATTATTCCTACATTTCCTTGCAAGAAGCCCATCCTGCATCTTGTACGTGAACCGTCCTACTTTCACATACTCTTCTTCACCTATTTCTAACCTAGCCAGTGGCTCCTTTAACTTAACGTCATCACGTTGCTCCACTAGCATATTTCTCAGTGTCTGTAACGATGCCCTGTTGCTACTGTCCACACATGCACATATTTAAATACCGTCCTCTGCTTTAACCACAGGATAATCCCTACATAAATTAGTGTCCCTCGATAGCATGTCTGCAAGAATGTTATCTTTACCTTTAATATATTTTACTGTGACTTCGTATTCCTGCAGAGCAAGAATCCACCTACTAACTCTGTTAGAACTGAGTTTACAAGTCCTCATATACAGTAATGCATGGTGATCTGTGTGGATCTCAAATTTCCCCCCTACTAAATACATTCTAAATTTCCCTAAACTGAAAACAATACCTAAAAGCTCTAACTCAGTAATCGTGTATCTTTTCTCTGCTGCAGTCAGTCCTCGCGAGGCTAAAGATACAATGCACAGATTACCCTCATCATCTTTCTGACATAATACTCCAGCAATGCCTATATGTGAAGCATCTGTCATAACCACATATTCCTTATCTTTTAACAGATATTTCAGCACTACAGCTTTCTCAAAACCTTCCTTCAGCGCTCTAAAAGCCTGATCATGCTTGGACTCCCATCTCCACCGAGTCCCACTTTTAAGCAATTCCCTGAATGGTTCTACCAACCCTGAGTATTTAAGGACGAACCTCCTGAAAAAGTTGCAAATTCCCAGGTACGTTTTTAACTGTTTAACATTCTGTGGCACCTCTGCGTTAAGTATCTTATTAACCCTACTTTCCTCTGGTGTTACACCTCTACTCGACACTCTATGACCTAAAAATGTCACTTCTGACTGACAGAATGACGACTTAGACAGCTTCAAAGTGAACCCTGCCTGATCTAACTTCTGAAAAACTATATCTAAATGACGTAGATGCTCCTCAAAACTGCGTGAACTAATTACCATATCATCTATGTAAATGGTTACAAACTCTCCTGTGTCATCCCCTAATGCGATGTTTAAAGCCCTAATTAAAGCTGCTGAACTACTCTTTAACCCATAAGGTGTTCTACAAAATTGATAAAGGTTATATTTATGACTAAAAGCTGTAAATGGTCTATCTTCGTACATAAGTGGCACTTGCCAAAAACTGGAACTCAAATCTACACAAGTGAAATACTTCTTCCCCTCAAATGTTTGCATTAATTCCTCTATTGACATAGATTTCAGCTGATCTGAACTAATTAACTGTTAACCAAACGAGCGTCTAAACAAATACGAACAGTGCCGTCGGTCTTGGGTACCGTTATCAAAGAATTAACATATGGACTGTTCGAGTGCTCAATAATCCCATCTTCAAGCATCTGGTTAATTTGTGCCTCAACTGCACTCTGATAAGCGAAAGGTACAGGATATCTATGTCCTGTGAATACTGACCTATCAATAACGTTCAATGAATGTGTATAGCAATTGGCCATACCAATGCGATCCTCAAAAACTCTCCTATTACACAATAACACATCATAGAGCCGAACACATTGTTCCACCTCTATATTACCCTGAAATGCAGCCTCACGTAACGAGTCCTCTAGACTTCCGTTCGTAATCACACTGCCCACAAAACATGGAGAACCCCGCTCTACGGCTGGCGATATCTCATTTAAAGTACAAATCACACCTACAATACTACTCCTCTGAATATGGTCATTGAACGCTACTTCTACTTCAGAATCTCCCCATTTAAATTTCAAACTCCCTACATCATAACATAAGTTACCAGACACTCTACTTAGCCACTCTGAACCCAAGATAACACTGAATACTAAATTTGGAATTACAAGGCAAATCTGCTTCTCTACATGATTATTAATTTTAATGTCTACTAAAACTTGCTTAGAAATTACTTTAGACCTCTTCCCAACAGCTGTAATAACAAAAGTGCTTTTAATTGGCATCTCCTCAAAATTTACTCCAGTTCCTTTCATTTTATCATAAAATGCACTACTTATGCAACTCTTCATACAACCACTATCAATTAAATCATCTGTGTACGCCTCGGACACGTTAAATTTAACTATGGGGCTCTTACTAACCACTTCCTGAATAATACCTTCATATTTAGTTCATGTAATAATTCATTTCTTACATTTAGGTCATAGGGTTCCTGTATAATTGTATGGACAGGGCATGCTACAGACTGAGATTCTGACCTTACTTCGCAGCCTGGTTCGCGTTTAAAGAACCGCTACAGCTGGCCGTAGTACTACTAACTACTGAACTGGTCTGGATGTTCTGGGCTGTGTTGTCATTGTTTTGCTGTATATTACTACCCCTAGGCTGTCCTCTTCCTTGACCCCTATTCTGGTTGTAATTATTGTCATTATAATTTCTCCCTTGATTTCCCCTGAAATCATTGTTTCTCCCTTGATACTGATTCCCATAGCTTTTTCCTCTGTTCTGATTTTGCTGATTATTATTATTCCTATTTTGAGCGTTGGCCCCTTCGCCACCGTTCCCTTGAACTTCCTGATGCCTGGCTTCATTAGGTCTATTATTATTATTACCCTGGTTCCGATTGAAATTGTCCTCATAACCCCCTCTCCCTAGTGCATCAAATGTGCTTAACAAATTTTCTACTTGTGATATAGTCTTTACATTCTGGATACAAGCAGCCTCCTTGATCCTATAGGGAAAGTGCCTAAGTAGCAACCTTACCACATCACTTTCCTCCTTCAAGCCATCAAGATATTTACACACTAATACCTGCCCTAAAAAGTATTCGGTCATGGTGGAGCTTCCTTTAGGGTTATATTTACCACACACTACTCCCTCACGATGCTGCGACTGAATAACCTCATTCCAGAACTTTTCACAGAATTTCATTTTAAAATCATTGATATCAGTAAACTTGTCTCTGTAGACAGCAAACAAATTCCTCGTTTCCCCCACAAACACTTGTTCTAAAATTTCAACTACCTGGCACCACTCAATACTACCATTTTCCAACCTTTCCCCGAATTTATTTTCTATAGTGTTCATGAACTCCATTGGGCACCCCTGTCGATTGCTGAACTTACCCAGTTCTACCTCCCTGTGTGTGCTATTCACAAAAACTGGCCTATTCTGACTATTTTCTTGCCTGATACTAGCTTTTAATTTTAATTCTAATACTGCGATTTTCTCCTCAGCCTTCCTCTCAATACTGTTTACTGTTAATTTAATGTTTCCTTCTGATTCTTCTACTTTATCATATAGCTTTGCTTGTTTCTCCTCAATCTTGCTAATGCTCTCTCTATTACTCTCTCTTAAATCATTTACTTCTGCAACTATTTGTGAGTGGACTTTCTCAATTCTACCCCCCAGCTGTTCCTTAACCTCTTTAGTTGCTACCTGTATTTTGTCAATTTCTCCCCCCAATTGCTTTTTGACCTGCTGTGTTTCCAGTTGCACTAGTTCTTTTAAATTTTCAGCCTGTGTACTGATTCTAATTTCTAACTCCTCCTGTACTTTTCCTAATTTCTTGTCTACATCTGCAATGATCTCTTTAACCTTCTCTTCCATTACTCCTCTGATTTCTCCTCTAATCTGCTCCATTTTCACACTAATTTCCTTGTTGTTCTTATCTAATTTTGCATTATTCTGTTCTAATTTTTTATTTAAAGCTTCTGTACTTTCTTTATTTTCCCTACTGTTTTGTTCTAATTTTGCATTATTCTGTTCTAATTTTGCATTATTCTGTTCTAATTTTTTATTTAAAGCTTCTGTACTTTCTTTATTTTCCCTACTGTTTTGTTCTAATTTTGCATTATTCTGTTCTAATTTTGCATTATTCTGTTCTAATTTTTTATTTAAAGCTTCTGTACTTTCTTTATTTTCCCTACTGTTTTGTTCTAATTTTGCATTATTCTGTTCTAATTTTGCATTATTCTGTTCTAATTTTGCATTTAAGGCATCACTACTAACTTTGTTCTGATACATGAACTCGAGAAGTAAAGTTTTTAATTCTGGTTGGCCGCCTACACTCCCTGTTTCAGTATCGGGATTTACCTCCGCTACCCCGGTACTACCATCACTCGACATACTGCTCGTATCATCACTCTCCCGTTGATGACCACTACGTAACCTCATCTGTCTTTCTTTCTCATCCCCCATAATGATATACACTGATAAAGACAAATAACCCCCAAAATACAGGCACAGAAATATATACCCTTCTCCTTCCACAAATGTTATTAGGTTTTCAGCCCCAAGTTGTCGGCGACAAATGTAATGGTTATTAATGCCCCATGTTGGTAGCGAAATGAAACGTTTTATTAATTAGTGCCCCACGTTGGTAGCGACAAATGTAATGGTTTCTTTCGCCCTCACGTTGAGCGACAAGTGTAACGTTTTGCTAGCCCCTAACGTTGAGCGTACAATGTGGCAGTTTGGCTAGCCCACACTGTTGGGAGATAAATGTAACTGTTTACCTTTGCCTAAGCTATGTTGTTTTAATGGGCGCCAAGACCTCAATGCAATGTTGAAATCTAAATTTGTATTTAACAACGTCTAGCTCTGGCAGAACACCTTCAAGACACTATTCACTCAGATCGTGGTATGATTTGATCATTAACCCAACAAACAATTGTATCAGGAGAAGGAATTGGTCTATATCTAATGCTACCTACTGAAAGCAAAGATTGCATTGTAAAAGAAATGAATTTATTATATAAAACAAGTATAGCAAAATTAATAATAATAATAAGTACAAAATTTAAATTGGAGCGTTGTGATTTGAATATTACCGATAGAAAATTACGTGAAAACGGAGTCTGATAAATTGATTTTACTCTTATTTCCAAGCTATGAAGTTACTGAAATATGAAATGTAAAACAAAGAAAAATGAGAGATTGCGTATTTCTGCGTCATTTGCGCTTACCATTGGAAATTGCCAAGGCATTTCCCTCGTACTTGCTGATGCTGTGAGCTTCCCACAGTCTCCTGGACGTCGTCATCTCCGTCGGAATTTGATGATATTCTGGTAGATTAGATAATTCTATGGTCCGTACCTCGGACCCAAACACTCGTACAACCGCACTGGTTAAGTTTTGCAAAAGTTAGTCTTCAACTCCACTGAACATCGGAGCGACACGCACTTGCAACCGTACTCCGCAAGTTCTACACAGATAGTCACTAACTCCACTGAACATCGGAGCGACACGCACGCGCGCCCATACTCCTCAAGTATTTCACAGATAGTCCTCGTTTCACGGCGCGTCGAACGATATATGCACACGTTGGCTCCCCCACTCTTCAGCCGGCTTCAGCTTGCGTGGTCCTCACTGATTGGTTGACCCACCGCTAGTTCCCCTCCTCTGGTTTCTTTACACTCGGCGTGCGAGAGGGAGAAGTCGTTTTACGTTCCAACAATTCGCCTTTTCTAGACCTTGCGACCCAAGATTGCGTCATGCTTCTCGACAAGATTAAGCGTGTACTTGAAATCCCAGTGAGTCACGTCTCTCGATATACCCTAACTGACGAAAACTCCGTAAAATTCCGTAATCAGATAATTTTCTATGATATCGTCGTTCGTAATAATTTGCTGGATAGCGTTTTCTAAGACATAGAAAACCTATCTGAATCCTAATAATTTTTATAAAATGCTCCGAAAATACCTAAATAATAATTATAATAAATTAATAATAATAATAAATTAACATGAAAAATTCTCTTGGCTGAACAATTTGCCGCGTAAATAAATATAGAATGGCTTCCTACTGACTTATGCCAGTTGCATAAAACCCCTCGAAAAACACGTTACAGTGCAACTCAGCTTTTCTTCATTTCGCCTGTGAACTTTTCGCTCCGCAAAATACACAGTCAAGTGTCCAGGAAGGAAGATTTGTGTTTCATGCCCCTCACCATTCTTAACTTACGTCTGACAAGAATTCGTTGCACATGCATCTCCATGATAATATAATTAATAGTCCAGTCAGTGATTTTAACCCATCATGCCTAGACATAAAAGAGATATAAGTCTTAGTTCATTGACATCGAAAAAAAGCGCTTATCACGTAATGCATTCATAACTGTTCCCGGGCGAAGCCAGGGCGGGTTGCTAGTTGTACATATAAATTAAAACACTTATGAATAGGTAAAATAGATCTTATTCCACCCAAGTCAATTCTATAATGAAACTAAATGATGTATACAGGGTCTTTCATATAAAGTAAGAACGGCAAGCGGCAGTTTTGTTATTCGCTACTGCGGTGGCCTTGGTCGAGCTTGTGGCGCGCCACGGCCCCCTGCTTTAAGCGTGTGTACTATCCTGTATGAAATATTACCTTATAAAAGATGCTGGAAATGTCGTGCTTCCTGGGTTACACAGGCATTGTATCTGGTAACCACATTCTGGCTGACGCGAGTGAGTTCTGCCACTGCAATGTTTCTGATTTTTAATTTTATGCTTTTTATTGAGCACTGAGTCAGTAGTGTCAAACTTATTTGCAATTACATGAATCTGTGCTAGTGAAGGTGGCACTTCATCAGGAAATTGCTGAACAAATGTATCACGTACCCGCCGAGCCGACTCGTACATAAAATAAGTTTTACATACAAAAATACGATGTTGTAATGATAACTGTCTCATGTTAACATCTGAGGTTCAGACTGGCGACTGAACACCTGCACCTTGATTGCAAGATTGAGTACAGTATACACTATGCGCGCGCTTTCAATACTACAGCAGGGGGCCGTGGCACGCCACAAGCTCGGACAAGGCCACTGCAGCAGCGGATAACTAAGCCGCCGCTCACCGTTCTTACTTTATATGAAAGACCCTGTATAGGACTAGTTTGGATTAACTTGTAATCATCCTTGGCTAAAATCAAATTGGAATAAAATGTATCTATGAGTATCATATAATCTAAGCGTTATCAATCTATAAATAAAAATTAAGCACTAAAATAAAAATATTCACTATAAAAAACTATTTTCAGTATCCATAACCTTCCAAATGAGTAGTCCGTTTGCAAAGGCCGCTAAGTGCATTATAAACGAAACCGAGTAAATGACGAAAAACTGCTACGACCAAACTAATTAAGCTAATACCATATTTCTTACCCCTGAAAATCAACATAAAAACATTTATTATTCAGTTAAATTCTGTGAAATCTACGGTTGGATCTTCTGTCCTAAAACACAAATTAAAATAGTGACTTACCGGTTTTTGCACACGTTTTGTGCAGTTGACGACATTTGCACCCACCTTTTTTTTTTTTTTTACGAATTCCATTTGGATGAGATTTTTAATAAAGAACTATTTTAATTTCAATTTTGTTTATTAGAAAAAATATATTTTGAAAAAAATAGACCACGTCGGATGCGATAAGAGGAACATTATTTTTTTTAAATACATCTTAAACACCCTGCAACATCATTTATACAGCATAAAAATTTACAAATTAAGAAAGTGCACATAACAAGAAAAATGGCACTTAAGTTAGGTCAGGTCATCCTCGACATCATCCATAAACTCAAAATCTGCTGGTTCTTCGCCTTCTTCCTCTTGAGGTCGGACGATATTGTTGCGAATGGCTTCTTGCACCTGGAAGACCTCACTGAAGAATTTTAGGTTGCCATTCACTGGCCAGTTTTCACCGAAATACAGCTCAAAAGCCGTCAGATGTCTTGTAGTTAAGTTTCTTTGAGTGCAACACCTACTTGAATTGATGAGGGACCCGGATGTTTGTTAATATTCGTTCCAATTTTCATGCTGCTCTTTCCCTCATCAACCTCGAAATTGTAGAACGGCTCCCCCCGGACCAGACATGTTATTTTTTTGATTTGTCAATTCTGAACACGATTTTCTTCACTTTTTGGAATTGGAATTATTCACTATCCGGATTTTTTACCGTGCCATCCACATACGCTTTCTAATCCCTAACAGGACATTCACCTTGTTCCAGGCAAGGGGAAGACCTACTGTCGCAAATTTCTCAATGTGCTTGATGTATCCGGAAGGATTTTCAAAGACACTCACTTTGCGAAGTTGCCGTTCAATATTTCCAAAAACTCTGTCAGGTGAGATAAATGAGCGGCCCACAATTGGGAACCATAGCTGTATTTCCTCTAGACATGCGGGAGCTGCTAGTAGTAACCAGAGAGATAGCATGCTGATCATATTCTTGTTTTTGTTCTGACCCCCACAGCCATCAGAGAATAACCGAAATATTTTGAACCTTAAACATTTATGCTGGCCAGTTTGTGAAGAAGTGTCGACGCTATTTGGTTTGATCCTTTGGTATGTTGATGTTCTAACCAGACGTAAGAAGTTGTTCTCAACTCCAATATCAACGGGTTAAACTACTTCAACTTGCACTATTTCTCCCACTACCGGTACCTCTGCCGTTTCTGTTCTTCCCTCCGTATTTGGAACATCCACAATAGTATTACAGTCCACAAATGCAATAACTGCATCACTTAAATCAAAATGATCACTCATTTTTCTGGCATGAAGTGCCCACAACCAAGAAACAACCTGTCGATCAAATGTGCATTTAAACGGTGTATTTCGACAAGGCAGCATGTCATTGTTGCGTACGCTTCCTTGAAAGTGCAGCCAACTCAAATCTGAAACACGAAACTATCCTTCCTGATCGAAATAAATAATTATTTATTGTAAAGAAATTCTGTTGGAGGAATATTGGCAGTTCTTGTACCAGTTAGAGTGTTTTGCAGCCGTAGGTGGCAAGGCAGACGCCATACATATGGAACTTATCGGTCTTTGGACACGTGGAACATTAAACTGGCTTTCCAACCGTAGCCAACATGCATTTAGCGGTTTCTGCAAACGAATGTGATTTTTGTTGGCCATTTTCAACGTTTTTGAGGGGGATATGCTCCCTGAAACGTATTGCATCGTGTAGCCAGTTAAAAGACGAACGTGATGGTATGCTCAACTCAAAATCGACAAAAAGTGCACTTAGCGGCCTTTGCATCTGGGCTACTCAAATATAAAATGAAATCTGGTTAAAAATAATGTTAGAATCAGAAACAAAGAAAATCGCCTATCTTAATGCTATTTTGGAGAATGCTTAAGGATGGGTTCACCAAACTATAATAAGCCATTAAAACCAATTGCCCTGTCTACAAACGAATAATGGCTGACGATTGATTTATGTAAGTACATTAACAGGGTGTCTACCGGTAACGAAAGTAACGAAAAAGTAACGAATTTTACAAACGGGTAACGAAAATTTTCTGAAGGCGGGTTGAATCATTTAAACTCGCGCCGCTAGGCTCAGAGATTGCGAGTTTCACGCAAGCGGCGCCGTGCCTATTGCATAGTACTAAGCTATATCTCTCCGTGCCCGACCTCAAGGAAATAAATACCGAGGATACCTTGAGCGGTATACATCGGTTCAACGTATATTTTCGGCCTCATGAAGTCGTAAGTTTCGTGTGAAATATTTTTCTGTGTTACTGTATTAGGAAACCTGACTTTTCGCGAGGCGTTTATTCGCGAATACTTCCGAAACTAAGAAGAAATCTCTCATTTCTGTTATTTGGAAACTATGTCAAATTGAAGTCCAGAAATAACGCGAAACAATTTAATGTCGCAATCTTGCGAAATGTTACCGTTTCGAAAAAAATGCGAAAAATCTTCGAAATACATATAACTTATTTAAAAAATATGTCAAGTAAATTTGCGAAATTCAGTATGGTTAATTCAAAATTCCGTTATAAGTCGATTTTTCCTTCGAACTTTCGTTCCATCGGATATATAATCTAACCGATTATTTCGCTAACTTGTTGATAATTCGTGGTTCTCAATCGAAATAAAACTTGCCCTCTTGTCGTATTATTCGTGCAATCCTCTCAGAACAATTCGTAATATTCGATACCGTACCTACTTCGAACGTTCATCCTCCAAAATCGCATCCTCAAGACAGCCGATTGACCGCACAACTTGCCTGCGGGAATCTCGTCAAACGGACCGATATCGACGTCAGTTGCGTAAAATCATAAAACCCGTCCCCTATCGTGAACTTGTGACCACGAGGACTGCGGGAATCCTGTCAAAGGTGATTGGGGACCCATCACTGGGCACCCATCACGAAACCTACTTGCCACTTTTCCCATGACCGTATACTTAAAAGCATGCGGGGAGTGATAAATGCATCAACCCACATAAAAATGGCAGCCTACGTAGCATTGACATACTAAATCCTCCTCGTGATCCACCCTGAACTCATGAACTCCCAACTACAGCATAGGGACAAAGGGAATCACGGCGCCGACCGAACAACATGTTCATAACTACGCGTGAATTTTAACCATGCCCAACCTTGAGCTTGCCTCCGCCATTCTATCAGGACAGATATACAGGCAGACAATCGTTGAACGGCCGGGTGCGGCGACGATTGCATAATATCTCGAGGACAACGTAAAACGGCCGAGAGCGGCAGCGATTGCGATACATCGCGATATTTCTCCGCATTCAATGACGAGGACAACTGTATTCTTGTCAAACCGACAGCAAGTGGCGCCGATTGCGTAATAATGCTATATTTTCTTGTGCCCAAACTCAAGGACAATGGAAATCACGTCGAATGACTAAAAGTGACGCTGATTATCTAAATCGCGATTTTTCTCCGTGTTCTCTCGTGAAAACTACGGAAAGCTCACCAAACAACTGAGACCAGCGCCGATCGTGTAACATCTCGATATTTCTCCGCATTTGACTGCGAAAACAGAATTCGGTGACGATCGTGTAACATCGCATGCATTTCTTCGCGACCTACCGCGGGGACGAAGGAAATCTCGCCAAATGGTCAAGAGCTGAGCAACCTCTTGGTACCGTAATAATAACAACATATTGTGGACAAGACGACATATTAGCTGAAACAACTCATTGGATATTAAATATCTAGCATATATTTATTATTTTTTAAATTTTTATAACATCATGTGAATTTCATTTAAAGCGGCTTCGATGGTGTAGTTGGTAGCATGCTGAACTGCTGTGCCCAAGATAGCGGGTTCAAACCCGGCCGAAGTCGTCGGATTTTTTAAAAGCGTTAAAAATCCTTTAGTATGCCTTCCTTGGGAGGGGAAGCTTCCACAGACTAAACTTGTGTGAAGCTAAATTGTTAGGTTATATTTCGTCGGAACGCTCTATCGAAGTTCCAACGCTCACCACTAGGTATCATTGATATCTGGTAGCAACTTGAAATTGAACGGATCTTGTAGCTCACCCTAAGGGTGTCCGTTGGAAGCAGCTACAGACTCAGACGAGCTGAACATGTCCTCGGACACTCCCGGCACTAAAAGCCATACGATAAATAAAAAACTTCTTTAAAAACAGTTCATTGTTGTTTTTCTTCACCGCGTGATGAGCGCCTATGCTTGTAGACCACAGACGTAACTTGAATTCAAAGGTAACTAAAATTAACTAAAAGGTACCTAAAAAGTAACTAATTTTTACTTCATCCTTACAGTAGACACCCTGATTAAACTTCATTCTCAATGATGATGTTCTTGAAGACATGCTAGATTTTTGTCAACCCATTCCTTTTCAATCTCAGGTACACTTGGGAATGTTTGCTTCCATTTTTGGTCCATATTGACGTTGCTCTCTCTTCCTTTTTTAACTGCTATGAAAACTCTCTGAGATGTGATGGCAGGTCTGTACTGGCTTGAGCCATCTGAGTGTATCAGCACTATTTTTGGTCCGTAGTTTATCAGGTGGCTCAAGCCAGTACAGTACCTGCATGCCATCACATCTCAGAGAGTTTTCATAGCAGTTCTGGAGAACAATGAGCAAAAAAGATAAAAATTTTCATTTGATTTTACAGCTGCACAACTGGGAATATTATTTCCGTTTTTTGAGCCATTGAATTTGCAACAGGAGTCGTTGAAAACAGTTTCAAATGAAATTTCCAACAGTAATCGACAATGAATAAAGCATGAGAGAGTCTAATGATTTAGCCATATGAAATGGAAATTAAGCAGCAGGAATCAACAACAACAGCCATCACCAGTGATAATGAATGCACAAACGTTAAAGAAAATTTTATACTGTGTTTTTAAAAGTTTTTAACATGTTCTAATTATATAATGTATATGAGTGCATGCAACCGTGTATTTTATGCCTAAGATCTTATATTCAATGTTATGTGGCATGATGTTGTCCATTTTTTAGTATATAATGTGGCTGAGGAAGGATTGTAGTATAATGCGAAACATGTACCACTAATATGTTTCATTTATCATAAAGTATTGATTTGACGGACATTAAAGTATCAATAATACATACCGTATTGTAAATTCTGTTACTAACTGAACAACTCCAAATCGTCCATCATCTTATTTCCTATGATCTCATTTAAGCACCTCCTCCTCCTGTAATTGGAATGATTTGGTGTTGACCAACTGAAAGTTAATAATACATGCACCGCCCTTCTGTTGCAGGCGGAACTGATCCGTTCCTCGAGGGTTGTACTGGGGACCAACGCGGAACAGTTAGGTCGGCATGGGACGTTCAAGAACAAGGCGCTGGTAGTGAACCACGGCTACAGAGTGGAGCTTGTAGCCATGTCCGAATACAAGGAACTTCGAGTCTATGGAAGGACCATGAGCAAACCATTTGAAATCAAGAAATCTTTAGGATTGAATTTCACCCTTCCACATGAATGACTCTGATAGTGAAGAGTATATTATGTATTGTCTCATAACTAAATGAGATTTTTGCATGTTTTGATCGTAATACTCGGTGCTATTTTTAGGATAGAAGCGGAGAGTTGTCTAGGAGCTATTACAGAGGTGGCCAAATATTACGGCAAAGCTGAATAAAACCAATTTTTTTAATGTAAAGTAAGATAATGAATTACAATAGGGCATTTCATTTAAGGAGCCTCCGTGGCTTAGGCGGCAGCATGCTGGCCTCTCACCGCTGGGTTGGTGGTTCAAATCTCGGTCACTCCATGTGAGATTTGTGCTGGACAAAGCGGAGGCAGACAGGTTTTTCTCTGGGTACTCCGGTTTTTTCCTGTAACAATTTCATTCCAGCAACACTCTCCACTATCATTTCATTTGTCATTCATTTAATCATTGCTCCAGGGGAGTGTGACAGGCTTCGGCAGCCGGCACAGTTCATATCCTCGCCGCTAGATGGGGGCTTCATTCATTCCATTCCCTGATCCAGTCGGTCCACTGGAAGCAGGCTGTGGATTTTCATTTCATTTGAAGCAGAAGTCCCTTTCTTGAAGGACTTTATCATACTTGATGTACTACTACTTCCTCAGTGCTACAGCCCAGGATGAGTTTTGGCCTCCCTCACAATTATTCTCATCCAATCTCCTCAATCCTGTGTCATTTCCCACCATCTTCCAACCCGCATAATCTTCCTCCAGGTCCTGCATACATCTCTTTCTTGGCCTCCCACATCTTCTCCTTCCTTCCATGGCCCCAGTCTGCAACTTCTTTGGTAACCTGTTATCACTCGTTCCACTTGACCTAACCAGGCTAACCGCCGGGACTTTAAAAACCTCACTATGTCTTTGCCTCTGAGAATCTCTTCTATTTCTCTCTTTGGTCTTATTCTCCAACCTTCTCCCTCTCTCACAGGGCTATAAATTCTTCTCATTATTTTTCACTCTAAGACTCTTAGAAGCTTCTGATCCATATGTCACAACTGGTCTAATGAGAGTCTTGTAAAGTTTGACTTTCAGTTGCCTAGATAAAAGTGCTGACTAAGAGCTTAATATTAGCGAAGTATGCTCAGTTTCCAGACATGAACCTCTTATTGATCTCTTCTGTCACTGAATTTCCACAATTTAATTCAGTACCAAGATAGTTGAAACTTTCAAATTCATTATGTTCAAAGTTTTTGTTTTGGAAGCATCTTCTATACACCATGGCTGACATCTTCATGTATTTTGTCTTACTTTCATTGATTCAAAGACCCATTTGTTGACTCTTCCAAGGTCTTGAACATTTCTTTAATGTAGTCTAGATTTCTCACCACTAATGCTGTATTAACAGCATACATGTAGGCCTGTTTGGATCATTGTCCCCTCCAATCTCAGCTCCTTCATTGCTTCATGCAAAACCAGATTAAAGAGCACTGCAGAGAGTGAATCTCCCTGCCTCACACCAGTTTAAACAATGTACAGATTCCTGAAATTTCTTTTCGTGGCATAATAACAAGATCAGTACTTTTGGTAGCCTATTGAACTAGACATTAACCCTTCCCGAGCGGACGTTTTTATGGCTCTGAGCGGATTATTTTTAAAAAAATTCATAACATGTAGATTGTATTTTTCATGCACTAAATTTAATTAGAACTCACATATATTTCGTATACCTGTTGATAATTCAAGTTTGAGTAGCATATGAAGGTTGTAAAGTTAATTAATTATAGTTATTAATTAATTAATAATTATTATTTTATTAATAATTCAGTGTGGAAACACTTCAAACCATCACTCAAATCCAAAGCAGACACTATATCTTCATCATTCCATAGCCATTTCCGTGAAATTATGCTCACATCACCAAATAAACACTATAAAAGTACACTCACTTTACCAACTATGTAATACGACACGTGTGTTCCATGTGCGTTCATCTGAAGCAACACCTGTCTGCGGGTATTTGTGAAGTCAAAGACACTCTAGGGGTGACGTAATTGACTATCAAACATGCGTCTGCATAGTGGTGCCATCTCCTGGGTTTAGCATTAACTATTTTGGTTGAAAACGGCGCCAGATTTAAATGTAGGAATTTTCCGGATATATCCGTTTTCCGCTCTTGGCTGAAAAGTACGCTCCGGATATATCCATATTTCGCTCGGGAAAGGTTAAGAAGACTTAAAAGGGTTACAAACCTATGTTCGTTTTTCATGAGTAAAAAAAAAGAAGTCAACTCCGTACAGGCCATGGAGGCCCTGGGAATAGTGGAAGGTAGAGGCTTCCACTTTTTGTGACACTGGCACTAGATGGTATGGAGTTGTCAGCTCCATGCCCTGCCGTCTTTGCTCTCAGGAGTTACCCTGGTACTCATTTCTGGTGTAGGCTGAGTGAACCCCAGGGCTATTTACGTTTCCAAAAGTGGTAGTTTTGTTTCTAAAATCCACTACCTGGGTGGGGATCGAATCCACTCCCTTCCAGTTAGCTCAGCGCCTCTACCGACTACGCCACGCAGCCCCCGTTTTTCATGAGTGCCTAGTTATATTTAAATTTTATGTATATTTTTTATTGGACAGTAGATGTATAAAAAAAATTGTTTAAGAACACTTCATTAATTAAATTAATTTCTAGCCGTGTAAATTCAACTGATGACCGAAGACTGTGGTTAGGATTTTACAAAAAAAAAGAACATCATTTTCATCTGCCCACAGGAAATCTGTATACTGTTGAAGGTTCCATGAAAACCAAGGAGAGTTTATGATCCTGAGAGAGACACTTCGCTTCAATTAAAATGCTGCATTGTATTACAATATCTGAGTTTGAAATAAAGATTTTGATTTTATTCAGCTTTACTATGATAATTTGCCCACCCCTGTATATGTGCCTTCATCATCATCATCATCATCATTTCCCCTTATCCAGCTCCTGCCGGGTCAGGGTATTTATGGCACTTCTCCACTTTCCTCTTTCCTTCCACAATTCTTCTTCCACGATCTTGTCCCAGTCCAGATTTATTTTTCTTATTCTGTTCTTCACTGAATCAATCCACCTTGTTCTAGGTCTTCCCCTTGCACTTTGCCTCCAGCATCTGTCTTGGTATTCTATTTTCCTCCATCCTCTTTACATGTCCAAACCACCTTAGTTTATTCTTCTCAATTCTCTCATTTAGTTTTCCCATCCCAACTTCCTTCCTAACATCTTCATTTCTCACTGTCTTTCCTTGTCTTTCCTATCATACTTCTCAAGAATTTCATTTCACTGGCTTGCTTGCTTGTCAGGGTCCAAGTCTCAGCTGCATAAGTTAATATGGGTACATAGTACACTTTATACATTACCTCTTTGCTTTTCCTTGGTACTTCCTTATCCCAAACAAGTGTTCTTACACTTTGATAGACTGCATTGCTCTGCTGTACCCTCCTGCCAATCTCCATGTCCAACCTGCCTTCCTAGGTATTTGAACTTGTCCACAATTTCCAAACTCTGACTTACACAGAGTTATTTATAATTCCCCCAGGGATTTCAAACCTTAAATGTGCACTGGTATCCTGTTTTATGACAAAATACATTATTTCATAGCACTTACGGTATGTAAATAGTATGAGAGTGGTGACTATACATTGCTAAGAAATTAACCATATTGACGCTTATAAATTTACACAAATCTGTTTGTTCCATTTATCAGTATCTAGAACCAACTAACCATTCCTTTTACAAAAATCCAACAATCTTTCACCTTCCTCATTTCAACTGCCCCAATCCTGTGGTCCAAGCACATTTCATCCATTGTCTTTCCCTTCCAGCATGCGCATTTTTTAATCTCCCATTAAAATCAGATTCTTTCCTCCCACCTGTTTCTGCATTTCCTCTTCAAACTCTTGTTTCTCTTCAGCAGTGCAGCCTACTGTCGACCAAAATATTATGTGCACTCGAGTTTGAAGGTTGTTTGTGAAGTAACCAATAGACCTACATAAAATCCAATAACATAATCATTTTCATCGTTCTATTTTACGTTAGTTCATGTAGGTTTGGAATTTTTAATTTATATTTTAATATTTTTTATCGCAGTTGAAACACAAAAAGTGCCCCTTTTTTAAGCGTGTTTTAACCATGCGTCACATATAAGCATTAATATCTCACAAACCCGTCATCAGATCGAATCCAAATTTTAACACAATATACCGTACATTGGAATGTTGTATAACTGGTTTATTAATTTTAAAATTTTGTGTGTTCAAGAACGAAAGTTGTTCTCATTTTTGTAAGGTAACCTTTTCTCGGCTCGGGGTCGTTGGAAAATGTAATTCTTGGTTGCGTTGTAATCCTTATACATCAAAAAGATATGCTGTATGACTGTGAAATACGTACATTAATTCACTTATTTTATATCAGTTTGTATTTGTACGGGGATTTAAGCTATGGTTCACCAGCTAGCCGCTCCGGGAAATGCTGTACAGCGTTGCTGATATGGAGCCCATCACTTCCGAGCGAAGCGCGCCATGACGCGTGATGGAGCCCATCTTGGCAATGCTGTACAGCTTTCACCGGAGCGGCTAACTGGTGAACCATGTCTTAATTCCCCGTACAAATACAAACCGATATAAAATAAGTGAATAAATTTATGTATTTCACAATCATACAGCATACCTTTTTTATGTATAAGGATTCCAACTCTACCAAGCACTACATTTTCAAACCACCCTGAGCCGAGAAAAAGTTACCTTACTAAAATGATAACAACTTTGTTTCTTGGAAACACAAAATTTAAAAATTAATAAACCAGTTATACAACATTCCAATGTACGGTATATTGTGTTAAAATTTGGATTCGATCTGATGACGGGTTTGTGAGATAATAATTCTTAAATGTGACGCATGGTTGAAACACACTTAAAAACGGGCACTTTTTGTGTTCCAACTGCGATAAAAAATATTAAAATATAAATTAAAAATTCCAAACCAACATGAACTAACGTAAAATAGAATGACAAAATTGATGATGTTATTGGATTTCATGTAGATCTATTGGTTACATCACAAACAACCTTCAAACTCGAGTACACATAATATTTTGGTCGACAGTACTTACTTATTTGAAGCAAGTATTTTTTGTTTTATTTTTCCAAAAGTAGTTAAATAGTCGTTTTAGTAGTCTGTTGTCATGTAACCCCGATGACAGAAAAAGACAGTTCTCCTTTTTCTCATTGTGTCTATCATTGAATCACTTTTCTGATAGACAACTGCATTAGGCAACAATCTCTATTGTCCATCCACCTGGTGTTTTTTATTAATGATTGTTCTGATTATATCCTTCTGTCAACCTTCTGCAGTTGATCTGTCATTGATTTGGTGTTTAACCCTTTGACCGCCAGCCATATATGCGGTGTCCGTACCCTATACTGCCAAGTCCTAATCTGCACTTTTTACCCTGCAGTAAATTATACGTAATAACTTCTGAACTATTTATGTATATTGGATGATCTTTTTTTGTTTTGAAGGTAATGCTCTGGGGGTTTTATTAATGTAACTTAATGTACCCTTATTCTATAACTTATATTAAATAGAGTGATAATTGAAACAAATATTTACTTTAAAAATTTTAAAAGAAAATTCATGATCAAAAATCGTTAAGAATAAAAATTATTTTTACTATCGAAAACTGCTTTAACCTATTTTAGAGAGGTAATGTTTCCAATATCACATAGTCTATAAAAATTTGAGCTTTCTATAAAATATTACAACTACAATAATTTATTATTATTTTTATTACTGTAACATGAAATTTTCTCATTCTTACATTAAATGCACAATGGCTGCAGTTCCAGGCTAGTTTTAAGTAAAAATGTTTACTAATGTCTATTTCATAAATCCGAGTGGAAGCCAATCAGCAGAGGGGTAAGACAAGGCTGTGGACTCTCTCCATTGCTATTCATAATCTACATGAATGCTATAATAAAGGAATGGAGGTGTGAAAGACATGGTTCAATACCTATCAGCAGGCATCTAAAAAATTTAGATGCTATACTATTTGCTGATGATGTTGCATTGGTAGCAGCATCTGAAGATGATCTGCAGTGGTCAGTTTTCAACCTCCAGAAAGTGGCATCAAAATTCAGCATGTGCATTTCTACTGAAAAGACTAAAGTAATGGCCTTTAAGGGTAAGGACCCTATCCCCAGTAAAATTTGTCTGGATGGTAAAATTTTAGAAAGAGTTAACGAATTCAAGTATTTAGGATATCATTTATCTTTTCAAGAAGAACGAGACATAACTGCAAAAATAACTAATTATACCAGAACAACAGGAATCATTAATCATGTCATGAAGCCATCTCTTGTCCAAAGGCATACACGCTTGCGTTTGTATAACACATTAGCCAGACCAACCCTATGCTATGGCAGCGAGGCATGGACAATAAGATCTCAGGACATCTCCAGACTCACAGCACGCGAAATGACCTTTATGCGCCGAACAGCAGGCTATACTAAATGGGATCATAAGAGAAACGAGGATGTGCTGAAGGAACTAAAAGTGAAACCAATAACTGCATACATTTGTGACTACCAAGAGAACTGGAAGCATCATGTCCAAAGGATGGAACCTGGAAGATTTCCAAAGGAGATCCTTCGCTACCAGCCACAGGGAAATAGATCGATAGGACGTCCGATGAAGAGATGGAGGGAAAGTGCAAGACCGTAACGGGACATTTGGCCCAATACTTGGAAGGAAGATGATGATGATGACACAAACTGAACTCTCCAGAATTCACTTTTTGGATGAAAAGAAACTAATTACCTAATATTTACACATGTTTATTATGCACCCTAGCAATTGTGATTAGAGAGGCACAAAGGATGTACACTCTTATTACATTCTTTACAAATGTAGCTGGTCTTTTTCCTTCTACCACCTCGAATTGTACTAATCTTGCTGTATACGGAACAATTATGTTCTTTTTTTTTTTTTTTCTGGTAAAAGATGAAAGGGTTCGTTGCCTGCCCGCGATAGCTGAATTTGCGCTTGGTTACTCAGCAGCAAGTTCCTCAGTGTAACAAACTTTAAAACTTGTTGTATATAGTCTTATTTATTCCACTATTAGACCAAAACATATATTGTGAACTATTAAAACGAATAAGTAACTTGGAAAATACACTTTTTCAGAACGTCCAATAAATCGGATGTTGGCATTTTTCAGCTGAACTCCGAACGTCCGATCAATCGTTGGCGGTCAAAGGGTTAATTTAAATAGTGTTTCACAAGCGTAAGTCGCTTCAAGTTTAACGACGGAACAGTAATGTTGAAATTTAGCATTTATCGAAAGTGATTTCTTCTTGTATGTTGGACAAGTTATTTGTTGTGCTATTTTAAATTTAAATGTTCTACTTTCTATTGACGATTTTTCATTGGAGTTCCGAGTGAGAATTTCACCAAGATATTTAAATTTATTTACAATTTTAATTTGTTTGTTATTGTTTAATAGAATAGCTGGTGCTGTAACTTTGAAGGTTGGTATTATTTGTTTTCTCATATTTATTACTCATCATCGTCATCATCATCATCATCATCTTGAGCAGTTTCCAACCGCTGGTCGGGTCTGCTTGGAACATAAGCCTCTCCATCGTTTCCTGTCCATCCACCATCTCTCGTCATTTACTGTGTCCCAGCACACTCCTCTTTCCTCCACACTCTTCTTAACTCCTTTTGTCCATCTGTCCCTTGGTCTTCCCCTTGGCCTCCTTCCCGTCATTTCCATTCCAAACATCTTCTTCGGTATCCTCTCCTCTTGCATCCTCCTCACATGTCCATACCATTGTAGCCTAGATCGCTCTATTCTATTTTGCAATGGTTCCTCTCTTACCATCTCCCTGACTCTCTCATTCCTTACTCTGCCCATTCTTGTCACTCCTACCCTACTCCTCTGGAACTTCATCTCCACTGCTCGTATTTTATTCTTGTCCCTTTCCTTCATCACCCATGTTTCTGAACCATATGTCAAAATTGGCACAAAGTAGGTCTTGTAGATGATTCCTTTACATTTTTGTGGTACATCTTTATTCCATATCATCCCCCTAACACTCTTGAAAAATCCATTTGCGCACCTTCCCCTCTCATTTATTTCCATCCTATTGCCTCCCTTTTCTTCAATTATGCTTCCCAAGTACTTGAAGCATTCTACTTTCTGCAACTGCTTTCCTCCAAGTGTTATGCCCATATCCAGTCTGTTCTTCTTCCTCGTTGTGATGACCACTTCACTCTTTTGTGCTGAGAACTTCATCCCATATGATAACACTACCTTCTCCCACTCATCTAATTGCTCTTGTACTTCTTCCTCATCCTCTCCCCATACCAGAAGGTCATCAGCAAACAACATTGCCTTCATTTTCCTTTCCCCAATGCTATTTACCACTTTTCGTATGATTTCATCCATCACCACTATAAATAACAGGGGTGAGAGGGCACTTCCCTGTTTCAGACCACTCTCCAGTTGAAACCATTCCGTTCTCTCTCTTCCCACCTTTACACAGCTTTTGCTTCCCTCGTACATTGCTTTCACTCTTGCCACTGTCACCTTGTTCACTGCTTTTGCTCTCATTGCTTCCCATATCTTGTTTCTATTAATACTATCATATGCTTTCTCAATATCCAAGAAGGTCATCGCCAGATCTTTCCCATATTCATAATGGTGTTCTTGTAGCTGTCTTACTGCAAAGATGAGGTCAACTGTTGACCTTCCTGGCCTGAATCCATACTGTTCTTCCCTCAGCCCATCTTCAACTTCTGCCCGAATTCTTCTCTCCAGTACCTTCTCAAATATTTTGGCGCAGTGGCACATGAGTGTAATTCCCCTGTAGTTCTTGCATTCCTTCCTACTTCCCTTTTTAAATATGGGTATTATTATCCCTCTTTTCCAGTCCTCTGGTATTTTCTTCTCCCTCCATATCACTTTCATTACTCGAAAGAGCCACTGTGTTCCTATCACCCCTGCTGCTCTCACCATCTCCACACTCACTTCGTCTATTCCCGGTGCCTTTCCCCCTTTCATTTTCTTTAATGCTTCCTCTACTTCTTTCCATGTCAATTCCTTCTCTGAAATGTCTTGGTCACTGTCTGTTTCTTCCTCCACAATGTCCACTTCGCTGGTTTTAGTTGGATTTAGGAGTTCCTTGAAGTATTCTCTCCAGATAACCTTTACTTCTTCCATATTTTCGACCTCCTTTCCATTCCTGTCCACCATTCTGACATTTTCCCCTGTATCTCTTCTCTTTGCCTTTATCATTCCATACAACACTTTCTTACTGCCATCACAGTCCTCCTCCATCATTTCTGTCCATTTCTCCAGCCATTTCTTTTTCTCTTCCTTCACTACTTCTCCTGCTTCTTTCTTCCGCTCTTGGTATTCTTCTCTTGTTCTGTCTGTCCTCTGTTGGAACCATTTCCTGAATGCTTCATTTTTCTTTTTCACTGCTTCCTTAGTTCTGGGGTTCCACCATGGTGTTTCCTTCCACCTTTTCTTTCCACTAGTTCTGCCACACACGACTTCCGCTGCTTCTACCAACACGTCCTTGAACCTATTCCATTCTTCTTCACCTGTTTTCGGATCATCCTTCGGTAATTTGTTCCTCACTAATATCTGGAACTTCTCCCTATTTCCATCCTCCTTCAGCTTCCATGTCCTTATTCTTCTTTCTTGGTTCTCAGTTCTCCTCTTTTCCTTCAGTCCTCTCACCTTGGCGACCAGCAGACGGTGGTCACTGTCCAGGGCTTCTGAAGGTATTACCCTTATATCCGTGATACTCTTCTTTGTCTCCTTCCCGCATAGAATATAGTCCACCACTGATTTCCTAGTCAAATCCCTGCTGTACCAAGTAATTTTATGGCTCTCTCTCTTCTTGTACCATGTGTTTCCAACCATTAGCCCATTTATCTTGCACAGTTCCAACAATCTCTCTCCTTCCTTATTCCTGTTTCCCCATCCTTCACCACCAATCACTTCCTCAAAACCTCTTCTTTCAGTTCCGACATGGGCATTTAGGTCTCCCATGACTATCAGGTCTCTCCCCACTAACTGCTTCTGCAACTCCTCTTCGAACTCCTCCTTCTCGCCTTCTGTGCATCCCACCTGTGGTGCATAGACTTGCAGAATGTCCAGGTTTCTACCTTTCACAGTGATTCTGGCTCTAATTATTCTATCACTTACCCTCTTTACTTCCTCCCTCAGCCCTTCTCTCACCGCCATTCCCACTCCATTTCTCTTCCCCTCCTCATTTCCTATCCAGTATAGCTGCAAGCCATTTCTCAGTTCTTTTCTTCCTTCCCCTCTCCATCTGGTCTCTGCCAGTCCGAGTACATCCAGTTTTCTCCTCTCCATCATATCCACAACCTCCTCCACTCTTCCCGTCAATGAAGTTATATTCAAAGTTCCGATTCGTAGTCCATTTCCATAGCCAGGTCTGCTTCCTTTAGATCTGTCCTTTCCGAGGCCCGTTCCCGTTTTAAAAGCAGTTTCATATCCACTACTGGCTTGCTAGGCCTAACGTAGCTTCACCATAACCCTGGCGAGGGGCCTGTTTTTGGTCCGCGAGAGGTATTTTATTTCCCTCAAACCCTCCGGACAAGTCCGGCGAGCCCCCCTATCCGCCATTACTATTTGTAATTAAATAATGCACAAGGATTGACCTGGTAAATTCTTTCTGGTAATGAGGAGCAAGTTTCCATAGGTTTTTTTTCTTTTTTTAATGAAGCTGGGTACCGGTTCTTATTTTCCATCACATTCTTCTGTTCATCATCATCATCATCAACTAGAGCAGTTTCCAACCAGAGGTTGGGTCTGCTTGGAGCACAAGCCTCTCCATCGTTTTCTGTCCATCCACCACTTCTCTTCTGTCACTGTTGTCCAATTCACTTCTTTTCTCTCGACACTTTTCTTCACCCCCTTTATCCACCTATCACTTAGTCTTCCTCTAGGTCTCTTTTTCTTCCACTCCATTTCCAATATTTTCCGTGGTATTCTCTCTTCTCCCATTCTTTTCACGTGTCTATACCACTGTAGCCTTGATTTTTCATTCCTATCCTGTGGAAGTTCTTCCTTTAATATTGATCTGACTCTGTCCATTCTAGTTACACCTATACGACTCCTCTGAAATTTCATTTCCACGGCTTGTATTCTGCTTTCATCTCTCTCCCTCATCACCCAAGTTTCTGATCCATACGTTAGGATCGGCACAAAGTAAGTCTTGTACATGATCCCTTTACATTTCTGTGGTACATCCTTGCTCCATATCAGGCCTCTAATACTCTTGAAGAATCCATCAAGTATTTATGTTATTTCTGTTATTTATTGTAAAATATTTAGATTTAAGCTATATTTTTTATAAATAAATTATAAAAATATTTCTATTTATTCTTAGAAAATGACATAAAATGTAAAACATTTCAAATATTAGTTTTTATTTATATGAATTTTAATGATATAAACATTTAGACATCTTTGTAGGCTACATATGAATGTAAATGTAATGCAAATTTTAAAGCAATAAAGTTCATCAGTGACCTCAAAATGGTTTTTACTAAACCAATTACACCAGCTCGTGGTGAAGTGACTAGCCTTCTTGGCTGTCACCCCCGAGGTCCTGGGTTCAATTCCTGGCTCTATCAAGAAATGTAATTTTGGTCTGAAGGCTGGAATGGGGTACACTCAGCCTAATGAGACAGAACTGAAAAGAGTTGTTGTTAATTCATTTTAGGGGCTTGGGACATCTTGGACATCAGTCCTGTGTAGTTATGTGTGTGTGTGTTAAACTTGTGTGATAACCTGTATTTTTGTGGTGACTATAGTAGTGTGTGTGTAACTGTATTAGGGACAGGGATGAGGTAGGTGTCTTGGGACTTATAAAGTACTATACCGCCATTTTCTTGGAGTGAGTGGTGAAAACCACAATCAGGATAGTCACTGTCAGCGGCGGGATTTGAACCTGCAATCTCTGGATTTGCTGTAGCTGACTACACGGTTTAACGAATATGACTACGCCGTGGGACAAACCGAGAAGAAATGGGTTTGATTCACACCTCAGCCATCCTGGAAGTGATTTTCCTTGGTTCCCCACTTCTACTCCAGGCAATTGTCGGGATGGTACCTAACTTAAGGCAACTTCCCACCCAAATCCTACGTCAAGTCCAAATATACAAACTACAGGGTGCGGCAGAAATAACTGATGAATTTTGAAAGTAAATAACACAGCAACGCAACACGATATTCACAAATTTATTGCGCAGTTTAAAAGAGCAGTGTTTGCCATTTTTGTTACATAGATTGGAGCGGCAGATGTAACACCTGTATTGGCCACAGTGCTTAAGCAGGTGTTATTGTCGATGTGCGCGCGGCCTGGGAGAACACGTGCACCGCCTTGTCGGGGCTAGTCAGTCGCTAGCATGGCGTGGAGTGGTGAGCAGCGAGATTTCGTGATTGAAATGTATACTTCAAAAATGATGACTCTGTTACCACAACACAGCGTTTATTTCGTAGACACTTTAGGTTACATAGGCATGCGAAAGGTCCAAGCAGGAATACCATTCTGGTATGGGTGAATAATTTGAGAAGAACTGGTTCAAGTGTTGAAACGAAACCGCCTGGTAGGCCTCGTAGCGTTAGAACACCAGAGAAGATCCGTGCAGTGAGACATGCCTTTTCGCAATCTACTCAGAGAGATGTTTCCAGAACATTTAATCTCCTTACGGGGTGATGTTCCATGGCCAGCCCGTTCCCCTGATTTCGCCCCTTGCGATTTCTTTCTCTGGGGATACCTGAAGGATCACGTCTTCCAATGTAAGCCGCGAACACTACACGACCTGAAAGTTGCTATCCATGAGGAAATCGAGGCAATACCACTAGACTTGACTAGGAGGGTCATGCGGAACTTCAGGGAGAGGCTTCAGAAGTGCATCGAAAGGGGCGGTTGACATTTGGATGACATTATCTTCAAAACCTAGTGTGTAAGTGTATATGATGCAAATGGCAAACATTGCTCTTTTAAACTGCGCAATAAATTTGTTAATATCTTGTTGCATTGCTGTGTTATTTACGTTTGAAATTCGTCAGTTATTTCTGCCACACCCTGTAGTATAGACACCAAAACAACATAGCTTAATGGACATATGACCAGAGATATACCGACAGTAGTGGCTACGCTGGCTAAAGCGCAGTGTTAGGTCATGGGACCAAGCTCTCTGCTGACTCGGTAGACGCGTGGGTTCGAGCCCCACCGTCGCCTGTCCTTGAAATGGTCTTCCGTGGTTTCCCATTTTCCACACCAGGCAAATGCTGGGACAGTACCTTCTGACAGGCCACAGCCACTTCCTTCCACATCCTTGCCCAGTTTCATTCATCTTCATCCATTCCATCTCTCATCCCGGCGCGCAGGTCGCCCACGGCCGTTGACTAGAAAGACCTGCACTCGGCCTCTCAGGAGGCTATACGACAAAAACAACAACCAGAGATATTCCAAGATCCCAATAAAATAAATCAACAACACATTGGTTGTTCCAAATTGGGTCTGGGTACAGGCAGCAACAGGTAAGGCAAATTGAAAGTCAAGTTCGATTACACACAAAAGGAATCAAAGTACAGTACATTAATCATCCTTCAAAATAAACCCTCAAAGCTTCCACACATATTTGCCAATGATGAGCTAGGGGTTGAATACCATCACACACCTGCCAACTTTTATAGCTTTTTCATAATACGAGGGCTTTTTTTTTTTTTAATTAACCGAACATTTTACTTTGAAACCACTTTTTTTTTAGGTTTTACTTACCTTCCTCTATTTTTCTACCTAGTTGCCTTGTTTATTTAGGAACTTGTCTTACCTTAAAACTAAGTTCTGAAATCCCTCTACATAAAAGTTTGCCACCTGCTCTGAGAACCAAGAATTCACACTTGAGGAAAATCCATTGATATAGTGGTTATCATGAATCTTCGGTCCTCGTGAATTTTCGTGTCAATTGCAGTCACCAAGTCATCTGTGATTACAGACCACATCGTCGTGAACATTTTCACGGCCACTTTTGAACTCCCGTAGCCATATTCGCACTTTACCTTCCGTCATTTCATTATCACCATACACCTCACAAAGCTGACGATGAATGTCTGCAGCCGACATGTTTCTTGCACTCAAAAACCATATCACAGATCGTACCTCACATGCGGCGGGCAAATCAATAATCTTGAACATTGTAAAGATGCACAGTTCAGCGTACAGGTTAGCTACACAGCTGCAACTGATGCCTGCTTGTTCGCAGAGGATGCCGGGAGGTAGCGCGCAGGCTTGTTGAGGCGTGCGCACTAACTACGGGCTTAAAAAAAAAGGGCCTTACTTAAAAAACAGCCCTCGTATTAACAGAATTTTACGATTTTACATGCCAGTATCAATTTTATTAGTCGGCCTTTTCCGATTAATAATATGGCGCTCCCTGATATTTCTTCTGAATCCTAGTTGTTTCTAATAGTCTACCCTCTTGGTGAAGCGGCTAACACTCTTGGCTGTCGCCCTGCCCCCCTGGAGGTCTGGATTCAATTCCTGGTTTTGCCAAGAAAGTAATCCTGCTCTGAGGGCTGGAATGGGATACACTCAGCCTCATGAGGCAAAACTGAGATGAGGTGGGTTCGATTCCACATCTCAGCCATCCTGAAAGTGGTTTTCTATGGTAAACCCTCTTCGACTTAAGGAAAATGCTGGGATGGTTCCTGATTTAAGGCTATGACTGCCTCATTCCCAATCCTCGCCGGAGTTACTAATTCACATACACACTACTACAGACATCACACAAATTGTACATACCCACCCAAGTTCACAGGGCTAAATGACCACGATGCCCAAGCCCCTCAAATGAAACAACAACAAACCTAGTCATTTGATTTTTCTTTTTTTTTTTACATGGATTTATTTTTGGGCTTGGGGTGGCAACAATTGTAAAGAAACATTAACATAGCAAATGTCTGCAGTTACAACTTAAGACTGTATATAATTTGAGGTTAAAGTATTTTATCAAAGCAAAGAAACTAACAGAAATGTTGTTGTGTTCTACTGCACATCAGTGCATTGTTTCCCGCGTATTCTGTCGCGTGGTGTTTTTACTGATAGGCCATTTAAAAGTTGGCAGATATGCCATCGGGTGTGTGCCAAACACGTCAATATACTGTTACAACATCCCCCATTGTTTCAAACCACTTACCACGCAGCACTATGTGGAATGAGATCAAAATCGTATGGACTGAAACCAGGTGAGTAGGGAGGGTATTCCAAGATCTCCCAGCCATCCCTCAGACAGGAGCTGCAGTGTGGGTTGTTGTGCTATTATGGAGGATCATCACTATGTCCAGCAGTACTGCACATTTCCTCGAATTCTACGATGCAGTTGGTACATCCGGGATAATTTGTAGAATGATTGATGTTCAACTTTACTTCCATCCATCTTGTAGCATGGCCTCGAGCATACTAACTTTTGTGTGTGCTGTCAACTAGCCACCAATGCACACAGTCACAATCTGGCAGTGGCATTCCAAACATTGTAAAACTGATTTTCAAAGCTCTGCACTAACTACGTTTTGGCTATTTTGGAAGATATTACATAGTTGCCATGACATATAAATATGAAATTATAGAATTTAAATATAATAGCACAGATCAAAATTGGAACAAAACCATCAATAAAAATAAACTGCTTAGGATTTGCAGATGACTTGGCTCTTTTAGCACTAGACAAGGAAGAGGTTTGTACTCAGATCACTAGTCTCCAAGAAATTGCTCAAGGGATAGGATTACAGATATCCTTTGAAAAAACTGAGATCATGCCTATGAAACCCTTAGATATAAATGAAGTCTATATAAATGATCATAAAATTAACCTAATTCTTCAATTTAAGTATCTTGGAGAAATTATAACACATAACTTAAACGAAAAAGTAACTTGGATAAATAGAACAAATAAAATGAAAAAGGCACAATCTCTAACCTGGTCAAAATATATAATAAAAAATGCCTATCAATAGCTACTAAGATCCAACATTATAAAACTGTAACTCTCCCAGAAGCCACTTATGCTTGTGAAACACTGTTCCAAATTAAAAATGAACAAAGAACTGATCAGCTCCTCAAAACGGAAAGAAGAATCATTAGAACGTGCATAAATAAAAAGTATCAGGTTGAGGGAGTCTGGACGATTCTCCCAAATGAAACTGTCTATCGTGAGATTGATCCAATCACCAGCACAATGAAGAAGAAAATAATTTCATATTTTTTTCACATCTTACGGCTTCCAGAAAACAGAATTGTACGCCAACTGGTGATGAGAAATCTAGGAAAGAAAACTGGAGGAAAATGGATCCAAGAAATCCAACAAGATCTCAAAGCAGTTGGACTCAAGATAACAGATGCCGAGGAGAAAAATAAAATTAACACCATTCTTAAAACTCACAAATTTTCTGCAGAAATGACACATAGAAAGCCTATGGAGATTTCAGATGAGTTGAGAAAATCCCGATCTGAAAGAATGAAAGAGTACTGGAAAGAGCGCAAGAACCAAGCAGTACTACCTTCAAAGAAGAAGTGATTGTGGAACGACTCAAGTGGTCCAATGTGACCAATCAAGATAATAATAATAGCACAGTAATCTACTGGCCAGAAGACCTCAATGTTCCTCCCCTTAAAATGACTATATCATCTACAACTAGTGAACCCGTGGGAGAACTCTCGCATGTGTATAAACCATGCGCCTGGATTTACTGTTATGCGGGCTTCTATAAATATGTTTATTCGTTTAAACATACTTTATAAACAAATTGTCGATTTTTATGTAATCAGAGTGCAATTCCTCACTGCTGCTGGTTACACAATGGGTTGTGTGCGCCCCATGTGCACAGACTACCCGCTCACCTTTAGTGCTATGCGGCTGTACCAACACTGTTCTGCCAGGAACTATCGTCTTGTTTATTTGTTTAAAAGCACTTTATAAACAAATAAATATATTTCCGTTGACTTTTCAAGAAATGCAAGATTTTTCCTGTACTATTGAGATGATTTGGAAGATTTTGGTACAAATCACACATTCTAACTCCCTCTGGTTTAGGAGCTTGAGTTTTGTAAAACATACACCTTAGGGTATTATGTGCGGCCTCGGTGGCGTAGTTGGTAGCATGCTGAGCTTCTATGCCCAAGATAGCGGGTTCAAACCCGGCCGAAGTTGTCGGATTTTTTAAGAGCGTTAAAAATCCCTCAGTATGTCATCCTTCGGAGGGGAAGTAAAGCCGGAGGTCCCATGTCATAGGTTTATGGCATGTTAAAGAACCTTCCACTAATTGCACCTGTGTGAAGCTAAATTGGTTAGGTTAGGAATGTAAACAACACTCTTAGGTTTCTACGTACATTGCCAAGAGCCGACTGGGGTGGCGTCTAGTAGCTAAGTTCTGAACTTGGCCTAGTAGTCGTTGACGGTGGCGCTTGGCGGCAAAAGTAGGAACTATTTGAAAAATTCTAAGTTGCAGTACTTAAATTAAAAAAACAGATAACACACACTAATACAGTCACCACAATTAACACCGGTTATAAGTCAGATTCTACACACACCCAAAGTACACGGGGCTACATAACCGCGTTGTCGCAGCCCCTAAACTTAAGAACCAACCAGCGTATTATGTAATAAGATAAAATAAATGAAAGTCAACATGGGACGAAGTATAGAAATGAAAATAAATGCGACACTTGCAAACACTTAGAAACTTAATTGGTGGATTACCAAGGAAGGTGATACCCTCAAGATACCTAGAAAAATCTAAAAATCCCCTTAAAAGTACACAAAAAATAATTATATCCATAATCAAATGGAAGTGTCCAAATTTGACTATCACAACCTTGCGTGCTATTAGTAAGCCCACAATGTAGTTTTTTATTATTCTTTTTTCTCGCTCGATTTCTCTCGAAACTGTTAGTTTTCTCTCTATTAGACATTAACACATATTTAAGAAAGCAAAACAGATGTTGTGGTATTAGAGCAAACCTCGTCCTACAACCAAAACTGTCACCGTTTCCATAGCCAGCGGAGATGAAATACATTTCTGATTAAAACAAGTAGCTCCGTGAAGTACTTTACAGCCTATTTTCATACATCCTACTTATGTTAATTGTCTCTATCAACATGCAAAATGTCCAAATTGGACAATCAGTCCAGAGCAATTGGAGTCACATGTTGTACAGTCCTCGAATCACCATCAAATGCTTGAAGTGGGCACTCCTTTACAATATGGTCTATTGTGAACTCCTCCGCTCCGTAGTCGCAGTCAGTAGATGAACGGAAACCCTACCTATTCAAGGTGTAACCACATCGCTCTTGACCCATCCTAATGCGGTTCAGCATCGACCAAGAGAGATGATCCAGAGGGACTTGGAAGAACAGCATAATTTTGCAAGCATAAGAGGTGCGTTTTGTTTTTTTTGTGTTTTTATTATGTTGGAAACTTGACAAGCTTGAATCTGTTGGAGACTAGTTTTCAAAGTGATGACCTATAATTTTTGTAATTTTAAAAGTTCCTCCAAGAAAGTGATGAGGGAACTTTTTGAGATTTGAAGTCTGCACACCTGCCATCCTACAAAACCAAAAATCAGAAGATTTTGATATGAAAGTTAGGAGATACTAAGGGTGCTCATAAATACAATTAACTTAATTGGCAAATTATGATTCAAAATGATTTGTGTAAATATACATTCAGTGTTTATTACCACCTATCACTTTTTATTTATTTACACTGTTTACGTCCACATTGGAGCACCAAAAATCAAACCTATATACAAAGTCTTCAAATACCAAGTTCAGTTCTTAATACTTGATAATTTTTTTCTTTCCCAATTCTTCCTCATTCTGGAAGATTTTTCAGCACGTCCTGCTGATATAACATATTGCTTACGCTGTGAAATTTTGAATGTTAGTCGAGAGTATTTGTTCTTCAGAAGCTGTTTCTCTTCTCTATGTTCAATTTGATGCATAGTAATTTTCAATTCGTCTAAATCCATCTGTATTTCTTTAAACCATGTGATTTTTGTTTTACTATTCCAAAAGAAGTCAAAAAGTTGTTTCGGGAGTCTAGTATTTGGTAAGCAGGATATGTGTTTATTGTATGTTTTATGGTGTCTTTTTATGGAGTAAACTTACTTCCTCCTCGTAACAAACATGCACAAGCCACCACTGCCATACAGGTTTTAGAACTTTTTTGATCCTTCTTCAGCAGATGCTTTATCAGCATTGAAAATAACAACTATTAAATGTATAATATAAAAACTAATGATAATATTCTAACTACTTATAGAGAAATAAAGTTAACCATAATGGCTTAGTTAAATCCATATTGATGATTAATTAAATTAACTACTAAGATTAGTAGAAAACAAAGTGTCAACCTTAATCAATACTTTGTTACCAAATGTTTCGGCTGGGCATTGCAGGCTTCCTCAGCTAAAACATTATAGAAATATTGTTAAAATTAAGACAAAAAAGCAAGCATGTTATAATAATAAAGTTAAGACTAGCTATAAAATATGAACTTGTGAGAAGAATTATAAAACACATGTGTCATTTGAGTTGTAGGATTATGTTGTTTTAGATAATATTGAATAATATGATCTAAAATAGAAGAAGGTATTTGTAAACTAATCAGTCTATTTAATTTCAATGGAGCTAGTATAGCCTACCCCTGATTGAGAGAGTGTTTGTGCCAGGAATAAGATTTTTACAAATGCATTGGTCTTTGCAAAGTTGACCATGTGTGGTATTCAGTGGCAAAGTTGAAGGGGAATCTTTGAGCCTTAGAATATCCATTTCATTCTCATTTAAATTTTCCTATTTTCATTGGCATTGGCAAATTAAATCTCTAGTTTTTTGGTATTATTCTCTGTAACCACGGTGGGATTGATGCCAGCTTTTCAACGCGGGACTGAGCAGCCAATGAGTCTCCCTTGAAACAAGCTCAAGTCTCAGTGGGTAGAGAAGGCAATTGTGAATGTGCCAAGTGGAAGGTCGATAGCTGAATGCGTCAGCAGAGAGCCTAGGCTCCAAGCAGTGCATTCGTGAAATGGGCGGTATTTCAGCGCATGCATGTTTGTTTGTGAGTTTTAAAACATGGATCAGTATAGTGATTTAATAGTGTACTGTCATGACGAATGAAAGAGAAAGTGAGAGGACTCCTCAAGTTCAAGCGCGCACCACCCGGGAGCGCTAGAGTGGGCAAGTTCCACGCTGCCGGTCAGCTGGTCTTAGGGATAATGCCAAGGGAAACGAATTACTTTGTAACTGATACTCTTTTAAAATGTAATTAGCGATTACAATTAAAATAACACGGCAGGGCACAATGGAAAATATAATTCACGGAAATAAGTACTACGGTCTCCACTACATGTCACGGAAAGCACAGATTCCTGGAGTAGGCTCTACAGACTGTTACTTTTGTTGTTTCTTGTTGTGGCAATTTAGTTTCCTCAGATTGAGAGACTAAAGAAGGCGAATTTGTGGGTCTGAATCTAATTAATGAATGGCAGAGTGGCTCTTGAGAGCACTAGTGACAGAGTTGAGATGGCTGTCTCAGAGGGAGTGAAGCCTATGTGGTGATTATCTAATTCCTCATTGAGGGAAATACATTGGGCTATGGGATTGAGCGCATCAATTCCTGCTTGTCTGACTGATTTACAAAGGCTAATACCAATAGGTAGGTGGATGAGGGCCATCGTGGTCTGAAGGTTATTGCCATTGGGTGAAGCGTACCACAGCTCTTTCTCGAAATCAAATGTTGGGAATGAGACATAGCCCGGTGAGGGAAGAGGTGAGCTAGAGAGTGAGGAATCTGATTTTGGTGAAGCTGGTTTAAGTGGAACGAGTATACCATCTCGTTTTTTCGGTAGGCACATTCGGAATTAGTGTTTTTGGATTGACAGGAGTATAATTTGGGCTTTTAGGGTCATCAGGGTCCTGAGTTATCAGGAATGTTATGCCCTGGTACGTTAATGTGCGAGGTTTAGTGTCAGTGCGCGACATGTTTGTGTTCGTGAGTGTATAAGTGCGTGTAATGAGTAAGAGGTGATGAGAGATAGTGGTCAAATACCTTGGTCGACCAGAGAATAAGGAAAGAGAAAAACAAATTTACCAGCCACACAAAGTTATCCAGTTTAAATACAGTTGGAGCTGTGACGTTGAGTGCGCTGATGAAATTTGAAGTAACTTGAAATAATTAATTATTGGCTGCTAGGTAGGGTGAGGGGATGAGCTAACTTGTATTAAAACTCGAGGGAGATAGGAGTTGCTTGACTAGGATGGTTACAGGGTGGGTATGGTGTTGGATATTTGAATGATAGAGGAGTGACTTAATCTGCACTGTTACTACGGGGGATGCAAATTAAGCCTATGGGAACGTAGTGGAATGGCTTGAAATATCGAAGTCGAGGCGATAGTGAGGACTAGGCTTGGTAGAAATTCTGGCAAGACTGGCGGATCACCGATTTCGTCAATTGGCGTCAGAATACGGAGCTTGGAGCAGTGGCGTGCAGTTTGCTTGGATGCTGGACTCGGAATGATGGCACAAAACAGTAATAATAGCAAAGGAATATGTTTGAAGTAGGCCTACACAAAACATAAAACGCTGATGTACACAAGACACAATGAACTGATTTTAAGAACTGAAAGCAAAGAAAATTCAATTTAATTCACACAAATTTCTCTCACAGTAGCTTTCCCCGCACTTTTCTATGACCCGGTTCGACGGAACAACAGGACACGTGTTGGACATAATCGCTTGCAGTGCCTGTAGCGGCGGGACCACGAACTACCGTTCTATAATGGCGGAGTCCTCACACTAGGTCCTTCTATTCGTCATGGTACTGTATTTAAAATCAAGACCGTTTTCTTCATTGTCCGATGAAGAGAATATTTTTTGAACAATGACCTAAAAAAAAAAACAGTATATCATAAGACTGATTCTTACCTTTCCTGTTTCTACTGCTTCGAATTAAGGAAGTATGAGTGCACTGAAGAAAGTTAAGACATTTTTAAGGAACTCCATGTCAGATTCTAGACAGAGCAATTTGAGTACTCTGGCTATTGAGAAGAGTTTGGTGAACCATCTTTCCAGGGATCACATCTTCAAAGAACGCATCATTGATGTGGTATAGTTACTGAGTTTATCTACAAAAAACTATAAGGTATGGTATGAACTTTAGAATACCCAGTTGCATTAATGTAGCTTCGCCACTGGTGGTATTAGAAGTTGGAGAGTAAGTTCTTCCATGGTTCTTCTTGGACCCACACTCCACCTCCCATTACGGTGTTTTAAAAAGATTGAACACGTCTGTAAACGATTCAGCTGCTAATATCTACTTCCAATTCAATGGCTGTCATTTCTACAGTCGACCTAATAACACAAGTTGCCAGATAAATTACAAACACGCATCCGAGTATACGAATCTGATAACCATGTTGTCCCAAGCCGCTAAATGTTTCCGTCACAAAACGTAAGTTATATCATGAATATTTTTTCTATGTTTATGGTATTTATAGTACTTGCAATGACAATGTGACATAAAAACCTCCAATCTGTACATTATTAGTTAATTTATCTTTAGACAGACTGAGTTAATAATGGAAAGATGCACCCAATCATAATGGAACGTAGCCATGTGTGGATATTTGTTCCGGATGTGACGTATTCTCTCAAAGCTCTTCCGTTTGTTAAAGTGAGGAGAAGAACATGCCGCCTCAGGTGAGTAATCCTATTTATTTCATTGATTGCTGGTATTTATGCCATACGTAATTCATTATCCTGTGGAATAATATTAATTCGTCATGCTAGTTTCGAATTATAGCATCTAAATTATATATTGGCCTTTCGATAACGTCAATTTTCAGAGCATACTTTGCACACGTGTTGGTGCCCTGGATTATATGATTTTGAACATAAATGGCTACAAGAAACTTGACTGAGATACAAGAGATGTACGCCTGTATTTATTGCTGATGTATGTCATTACATGATAAAGCTCGACCTTTATTTTATTCTAGCTTTGGTGTGACATAACCTTTGGTGACGCGTGAACTTTTTGTCAGGCGGAGACTACGGACTTGAATAGAGAACTGCCATGTTTTCTTTGAAGATCGGGATAATCTGCTTAAAGTATCCTGCTGCACTTTAATCACTACGTGGTGTTATAGAACTTGTACATCACTAACTCTTTCTCTCTCCTTTCGAACTTTGCCAATTCTAGGATGGGCCTTGGGGCAGATGACCCCTATGTCCCGCCCCTTAAAACAGTAACCAGGTTGGCCCTTCAGGTCGATCCACAATGCGCAGTCGGCAGCTGCAGTCAGAAATTGGTAGTTGACAACTTAGGCATTCACAATGCTCAGTCTTAATGACTGGTAGGACTAAATAATCCAGTGGCATTATTTTATTCCTTGTACACAGAAGTGTTGTCGATAACCTCAAAACTTGCAATATGGATGATTTGGAGATGTACGGATTATTTTGTTATACCGTGTATTTAAGATTAAAAAGGTACGGGTTGCAAAGGTACTTCACTTACATCCTCTTCGTACAAAACAGAACGTGACGTTTCGGTAGCGCTAAAGAGTACGCCATCCTTAGTTCTGATTGGCTATGACATTGCTGCAGTCGGGTAGTTAGGCGTCGGAGAAGAAATTCTCGACTGCCAGCTACTGACTGCAACTGCATGTTGTGTATGATACCTATAGTAGGCCTATACACGGGACGACCACGACTGCACATTGTGGATGGGCCTTTTCTCTATCCTCGGTGTTGAAACGTTTATGTAGTCTGATGCCTCAGTTTAACATTATATAAGGCAAATACTGGCGATCGTCTCTAGCAAAACCATCTGACTCTGTGAAGCTGAAGTAAATGACAACCTGGATTATACAGTTGCACTTTGATAATATATGATTTTCATACCTTTTTCATATTCTGGGAGTCATACCTATTGAAATTAGGCTCTCGTGTATTGTCCGTTGCCTGTTTCAAAAGTGCGTTATTTTTCTTAGTTGTGCTCTGAAGATGGTTTGTACTTACTGTGCCACGTTATTAAAGCCAACTGCCATTAACAAACACGTTCACACTTTCAAAATAAGGAATTTGTCAACATTAACTTTCAAGTAATAAACTTACCTAAAAACAAGTCACCATGTTTGATTAGGTAATGATACCAACTTTACTTCCCCGGCGACTCTCGGGACGAAATTATTGGTGAAAATTACTGATTGTACTACTATGCAAAACCATTGGCCTGGATAAAGATTATTGATGTGTGACTACCTCCACTGTGCATGGCAAAAACCAGGGGTGTTTATATTAACTGGGCCATGCTACCTAACCTTTATTGGTCCAGGCAAAAACCATTGGTCTGGAAACAATGTTGGCACTCGAGAAAAAAAAATTAAAACTACAGAACAGGAGACCAAGTCGTCGTAACTTTCAACAAGGTATATTACTGAAAATATAGTATTTATGATTGGCAAACCTTTCTCGGAGATGTTGGGAGTCGTTTCACTTTCTCAATTGCCACTGCTGCACCAGAATAATTCCTTTTAATTGATTATTTACGAAAATAATTCACTATGGACGCCATCTTGGACAATACGTCATGTGACACCAAAAAAACGAACATCTGAGTACGTTACCAACATGTCCAATACAAAATTCACCATATGACACGTAAAGTTTGAAATTGTTACAAATTTCCACTAAGTTAAGCACTGTCTTGCGGAAAATTACTGCTAGTACCACAAGCAAGGGGGTCTGGGGCGTAAGCCCCAGGTTAGGTTTGTTTTTGTATGTAAAACATTAATAAGATAGAATTTAGGTCCGCTACTAGGTTAGGTACTGCCTGGTCGAAAATTACTGCTAGTGCCACAAGCAAGGGGGTCTGGGGCGTAAGCCCCAGGTTAGGTCTGTTTTTGTATGTAAAACATTATAAATACATAAATAAACACTGACAATTGGCGCAATTTTTCATTACATTACTTTATCGACGCTCTTTTGTTTATTCGTTCTATACCCGATGTGAAATAGTACCAAATGCGTGGGGTTGGCATTCCTGACTTAGTAAGCAAGATGGCTACAAAAGACTTCATTTCTGCTATATAAGTCGTGTATCTATTTGGGATGGCTGGGTGGGTTTATGGCAGCGGACGAGTCAACATCTATTATTTTAACATCTCCGGATACCATTACTAAAGGTACTTCGGCAAATTTCATTACCTAAATTTTTTTATACCTTTGGTCTCCTGTTCTGTAGTGCTACCGAAAATTTTTCGGATTTTAATTGCGGCGGGCAACGGACACTACACGAGTTCCGAAATTACAGTCCATTATCACTGAATATAGGCCTGTGTGCTAAATTATGCAAATATGTCTTCTTAGACTGTATTTCTTTCTCATTTAACGATAGCAATTGTTATTGCTTGTCGTTGCTCAACTGCTACAGCAAGAGGGGGTGAGGTTTCTTCAACTATAACCAAGGTGCACACAGGCGCATACATTTACGTCGCATTACTGTTGCCAACATGTGGAATACAAATGATTGGCATAACGATTGGTCTGGTTAAAAATTGATGCGTGAATACTCCCACTGTGTGTGATAATACCCAGGGGTTGCATCTATGGCTAACGTGGCCCGTGATTATTATTCTAGGCCAGGGCCCTATTTCTTAAAACTCTACAGTTGTGACACTTTGACATAATTATCAATGTGTCGCGACACTTCTATCTGACAATATGTCAGTGCATGGTATCCACTGGCAGGAAAAGTCAGGAATTTTGTTTTTGGTCAGGAAAAAGTGTGAAAAAAATGGCGTGAGTCAGGGAAAAATGGTGAAAACTATTAGAAAGTCAGGAATTTTATATTAACCATACAGTTTTTTGTGTTTTACAGCCATATTTTGATGTTACTAGTTCAACTAATCTCTGAAGATAAAAAGCAATAACTCGCTGGACATTATAGTAAGTTTCCAGTTTTACAGTACATCATAGTAAAAATCTCTTTTACCTATATTATGTACGCTATTTTGGCGTTGGCGTAGGGATGTGGCATCACTATAGTTTAGGTTATTAAGTACTTTGATTTATGTATTATTGCATTATAATATACTTAATTTTGTATTTTAAATGAATAAAGAGGCGAGCGTTGGGCAGCTATGGGGACGGCGGAGGCTGGAAATAAAAAAGATATATATATATATTTTCTCAATAAACCTTTTTTCCGAAGTTACAATGACTTCGCGAGTCAGGAATTGAGTTGAAAAATGGTCAGGAAAATTGACATTGAAAATTCTGTGGACACCATGCAGTCTGTGACGGGAGAAATATTGTAAAATTTACGCCTGTTACAGAGCCCTTTTCTTAACATTGACAATTGTCAAATCCACCTGTCGAGGTTGTGTACGCTTCGATAGTTCCGTGAATTGATCGTGTACAATAACTAGGCCCTACAGATTCACATAAACTGTTCAACGCGTGATAATCGTTTAAAGGATTTACTATTTATTAAAACATTCATTTATTTATTTGGAGAAACGCGTGCAAACTATGCAAAATTCCTATAAATTTACATGTTTGACTGGATAAATGTGATTATCATTACAGCTTCTATACTCCGATTTATGAAAGGTGAATGGTCAAGGCTGTCATCCGCTTGATGGGTGAGGTGAGGAGTGGAGACGAGAGGGGTAACGGTATCCATGGCAATAGCAAGCAGTGAGCACATGGTTTGACACAGTGCCTTGACGACTCGTCACTGTCGTTAGACCGCCAGGCAGGGGGGCTAACTTCCCCAGTATTTGTGTGTTCCTGCAAGTCTATTGGAATGTTATGAGTCACGACCTGTCTCAGTGGCAACGCACCATTTCCCCACGGGCTAGCTTTGACAGATGTCAGCATTCATATTGATAATACAGAGTATAATATTGGCTGCAATAAATCATATAATACATTACAGGTCAACCGTTTATCTTTCTGACAGTCACGAATATATAGGCTACTGTACAATACAGGCACGAATTGAAACCACCGTGCCTCTCCAATGCCCAACAAATGTTTGTCTCGGCCACAACATTTTTTGGTAGTAAATAATATAGAATGAAGTTTTTACGGTCAAGGGAGGAATAAAATATTCAAATTGTGATATATATATATATATATATATACCGTAGAAATTCACTTATTAAGAGTAGCCTACGTGTTTCGATTTTTTCCTGGATAACTCTGTCGCTGCCGTATTGAGAATTTTAACATTGATTAGAGAGGACTAATAAGACATTTAATTTGGGAAATTTTTTCCAACACAAGTTGCTCCAAGGTTCAAGGACCTAATTTCTTCTTTTCGAATGCAGGAGATAGCGTCCAATTCTTTGCAGCAAATATTCTACAGTAACTTGACTGGTGTGAATTTCTCCTTGAAAACTAAGTCCGTAAAATTCCATGAGGTTACTTCTCTCTCCAAGAACCCTTGGTAGCCTCATTTGCACTATATGTTAGTTAATGTTGGTTTAAGGGGTGGAACCACAAGGTCATCTGCCCCTAAGCAGTATATCTTAATCAGTGGTTTACCGATGGGGTGGGTTTTAGGGTTCAACTCCCACCCCCAGACACATTTGTTTGCTTGAATCCTTATATTGTCCCATCTATCACCTGTATGACACTACCTCTAGTGAGGCCTATATATATATATTTGAAATGTGATCACGTTGTTCACTTGGTAAATACCCCCCAAACTTTCTCAGCGAGATGACTCCTTCAGCATTGTAGCTAGTCAATTTTTCTGTTAAAGTGTGCGATCGGTAATTTCTTCATGTCGCTTCGGGCTGTTTTAAATGTGGATATCTGTGTCACTGAGTATCCGTTTCGTTAAAGATAGGCTAATTCTGTACATAAGGAGTTTCTGCAATTTATTCCTATCAATGATTCAGATAAAGCAATCAAAATAGGCAGAATTTGAAAGTCAACAGCCTAAACGGCAGTGAGAACATGGAAAGCAAAACATTATTTTTCTCACATAATAGGAGTCACATATGAACATTACAGCTTCATTTCAGCATCATTTCAGTTTTAATATTGAGTTATTTAAAAAAACTGAATATTTTCAATATTTTTATTGTGCTTGAAATATAATTAAAATAGTTTTTATGCAAAGAGAATGTTTATTTGTAATTATTGCTTTTTATGAATACAGTAATAGAAATATCATTTTAATAATGCACAACTATCTTACTGTATGAATGAAACCTCTTAGAAAGAAATCCTGCGTACACCACTGATCTTAATCACTCTCAACTACTGCCGCTGTTTAATTGTTCCGTTCCAACGATTCTAACAACGCTAGTACTGTAGGCTATTATTGTAATGGGAAACTTCCAAACTCGTCGCAATACGAAAAGATAGGTTATGATAATCGACATGTAACCAGGCTCCCGTCGGGTTTTCGATGACAATTTTGCACAAACGGCTGACATATTCATTAGTTCATAGAGAAACACTGGTAACATACTGTTACCGGTATGTGACATATGTCAGATTTCTACCTGCCAGCTTTACAACTTTATGAGACAGATTTCCAACAATATGTCACGACAATTGACTAAATTGTTGGGACATATTTGTCAAATTGTCGGACATTTTAAGTCATCTGACATATTTCGAATTGTCGAGTTCTATGGAATAGGGCCCAGGTGTTCTCAACCTTTTTGAGACTGTGAGCACCACCCTTATGCCATATGAAGTACCAGAGCACCTTTATATCGAATATAATAACGGCTTTCATATCACGACGCTCGAAAGAGATACCGTGATATGACTGCACCCGAATTTCCGGTATCTTTCGCGGCTAAGGTGACGCCACCTATCACCCCTGCCACTTTCGTTCCCCGTGCTGTACCCTCGACGACGAACTACTCTGAGATCGTAAAGTCTCCCCTCGCTGTCCAAGCGAGACCTGTCAGCCCGAAGAAGGTTATACAACCTTCTTCGGCCATTGTGATAAAGGCGCCGGTTATACCATCTAAACCGGCGCAATCGGAGAAGAAGTCATCTTCCTCTCCGAAACGGTCGGAGAAGAAGTCTTCCCCTGCCAACGAGGCAAAGAAGACTTCTGCGACCGGGGCTGGATCGTCATCCAGCCCATCTGATAAGACAAAGATAGTGGAGAAGAGGGGGACGGTTCGTCGCCGTCTCTCTCGCCCTCCTGCTGACGGGGTGGCTACTGTCTCTGCTGGCCTTTCCGCTCCCACTACCACCAAGGGAGCGAAGCCTGCTGAAGCCAAGCCCGTCCGTATGGAGGAACTCCCCTATAGAAAAGAAAATAGATCGGCGGAGGAGAGGGGAGCGGTTCAGCGCCGTTTCTCTTCCTCTCCTAAAGGCAGGGCTGCTCACGTATCTGCTAGCCATCCCGCTCCCACCACTACCAGTGGAGCGGTGCCAGCAGGAGCGACCTTGTTTTATAAGGACCCGGCGTCTGTGGGGAAGGGACCATCTACTTCCCCAAACACACGTCGGCGCCGATCCAAGAAGAAGTCTCTTCGGGGCGTGTCGGGGACAGACACCCAGTCTTCGGACCGGGAGAAAGTCCCTCGACACCGCTCTCGCTCTTCCCCAAGGGCGAGACCCGTGAGGTCCGACGACGACCGTGCGCAACCCAAGAGAGCGCCCGCTCCATTTTCTTCGTCTTCGGACGGAGATGTGGAGATTGAGGTGTGCTCTCCTGCCCCATCATCTCCAACTAGAGATGGGGAAGGGTGGCAAACGGTCAAGCATAAGTAGAAGACCCACTTCTACTTAAGTCCACACCATGGCACTATTACAATGGAACTGTAATAGCTATTCTGTTCATCTCGCTGAGTTACGACAATTAATATCTTCGTTTTCGGCAACCATTGTCTGTCTTCAGGAATCCAGGTTTCGTCCTGGACATGAGACAACAATGCGTCACTTCAAACTCTTCTCTAAAGACCGGATGGACGGAGCTGTGGCCGCTGGTGGCGTCTGCACTCTCGTCCACTCTAGCCTCTTTAGTGAAGAGGTGCCGTTGCGTACTCAGCTAGAGGCAGTTGCAGTTCGTACTTCGTTGCCAGTAATGGCAACAGTATGTAACGTGTACATCCCACCTGATTCTCAGCCGGATTACGACCAGCTGGTGGATCTAGTCTCTCAGCTCCCCCCTCCTTTTCTCCTTCTGGGAGATGTTAATGCCCACAACACCATCTGGGGCTCCGCTACCACTAGCGGTAAAGGGAGAGATTTTGAGAGGCTGATCAGGCGGCTGGACCTGTGTCTGTTGAACACAGGGGAGCCTACGCACTTCTCTATTGCACACGGTACTTATTCAAGTATCGATATTACCCTGTGCAGTCGTGCGCTGGTTCCCCTGTTACAGTGGGGTGTACACGATGACCTTTGTAATAGTGACCATTTTCCAATTATCGTTACTCTTCCGAACCAGAGAGCCATCGAGTTACCAAGTCGATGGCTTCTCCGTCGGGCTGATTGGCCAACTTTCACGGCACGTGCGGTGTTTGCCGAAGATACCTTTGAGAGTGTCGACGATCATACCATTCACATAACGAATGGTATTTTGACTGCTGCTGAGGAAACAATACCTTCCTCATCCGGCAACTCACGCCGGAAGCTTGTCCCTTGGTGGACAGCCGAGATTGCAGCAGCCATTAAAGATCGTCGACGTGCTTTCAAATGCTATCGGAGGCAAAACACTATGGCCAACCTTATCCCCTTCAGAAGGATGCATGCTAGAGCCCGATATCTGATTCGGGAGAGTAAGAAAACGACGTGGGAAAAGTATGTGTCGTCCATGACGGCGCATACTCCTTCATCTCAAGTGTGGACTAAGCTTCGTCGGATCTCCGGACTCCCGACATCACTATCGATACCCGGAGTGTCCATCAATGGGGACATCATCACGGACCATCTCGCCATTGCCAACAGCATTGGCTCGCACTTCTCCGATGTATCCTGCTCCGGGAGTTACGATCCTACATTTCTGACTCTGAAGCGGGAGGCAGAGACTCACCCCTTGTCCTTTGCCACTGCTGCTTCGGAGTCCTATAATGTACCATTCTCTGAATGGGAACTGCGAAGTGCGCTTGCACTGTGCAGGGATACGGCTCCTGGACCGGATAACATACATAATCAAATGTTAAAACATCTGTGCGAATCCAGTATGAAAGAACTGTTGATCCTCTTCAATCGTATATGGATTGAAGGGGAGTTTCCATCTCAATGGCGAGAGGGGATCGTGATACCGATTCCTAAGGCTGGAAAGGATCCCAAGTTTGTAAGCAGCTATAGGCCCATTTGTTTGACAAATGGCCTATGTAAGCTGCTCGAAAAGATGGTGAACCGTCGACTGGTGTGGTTCTTGGAGGATAAAGGTCTCCTGTCTGAGTACCAATGTGGATTTCGCTCTCATAGGTCCACCACTGACCATCTGGTGCGACTTGAGAGCGCCATACAGGAGGCTTTTTTCCGGAAGCAGCACCTAGTCACGGTTTTCTTTGACCTCGAGAAAGCCTACGACACCACATGGCGCTACGGGATCCTTTCCACCCTTCACAAGTGGGGACTCCGTGGTAACTTACCGACTTTCATTGCGAATTTCATGTCCGTCCGACTCTTCCGTGTAAGGGTCGGTAGGACATTATCGCAGTACTATACCCAAGAAAATGGAGTTCCTCAGGGTTCAGTGCTGAGTGTCACCTTGTTCGCGATTGCCATTAATGGCATTGTTGCCTCCGCGGTAGTTCCATCGCTGTATGTAGACGATTTAGCTCTGCATTACAGCTCTGGAAGTATGGCAGTCGTGGAACGGCAATTGCAGCTAGCCATCAACCGGGTCGACAGGTGGGCTCACGACCGGGGTTTTCGTTTTTCAGCAGCGAAAACCTCCGTCGTCCATTTTTGTCGGCTACGGAGGCTACATTTACACCCTGAACTACATCTCAGGGATGCTGCGTTGCCGGTGGTTGACACTTATCGCTTCCTGGGGCTCCATTTTGACAGCAAGTTAACGTGGCAGCACCATATACGGCAATTGAAAATGACATGTCTCAGGAAACTGAACATGCTCAGGTTTCTTAGTGGCACTACGTGGGGGGCTGACCGTGCGGTGCTGCTACGGTTCTACCAAGCCCTCGTCCTGACCCGGCTAGACTATGGTTCTGCGGCATACGGTTCAGCAAGGCCGGCAACCTTGAAAATGCTGGACAGTATCCACCATAGTGGCGTTAGGCTGGCTACCGGTGCCTTCCGGACCAGCCCGATACCCAGCCTACTCGCCGAATCGGGTGTTCCACCTTTAAATTATAGACGCCAACATATGCTGTTAGCATATGCTGCCAATGTGCGTCAAGTGCCGCAACACCCGACCTATCAAGCTCTCTTCGGTACCCAAAACCACCAGGGGTACGCCAACCGGCCTCGTGCCACTCGGCCGGTTGGTATTAGACTTGATAGCTCGTGTACCGAAATAGGAGTGGCTGTAGGTCCCTGTATGATCCGGACATCTAGCGAGGTGCCTCCGTGGCAAGTCCCGCGTCCGGAAATTCGGTTAGATCTGCACCGAGGTCCTAAGGTGAACACGGATGCCTCCGTTTACCGGAGGCAGTTCCACAGCATAGTTCACCAATTTCCGGACGCTGGCATTCTATACACGGATGGTTCGAAGGTGGACGAGAAGGTGGGTTGTGCTTACGTTATTGATGGTGCAAATACCAAGATCTCTTTGCCTGAGGCCTGTAGTGTGTTTACTGCGGAGCTCGTTGCCATCTATGAAGCTCTGCAGTTTGCGCTACAGGATGCTCGAATCCACTTTCTCGTGTGTACCGACTCTTTGAGTTCGTTGCAGTCAATTGCTACATGTTTCCCGCAACACCCCCTAGTGCAGCGAATCCACGACCTACTAGCCGGGCTGTGCCACGCTGACACTCGAATCACCTTTCTGTGGCTTCCAAGCCACATGGGAATTGCGGGAAATGAGTTAGCAGATCAAGCTGCAAAAGAGGCGGTATCACTACCACCTCGACTAATGGAGGTACCCGCTAGAGATATTCGCTCTCAGTTACACCTACAAGTTCTGGCTTTTTGGGAGAGTCAGTGGCTAGCTGACCCACTGCCCAGTAAACTGAGAGCGATCAAGGGAACTACTCGCGTTTGGCGGAGCTCCTTCCGGGCCCGGAGAGAGTCCGTCATTTTGTGTAGGCTAAGGATAGGTCATACAAGATCCACCCACTCGTACCTAATGAGAAGGGAAGACCCCCCACTTTGTACCTGTGGAGCCGTTTTCACCGTGGCCCACATTTTCACCGAGTGTGTGGATCTTGCTGACTTACGAAGAAACCTTGGTTTGTAGACGACACTCAAACTTATATTAGCCGATGACGCGGTGGCTGCTGATCGCGTTATCCGCTTTATAAGTGAGAGTGGGTTAGGGCCAGCAATCTAAATTTTCCAGTGAACTTTGACTCAACGACTTGTTCGTTTTTGAATGATAATGTTTTGTTTTTTCCGTAATTTTTGTTTATGTTTATAATTTTTTTATTTTTTTTATTTAATTGTTTGTTTTTGTTTTATTAATTTTTGGTCTTTTTAAATTTAGATGTCCACCTCAAAATTTTAAATTCAATTCAAAATTTGTATTCTTTAATCTGTGTTAAGAGGGGCAGATGACCTCGTAGTTCCGCCCCTTAAAACAACAATAACTAACTAACTAATAACTAGCGGACCCGTGCGAGAAATAACTCGTGTTCATAAACCACACTTTCCCCAATAGGTTTTGCAAATCGAACACTTCTTACAAAAATTGATATTTAAGAAATTAGAATGCAATTTGTCACTGATAATGTCATGAGTGTGCTGTAACACTCACTGGTTATTCGATATTTATGAAATTATACGATTTGAGTACTCAATTCTTTGATTTACTGTTTCTGATATTCATGCAAAGTGATAAAATAAGACCTATAATGTTAAAATGACATGAAACGGGTGTCACAGCGACCAAAATATGAAGTGGACAGAAATTGCGGAACGTATTTTCATACATCAACAGTATCTGCAAATGGCACACTTGGTACATTTTTTTAAAGTAATTTTATGAAGAAATTATTGATATTAATGGAATTAAGAGTGCAATTCGTCTCTGCTAATGTCTATTTTCTTTCATTTGAATGCTCATTTTCACGATCGGTCGCTTGTGAGTGCCGCAGGAGGGATCTATACTACTGAAATAATATATATGATGATTGTAAGAATGTTCAGCATAAAAAAATTCTACAAAAAAGTCTGGGACAGCATATTTCTGAGCAGGCTTGAAGCAGATTTTTCTTTCCTTTTTCTTTCTCACCCACTGAAGTGCCGAAATAGCTAGGGTTTCACCACTCGCCAGGCATGCTGCAACTGCTTACATGACTCGGGCAGATACGATACATTTACGTGTGGACAGTTGAGTCTAATCAGCATCTTTCATGTTACTCATTACACAGGGATGTCGCAATTATTTTTACTGCAGATTAGAAGATACTATTCACAAAATGCAAAAAATTAATTAATTCTGAATGAATTATCACTCCTTTCTTTTTCGCTTTCAATTCAATAACAAATGACTCATACCTTACTTCATCTTCAGCTGGGACATCATCAATAAATTACACTAGCGTTGGTCACTTTGGCACCTACTGCATCGGAAAAATGTGCAAAATAAGTTTTGCTTTCATTTACTGTTACAAACAGGCTAAAAACAAAGATATGTCACTGATCGAGTGATTTATAGTTCACTTTAGACCATCCTCCCTTTTCATCACTTTTAACACCTTAGCTTATTGAAAATATATCATTTATGATATACATAGGCTACCTTTCGGGGAGTTGTTGGAATCGTTTCACAATCTCTTCATACTCAATAGCCACTGCTGCACCGCAATAATTGTTATTTCATGGAAATAATGCAATTTTCCTTCACTTACGGACGCCATCTTGGACAGTCATGTGACACCCGAAAGACGATCATGTGACTGTTACCAACTTGAATAAAGAAATTCACCACACGCCTTCGCTACTAAGTTAGGCACTGTCTTGCGGAAAATTACTGCTAGTACCATAAGAAAGAAGGTCTGGGGCGTAAGCCCCCAGGTGGTTTTTTTTTTTTTTTTTTTTATGTAAAACATTAATAAGATAGAATTTATGTCCGCTACTAGGTTAAGTACTGCCTGGTCGAAAATTAATGCTAGTACCACAAGCAAGGGGGTCTGAGGCATAAGCCCCAGGTTAGGTCTGTTTTTGTATGTAAAACATTAATAAGATAGAATTTTTGTCCGATACTAGGTTTGGTACTGCTTGGTCGAAAATTAATGCTAGTACCACAAGCAAGGGGTACATAAATAAACACTGTAATTGAGTTCACTTTCCACTGAGTATAGTGATTTCATAAATCACGTGCGAAATAGTACCAAACGCGTGGGGTTGGCATTACTGACTCAGTGAGAAAGATGGAGGTCAGAACTTCGATTTTAACTATATGTCGTGTTGCTATTTGGGCGGGATGGTGGGTCTACGACAGCGGAGCAGCGAACATCTAATTCTCAATCCTCTCCCGATATCCTCCCGACTATTAAATCAGGTAATTTCAGTTTTTAAACATTTTTATACAAAGGATGGTCTAATATGAAATCTTACTGGATGATGGCAGGGGAAAGTGTTTTTAGTTAAACAGAAGGAGAGCAAATCCTATGAAAAGAAATTCCTAAACTAAAATTAGCTAAAATACCTTTTGTAATTATTAAAAATGAATCTGGAATTGATGTAGTAGATGTTTACTCCTCCACTGTCTTATTACCCACCCACCATCCCCTTTTTAATTAACCACTTATATAGTAAAATTCCAGCAGAGTTCTCCATTATACACATGAATTCTGGATAAATACAGCCTTGCCAACCCCTCCATAATCTTATCAATGGCTTTGTTTAGAGACCAATATTTACTAGGGACATGTTACTGGCATTTGCCTGGTGGTGAAAATGAGATACCATGAAAACCATTTTCAGGACGGCCAAGGTGGGATTCGAATCCACGCTCTCCCGATGCCAGCCCCACGGCTGGTCGCACTATTATACCTGTATGCACCCACACTTCTCATTTTTGTCACGCACAGTGGGAGTACTCTTGCATCAATCTTTTATCCAGACCATCTTCTTGGTATCCCACATGTTAGCAACAGTAAAGTGACGTCAATGTGTGCGTCCCGGCAACAGTTGAAGAGATCTCATGCACCTGACAAGCATGGCTGCCGTTGTTGAATGAGCAAGAAATAAAATTAATTCTGAATGAAAGTAGAACGCGGCTTATACATTTGCATCAGACATGACTGTGACTTTTACATACCTTGAGGCCTTGCTTCAACTTTTGGGTGATATTATGTATTGAAATTAGAAACCCTGGTTACTACTGCACCTCCTATATGTGCTAAAGTACGTGAATATGTATTTTTTTTATTGCTCTTTTAAAAACGGCTGCTATGTTCTGACAGCGCTTGCATCTTGTTCAACTGTCAACAAAGGTGCACTGTAGCAGCACACACCAAGGCCCACACATTGTTGCCAACATGTGGGATACAAAATCACTGTTGGTAAAATAAGTGGGATACAAAATTACTGTTGATATTGAAAACATTCATCGGGACGCGTTAGGCTGAAACCATTGAATTGGACAAAACTAAGGTTAGAATGGTCGAGTGTAGGTGCGGCCTTGCCCGCGCGCAGCTAGCTGGGCATGGTTGACTCAAAACTATTGATCTGGACGCATTAGCTTGTAACCATTGCAAAAACCATTGGATTGGACAAAACGGAGGTTAGAATGGTTGGTTGTAGGTGCAGCATAGTACCGTAAGGGCGAGGTTGGCATTACTGTTTTGATGATGATTGATGTGGACATTGGCGGCCACATCTGGAAATTTTGCCTTTATAATTCGTGATCCTATTTGGGATGGCTGGGTGTGTCACAGACAGCGGCGGAGGAAACGTGTATTAAAACATCATTCCCTGATTTATTTCTCAACGTTTGATAAGGTATTTTGGCTGATTTATGTACTATTCAGAATGTTATCGCTCTTTCTACTTTCATTCAGTGCTACCTAAATAAAAAATTAGCACATATTTCCAGTGCAGTAGTGTCAATCGACATTAATTTCAATTGGTAATGTGGCGCCTGGTGTTACCAGCACCTACTACACACACATACGGTGTTGAGACAGGGGAACGTATGAGACTCGAGAACTGAGGAAATCTCCACGTGTGCGCAGGATGGGGACTGCCACTCAGAGGGACCCGTGGACCCTCGACCTGTCGAGTATAATCGCATTATGAAGTGGATGGAGGTCAACCATGAAATGAAAGCACGTTCCATGTAAAGGTCGAAAACCAAAAGATAAATTTGATATAAAAGGACCAAAATATCAAAACGGGGAACGTGAGGAATGCATGAAATGGAGTATGGAGATGATTACGGGGCTGGAATACAGATTAACACAACTATAAATTCAATCAAAACATATGAAAAAGAAGAACTTCATGTAGAGATGACCTAAGATACTAGAGGGCTGGGGATCGTTCTAAGACAAACTCAATTTAAAGGGGGACAGTTAAGTATAATAAATAAATAACCAATAATTAAAATAATACCTTCGTTCCACCACTGGCTAGCTACAGGAACATAGAAGAAATATTCTAAGAAACATGAAGTCGTATGTCCCATGAACTGTCGAACCAACCACCCTTAATACAACGTATGTCACATCATAAATAAACCACCCTTATTAACATAAAATGGTACAAGAAAGAAACAACACGTAAAGAACACTATACAAACACGTACCTCGAACTTCACAAAATAAGACATGAGGTGGCATTCCAAACCCTTCTAGAAACATCAGTTCAACGTTAACTACGAAAACGAACAGACAACAAGTAAAGACCCAAAATAAATTACCAAGGAACAAAATGATTTCATGAATTACTAGAATAAAACTTCTTTTCGAACGAAGGTATGAGATTAGATTATCTAACCCGAAGCAAGATGAGTACCGATTACAGATTCCGGACACTTGCAAACGGGACAAATATCACCGCTTGAAAGATTAACAGATACATCCATTTAATAACGTAGCAAGCTTACGCACTGTTTCTTGACTGGACCAAAATAAAATACGCAAGAAAACATTTACAATGAACCACCATCCATCCATAGATCCTTCAAAAAACATAATGCCAATCTATCCATCCATAGATCCTTCATAAAATATAACCCCAATCTATCCATCCATAGATCTGCCTTCAATTAACATTAAAACAACTCCCCAGGATAACGCCTGAAGTCACTAGGTATTCTCTCTTAAAATTCCATTATCTAGCATAACGATAACATGAACACATGCAAGGAAAATAAACAATACGAAAAACAGAAAACAAACAAAAAGACCCCTTGAGATATTAAACCCCTTAAAAACAAGCAACGCAATCACCCACTTCCTTTGTATATCACAAAGGAACAAGGACCAAAATAAGTTACAAGTTAACCTCAAAATAAATGAACGATCTGCACCCTTGATTCAATATTTTAGGAGCCCAAGGTTGCAGGTTCGAAACCTGGCGCAGTCAGCTGGCATTTGAGGGTGCGCAAATGCGAGGGAGCCGTGCCAGTAAATGTACTGACTTAAAGATCCCCTTCGGGGCAAAATTCCGGCACCCCGGCGTCTCTAAAAGCCAGTGTAGTTAAAAGGGACGTAAAACCAATGACATTATTATTCAATATTTTAGAAGAAACTCTGGTCACTTGAATACTGAAAATTGGAGGATCTATTTTGTAACCAACTACTTCTTGTGACAGGTCATGCATGATGATACTTTTCAATAATAATAATGAAAATGAAAATCCACAGCCTGCTTCCAGTCTCCGACCGGGTCAGGAATGGAATGAATGAAGCCCCCATCTAGCGGCGAGGATATGAACTGTGCCGGCTGCCGAGGCCTGACGCACTCCTCTGGGGCAATGATTAAATGAATGACAGATGAAATGAAATGATAGTGGAGAGTGTTGCTGGAATGAAATTTTGACAGGGAAAACCGGAGTACCCGGAGAAAAACCTGTCTGCCTCCGTTTTGTCCAGCACAGATCTCACATGGAGTGACCGGGATTTGAACCACGGACCCAGCGGTGAGAGGCCGGCGTGCTGCCGCCTAAGCCACGGAGGCTTATTAATAATAATAATATAATCAAACTGAACGTGTCCGAAGACGATCTGAGGATCACAGAAGACAGCTGCAAATACATATACATTCTCATTTAGGTTTCTTCCAAATGAGTACGACGAACACAGAAACATAACCGCAAACCTTTCCCATCACAATAAACAAATTTCAACCTTGGTTTAGCAAACACATTAAACGGATACAGCAGATATAATCTTCCTTAGGTCATCATGCCTACTCATTCCTCTCTCTCGTCATTCTACAATTCTTGATCCAAGCATTGTTAGGATAAGTTCCTTTGGTTTGAGATGACATTCATATTGCGGGCGCTTTTTTCTTATTTTACAAGAAGTTGTCGTTTACTCCGATCGCTTATGATTTCGAGAAATAATCGCTAGGTGGAAATAGCGTCGATGATAGGATCTTAAGATAGTAATGTGTCATGTAATGACTCCCAGAATATAAACAAGGTATGTTAATCCTATACATTGTCATATACTGTACTCGTATTATCCACGTGGAACCATAAAAGCCAGGCTCTGTTCTCCTCCAGAATTAATAGTTTGTTTAGGTATGTGTGTACTGTATATTTTAACTATCACTGATTCGCTATGGTTTTCCCTGTTACCATAACGAATAGAATAAGAAGTGATATCACTGGCCTAGTACGCTTGGTCCGCTGCAGCGCTGGCTCCGATCTGTGATGTAAGTCAGCATTGGCGCTTACGAGACTTTTAAAACCTTGCGACCTGTTTTACATGTTAAAACACCGCAAGATATCCTCATAGGCGCTAATGAGTTCGACATCTCCACTTACTTTACTGTGCCCAATTATAATTTAATAGGTAGTCTCCTGTAATAGTCCAGTTTCGACAATAAGCGAAGACAGAGAGCAAGTTCAAAATGCAATTAGTTTTGCCAGTTATCGGTAAATTTAAAAAAAGAACTGAACAATTAACCTCGCTATCAGAAAGGATTTCTTCACATTGTTACACATTTTACATTCCCTTAACCGACTTGCAACACAGAAAAAAAAGCCGTACGAACGCAACTTTCAACTTTACCGTAGATTACTATAAAATTCAATAATAAACATAAATTTCGCTCCACAAACGCCAAAATCAGTAAACTACAGTCATTTCAGAAGAACTTAACATTAAACAGACATAGAAGGCATAGTCATGACCCCTTCATAGACTAGGCTATTGACTAAAACTGATCACGCCTCCTTCAGCATTACGTTTTTTTTACTCATTGTCTTTTTATTCTCATCCCTTTCTTCACAGAAGTGGTCTTTAATGGCATCAAGAGCATTTTTATTTACACCATACTGGACAAATACTTAGGCAAATTAGGAAATATATGTGGAACAGAATAGTCTTTCAATCGCCAGTTGGTTCTTGGGAGAAGTAATACTTCCTTCCCTTCTATCACAAATTTGTCAAATTTAACAATTAAATCTTCTGAAAAGTGAGCATCACAGATGTAGGACTTTCAGTAAGTTCCCTATCCTTCCCTGGTATGGCCCCTTTGCACTTGATAAAACGTTCCTAATCTCCACTACACACATTAAGCACTCATGAAAATGTAAGGGCTAAACTGCTGTTTACTTACATTAAATAACAATAAAATTAACACACGAAGATAACGTCAACACACGACAAGAAATTAAATTCCATTTCAGTTAATGCTTCCTACAATAGCATTTCAGGTATTAATACTATGAAGTAATAGTGTAAGCACTTGTATATCAATAAACGTTTGCACAGAACACCACCAAAACACTTCGACCGATTAAATACTTAATATATCGCACATAAACATATGTGGAAATCAACAATCTCAAGTCGACTGTAGCGCTGCATAGCGGCGAGTGCCAACCCGATCCGTATTCATTACACGCTATTGAGGGAGAAGAGATCACACTTTATATTCTATTCGTTATGCTGTTACCTTAAAAGCACAAACAGCAATGCAGGCTCACTCGGCACCAATTATGGATTTTAGATCTATTTCAGTTTTTTGTAGGAGTATGGTTGCCATTCATATAAAGGTGTGCAAATTATTAGACTCAAATGAAGAATTCAAATCATTCACAATACTGTGTTCAAAATAATTTTATTGACTAACTGGTTACATATTTCATTGCTTTTCTCCACTGAAACTTTATTTGAAATTGAGTCTGTAAATTTTTGAAATTGGGGATTCTGAGGGGGACCTAAGCTGGGTCCGTTTCCTCTTTTTTTATAGAGTTTGGGATGTACCCTGTAACTCAGGTGGATTCAATCTGTGTTCACGTATCTTTGATTACTTCAAGAGCAGCTTATCAGTAAAAATGTATTGAATCCCTCTGCTCTAAATGAACATGGAAACTAGAATGAAGTATTCAAAACAAAATGTGAGACATTCTGCATTAGTAAAGTTCCTTTTTAGTAGAAATTCTAAAAAATCATATACTGTCAGTTTATTAAAAGAAAATGTAATTAAGACTATTGGTTGAATGGTTTTGAAATATTTTCAGTGCCTTACATTAAGTCATGAAAAGTCTAAATGTTGAAAAACTGGCATTGATTCTAATAATTAGAACACCTCTGTATACCATTGTCTTTGTGTTTCGTGTAAGAACTGTATTAAACTGGACTTGTAATGTTCAGGTGCCCGCGAAGAAGGGAGGCCCTCCCAAGAAGCAGCAGATCAGAGGCAAGGGGCAGAAGAAAAAGAAGATTGCTCTCAAGTTCACTGTTGACTGCACCCATCCTGTTGAAGACAACATCATGGATGTAGCTAACTTTGTAAGTATTGCCAGTATTTCCATTAGTTGGCCACGAGGGCATTAAGTGTCTTTACATAGGGTGTCCACTACTGTGGAAAACAGGGAATACTCAGGGAATTTTTAAATGTTGGAAAACTCAGGGAATTATCAGGGTATTTTAATGACACTCAGGGAATTTTAGTTTTACAAGGTGCAACCTTGAATAATTGGAAATTAAGCATTTAAATTTTGATGGGGGGAAAAGTATATTCTGGTGATGATTGCTGTAGATGTATGTTCGTACTGACGATAAATCGGTAAGCTCTCATTTCTTGCAAGATAGAGCACACAGATTACGTGTAGACTGTGCATTTGTATATAAATGTGTAACTGTATGATTTTTGAGAGCATTACTATTGATGAGCTACTTTTAGTATTCACATGTACAATAGATTTTCTGGATGAAAAATTTAGAAATTGGCAAAATGTAGAAAAATATTGTGTTGGCGTTTTTTTTTTCTCTCTTCAACTTTTTCATGCTACCCTTCATTGTTCAGGCACTTTTTCAAATGCTCTTTAAGTACAAACTCTGTATTATATAATTATTATGGCCACTACTGTTACTCAGGGAATTTTCTGATTTACCCCGGAAAAATCGGGGAATTACCGGCCGAGAGCGCTGGCATCGGAAGGGCTTGGGTTCGAATCCCATCTCGGCCGTCCTGAAAATGGTTTTCGTGGTTTCCCAATTTCACTACCAGGCAAATGCCGGGACGGTTCCTTTCAATAGGTCACGGCCGATTTTCTTTCATAATCCCTTCCCTGACCTGTCCTGAAAAGAAAAAAAAATACATGGCCATTGGCTGCAATAATAAAATTATTAAAAGTCTGGGAAATCTGTTAGTTGGTTTTGGTAGACATCCTGTTTACACTACTTGAACAATGTTGAAAGTTAACATTCGTGTGCACCATGCTGTGAACGGGAACAAAATGTTGGGGTCTCATCATTCAGAAGGCTTCACTAGCCGGTAGGAATGCCTTTGGTCATTCATGTGTTCCGGGCTGTATGGCTCAGCGGTATTGTTCTAGTCTGCTGTGCCCAAGGTGTAGTCAGTTGGCATTTTAGGGTGCACAAATGCGAGGGAGCTGTGTTGGTAGATTTTGACTGGCACATTAAAGATCCTCTTTGGGGCAAAATTCCGGCACCGCCAGCATCTCTAAAAGCCACAGCAGTTGAATGTGACGTAAAACCAATATTATTATTACATTGTCATTAGCATGAATGTTTACACTATTCTGAAAGAACATAATACACGATGGTTCTTTCCAGGGAAACCGATAGATTTCTTTAAACTTTCTTAGTCTGTCTGAATTTTAAATATGGTAATAAAATTTCCTTTTTGGGTATGTACCCTGTTCTAAACAACTGTCATAGTGCATTGGATAGCATTGTTGGCTAGCATCCCAGAGGTTCCGGGTTCAATTCTCGGCTCTGCCATGGATTTCAAAGTCTTGGTACGGGATATCCCAGCCTCATGATGGTAAATGGGAACCTGCCACCCTACCACACACAATCTCTGGCTTAGGACGCATGCTTAGTGGTCTCTTGAAGCGGTCATCGGGTCGCATACATCCCATGTGGATATGGCAATCTTTGATCTTTTTTCTAAAGCTACTTCATGAGCAAAGTACAGATAATTTAAATGATTTGTTGTCAGTAAATTTCTTATATTATGAACACTTTCATGGGGTTTAAAGTTCATGTAGGCTACACCGCGTTATACAATGTGTTGGTATATTTTATCATCTAGGCTTGCAGGCTGGAGCCGCGTCGTATATCGTATAGCGGCTCCATCCTGTAAGCCCAGATGATAAACTAGACACCGGCCGCGAAAGCCTACGATCTAAAAAAGATGTTGGTAGTTAGTCCAATTATCAGAATGCTCCAACCACATGCTAATTAAGTTGATTTACTCTGCGTCAAGTTGTGAAAATTCATGTTTTGCTCCTGGATTGGATTCATTAAGGATACTAGAGCTATAGGTGTTTGATTCTCTTTCTTTCCATAGTGCAAAACATTTATCGAATGCATGGTTGTTTATTCCAAAATGAAGTCAATGGTTTTTTGTTCATGTGTCAAACTTACCAGCTTTTCATCATGTATTTTTTCAAACCATAACCGTAACGAATAGAATAAGAAGTGATATCACTGGCCTGGTCCGCCGCAACGCAGCGCTGGCTCCGATCTGTGATGTAAGTTAGCATTGGCACTTACGAGACTTTTAAAACCTTGCGACCTGTTTTACATGTTAAAACACCGCAAGATATCCTCATAGGCGCTAATAAGTTCGACATCTCCTCTTACTTGACTGTGCCCAATTATAATTTAATAAGTCGTCTCCTGTAATATTCCAGTTTCGACAATAAGCGAAGACAGAGAGCAGGTTCAAAATGCAATTAGTTTTGCCAGCTATCGGCAAATTTTAAAAAAAGAACTGAACAATTAACCTCGCTATCAGAAAGGATTTATTCACATTGTTACACATTTTACATTCCCTTAACAGACTTGCAACACAGAAAAAAAAAGCTGTACGAACGCAACTTTCAACTTCACCGTAGATTAATATAAAATTCAATAATAACCATAAATTTCACTCCACACACACCAAAATCAGTAAACTACCATCATTTCAGAAGAACTTAACATTAAACAGACATAGAAGGCATAGTCATGACCCCTTCATAGACTAGGCTATTGTCTAAAACTGATCACGCCTCCTTCAGCATTACTGTACATATATGTTTTTTAACTCATTGTCTTTTTATGCTCATCCCTTTCTTCACAGAAGTGGTCTTTAATGGCATCAAGAGCATTTTTATTTACACCATACTGGACAAATACTTAGGCAAATTAGGAAATATGTGTGGAACAGAATAGTCTTTCAATCGCCAGTTGGTTCTTGGGAGAAGTAATACTTCCTTCCCTTCTATCACAAATTGGTCAAATTTAACAATTAAATCTTCTGAAAAGTGAGCATCACAGATGTAGGACTTTTCAGTAAGTTCCCTATCCTTCCCTGGTATGGCCCCTTTGCACTTGATAAAACGTTCCTGCTAATCATTAGGAGGTTTGAAAAACCGCCTGACCTCTTTACAGTCCCCATAGCTAGTTCTGCATCCTGGTACAAAAGAGCTGCATCCTGGTACAAAAGAGCAAAGCATCTTCACTACTCACATTAAGCACTCATGAAAATGTAAGGGCTAAACTGCTGTTTACTTACATTAAATAACAATAAAATTAACACACGACAAGAAATTAAATTCCATTTCAGTTAATGCTTCCTACAATAGCATTTCAGGTATTAATACTATGAAGTAATAGTGTAAGCACTTGTATATCAATAAACGTTTGCACAGAACACCACCAAAACACTTCGACCGATTAAATACTTAATATATCGCACATAAACATATGTGGAAATCAACAATCTCAAGTTGACTGTAGCGCTGCATAGCGGCGAGTGCCAACCCGATCCGTATTCATTACACGCTATTGAGGGAGAAGAGATCACACTTTATATTCTATTCGTTATGCCATAACTTTGTATTTTGATATACAGGGAGCGGCATAAGGATCTGACGGTTTTTAAATCACAACAACACAAACATTTTAAATGATACAAACTCTTGTATTACTTATAACAGCAAGGTGTACATGTCAATTAATGGAAAACATGAAAGAACAATAGATTTTAACTTATGATTTGAAGATAACGTCTTTTAAATGATGCCCAGTCCACGGCGGCCGGCTCGTAAACAAGCTGCTGCTCTGCAAATGTCTGATCGAACAGTGAGACGAATATTGCGTTTCGATTTGCATTTTCATCCGTATAAAATGGTTATTGACCAGCAGTTGAAGCCTAATGACTATGCAAAGCTTCAGTGCAAGACTGGAAGAATGCATGGCAAAAGATGGGCATCATTTGAAAGACGTTATCTTCAAATCTTAAAAGTTAAAATCTATTGTTCTTTCATGTTTTCCATTAATTGACATGTACACCTTGCTGTTATAAGTAATAAAAGAGTTTATATCATTTAAAATGTTTGTGTTGTTGTGATTTAAAAACCGTCAGATCTTTTTGCCGCTCCTTGTATAAATTAGATTTTTTTTTGTAGTTTTTTTTAATCTTCTTCTAATAGAGTTTAATTATAACCACCCTCATTCTCTCAGAGTTGACCAAATTTTGAATTAATAATCAATGAAAACCTGTGGCTGTATTTATCATTACAATAATCCAATTTTTGCTAGTTAATGAGTGTTGAATGTAGGATTCTCATATTAAAACTCTACTATAATTTAATATGTGTTCCTTGAATTGTATTGATAGGCGTATTATTCTTAAGAGGAATCTATAAGTCAATATGGGAATATATCTTGCATTACCCAGCATGGTAAATGTTATTGGTTTTTACATATAAAATACAAATAACTAACCTTCTCCCCAGGCCATGGGGTAATATAACATGTACGAAACCTCCTAAAGCTTCTACACAGTCACAAGATCTAATTTAGATCCAAGAAATGTACAAATTGTCTCCCACAAGTCCAACCCCTCCTCCACGTGGTGGGAGACGGGCAACGGCATGAAGTAGGGGATTGCCTGTAGGGGTGAAGTACAATGGGGACTTTGTGTGCCCCGGGACCGCTGCGGTAGCTGTGAAGGCTCTATGGGAACCCTGAAAAGTGACGGCTGACGGGACTCTGGTGAAGCTACGATAGGCCTAGCAAGCCAGTAGTGAATATCATATATGCTTTCAAAACAGGAACAGGCCTCGGAAAGGACGGATGCAAACGACGACGACCCGGATATGCTAATGGACTATGAGTTGGGACATTAAACATACAGACACTTACAGGAAAGTTGGAGGAGATTGTAGATGTGATGGAGAGAAGAAAACTGGATGTACTGGGCTTGGCAGAAACAAGATGGAAAGGAGAAGGTCGCAGAGAACTGAGGAAAGGGTACTGGTTGTACTGGAGTGGGAACAGTGAAGGAAGGAACAGCGGAGTAGGAGTAGTTGTGAGAGATGGAATGAAGGAAGAGGTAAAGGGAATAAGTGACAGGATCATGAAGATCAGAGTAACTGTAAAGGGAAGAAGCCTGGAGATATCCCAGGTATATGCCCCTCAAGTTGGATGTACAGCTCAAGAGAAGGAAGACTTTGAGGAGGAGCTACAACAGCAGTTGAATGGTCAGAGCATCATTGTCATGGGAGATTTGAATGCACATGTAGGAAGTGAAAGGCAAGGATATGAAAATGTATTGGGAGCAGAAGGATGGGGTAGCAGGAATGAAGAAGGGAGAAAGTTGCTGGATTTTTGCAAGAGAAACGGTTTAGTGGTAGGCAACTCCTGGTTCCGGAAGAAAGAAAGCCACAAGGTAACGTGGTACAGCAGGGATTTAAGAAAGAAATCTTTGGTAGATTACATGCTGTACGACTGGGAAATGAAGAGAAGTGTCAGAGATATAAAGGTAATACCATCAGAGGCCTTAGATAGCGACCACAGAATACTTCTAATGAACCTGGGAGTTGTTAAGGATAGCAAGAGGACAGAATACCAGGAAAGGAGAATCAAAGTATGGAACCTCAAGGAAAAGGAAGTCAAGGAAGAATTCCAGAAGATAATAAGGGAGAGGATCCCAACAGACAATCCTAAAACAGGGGAAGAGGAATGGAAGCAATTCAAAAACACAACGGTGGAAGCTGCAGTGGCAGTATGTGGAAGAACAAGCAACAGAAAGCGGTGTAAAGAGACACCATGGTGGAATGAGAGAGTAAAAGAAGCTGTGGGAAGGAAGAACAAGGCTTTCAGAGTGTTGTTCCAGGCAAGAACTGATCTAGCAAGGGAAGATTATAAGATAAAGAAGCAAACAAGATTGTCGCAGAGGAGAGGAAGAAGTGGATGGTAAAGTGGACAGAGATAATGGAGGAAGGCAGCAGAGGAAATAAGAAAGTACTTTATGGGATGGTCAAAAGTAAGAGAAGAGGTCTGCGAGAGGATGTTGTAATGATGGACAAAAACGGAAATGAGGTACACAACAAAGAGACACTCAAGACAGTGTGGAAAGAGTACTTTGAGGATTTGCTGAATCCAAATGGTCATAGGGAGGAAGACAATGTATTGGAAGATGGAGAAGACAACACAGGAATGGAAAAGGACCTGACTTGGAGAGAACTGGAGATGGCTATAGACAAGATGAAAGGAGGAAGGGCACCGGGTGTGGATGAAGTGAGTGTTGAAATGGTGAAGGCAGCAGGGGAGGTTGGGAAACAGTGGCTGTACCGTGTGATGAGGGTGATATGGAAGGAGAAAAAGACCCCAGAAGATTAGAAGAAAGGATTAATTGTCCCAATATTTAAGAAAGGAAGCAGAAAGGAGTGCAGAAATTACAGGGGAGTCACACTCATACCTCACTGTGCCAAGATATATGAAAAGATATTAGAAAGTAGAATACGAGCCAAAGTGGAGAGAAAATTGAGAGAGGAGCCGTATGGATTCAGACCTGGGAGATCAACAGTGGATCTCATATTTTCAGTGAGACAGCTCCAGGAACACCACTACGAATTTGGAGAGGATCTGTTGATGGCCTTCCTGGACATCGAAAAGGCCTATGATAGTGTGTGTAGGGAGAAGGTTTGGAAAGCAATGGAAAACATGGGAGTGGAAAAAGGGACTGTAGGCAGAGTGAAGGAGATGTATTGTGGAAGTGTGAGTTGTGTGAAAGTTGGAGGGGAAAGAACAGACTGGTTCAGACAAATGAGTGGCCTGAAACAGGGTAGTGCGCTGTCACCCCTTCTCTTTATTGTGGTTATGGACGAGGTAATGGCACGGATAGCAGGAAAGATAGGAGAAGATAAGATGAAAGCAATGGTGTTTGCAGATGATCTCATGGTCTGGGGAAACAAGGAGGAGGAAATTCAGGAGCAACTGAAAGCTTGGGAAGAAACAGTGGGAGAGTACTGATGGAAGTTCAACATCAGTAAATGTGAGATCCTGTTAACGACCAGGAAAAAGGACAGACCAATGAGTGGGATAACACTTGGAGGTGGACAGCTGAAGAAGGTGGAATGTCTCAAGTACTTGGGAAGTATAGTGGAGGAAAATGGGAGAAATGACAAAGAGATTACGGAACGTGGCAGACAGGCAGAAGCATTTCTGAGAAGCATTAGGAGCTTAGTGTGGAATAAAGATGTCCCACAAAAAAAGCAAGGAAGTCTTATACAGAAGCTACAATATCCCGATACTGACCTATGCTTCAGAAACTTGGACAATGAAGAAAAGAGACATAAGCAGAATACAGGCAGGTGAAATGAAGTTCCTGCGAAGTAGGATCGGAGTAACAAGAAGAGACAGGGTGAGGAATGAAAAGGTCAGGGAAATGGTGAAAGAGGAGCCCTTGCAAGGTAGGATTGAGACATCAAGACTGAGGTGGTATGGACACTTAAAGAGAATGGATGAGAAGAAGATTCCCAAGAGGATACATGAGATGCAGATGCAGAAGAAACGACCAAGGGGAAGACCAAGAGATAGATGGCTGAAAGGAGTGGAGGAATGTGTCAAGAAGAGAGGCGAGGACTGGACTAGAGTGACAGCGGAGAGGTGGTGGGAAGAAAGGACTAAGTGGCGAGGCCTATGTTCCAAACAGACCCAGCCTGGGGCTGGAAACTGTACAAGATGATGATGATGATGATGATGAAATGTACAAATTAAACTCTTTTAAAGAATTTTATTGAATCTAATCTTCTTCCTCAATCAAATTGATCTAAACGATGTGACACCACACAACTGAAACAAATACTGGGAGTGATGGTCAATACATCAATCTACAGACACAGTTCTGAACTGACTCATCTTCAAAATTGATAAATATCAACATTTCTGGTATGTTTTTTCCAGACCTGACGTATCTAACAACTGGAAGTGAGATGTCATTGGTTTATTCAGGCGAAATAAATCAGACCGTCCAGACAATAACCAGCATCCACAAAATAAGATACCTCTAACCACTGAGCAACAATCCACATAAGATTCACAATCCATTACTCTACTACAATCCTGCCTGCTGCTGCATGGTTCAGTTTTGATATCTGCTTCGAGATGGTGAGATGGCTAACAAACTCAGAGCGTGTTTTTATGTACAAAGTGTACTTTAAAGTTGTCTCAGCTTGCCGGACTCTTATGGGAATTAAAAGAATTCCTGAAGCTAATCCACCCTCAAAGAGTGCAGTTATGGTATAGATATTTGAATCCACGGGTTCAGCACTCGAAAAGAAACTAAACATACAGCTTTAGCACAAGAAAAGGTAGCTCATTTCCTGCAACAGTCTCCTCGCGCCTCTGCTGTGTGCGTTAAATAGTTCATTGTCACTGGGTGCTGTAGCAAGTCCCAGAGATCAGAAGTTTGAATCCCATCGCGGACAGTGGATATCCTAATAGGGGTTTTTCCACACCCCCTCCAGGCAAATGTCGGGATAGTACCTACCTCAGCCCTGTCTCTAATATAGCTACATACTCCCAAGTCACCACAAACACACAGGTTATCAAACAAATTCAACGCACACACACTCCAGTACACAGGGCTGATGACCATAGGTGTCCCACGCCCCTAATGTGAATTAACAGCAGCTGCTACAGTCTTCGTATCACTGGTTATCAGAAGAAAAGTACATGTTGCTGATGACCATAATACAGGAACATTGGCTCTACTTCACATCTGCACCTGTTTTGGTTCACACTTATCAAAAGTTTTTGGCTTTAAATTTCAACTAAACGTTAGGATTTTTAACATGTTGAACTCATATAGATTGAATGCGTTCTTGTAAATGGGACTCAGATCGTGTTTGCGGTAAAAATGTAGTATTAAAGAATATGCAACCGCATTTCGAATTTAAATCAATCGTGCGCACAGCAGCGTTTCATTTTATCTTTCACTAATCTACCTTTATTTGTCAATCCTTAGATATTTCTGATTTGCTGTTCATTGCATGATAGATGGCATTATTGCAGGTTGGCCATCATAAAATATCTGCCTGTTACTGAACGCAGGGTCGCACTGAAATAGATTTGAGTTCAGCCTGCAAATTTCAGGAATTGAATGCTGTCTCTAATGATCTGACTTTGTACCTCAAGTTAGTATTCGTGTTCTATTTGTACTTGCACTCATGGTCTTCTTTCAACTTTCCAGGAGAAATATCTTCAGGAGCGTATCAAGGTCAACGGCAAGACGAACAACTTTGGCAATGCCGTTAGTCTGGAGCGTAATAAGATGAAGCTGTCTGTCAACTCGGACATTCCTTTTTCAAAGAGGTAAAAATTACTTTTTGCTGAATTTGTATGCCTTCAATTCTGTGTTCCGATTTTACTAATGATTATAGACATGGTTTTATGGTAAACTATCGTTCATTACCCGTTGTTGGTGGATTCATGTAGTATCAAGTAGTATATAGCCTACATTTGAAATGTCATTTTTGATCAAAAATTTAATTTTCGTTTTTCATTGCAAATGGAAGCCTTATATGTCTGCTTCAAATTGATACAGTATAACCCTTCTTTTCAAGGGTCTGGAATGAAAAAGTGTAAAATGTGGGAAATCATTAGGCTACATTTTTTATACACTATGAGCCAAAGAAAGGCATGTAGAGCAAAACATTATTTTTCTCACATAATATCAATATTTTAAGCAGTCACGTATGAACATTATAGCTTAATTTCTGCATCATTTCAGTTTTAATATTTAGTTGGTTTTTATAGGCCTATTACAAATGAATTTTTTAAATATTTTTATTGTACTGAAAAATACAATTAAAATAGTTTTCATGCAAAGAGAATGTTTATTTACTTATTGATTTTTATGAATAATAATCGAAATGTTTTAATAATGTACAATTACCTTACTGTATGAATGAAACCCCGTCCCCAAAGAAATCCTGCATACACCACTGATCTTAATTACTCTCTACTACTGCCGTTGTTTGATCGTTCTGTTCCAACGATTCTAAAAACGCTATTAAGGGTCGGCGGTAAACTTCCAAACGCGCCGCAATCTGCCACGTGTCGACTTGTCGAAATAGGGCCCACTTTGAATCTCAATGCGAAGAGAAAAAACGAAGAAAACAAGCCACCATTTGCATCAAAGAACATGTTGCCGAGTGCCACTTAGCTAAGAGAATATAAACGAGTCAGTTATTACCAACCTACATCTGCATAACTTAACTCGTCAAGAGTAATTCGCTCTTCACTTATTAGTGAAAGTGCCGGTCACTGTTCCCAGCGCTTTGCGCGCTCTCTGGGTGCCTACCTGCTGAAGTTGAATGATCAAGGCCACCGGAGTACCATACTACGCGCCATGTGGCACGTCCAGGGCTTTGGAGTTTAACTGAGACTTGTTCTCAAACAAAACTGTCTTTTCAGTGACAGCGACCAATATCGGTATCTGTTAAAACGATCGCCACTTTTTAGTGGAAAAAGTAACGCTCCCATGCGGCGTCACATGATGAAGAATAACGCATGGCTTCGTCCCGCACCTGCATTCAATACGCCATACAATTTGTTTCCGTTGGGGTAGCGATAAGCCTCTTGGTACGACCTGGCGACATTTAAGGTCGTCTCGTGGGCATTTTGTTCGCTTAGTTATATCAAGTAATTATTATTTAAAATCTCTGTCTTTTCTTTATGTTCGCTGATCTACGAGGTGTAAATTGCAGGAAATTTAGGAGACCCATTCCCGCAGAAGATAAAGAACCCTTAGAGAAACACAAGGAAACATCACATAACGACCTAATCGTAAAGCGTCCGTTTTCTCTCACTGTTTGGTCAACTTGCTGCACCAAATCTTCACTCATGACTGAAGGTCGCCCAGTCTGTTCTTCATCATGCACATCTTTGCGGCGAACTTTAAATACTCAACCCACTTCCTAACCATTCCATCGCTCATAGTGTTTGGTCCGTACACTGCACTGATCTCACGATGAATATCGCTAGCCTTCAAACCTTTTGCACGCAGAAAATGAATAACAGACCGGACTTCATTGACGGTGGGACTCTGGATCGGCGATGCCATTTCAAAACCTTGTCAACAAGTGCCCACATGGGCGACTGTTGCCGTAATGGTGTCTCAACCTTGCCAATAGATGCAGGTACATAGCGCCTGTACGGAATGCCGACCGCAGCGCTGCAACACCGTAATATCACAACGGTACTTATTTTAAAAATGCGCCTCGTATTAACCCTTTGAGCCCTGAACCTTTAAAAATTGGTAAATACCGTATATACCCGAATGTAAGAAGAGTTTTTTTCCCCACGTTTTGTGTTATAAAAATTTGGGGTCGTCTCATAGCGTATATACTCGAATACCACCCGCACATTTCTAAACAAATTCGGACGTGAAAAATTGGGGTGCGTCATCCAAATTTGAAAGATCTAAATTGCCCGCCACGCGCGATATCGGGTGTTGGGAGTATCCGCTAGATGGTGCTAGCCTTCTTCCGGCTATAACATTGTTTTACCATAAGCACGCGGCATCATACAGTCACGCGCACGTTCTCAGAGTGTAAACATGAATGCTACGAAACGTTTGTGGTCATTTACTGTGAGTGAGAAATTGAAAGTTGTGAGGGAAGCTGAAGTTATTGGAAATCGTGCCCGGTAGGAAATATGATATTGACGAGTCATGTATTCGTGATTGAGCGGGATGACGTCTATGCTACAACCACGGGATGTCTGCGTGAACCGCCCGTCCAAAGCAGCCTTGAAACAGCTGTATACGGAGCGGATGGCGGCCGATAAGCACACACTGACTCCAACTGGTCGTATTCAGCGCCCGGAAGTTCAACTGCTGCATTCGTGGATTTTGACGGTATGGAATCGTATCTCTGGAGATCTCATACGGAAGAGCATCAAGAAATGTAGTATTTCGAATGCTATGGATGTCAGTGATGACTACATTTAGTGGGAAAGTGATGGTGATAAAAGTTCCGAAGTTGGTACTTCTGATGTTGATGAATGAAGTGTTTGTGTACTTTTATTTGTATTTTTAATCGTTGGATGTGTGTTATTTTACGACGACTTCAAAACTGTTGGAAACTATTTTGGATAAATGCTATTCTGTTTATTTAGTTAAGATTGTAAATAATTTTGAGTAAAAACAATTTTTTTTTTAAATTTTGTTTTTCAAAATTGGGGTGCAGGTCTTATTCGGGGGCGGGTCGTATTCGAGTAAATACGGTATTCAGGGTATTAAAAAAAATTAAATTATTATTATTTGCAAAGTAGTATGTGGTGTTGGCATCTTGTAACTTGCAACAAATCAATGCGTTAATGAAGATTAAAATATGGTTTGTTATGTTTAATTACCATGCATGTCATTTTAAGCGGATAAATTATATGTTCGAAAGCATATGGAAATATGTTTTAAAACAATCTTTACAAGAACAACCGGTCAGTTTTAGGAGCAGTAATTGAGTGATCAACGTATCTTAATTGAATAACGTCTCCCATTCTTGAACAAAGAAATTATAGAGTATGTCTTGGAAAAGCAGTCAGAGGGATTTCCGATAACACGAGACGTTATAAAAATGAAAGCACGCCCTTAAGGGCATATATTGTGCAAGTTATGAGTTGGCGAGTATTTGTTTTTGAAGAAATCTGTAAGAGGCAGTTGATAACTAGGCCTCGTCATATATTCGGGGTCGTCTTACATTCGGGTATATACGGTAGTGTAATTTTAAAATTTCATAAGTCTTTATATGCTTCAGTTTGAACACATACTTTTTTTTTTTTCAAAACTCTTACTTATACCTAAGTATAAGTTTTTTAGGTGGTACTTACAAGTACTGTCAGTCCTCTACAGGCAACAGGGAATTTAATGACTTCGTGTTTAGAATAGGACACGAATTCTTATTCTTTTGTAGATATTTACCAAAGTTAAGAAATATGTTGGTTCTGTGGGTGATAGCCGCCTCCATGGTGTATTGGTCTGCGTGCTTAGCCCTCCCCCACCGGAGGTCCGAGGTTCGATTCCTGGCTCTGCCACGAGATTTGAAAAGTGGAATGAGGACTGGAAAGGGGTCTACTCAGCCTCGGGTGGTCCAAGTGAGTAGAGGGGGTTCGATTCCCACCTCAGCCATCCTCGAAGTGGTTATCCGTGGTTTCCCACTTCGTCTTCGGGCAAATGCCGCGATGGTAACTGCCGTCAGGCAATAGCCGCCTCCTTCCCTCTTCGTTGTCTATCCCTGCCATTCTTCCCGTCCCATCCCTCATAAGGCCCCTGTTCGCTTTACAGGTGCGGCCACCTGGACGAGGTGCTAGTCCCGCCTCCCCAGTTGTATCCCCCGATTCAATGTCAAGCTCCAGGACACTGCCCGTAGAGGCGGTAAAGGTGGGATCCCTCGACGAGTCCTTGGGAAAAACATTTCTGGAGGGTAAACTGACTACGAAAACAAAAATGTTACATACAATAAATTTATTTTTGTCAGAAATAAATAGGCCTACCAAGAAATATACACGTTGCATAAATATGAAAAGTAGAAAATTAATATACTCTGATACCAGATGAGCAGTTAGATTCAGAAGTATTTGAGCCCTAGAAGTCATTGCTACACGTGTATCTCATGGTATTCAACAAAGCAGTTTTTACTCTCGTTGACAGGCGTCTTCGGTGGCGTAGTTGGTAGCATGCTGAGCATTTTTGACCTCTTGTTGGATTTAGGGTTCTCCATGGCCACAGGTCCTTCAGCTACCGACCTTCTGTATTCTAACAGTGAAATTGTACCAAAGAGTTTACAATAAATAATGTAAGAATTTAAGAACAGAATATCTAACATTCCCCAGAAAAGTCTCAGCTTTAGCCTTTTGGACTTGCGATCAACATTGTACTGAGCTCGCAATCGATCTGCAATGTCTACATCAGGTAGGCAATTTCCTCTGGAAGAACATTATTTAATGTTAAAACCTTGTGGGCATTCATATCTCACACTTTTATCATGCAAACAATGCTAGAAGTACGACATATACACACTTTGGAATACCTCCGTGATGAACTTCCCGCCTAAACATTACCTCAACAATTGTTTCCTTGCCAACTTCCCATAGAGCCCTGACAGTACTTAGGAGTACCAAGTACCGTATTTACTCGAATACGACCCGCCCTTGAATAAGACCCGCGCCCTGATTTTGAAGAACAAAAAAAAAAAAAACTCAAAACTATTTACAATCTTTACTAAATAAACAAAATAGCATTTCTACAAAATAGTTTCCAACAGTTCTGAAGTCGTCCTAAAATAACACAGAAACAATTAAAAATACAAATAAAAGACACAAACACTTCATTCATCGTCATTAGAAGTACCAACTTCGGAACTTTTTTCACCATCACTTTCCCACAAAATGTCGTCATCACTGCCATCCATAGCATTGGAAATACTACATTTCTTGAAGCTCTTCCGTATGAGATCTCCCGAGATACGATTCCATGCCGTCAAAATCCACGAACAGAGCAGCTGAACTTCCGGGCGCTGAATACGACCAGTTGGGGTCAGTGTGTGCTTATCGGCCGCCATCCACTCCGTATACAGCTGTTTCAAGGCTGCTTTGAACGGTCGGTTCACGCTGACATCCAGTGGCTGTAGCATAGACGTCATCCCACCCGGGATGATTGCTAGGTCGGTTTTCCCATCCTTGACGAATTTCTTCACAGCGTCTGTTGTATGGCCGCGGTAACTGTCCAGAACAAGCAAGCTCTTTCGTCGTAATAAAGCACCAGGGCGACGTTGCCAAACACACTTAAACCAGTCTTCCACCAGTGAACTGTCCATCCAACCAGAGTCCTGAGTTCTAACGATAACACCAGCGGGTATATTTTTTGGAAGAGTCTTTCGCTTGAAAACAACGTACGGCGGAAGTTTGGTTCCGTCAGCGAGTATACACAACATTACCGTGCACCGTTGTTTCTCATTACCACCTGTTCTGATAGTCACACTTTTAGATCCCTTAACATTCACAGTACTGTCCAGTGGCATTTCAAAGTAGACTGGCGTCTGATCTGCATTACCAATTTGGGAAAGCAAATATGAATGTTCCTTCCGCAACTTAATTATGTGACGCTGAAAGGAAAGTAACTTTTCTTCATAGGCACCAGGAAGACGCTGCGAAATTGAGGTACGCCTTCGTATGCTCAACCCATTTCTTTTATAAAAATTTTGAATCCATCCTCGGCTTGCTTTAAACCCTACCGTAGAAAGTTCCTTCGCGATCTGTAATGCCTTTAATTGACACATTTCGGTCGACACCCCATTTCCCAATTCCCGCCTTTCTGTTACGTATTTATAAAGTTGTTTTTCAATTTCCGGAAACTGTACACTCAGTCCGCGGAAAGCTCTACGAGCACCACTACTTGTTAGCAACACGTTTTTCTTCTTTCTCCAATCTCGAATACATGACTCGTCAATATCATATTTCCTACCGGGCACGATTTCCAATAATTTCAGCTTCCCTCACAACTTTCAGCTTCTCACTCACAGTAAACGACCGCAAACGCTTCGTAGAACTCATGTTTACACTCGGAAAACGTGCGCTAGACAGTATGACGCCGCCTGCTTACGGAAAAACAAAGTGATAGCCGGAAGAAGGCTAGCACCATCTAGCGGATACTCGCAACACCCGATATCGCGTATGGCGGGCAATTTCAATCTTTAAAATCATGATGACTCAAATAAGACCCGCACCCCAATTTTTCACGTCCGATTTTGTTTAAAAATGTGCGGGTGGTATTCGAGTATATACGATAGTTGATTGGTTCTGAAAATAAACATCAGTGTTTGAGGCAAGATTTGAGATGATGTACTTGCTTTCATGAAAATAATACACATTAGGGATCGAATAAATTTTTGCTTCATTGCAGAATAACACACAGAAATATGTCGTAGTTTGTGCACCTGAAACCTGACCAAAGAATGTGTACATGCAATATTTCAGTGCTGAGTTCTGGAGGCAGTTCTGGGAAACTGTGTATGTAGCATATTTGGGATGCTTTGGCAAGGTACTGAGAAGTACCGCCAGGACATAAGTGGTTCATATTAGGAACCACTACTTTTAAATACGACTTCAAATGTTATGAGGGTTAAGTAATTTTAGGACACTTTGAAAATTGTCATTTTTTATTCTGTTTTTCAAATATTCAGATAACAGAAATCAAAGTTTCTGATACAAAAACTTGATGGTTGGGTTTCATGTGTGATGTAAAAGTTTCAGAGAATGGTTTAAAAAAAAGTGGATTTCCTTCCTAAACGTATATACAGTAAAACTTCTTTTATACGATTCACACTTATACGTTTTCTACACTTATACGATTTTTTTTCTTGGTCCCAGCAAAATCCCTATACTTTCCATGTTAATTTATTTCCGATATACGTTTTACATTTATTCGTTTTTCACGCTTATACGATCATATCTTACGTCCCCGAGAGAAAAATGCGTCGTTTATACGTTTACAACGGTTTCCCTACCTAAAATCTCTAAAAATATTGGAGCCAGAACCTTATGACACGCACTATACGTTTCTCGGAAACCATCCCTCGCGCGGCGCTATGTTGTGGCGAGAGCGACCTTGAAGTTGCGTGTGTTGCGAAATACAACATCACTTGCGCAGTCATTGTTCTGCCTTGTTCGGTGCTTCAGTTGTGGTTAACCTTGATAGCAGTGAACATGGGTGAAAGGAAGAGGAAGTGCATTACGATTGCTGTTGTTCACTTCTTAACGGGGGCCATCGCTCGCCCGCACTGCGGGCCTGTCTCCCGCCAGGCACTTTGATGTAATGCGGAGCTCGCGCGGCCTATATATAGCCTATACTGTAGTTCACAGCTGGTGCTGAAAATGTTCGCCATTCACTGCTACACATCGCTGGCACCTCTTTATGAAATTGTAATTTACGTTCTGAAGTTCCTCACCACCGATTGACTGTATTTCAACTGTAATATAGTCTTTAAGCTCATTTTCGCGAAAGATTTTCTGTACTTTATGAAGGTATTTACACACGTTCACGTAATGAAAATCGCATTGGAACATCACACTGAGCACTAAAGACGTGAACAATTGACTAAACTGAACCCCACACTGCTAAAGCACACTGCAAAGGAGGGAAATTCGTGACGCCAAGAAGCGCATTACCGCCAAGTGCTTGACGGGCTCGCGGCGGGCGCGAGCGAGAGTCCGCGTCGCATATAACACCAAGTCCCTGTATAACCCATAATGTCACATACATTTTGCAGTTTTTATTTAGAGACTTTCATTTACGCGTTTTTCACGCTTATACGTTTTTTTCATTTGGTCCCTTGAAAATCGTATAAGTGAAGTTTTACTGTACATACCTTAAATAAAAACTATGCCGCACTTAACCCTCACCATACCTTAAAAATCGTCGTGCGGTCAGTTATCAATAGAATCTTCTTCTTCCTCCTCGCCTTTTCCCGTTACGTGGGGTCGGCTTTCTTAATCCTGAGGCGCCACTCATTTCTTTCGAAAGCATCAGCAGATAGGCCCAATACTCTCAATAGAATGCATAATGATATTGTTTCAATTCAATTTTTAAATGTAAAGTTTCGTAAGGATATCCATTTTATAAATGCTTTGTCTAGGAGATGAGCAGGGAGCGTGTATTACATGGGATAGCGTAATGAGTGGGAGCATTTCACTTAAGTAGAGTTCCCCTAACATGTACGTTTTGTTTTGTCCAGGTATCTTAAGTACCTTACGAAAAAGTACCTGAAGAAGAACAACCTTAGGGATTGGTTGCGAGTAATATCCAGTGGGAAAGAAACCTATGAACTTCGATACTACCAGGTAAGTTTTGTTTAAATTCATTGCACGTTCAATGTCGAAGGGCTGGAGACTCATAGGTTGGCCTTGGCTATCAGGTGTAGTTTTTTTTTAAAACGTGAATCTAGGTGAATTATGTTCCATTTTAACGTTCCGCTTGATCTACCACCTGGCAGTGAAACTGGAACTTGATTGTACCCTGCAGTGTAATGTGCACACCAAATTTCTAACCTCTACTCCAAAAGGGAACTGCTCCCGAGTCCTGGAGATGGGAGGTTTGATCCTGGTACTGACAGCAGCTATCCTTAGTGTGTTTTCTCCACATACCCTCTGCATAAATACCGGAATAGCACATTATTACAAATCTCAGGGCCCCCCATGGCCTCACAACTAGAAAGATGTTGGTTGGCGACCACACAACCCCAGCCGAGTCTGACATTGCCTCCACTTGTGCCGGGTTCCTCTCTGGACCTCCATTTGTCAACTCTTATTTCTTTTCCTACCCGGACAGTTTTAGGGTAGGCTATCCAACGCACAGGGTGCCAATTTTTCCCACCTTAACAAGCCCCCATAAATGGTTGGTTCCTTAGTTTAGGGGCTGCGACAACTCGGTCATGTAGCCCCTGACCATAGATGTCTCAAGCCCTTAATGTGAATGAACAAGGAACAGTATTGGGCAACCTGTCGCTGAGATTTAATTAATTTTATATTGTGTAATCCCCAAATAAGATATGCAACGAGCCTGATATAAAAAACATGACAATCTCGCAGAAAAGAAGAATATCAAATGTATGCAAATAGCGTGTCTCTTGTCAAAAGGATACGTCGTAAAATGTTAATACAGAATTTTTTTAGTATGAATAACAGGCACAAAGCAGGACACTATAAAAGAAAGAAAAATAAAAAGATACGAGCCTTACAGTAGTCGCATATGATGTGTAACGTCTGACATGTTATCCTACTATGAAATTGAGATAAAATGTATGTGAAGTCATCTGACATGTTATCCTACTCGTATACTATACAGGTTGGATTTTCTTAAAATGTTAATTTACGCTCCGTTTTCATACGTTTACTGATGACTGTGTAGATTGAATTGGAGATATGCTACTGTCACACTTGTTTGAACAAACATCACATATTATATTGTAAATTAAGAGGAGGAATGAAACCATAGTCTCTAGCCTATCTATAGACTACTAGAAATAATGTTCAATACAATCAAATTTCCCAACTCCTGCTTGGTGCAAACTGTTGTAATTAAAATTGGATAAATCGTAAATTCATGTAGATTCTGTTAAAATGACGCATAATGTTATGATATATATCGTTTAAATCGATAATCCGGTAGCAAAAATAATTGCCGGGACTGGTGTTCGAACCTGAGACCTCATGATACGCAGACCAAGATGTTATCCATGCAGCCATTAATACCCCAGACTAGCGATGTAAAATGTCTGGGCATTTATAAGTCGGGGCATTTACCACTTTTAAAAACATATTCATAATGCAACGCTTATATATATATATATATTGTTTTAGCCATATATGTATCTATATATTTATCCATAAAAACAGGAGTTGAGGCCAAAATAGGCTGCGGAAGTTGTTGTAGGAATTCACTGAAAGAACTTGATTTTGGTTCTGAGGCTGAGCTTGTGCTTGGTACTGTAGATTAGTTGTTGAAATCATCCCTTCAATTAGTAACGGTTCATAAGGGGTTTTCTTTCGAAAGGGTTTTTCAACCACTGTAACTGTATCTAACTGAAGCACTTTTTTTATATCCTGAGGGCACTTGGAACACTTTTTATGTGCGTTTTCCATTTTGTTACAATGTGACTGTTACTAGTCCTTATTACAATATTTACAAACTGGTTCAATGTAGAAACAGGTCTACTACAAGGGAGTGTATTGTCCCCCTTACTTTTCCTCACTGTCATGGATGGAATCCATAAACGTGTGAAACTGAAAATGGGAAGTAAAGGGTCGAAGGCCTTACTCTTCGCTGATAACATAGTGATATGGGGGGGACGATGAATTGGAAGTCCAAGAACAAGTAAATGTTTGGAACCAGGAGATAGAAGAGCATGGAATGAAAATCAGTGTGGAGAAGAGTCAGACGATGGTGATGACAAGAAATGTGTGAGATGGTAGGGGGAATATTGCAGTAGATGAAAAACCATTACAAGTTGTGAAAAGCTTCAAATACTTAGGGAGTGTCCTACCAGATGATGGAAGGATAAGTGAGGAAGTTGGTAAGAGGATCGAACAAGCAAATGGGTTTTACCAGTGTGAGGGGTCTGGTGTGGAACCAGGAAGCTCCCTATCTTGTATTCAACATATTACACACCTATATTGACGTATGCAGCAGGCACGTGGACAACAACTAAAAGGGAGGAAAGTAGAATCCAGGCAGCAGTGATGAAGTTCCTTAGAGTTATAATTGGACAGACCCGCAGAGACAAAATCAGAAACAAGGAAATTAGCGAGAAAACAGGATTCCCAAAGTTACAAGACAAAATCGAGGTCAGAAAGCCAAAATGGAATGGACATATGATGCGAATGGGAGAAGACCGAGTCCCAAAGCGATTATTTACTGTGAAAGTCACGGGAAGGCTGAGGATGAGGTGGACGGATTCAGTGAGGGAGAGCGTTGAGAAAAGAGGAGTGAGAGTGGAGAATGTACTGGAAGAGGGACGAGTGGTGGAGAGACAGAAAAGTATGGAGGTCCTTGATTCACACCCCTACCCAGATCACTGGAACTGGGATATGAAGAAGAAGACAATATTTACAAGATACTCCTTTCCCTTTATTAAAAAAGTTCCAAATAGGTCCTTTTTTCCTAAGCATTTTGTAAAAATATAAATAGCCTAAGAAAGAAGTGAGGTTATCTCAGACTCAACCACTCAACAGTCAGCTCTACTTCACAACTAACTGGGCTGGGCTGCTGGTGGTAGAATGCCTTGCCAATCTCAAGGCCACAACCACCTTACCCCCATTCCAAGATCATAGCACAATGGCTGACCAGGGCTTAGCCCATCCACTCCCCTCCCAAAGCCACTATTCATGCCATAATCAAACTCCTACCTAATTTTCCTAAATATAAATGAGTAGGCCTGCAGGCCTAACTCAGTAATAAAATGTTTTATTCAAACAAGATATGCATAATTCCCATTTAGATGTTATTGACAACATTGACACAGGATAATTAAATTATTCTTATTAGCAATATTCGGTTATTACTAGTTTATCCATGAAATGTCCCTTTGATTAATGGTCTTTATTATGTTTTAGAAGCTCTAGTAACAATCTAGTAAAAAGTTTTTTTTAATTTTAAATGCCCAGATTTTGGGCGGTTAAAAATGCTTTGGGCAAATGCCCATTTATAGATGTCCTGCCCACTGGGCATTTGCCCGGCCCACATCACTACCCCAGACATTTGGAGTACAAGACAGGTGCTCAGTTTCACACGCCGGTAATAATATAGAAGTATTGTTTTATGCTCCATTAATATTTTCCTTTTTTTTTTTTTTTTTTTTTTTTTTTTTTTTTTTTTCTTCTGATAATGTTCCTGCCTGGAATTGAGTTTTAAATTAGTTATGAATATGTCTACTTGACAGTAAAGGGTATTCCTATAGTGGTCTATGAAAGGCTAGCTCAGTTCCCGTATAAAAACATCTATATTACATTGATCACTGCATTACCACAATGTAGGTTATTTGCGCAGAAACATAATAGCGGTTACAATGATTCATATAAAAGCATATCATCAATTAAATACTGACACGAAGACATGTGGTTTGTGTTTCAATGAGTTGACACCAGAGTTCACATGAGCGATTACCGCTCAATATGAAACTTTTGAGGGAAAGTTACTCAGCGAGTGGATGCCCATCATTTTTATCCAGAGATTGAAAAACTGACTCTTAATAAATAACTCATAATTGTTTTCAGCAAATATGATTTAATGAATATTTTTACACCAAAGAACGACAACTTGATGATGATTCATCGTAGAAATATATGTAATGACGCCTCCAAACCTTGAAGTAATCCGTATGTTAACACACTTCCGTCCCATTTTTCAAAATCGCTCCCTCAAAAATATCCAGCAACAGAGTGGAAAGATGTTACGCATCAAAAACATTTTATATAATGTACAGTCAACATTATTGTTATTGTTAAGTTGATACTTGTTTGAGCAGTCTTTCGACTGGTCTGATGCAGCCCTCCATTCTTCCCTGTCCTGTGCGAATTGTTTCATCTCTACATAGCTACCACAATCTACATCCGAGCCAATCTGTTTAACATGTTCAAATCTTGGTCTACCTCTACCTTTCGTATTCTCGACCCTTCCTTTCATAACTAACTTTGCTATTCCTGGGTGTCTTAGTATGTGTCCTACCAACCTATATCTTCTCTTCATTAGCAGTCGCCAGAAACTTCTCTCCTCTCCAAGTCGTCTTAATACCTCTTCATTTGTTACTATATCGCCCCATCTGATCTTCACCATTCTCTTGTAACAACACATTTCAAACGCTTCTTTTCTGCTGCTCCAACAGTCCCATGTTTCGCTTCCGTAGAGTGGCACACTCCAGACGAAGGCTTTCAAAAATGACTTCCTAATTCCTAAATCTATATTCGATCTCAACACATTCCTTTTCTGTAGAACTGCTTTCCTTGCCGGAGTCGACCACTTTTTATATGGAGAGTCTATATCCAAAATCAACATCTGCATTTTTTTTTAAGTTATTGGATAAAACGCAAGAAAGCGCTTCTTCTTTCCTAGCGTTTATCCCAGTACTGGGTCCGCTGCTCTACTACATCTTCTCCACATTTTCCTTTCGCTGACATCTGCAGGTTGTAAGCCAACATCGTGCATATCTGTCTTAGTTTATGTTAGAGTTTGTACCCAGAAAAGCATAAAGCTTTTTTTTTTTTTTTCTCTTTCTTCTCAATAACTTAAGAAATGCAGATGTCGACTTTTGGAAATAGGCTCGTCATATCTTCTTTGCTTCCTAAGTAACAGAAGTCTCCTACTTCCTTTAGATTTTCACCTGCCAATTCGACGTCCATAGGGGTTGCTAATCTCTTTCAGCTGCATTCCAATATTTTTGTTTCACATGTATTCATTTGCATCATGAATTCTTTCCTCAAGACAGAATCCATACCATTTAAAAACTCATTCAAATCCTCTGACGTATCAGCTGAGATGACAATGTCATCAGCAAATCTCAGTGTTGAAATTATTTCTCCTTGAATCTTTACTCCTACTTAGAATTTATATATAGAAATTCGGAGTAGAATTAATCATGCAAAGAACGCCTTTTATAGAAAGAAGAATCTCTTCACATCCAGAAGTTTAGACCTAAAAATAAGGAAAAGACTGTTGAAGACATACGTGTGGAGTGTGGCTTTGTATGGTAGTGAGACCTGGACTATAGGGAAGTCAGAAGAGAGGAAGTTGATGGCTTTTGAGGCTTGGTGCTGGAGAAGAATGCTTAAGATCAGTTCAGTTGGATAAAACATATGACAAATGAAGAGGTATTCAGTATGCAGAAGAGCAGGAGAGAGTAGAAGCTTTATGAAGAGTCTGAAAACAAGAAGAGCAAATATTTTAGGACGTATTCTCAGACATAATAGCCTGCTAGCAAGAGTCATCAAAGGGATGTTAGAAGGGAAAAACACAAGAGGAAGACCACCACTTGCAAACATCACACAGTTAATGACAGACACGAACACAAAATCATATCGTGAATTGAAGGGGATGGCGGAGAATAGAGAAGATTGGCGAGTTGCTGCAAACCAGCCCCAGGGCTGTTAACTTAAGAGAGAGAGAGAATTATTCTCTAAATTTCCTTCATTGGTTGTTCAATGTATAGATTGAAAAGTATGGGTGATAAGTTGCAGCCTTGCCTTACACCTTTCTGAATACCAGCTCCTTTCTCATGTCCTTTGGTTCGAATAACTTCTGTCTGGTTTCTGTATCGATTGTAAAGCACCCTCCTATTCCTGTACTTTATTCCGATCATTTTCAAAATGTCAAACAACTTACCCCAATCAAAGTTATCAAAAGCCTTTTTCTAAGTCTAGACTTACCGATTCAAATAATAGAAAAAGCCTGAAGAAATGTGTGTGAATGGAACTCTTGATTGTCTGTGTTGTTGGTGACATTTCAAAAGAGGATCTTGTGGAAGATACCAAGGATATCCATGTGAAGCTCCACTAACTCATAAATACAGGGTCATTATCTAATAAACACGGCAAGCTAAGCCGGCTTTGACTGGCGCAGATCGTGGGTGTGCGTACACGGTTGAGCCGGTGGTTGGCGCGCTCTGCTGACTCATATTGATAGTTTACACAGGTTTTGACATTCATATGAACGTGTATTTGCAATGCTTAGATGTTAGTGTTGCACGTTTAGTGAGTATTGTGATTAATGTGATTGTTGGTCATGCCGAGACACCAGTTCACATTGCGCGAACGTGTGTAGATCCATCATTCGTATATGAATAGCAGAAGTCTTGTTCTGAAACAAGATTCCAAGGAAGACCTGTGCCTAATGCCAGTACAATTAGGAGGCTCACGAAACGATTCAAGAAAACAGGCTCCGTAAATAATAAAGAAGAGTTAACAGACAACGTTGTGTTCTTAGAGGACAAAAATTAGATGAGATTGTTGTCCATTCTTTCATCCGAAGATGTCAGGTGTGTGTTGCAAGAGAGGGAGGACATTTTCAGCATCGGCTATGAGCACTGTAAGTACTCATTATTGAACACGTTTGGTAAAAACGCGCATCAACCACCGGCTGAACTGTGTACGCGCGCTAGTCAAAGACGGCTTAGCTTGCAGTATTTATCGGGGCGCACATAGATGATGACCCTGTATTAGCGGTCAGCAAAATAATGTGTGAAATAAGTTCTTGGGTTTACCCTCTGTACAAATAAGATAAATTATGTTGGTAAAATAGCCGGAGGGAAAGTTAAGCTTAATAATTACTTTTGTTAATTTTGCTTATTATCTTCATCCTCCTTATGTCACAAGACCCGTAAAGCAACAGTTATCCCATCTACTCTACCTGTGCTTGTTTGTCCTTTTCTTGTCTGATTACCTGTATGGATTATTATTTTACCTTACTAACTTGGGCCCTGTATGGTTTCTTACAGATCAGCAGCCCTGACGATGATGAAGTAGAAGATGATGATTAAGTTAAATTTGTACAGAACGACACCCCAATTGTCATTCATATTCTGTTATGCTCCCATGCAGAAAAATACACACAGGATATTATTTTTACCAATATCTGAATAAAAATAATTAAGTGCTTCGTTGTGTTGGTTATTAATCTGAATATCCTGTGTACCGTTTGTACGTGAATACCACCTGGATTTTTTTTTTTTTTTTTAGGTAGATTTCATTAGATAGCTACCTATTAGAATGAAAACCATGTTGCGACTTCCAGAAAATGTTGAAATATCTTTGCATTTCAGACCCCTCAGACCCCAAATTGTATACAGTAAAACTTCTTTCATACGTTTTCTACAATTATACTTTTCTCAGCCGTCCCCGCAAAATCCTATAATGTATTACGGCATATTATTTCGTCTATTCGACTGTCATTTATACGATTTTTACGCTCATGCGATCATATCTTACATCCTCAAGAGCAAAATGCGTCGTTTATACGTTTACAGCGGTTCCCTACTTGAAAATCTCTAAAAAATATTGAAGCCAGAAACTTATGACACACACTGTACATTTCTCGGAAACCATCCCTCGCGCGGGGTTATCTGTGGTGGCGAGAGCGACCTTGGAGCTATTTTCAGCCAAAGTTGCTTGTGTTGTGAAATACCACACCACTTGCTTCATTCCTTGTTCTGACTTGTTCGGTGCTTCATTTGTGGTTAACCTCGAGTGCGGTGAACATGGGTGAAAGGTAGAGGAAGTGTTTTGTGAATGTAGTGAAGGAAAGTGGCAACATGGAATGCACTGAAATCTCTAAGAAATTTGTGATTGCTCTGTCCGCCTTAAACACAATATTGTAGCTAAGGCAGCGGAAATTGAAGAAGTGGTGCGTATTTGTTTCTACAAATAAGCTAACTCGCATTCAGGGCGGAAAATACGAATGTTCGGAAGAATGTTTGTTACAGTGGTTCAGGCAACATACGGCAGAAGGCATTCCAATCAACGGACCAATGCTTTGTGAAAAGGCGAGTGAACTGGCAGTCGGATTTGTTGTAGATTTTAGTGCTTCATCAGGCTGGCCACACAATGTGTGTGGGGAGAGCAGGAGTGTTGATGCTAAGACTGTACAAGATTGGAAAGAAAACCGTTTGAAAGAACTGACATCCTGATTCGCTCGTCTGGACATTTTCAACGCAGACTAGAGAGGCCTCTCTTTTAATTTAATTCCTGATCGAACAGTGGCATTGAAAGCGGAAAACTGTCACAGCAGAAAACAAAGCAAACAACGTGTAACTACTGTTGTGCGCCAACAGTGCCGGTTGTGAAAAGCTGCCTCCACTGACAAACGGCAAATTTTCAAAGCTGCGTTGTTTTAAAATCGTTGCTACGCTCCCTACAAAATACTCCAACAAAAATAAATCTTGGGTCACGATGGAAGTTTTTGAAGACCGGCTTTGAAGTGTAGACTCCAAAATGGGAGTGAAAGGTCGTAAGCTCTTATTATTCGTGGACCGATGCCCTGCTCATCCTCCGATTACCGTATTTCCTCGCATAATTGTCGCACATTTTTTGCCTACCACAAGTTTTAAATATACTGTCATTATTTGCAGCTTTCTTATTATGTAACCACAGGTATTTCACTTCCGTCAAGATCATCGTACAATTCTTGTATTTTCTCATTTTGGACACCAATGCGTATCATCACGCACGGGTCTCTCTTATGCAATATTTTCACGGAAGTGGCTGATGCTAGACTGGCACGAGGTGTCCCTTGCGTAAGATTTAGCCAATAGCAGATGGGCCTGTTTTAACGTCGGCGAACTGGGACTAGCAGCGCTTCATACGGCAGCTTATTGAATCTCGTAATTCTGAGGCCAACTACCGTATACACCCGAATGTAAGGCGAGGTTTTTTCCCACTTTTTGTGTTCTAAAAATTTGGGGTCGTCTTATATTCAGGGTATTAAAAAAAATTGTCAAGGTTTTTAAACATTGTTATTATTTGCAAAGTAGTATGTGGTGTTGGCATCTTGTAACTAGCAACGAATCAATGCGTTAATGAAGATTAAAATATGGTTTGTTATGTTTAATTACCATGCATATAAGAATAGCGTACATTTTGAGGTTAGGATTTACTCATACACGTCATTTTAAGCGGATAAGTATATGTTCGAAAGCATACGGAAATACAGTAGAATCTCGTTAGTACGTTTTTCAAGGGACTGAAAAATTCGGACGTCATACGCGGGAAAACGTACTACCGAAAAACGCCATACTGCATTTACAACGTATAAGAAAGAACGTGGCGTATATATGGACGTTCAATCGCCGACCTTAGTAAGTGATTGTATGCACTACTACAGTCACGACATAAACATAGGTTATCAGTAACTTACACGCAATAAATAACATAAAAATGAATTACTGTACCTCTACACTACAGTATAATACAGGGTCTTTATTTTTACTTAGCAAGGACATTTTTGCTCCGCCAGTGACTGCTCAGTTGCCGGCGACCGCGCACGCATATGTAGGCCTACGGCAGAATACGGTGCTTAAAATCAGTAGCCTACCATGCAGTTTTACTGGCCATGATTTACAGTAGATGCTGAAAATGTTCCCCATCCGCTTCCAAACACATATAATACAGGATCTTTCTTTATATTTGATCAGCAAGGACATTCTCGCACTCGCGCTCCGCCAGTGATGGCTCTATCGCCGGCGACCGCGCACGCATATGTTTGAAGCACGGGCTTGCTTGAACCACTTCAATAAAGAGCTTTCTATTTCTAGTTCAGGAAACTGTCCCTCTCGCACACGTTTCCTTTTGCCACTCACCCCTTCTTCAAATGCACGTTCAATTTCCTTCCTTTTGCCGAGAATCGTGTTCAGCGTAGACGGAGGAATGTTCCACTTTCGCGCTATGTCCACACGCTTCATGTGAGGATTGCAGTCCACGTCTCGAATGTATTTAATCTTCTCGTCATTAGTTATCTGCCGTACTTTCTTCTTGTCCATTATGAAACACGCAAAAAAATAGGTCATAACTGGACGTGGACACTAAGAACTAGAGGACAATAGTGCCGAACACGAAGACATTAATGTGCCTACGTGAGAAATAAACAAAGGGAAGGGGGTGAAGGACAGCGGGAGAGAGACAAGTCACCTGTGTTGCGTCATAGCTATAGCCACTTCTACGCCGTCAAACTCAATAAAATCATCTACACTGTCCATAACTATCAGAGAATATGAGGCAATATCGTGTCGTGTTTTCCAGAAGCCGAATTTTATAATGAAATAAGAATAAAATCCGGTTCACTAACAAATAGTTCAACGGAAATGTGATCGTTGTAAGCTGGAATGGAGAACGTATTAAGGGGATATATCAACATGAATTTAGTAGGATTGGGTCTGGGACTTGAGAAAGGAGAGAAAGGGCAGCGGGAGAGAGACACGTCACCTGTGTTGCGTCATAGCTATAGCCACTTCTACTCCGTCAAACACAATGAAATCATCTACACTGTCAACTATCAGAGAATATGATGCAATATCGTGTCGTGTTTTCCAGAAGCCGAATTTTAAAATGAAATAAGAATAAAATACGGTTCACTAACATAGTTCAACGGAGATTTGATCGTTGTAAGCGGGAATAGAGAACGTATTAAGGATATATCAACATGAATTTAGTAGGATAGGGACTTGAGAAAGGGCAGTGGGAGAGACACACGTCACCTGTGTTGTGTCATTGCTATAGCCACTTCTACGCCGTCAAACACAATGAAATCATCTACACTGTCAATAACTATCAGAGAATATGAGGAAATATCGTGTCGTGTTTTCCAGAAGCCGAATTTTATAATGAAATAAGAATAAAATCTGGTTCGCGTACAAATAGTACAACGGAAATTTGATCGTCGTAAGCGGGAATAGAGAACGTATTAAGGGGATATATCAACATGTATTTTGTAGAATTGGGACTGGGACTTGAGAAAATCATCGCGCTAAGCGGGAAAACGTCGTAACCGAGAACGTGCTAACGAGATTCCACTGTATGTTTTCAAACAATCTTTACAAGAACAACCAGTCAGTTTTACGAGCAGTAATTGAGTGATCATCGTATCTTAATTTAATAACGTCTCCCATTCTTGAACAAAGAAATTAGCGAGTATGTCTTGGAAAAGCGGGCAGAGGGATTTTCGATAACACGAGACGTTATAAAAATGAAAGCACGACCTTAAGGGCATATATTGTGCAAGTTATGAGTTAGCGAGTATTTTTAAAAATCTGTAAGAGGCAGTTGATAACTACTGTCGGGGAAATAAGTATAGATACTCTAGTTTAGAGGTCAATAAAACCTATACTCTTAGTCTTACATAAGAACAACCTACACCAAAATTTTCCTTGTTTTATTTGTCGTTTAACGATATAGAGTAAATATTTGCATTGTATCTCGTTAAAATTTTATAGCAGATTGAACAAAAAAAGTACCGGTTTTTCTTACCAAGTTCACGGAGCGCTCACTTAGAAGGATCATTACGTTAAAAGTATTTATCGGATCGTAACTAAACTCTAATACGTCTTAAAGGAACTTATTGTTAACATGTATATGAAGTTTTAATCTGATCTGATGTTTCTTTAAATAGTTGTTGTGAATTTTGTAAAACAACTTTTTCTCGAGCCTGGGTGGTCATAGCAGTATGAAATATGGCTTGTTATGAGGCTCATAGCAATGCAAGGCTTAACGTAAAACTACATTTTATCTACTTTTGATAATTGCTTTTATATCGATTGATATTTAATCAGGTGGTTATGTGAGAAGAAAGTATCGTAGCAAGTGACAGGAACAATGCGCTCCGTCGAGGAAACTCGTGCGACGTTGCCCTGTGAAACATAATACGCGCGCGTTCCAAGCCGTAAGGTCTGAATTTCTGTTGTTTTGTAATTTGTGTTAGGCCGGTATTACACTACCAAAGAAAATTGTCAAATAAATTTTATCAAATATTTTATAAAACTGAACTTTTATCAAAGTTATACAAAGCAATCATCACACCATTACACTACATCAAATATTTTATCATAGTTCAGCAAAATGTATGAAGGATAGTTCCTTGTTCACTTAACTGTATTATGGTAGTTGAAATTCTGTGATGGCATACCGGTATATAAAAGAAACGAAAAGATAAAGTGAATGTCTATGGGTTAAACCATGGGTCGCTCACGTGATGAGGAAGATATTATTTTATACGAGTAAAATCGTGGGGAAGGAGCTGCAGTACGAGGCCTTGAAAAATGACATTAATTAAAATAAATTAAAAACCATAAGTGAAATTGACGAATTATAACACAAATATTATAATATATATTCGCCTCCGTGTTGTAGTGGTCAGCGTGCTTAGCTGCCACCCCGGAGGTCCGTGGTTCGATTCCCGGCTCTGCCACGAAATTTGAAAAGTGGTATGAGGATTGGAACGGGATTTACTCAGTCTCGGGTGGTCCAAATGAGTAGAGGGGGGTTCGATTCCCACCTCAGCCATCCTCGAAGTGGTTTTCGTGGTTTCCCACTTCGTCTCCAGGCAAATGCCGGGATGATACCTAACGTAAGGCCATGGCCGCCTCATTCCCTCTTCCTTGCCTATCCCTCCCAATCTTCCCGTCCCTCATGAGGCCCCTGTTCGCTTTGCAGGTGAGGCCGCCTGGGAGAGGTGCTGGTCACACACCCCAGTTGTATCCCCGATCCTGAAGTTCCAAAATGGAGGCGGTAAATGCGGGATCCATCGCTGAGTCCGAGGGAATAGCCAACCCTGGAGGGTAATACGACTAAGAAAAAAACGCCATCATTCACGTCTTTTTAACTTAACTATTTAATTCTTCTTTATATCCTGAAATATGCGTCCCTTATGTACAGCGCTAATATCCTCTGCTAATTTTACCTACAAGTTAGAGAAACGTGTCTTATTTCATTTCCGCAAGAAGTGAAACATTTCCTAACACCTTTTTAATGAGGGCTTTGGACCTCCATTGGCAGGTATAAAAATGGTGTGTCAGCTGAAAAGCTATTATTATAAGATCAATTGTTTGAAGTAATTTACACTTTGAGACATAAGATTATAAAACTGCTCCCATATTAACCGTCTGAAAAATCACTGCCCGATGAATCAGATGAACTGTCATTTAAGTTTATAACAAGTGGCTCAACAACGGGGACGTCTTCTGTTTGCCCATCCTTTTCCCAGAAATGTTTCTCTATTTTTTTGGTGTGTTCGATGCATTTTTTTCCCCATAGCTCCGGTGTTACGGACCTCAAGGCTTCTTTACAGAGATCTCGCATCACCTCCATTGATCTTCCTCTCTACGCCTGGTTACTCATATTCACTTTAGCTATTTTATTTTTCACGTAGGACCAAACCAGCTCTGTGGGGTTGAGCTCGCAATGAGCAACTGGCAGCCAGACGAGTTCGACGTCAGGACGAACATTCTTGAATATCTGTTCCAGCTTCTTTTTAGGTGCCCTGAAGTGAGGTTTGGCGTGAACAATTAGCTCTGCTTTCGTCATACTTTCATACTTTTGGATTCTGGGAGGAAGAGGAATATCTTTCATTGCAGCGGCACATCTTCACCGTGGCTATCGAACCTTCCAATACACTTGGATACTTTTTGCTAAACCCTCTTATCATTATTACTTTCTCTCTCGCTTCTAAAAAAAACATATTGCACTTATAATCATGGCAAATTCTCTCTCCGTTAACTGCGGTTTAGCTGGCATCTTGATCGATGTAGGTAATACAGATAGTGATAGTTGCTGCTTGTTGCTAGTAACTCAATGAAGAACAAAGGTCCGAGTTTGCTGTGCGTATGAACGAGCGCGCAGCGAGTTCGAAATAAGCAGTCAACTGGCAACATTGCCAGGCTGCTAATGTACTATCGCCGCCCACAATGGTCCGATTAAATATCAATCCATATAAAATCGATCATCACAAGTAGATAAAATGTAGTTTTACGTTAAGCCTTGCATTGCTATGAGCCTCATATCAAGCCATATTTCAAACTGCTATAACCACCCAGGCCCGAGAAAAAGTTGTTTTACAAAATTCACAACTATTTTAAGAAATGTCAGATCAGATTAAAACTTCATATACGCGTTAACAATAAGTTCCTTTAAGACGTATTAAAGTTTCGTTACGATCAGATCGATACTTTTAACGTAATGATCTTTCTAAATGAGCGCTCCGTAAACTTGGTAAGCAAAACTGGTACTTTTTTTTGTTCAATCTGCTATAAAATTTTAACGAGATACAATGCAAATATTTACTCTATATCGTTAAACGACAAATAAAACTAGGAACATTTTGGTGTAGGTTGTTCTTATGTAAGACTAAGGGTAAAGGTTTTATTGACCTCTAAACTCGAGTATCTATACTTATTTCCCCGATAGTAGGCCTCGTCTTATATTTGGGGTTGTCTTACATTCGGGTATATACGTTAACAGAAGCGATAGATCCGCATAAGTTTTACTCCCCTGGCCCCGGTGTTGCATTGAGCGCTATCATTGGTTTGTGGGCCGTTCGCGTAACGTGAGTGAATGTGTTCCCACCCAAAGACAAAAATGGCAACTGATCAATATTTGTATGCTTTAGTTGTTAGTTAATTTAATTATATCTTAAGAGCATGATCGATGTATATCAATCTGTGGAGGCGAAAAGGGTAGAAATACAAAAGGACGAAAACACAGGCAGGTGTGATGAAGGGGGAAAGGACGAGGATAATCCACACCGCCAGCTTCAAAGGTGGGCTTTAGCACCATCGATATTATAGCCCCTAACGGGCTTGTTTTAACATCCTATGTCAGTAGAGTGGGTGGGAACTAGTTCTGTCGCTCATAATAGTAGGGGGGCATTTTTCAAAGAGTTCTATATTCACACTCGCTCGTTGGACACGAGGGTCCAGGTTTCCATTTGAATATGCCATTGAATTAAATCAACCACACTAAAATAAAGAAAATTAATAATTTTTCTGTTTGTCACGAGCCTAACCCGACCACCGGAGATGGGACCGTCAGAACCGAGCAACCAATCCACTTACACGATATCGAAAACCCCGGAAGGAAATCGAAATAGGGACAAGGCGCACGGATGACAACCGTCTCAGGAGGAGACAGACCAAACCCGTGTCCCGCGCGGAGGACGAAGAGATGACCCAGAGGTTCGAGGAAAGTTTTACATGTCTAGATCTATAGATTAAGATGATGGACTAAATAAACCTAGCCCTAGCAAATGAGAACACAATTCATTACGTAGGCCATGATACCAAAAGGGGAAAGATTAATAAAACAATAATAGAAAAACAGGCAAACATAAATATATAAACAATTACAAGGGAGGAGAACGAGGGGCGCATAAAATGAAGGATGAGGATGATACCATTAGGGGATGGTATAATGCTAAAACAGGAAAACTATTCAAAATGACGACATACATATTTCAACACCAAAATTAGTATAAGGATTAACATGCGGAGTGATGCCCAAGAGAGATTTTCCTAGGTAGGAGATCGACCGACTAGAAAAGATTTCAAAAGGGGGTTGCTGCCAACACAAGGTAAATACCAATAATTCAATAGTCTGTTTGTCCCACCTCTGGTTACCACGAAAAATCATAGTTAGAATAAATAATTTATGTAATTTTTGAAATACATCATGAAACTGGTCCCCAACAATCCACCCATAAAACAAGGTATGTCACCACAGAAAGAAATGAATCCCCGAATTACAGTAGTAAACATAAAACCTTAAAATGCACAAACATAACATAATCCAAACCCCTTAACACCAATATTGACCAGTTTATCTCAAATTACAACTACATAGGAAAAACAAACAAACCGAAGTGTGACATCAAATAATAATAATTTCAATAATTTATCAAATAAATCTTCTTGACCAACAAACGGACAAGATTCAATCATCTAACAAGAAGTGAAATGTGTATCGAATTCAGTTTCCGGAACACATGAAATCCACACCACATATCGCTACATGAAAGAGTGATTGATACATCTCATTTAATAACGCAACTGAATCGCGTGTCGTTTTTCGATTGAAAGCCCAATACAAGTACAAATGAACAATTACTTCCCCGCTTCCAGTCGAAACCCATTTATGAATAAATTTTACCCTCCCTCAAAAATAATAAGCCTACAAAGAATGCCAAGGAGGATAAGTACTCCTTAATTGTTACTCACAAACAAAACACAAAGCTACCCGAACCTTAGTAGCAAGACCACTCAAATCTCCATAAATGTAACAACTGACTCACTCGACCAAACGCAGTGGCCCCAACAAACAACACATAACATAATACATTTAGAAGCACTGATCTTCCTTGTAATTCAAAATACAAGGCACACACAAAACGTCAAGGACACACGCAGTAATAAGAATACGATAAAACAAATACGTCCTCTAAACAAGAAAGCAAAACACAAACAACCCCGAGGACGCATAACCCTATTTAAGCAAAATGACACGATTTGCCCTTACGTGTATACAGTAGAACCCCTTTTTAACGAATCTCAGGGGGATTTGATATTTCTTCCTTAAATGGGGGTTCGAAGAAAATGGGCTATATATCACAAGAAATAATGATACCGATACATTTATGTCTTCAACTAATGTAATGTCAAGAAATAATAAATGAACATGTTAAGAAATACTAAAAAGTCAAATTAACAGAAAATATAAACAGCACAGGTAACGGATTCCTTAAGGCGGCTACACACGTTACGATAAAGCTGTGCGAGTTAACTGCAACGATGAACTGCGCAGTAAAACTGAAAGCCCTATAGCATCCACATGGTACAGATAACTGCGTCGATCAACAGTTCTTATCAGACATTCAAGGCAACATGTCATCGACGGACGATTACATACTAGCGGTGTTGGGCCTATGTGTGTGTATAATGAAAAAACAAAAGATGACACGCAGTGTGTGGTCTAAAGATTGGCTTCTACAGAGAAAGCAATATTCACACGTAAATTTATTAAATGAGTTACGCTTCGTACCGAAAGATTGGCACAATTATTTACGAATGGATGAGGAGACTTACCTACACCTTCTATCATTGGTTACTCCATTTATAAAGAAAGAGGATACTGTGATGAGACAAGCTATAACTCCTCATGAGAGATTGTCTGCTACCTTACGATATTTAGCCACAGGTCGATCAAACGAAGATCTGAAATTCTCTACAAGAATATCGTCACAGGCTCTCAGTTATATTATTCCTGAAACATGTAATGCATTGTATCAAACTTTACGATGCGAATATTTGAAGGTAAGACATAAATACATTTCTTTAAATTTAGAATTATATTTACAATTTCTTAAAGGAACAAATACAAAATAGGCTACAAATATATACATGGAACCCGTGTGAATCATGGCTGCCGACAGTTCGGTTCCAACCCACTATCTCCCGAATGCAAGCTCACAGCTGCGCGCCCCTAACCGCACGGCTAACTCGCTACAATATTACAAATATTAATCTAAACAAATCAACAAGAATAAAATTGAAAGAAACTAAATTACAGCCTAACTAATAACTAAAGAGGTGTTGATCAACAGTAATTGCTGACATAAAAATTGTTAACATCGTCTGCATACATCCGAGAAGGAAGGAAGGGTTGTGCTCTCGACATCTGTCAATCAGTAATGCGTCATATCACAACGAAATGAATGTCGTTATTGGTTCTCTTCGCATACAGTATCCTTAATACTGGTCCAATCCGTTAACACCTGCAAAACTGCTCCTATTTCAGGTAGCTGCTGGGGTTGTGGTTGTCTCGCTAACTTATGAAAGCGCAGTACTCGAAGCGGGTGAACATAACGTATGATGTCAGCGCTACCTCTGCCTAGAGTTAGCAACACTGTCGCCATAAGGCTCCACAGTCTTTTCTAAACGCTGGATGCTCTAAGGAAATTCTCATAAATGAATTATATATTATATAGAAATTATACTAATAAATACTGTATATGTGTGTCAAATAATGGCTTACCTCATTTTCATCCTCGCTCATGTTAGATGTAGAAGTCCTTGGAGTCTCTTTTTCATACAAGAAGTGCAATAAATGAAAGTACCACAAACGCGGAGTGTATATTTCGTCAGCACCTGTTCCCGTTATTTTAGATTGTTTAACTTTGATTAACTCCTTTTTGTAGGTACCTCTAAGATTATTAATCTTTTTGACTACTACTTCTCTGTTGGCTTTGCAGTCAATGGATTTATATTTCTCAATCAACTTATTGTATGCGGCGTCTTTTCTGTTCCGATCGTGGTAATATTTAGATTTCGTCTGCCAGAGACAAGATTAATTTCTGTAGCATTCAATGAAAGCTTCCAAGTGCTCACGATATCCGCTTTGGTCTTCCTGAGACATGTTGCAAATTACAATAAATTGTAGCACGCACTATCTCAACGAGTGACTCACTTGAACCAATACTCAGACCTTAATGCAGGTATCGAAACTGTGAAAATGGAGTATGTCGAAGCCAGATATATTGTTTGTTTACGTTCGCTGCTGGGATACAATATTAACTTCGTTTGACGAAAGTTGGGATAAACTATCGCTCATTTGTAACGAACTATAACAAGCCCGATTACATGATCTTAGCTAATAATGGGCATTCATCGCCGCCATGTTATGTCTACATACATAAGGTCTGTTGCTTGAACTGAGCAATCGGCAGTTGCCACCGTCCACACGTTACGATAAAACTGTGCAAACTCAATCGACACAGTTTTATCGGTTAGAAAATTCAACTGTCTCGGATGAACTGTGCAAGCCGAAATAACTGCAACGATTTATCCTCCACACGTGAGATAAATCCCCGCAGTTCGGTTGGTGCAGTTAAATCGCGCAGTTTTATCGTAACGTGTGTAGCCGCCTTTAGTGGTCCATTGGGAGCACAAGCTGCAGCAAGGAAAGGAGAAATATGTATTACTGACTTGTAATTGTAACTTGAAGAAACAGAGGCCTAACATATATTAAGGATATTTGTGAAGGCAGACCATGAGAACTAGGAGAATAAGCATAAGGTATTACCCTTCACTTTCTGAAGTAGTCCAGTAAAGTAGTTTGCTTCCTCTTGCCCAGATGTCTCACGGAAAGAAGTTTTCTCTCAATTTGGTTGAGTGTGTTGATGAGCTCTTCATCCACACTGAAGTAGGAGAAGTACCGGCGGACAATATCCAGTCCTTCCACTGCTGCCCCAAAAGTTGGTTCTGCTGGATCCTCTCCTTCTTCTCCTTCGTCTTCCTCTTCAGTACTTTGTCTTTTTGCATCATCGCAAAGGTCTCCAACATCCATCTGTGGTGGTGAGGTTAGGATAACATCATCACAAGTAACAAATTCTTCAAATGTTGTGACAGTAGAATCCTTTGATACAACCCCCCAATCTTCCCCAATGTCATCAGTAGCGTCTTCTTCATTAAAAACTTCTGAAATAGCACCAAAACCTGCATGGCCAAAGTAGTTTTGAATAGTGGTCGTTGTGACTAGTTGCCATGCTGCTACAAACATATGCATGGCTTGGAGTATGTTCAATTTCATTACCTCATTTCTTTCGAGGAAAGAAACAGCTCTTTGAACCAGGGCCTTCCTGTACTTCACTTTCACAGAATGAATAATGCCAAGGTCCAAAGGCTGCAGGTGACTGGTGCAGTTAGGAGGAAAGAAAACCACTTTGATATTCCGCAGGAAAGACGTATCTGAAGGATGAGCTGGACATCTGTCTATCACCAGCACTATTTTCCTTCCTGCCGATCCCATCTTGGCATCCAAGCTTTGTAAAAATTTTCGAAATATCTCCGATGTCGTCCATGCACTTTTGTTAAAATCATATTTACATGGGAGTGTACGGGTGTTCTTGAAACATCTTGGATTCTTAAATTTTCAAATTATTAATGGGGGTAATTTTTCACTCCCGTTGCTGTTAACACATAACAACGCTGTCAGTCTTTCTTTACTTTTTTTTCCTCCGTGGCATTTTTCTCCGCGAACAGCATATGTTTTGGACGGGAGCAAGTTGTAAAACACTCCCGTTTCATCGGCGTTAAAAATATCTTTAGCATCATATCCTTCAAGAAGTCGAGGCAACGTATTCTCTTTCCAGTATACAACTGTATCGTCATTAACTTCCGCACTCTCGACGCACATGTTTTGGAACGAAAGATTGTGCCGTTTTTTGAAGCGATCAAACCAGCCATTAGAAGCAAGGAAATCGACCAAACCCAGCTTAAGTGCGATTTCTTGAGCTTTTTGTTAAAGTATGTTCCCGTCAATTGGAGCGTTCTCACTCCTTTTTCCCTCGAACCATTTCATTAAAATGTTTTCAAGTTCCTCGTACGGCGAAGAACGAATATTCTTCCGTATTTTTGCCCCAGAACCGCACTCAACTTCCGCGGTCAGAATAGCTTCCCTCTGTTTCATGATGCCAAACAGCGTAGAGGGTGCCAAGTCATATTTTTTTGCCATCTGTGACAAAGGTACTTGGCTATCCCTATCAACATCCCTGGTGATGTCTGTCTTTTTCTGAAGAGTCAGCTTCTTACGTTTTACAGCCATAATGAATGTGGTCCACCGTAACTCGCAGTGCAACTCTTATCACAGACACAAAAAACTCGTAGCATAACTTCCAACAACACAGGAACAAAAACAGAGAATGAGCCTTCAGTCCGCACCCCTCGCGTCCGCGTGATTCCTAAGCAGCGATTGGAGCAGCGGGACAGAAGTGCCTAGCCGGTGTAAGAGCGCTGCGGCTATAGGTTAAGGCAGCTGACGTCACTGTAGACATTAACCGACTAAAACTGTCCTAACTCCCTAACGGTTGGAGATAAGTATATGCGTTCGCGGACTTTTTTGTAGAGCTTGAACAGCTCTACATTTCGTACACATATACTTGGGGTCTATCAATGACGGTTCAGGCAGCGTAAGCCATGGAAGGCACGACTTTCTACTTATTCCGTAATATTTTCATTTTGTAGAATATTCATAAACATTTTCAGTTTCTTATTGCTTTTAATCTTTCACCTAAATCATGTGAAGTTTGCAAGAGACCTTTGGCCTAAATATTTATATTTCGTGAAGTTACCCGAGTCTCGCGGCATTTACGCGTAGGCCCTACGTCAGTCATGCCTCTAGGCTGAATAGCTAGTCTCAAGGTAAACCGCACTTCGTTCCCATACAGCCGTCATTCCAGTACTACCTACAGTTTAATGGACATAACTAACCAACAACGTAGAGCGTGATAGTGACTGCTGCTTGCCGGTAACAGTGATTTCCAGCGGCTGCACCAATTTATCACGGTTCTATACATCGCTAAAGGAGCGATTTCGTTTAGCGCGTCAACTTCGGACTGAGATTACGTCAAAACGGAAGTTAATTTACATTCAAAACAAGTTTAGAAAAAAGTATCTTATCGACATATTCGTTACAACGGGATGCGCGATCGTAATTTATGTGAAATATATTCCTTAGAAGCGGTCTTTTCCTTATATCGGGATTCGTTAGAAGGGGGTTTAAATAACACTGTGCTTATGGCGATTTGGCTGGGACTTACGAAAATCTTTGTTAAAAGCGGGAATTCGTTAAAACGGGGTTTTACTGTACATCATAACGAATAGAATAAGAAGTGATATCACTGGCCTGGTCCGCCGCAATGCAGAGCTGGCTCCGATCTGTGATGTAAGTTAGCATTGGCGCTTACGAGACTTTTAAAACCTTACGACCTGTTTTACATGTTAAAACACTGCAAGATATCCTCGTAGGCGCTTAATAAGTTCGACATCTCCTCTTACTTTACTGTGCCCAATTATAATTTAATAAGTCGTCTCCTGTAATATTCCAGTTTCGACAATAAGCGAAGACAGAGAGCAGGTTCAAAATGCAATAGTCTTGCCAGCTATCGGTAAATTAAATTTAAAAAAAAAGAACGGAAAAATTAACCTCGCTAGCAGAAAGGATTTCTTCACATTGTTACACATTTTACATTCCCTTAACAGACTTGCAACACAGAAAAAAAAAAGCTGTACGGACGCAACTTTCAACTTTACCGTAGATTACTATAAAATTCAATAATAACCATAAATTTCACTCCACAAACACCAAAACCAGTAAACTACCATCGTTTCAGAAGAACTTAACATTAAACAGGCATAGAAGGCATAGTCATGACCCCTTCATAGAGTAGGCTATTGCCTAAACCCGATCACGGCTCCTTCAACTTTACCTTAGAATAATACAAAAAACAATTATACCCATAAATTTCACTCCACAAAAACCAAACTCAATAAACTACCATCATTTCAGAAGCACTTAACATTTAACAGACATAGAAGGCACAGTCATGACCCCTTCTTAGAGTAGGCTATTGCCTAAAACTGATCACGCCTCCTTCAGCAATACGGTAGATATATGTTATTAAACTCATTGTCGTTATATTCTCATCCCTTTCTTCACAGGAGTACCGGTAATCTTTAATGGCATCAAGAGCATTCTTATTTAAACCAAACTGGACAAATAGTTAGGCAAATTAGGAAATATATGTGGAACAGTATGGTTTTAGGAAAGACAGATCAACATTTGACCTAATCTTTGCATTAAGGCAATTGATGGAGAAAAGATGGGAATTTGGAAAAGACATGGTGATGACATTTATTGATATTGAGAAAGCGTACGACAGTGTGCCTCGACAGGTGGTTTGGAATGTATAAAGGAAAAGGAGAGTTAACGGAGCTGATGTCCAAATGTTAAAAGCTATGTACAAATATTGTGTGAGTAGCGTGAAGACCAGTATAGGAGAAACAGAATGGTTTAAAGTGGAAACAGGTCTCCGACAGGGAAGTGTATTGTCCCCCTTACTATTCATCATAGTCATGGATGAAATTCACAAGAATGTTAAACAGAGATTGGGACAAGAGGCAACAAAGGCCATGCTGTTTGCAGATGATATAGTGATATGGGGCGAGGATGAAAAGGAAGTACAAAAACAACTAGATGTATGGAATCAAGAAATAGAGTAATATGGGATGAAAGTAAGCACAGAGAAGAGCAAGACAATGGTAATGTCAAGAGGAAGGAAGGAAGAGGAAAGATAGAATTGAATGGGAAAATTCTAGAAGTGGTTAAAAGTTTCAAGTACTTGGGAAGTGTGATCACAGAAGATGGAAGGATAACTGAGGAAATTGGAAAGAGAATACAACAAGCGAACAGTTTTTACCAGAGCATAAGGGGTATTCTGTGGAACCGAGATGTCCCAAAGAAATGTAAAAATGTATTATATTCAACCTACTACAGACCCATACTAACATATGCAGCTGGAGCGTGGACTACTACAAAAAGAGAGGAGAGTAGAATACAAGCCGCGGAGATGAAATTCCTAAGAGGTATAGAGGGCAAGACCAGAAGAGATAGAGTTAGAAATGAAGAGATTAGAAAAAGGACAGGAATCTTGAAGCTGCAGGACAGGATAGAAACAACAAAGTTAAAGTGATATGGACATATGATGAGAATGGGAGAGGAGAGAGTACCAAAGAAAACTTTCTGTGAAAAGATGACAGGGAAGAGACCACGAGGAAGGCCCCGAAAGAGATGGGCAGATACAGTGTGGGAGTGTGTAGAGAAGAGAGGAGGAAAACCTGAAGAAGTACTAAAAACAGGAGAGGAGTGGTGGAGAGACAGGAAACGTTGGAGGTCCTTAATTCACAACCCGACCCACGAAGCTGGAAACGGGAAATGAAGATGATGATGTGGAACAGAATAGTCTTTCAATCGCCAGTTGGTTCTTGGGAGAAGTACTACTTCCTATCACAAATTTGTCAAATTTAACAATTAAATCTTCTGAAAAGTGAGCATCACAGATGTAGGACTTTTCAGTAAGTTCCCTATCCTTCCCTGGTATGGCCCCTTTGCACTTGATATAACGTTCCTTATCTTTAGGAGGTTTGAAAAACCGTCTGACCTCTTTACTGTCCCCATAGCCAGATCTGCATCCTGGTGCAAAACAGCAAGGCATCTTCATTACTCACATTAAGCACTCATGAAAATGTAAGGGCTAAACTGCTGTTTACTTACATTAAATAACAATAAAATTAACACACGAAGATAACGTCAACACACGACAAGAAATTAAATTCCATTTCAGTTAATGCTTCCTACAATAGCATTTCAGGTATTAATACTATGAAGTAATAGTGTAAGCACTTGTATATCAATAAATGTTTGCCCAGAACACCACCAAAACACTCCGACCGATTAAATACTTAATATATCGCACATAAACATGTGTGGAAATCAACAATCTCAAATCGACTGTAGCGCTGCGTAGCGGCGAGTGCCAATCCGATCCGTATTCATTACATGCTATTGAGGGAGAAGAGATCACACTTTTTATTCTATTCGTTATGTGTATATATTAAAGCGGCAGGCCCTTAAACCAATCAAGATACCAAACAGATGATTATCATGTTTAACTTGGCGATCTCCACCCTAAACCTTAAAATCAGGATGATTTCAAATGACGGAGGTACTTTGTAATACTTCAGAATCTACTTAATAAGACGTCGTGATCGATATTTAGACGTCGATGGATGTAGAAACTTCATCACACATGAATAACCAAATACTATTTCACTATAAAACAACTTGACTTATCTTGTTCCTGAGATGTTCTTGAAGATAGTAGACATCAATGCCAATACATGCATTAGTTGATCAGACTAATTGACACATCACAATAGGCGTCTTGCCAAGGGGAAAAATTACGGATTAAAGCGTGAGTCAGTCGTGCAAGGATGCAATAAATTTGTAAATGAAATCTAAATAATCTTGGCTCTAGGAAACACATCTCCTCCACATGGCTTCTAGTAAAAACAGCCGATCATCTTTTCTTACAATTGAACCGTTATTAGTGCCCGACTGCGCTCCCGTTTTATTTCCATAAAACATGAGTTTACGGAGTAGGGTGCATTCTCGTAGTCTTAAGATTTTATGTCAGTTTACAAATTAGTCGACAGATGGCACCCTTTCAAATATTGAGTATTCTTGGTAACATCTTAGTAATAGAAACGGGACAAAGTTCTACTCATTCTCAGAGGAATGAGAGTCGAACGGATCTAGTCATTCACCAAACTATGGAGCTTTTTTCAGTGTTAAGCTCTTGTGCATCTGCCAGCTTTGATGTCCTGCCATTATCTCACCAGTCTGTCACTCACTATTCAAATATCAAGTCAATATTGCTCTATGGGTGTGAAACTTGGAAGACCAACAAACAACTGATTAACAGACTCCAAATATTTGTGAATAGATGCTTGAGGAATATTGATGGGTGAAAGGCAAAACATCTTAACTACCAATTTTGTCTAGTTGTACTTCCCAGCAAAACATCTTATAGGAATTCCTTCTCTGTTTACTGTTACAAGCTGGTGTATTTTATCTTAAGAACCAAAGAAATAAACTAACACCTAACAAAACACCTTAAAAAGAAATACACTGCTCACAAAAATTAGAGGATATTGTAAGGTCAGCTCATAATGGTACAATAATATACGAGATCATTCAGTTTTTCAACCATTTATTACTTACATAATGCTATACTGACAGATAAAGCAGCCCATGATTCCAGAGAGCCCCTGATAAGTGTTTGAATCAAATTACATTAATCAAGAGAGAAAATGGCAAACAAAGCAACATTAAAACTACCATAATCGTGTTCCATGGGTGAATATTGTTCTTCAGTATGGTGTATGGTTTCCTCGAACTGCTGGCACTGCTGCACACCTGTGTGCCATTGATGTAATGAGATGATCAATGAGTTCTTGGAGGATACGTGGCCACTTGTCCATAAGAGCAATCTGCAGCTGTGGAACAGTTGTGGGAGGTGCTGGTCTGCCTGCAATGCGCCTGCCTAATGCATCCCACACGTGCTCTATCGGATTTAAGTCCGGCGAAGAAGCTGGCCACTGCATACGCTGGATACCCTCCTCCTCCAGCATGTCGTCCACCAACCCAGCTCGGTGGGGATGTGCATTATCGTCCATAAACACAAAGGAAGCACCTATGGCACCAGCATACGGCACGACAAAAGGTCGGAGAATCTCGTCTCCATACCTTACACAGTCACAGTACCACGTGGGATGATGTAGAGGTCTGTACGTCCACCCAGGCTAATTCCAGCCCACACCAGCAACCCACCACCGCCATATGGGGATCTTTCTTGTACAAAAGATGGGTTGTTTCATGTCCCTCGTTCCCTCCAGATGTGAACACGCAAATATCCGATTCCACGTTGAATCGCGACTCATCAGAAAACAGAACTGAGATCCATTCGGCATGCCTCCAACCACGATGCTCCTACGCGCAGTTTCTGCGATCTATACGGTGTTGTGGAGTTAACCTGGTACACACCATGGGCCTACGGGCATAGAGGCCACGTGCATGAAGTCGGTTACGGACAGTTTGGGTTGATACTCTGCGTCCTGTTGCTGTTAGCAGGGCACTACTCAGTTGAGTTGCATTCTGCCGTCTATTCCGGCAGGCTGTTAACACGAGGTAACGGTCATCCCTTGCTGTTGTTGCCGGTGGGCGACCTTGTCCTACCCTTCTGTGAACAGTAGCTGTTGTTTGAAAACGATTCCGCAGTCTTGAGATCACACTTTGAGACACCCCAAGGTCTCGAGCCACAACTGTCCAGCTTCCATCCGTCCTATGGCCCTCCAAACCATTGATTCAGGTAAATCACGTTGTGGAGGCATTGCTGTCCCTAAGTAACGTCATTCACTAACTGACAATGGGAATGGAATGGCTCTGACATCAGCAACAAACCACCACCGTGTGACCCTTTGACAGCAACAGTACGGCCAGTCCCCTCCGTCATGTGGTGTATGTGCAGGGGTGACGCAAACACATGTTTACCTTCTCTGGGAGTAAAGGAAAGTGATTGCATCTAATGCGGTACGAAACACATAGCTGAGTTTACAATATCCCCTAATTTTTATGAGCAGTGTAGTTCCCACAATTTTATCTTAACCACCATCCCTAAGTGGCACTTAAGATAATATTTTCGGGTCTAATTTTGCATGCAGTAGGTTAAGGTAACAGAATAATCATTAAAATTGTTATGAATCCAGGTGTATACATGTACTAAAATGCACTGAACAATCACAACGGATGAGCTGCATGAACTGCACAACAAACACCCACGGAGCGGTCATGTGCTACTCCAAGAGCGTAAGAAAGTGTGTGCGCTTGACACAGTGTATAGTCATACGATACGAGGCAGATAAGCAATCGCGTTAGTTGAATCCTAGCAGTGATTAATGAACATAGCATACCTTGGCTCTCAAGGCGGGTTAATTTAAGAGAACTGACTCGGAACTGATTTAAAATGAACAATTATAGTAAAGGAAGCTACAGTACTTAGTATCTTTATGCAGAGATATTTAAAAAAAAGACAATATAGACTCCAGTGTTCTGCCACCTTCTAATGGTAAGTTATTCAGCTTTGAAAAGTTGTGCTAGAGTCGAAACCGTGATATAGTGTAGCATGGTGACAATAGGCTTTCATTTACCGAAGAAAGATATATGTGCTCAATGTGAAATGTTTAAGAACAAAGAGGAGAGCTCCTTTTCTATGCAGGAACACAAACACCAAGAAACAAATCTTAAAGAAAAGGAATTGGCCAAAGACTTTTTTTTATATCAACAAAAATCAAAATTGACAAATAACTTTGTGCCAGTTTTGATTTGCAAAAATTTTTAAACATTTCCCTCATGGTGACAGTATGTTAATTTACTATTCTAGAAAGTACTCAGTTTACAATGAAACTGTGTACAAGTGTGGAAGCGGGAATGCATTTAGTGACAATTGGGTCAAGCTGATGGTCAAAGAGGGAGCAATGAAATCTGTACAGTTATTCACACATATTTGACAATGGTAGGAAAGGAGATGTTAAGGAAGTATCTCTGTATTCAGATAGTTGTACTGGCCAAACTCGCCAAGACAGAATGAAGTTATGACTAATCATGACTTCTTTGTTTGGAAAGAATTTTCCTTAAAAGTAATTCCTCCGAATGCAAGGACAATAAAAGGTAAGCCATTGAAAATAACAGAGATTGAAACTGCGTTTGTCAAGAAAGAAACGCATAGAATCGAAATCAACTTTTCCTATGAAACCATTCGAGAGGATTAGTTGGTAATTATTGGCACCAAGAAAGGTCTCAGAAAATGTGTGAAATGGATTTGAACCCAGCTTATTAAACTTGACTGCCAATTCCTCCTTTGCTCTGCAAAGACTTGCAACGACTGTGCTTGAAAGGTGTTGTACCGAGAGTAAATATTATCAAGAACGTCTTTAACTATCAAACACTCAATTCAAGAATGTTTGCCAGAAATTGAAATAGACTTTTGATTAATTTATTCCATAAAACCCAAAATGTTGTATTTTATGTTGTACTTTTTTTTTTTTAAGATTGTTCTACCTCAACATTAAAATGAATGACATTACACATTGCAACCATCAATATTAATTAATGAACTTTTCTTGAGAATCGAATTGTGTTATTAGGTTTAAACCTTAGGATCCACAATAACTGTGAATCTACAGGCTGAAAAATCAGATAATTATTTGGTAAATGGGGTAAATACTGCTTTTAATAATAGTTTGGCAGAACATCTTAAGAAAATATGTCTGCCATAACATCTTATTCACCCTTAAGATGATATGAACAAACAAAATAAATCCCTTCAAAACATCTTAAGAACCATATCTACTATTGATATTCTACTTCATGAAAAAACAATGTATACACATAAAACTGTGTTAAACTAGGAAGCACAATAATATATTTTTATGAAAATTAATTCAACAGGAAATGTATAAAATGTTTTTTTCGTTTCCTGAAAAATATACTAATTGGTGGTTAAGATTTCTTCCTTTCACCCATCGATATCCTAACGATATGGTGGTCACAAGTTATCTCCAATGAAGAGCTATGGAGATGAGCACAGCAAGCACCCATTTATATTGAGATGCGTCGTAGGAAATGCAAATGGATTGGGCATACATTACGAGATGGAGACAACATAGCAAGACAAGCCCTGGAATGGAATCCACAAGGTAGTAGGCAAAGAGGCAGACCTAGGAACACCTGGAGGAGGAGTATTAATAACAGAAAGGAGGGAAGATCTGGAACGAGATTAGGAGGATGGCGCAGAACAGAGTCCAATGGCGGAAATTCATCGATGCCCTATACTTAGGGACCCTGATTTGTAATAATATAAAAGGCTCCAAAGCGATGAAATCGTAAAAAAGTGAGGGTTAAGTCCGTACCGTGAATGGATTTGGTTATATTATGAACAATATACAAACATTTGGAGGAATAGCATTTACTTAAGAAATATTCTCCACGACCACCATAGTCCTTTTCTCACTAAATCATAAAACTTATGCTGTCCCTAAAGTACTGTATAAGCAAAGCATTGTTTCCATAATTTCAGGACGCAGAATTGTACGCCTGAGTAGGCAGAACAACCTCTTATAAACTGTTCATATTCAAGATTTCTTATTTTCTATCAAACGACACATAGTGCAACTATTTCAATTAATTTTAAAGGTAATATTTAAAACAAAATCGTATTACCATCATTTCGTTGGTGTTTTGCATTTTAGGGTGAAAGTAACATTTTGCAATTTACTTTTCCCCGCAATATTTCGTGACTTTGATATCGAAATAAATGGCATATTTGGGGTAAATATATCATTGTGATAACACATGTTTGCTGAAATAATTTGCAGATATCGTTAAAACCAAAAATCCGGGACTCTACCTATGCTCCACTTAGAAGATAAAGGAAATAAGTCTAGTAAGTCTGTCACTCACTGCCAATCTTCTGACAGAGGCTTCTTTCGGGTTCTGCCCCTTACCTTAAAGTCACTGTATTTTGTTAATTTCTCTAAATTCATTCCTGTTCATAATTTACTTCACCAGAATACAGATTTCTCTAAGATCTTTATTACATTCTTAGAATCCCAATCCTTTTTCCCTTGGTTTCATGAAATCCCAAATTTGCATCATAAGTTGATCATTGTACATTCTGTAGATGTGCCCATTCTTTTACATTGTTGAAGTGACTGGTTCTATCTTTCTGTTTAACTCTTCATTTGATTGGCATTAGTATGAAAAGACATGAATAAAATGATGTCTGCCCAATTCCGTATTGACCAAGTTTAATATATTCATTCCACAGGCTTGAATTCGACTCTCTTGTCTGCTTGTCAATCTGCTTTTAAAGGGTACTTTACTGTGCAGACATGCTTTTGCATCAGTGGCGTGTGGTGGAATATTACTTAGGGTAAGCAATGGTTTTCTTCGCAAAATCATTGAAGACCCAGTTGTAGAAGTTTGGGTTGTTTTGAACTTAGAATGTAAATCTATCTCAATTGAAATCAATGATAAATGTTATACGTTTAGTTAAAATGCCGAATACAAGCTTTCACTTTCGTGTTAATAGGCCTATTCAATTGTGGAGTTGGACGAATTCCTAATAAAATTAATATTTTGTTCTCAAATTTACCGCACATCACACGCTGTCATCTCTAGACCCAACTCCCGGTGCCATATTTTTACAGATTTCTCACGCCTACTAGTGTAAACAAAAGCGTCTACTGCATACCCTACTCCCTTATATTGCATTAGACAACATTATATCGCTGAACTATAAAACTGACGGCCTACCTCTGTAAAACAATCACACGTTTTAACACAGCATATAAAAAGCTGTTTTACACAAACACTGACTCGCTTTTTCAAATTATAATGAGCGAGTAAACCCACTATCTTTGAAAACTGACCGCTCCTTGTTTTCGGCCTAAGGTATGTAACTTAAGGAATTGCTTCCTAGCCTTCGCTTTCACTCACCCTGCATTACCAAGAAATACCGAAAGAGGGCATGTCACGCTATTGTGCTGCTGCAAGCGGCTCCGCAAGGAACTCGCAGTAGGCATCAAAGAACAACTAAGTGTGAATTGGTTCATTAAAACAATACAGGACTCAGAGACTGGAATATCACTATAGCCAAAGTAAATAATTATTGTACCCGTCTTTATTTTACTTGGGTAAGCAATGCTTACCTTACATCCATGGAATACACGTGCCTGTTTTGCATTGAAGTAGAGTCATAATTTGGTTATGACTTTATTTAACCTTAAGTCAATAAACATCCTTTTAATTAGAGTAGTACTGGTTTCGGCCACATGTGACCTTCCTCAGTAGCAAGTCTTACACTTAAAAATTTTCTAAACAAATGTTATAAAAAATATAGCTAAAAATGCATTATAATTTTAAAAAATATGATCTGATACAAGTACTGTACAGTACCGTATATATTAAAGGGGAAAGGCAAACCTTGAAAAAATCAGCTTGAAGTTTAAAATCTAAAAGAATGAAATGGGAATCAAATTATAGTAAGTCGAAAAGAAGATTTGATTTCAAACATATATTATGTCTCGTCAACCCATCTGTAGTCTAAAATTTTTCTCAATATCCTGCGTTCTCTTTTGACTAATTTCTGTCTGTTCATAGTCAAAGTCTTTAATATTTCAATCACGTAATACTGTATTTACTTGAATGTAACGCTCAATTTCTTCGGGTAAATTATGTCTCGAAAATCAGGCTGCCCATTAAAAGTTATGCGATTGGAGCACAAACTTGAAGCATCTCCGATCACAGTGCAGTGCCTACTCTCTTGTAGCATGCCCTTGTCGCGTCTGTGTCTTTCAATCAGCTTTATAAATGGTACTTTACTGTGCAGACGTTCTTTTGCAATGAAGTTGTTATAATTTGGTTACGACTTTATTTAACCTTGGTAAATTGATACTAATGGACAGAATTTTAGATAAAGCCTAAACAAGGATTATGAAATTTACAACTTTCCGTAAAGAGTGCATATTGTAACCACGTTATGGCCAAAACGCTTCGGTCAAGCTTTTCTTAATGGCAAGAATGGAGTCATTTCAATGAAAACAAGCCAAATTTAATGATGAAAGCCTGAGCTCGCTGTCTGCATTCAACACATACCTGTAGGGCAGGCGTTTTCAACCTGGGGCTCTTGTCATACGAGCCTAAAAGTACTCGGGAGCACCAGCTCCCCTGAGGTTCATTCAATTAAAAAATGTTGTTGCACGATCTGGAATAATAACTGTTTTCAAAACAAGTTTTGATGGTGAGAAATTTTGTGAAATAGTATTGTTTGGAACAAGTACTAAAGTTGCGACAGGCCTCACCTTGCCTTTGTGGCGAGTCCCGTGATTTCCACTGGTCGTGAGGGGTGTGCTACCTGCCCCACCCCCGCGCCCAAGTACCGTATATTCCTTCGCCAGTGTCACTACTGTGCTCAAGTCACCACGGGGGTGAGATCGAAGCAGACATGCAGTCTCGGTACATTATATCGAACGAGTGACAGTGTATTAATTGTATCAACATGTATTGTATATAACTGTGTAAATAATAATCACTAAAATGTTCCACAGAAGTCCAGTGATTTGAAATCCCAGCGCGATAAATTAGTCTACCAGAGTATATTCTTCACATTTATTATCAAACTATCTTCAAGTATATTTTAATCTACAGTAAAAATAATAGAACAACCCTGTTTTATGAGTAACACGAAAGATGCTGATATGAATCGACTGTCGACCCGTAAATGTATCATACCTACATGAGTCATTCATGCAGTTACAGCATCCCTGGTGAGGGGTGAATCCCTAGCTATTTCAGCACTTCAGAGGGAGAGAGGGACAGGAAAAGAAAATTATTATTATTATTATTACATTTGATTTAATGGTGCTCGAGTACTTGATATGGGATGAGGGTGGTGCTCACAGTCTCAAAAAGGTGGAGAATGCCTTCTCTAGGGCAAAATGAATCTTTATTCTATATTTTAAAATGTTTTAAACCAATCCAACATTTTATTAATCTCCATAAAAAAGAAACAACATCCTTCACAACTGTCTGGAACCGATTGGGGTACACAGCCAAAGACGATGAGAACTAGAGCCCTGGCTCTGTGTTACTCCGCTGCAGAGTACGCTTGTCCTGTTTGGTAGAGTTCCAGTCGTGCTAAACAAGTTGACACTTCTCTTAATGAAACATGCCGACTTATCACTGGCTGTTTGAGACCAACACCACGAGATAGAATCTACTGTTTGGCTGGAATCACCCCACCAGATATTAGAAGAGAAGTTGCAGCCATGACTGAGAGAACCAAAGCAATTACCTCATGCGCACACCCATTGTACGGATATGAACCTGCCCATCAACGACTGAGGTCTAGGAGGAGTTTCCTGAGTACAACAGAAGATCTACATGAATCTGCCAAGTCCACAAGGTTAAGATTATGGAAATCTAGAAATACTCAACTTGATGGCTGGATGCTACCAATTGAACATCTCCCTCCAGGACATGAGGAACACTGGTCTACGTGGAAGTCATTGAATTGGCTTCGCACTGGTGTTGGTAGATCAAGAACCAATATGTTAAAGTGGGGTTTTCCTGGCACATCTGGGCTATGTGATTGTGGTGAAGTCCAAACCACAGTCCATTTCATGAATTGAAGTAAGTGTCCTTTAAGTTGCACAATGGAGGACTTGATGGCTGCGACACCTAATGCCCGTGACTTGGCAAAATTTTGGACAGACACTATTTGATATGTGCGTTATTAAGTACCATATTTTCTTAAATGTAAAATGTATACTTCTGATACGAATACTTAAGTCTCCATAAATGAAGTCAACTTCTTGTTAGAACATTTTGAATTTTCTGCTAAAACTTTGTATTTAACCAGACGAGGTATATAAAGATCAAATAAAAGTCCTCTTGGCACGCCGGTAGGCGGAGGTAGATTTCACCGGGCAAACTAGGGGATAGGCTATATAATAGGCAAAATATTCAGGTTTTCGTAGGAGGATCACACCTCATTTATTGCGAGAAAGTATTTTACAATTGGAGGTTAATTAACATATTTTTCGTCTTTCTGTGCATATTTTTAACATTTTCTTTTCTTATGGGGATGGTAACCTTCTTGTCATTGGGGGTTCATTTTTATACTTGTTATCACACTGTCCTTATGCAAGGTTTGGAACTGATGTGTAACTAGCCTAACAGTCTGTTACTTCTTCACGCAAAATTTTATCTCCTGCTGAGATGTTGGTTGGTTCCTCAGTTTAGGGGTTGCAACAACGTGGTCATGTAACCCCGTGTACATTGGGTGTGTGTAGAATCTGTCTGATAAACGGTGTTATTTGTGATTACTGTATTAGTCTGTAATTCAGGTAAGGGCTGCAGACGGTCAATTTTAAGTAGTAGTACCTAATTTTGTACCAAATACTAACGTCAACGACACCTATCTGTGAACTTGGCTGATAGATGCCACCGCAACCAGCAACTTGCAACGAACGTTGGAACTTCTGCGCTCTTAGAAAATCCGACGACTTTGGCCGGCGTTGAACCAGCGACCTTGGGCATAGAAGTTCAGCATGCTACCAGTTAGCCGCTTCTCACACCCACTGAGTCACATTGAACAAGAAGTTCCGTGACGAACTAAAGAGCCTACTTTTCTTAAAATTAGGTTTCATGCCAATGATTAATCTACAGTGTATGAACCTATCTAGAATAATAACAAAATTAAGTTGGTAATACCGAAATGTCTGAATAGTTCGAAATATACCTGGTATAATGTAGCCTAATAGAGCATTACAGTTGGCAGCCCTGGTGACTGAATATATTCTTAGTTCCATCTCTTAAGGTACAGAATGAAAAAATTGGTTGAAGTCCAATGGACGTTACATGCAGTTGGACATTGGATCTATCAGCACGCGTAAAAGCATGTTGGCAACAATGTCATGCATGTGCTGGTCAGAAATAGCCTAATCTGAAATATTATGATACTTGTTGTGCCAATTTTGAACGAAATCCATTTGTTGGTATAGAAGTTACATGTATTTTAAAATGGAACCTATCAGCAGGCATAGAATCATGTTGGCGGCACTGACTTATATTAATTATTCCAAATTAATCAAGAAGTCCAATGGACGTTACATGCAGTTGGACATTGGATCTATCAGCACGCGTAAAAGCATGTTGCTATACGTGTGCAAAGTATAGAGTTGTTGGCTTGTATACTTTCTGATTTATTGATATTAGCGTAAAAATATAGACAGCATTTATTAACAGTTGGCAGCCCTGATTGCTCTTAAGAATACTTATAGTCATATCTGTTATGTTACACATGGCACAAACGAAATTTGGTTGAAATCCAACTGATAGTAGAGAAGTTACATGTATTTGAAAATTGGCCCTATCAGCAGGCTTAGAATCATGTTGGTAGAACTGAAGTATATAAGTTACTCCAAAATTAATCTAAAATGTCAGGTACTATACGTGTGCATAGTTTAAAGCTGTCGGCTTGCATACTTTCTGATATATTGGTATTTGGAAAAAAGAATAGAGAGAGCAATTATTAACAGTTGGCAGCCCTGGTGGCTTTTAAGAATATGCTCAGTCATATCTGTTTATGTTACATACAAAATTTGGTTGAAATCCAATTGATAGTGTAGAAGTTTTGTGCATTTACAAATTGGACCTATCAGAAGACTTAAAATTATTTTGGCAAAACTGTCATGTATGGCCTCCTGGAAATTAGACTGAAATAGTGTTATCTACATGTGTGCCAATTTTGGAATAGCTCCCATGCATACCTTCCATGATATCCAACATGGAGCTCAAATTTCTAGTGCGTTTTTTCAGCAGTTGGTAGCACTGACATCATTTTCAAATATGGACGTTGGCTCTTCCGGTATACATCTTTACTCATACTAAATTTGGTTTCGATTTCTGCAGCCGTTTAGGAGTTGATAGACAGACAGAAGGACAGACAGACATTTACTTTTTCCTCATTTTTGCAAAATGTGAAAAGTAGGCTAAAAATGAATGTGATCTCGTGCAATGGCGTTGTCTTGGCAACCTCTGATAGCTCATCCCTCATCAATTTAGAAGCGTTGTCATGGTAACCTCTGATAGCACTCTGCATTTTCTTTAATTCCGAAATTAATTTTTCTCATCCCTTGGCGTAATGGTGGGTCATATCAAAATTTCTTTCAGACAAAAGTTTTAGGTAATTATTAGGGGAATATTTTCCATTTTGTACGGTTTTGATATTGTGCTTATTAGGAGAGATATGATTAGTGTTTCCAAAAAAACCCACTTTTTTCCACCCCTTTGGTCAATGGTTGGTGCTATCAAAAAACTTTTCAAACATAAATTTTTGGCACTTATCCGACACATATTATGAACTGTGAATGGATTCGATATTTCACGTATTAAGAGAGTTATAGCGATATTTCACTTTTTCGAAAAAAGACCCCCATTTTTACCCCTTTAACCGATTTTGCCCATTAACGAACTCGACCGAGATTTTAAAGGGATACATATTATGTAAAAAATTGAAAGTGATTGGTGCAAAATTATGGCAGTTATCATGTCCACAAGAAACTGATATATATATGAAAATGAAAATCCACAGCCTGCTTCCAGTCTCCGACCGGGTCAGGAATGGAATGAATGAAGCCCCCATCTAGCGGCGAGGATATGAACTGTGCCAGCTGCCGAGGCCTGACGCACTCCTCTGGGGAAATGATTAAATGAATGACAGATGAAATGAAATGATAGTGGAGAGTGTTGCTGGAATGAAATTTTGACAGGGAAAACCGGAGTACCCGGAGAAAAACCTGTCTGGCTCCGTTTTGTCCAGCACAGATCTCACATGGAGTGACCGGGATTTGAACCACGGACCCAGCGGTGAGAGGCCGGCGTGCTGCCGCCTAAGCCACGGAGGCTTCGTTGATATATATATATATATATATATATATATATATATAAATACAAATTATATATAAACTGACGGTGGTTTTGGAGTCTGGGGGATGTGAAACGCGAAGATATGTCGAAATTTTCCGGAAGTCGAAACATGGTACCCATTGCAATAGTTAGCTTTCTAATGAATTCTACCTAATACCCTGTTACAGTCTGTCTGTTATGGGTTGGTATTTATGTAGAAAGCACCCATAAAATAAAACTATGCTACAAATTATTTACATAGTCCTTTATAATGAGTGGCGTTAAGAGGAAGCCCTTAATCATCGCCGTCCATAATTCTTAAGCCGTGATGTTGTTAGAATTGGCAACAATGTGGGCAGGCCGTAAGGTGTGTTAACACGCTAAGCTCACATTGCTAACTTTTATCGATAAAAAAACAGTTTGATTTAATAAGAAAGAATTTACAAACAGTTATTATTTACTCTTTCAACATACAGTAGAGCGTCGTTTATCCGGACTAATTGGGACCGAAAGTGCTCCGGATAACGATTTTTCCGGATAATCTAACATGCGTTTATTTCATAGGGAAAAATATGCACAGTACATTATGGTAATAACCACCAAGCTTCTCATTTAGCTGCAACGCTTTCTCATATAACAAAGGTCCAGAAATGGGATCTCTCTATTTCTTGTCTGAATAAAACATAAGTACACCGCTTTTTCCAATTTTTACCCGTAGCTGAGCTTGCGGTTCTACTCATTTTACACCCTTCTTCACTATCTAACTTCGATGCAGAATTCAGAATTTCACCTTTCCTTTTTTCAAATCATAAATAAATAGTGGATTTTCCAGCACTAAGTTTACATTAGACACTGCACACTCTCACCTTTATCCAGTTTATTAATGATCTCCACCTTCTTCTCAATGGATAAAACATTGCGATTTTGTTTTTCTCTTTTGTCACTCGTAGAAGCCAGTTTCACAATGTAATACAGTACTGTACAGTACAGTACACACACTCACATACTGTAACACTTTGAAACATTATAGAGTAAACAAACGGAGGGAGACAACAGAGACAACAATTGAAAACGAGAACCAACTCACTACTGTAGTGAGCGCGCGCTGCTCCGTCCTTTTTTTTTTTTGACGTCTGGATAAACGACTTTCTACTGTACTTGAAATTCACCGTGGTAAATCCGACCTGCTGAAAGTTATAGAAGTGAGTACGATATTTCTCATATTAAGTTGTACATATAACCAATTATTTATTTATTTAGCGTATGATGAATATAATATTATATACAATATATACATTACAACTACCATCTCAAGTTCATAACTAAAGTTCCATGTTTAAAGTTGAGAGCCAGAGAAGGGCTTCGCTTGAGACCCAGTGTAAGTCTTCTATAGAGCCTCTGTATGCACGTAAAGGACACTCGAATGTAATGTGGTCCACTGTCTGTTCCTCTTCTCCGCAGTCACATTGAGGTGATGCCTTCCATCCCCATTTGAAGAGAGTGGCTCCACATCTACCTTGGCTGGTCCTAATACGGTTTAGCATCCTCCACTGTCGTCTGGGAAGGGAAAATCCATCAGGGCACTTGCAGGGGTTCTTAATGATGTGATGATTTGGTAACGAGGATTGCAGATGCCATTGTTCTTTCCAGGTGTCCGATACATTAAAGGAGGTGTCCTGTAGAATCATTGCAGTACGCCAAGAAGGGTATCTGGATTTCAGTCATTTGGTTGGAGAAGCTGCTATATCAGAATGAATAGGGAGGTGAGGATTGTTTTCTATTTTCTTCCATAAGTTAAGCAGTGACTGTGATCTTCTTAGGGATGGAGGTGGGATGTGGCTTAGGGTGGGAAGCCAGTGTGTGTTAGTAGGTAGGATGCACCCTGTAATGATACGCATTGCCTGGTTAAGCTGGGTGTCTACTAGTCCAATGTGAGCACTGTTAAGCCAAGTTGAGCAACAATATTCAGCGACGGAATAAGAAAGTGCAAGAGCAGTGGATCTCAGGACTTGAGCATTAGCACCCCAGGATGTACCCGCCAGCTTTTGAAGGATGTTATTCCTGGTCTTGATCTTGGCTAACACATTGCAGAGGTGATTCTTGTAAGCCAACGACCTGTCCAGGGTGACTCCCAGGTATTTTGGGTTACTACAGTATTGGAGATTCTCTCCTCTGAATGGTATGGTTGGTTTGTACCCAGAACTTCTATTTCGCAAGTGGAAGGTAGACACAACAGTTTTCTGAGGGTTTGGTCTAAGATTGTTCTGACGAAAGTAGCTGTCTAGGATCTTTAAGTCTGATGTAAGCATCGACTCAGGCTCATTGAAGCGTTGGTGTTGGGCGACCAATGCGATGTCATCTGCATAGATGAATTTTTTTGATTTCGTTGCTGGGAGATCATATGAGTACAGGTTGAATAGTAGAGGGGCCAATACAGAGCCCTGAGGGAGTCCACCATTTGTCCTATGTACTTTACTCTTGGAGTCTTCTGAAAATATCTGAAAGTACCTATTACTCAGCATGTTACTGAGTAATGTGGTGAGTTTCAGGCAAGGGATGATACTGATAAATTTAAGAAGGAGCTTATCTTGCCACACGGTGTCATATGCAGCTGTCAGATCTAAGAAAACACCCGTGCTTACCATTTTGTTCTCAAAGCCATTTTCAATATGGGTAACTAGTGCTAAAACCTGTTCATCACATCCACGTCCAGGTCTGAATCCAGCCTGCTCGACTGGAATATGCTGATTGATTGTCGCAGAGATCCTGTTATGTATCAGCCTTTCCAGAAGCTTCATTGTGACACTGAGGAGTGCTATTGGCCGGTAACTCTCAACTTTTGTTGGGTCCTTAGATGTTTTTAATACAGCTACTACTTTTGTCTTCTTGAAGAGTGAAGGTAGGTGACCTGTCTCTAGGATGTTCGTGAAGAAGTTAGTAAGCCATTTGACAGCAGCTGGTCCAAGATGTAGAATGAACTCTGGATATATACCATTAGCACCTGCCGCTTTCTCAGGTTTTAAACTTTCTATGGCCTGCTTAATTTCTAGTGGTTGAAATGGAACAGAGAATTCAGAGGATCGCAGAGCCAAACGTTTCTTTTCCTTGAAGAGTTGCTTTACGTGTCTTCTATGATGCTTTTCAACTGAAACCTTTGAGGTAGAGATCATATGCTTGGCCATGTCATTTAGACTGATGCTTGTTTTTGGTCTAATTTTGCTGTTTGATATGTCCAATTTCCTGATCAGGATCCAAGCTTCCCTGCTGGAGTGAGTGAAGTCTAGGGACTCAACAGTTTCTTGCCAAATTCTCTTCCTGTTTTCATCTAGGGATTGTAAAAGTTCATAAGCCGTATCTGGATCACAATTGGCCTCAAATTCTTTGAAGAGCCCTTCACTCTCCTCGTTCCAGCCGGGGATGTATTGTTTACGATATCCTCTTGGGATACATCGTTTTGCTGCACTTTTAACTACACCGATGAATCTGCTGTAGTTGCTATGGATAGGTCTTATCCATCGCAGGTTGGAGTCAATCTGTTTAGAAAATTTATCCCAATTGGCTTTTTTAAAATTCCATCTCTGTTTCGGGCAGGAGTGAACAATAGGCACAAGCAATCCAGACTGGAGAATTATTGGTCTGTGCTGACTGTGAGGAAATTTGTTGAGCACTGTGCGTCGTATGTTGCTAAGTGGGTGTTGTGACTGCGTTACAAAACAGAGATCCGTGGTGTATTCTTTGTTCCATCGTGCAGAAGAGAAGGAAGCCTTATCCTTGGCATCATAGATAAGTTTAAGGTTTTCAGTTTCCATCCAGTCAGTAAGCTTTTCCCCATTTCTGTCGTTCTCCTTGTATCCCCATAGTGTGTGATGGCTGTTAAAGTCCCCTGCAATTATACTTGGATTTTGCAAAGTTGGAATTGGCGGAGATGGCCAGGGAGTTCCAGGAGGTTTATATACGTTGACTAACCAATGCCTGGTAATGAATTTAACAAACAAATTCTTCGCTAATATATTTCAAGATGCCAAGGAAGTGTTGTGTGCCTTGCTGTGAGGCAAATTATGCTAGCACAGAGAAATTAAATGGTTATGTTACTACATTTTCCTTCATTAAAGACGAGACAAGGCGACGGCTTGGATCCTTGCCATTACATGAAAAGACAGGCATCCAACATCAAGTGCTTGTGTAGACCACTTTGATGATAAGGACGTACAAATAGCTTTTGAAGATTGGATACAACCAGGGCTAGATTTGTGACGGTATGCACCGGTACGGTGTACCGAAACCTCTGATCGGGGTAAAAGTCGAATATATAACATAATTTTTAGAACTGTGGAACATTAGTTGTAAGTCGAGGTCAACTTGGTCTTTGACTGGACTGCACTTCTAGCCGTACACAAGGTGCTAGCTGACTCATCCTTCCCCTCCCTTGCCGCGCAGCAGTTCAGCTTTCACTTAGCCGTCAAAGTCAGTGCAGTCAGAACATTCGACGGCCTGTCACGGTTTTACAGTTATGTTCTGTTTAATCGTGTAGTTTTTTGGAATCAAAGTGCGTACATTTCGCTGATTGTGTGTTGTTGTACGTGTACGTGCCTTTACAATGCATAAAATAACTAATTATTTTAGTACACCGAAGAAACTGAAAAATGCATGACACTTCCAATATAATTAGATCAACCGGAGTCAACACAGCCTACATCCTCTAGCGTTACTTCATCTTCTTCTAATGACGACATCAAAGGAGGTGATAAACAGTGGCCAGAACAAGTTTTGTAAAAAATACAGTACAGTTGGCTTCGGTTTTTTTCCCCCCCGACTTTGGCCAACTGTGGACCGCATGGCACGTAAGGCTTTCTGGTCAATTTTTTCTCCTTTTCTTCCCCGAACCTCTTCATTCTTTCACTTCTAATCTTTCTCTGCTCCTCTGTTATTACCAAATTTGGCCTGTGCTGTGGTGGTTTTTCTTTGAACGTCTTGATATTGTCAACTCGGCTCCAAAACGTTTTCCTATTGTGAATGACAAGTTCAGTTAGTCCAACTTCAATGGCGTCTCTTTTGACCTCTTCTACCCATTTTGTAGGAGCTTTCAACACTGTGATGTATTTAAACATTTTCTTTGTCAGCCGGTTCCCGTCCATTCTCATAAAATGCCTGTAAAATTTTAGCCTTCTTTTACGCATTGTGACCACAATGGTTTCGGTCTGCATATACAGATCTTTATTTTTCCCCTTTTCTTTTATTGTACACAAGAAAATGCTGGGGTGTGAGGTTTGCCGGAATGTTGGATATCTAGGTATAGAAAAAAATCTGGTATGAAAATGTATAAACAATGGACTGGATGTGATATTACTAGTTTTGGGGAAACTCGAGTCCAGCAGCAAGCAGCTTCGAGGAGGAAAATATATGATCACAAAGACAGTGCTGCACATTTAGCAGCTTTAAGAATTCTACGAACAATGGTCCAAAAAACTAGGAGGGATAGGGTAAGAAATGAAAAAATTAGGGAAGAAGCTGGAGTGTACCCAACTTTGAAAGAAAAAGTGACAAGGGCCCGTTTGAGATGGTTTGGCCATGTCAAGCGAATGGACGAGGGAAGGATAGCAAAACAAAGACTACACACAGATGTTGTTGGTAGAAGGCCAGTAGGAAGACCAAGGAAGAGATGGCTAGACCAGGTGAAGGAGGACATAGGAACAAGGGGAGTTAGCTGGGATAGAATCCTGAAAGAAAAATGGTACATGGACAGACGCAAGTGGAGGGCGCTCGTAAACTACACCCGAGCAACTGGAGTAGAAGACAGATGATGATGAATCCCAAAAAGAAACTATAGAAAACGTGTGTTTCAAAACAGTATCAAAAGAGAAACGATGTTACAGCGAGAATTTTCCGAACTTCCTATAACGTTGCAAAACAAAATCAGTCTTTTAATTACTTTGAGTCAGAAATCGATGTACAAGAGCTCAATGGATTAAATATGGGTCACATCCTACATTCAAATAAGGCTTGTGACAATATCATAAACCACATTAGTGCAGAAATGAGAAAGCACATTGTACGGGAAATATTCAAATCAACCGATAAGTTTGAGGTCATCTTCGATGAATCAACAACTTTGAGCATAACATCAACTCTGATATTGTGCATTAGAGTTTGCCTAAAAGATTTAAGTATGGAATCCCCTGTGAATTTATTTTTGGACCTGGTTAGGCTTAACAGTGTGACGTCTCTTCGAATTTCTCAAGCTATAATTAAATGCCTTGAAGGTTACAAATTAGATGATAATGTTTTGCAAATTTGATTACTTGCTGTGGCATGTGATGGAGCAGCAGTGATGCTTAGCATGAAGTCTGGAGTGTGTACCTTGTTAAAAGACATGTTTCCCTCAATCATTATTTGGCATCGCTCTAATCACAGGCTTGAATTTTGTGTGAGTGATGTTGTGAATAAAATGGCCAGTGTCAATCGCTTTAAAATGTTCATTGATAAACTGTAAGTTCTGTACTACGCCTCTCCAAAGAACAGCCGAGAGTTGCCTTTGGTTGCAAATGAACTGCAAGTTCAACTGTTGAAAATTTGAAGGGTGTTGGACACAAGTTGGGTAGCGTCCAGCTTCCGAACAGTTTCAACAATTTGGGAAAACTACGAAATTCTAGCAAACCATTTATGTCGGCTAAAGAAGACCAAACCCGTGATAATTTGACCAGATGCTAGTATGAAGGTCTGCTTAGGAAACTTACATTCACTGCTTTTGTTCTAGATTTGGCTCTATTGTGTGATGCACTTCAAGAACTAGCATAAGTTAGTGAAGAACTGCAGAACTGAGATGTAGATTTGCTCGGAGCTAACAAAAGTTTACAGATTCTGGCAAACACATTTATTGTTCGGAAAGATAGCCCGGGAACATTTTACGAGCAAGCTGTGATGCCTGTCAACAACAAAAGATTATGGGAATTGAACTTTTTGAAAATAATAATGAACTGCCCAATGATCCTGTTGTCTTTTATGAGGAACTATCAGAAGCAATTAAAAATAGAATGTTGAGCGGTGAAGACGCAGCATTGGCTAATTCAGCCCCTATAGTTGACCCGAGCACTTGGCCCAATGACATTAAAGGCAATACTTTTGGGGAAAAAGATATTGAGTCACTAGCTGTTCGCTTTCAATTGAACAAACGAAAGACATTTAAAGCTTTTCGTGAATATGTTTTTGACAATTGTGAGCACTTGAGTGGAAAACGTAAAAATAAATCGAAGTATTCCAATCCCAAGAATTTGCTTCTGTTGACAACTGCAATTAACAGTTCCAGTGTCTTCAAGCGAATGTGAGAGAGGCTTTTCTCAAATGAACCTCATCATGACTGAGTGCAGAGCGTCTTTGTTAACACAAACTGTCTCCTCACTACTTTTTCTGAAGTTAAATGGCCCACCACTCACTTGTTTTGACCCTTCAAAGTACGTGGAATCTTGGCTGCTTCGGGGACGGCACTCCGCTCTGGATACTAACAGCAAGGTGAGAGAGAGAGGAGGCACATACAACGAAAACTTTTCTAAACTTTGGACAATTTTATAAAGTGTAAGGTAAAACATGTTTAAGTACAGTACCTTTTATAATAAATAACTAGCAACCCGACCCGGCTTCACCCAGGAACAGTTATGAATGCATTACGTGATAAGCGCTTTTTTGCCACTGTCAATGATCAACGACCAATATCCGTTTTACGTCTCGGCATGATGGGTTGAAATCACTGACTGGACTATTAATTATATTATCATGGAGATGCATGTGCAACCAATTCTTGTCAGACGTAATTTAAGAATGGTGAGGTGCATGAAACACAAATCCCACTTCCGTCCAATCTTAACTTGACTGTGAATTTTGCAGAACGAAAAGTTCACAGGTGAAGTGAAGAAAAGCCGAGTTGCACTTCCAGGGAAGCTCCAAACACAACCTCTCTTCTCTAAAGTTTTTAACTCAACACGACTCGACAGTTTGCTGCTGGCTGTATCTGGGGCAATAAGCTCGTCCACTAGCTAAGCTGTAACTGGGGTGATAGACTCGCCCCTAGCTAGCTTGTAAACTGTCGCCTCAGTAACTGCATGGAGATTGTTGGAGGAAATGAAAACGTAAAAACACTTACAGTTGGCGATTTATTGAAGATAGAGATATGCACTCCCGGGCTTATTTGTAGAACTTTTCATGCTGAACAATTCTTACACTCATGGTATATAGATATTTTTAACTGTTTGCCCAGCGTAAGCTTAAAAAGCGCGCGGACGCCAGTTTTTTCTTTGCGACCTTTTCACTGAAATTGTTAGTACTTGACTTCCTTTGGTGATAAATAAATAATTTTCTACAGAAACCTTCCTCGAGATATCCTTTACAGAATGGTGAAAACCGCATCAAAATCCATTCAGTAGTTCTCAAGATTACCCGTGATATCCAAGAATCGGGGACTTTGTTTTATACTAAGGAGAGATTATACGCCAATCAGTATAATTGCTTCTTCTTCTTCCTAGCATTTGTCCCGCCTGGTGGCAGGGTCTGCTGTGAGGATTCGTTGTCTCCATATCAGTATAATTTAATATAATATAAATTTTAAATTGAATGTGAATTTTGCGAAACGAAAAGTTCACAGGCGAAATGAGAGTTGCATTTACAGGGAATGGCGAGGTGAATGAAACTCAAATCCCCCTTCCGTCCAATCTTAACTTGACTGTGTTTCACAGGCGAAATGAAGAAAACCCGAGTTGCACTTCCGGTGAAACTCCAAACACAACCACCCTTCTCAGAAGTTTTAAGTCAATACGACTCAACGGTTTGCTGCTGGCTGTATCTGGGGCAATACGTTCGCCCGCTAGCTAGGCTGTAACAGTAGTTGAATAGACATGGTTGGAAGAAATTAAAATGTACATACACTTCTAGTGGGCTATTTATTGAAGATAGACATATGCTCTCGCGGACTTTTTTGTAGAACTTTTCATGCTGAACAATTCTTACACTCATAGTATTTAGATATTTTTAACGGTTTGCCCAGCGTAAGCTTACAAAGCGCTCGGATGCCAGGTTTTTTTCGACTTTTCCACTAAAATCGTTTCTGCTCAGCTTCCTTTGATCATAAATAAACTATTTTCCTCAGATATCATCCTCGAGATATCCTTTACAGAATGGTGAAAACCGCATCAAAATCCATTCAATGGTTCTCGAGTTTACCTGTAACATCCAAAAATCGGGGACTTTGTTTTATACTAAGTAGAGATATTTCAGAAAACTGTAAAGACAAAATTATAAAACAAGAAATGAAAGATTATTGGTGAACTTGTGTGTATTTTCAAACCGAATGTATTTAATTTTTTAAATTATGTAAAAAATATTAAATTGAAATAATGTACATCGTTGCAATGGTAGCCTAAGTTGCCCTACATTAAAATTTAATATAGGCCAACGGCTATGGTAAGAAAAATGTTGCTACAGCAGTCTCAATTTAATTTAAAATTGCAATCAAAATTAGATTGCTATTTTGTCCACTGATTAATTTTTAAAGATGTTCAGAAAAGCGTAAAAAAATCGTTTTTAGAACTCTATATTTCAATATTCTCCTCCTACAACCACCTGGTAGCCCACAATACCGGAACCTCTTTTTTTTACAAATCATGCACTGGATACAACCATATGGCTTAGTTACAAAACTGGCTGTGATCTCCCAAATTAACAGAAGATATAGTGCCCTCGACGTTTCCGAATATCCCTCCTTACCTCAGTATTAGTGCACCAATTGAGCGCAGACACCAACTCGACCCATGATTTTGGCTGCTGCAATAACAGTCGAAACATCGGGAAATAATCACCGACACATAACACGGCGCCACCTAGATAACTATGAACGGTTTCAGCTAATAATATGATGAATCCAGAAACATCAGCAGAAATATGAAGATAAAAATATACACAACAGTACAAAGATCTATTGTTATTGTATAGCTCAGCTTGCTGGGTCATGACCACCAGAGAAGAACATTGGCTGTTACTGTGGGAAAGGAAAATCTTGAGAAACACATTAGGAGCAGTAAGAGATCAGGATGGATGGAGAGTTAGGACAAATGTGGAGTTACTTTTCGATCTATACATTGAACAAGACATAAAGGAAATTAGAGAAAAATTTAAAGTAGGAGTAAATATACAAAAAGAAATAATTCCAACTCATGAGATTTGCTGATGACATTGTCATCTTACAAGGGAAGTCTCTGAACCGGGGAATCGCGGATCCTGCTGGAACTTGGCAGATACGTTGCGTGAGCCTAACTAGGCAGAACTGTGAAAAAATATCTTTCGGAAAGTAACTCCTACCCACCGTAGACGGCAGGAAATACAACAATTTTGAACTGTGCGCGCTGGTTAAGAGGGAGTGTGCCTCACGCCTGATTGGTGGCTCAAAAGATCACGTTCGAAACGACTGCCCTCCTGTACTCGCGCTCACAAGCTACGCTGCGTCATGGGACATTAATGCTGCATCTTAACAATATATACGTGTCCACGTTCATAGTACTGCTTTCTATACAACCAGTTATGATTCCTGTAAATAGCAATAGCACAACAAATAAACACATTTGTTACAAGAGACGAACGCTAGAAAGCCAGATAGGCACAAAACCATCAATATACCGTCCAAACTGTCCAACAGATCCTGTTCTTGAATGCTGAGAGACCTTTCCATACATTTTCCATACTTTCCCTCCTGTCAACATGTAACTTTTCCAATGTTAACATTCATCATGCAATGCATGGGACACCACCGTCGGTCGCCTCTCATTCGGTGATTGTACGCAGTAGGCTGTGAACCACAGTACGGTTGGGAAGCAACCTCTGACGCAGCCAATGAAGCTCACGCCCCTGGCGCGCCAATTTAAATGTGTAAATCTTAATGTTTCATCTAGTACAAGGAGAAGTTAATTTCCGAAAGATTTTTCTTCACGGTTCTGCCTATTTGGGCTCACGCAACGTATCTGCAAAGTTCCAGCAGAATCCGTGATTCCCCGGTTCAGAGACTTCCCTTGTTAATCGATTCATCAGAGGATTTTAATTTCTTTTTTTAAATGGTATGGACTCTGTCTTGAAAGAGTTCATGATGAAAATCAATAAATCATCATCATCATCATTTATTTTGTATACATATCAGGCCATTAAGGCGCATGACAGAAAACAAAGAGACATAACAAACACATCAAACATATCATATTACAAAACACTATCCTGATCAATCACACAGGAGGCATTAACCCTATCATAATCTCAAGCATTTGTTACAAATGCCGTTCCATTTTTCTCTATCCATTGCATCATCCAGTACTGATGTAGGTTCCACCTGCTGCAACGTTCTCATCACCCTGTCCTTCCATCTCGTCCTTGGACGGCCTCTTGGACGTTTGCCAATCAGCTGAGCATTGAACACTCTGTTAGGGATAGATTCCACAGCTCTTACGATATGTCCCATCCACTGGAGTCGTCTTCCTCTGATGGTCCTGCCCACATCAGCTTTCCCAAAACGTTGGTACAAGTCCTCTTTTTCCCTCCTTTCCCATCTTCCTTCTTCCCTATTGTAAATAGGTCCAAATATCTTTCTGAGCACTTTCCTTTCAAATGCACAAATACGCTCTTCCAGTGTTTGTGAGGTTGCCCATGACTCGCATCCATATAACAGAACCGGTTTCACTAGTCATGTATAACTTAACCTTGCTTTTTGTGAAATTAAGCATGACTTAAATAAGTTATTGAGACCAAAAAAGGTACTATTGGCACTAATTGTCCTCTGTTGGATTTCTTTTTCAATCTCACTTTTACTAGATAAAATCGAGCCCAAGTATTTAAATTTCTCCACTCATTCAAACGTATGTCCGTCAATACTAACAGTGGCATCAAAATCATGTCAATAAATGTAAAACAAAATCAAAACTCAGCAATTTTTCTAGGTTTATGCCGTGTCTTGTGTGGGGTTTCGCCTAGGAACGCCAAGCTGGCTCATCAGCGGCTCTTGGTATCCGTGCCCGGACCCCCACAGGAGTAGCGAACTGCGCACTACCTCCCTTTTTATGAAGCACCCACGGCATGAAAGTCAATATACCATCTTTTTAAAACAAAATTATTGGAACCCAGTCGAAAGAATTCAGAAACCCCTATTGACGTCATATTGGCAGGTGAAAAGTTAAAGTAAGAGACTTCTGCTACTTAGGAATCAAAATGACCAGTGATGGACGAAGCCAAGAGGATATAAAAAGTAGTTTGCTCAGGCAAGGAAAGCATTTCTACAAAAAAGAAATCTGTTGACGTTAAATACAGATTAAAGTATTAGAAAGTCACAGGATAGATATCAGTGCTACAAAATATTTGCAGAAGCAAGGATTAGGATGGTATGGGCATCTTCAAAGAATGGGAGATGAGAGGACACCAAAAGCTTATTTCAACAAGATTATCTCAAGAAAATGACCAGTAGGAAGACCAAAGAAGAAATGGTTGGACCAAATCAAGGATGATGTTGAAAGCAAAGGGCTAGACTGGAGAAGGACCCATGAAGACCAACTATTCATGGACAGGAAAAGGTGGCGAGGGCTCGTTAACAGCACCCGGGCGACTGGAGCTGGAATTTCATGATCATGATGATGAAAGTCACAGCAGAAAAGAAGAGAATAGAAGCATTCGAAACGTGGTGTTACATGAAGATGTTGATCAGATGGGTTGATAGAATAACAAATTAAGACATGTTACTGGCGTCTGCTAATGAAGAGAGGAGATAGGTTGGTAGGACACAAGTAATGATAGCTATGAAGCCAATTCTAATTGACAATTGATATCGGAACTTTCAGTTAGTCAATACAAAATAATTCCAATTACTGGAATACGGTATCTAAATAAAATACACGTGATTAAGATATATGAATCGGTCAATACTGAAGGGGCCTCAGTCCAGTTGAGTCGGTTTTGAGTAAAATGAATATAACCGTTTAATTCTCTTAAGTTGTATCTTTAGTTTTGAAAAGCCATCCGGTATAGCCACCATCATGCTGAACATAATTTCATAACAAAATAGTAGAATGGGCCGTAGTAATTGGCGGGGAAAAGTTTACAGTCGGTTTTTCTTTGCTAGACCCATGACCCAATTACATTGCTGTCACACAGACAGAGCGCAGAGCAATATCGACCATCGGGAGGAATGCAAAGTTAGTTGGGTTTCATAAAACTAAATAATACGGGGCTGGTGGACCACACTGTATATCAAAATGTATTATTTTCCTATCTGGACGTATATTTCAGCGCCTAGCGAAAAGCGCAGTTATGTTTGTGTTATTTTCATGAATAATCAATAACTCATCGCAGAACATACTGTTCAATTACGTGTAATAAAGGCTACTTGCAGTGCAAGCATGGAACCAGGGGGTGTCAACCAGATAGGGATTATTTGGTACCATCGGTGTAGTAGCGCGGCCAGACGTAAGGAGCGGATTAAGCGCTGTATATCGTCTTGCCAACATATGCATGATACACGTTTTAATTGAATTGCAAATATATCCCTATATTTAGTCAATAAATATACACATAATTCCTAATTGACATTTCCTTGGAATTATCTTGCTCACCGACGATAATTACGGCACTTATCATTAAATAAACATTATTTCTACTGGGTTGGCGGCATTGACCAACATGGACGCTCTGTTTATGTCGTGCTTGCTGTGAACAATATTGGCCGTATATTAATATTTTATAATAAGCTAATGTTGTGTTCTTTCTCATCTTTCTTTCATCAAATCGTCTTCTTGGTAATGAGAAGTGAACAGTTCTTCTTCTGCTACGCCAAGTAAGTACGCTTATTTTAAGAGTTTAAGTGAAAACTTGTTTCTGTAGTGCCTGTGAAAAATATACCGTACCGGTAGCCTAGTTTTGAATTGATATTAGACGCAGTGTACAGGTGATATTCTACTTGACATATTAATTACACTTTCACTATTATTTATTCCACAGGTAGGCCTACCAAATTCTGTGAACAAACAAATCGTAAATTGCTGTTCTCGAAATAGCAGATGAATGTGGCAATTTGGCCTACTCTCCTGAGAAATGACCAGGTAAGACTCTATGTTACCGTAATGTTTTCAACTTGATTACATCTTGCAGAGATACATACAGTACCATGAGCCTATTGCATGTGTGTACTCAAGTTCTTGAGGAGTGTTAATAATTCATTTTACATTGCGGTAGATTAAAAATGTCATGGCTCATGGCAACGTGTCTAAGCTTTAATATTTTCCCCTTCCTTGAATTTCAAATTATTGGTACCGTATTCAAAAAAGATCAGTTCTTGCACATGTTAGTTACTGGTACAGTGGCAAGTATTCAGTTGGTCGAATATGTAGTAATGCCATTACTGATGTAGAACTGTCATTACAGGTTCTAAAATCTTAACACACACTGGTCCTATGGGTGGCTGTGTGCTCTTGTTCTGTGGAGCAAAGTCCAACATTAACATTTATTTCAGAGGTCTACATTTTGGTCCAAATATACAAATGAACGAAGCACCAAATGGTGAACGCATTTGTACTCTGAATTTGAAGCATATTAAGTTCATCAGAATGGTTTCATTTTATGCGTATGTTATTTTAGAATAGGCTATATTTATTTTTCTTCCCATCATTATACAATTATTTTTAGAAAATTCAGCAGCTACAGCACTGTATTCATGCGTTGCAAAACTATTTCTCCTCTGGCAGAGGATTAAGAATAGAATTAGAAACGATGAGACATCTTTCAGAAGGGTGATACCTGCAGAAGCAGTAACAAAACCACTCACCAGACACATCAAAAATCTAGAAGATATGCTGGAGTTACCCTTAATTGTTGTGTAATAGAAACACACGTGGATTAGTTACATTAATCGCAGAATTAAAATTTTAGTTATTTTCTGAAAGGTGAGAGAGGCAATCTTATGGGTTTCATCAATAATAGATGTCTATTACATTAATAAATAAGCTTCTGTGTCCAACTAAAATAAATCCTCATCAGTTTTGATGTGGTGTTAACTCATAAAACAGTGTAAAGAAGATAGGTTAATATGTTTATGTTCGACACTGGCAAAATGTAAATATTATGTCAGAAAACTGTACTATAATGAGGCTCATTATAGTACAAGTTTTCATTATGATACAGTTTCTCCCACCAATCAGAGCTCAAGAAACAGTTGTGTGACCAATTAGGTGAGGATAGCATCGCACCTGCGCTCACTTCCATGGCCCCCTATTTTAAATTTCACTGCGTGGCGAGTGTCATAGTGAGGTATTCCAGGAGGCCATGGTCAAATACAAGGTATTCTCTGCATCCCATGCGCTCTGTTCAGTATATAAAACTGGTGAAATCTCGACAGATATTTATGAATATTTATGTTCGAACATAAAATAGTTATAATTATCGTCGAACATAAACAGTCGTATGCAACTCGTCTATAATTGTAATTAAGACACTCGTATGAAAATTATAAAACTCGTGTCTTAATTATTGTCATTATAGGCTCGTTGCATAATGTACAATTAAGTTACTAGGTGCACATATAATAAGCCACTACAACAGAGATCTGAGTGAAATCACATGAAATTTTATTAACAAATAGGTGCAGGATAGAACTATTACCACTGTGTTGTATTGTTTCTTCCAGTATCACAGTAAACAATTTGTTTTAAAGGACACTTCACCTTGTATTATGTTATATCGTGGGATAGATAGATACAAGATAAATATAATTCATTTATTATATGCCAATGTAATGGTTGACATACCTATAGGTAGTATTTTATTCCTACACGTTACTTACAATATTTTTCAACACGTAGGATGCTAATGTCTAAGCCAGTCACAGCTCGTGCTCAGTAGCGGCTGGTGTAGAAAATTAGTTGTGTGTAGAGATGGGCAGCAGTCAACTGAAAACAGTCGAATTAGTCGATAGTTAAAACAATCGACTTATTCAACTGCTTTTAAAAAACAGTCGAATGAATTCAACGACTACTCACCGTATCATAAACAAGTCGTTTGCAAACGACTGATCTCAAAACAATCGTTGGAAATCATTGGAATGAAACAAGTCGTTGGCAAACGACTAATTCCAAGCGAATGGAATCATTCGAATTGAAGTAGTCGTTGTAAACGACTAATCCCAAAGCAATCGTTGGAAATCATTGGAATGAAACAAGTCGTTGGCAAACGACTAATTCCAAGCGAATGGAATCATTCGAATTTAAGTAGTCGTTCTAATCAAACGACTTCTTCAGGATAACTTCATGCTATACAATTCATTGTGCTGTATGTTTATTGTAGAGCTTTAATTAATAAGTTAAGTATACCTGTAGGTGCCTATAGTTTTATACAGTTCGTTGATTCTTTCAATGAAATAGCCTAAATCCAGTTGTCCAAGTTATTGGAAATGTTAAGCATTCAACATTTAGGTTATGCTTGAACTCCCGGTTTTCTGGCCCATCATCCCAGGCAAGCCTCCCAGTCAGATGGATCATTTGGCTGTAATTTTGAATTAGAGTAAGGTTGTAGTATGCGTGGTCAGATTTAGACAATAGCCTACTCCATGAAGGGGTCATGGTTACGCCTTCTATGTTTGTTTATTGAATAGAGTAACTGAAATGAGGGATGTATACTGATTTTAAGATTTGTGGAATGAGTTTATGAATTTTTAATAGAATTTAATGAAGTCTTCAGTAAAGTTGAAGGAGACATGATCGTGTTTAGACAATAGCCTACTCCATGAAGGGGTCATGACTATGCTTTCTATGTCTGTTTAAGGTGTAGTGTGGCTGAAATGAGGGAGGTTTACTGATTTTGGTGTTTGTGGAGTAGTTTTTTCGTTTATAATTTAGGTTTTGTGAAGCTCGTTGCGGAGTTGTTTTATGGATTTTATTGCTCTGCAAATGAAGTGTATTAGGGGGTTCTGGGTTTGGTTTAGCTGTAGTTTACAGGGTTATGGCTGAGAGTTGTTGTAGCAGGCCTAACAACTGTGTCAGAGCAGTGGCGTGCTGTGTGTGTGTGGGGGGGGGGGGGGGGGGGGGGGGGTTAGTGGCAAAGACATGAGGGCAGGGATGGAAGAGTTTATGTGTTCCCTCACAGTTGGCGCATTTAGGCTTATCTCGAGGTACCGTACAGATAGAGTGGTGATGTAAATCTCCAGCGGGTACTGTGAGGACAGCTTGACGGCTGTAGGTGCCTATAGTTTTATACAGTTTCTTGTTCGTAGATTCTTTCAATGAAGTAGCCTACGTCCAGTTGTCCAAATACAGGGTCTTTCATATAAAGTAAGAACGCCAAGCGGCGGGTTTGTTATCCGCTAGTGTGGTGGCCTTGACCGAGCTTGTGGCGAAACGTGGCCCCCTGCTCTAAGCGTGTGTACAATCCTCTATGAAATATTACCTTATAAAAGTTGCTGGAAGTGTCGTCCTTCCTGGGTTATAGAGGCATTGTATCTGGAAACCACATTTTGGCTGACGAGAGTGATTCATGCCACTGTATTTTTTCTGATTTTTTATTTTGTGTTTTTTATTGAGACTGAACCAGTAGTGTCAAAGTTATTTACAATTACGTGAATCTGTGCTAGTGAAGGTGGCACTTCATCCGGAAATTGCTGAACAAATGCATCACGTACCCGCCGAGTCGAATCGTAATTAAAATAAATTTTACATACAAAAATACGATGTTGCAATGATAACTGTCTCAACATGTTAGCAGCTGTGGTTCAGACTGGCGACTGACAACACCTGCACGCTTATTGCAAGGTCAAGTTTGTACTATGCGCGCGCCTTCAATACTACAGCAGGGGGCCGTGGCGCGTCACAAGCTCGGCCAAGCCGGCTTCAGCAGCGAATGACAAAACCGCCGGTTGCCGTTCTTACTTTATATGAAAGACCCTGTATATATGTATGTCATTTCATTGGAAATGTTAAGCATTCAATATTTAGGTTATGTTTGAACTCCTTAACACAGTCTATACACTTTTAATGAGAATTGGGTGCATTCTTGAATTATTACACAACTTGAACATGGGCTTACCAATTATGGCTTAGAGTTCTATTTATTTTATGATTGAATTTCATTCATTTATTCTACAGCATGATAAATGAATTACAAGAAAATGATTATGAAATTCTCCCCATAGCGTGATGGTAATGATCGATGCAAACATAGAATAGATTTTCCAGGAAAATTAAATCAGAAAATATTTTATATTGGGATCCAATATTAATAGCATTTTAGCAAGTCGGAGGGTGTGTACGCTCAAATTGATTCTGGTTGTCAATTGGTTTGTAGAGATGGGCATCAGCAGTCGACTGACAAAAGTTAAAACCATCGACTTGTTTGACTGCTTTTAGAAAACAGTCGAATGAATTCAACGACTACTCACCGTAACATAAACAAGTCGTTCGCAAACGACTGAACTGATCCCAATTGTTTTAACATGCTCTGAGCACTGGCATAGTTTTACGTTCTGGTCATAAATTGTTTGTATTCACATGGTTGCCAACATCTCCACTGAAAGTTCGCTCTCGTTACTGTTCTAAAGTGCTCTATTGTCGTGTCTCGTGTGTATTTATTCTAGGCTGTCGTGTTCTTGTTCAAGTTGTATTTCAACTCTACACTCTTAGTACGGTATTTTCTGCAAAACAACTAAGAAATAAAAGGCACGTCACAATTTTGGCTATGGAATTGTTACCGGTACTTTCAGTTCTCGTAATTTAATTAAGTATTGCTCTATTGCTTCACTTATTCAGAGTACATACAGGTAATGTGTCCTATACCAATATCGGGGAACATTTACTCATTGCAACATTGGATATAATGGCTGCACTATACACAACGCCGCAACCTCCATTCGAAGCACAGTAAAAATAAATAACTTGGATCAATTTCAATTTCTTTTTAGTACATATTATTCTTAAAAATAAATGAGACCAACCAGGTGGTATAGTTCTTGGTTGACACTTCTGGGGTCCATGTTTGATTGCTGAATGTCAAGAAATCTAATTCTAGTCTGAGGGTAAGAACAGGGTACACACAGCCTAGTGAGGTAAACCGGGAAATGTTGGGTTTGATTCTCCACTTAGCCACCCAGCAAGTGGTTTATCATGGGTTCCCACACATACAGATAACATACACATAACAGCAAATTCAAGTTCTCCATTTCAAGCATTACACATTTATTAAGTTAACTGTTTCAACATACAAACTTGCATGTGTTGTAGGAATTTGCGGTTCATCGGTGTCAGCCATGGCGTCAAGGAGGTAATAGGTCCATTATCATGTGCTGTAGCCTACCGTTATACCTTGGCAAGAAAGAAGAACATGCCTCAACACATACTTTTAAAAGGACCAGATTTGATTACTGTATTTTTGCTAAGTTTGATTTTGGCTCTCCCTGTTATTTTTTCTTAGTTGACAAACTTTTTAAATAAAACATGATGATTTCTAGCAGTATTGAGTGTGTTTCTTGTTTTTCATTGAAAGTCCTATTTCTCCTTTCCCCTTCACAGCATGTCATAGAATTTACTGTATTAGGGTAAAAGCACCAGTCGTTGACACCCTTAAGAGAAATTTCTACTTCATTTCAATCTACTCCTGTTCATTTTACATTTGAACCTCTTTCTGATGTGTTAATATAATCTACAGTCTGTTCTCTTTTACAGGATATATTTGTTTTAACTCTAACCTTAGTTGTTAGCTGGAATATTTCATTTGTTTCAAATGTAAAAATTGAACCAGTCATTGACACACCAGAAATCTCAAAACACCCATAGATGACACCTTTCAGAACCAATGGTTGACAGTTAAGGAAAATAACTAGGCTAGGCTAAATTCATTATCAATTTTATTAGAAATAAGCACAAGAATATAACTAATAATAAGTGACTAAAATATAACTAAATTACTTATATTGTCAATGATATCAGATACTTCAACTCAAAATTACAAAAGTTCCTAATAAGGAATAAGTCTTACATAAACACACAGCAGCATCCTCTTGATACCTTACATTGTATTAATATATCACAGATAGGCTATCTCAACCACACAGATAAATAGTAGTTATAATTGTTGGTACAAAAATTACACAGCTTAAATCAAATGTATTTCTAGAAACGACTTATCTGCTGCTTCAGTGAATGATCTACCAATCCTAGGGATACTGTCTGGTGTCGAATCTATAGTTTTGTTGATTGATGGCACTACACCTTCATTCCTGGGGAACCTGTTTGGTGTTAAATCGATAGTCGTTGAGCTTGGCTTGCCAAAAGTTAATGGGTTAGGTAGAATTTGAAGGATGTCATCCACAGAGACATTCCTTTTATCACTTTCATTTTTAATGAAAACATTTCTTAAACGATTGAGGGGGTTGAGAGTAACCGCTGTGGCACAATTTTCATCAAGAACCTCTGTTATTTGAAGAACATATTTGAAGTATTTCTTATTTTTTCTTATTTGATAAACAACAAAAGCTCCTTCTTGGATTGTTTTACGAGTACCATCATCAGGGCAAGACAATGTCTTGATAAACTTCCTCTCACTTAATAGAGGTTTTTCCACTGGCTCATTCACTGTTAAAACACTGCCTTCACCTTCCAATTCAGGGGAAGTTTCATTGCAAGTCACTGGATCCAACTTTGGGGACAATGGAAAATCTTCGACACCATCTTCGTGCTGAAGGTCGAAATCTTCAGTTTCGAACTGGTCTGTGAGATGGAGACTCACATCATCAATACTGCTTCCAGACGGAATCCATTCTTCTTCTTCTTCCTCTGAAGATATTATTTCACACTGCTTCTTCCTTTTCCTTGCAGTCTTCTTTGCCATATTTTTAAATTTCATTGCTTCTTCTTTTTGTTCCTTCTTCTTTTGCCTTTCAATAGCCTTCAGTTTCTTGCTTTCGTCTAAATCTAACTTTTTCTTTAATTTGTTCTTGTGGTACTCCTGCCATGACTTTGAAGTGACAACGGATGGTAATGTTTCTCTTTTCCTCTTTTTCTGCACCGTAGAAACATCTGGCCAGAAAAGTACATTTTTAAATGGACTGGGGACATTATTAGGGATCCGTTTGTGTGTTGTGTCAACAGTTTCTCTGGTTGATGGTACTGCATCTTCATTCCTAGGGATACTGTCTGGTGTCGAATCTATAGTTTTGTTGATTGATGGCACTACACCTTCATTCCTGGGGAACCTGTTTGGTGTTAAATCGATAGTTTTGCTGGTTGATGGCACTGCATCTTCATTCCTAGGGATACTGTCTGGTGTCGAATCTATAGTTTTGTTGGTTGATGGCACTACACCTTCATTCCTGGGGAACCTGTTTGGTGTTAAATCGATAGTTTTGCTGGTTGATGGCACTGGTTCTGGTGATTCTTCATGCTCAGTCAAATGATCGATGCTTTTCTCAAGTTGTGGGATCACATTGTAACCAACAGGCCTACTCTTGGTTTTGATCTCTCTCCATGCATAAAATAATGATGTATCCTTTACTTCTCCTTTCCATTCTTCGACTCCTTGAAAAGTTGATAATTTTTCTTTCCCAATGATATTTTCCAATACCTTAAGTGCTGTATTGTTCTCTTTCACATCAACTTCTGAAATGACATTTGCATTTTCATTTCTAGAAGGTAATTCATGGTCTATCACAGTGGATGGATTCCATGGCACCAAACCACACTTCCTAAAGCCATTCTGAATGGCTGTGAAAGGGATGTCATTAAGAACCGCTTTTAGAATTGGTGCAAAATCTTTCTTTTTCAGAATCGGCGAATCCATATTTTCTATTCTCCTTGAATGATCTTTCTCTTTCCAGCGGCCTTTCAATGATCTAAAAACTGAAACATCCATCGGCTGTATCAGATGTGTTGCGTTGGGATGAAGAGCTATTAAAATTATCCCTTTTTCAGAACAAAATTCACTAGTGTGGAGAGTCATGTGTGAGGTATGCCCATCGAGGAAAAGAATTACAGGAAGATCGATGTTTTCGCTGATCAGCCATGGGTAGAATACATTGCTGACAAACTCATAAAAAAGTGCTCCGGTCATCCATCCACTTTCTGAACGACCTATTCCCCAATCTGCGGGAATGCTGGTTGCAATTTCTGATGGGATCCTTTCATATTTAAACACAATTAAACACACCTGCTGCACTAGCTGTTATCATGACAGTTAAACATTCCTTGTCATCTGGATTCACCTTTTGGTAAATCTTCTTATCTCCTTTCTTAGCTAAAATTTTCCCTCCTTTTGGATTCAAAAAGACCTGCCGACACCAATGCCCGCGATGTTGTCAGGTTTTATGGCGTTCGTAGGGAAATCGTTGGGTGCCTGTTCAAAAATTATTTGAACCACTTGCGGCCAAATTTGAACTGGGATTTCCTATTTAATTGAGTTAAAAGTTGTTGAACGCTGTTTATTAACTCCTCTTTCACAATTGGAAAACCGGCCTTTGCCAAGGATTTTATCCAAGTCACGAGCACCTCTTCCTCCTCTGGGGATAAAATGGGGTTTGGGCCCATTCGGGATTTCTTAATTTTGCCCTGTACCTTATACATAAGGGTAATTCTTGGCACACCATTCCGTTTAGCAGCTGATTTTACAGAAGAGCCATTTTTTACGTCCTCCATTGCTTCCTCCATTTGCTCCGGAGCATAATTCCGAATGTTCCTAGACTTTTTACTCATTTTGTGGCCTAAAACGAAAGATAGCTCTATATTAGTCAAAAGACCAAACCTTACTGACCAAACACATTGATAAAATAGGCTAAGTAAATAAAGATATAGGAATTTGGAATCAATCGCCAATAGTTGACACCCCAAAAACCTAAAGTTGACACCCCGTGTCATCCTTTGGTATAGGTCATTCAAATGATCCAAAAGGACTACCAAAAAGATCAAAATTTAAAGTATATTCTGACAGTAACAAAAAGATTTCAAATTGAAATCATATGGGAAACACCCATTATTGACAGGGGGTGTCGATTAAGGGTTACAGGCAGGATTTAGTGAACCAATAATTGACACCCAAACCTAACCCTACTTTTACCCGCCTTTTTTCTATTGTGAACACAACAATGGAAAGAACATCTGTTTATCTTCTCTACTGCATATCAGGATTATCTGAAGTAAGCCAACACGAGGAAATATAATTACTAAAACAAACTCACCTGCTTAAGAAAACTGACAAAGAAAGCATGTGCTGCCCTATCTTGCAACAGTGACCATAACTGAACTACGTCCCTCTCCAACCCGTAACACCTCATCTGACTAGTTTTCAGCCAGTACCACCAGATGGCTCCCAAGTAGTTGCCGCCTAAATTTGAACGCAACAGGCAGGCATCACTCCTTATTTTTAATGATTGTTTCCCAGAGTGTCAACTATAGGTGACCATGTCAATGACTGGTGCTTTTACCCTAGTGTGCCATGAAATTTGTTTATGTACATGTACTTACTGTATTTCACCCTTCAAAATTGGTGGACTGGATATATTTTAAAGGTGTGATATCCAATTATTTTTCTGAAACTAATGAATTTGGCATTAATTACAATAACAATTTTAGTGTGATGAGGATCAGGTTACACCACCTATTTCCTTAGTATTCTCTCTTAAAATTTTCCTGTTATTGCGAACAGCATCAAGCATTTTAAGATATGAATATTCTCCCTTCCCAGTACTTTTCCTTTCTAGTTTAATCTCGGAACTAATCGGTTATAATTGGGCCTACAGTGGTTAATTGGAAGGGACCATTTTTTAAAATTGAGTAATAATGTGCTGCAGACCTTATAGTAGCCTAATTCTTGTCAATGCAATATGCTCCAATTGCAACTGAAAGAAATGTAAACATGTAAATTATTGATGAGGTCATGTCCTAAATGCTGTGATTGCTCATTTCAGAGTTCCGGAATTCACAATTTCCCACTTTGGTATTATTAAAAAAACTGTTATTGCTATTTTGAATGTGATTTATTTCGTGTAGATCATATTATTATCTCCACACTTAAAAACGTGTGCTATAAGTATTGGGAAGATTGTGATTTTCGGAACATTGAAGTGGGCAGAGCAGTTAGGACGAGAATATTTAGCGGAACTAGGGGAAGGGGAGGGGTAGGCTACCCGCACGGCCGTGCTCAACTAGTACCGCGGTCATACACCAGGCAGCGCTGAAGTCTTAGGTGCCAAGAATTAGCATGGCTGTCGGCTATCTGTAGTAGTAGGTAATCTGTGCATGGAACTATAATACTGTGCAAGATGCAAACCAAAGAGGATATCATAGAGAGTATCTATAATAACTTCTTTGCACAGGAACCAGAAGTTTGAGTAAGTTGCTAACAGATGGCAGCAACGTATCGAGAATTGGCTTGTTTTGTATAATATATTTCTTGAGCTTCACTCGAGAATCTGCAATTAGACTATTACACCACTCAGGAATTGTGTACAAATTACCAATAATAGTACACACTAAATTACTTGCAAGAGCAAGCGATCAATGATAATCTTGTATAACATACTGTAATATCGCCTCATTGCGAGGGAGCACTGCTGGTGTAGTGGTATCATGCGAGATTCCCATTCTCGCGACCCGGGTTCGATTCCCGGGCAGTGCACTACTTTTTTCTTTTATTTCTTTGAAATTGATTCTGGTCATATTGACATTTCACTTTAGATTTTTTTTTTCACACTCCATGGGAATAATTTTGTACATAACCGTAGGAAATCCAAACAAACGGTATTGTCTGCTGTGAACGCAAGAAACGGAATGCAGAGACCTCAAAAAGTTGTCAATATTGTCATAAAGTGTAATCGGAAAACTGTTGGTGTTGTTGTTTCATTTCAGGGGTTCGGACATCATGTTCATTTAGCTCTGTGTCCTTGGGTGTATGAAGAATTTGTCAGATGACCTGTTTTATTGAAGCGTGTGTCGTACGGAACACAATAAATACCGGAATGGTTCGTAACCAAAGGGTACGGCCGCCTCCTTCCCATCTTCACCTGAATTACTAATACACAAGGGATGGCCTTCAGTTAGGAACGATCCCGGCATTTTCCTGAAGGAGTAGGGAAACCACGGAAAACCACTTCCAGAATTGCTGAGGGGGGAATCTTCGTAGTTTTGCCTCAGACTGAGTGTACCCCGTTCCACACCTCCCACCAAAATTAAAATTTCTAGGCCGAGTCGGGAATCGAACCCGATGTTCGACGTAATAGCACAAAGCTGAGGAAGGTTACAAAATGGCCGGAACCAGTACTGTTTTTTTTTATTTAGTCAATTTATCCTCTAGGTTGGTGGTTCCCACGGACTCAGCGAGCTCTATGGGCAGTGTCCTGGAGCCTGGAACATCTGGTCGGGATGGATACAACTGGGGAGGTGTGATCAGCACTTCGCCCAGGCGGCCTCACCTGCAAAGCGAACAGGGGCCTCATGAGGGATGGGAAGGGATGGAAGATTGGGATGGATAGGTGAGGAAGAGGGAAGGAGGCGGCCGTGGCCTTACAGTAGATACCATCCCGGCATTTGCCCGAAGACGAAGTGGGGAAACCACGGAAAACCACTTCGAGGATGGCTGAGGTGGGAATCGAACTCCCTCTACTCATTTGGACCACCCGAGGCTGAGTAGACCCCGTTCCAGTCCTCATACCACTTTTCAAATTTTGTGGCAGAGCCGGGAATCGAACCTCTGGGGCGGCAGCTAACCATGCTGACCGCTACGCTACGGAGGCGACACTGTTTAATTGATTTATATTAATTTCATTTTATTGACTACGTTGGAAAATAGTATTTCATACCATTTTTTTCTTTTCGTAGTCAGTTTACTCTCCAGGTAGGCTTTTCCCACGGACTCAGTGAGGGATCCCACCTTTACCGCCTCTATGGGCAGTGTCCTGGAGCTTGACATCGGATCGGGGGATACAACTGGGGATGCGGGACTAGCGCCTCGCCCAGGTGGCCTCACCTGCAAAGCGAAGAAGAATGGAAAGGATAGACAAGGAAGAGGGAAGGAGGCGGCCGTGGCCTGACAGAAGGTACCATTTCGGCTTTTGCCCGAAGACGAAGTGGGAAACCACGGAAAACCACTTCGAGGATGGCTGAAGTGGGAATTGAACCCCTCTACACATTTGGACCACCCGAGGCTGAGTAGACCCCGTTCCAGTCCTCATACCACTTTTCAAATTTCGTGGCAGAGCCAGGAATCGGACCTCCGGGTTGGCAGCTAAGCACGCTGACCACTACACCACAGTGGCGACACCATTTGATATTTAATTTTACTATATTTACCATAATCTCTCTCATCGGGTGTGATCTCTGGGCACGTATTGAGACTCATGTGTCAAGGATCCTGGATTCGAATACTGGCTCTGCCAAGAAATTTAATTCTGGTCTGAGGGCTGGAACAATATCCACTCAGCCACGAAGGCAAAACTGAGAGAGGTGGTTTCGATTCCCATCTTAGCCATCCCGAAGTGGTTATTCGTGGTTTCCCACTTCTACTCCAGGCGAACGCCGGGATGGTTCCTAGCTTAAGGCCACAGCCACTCGCTCCTAATTCTCACCTGAATTACAAACACACACACACTAATACATCCATTACAATAACACAGGTTATCAGACAAAAATCCCTCGCCCTAGTAGGCGTACATGAGGCTAAATGACCTCGATGTCTAAACCCCTCAAATGAAACAACAACTGTCACCATTCCCCATGTTGCAGGGGCATTATAGAGTTTTATTTCGGGGGGGGGGGGGGGTGCCCAACCGGGGGTTAGGGGGCATGATATAGGCACAAAGAATAGGGGGTCCGGGGTTCTCCCCGGGAAACTTTTGTATAATTTGGTGCAAAATGATAAGTAGGATGCCTATCTGGCATCACTTTTTCAACCAATTTGCTGTGATGTTTTATGTTCGGTTAATGTCAAACACAATTAAGACCATTTTATGATACTTTTTATTAATACAATCATCTTGATCACTTGATAGTGTTTACACGGAAAGAATTAATGTTACTGTTTTAATTTACAACTCACACTATAATATAAAGTCTAGGTTTCTTGAAGCAATGCCAAATCGGTTCATAACTTCACCGTCAGTGAGATGTATGTCTCTGTGAATAGATGAAAATACTATATCGTTGAGTCTGTTTTCAGAAGTAGAATTTCTTAATTATGTTTTCAACCAATTCTAACTCCGTTCGGCAGTACTAGTAGCTACATAGGGAGGCAAATTTGCCAAAAGTTTGATAAGGGTATAAAAGTTAGGGAAAAAACTTTTATCACACGCCTCAACGGCACTTGTTGCTGTTCATGGTAGGTTCTTAAGAGCGAAGGCTATGGAGAGTAATAAGAGGTTATGTTGTTAAGCATAAGATTAGAGCGAACTGATTGTCACACTGTTTACATCGCTCTACCTTCGCATTGCTTTGCAACGTTGCCATACGTCACTTAGTAACAACAGTACATGAAGATATTGGATTTTAATGTTTCAATTCGTAAACAAATAATAAATGTGACAAAGTGTGCCCAGCTCCAAGACACCATCTTTGCGACGGTAGAGGAATTATTATTATTATTATTTGTTACATCGTTATGCCCGTCTAACGAGCGCTGATCTTGCTTTCTTGTTCTCCCAAAATCTCTTCATCGTCTCGCTGTGGCTCTTTCTGCGATCCTCCGTCCAGGTTATTTTGGATGCAATGTTTGGATGGTCTGAAAATTGATGATTGTCAACTACAGGGTCATTATCTACAGGGTCTTTCATATAAAGTAAGAACGGCAAGCGGCAGTTTTGTTATTCGCTGGTGCGGTGGCCTTGGTCGAGCTTGTGGCGCGCCATGGCCCCCTGCTGTACTCTTGAAAGCGCGCGCATAGTACTTACGAGGGCCTGGTTTTTTTTTCAAGTTCCTATGGACTGTATAAAAATAACAGATTGACATACCAAACTGATTTTACTACTAAATGTTTGCTTGGTTTTTTTTTTCGTATGTCTCATCATAATAGCCAAAACGATTGAAACATTTGTCGTATCGTTACACCAGCTTTCCAGTGCCCTCGGCAAAATATTTTGCCGCCCCTGAGGTGAGTACGTTTGGACAGTCTCCTGAAGTTATTTTTCTTTTTGACGAGGCGTTGCCGCCCAACCATACCTTCGATTCTCGAAAAAGGTGAAAATCATTCAGTGCTGGTTTGGACTAAACGGCAGATGGTCCAAAATTTCCCACTTGAATTCTTTGTAAAAGTCTATCGTAACGTAGGCACAGTGCGGTCGTGAATGATTTTCACCTTATTCGATAATATTGAAGGTATGGTTGGGCGGCAACGCCTCGCCAAAAAGGAAAAACTTCAGGAGGCTTTCCAGACGTGCCCACCTCAGTGGCGGCAGAATATTATGCCGAGGGCATTGGAAAGCTGGTGTAACGATACGACAAATGTTTCAATCGTTTTGGCAATTATGTTGAGACATACGAATAAGACAAGCAAACATTTAGTAGTAAATTCAGTTTGGTATGTCACTCTGTTATCTTTATACAGTCCATCGGAACTTGGAAAAAAAAATAATAAAAAAAAGTCGCATGTATACAAGGCAAGCTAAGCTGGCGGTGACTGGCGCACATCGTGGGCGCGTGTACCCGGTTCAGCCGATGGTAGGTAAGCATTTTCACACTTTTACCAAACATGTTCAATAATGTGTACTTACAGTGATCATAGGCTATTCTGAAAATGTCCTCCCTCTCTTGTAACACACACCTGACATCTTCTGATGAAATAATGTCTGTCAACTCTTTCATTATTTACGGAGCCTGTTTTCTTGAATCGTTCAGCGAGCCCCCTAATCGTACTGGCATTAGGCACAGGTCTTGATTCGACTTTTTGTCTCTTTCAGAACAAGATTTTCTGCTTTTTATATACGAATTATGGATATACACACGTTCGCGCAATGTGAATTGGTGTCGAGGCATGACCAACAATCACAGTAATCACAATACTCACTAAACGTGCTACACTAACGTCTATGCTTTGGAGATACACGTCCATATCAATGACAAAACGCGTGTGAACTAACGATGTGAGTAAGCGGAGCGCGCCAACCTCTGGCTGAACTGCGTACGCGCGCCCGCGATCTGCGGCAGTCACAGCCGGGTAGCTTGCCGTGTTTATCGGGACGCACATAGATAATGACCCTGTACTTCTCTGAATTTAGATCTGTCCAATACCATATCACTTGAGAAGTCTATTTTCTGAAGGTCCTTTTCAACTTCAAGCAGCCATATATTCTTAGCTTACATTGAGAGAGTAAGATTTAGAATTCTTTTAGTCACACTGTGATCACTTATCCTGAGAATATGCCCATAAAATTTCAAAACCTATTCTGAATGTGTCCGAGATTACTAGACCTATAAACAGATCTGTGGATAAAGCAAACTTATGGTTTTCAAGCACGATGGGGAGTTGCAGATTTTTATTTTATTCGGGTTATTAGATGTGACTAAAATTTTATTAAAATATGATTTTTTGTGAGATTCAAACACGCTATTTATTATATTTATGGATTCAGCTCTTTCCCGAAAGAAAATCTTGGATACGTAGGTTGGTTGGTTCCTTAGTTTAGGGGCTGCAACAACGCGGTAATGAAGTCCTGTGTACTTTGTGTGTGTGTAGAATCTGTCTGATAACTGGTGTTAATTGTGATGGCTGTATTAGTGTGCGTTATCTGTTTTTAATTCAAGTAAGGACTGCAGACGATAATTTCAAGTGGTTGCTACTTTCGCTACCAAATGCTACCGTCTACGACACCTAACTGTCAACTTGGCTACTATTAGATGCCATTGCAACCAGCGCGTGGTGACGAACGTTGGAACTTAAGAGCATTAATCAAACCTAACCTACAAATTTTTCGTCACACAAGTTTAGTTAGTGGACCGCTGGCTTTACTTCCCCTCCGAAGGAAGGCATACTGAGGGATTTTTAACGCTCTTAAAAGATATCTGACGATTTCGGCCGGGTTTGAACCCGCGGCCTTGGGTATAGAAGCTCATCATGCTACCAACTATGTCACCGAAGACGCCAAATTGCAAACGTACCTGAACATTGAACAAGCATTGAAGGAAATTAGAGAAAAATTTAAAGTGTGAGTGAAGATTCAAGGAGAAATAATTTCAACTCTGCGATTTGCTGATGACATCGTCATCTTGGCCGACAAGCCTGAGGATTTGAATGAGTATTTGAATGGTATGGATTCCGTCTTACGGAAGGAATTCATGATGAAAATTAATAAATGTAAAACAAAAATACTGGAATGCAGCCGAAATAAATCAGAAACCTCTATGGAGATCAAATTGGCAGGTGAAAAGCTGAAGGAAGTAGGAGACTTCTGTTACTTAGGAAGCAGAATAACCAGTGATGGACGAAGCAAAGAGGATATAAAAAGTAGGTTGGCTCAGGCAAGGAAAGCCTTTCTACAGAAAGGAATCTGTTGACATCGAATATAGATTTAGGTATTAGGAAGTCATTTTTGAAAGCCTTTGTCTGGAGCGTAGCGCTCTATGGAAGTGAAATTTGGACTATTGGTGCAGCAGAAAAGAGGAGAATTGAAGCATTTAAAATGTGGTGTTACAGGAGAATGATGAAGATCAGATGGGTAGATAGGGTTACAAACGAAGAGGTATTAAGATGAGTGGGAGAGGAGAGATGTTTCTGGCGACTGCTAATGAAGAGAAGAGATAGGTTGGTAGGACACATACTAAGACACCCAGGAATTGCAAGCTTAGTTATGGAAGGAAGGGTCGAGGACAAGAACTGTAGGGGTAGACCAAGGTTAGAATATGTTAAACAGATAGCATCGGATGTAGGGTGTGGTAGCTATGTAGAGATGAAACGATTGGCTCAGGACAGGGAGGCATGGAGTGCTGCATCAAACCAGTCAAACGACTGAAGACTCAAACAACAAACAACCTGTGTTCTTATCACTAGGGACAGGGAGGACCTTGAGGAATAATTATAGAGTATTCAGAGTATTCAAGGTTGGGGTAGCCCGCCTGGCTCTCACCTGGAGGCCCCGGGTTCGATTCCCGGCTCCGTCAGGGATTTTAGAAACTGACGAGAGAGCTAAACGGGGTGCACTCAGCCTCGTGTGGACAATTGAGTAGCTGTCTGACAGTGAGGCAGCGCCCCGGTCACGAAAATCAAGATTAACGGCTGAGGAGACCCGATGCGTTGACCACGCGTCATCCCAATATCTTCAGGCCAAATGGCTGGGCAGCGGTCGCTTGGTAGACCTAGGCCTAGGCCCTTCATGGGCTGAAGTGCCAGGGGGTTATTATTCATGTCATTGAAGAAGAATGTCGCAACTAAATTTACGTAATACAATTATACGTGGAGATCGCTCCAACACGTATGAGATGCGGAGAAAAGAGGCGGAAACGATTGGAATGAAATGACGAACCATCAGTTCCGAGATTTTACGCTCTGGCGCTGCGTATTGTTGACGTAGAACCTGTTCACCTTCCTCAAGCATGCAGGCGGCCAGGAAAGGCAACCAACCTGTTTGTGTGGTGTTGTTGAGTAGTGTGGGCTTTGATTTACTTCGCAGCAGCGTCAGTCAAGTTCGGCAATTGGAGCGTTCTCAGTAAGTAGCATATTTCTTTGTTTAAACATGATCTTCCATCCTCCCTTATTATAATATTGTTATGAACAAAATGTAATACATTTAACAGAACTACTGTATATAGGCTACACCTAGGCATGAGTTTGTTGACAAGTTGAGGCATTATATAAAAAATGCGGGAACACCATTCCCTGAAATCAAAATGAGCCATAGATATTTGCAAAAAAAATAGTTAAAAATCTCAATAATACGCCTTATAGCGACATTAGATAATTTTCTAACAATGTCGACTACGATGTTATTAATTGAGGTGACCAATGTGCTGATTGTTTCATCATTTAGCGAATAGAGACTAGAGCTGTAAATATCATTCGAATGTTCAAACAATGTGGATGTCCGACTACGGTACTTCGGTTGTTCGAATCGTTCGAAGTACGGTAGTCTACCGCATGCATTTCGAATAGCTTATTATTCAAATAAATGTAACAGTTCAATTATTTGAATAATTCTATAATAACCCCTTCCCCATTCAGCTTAATAGATCCTTATAACTTACGGTACTGATTGTGCCCAATTGCGATGGGTGGTTCCTAATCCTGAAAAAACAAACCAACAAACATGAGATTAATAAATACACTTGGATGTTTGATAACCAGTTTAGATCGTCAGGCGATCATCAGATTCTTGAAACTTACGCTTATAAAATAATAACCTCTGGCACTACAGCCCATGAAGGGCCTAGGCCTATCAAGCGACCGCTGCCCAGCCATTTGGCCTGCAGGTATTGGGATGACGTGTGGTCAGCGCATCGGGTCCCCTCGGCCGTTAATCTTGGTTTTCGTGACCGGGGCACTGCCTCGCTGTTCGACAGCTACTCAATTGTCCTCATGAGGCTGAGTGCAACCCGTTCCTGCCCTCTCGTCAGTTTCTAAAATCCCTGACGGAGCCGGGAGTCGAACCCGGGGCCTCCGGGTGAGAGGGACTTACTCTTATAGATATAATTCAAAACAAGCATCACTTGTTATCTCCTTTCTTTCTTTCCGATTGAATTTTCTTTTCTCTTTGTTTCTGTTTATTACAATTATTAGAACATTTGAATCATTCGATTATGAGATGAAATGTTAACTACTATGTCTGTGCTATGTGTTCATTCAACATAAAATGGGAATAATAATTTATTTAAAAATAAAACTGCATATTGAATAGTTTTGTCAGATGTCATTAAGTCATTAACCTTCTAAAACATTTTCCATAGATTTGGTTTTTCCGTTATAGTTTTACCCTCCAGGGTTGGCTTTTCCCACGGACAACGAGGTATCCCACCTCTGCCGCCACTGAGGGCAGTGTCCTGGAGCTTGAGATACAACTGGGGAGTGTGACTAGCACTTCGTCCAGGCGGCCTCACCTGCAAAGCATGGCTTTATGAAGGGATGGGAAGAGTGGGAGGATTAGGCAAGGAAGAGGGAAGGAGGCGGCCGTGGCCTTACGTTAGGTACCATCCCGGCATTTGCCAGAAGACAAAGTGGGAAACCACGGAAAACCACTTTGAGGATGGCTCTACTCGTTTGGATCACTCGAGGCTGAGTAGACCCCGTTCCAGTCCTCGTACCACTTTTCAAATTTCGTGGCAGAGCCGGGAATCGAATCTCGGACCTCCGGGGTGGCAGCTAATCATGATGATCACTACACCACTGAAGTGACTTCCATAGATTTAAGGACATTAAATTGTGTAATTAAATTGATGTCTCATGGTGTTGTCTGCAGTCTTTTGACTGGCTTGATGCAGCTCTCTCTGTCCTGAGCTAATCATTTCATCTCTACATAGCTACCACACCCTACATCTGAGGCAATCTGTTTAAGATATTCTAACCTTGGACTACCCCTACAGTTCTTGTCCTCGACCCTTCCTTCCATAACTAAGTTTGCTATTTCTGGGAGTCCTACCAACCTCTCTCTTCTCTTCATTAGCAGTCGCTAGAAACATCTCTCCTCCCCCCCTCGTCTTAATACCTCGTCATTTTTTACTCTTATCTGATCTTCATCAATTCTCATGTGGGGGCGTAGTGGCGCAGTGGTCAAGCTGTTGGCCTCTCACCAAGGTGGCCCGGGTTCGATTCCCGGTCAATGCATGTGAGATTTTCGAAGTGAAATGGCATGTCCTGTGGTTCTGATTCCACGTAAAAAAAGGAGGTCCCGTGGCTCATGATCGCGAGATTAACGGTCACGTAAAACTACAAGCTTCCTTTCTTCATTTCTGCTGTAACACCACATTTCAAATGCTTCTATTATTATCTGCTGCACCAACTGTCCATTGAGCACCTTGCTCCAGACAAAGGCTCTCAAAAAAGACTTCATAATACATAAATTTATATTATTTTGATGTCAATAGATTTATTTTCTGTAGAAAAACCAACCTACTTTTATCATTTTTAAATGATCTTGTCGACTTCGTCGTTACGCTGGGGTCTGGCGTTACGTTACGGTGACGGGACGAAATGTACCCAGATGCATTGAGGTGTGTGACGTCATAGTACCGCTTGGTGCATGTGTTCCCCGACAATCTCTACCGGTTCTTCGTTAGTATAAGACAAAAATCCCCGATTCTTGGATGTCACGGGTAATCTCGAGAACCACTGGATGGATTTTGATGCGGTTTTCACCATTCTGTAAAGAATATCTCGAGAAAAGATTCTGTAGAAAATAATTTATGTATGATCAAAGGAAGCCAAGCAGTAACGATTTCAGTGAAAAAGTCGAAAACAAACTTGGCGTCCGTGCGTTTCTTAAGCTTACGCTGGGCAAACCGTTAAAAATATACTATGAGCATAAGAATTGGTCAGCATGAAAAATTCTACAAAAAAGTCCGCGAGAGCATATCTCTATCTTCAATACATCGCCCATTATAAGTGTTTTTAGTCTGGATGGAAGGGGCACGTCCCCGCGCGCTTTGGTGAGCGTGACGGCATCCCGCGCGCTTGACCTTGCTTTGCCCTTGGTTTGCACTTGCTGTTCGCGAGTAATTTGAAGCAAGGTTAAGTATTATAAAGCAAGATAAGTATTATGCAGATAATTTTCTAACATGTCAAGAGTCTTTGGCTTCGAGCGAAGCGAGAAGCCTCCAGCCTTTCTAGCATTTTTCAGCATTTGTAACATTTAAAATGATACAATGTCTAGTCTTTCAGACCGACTGTCACTTTTTTATATCCTCTTTGCTTCGTCCAGCACTGGTTATTTTGCTTCCTATACGTAGCAGAAAGCTTCCTACTTCTTGTAGCATTTCACCTGCCAATTCGACGCCAATAGGGGTTTCTGATTCCCTTCGGCTGCAGTACATTAGTTTTGTTTTACATTTATTGATTTAAATTACGAATTCTTTCTTCAAGATCATTTAACCCTGGAACAATACAGTGGGGTACTCAAATGCCACAGATATTTTTTTTTTCTCCCTCCGATTACGTTATGCTGATACGCCTGATAAGTATCCAGCTCCTGTGAATTTTACTCGACTTCGACTGTCTTTCAATTAATGTGTATACTCCTTAGCAGTGACAGTTATTTATACGCAAAGCAGTGTCTCCAGGGCATTGAGTGCTCCATCTGCCCACGATCCAAGGACACTGTGGTGTGCTCAGAATGAAAGAGGTTTGTGCGTAACATCATAGCTTGGTAATAATATCGTATGGCCTCGGTTCCAGGTGCAAGCTTTGTTATTTGAAACCCAGAGGGTAGATTGCATGTCGAATTTCGTTGTTCCTTGAAGCACTATGAAAGTCGAGGAGATTCGATATCTAAGCTCCTTGAACACTATAGCGCTTTCTAATAAGAAATTAGGAACTTTGTGTTGGCGGGAATCCCCGCGATTAATTTTGCCATTATTAGCACGGCCTATTCAAATGGGTTCTTTGACATGCCAACATCGTATGACATGCGTGTCGTATTTTTCCGCCTTTCAAAAAAATCACTTACCACGGCCAGGAGCGAACCTGCAAGTTTGGGGTTTGTAAACCGACACGCTCACCACTCACCCACCGTGGCAAGCTTGGTGTTTTGTAGTGAATGTGAGAAGTGGAAATGATTATGATGACCAATATCTACAATAACATTGAAATATTGCTAATATTTTTCTTTCTATTATATTCACACAGTTATTTTCATTTTACAGTAGGGGCAGATGACCTCGTAGTTCCGCCCCTTAAAACAATAACTAACTCATTTTACAGCCTTAATAGTTTAAGTATTCTGTGCTACAGGGTTGATTTCACTCCTTTGTAATTGCATTTATTAGTACCGTAGTACATTATTTTAATGCATCAGAGTTGTGTTTCTGTCCTGGGGTACTCAGTGGCCCAGGATACCATTACTGTTTCTGGAGAGTAAGGGTACGGGTTAAATACTCACTCAAATCCTCTGGTGAATCGGCCAAGATAACAATCAGCAAATCTGAAGTGTTGAAATTATTTAATCTTGAATCTTTACTCCTACTCTAAATTTTTCTCTAATTTCCTTCATTGCTTGTTGAAATGTAGCCTATATATTGAAAAGTATGGGTAACCTAATCATACGACTAGGAAATCTGTGTAATGACTATTGCACGCCAGCAGGTATGTTCATCCCGAGTTGGGGCGATCCGACCTTCAACGCAGCGTGTAACCCAACCCTAGCAGGTAGAGCACGGAGCCCGCATTGTGTATAATAAATCGGGGATGCGACCTAATAACGGTCAAAGCAGACAAGCGTTGGGGGATTGATACAGGCTTCCACTCCCTTCTCTTGTATTGAAGAGCGGACGCGAACTTCAAAACGTCTGGTGGGCAGAGACCAAGCAAATCATTCACCTCGTGGTGTAGTGATTAGCATTCTTGCCTATCACTGGGTTTTGATTTCTGGCTCTACCAAGATATTTAATACTAGTCTGAGGGGTCAGAACGGAACGGGGTACACAGTCTCGTGAGGCAAAACTGAGAAGAGATAGGTTCGGCTGTCGGAGAAGTGTTTTCCGTGGTTTCGGACTTCTACTTCAGGCAAATACCGCGACTGGAGACTACCTAACTTAAGGGGGGCTCATAAGAACCACCTCCGCATGGTCATCATTCAAAACCCTACGACTGTTTTTGTTTTTCATTGTAACTGCATTAAATTTTGTAAACCAAGAAAGGAGACCTTCTAATCGCTTTGTAACTTAGTTGTTAATTTACACTGGTCAAGAAAAGTTTTGCATAGTGCAAGCTTATGTATTTGTGGACCAAATACACGTGCTTTATCTGATAACTATTTTTATTTATTTATGTAGCGTATGGCATTTCACATGAAACACACTAATTATAATAATAATAATAATAATAATAATAATAATAATAATAATAATAATAATAATAATAAGTACATACTACCACAGATATCAACCTTATTACGACCTTATGTCCAGTCTATTTCTCCAGTCCAGCACTAAAAAAGTCGTTGAAGTCACTTAAGTACACTCTTAGTTGCAATCTTCGACAATGTGCCTGATTGTCTGGTTCGATGTAGCGCAATCACAGCAGGGGTTTGGCCGCTTCCCCCATTTGTGCAGGTTGTATGCACAAACTCCATGTCCGATAACAGTGCACGGTGCAAACAAATATGTTATCTTAGAGTTATCACATGAGCCAATGTCCAAAAAAGTAATGTCGTCACACAGCAATGAAAATACGCCATCATGCAGTAGGCTTTGCGACATAGTGGTCATTTAGATACGTGTACTTGGATGTGTGTAAAATGTGTCTTGATAGCCTGTGTTATTGTGGTGTCTGTATTAGTAATTCTGGTCAGATTGAGAAGTAGGTGGCCGTGGTAGTAAGTTAGAAGAGGATAACCAATTCCAGTATGGCTGAGATGGGAATCGAACCCACCTCTTCTCAGTTTTGCCTCGCGATTACATTTCTTGGCAGAACTGGGAATCAAAGCCGGACCTCCGGGGGCGACAGCCAAGAATGCTAGCCGCTACACCACAAGGTGGCCCATCGTAAATCTAATAACTAGGGGGCGGATTTCTATGACCTAAAAATGTATGAAATATGTATGCATTTATGACCTAAAAATATAAAAATATGACCTATAAAATTCAAATTATGACTTAATGAATAGCATCTACGTTACATAGAAACACTTTTATCACTCCATCCGTACTGAATATGTTTTCACCTAACTAGTGAACAAAACTTCGCAACTTCCCACAAATTGAGACTTTCGTTTTAGGCATATTGAAAGGAACTGAATGACTGAAGCTCCCTAATGAGTGACCAAGGTCATTCAGTGTGTTGAAGGTGGAAGAGGGAAGGGGGAAGGAGAGAGATAAAAACGATGACAAATAACTGCGGAATTACCTCTGCTTCCGTGTAAACAATAGCCCGGTTTCCAGGAATTGACCCAGCTCGCAAACAATAGCTCTTACCTGTTAGAAACATTCCATACACTACTTTAGAATGGTTCTTCAGTAGTATATTCGAACAATAATTTCTAGAGCTTATTCTGATTTTTATAAAACGAAATTTAAATGAAAATTACCAAAATATGCCGTTTATAATGATATTTTGTTCAAAATATGCCATAAAACTTAAGAAAGCCTAAATATGCATTTATATGCCCAATAAAACCTGTTTAATTTTGGTTATCATGCTTGGAAACGTGTTGAAAATACAAGACTATAAGATACAATGTCAAGGGAAAAAAATATGACTTCTCTTAGAAATCCGCCAACTACTAATAACCGAATCGAACATTCTGTTAATACTATAGGCTTACCGTTTCCTTCAACTTCTGTTCTCGGTAAATCTACCAACACGAGGTTGTCGCATGTTAACACCCTTAAATTGCATCAGCCACTATGATAGATAATTGCCACCCCCAGGGGCTCACATCTAGTGGGACGTGGGTTGGCGACCACGGGACCCCAGCTGAGTCCAGCATTGCTTCCACTGGTTGTGTCCTGATTGCGGTCATTCCAGATTGCGTTCACCTCATTAGCAGTCCAGATTGCGGTCACTTTCATTTTAGGGAAGAACTATAAAAATTCCAGCGTCCAGATTGCGATCACTTTTCTTGGGAGGCCGGTCCTTGGTTCTTGGTTCTTCCCGACTGACTCATACCTTCCGTAAGTTTTGTGGATAACAAGGGGAAACTGATATTTCACTACCTAACCAAATAATACAGTTCAGTGTACAGCTGGGCACACCCCATAAAACTTCGCTTAAAAATCAAGTCCCCTCCCAACCTGACGGCACCTCGTAAAACAATGCTTATAACATTTTCAGTCTTAAGAATAGAAACGTTCCAGGATCGGAATCAACGACCTTCACTTTCAACAAGATTGTTGTAACGGGAAATTTTATACGTACAGGGTATAATTTTCAATTTCTGCCTCTCCTCTCCCATTTGAGGCACGAGATATCTATTTTTATAATAGGTACTGTATATCGTGAAAAACATTCTTTTCGTTACCTCAAAAATTTCGTCTTGTTAATTTGTTCTGCGTTTGATTCTAAATCCCCTTTGTAATCAATGTTTGTCCCCGCCCCCTCCTACACACACAATCAAACATTTGAAGTTTTAGGTTTATTAATATTCCAGATTTGAATTCTTAGACTTTTGATAAGTCAAAATCAATAAGTTCACTGTCAAAACTACTCAAATTATAAGATGGTATTTTTGAAGGAAGCTTTCCCTCTACGAAGTTTTATGGGGTGTGCTCAGTTGAACACTCAACTGTATTCTTTGGATAGGTAGTGAAATATCAGTTTCCCCTTGTTATCCACAAAACTTACTGAAGGTATGAGTCAGTCGGGAAGAACCAAGGACCGCTCTCCCAAGAAAAGTGATCGCAATCTGGACGCTGGACTGTTTAAAGCACTTCCCTAAAATGAAAGTGACCGCTATCTGGACTACTAATGAGGTGAACGCAATCTGGAATGGCCGCAATCAGGAAGACACCCTTCCACTTACTTGTGCCGGGCTCCTCTCAATCTTCTTTCCTGTCGACCTCCCTTGGTCAACTCTTGTTCTTTTCCGACCCCGACGGTATTAGGGTATCCGAGGCCTCACATTCCCGCCTTAATTGGCCCTTGTCTCATCTTTCCTGATCACTCCAGACCTCTTGTTTGTCTCTTCATTATATTTCCTTTTCTCTTTTAAGATTCCCGCACTGTTTTTGTTAATTGGCTCCCCGTGTATCTAAATTCCTTTTAGCGATTTTTTGCATCTACACTCAATTTTGTAGGTATTTTCAATCTACGTTGCATTTTGCGAGTATTTTCAACCTCAATTGCATTTTGTAAGGATTGAAAATCTAAATTGCTTTTTAGTAAGTTTTTCAATATAGGGGCTGGGACTTTTGTGAGTATTTTGAATTTCAATATTGCATTCTGTAAGTATTTTCAACCTAAACAGCTTTTTGCAAGTATTTTCAATCTAAATTGCATGTTGTGGGTATTTTGATCTAAATTACATTTTGTAAGTATTTTCAATCTAAATTGTAAATTGCTTTTTGTAAGTATTGTCCATCCAAATGAGTAGTTTGAATCTACCATACATTTTGTAAGCATTTTGAATTTAAATTGCACTTTGTGAGTATTTTGGATCTGAAATGGGCGTTTTTCAATCTAAATTGCACTGTGTATTTTCAATTTCAATTGCATTTTGTAAGTATTTTGAACCCCAATTGCATTTTGTACGTATTTTGAATCTAAACTACCGTACATTCTGTGCGTATTTTTCAATGTATTCATTTTATGAGTATTTCTCTTTTAAATTCCCTTTTGTAAGTATTACCACTCTCCATTTTGTGAGTTGTTACAATCTGAGTTACATTTTGTAAGTAATTTCGGTCCGCTTAATTTTCGTTCTGGTTTCCATTTCATTGTCATTTTCGCCATCACCCAGACCATTGGGGGCCGATGATCTAAACGTTAGGTCCCTTAATACAACAATCATCATCATCATCAAATAATTGCCATGCTAGATCGTCCGAAAACCCATCCTTGAAACCATGCCGTAAAATAATAGACTAATAATAATAATAGTTAACTCATGTAGCCCACTGATCAGGAACATGTCTTCGAAACTTACAGCACGTAACTTAGGTGACTTGCACGTCAATGACACAGTTACACTCCCTCAAACCATATTAAATGCCTTGCCACAGCTGAGAATCGAACGCGGGACTCCAGGCCGGGAGTCAACAATACTAACCACATTATCACGAGGCGTAAATAATAATATTAATAACAACAATAATACATGTATTATACAGCGAGAGCATTCTCTACAAATCCCTCAGTATGCCTTCCTTCGGAGGGGAAGTAAAGCCGGCGGTCCCATGTCATAGATTTATGGCATGTTAAAGATCTTTCCACTAATTACACCTGTGTGAAACTAAATTGGATAGGTTAAGAATGTAAACAACGCTCTTAGGTTGCTACGTTCGTTGCCAAGAGCCGACTGCGGTGGCGTCTAGTAGCTAGTTCTGAACTAGGCCTAGTAGTCCACGGCCGACTGAATACGAGCTGCGCTCTATACCGGCCTTGACATTCCCAGTCAGAACCCATGTATAACATGTAATTGGAAAGTTTCTACTCGTTGCCGGTAGAGCGCACTCCCCTCCCATTATAGGCGCGATAAGGAATCAGCTGTTCAGTACGTAGGCCTATATTAAATGTGTAATCTCAAGAACCACTGGATGGATTTTGATGCTACTTTCACCATTCTGTAAAGGTGATCTCGAGGAAGATTTGTGTAGAAAATAATTTATTTATGAACAAAGGGAGCCAAGCAGTAACGATTTCAGTGAAAAGGTCGAAAAAATAGCCTGGCGTCCGTGCGCTTTTTAAGCTTACGCAGGGCGAACCGTTAAAATATCATTATATTATGAGTGTAAGAATTGTTCAGCGTGAGAAATTCTACAAAAAAGTCCGGGAGAGCATATCTCTATCTTCGATACATCGCCCACTATAAGTGTTTTTAGTTTGGACGGGAGGGGCATTTGGCTTGCACCTCGCCATTCTTAAATTACGTCTGACAGGAATTCCTTGCCCATTCATAACTGTTCCCGGGCGAAGCCGGGGCGGGTTGCTAGTGACACTATATAATTATTATCATTATAATTTCCGCATTATCAAAATTAAAATTATATCACAAAATAAAATAGCGTGCTAATAAATCTAAGAGAAATTAGACATACCTTGCACCTTCTTCGGGTACAAGGACACTACTCCAGCACCGTCTCATTAAAAGGAAAGAGAGGATCAAAATTACAGCCGGGAACAAGTAGCAGCTAATCGTGTGTTGTGTTTTGTGCTAAGAGATCTTTCGACAAATTATCAGATACCGTGTGCCTTCTTTTTCACGAAGCAGCTGTCAGGACGGGACTTACATAAACTCCTGCTGGACGTTATTCTCGAGGTTGAACAATGCGGTTTCATAATTATAATAACTGTCTCTGATAATCACAAAACTAACACTACAATGATGAGGCATTTAGGGGGAGGGAATTTGCAACCAATGGTCAATCACCCTTACGACGAGTCTAGGAATGTATTCCCTAGTTATGATCATTGTCACATTCTAAAAATAAAAAAAAATAAAAAAAACATTAGAACGCAGTTTCTGTAACGAGAGATGACTGATGGTACTGGAATAATTTCAGGGAAATACTTGTCATTACTATACACAATGCAAAAGGGTGAGATCGTCAAACCGGTCAGACACCTCACTAAAAAACCCAACGAACCCACTAAATTTGAAAAAATGAATGTTCGGCGTGCCAAGGAAGTGTTCTCGTCAGAAGTTATTGGTGCCATTAGTACACTGAAAGAAAATATAGGCATGCACCCGGAAGCGTACACATTCATGGACGCAGAAGCAACCATTTTTTTTTGAAAAACGTTAGTAAATGGTTCGCTATGCATGACGTAAGCATCACATATCATCATATTCAGTCTAGAAATCCAGATAAAGGGCATTTTTTCTCATTAAATGTCAGTCGCCTAAACTGGCTAGAGGAATATTTTCTTTCTTACCTTGAAACTTTGAAAGCTGCTAGTAACGCTGCTAGAAAGGACTTCCTGAGTTCTGAGACTTACGAAGCTACCTATACAATTAATCACGGATTCAGCTGTCCAGTGCATAAGGTATCTTCTAAAAATGGGTAGAGGAAAGTCGCCAAATATGGGGAGTTTTTTTGTAGGGCTCACATTAGACATAAGAAGGAACGGAATAATTTTGGTTTTCTCACCAATGTAAACCTCAGGCGATATACTAAGTATATTACAAATATGGGCACGTTTGATGTTGTATTGCCCTCGGATATTATTGTTAACTTTAAAAGTGCACTTTCCCCGTATTAGGCAACCGGGTTTCGTAATATGGGGAGGTGAGAAACCTCACGGTTTTTATTTATAATAGGTACACTGAATAGTATACCCTACTAATTAAAGCATTAATTCTGACATTTTTCTCGTGTGGCCTCCTGAGAGGCCGAGTGCAGGTCTTTCTAGTCGACGCCCGTGGGCGACCTGCGCGTCAGGATGAGAGATGGAATGGATGAAGATGAATGAAACTGGGCAAGGATGTGGAAGGAAGCGGCCGTGGCCTGTTAGAAGGTACCGTCCCAGCATTTGCCTGGTGTTGAAAAATGAGAAACCACGGAAAATCATTTCAAGGACGGCCGACGGTGGGGCTCGAACACACGCGTCTACCGAGTCAGCAGAGAGCTTGGCCCCATGGCCTAACGCTGCGCTTTAGCCAGCGTAGCCACTACTGTCGGTAATTCTGACAATGTAATGAAATCATGAACACAAATAGTACAAAAATACAAAAATGAATATTTAAAGTAATTAACAGTCCCAGTTTCCTGTTGCCGAACATCCAAACCGTTCAGCAGAAAAATGCATAAACTTTAATGAAAACCGAGTGATTCTGATCGAATTCAACTGTAACGAGGTGCAAGGTATGTCTAATTTCTCTTAGATTTATTAGCACGCTATTTTATTTTGTGATATAATTTGCATTTTGATATTGTGGGAATTATAATGATAATATAATAGTGTCACTAGCAACCCGCCCCGGCTTCGCCCGGGAACAGTTATGAATGGGCAAGGAATTCCTGTCAGACGTAATTTAAGAATGGCGAGGTGCAAGCCAAATCCCCCTCCCGTCCAAATTAAAAACACTTATAGTGGGCGATGTATCGAAGATAGAGATATGCTCACGCGGACTTTTTTGTACAATTTTTCATGCTGAACAATTCTTACGCTCATAGTATATTGATATTTTTAACGGTTTGTCCAGCGTAAGCTTAAAAAGCGCACGGACGTCAAGTTCTTTCTTCGACCTATTCACTGAAATCTAAAATCGTTACTGCTTGGCTCCCTTTGATCATAAATAATTTTCTACAGAAATCTTCCTCGATATTACCTGTACAGAATGGTGAAAGCCGCATCAAAATCCATCCAGTGGTTCTCGAGATTACCCGTGATATCCAAGAATCGGGGACTTTGTTTTACACTAAGTAGAGATAAGTCTTATTCGTGCAATGCTTGGTGAACAGCGCTGTGTGAGCATTTGAGTAACTAACAAGATTTCATGAAAAAGGTCTCATTGTCTAGGCCGGTATGAGCGCATTCAGTCGGCCGTGAGTAGTCGTTGACGGTGGCGTTTGGCGGCAAAAGTAGGAACTATTTGAAAATTCAAAGTTGCAGTCCCTACTTGAATTAAAAAAACAGATACACACACTAATACAGTCATCACAATTAACACCGGTTATCAGACAAATTCTACACACACCCAAAGTACACGGGGCTACATGACCGCGTTGTCGCAGCCCCTAAACTAAGGAACCAACCAACATTCTCTACAAAACGGAATCTCACAGGTGCCGTGTGACGGCTGGGGGCACTGTAGCTAGCAGCAGCGTAGCGCCCAACTAGTTAAACACTTTTACACTTTTTAGCGTATTTAATAATCATCATTACTTACATGGATTTGAGTAGTTGCTGGAAATGCTGTCCTTCATTTTCTAAGGTTCAAACCCGGCCGAAGTCGTCGGATTTTTTAAGAGCGTTAAAAATCCCTCAGTATGATACGAAATATCAGTGCAGTTATTTCGTTCTCGAGAGCATCCAGAGTACCGGTATTCGGATTGTTTCTGTGGGCTCCCCCTTAAGTAAAATTCGCACGGCGCTGAAACGTACCAACACATTTACTGGAAGACTTCTTCAAGAGATAAGTTTCCACTAGGAAAATTCGGATGATTTTTGTTCTATACCTAACCATGTTCACGAGATACGAGTTAGGCTACAATACTTCACCACAAGTTTTTTCTCTCTCAACTAAGGTATCTTGCCAGCGGGGAATGTAATCAAGCTATGACCGCATCCGGGGCTTCCCTACCCGCTATTGCGTAATTGTAGATGCTAGTCAACTGAGCTTGCCTCAACGCTCTCAACCCGTCACATGGCCCCGGTGATCTTTCAAGGCTTCGTTCTATAGAGAAGGCTCGCACTGTAGTACCAGCGGCAATTATTCGTTTTGAAATATACTTCCAGAAACGATGACATTTCGGCAAAGTACTGAAGTTACTCATCGACAAATGAAGCAGAACCGTTCCTGAAATACATTTTTTTAAAATAATAGTTTCGGTCGTCTATGGACCACGTTATTTCAACTGCCTTTTCCCTCGTTTTTTCACGCATTCTTCTTCGGTGAGCTTCTTCGGTCCACTTCTTGCCGGTTTTCAATATAGGTTTTGGCTGTAAACTCTGTATCTCCCCAAGTTTTTTTTTTCAAAGTGTCATGTTCCAAGATGTCCTCATGTGATATCCCCAGTTCTTGTAGGTCTTTTTCCACCTCTGTAAACCAGATCCCTTTGGTTTTCTTTCCCACAAAGTAGGCACTATATAATAATAATAATAATAATAATAATATCGTATGGCCTCGAGTGCCGGGTGCAAGCTTTGTAATTTGACACCCAGAGGGTAGCTTGCATGTCGAATTTCGTTGTTCCTTGAATCACTAAGGAAGTCAAGGAGGTTAGATATCTAAGCTTTCTAGTAGAGAATTGAGGAACTTTGTGTTGGCGGAAACTCCCGAGATTAATTTTGCCATTATGAACACGGCCTACTGAATTCAAATGGGTTCTTTGACATGCCAACATAGTATGACATGCGTGTCGTATTTTTGCCGCCTTTCAAAAATCACTTACCAGGACCAGGAGCGAACCTGCAATTTTGGGGTTAGTAAACCGACACGCTATCCACTCACCCACCGTGGCAACAAAGTAGGCACTGATTCGATTGGACAATCTTAATAATTAATTATGTGATTATCCCTATTTCATTGCTACGGTCACTTTCTCAGAACTGAACCCCGGGCGGAAGTTGTTCTTCTCCTCTGCCAATAGGTTACATCATCAGCTACTTCAAGGTCTATGCTTGACAAATAGAATACGAATAAAATTTATTTCTATTAGTAATGGTCTATGTAATGACTTGGGCTCGGACATTTATGCACTAAAAACGATTAAAATACGCATGCAATTATGCACTAAAAATGTAGAAAATACGCATTTAAAAAATTACAGTCAGTCTGAAAGACTAGACGTTATATCATTTCAAATGACGCAAGCTGCAAATGCTACACATGTTAGAAAGGCTCTGGAGGCCATCTCGCTTCGCTCGAAGCCCCAGGACTCTTTCAAGAGACTCCATTACCCATTAACTTAGGCTTCCCGCACGGGCACCTCTTTAAGGGTCACCCTGTATTCGAGTCTGACATCTTTTACAACTCTTTAAGGGTCACCCATTATTTGAATCTGATATCTTGCAAACCTCTTTAAGGGTCACCCTGTATTTGAATTGAATCTAACATACTGTACACCTGCCTCCGTGGCTTAGGCGGCAGCACGCCGGCCTCTCACCGCTGGGTCCGTGGTTCGAATCCCGGTCACTCCATGTGAGATCTGTGCTGGACAAAACGGAGGCAGGCAGGTTTTTCTCCGGGTACTCCGGTTTTCCCTGTCAAAATTTCATTCCAGCAACACTCTCCACTATCATTTCATTTCATCTGTCATTCATTTAATCATTGCCCCAGAGGAGTGCGTCAGGCCTCGGCAGCCGGCACAGTTCATATCCTCGCCGCTAGATGGGGGCTTCATTCATTCCATTCCTGACCCGGTCGGAGACTGGAAGCAGGCTGTGGATTTTCATTTCATACTGTACACCTCATTAAGTGTTACCCTGTATTTTGCTCAGACATCCTGCACACCTCTTTAGGAGGCACCCTGTATTCTTATCTTGCATCTTGTATATCTCTTTAGAAGTCACTCTGTATTCTTGTGTAACATCTTGTACACCTGTATTCTTATCTGACATCTTGTGCACCTCTTTAGGAGTCGCTCTGTATTTTTGTCTGACATCTTGTGCACCTCTTTAGGAGTCACCCTGTATTCCTTTCGCTTTGCTCGAAGCCCCAGGTCGCTCGACGCCCCAGGACTCTTTCAACAAACTCTATTAACCATTAACTTAGGCTTCCCGCGCGGCTGCATGACGTCACGCACTCGCCGTCCATTACCCATTAACTCAGGCTACCCGCGCGGCTGCATGACGTCACCGTCTCCGTCTCCGTAACGCATAACTTTTGACTCAAGCATAACGATAAAGTCGACAAGATCATTTGAAATGATAAAATTGAAAAATATGCACTTAACAATAAGCCAATCGTATTCACTCACTTTATACATGTATCATTCACTGCAGAAAGTAGCATCACAATAGATAATTTCAAGTATTTCAATGTTCTCAGAAGACAAATTACGTCTATTTTAATAGTTTTCAGTGCATAAATGTCCGGGTCCGCGTATTATGAATCCCTAGACGTCCCAGCACCAGTGTTTCATACGCTCTTCCCATTGGTCCGAACGGGAGACCGGCTAGTGTTCCAGAGAGAATCCTGAAGATCATATCTTTGACATGAAGAACTTTGGAGTTTCAAGTTTTCGAAAGTAAAAGAGTCAGTCTGAAAGACTGGACTTAATATCATTTTAAATGCTACAATGCTGAAAAATGCAAGAAAGGCTGGAGGCTTCTCGCTTCGCTCGAAGCCAAATACTCTTGACATGTCAGATGATCAAGAACGCTAGAAAGTTAAGTCATGAGGGAGCTGGCTGGATGACGTCACGCTCGCCGTGTCGTTGCCATCTCGTAACTCCAGAGCTCACCAGTGAACTCAGCACACATGCACCAAGCGGTACTATGACGTCACACACCTCAGTGCATTCTCGGTACATTTCGTGACGTCGCCGTAACGTAACGATGAAGTCGCCTAGATCATTTAAAATGATAAAATACTGCCGCAGACATCTTTATCTAGGGATTCATTATACGCGTCCGGTTTCCTAGTCATCAGTTGAATGATCACTATTACCTGACACCCACTGTTTTAATAAATATTTTCTGCTGCTCTTCTCTTTAGGCAGTTTGAGTTACGGATATGCAGACTAAGAATAAAGTAACTTAACACATTAACTGAAGAAACTCCTCACAAAAATAACCCAGGGCTACTGGCTGTCGAGATGGTTGGTTGGTTCTTAAGTTTTGGGGGCTGCGACAACGCGGTCATGTAGCCCCGTCTACTTTGGGTGTGTGTAGAATCTGTCTGATAACCGGTGTTAATTGTGATGGCTGTATTAGTGTGTGTTGTCTGTTTTTTAATTAAAGTACTGCAACTAAGAATTTTTCAAATAGTTCCTACTTTTACCTTCAAGCGCCACCGTCAACGACTACTGGGCCAAGTTCAGAACTTAGCTACTAGACGCCACCGCAGTCGAGATGGTGAAAGGAATATCCCACCCCATTCCCTGCTTGAAATAACAGGCAGCATGCTTGCGTAAAATATTAGTTAGTTTTCCAGAGTAAGAACCTGGCATATTTGGCGGGAACGTTCGTAAAATGGCTGCCGCGGGCTCCCATTGGCTGGATTTTGACAATTAGCACCAGACGTTGCCAGTGCATTGCTCATAATTCAGTCGCTTGTTAACCGCATGGTGAGTGTTCATCATCAGATTACTTTGTGTTTGTATTTTGTATTATATTTGTGTAGCTGTCGATTGTTTGGCCTCTTTCTCGTATTTATTGAATAACGGTGACAAAGGTAGCATAGCTTCGGTGTGTTATTTATATATTAATGCACCGTATTTCTCTATTTGAATGTCCTCGGCGTTGACTCAGGATCGACATTTACATTATATTGCACGTAATAGTACCGAAATAACGTCCGAAGTGTAGCCCTGTGTATTATTCGAATCAGCTGATCTACATCAACAATAAAAAGATACAGTCAGTCTGAGAGACCAGACTTTATATCATTTCAAATGACGCATGCTACAAATACTACACATGTTAGAAAGGCTCAGGACTCTTTTAACAGACTCCCATTACCCATTAACTTAGGGCTTCCCGCGCGGGGAACGGAGAGAGGGAGGTGCACTCTGCTGCATGAAGTCACGCACTCGCAGTCTCCGTATCGCATAACGCCCGACACCAAGAGTAAACTCAGACTCAACAGACTCCATTACCCTTTAACTTCGGCTTCCCGAACGGAGAGTGGGAGGTGCACTCTGCTGCATGACGTCACGCACTCGCCGTATCCATATCGCATAATGCCAGACCCCAGGAGTAAACTCAGACTCGGTGCATATGCACTGAACATGATGACTTCATACACACCGTAACCGTACGCATAACCATGACGAATAGAATACATAGTGTTATCACCGACAGAGTTCAAGCGCGCCCCGCTGTTGGCTAGCGCTAGCGGCGCAGACCCCCAACGCTACACAGTCAGCCGCAGTCAGCTGTTCAAATATGGGATACGCGCTGGGCTACGTAAACCTCTTTACGAAGGCTGCGGTTACGCCGATTACAAAAAAATGTTTGTTTAGACTTATGAATAATAAGTTACCGTTAAAAAGATTTTATTAATATTCTCAGTCCCCAAGTAGAACTATCTTTTAAAACCTTCAGTTAGTTGCGCATTGGTCTGACAGTTCCGTGGTTCGTTTTAGTTGTAATATCAAGCTAACAGTTCAAGTTATAATCTTATCGTCTCGGGACATCATACACCATACCTAGTAACCATTTTCCTGGAGTTGTCAAATGACGAGTCTAAAAGTAACTCTACACGAGTAAGTGTGTCGCCTTCCGCTAAAAGATAACGAATCGCTAGTTCATGAATCAGTCATTTCAAAGGAATTTGTGACTGATACTGAAGACAACGTTGAAACAAGATCCGAAGACTCGGATACTGACCATGATTTTGATTAGGAGGACGGTAACGGAAGCGAAGAATTGGATGGCCGTTTATTTTTTTGGCAGGTTGGCCATTATTATTATTATTATATGTCCGTCTCATTCTTGGCTATCGCCGCGGAAGCCCGGGTCGATTCCCAGCTCAGCAAAGAAATGTAATTCTGGTCTGGGGACTGGAACGGTGTTCACTCAGCCTCGTGACGTTAAATTGATAAGAGGCACGTTTGATTCCTACCTCAGCTATCGTGGAAGTGGTTTTCCGCGGTTTCCCACTTCTACTCCAGGCAAATACCGGGATGGTACCTAACTGAAGGCCACGGCCGCTTCCCACCCAAATCCTACCTCAAATCCGAATACACACACTACTACAGACATCACAATGACACAGGTTATCAGACAAATTCTACACACACCCAAGCACACAGGGCTACGTGACCACAATGCCGCAAATTCCCTAAAAATCAACAACTATTATTATTCTTATTTTAGGTCTATTATTATTATTATTAGGACGGATTATATATTTTTTTCTTTTTAAGTAAGGATGGCACGAAGTAGAACAAGTAACCATGGAAGGCTGCCTCCATTCCGTATCCTACTGGGCGCATTTGTGATTTTAACACAGTGCATAGATATTTCGGTAAATTTTGAAAAAATGTAAGGTACTATTCCTGGTTTTAATTTCCACTTCACGCGAGGAAGTTCCACGTTCTCACAGTTCTGTTACGGCTGTGAGTTTGTGTCATCACTCGCCGCATGAGTCACAACTGCCCCAGGGCTGGGCTGTGCCCTGCCTCCTGTATTGCGCGCGCCTTATGCAACAGGGCTACTAGGACAAAGGGATAGTCCAGAATCTTCGTGACTGGACCAGCGCTGGAAACCTCGAGAAGCCGTGGACCCTGGATGGATCTGGAAGCATTTATTGAGTCACCGGCCTGCTATATAAGAGTGACCCGAGAAGCAGTTTTCTGTTGTTGTGTTTTACGAGCTAGTGCGAGCGATTATCTTGTGCGACAGAAGTGTGGTGACGAAGTGCTGTGCGAGTTACGAAATCCTGTGACATTGTTTCTCCCAGCTTGTGAACAGCGTACATCAAGTGCTCGTAAGTAACTGTATTTGTTGTACCTGAGGAAGAGGGGCAGGTAGCTTCTGCCAAGGCCACCGGACTCATTAGGACGGATTAACTTCTGTGGTCTGTTGCAAGTGAAAGGGGCCAAGAGCGCATAAGGAAGAGACTTGAGGAAACTGGAGAAGGCTCCTAATTGCTTGTATTTGCTGATTAGTGTAATTTTCTGGCCACAATAAAGTTAATTATTTCTTTAAGCAGTAATTGGTGTTGTGCTTTGTACCCCCACCGTAATCCAGTTAACAAAAGTGCCACTAGGGGTGGCACGTAACAACTGGTGTCAGAAGCCGGATTACGAACTCAAGCACAACACCTGACGGTCCTGGTTTCAAAACCCGAGCAGGTCATTTTCTCTAATTTTCCTGTGAGTGCATGCCCTTTACAAGACAAACAACTAAAATGGAGGAGAAATTGGCAGCATTGCTAGAAAAGTTAACTGGCATGGAAGACGGCCAGAAGAAATTAGCCAAGGACCTGAAGGATGACCTGAAGAAGATGGAAGACGGCCAGAAGAAGTTAGTAGAGGACCTGAAGGACGGCCAGAATAAGTTAGCAGAGGACCTAACCGCCAAATTTCTGGATGGCCAGAAAAATCTGGAAGAGTGTCTGCTGACGAAATTAGAGGAGAGCCAAAGGAAATTAGAACAGGGCCTACGTGAGGAAGTCTCAGCAGTGGAGGAGAAGTTCAACACCTTGCAAGTGGAAGTTGCCGAGCTGCGCCAACGCCCGCTGATGGGGGTGGAAGAGAAATTCAACGCTCTTCAAGAGGAAGTTGCCGAGCTGCGCCGACGCCCGCCCACAGGTACACCAGGGACATCAGGAACGGGACAGAGCAGAGTGACGCCCCCAACCTTCGACGGAAAGGTCCCGTGGAGCACCTACTTACGTCAGTTCGAGGCGGCCTGTTCCATAAATAACTGGAACAACACAGAAAAGGCTACAGCTCTCATTGTAGCGCTGAGAGGTGACGCCCTTAACGTCCTTCAGGCCATCCCGACTGGATCCCAGGACTACGCTTCCCTGATCGCCCATATGGAGTCCCGATATGGAGATAGCCATCTTCAGCAGGCCTATCAGATGCAGCTCCGGACCCGGGTACAGAAGAACGCGGAAACCCTGCAGGAGTTCGAGATGGACATCGCACGCCTCGTAAGGCTCGCCTACCCAACAGCGCCGGCCGACTTTCTGGAGCAGATAGCGACGCAGACTTTCACCGACGGGCTACGGGACTCGGACACTCAACAGGCGCTGCGACTCGCGCGCAATAAGACCCTGGCAGATGCGCTGAGCCACGCACTTGAATTCGAGACGGCAAAACAGGCATCCAGAATGCACGCGCGGGTGCGTCAAGTGGACGTCGACGAACCAGTAAAAACCAACAAGACCAAGCCCCTGGCCGACGAATTGATGGAGGCGCTAAGCCGTTTCTTCAAGAATCGCAGTACCACCAACAAAAACGTAGCCGAAGGACATCCGGAGAGGCGGCCCGGAAGAGGACTACCGACCTGCTGGACCTGCCGTAAGAGAGGCCACCTGAGCAAGGACTGTGGTGATCGCCGCCGCCAAGGGTTTCCGTCTGGACAGTCAGTCGTAGGGAAACCGCGCGGCCCAGGAAAGCAAGTATCAGCCAGCCTAGGGGGGCAAAGGTTGGCTTGTGGCAGTCGTCAAGCCCCGGCAGTCCAAGTTCGTGTGACGAAGTTACGGAGGGACAATAGCAGCCTGATGGTCGACGGAGTCGTCAACGGAGAGAGCTGGCCCATGCTAATCGACACGGGAGCATCGAGGACCATCGTCAGTCCCACCGTAATCCCGAAGTGGAGAGTGCAACCCACACAAAGGAACCTCCAGCTAATAACCGCAACCGGAGAGACCGCACCGGTACATGGCGAAGCATCACTGGAGTTCGTCATTGGTCGACGGGCGATAAAGCATCCAGTGCTTGTGGCTGACGTGTCAAATGAAGTGATCATCGGACTGGACTTCCTGGACCAGAACAACATCATCTTGGATCTGAGTACCAACACTCTGCACTTCGGAGGTGAGGAACTTGCTTTGCAACCAGCACACGAGGCCGTCACCGCACGACGAGTAAGGCTGAGAGAGGACGTCATCGTTCCTGCCAGGACGGAGGTCAGCGCCGCCGTAATTGTCGACGGAACTGCTGAGGGAGTGGCTGCTGTCATCGAGCCAAAATATGAGGACATCCAGGCAAAAGGATTGCTAGTTGCCAAGACGCTCATCAACACGACGCCTCGGCCGTACGTCCGCCTGTCCAACCTGAACGACTACGATATTACGGTTCACCGGGACACCAACCTAGGAGTCTGCGAGCCCGTTACCTGGATTGCCCGCATCACAGAAACGACGGACGGACACCTGCAGACGGACAACCGAAGAAGACGCGCCCTGCCAGAAGAACTACAGAAGCTGTACCAAGGATCCCAGGACCATTTAGACGAAGAGCAATCACGCCAACTTCAGGACCTGCTACGCGAATTCCAGGATGTCTTCTCCGTGGGGAGCAAAGACTTCGGCAGGACAAGCTTGGTCCAGCACAGAATCGACGTTGGGGACAGCGCACCGATTAGGGCCCCATTCCGACGTGTCCCGCTCGCCAAGCAAGCCGAAGTCGACCGGATGGTAGAAGAGATGAAGGAGCAAGGGGTGATCGAGCCATCACATAGTCCTTGGAGTTCTCCGGTCGTGCTTGTGAAGAAGAAGGACGGTTCCACCAGGTTCTGCGTGGACTACAGGCGGGTGAACGACGTCACGAAGAAGGACAGCTACCCTCTACCCCGGATCGACGACACGCTGGACACCATATCAGGGTCAAGATGGTTCTCCACCTTGGATTTGAAGAGTGGCTACTGGCAGGTGGAGGTCCACCCTAAGGACCGCGAGAAAACGGCGTTCTCTGTGGGCAGCGGGCTCTGGCAGTTCACCGTCATGCCATTCGGTCTGTGCAACGCCCCTGCGACCTTCGAAAGGCTAATGGAATCCATTCTGAGGGGACTACACTGGAAGACCTGCCTGGTATACCTAGACGACGTCATCGTTCTGGGGAGGAGCTTCGAGGAGCACTACAGCAACCTGAAGGAGATCTTGTTGAAGCTACGGGCTGCCCAGCTGAAGTTGAGCCCCAAGAAGTGTCAACTCTTCCAGAAGCGGGTCCAGTACCTTGGGCATATCGTCTCCGAGGAAGGGGTGCGCACCGACCCAGAGAAGACCGCAGCTGTGAGGGAGTGGCCAGTTCCGAAGGACAAGTCCCAACTACGAAGCTTCCTGGGACTCTGCACTTATTACCGTCGTTTCGTGAGAGGATTCGCCGACATCGCCAAACCTTTACATCGACTGACTGAGAAGGACCAACTCTTCACGTGGACAGCAGAATGCCACAGTGCCTTCGAACAACTCAAGCAGGCTCTGTGCACCGCACCTATTCTGGCCTACCCCAGACCTGGAACAAGGTTCATCGTCGATACCGATGCCAGCGACTTTGGCATAGGGGGTATCCTGTCGCAAGTAGTGGACGGCGAGGAGAGAGTAGTGGCCTACTTCAGCAAGGCCTTGTCAAAGCCAGAAAGGAACTACTGCGTCACCAGGAAGGAGCTGCTCGCTATCGTGAAGACCATTGAACACTTCCACAAGTACCTGTACGGGCAAGAATTTCTCATCAGGACCGACCATGCATCCCTGCGGTGGATCCTGAACTTCAAGCAGCCCGAGGGTCAACTCGCGCGGTGGTTAGAGAGGCTTCAACAATACAACTTCGAGATCCAGCACAGGAAAGGCCAACTGCATTCTAACGCCGACGCCCTGTCACGAAGACCGTGCCCCGATGACTGCACCTTCTGTACCAGAAGGGAGGAGAACACCGGGATACAGTGCCGAAGGACTACCGTGGAACTTCAAGGGAGCTGGAGCCTCGAATCTTTCACGCGGGCGCAAGCAGAAGATGATGACCTGGGACTGATAGCCGAATGGAAGAGGGCCTTTGTCCCCAGACCCGGGTGGAACATTGTGAGTGACTGCAGCCCAAAGTTTAAGTCCTACTGGGCGCAGTGGGACTCGCTGATTGTAAGGGATGGCCTCATCTGCCGTACCTGGGAGAGCACCGACGGGAAGACATCTCGGGAACAAGTCGTCGTTCCAAAGGCTATGACGGAGGAAGTCCTGAAGGAAGTTCATGGAGGATCATCTGGTGGACACCTAGGGATAAAGAAGACCCTGGAGAAGCTGAGAGAGCGGTTCTACTGGATCGGATGCCGAACAGACGTGGAGAACCACTGCGCGAGGTGCCACGATTGCGCAGCCAGCAAGGGCCCAGGACGAAGACGACGGGGACCACTGAAGACCTACAACGTGGGCGGCCCCCTGGAGAGAGTGGCCATCGATGTTGCTGGGCCTTTCCCGTTAAGCGAGGCAGGGAACCGCTACATATTAGTCATCAGCGACTACTTTACCAAATGGCCGGAGGCGTATGCGCTCCCTAACCAAGAAGCCGAGACGATCGCAGAGACCCTGGTGAAGGAATTCGTCAGCCGGTACGGAGTACCCCTGGAGCTGCACTCCGACCAAGGGAGGAACTTCGAGTCGCAGGTGTTCCAGAACCTATGCCAGCTGCTGGGGATCCGGAAGACAAGGACAACGCCGCTACACCCTCAGTCCGACGGGATGGTAGAGCGATTCAATCGCACCGTCGAGAACCATCTCCGAATAGTCGTCAGCGAGCACCAGAGGGATTGGGACAAACATCTTCCACTATTTCTCCTGGCCTACCGCGCCGCCGTGCATGAAGCCACCGGGTGCACACCAGCCCGGGCCATGTTTGGGAGGGAGCTCCGTCTACCTGTCGATCTTGCCTTCGGCCGACCTGGGAATGATCCGATCCCGGTAAGCCAGTATTGTCAAGAACTGGTCGACCAACTGGAGGACGTACACGCGTTCACGAGGAGGAAACTACGGATCGAGACCGACCGAATGAAGACCCGATACGACCAGCAGACGGATGCCGGCGGATTCAACGAGGACGACCTGGTCTGGCTCTTCAACCCATTACGGAAGAAAGGCCTGTCACCCAAACTGCAGAAGTCCTGGGAGGGCCCGTACCGAGTCGTGAAACGGATCAACGATGTCGTCTACAGGATCCAGCGGAGCCCGAGGGCGAAGATGAAGATCGTGCATCGAGATCGCTTGGCAGCCTACGGAGGGACACAGACGGACCAATGATTGATCGGGACGATCAGCCTTTTTAGGAAGGGGGTGGTGTTACGGCTGTGAGTTTGTGTCATCACTCGCCGCATGAGTCACAACTGCCCCAGGGCTGGGCTGTGCCCTGCCTCCTGTATTGCGCGCGCCTTATGCAACAGGGCTACTAGGACAAAGGGATAGTCCAGAATCTTCGTGACTGGACCAGCGCTGGAAACCTCGAGAAGCCGTGGACCCTGGATGGATCTGGAAGCATTTATTGAGTCACCGGCCTGCTATATAAGAGTGACCCGAGAAGCAGTTTTCTGTTGTTGTGTTTTACGAGCTAGTGCGAGCGATTATCTTGTGCGACAGAAGTGTGGTGACGAAGTGCTGTGCGAGTTACGAAATCCTGTGACATTGTTTCTCCCAGCTTGTGAACAGCGTACATCAAGTGCTCGTAAGTAACTGTATTTGTTGTACCTGAGGAAGAGGGGCAGGTAGCTTCTGCCAAGGCCACCGGACTCATTAGGACGGATTAACTTCTGTGGTCTGTTGCAAGTGAAAGGGGCCAAGAGCGCATAAGGAAGAGACTTGAGGAAACTGGAGAAGGCTCCTAATTGCTTGTATTTGCTGATTAGTGTAATTTTCTGGCCACAATAAAGTTAATTATTTCTTTAAGCAGTAATTGGTGTTGTGCTTTGTACCCCCACCGTAATCCAGTTAACAAAAGTGCCACTAGGGGGTGGCACGTAACAGTTCACTACGAAACAGTCCGCCTTGATAATAATTAAATCTTCCGAAAAAACGCACGTCACAGACTCTACTTTTGATCGACTATTGCTGCTTACCTTTCCGCGGAATAACTCTCGCCCATTTCGCAAACAGATTTGTTTCTTTTGGTGGTGTGAAAAAATGTCCTACCATCAGATTTTCTTCCGTAACCCGATTTACATCCAGGAACGAAACAATACGACATTTTCCCGAAACAGCAGAAAATTTAGTTGTTTGCACTCACAAAGCACTGCACAGACATTCGTAAACTATTACAAAGAAACAAATTCCCTCGCATAATATGACTTCTCGCGCATCTCGTGGGCTACTTGTCACACGTGCTTATGGTTCGGCGTGACTTCCGCGCCACACACTGACTGGACCATGAACTACAATGCTTAAGGAGCGGAGTGATGACACTGTTTATTTCTATTCGTCATGGCATAACGGTAGACCAAAGCATAACGATATAATAATAATAATATCGTATGGCCTCGGGTGCCTGGTGCAAGCTTTGCTATTTGACACCCAGAGGGTAGCTAGCATGTCGAATTTCGTAGTTCATTGACTATGAAAGTCAAGGAGGTTAGATGTTAGATATCTAATCTCTTTGAACACAATAGCGCTTTCTAGTAGAGAAATGAGGAACTTTGTGCTGGCGGAAACTCCCGAGATTAATTTTGCCATTATGAACTCGGCCTACTGAATTCAAATGGTTTCTTTGACATGCCAACATCGTATGACATGCGTATCGTATTTTTGCGATCACTTACCACTTTTTCACATACACTCCTCGCAGGTCAGGGCACGGTGTTCATCACACATTGGTCTATTGCAGGAACGGCAGGTCAATTTTGTTTTTCTGTCCTTACTTCTTGGGCAAAATGAACATCTCTGTTTCCTCAAAAGTCCTTCCTGTGGTTGTGGTCTCGGTTCGATCCCCAGTAAGGCTTGGAGCGCGACTTTCAAATGTCTTCTCAGTGTTGGGATTTCCACTCTCGTTTGGAGGTGCGGTTCAATGAGACCCCATGCTAGCTCGTGGATGAAGTTTCGCCGAGGCATTTTCAAGTGTGGGTTAGCGAGGAAGAAGAGTACCATACCATTTACACATGACTGATCAAGCATCCCAAATAATACTCTCAGGGGCCATCTTCTTGTTGCTCGGGCCGTACTGTAATTTCCACATAGTTGATCGAATGTATCTGTACCTCCTTTAGTATTGTTGTAGTCCATAATCATTTCGGGTTTTTCCGTGATGTCGTCAAGGGTGTCCGAATCGTGCATTGTTGACAAGACGAGAACTACCTTCTTCCTTTTTGGTGTAAAGGACACTAGAGTTTTGTTGTGGTCGTACACAAACAGAGATTCTCCTCCAGTTTTCCCTTCCAGGAACCTAGGTGGTATCTCAGGCTTGTTTTTTCTCAAGGTACCCAGCATCGTCAATTTGAAATCCCGAGCCATTGTGTCAAACAATTGTATGGATGAAAACCAATTATCCACAATTATATTCCTTCCTGTTTCATGAATTGTTTCACATAGTTTCCTCACATAGTAAGATGGAACAGTTTCCTTTCTTTCTATTTGTACTTTCCCTACGTATTGAATTGCATTGCCCATATAAAAAGTTTTTGAATCATTCATCATGATTATTTTTTTTACCGTATTTCCCAGGCTTTGATGCAATATAAACACGGAATGGGCACTTTCCTCTGAAGGTGAGCAGCTGCTCATCTATGGTACAGTATCCAAAGGGGGTATACAATGCCTTGGCGTTACTAATAAAAATCTCCCAGATGTCTCTGATGGGTGCAAACTTATCAGATTCTCGTCTTTCGTTGCGAGTTCTTTTGTCATCAAACCGAAGACACGATAGCAAAAACTGAAAACAGCGCATGGGCATAGTCGCTCTAAACAGAGAGTGTCTGAACTTGTCTGACCATAACTCTTCTGGGCATAAGTGGGCTGACTTTTGAACACCGCCAAGATATAGCAGTCCAATGCAGGCCCTAATTACATCAGAACTAGTATTGGTGTGGTAGCTAAGTGGCTGTCGACATTCAGAACGCCTTCGCCCAATCTCCTCATTAGTATATTGAACGACAGTGTCAATAATCTTGGTATGTATGAGAAGAGACAAAGATTCCAATGGAGTGTGAGCTGTTTTAGCCGGTCCTATAGGTCCAGAGAAGCGTTTGACCAGGTCTCGAGCAGAGGTTCTCCCAGTTCGTTTGCGAGGAACGGTACTCCAAACGTAACCATTCTTCCCTTTTAGAGTTCGAATGTTCCGCCTTACAGCATCGTGACTATCCTCCTCTTCCCCTTCCCCCTCCTCCTCTTCAACACTTTGTTCACTGTCACATTCTTCATGAGTCTCAACATTGTCCTCTTCTTCCTCCTCTCCTTCATCCTCATCAAAATACTCTCTGTCTGTATTTTCATCTAATAGCACACTGTTTAGAGCATCACATATTTCCTGTTCTGTCGTTAAAATTTGAGATGTTGAAGCCATACTGGGTTAGCACTATTTAGCATATATCCTTAGCACAAGACGAACACATTAGAAAAGTACTGCAATAAGTCTATAGAGAATAACTAACAGTTACTCAAATCACGAGAAGTAAAATATTGAAACACGGACTGCACACCGGGGTCTAGCTTACCCGCACGCAACTTCCAACACGTTTCACTCCCACGCTAATGTTCAGTGACCATGGCATACCTAGGCTAGAGTGGCACAGGGGTGCCAACTGAGTTTAGAAATGAGAAAGATTATAATTCAGTCACAAATAACGACAACTTTCGCAGTTAAAATTTCTGCTGGGTCTGTGGGACCCCAGTGTGCAGTGCGAGGGCTAAGTCAGTCTATCATGGTTTATTTGGACCAAGTGACCATACAAAGAAATTCTTCTCTTTCTGAGAGCATCTAATAATTTTTCATTTTGGGTAAGTATTTATTTTCGTATTTAAAACTTTCCTTCTGATTTAGAATTTAGAGTTTTTACTCACGGGAAACCTTAAGTGATCTAACATCTATCCTTGGGGAGAGGGGAAGTGGTTTGGCATTCGTGTGGTCAATACCTTTCCGCACCTCTTCCTAGTTTTGCCGTAGCATCAGACGGCTTCCGGTTTGTAATTACGTGGCTGTTAGACACCAGGCCATACCTAGACATTAAGTCCTGGTAGAGCCAAATATCGAATCCGAACCCCGGACGTGGGGGCGTGCCAGCCAATAATTCTAGCACTACACCATGAGGTAGTCCCCCCCGATTAGTATTTACCTGAAATATAAAATACTATTGCTACAGCACAGGACTTTCGTAGCTCCGTTAGCAGCTCTTCAACCTCGCCTGCAAATGATGTCTCTTGTTTTGTGAACAAAAGTGACGTAAGTGATGACTAAGGTTCGGATGTTAAGGAAGAGTCATATTTTTTTCCTGAGCTCATTTCACCCGAAATCTGAAAAATAAGTTTGAATGACGGGTCCCTGCCCATGTTTAAAGCAATTTGATGTTGCCTATAAATGTATATTTCAGCCATTTTTATTGTTTTGGTCATATTTTAGTGATATAAGGTCATATTTGGTTATAATTTCAGCATTGTTGTTTAAATTGAGGCGTCGTTAACAAGGTACGTGTTATCTGCGTCGAGTTTCAAACACAGGATTTCCGAATAGTGTAGTAGATACTGTATATTTTTCTTTCTTTTCCCGGAACAGGCAGATAGTAGGTTTAGAAGATCTGATTCCAAGAGTCCTCTACGGACGTCTTTTAGCACATCTTTCTGGACAAGTTGGATTGCGACACTATACGCATGAGGTCACGGAACATGACGATATTGTGCATCCGCCTTTCAACAGGATGTCACTCCAGTAGATATATTTAGCTCAGAAGCAATTAGCAAACAAGGAAATTGTTTTTATCTATAATGGTCAGTATTGAATTTAAATTCCTCTAAATAACTTACTCTTATTTCAGTCTCTTCAATACTTGTAATATTATTAGCACTGTTTAGTACTGGTACATGTTTCGAACAATAATGTTGTTCTTCATCAGCCAGATATACACATTATAAACACTTACGGGCATAAAATACATTGCAAATACAAGTACTTCAGTAAAAGTCATTTGTAAAATCAAAATATCACAAGTCCAATACACTGGAAAATTGTTTTGGCACTTAAGACGTTTACTGCATGTTAGTGATACTCTACCTATCCCAAAAATTCATGTCATATTTCATAGTTTTTTAGGTCATATTTTATAATTTTTAGGTCATATTTAGCTAGTTTTTAGGGCATATTTGCTTGCATATTTTGTACTTCTTTAGGTATTGAACTTCCGAACCCTAGTGATGACGAAAGATTTCAAATTATAAATGACTAGCGGACCCGTGCGAGAAATCTCGCATGTTAATAAACCACACTTCTCCAAATAACAGGGCCGGATTTAGATTTTACGCCCTCCTAGGTCCGTGGGATTTTGCCGCCCCCTCTTCATACCATCGCACAATGGGTCAAAATCGAAATCTAGGAGGACAAAATTATTTATTTTCATACTTAAAAAATCAAAATGTATTACTTCTACAGCACTCTCATCTAATTGCCACTCACTATTCTGGGATATAAACGCATCTTGGTGTAAATCTGTCACCACTGTTCGAGCAGTCTGAATTGGAGGGTGAATGTAAGTGGCTGTGGCTTGGTTGTCGTTGGTGGTTATTGTGATGCTTTAAGATGGAACATGCAACTGAAGATATGATCTTTGTAACGTGTTTCAGTTATTAAAGGGCTTAATTGTTATGTAATTTTAGCTATATTTGCATTATATGATATTTAACAGTTATTTATAAATTATATTTTCGCTTAGATTTTTAGTATGTCACGTCACTCTGCGTCACTTTCTACTTAATGTTGAAATGTAGATAAAGTCTTGTAGTTTACGCCTGTTAAAAGATTTTTTTGCATCTTTTTGCAACTTACTTAGTTATTTTACGTTTTAGAAGATGCCGCGCGACCAGTTCTCACACGTTTACAACTGTTTGAAGCACTGGGTTCGACGATTATGTCAAAAGTGGAACTTTGTGACTTTGTTAAAAGCAAATTAGGGGTAGAAAATTGTTCTGAAGAGATAACTGAATGCTCTATCCAACTCCTAGTCATAGACAATTTCTGGCATGTGTAGACGTAGCTTAAAAAGTCTTAACTGATGTTTATTATGAAGTAAACAAATTATATACGTTGCTTTCACTCTAAATTCATGATTAAAACGTAAAAATAATTTTGTCCCCCTAGATTTTGATTTTGACCCACTGTGCATCGTGAAGGAGGGACAATTTAGACCTCAGAAAGGTCTTTGTGAAGGTAATTTTTATTTTATTCTAATGTATCGTGAAGTAAAATCAATTAAATAAATTATAATAATGAGAGAATCAACTGTCTCTAAATTTGTGTATCATCATCATCATCTTCATTTCCCCTTTTCCAGTTGACACCGGGTGGGGGCAAATATGGTTCCTCTCCACTTTGTTCTGTCATTCCACCATTCCTCTTCCGGCACAGTGTTCCAATCCAGGTTCCGTTTTCGAATACTATTCTCCACAGAGTCCATCCAACGCATTCTTGGTCTTCCCTTGTCCTCTCCTCCCTGTCATCCGTCGTTCCAGTGCTCGTCTTGGTAGCCTTACTTCATTCATCCGTTTGACATGTCCAAACCATCTCAATATGTTTTGCTCCAGTTTGTCATTTAGTTTCTGTACTCGCAGTTCTTTCCGTATATCTTCATTTCTCACTCTGTCCCTCCTCGTTTTCTGGACCATACTTCTCAGGAATCTCATCTCAGCTGCTTGTACTCTGCTCTCATCCCTCTTAGTCATTGTCCAAGTTTCTGCTGCATATGTCATTATAGGAACATAATATGCTTTGTACATAACTTCTTTAGCCTTAATTGGTATATCCTTGTTCCATACTAGTCCCTGTACCTGTTGGTAGAAAGCACTCCCGAGTTGTATTCTTCTGCTAATTTCCAAATCTAGTCTTCCATCTTCAGTCAGTTCACTTCCCAAGTATTTGAAGGGTTTCACCACTTCCAATTTCTTGTCTCCTACTTTGATTACTCCTTTTCCTTCCTTCTTTCTTATCTATAAACTATAAATAAATAGGCCAACAAGATACTAAAATAAGTTTAAACCATTTAAGACTCATTATACACTTACAGATATTCAGATATACATATAAACTACATCATACAACCTACAACTGTGCATACTGAATTATTCAAATTAAACTATATTAATATTCAAGACTTAAATGTTCTCCTAATAAATTATAAAACATTCCTGTTCTAAAGCTGAAGTCGGAAAATTTTCTGTTGCAAAACAATTGTTGAAAAATGACGGCCACAATATAAATTGGATAAGGGTCAACATTTTGGAAAGTTTAATTTAAATCATAAAATTATACGAAATTGGTTTAAAAAATCATAAGTAGTAAAAGTCTGTTTAGTCTATTTTTGAACTGTAAAAAGAACTTTTTTGAAGTGCAACAAGATTAAAAAGGAGCGTATAACAAAAACAAAATAGACTACAAACAATTGTAGTCCATAACATTTCATGGAAATTTTCTGACAAAACAATTTGCGGAGTGATTTTGCTCCCCTCAGCCTGGTGTGCCCCTAGGCCGGGCCCTATTGGTAAATCCAGCCCTGCCCAATAGGTTTTGCAAATCGAACACTTCCTACAAAAATTGATATTTAAGAAATTAGAATGCAATTTGTCACTGATAATGTCATTTGTGTACTGAGTGTGCTGTAACACTCACCGGTTATTCGATATTTATGAAATTATACGATTTGAGTACTCATTCCTTTGTTTTGCTGTTTCTGAAATCCATGCAAAAAGATAAAGGAAAGACCTCATAATGTTAAAACAAGAAGTTCCGTGACTAACTAAAGAGTCTACTTTTCTTAAAATGTAAGATTCATGCCAGTGATTAATCTATATGGACCTATCTAGAATAATGACGAAATATTTAAAGTTGGTAATATCGAAATTTCTAATTAGTTCGAAATATACCTGGCATGATGTAGCCTAATAGAGCACTACAGTAGTCAGTCCTGGTGACTGAATATATTCTTAGTTCCATCTCTTAAGGTACAGAATACAAAATTTAGCTGAAGCCCAATGGATAGCATGGACGTTACAAGCAGTTAGACATTGGATCTATCAGCGCGCGTAAAATCATGTTGGCAACAATGTCATGTGTTGGTAAGAAATAATCTGAAATATTATGATCTATTGTTGTGCCAATTTTGGATGAAATCCATTTGTTGGTATAGAAGTTAATGGTATTTTAAAATTGGACCTATCAGCGGGATTAGAATCATGTTGGCAGCACTGACTTATATTAGTTAGTCCAAATTAATCTAGAATGTCAGGTACTATACGTGCGCAAAGTTTAGAGCTGTTGGCTTGCATACTTTCTGATATATTGATATTAGGGTGAAGCATATAAACATCATTTATTAACAGTTGGCAGCCCTGATTGCCCTTAAGAATACGCATAGTCATATTTGTTATGACACACATAGCACATACGAAATTTGGTTGAAATCCAATTGATCGTATAGAAGTTCCATGTATTTAAAAATTGGTCCTATCAGCAGGCTTAGAATCATGTTGGTAGCACTGACATACATTAGTTGCTCCAAATTTATCTAGAATGTCAGGCACTATACGTGCGCAAAGTTTAGAGCTGTTGGCTTGCATACTTTCTGATACATTGATATTAGGGTAAAACCTATAAACATCATTTATTAACAGTTGCCCTTAAGACTATGCATAGTCATATTTGTTATGGCACACATAGTACATACGAAATTTGGTTGAAATCCAATTGGTAGTGTAGGAGTTATATGCATTTAAAAATTGGACTTATCAGTAGGCTTAGACTCATTTTGGCAACACTGTCATGTATGGCCTCCTGAAAATTAAACTGAAGTTTTATTATCTATGTGTGTGCCAATTTTGGAATCCCATGTATACCTTTCAAGATATCAAACATTGAGCTCAAATTTCAATTGCGATTTTTCAGCAGTTGATAGCACTGCCATCATTTTCAAGTATGACATTGAGATGTTCCGGTATAGATCTTTACTCATACCAAATTTTGTTTCGATTGCTACAGCCGTTTAGGAGTTGATGGGGGGGGGGGGACACAGACAGAAGGACAGACAATCTTTGGGTGCCACATGAAAGTTACACGTTTCAAGAGTTTTTCAAGAAAAGGGGCGAAATCTCAGATTTCAGCGTACGTGGCTGTCTAGAAGGAAGTGGTTAGCTTATTCAGCTGTCGAAGATGGGGCTTACTGTAAATACTGTGTGGCTTTTTCGAAGTCAGGAGCTGGAATAAACTCAAATCCTCTTGGTGCTTTATGTAAAAAGAAATTTAGCAACTGGAAGAAAGCAGTGGAATATTTTGATAAACATTCCTCTCATCAGTACCATCAAAACTGTTCCAAGATGCAGATTGGTTTTTGTCTTGGAGAGAAAATCCTGCAAAATCTGTTGAAAGCAAATGATGATGATGATGATGATGATGCATGTTGTTTTGAAGGGCTAGATTACTTAATGCTTTGACTTTTATTATTGTACTCACTGGATCCTCGACCAATCTCAACGTCATCCACTTTCTCTCTCTATCATCTGCCCTGTGGTAGACCGTAGCAAGGTCTGGGGAGCAGGGGCGTAAAACACGGGGCACATTGCCTCCCCCAAGTTTTAAGTGCAAGGCAAAATTTGTAAGTAGCTTACCGTACCCTTAAAAATAAAAGTAAAAAAAAACCAACAAAGTGACAGTCAGTCTGAAAGATTAGACTTTGTATCATTTTAAATGCTACAAATGCTGAAAAATGCTAGAAAGGCTGGAGGATTCTCGCTTCGCTCGAAGCCAAAGACTCTTGACACGTTAGAAAATTATCTGCATAATACTTATCTTGCTTATCTTGTTTCAAATTACTCGCGAACGGCAAGTGCAAACCAAGGGCAAAGCAAGGTCAAGCGCGCGGGATGCCGCACGCTCACCAGAGCGCGCGGGGACGTGCCCCTTCCATCCAGTCTAAAAACACTTATAGTGGGCGATGTATTGAAGATAGAGATATGCTCTCGCGGACTTTTTTGTACAACTTTTCATGCTGACCAATTCTTACGCTCATGGTATACTGATATTTTTAACGGTTTGCCCAGCGTAAGCTTAAGAAGCGCACGGACGCCAAGTTTGTTTTCGACTTTTTCACTGAAATCGTTATTGCTTGGCTTCCTTTGATCATACATAAATTATTTTCTACAGAATCTTTTCTCGAGATATTCTTTACAGAATGGTGAAAACCGCATCAAAATCCATCCAGTGGTTCTCGAGATTACCCGTGACATCCAAGAATCGGGGATTTTTGTCTTATACAGTACTAACGAAGTGGAGATTGTCGGGGAACACGTGCACCAAGCGGTACTATGACGTCACACACCTCAGTGCATCTGGGTACATTTCGTCCCGTCACCGTAACGTAACGCCAGACCCCAGCGTAACGACGAAGTCGACAAGATCATTTAAAATGATAAAAACAAAACAGAACGCATTATAAACGATTTAATACTACCTTAGGCGGGAAAATGGGTAAAAGTATTCTTGCCTTGCTTAGTCGTAATTTCTTTTTTTCTACCGAACAAACAGCCTGTTTTTCCCCCTCCCCCGTTTCCCGCCGAGGTGCCAACTGAGCCAAGAGTAGAGGCATTTTGAGCTTTGTGCCCTTCTCACGACTAACCAAAAAGGTGCATTTTCGAACTATTATTTATGGGCCCTGGTTTAAAACTGACGTATCTATCTATCGTATGGCTTTTAGTGCCGTGAGTGTCTGACATGTTCGGCTCGCCATAGACTGTAGCTGCTTCAAGCGGACACCCATAGGATGAGCTACAAGTTCTGTTCAAATTCAGCTAGTTCCAACTTTCGCTACCAGATATCAATGATACCTAGTAGTGAACGTTGGAACTTTGATAGAACGTTCCAACAAAATCTAACCTAACACAAGTTAGTCTGTGGAAGGATCTTTTACATGCCATACTTTTCAATCTTTACATTGAACAAGCAATGAAGGAAATTGGAGAAAAATGTAAAGTGGTAGTGAAGGTTCAAGGAGAAATAATGTCTACTCTGAGATTTGCTGATGACATTGTCATCTTGGCCGACACTCCTGAGGATTTGAATGAGTTTTTGAATGGTATGGACTCCGTCTTGAGGAAAGGATTCATGATTAAAATTAATAAATGTAAAACAAAAATATTGGAATGCAGCCGAAATAAAATCAGAAACCTCTATGGAGATCAAATTGGCAGGTGAAAAGCTGAAGGAAGTAGGAGACTTCTGTTAAAATTAGGAAGCAAAATAACCAGTGATGGACGAAGCAAAGAGGATATAAAAAGTAGTTTGGCTCAGGCAAGGAAAGTATTTCTACAAAAAAGGAATCTGTTGACATCGAATATAGATTTAAGTATTAGGAAGTCATTTTTGAAAACCTTTGTCTGGAGCGTGGCGCTCTATGGAAGTGAAACTTAGACTATTGGTGCAGCAGAAAAAAAGGAGAATTGAAGCATTTGATATGTGGTGTTACAAGAGAATGATGTAGATCAGATGGGTCGATAGGGTTACAAACGAAGGGGTATTAAGACGAGTGGGAGAGGAGAGAATTGAGGCGCCTAGAATCAAAACCCGCCAAATCCATATTTTATGAAATTTGAGATAAGCAATGTTTCCTGTAGCTTTCGCTGGGCAGAATTCATTAATGCAATTGTTTTGTCACAAAACCCGCTACATCCTACTGTAAAACGAAGACAAAGTTTAGGCTTAGTTGCAATATCCGCCAAGTCCACAGACAGTTTCGCCATTTTTGGTTACAAAACCCTCCACATCCACATCAGCCAATAGGAGCACCCAGTTCCGCCATCTTACCTTCCATGATGCTTTGCGGAGTGTTTACTCTTTACCTACCCACATTAGTCAGATAACGTACCTCTGCCTGAGGCAGTATTCCTTCTATAACTTTACAATAATTACAGGAAATTCGACATGCAAATTAACAAAGGAAAATGTTCATTGCTATACATGGTGTGAAAATGATTTCGCTAAAAACTCAAATGTGATTTCTTCTTGTGTGTATGATCATTTGATGAACGCGCGTTTTCACGGCAAAACAAAGGTTAAATGTTTTTCGGACGGGTGTGGCGGGCAGAAAAAAAAAAAACATTATTGTAATTGCTATTCTTGGAAAATGGCTGATTTTCGATGCTCCTGAACAAGTCAAAAGTGTAGAATTTACATTTCCGGTTATTGGGCATTCCTACTTTCCACCCTATAGAGTATTCGGTCTAATTGAGAAAGAATTGAGAAAGAAAGACACTATTCTTCAGCCAGCAGAGTACGAAGAAATTCTCGGTAAACATGGAACTGTTCACCACGTTGGAATCTCATTTCCAGATAAGAATGGAAGTCTCAGAACTGACATTTGCAAACCTAAACGTGTCACGAATCCTGAGTTTAATATGACTCACGTACAGCCAGGCACAAAAAGTCAAAGATGATTCGCTACTGCTTTCGAAGCATTTTGGAGATAGATGGAGGGAAAATGAAGAGCTGCAGTTTTATTGCAATCTAGAAAGCAGCGACGAACACGAAGATCAGCCCATGAATGATGAAGATTGTGAAACTATTGTTGAGGATGAGGTAGACACAGATATTGTGTAGTTACAACATCCACTAACGTCATTATTTTAATAGTTGAATGACGAAAGTTTTGTCTCGTAAGAACTTGAATTGAACATGAATTTAATTTGATGTGTTTATTATTATTATTAGAGGAACTGGTTTAAATATGGGCTACCACTTTGTTTATAGGGCGTACTGCTTAACCTGCAAGAAAATATCTAAATGTAACATGTCTAATCACAACTGTGATATGTTTGGGTTATGAAACGAGTCTAAAATAATTTCAAAACACATTCCGTTTGTTTGAAATAATTTGTTTCAATTAGTAACTCAAAATGTTGCAAATTGAAAGCATGGTTTAAATATAGGCTATCCTCAAATATCTCAAGAAAATAAATTTATAAAAGGAAAATTGGAGAATGAAAGATCTTCTCGTTGCAGAAAACGACAGAATATTAACCTTAAAACTAAAAAGTGTCGCCTTTTAAAATTAAGAAGCGACATTTTATAACAGACCAAAGAAATCAAACACATCATGAGACATTTAAAATTTTATCAAAATTAAAATTGGTTTTTGATTGTTTATTTGCAGTAATCACAAATACATTATCTTTCTCCACACTAGCACACTGCACACTGCACTACCTTGTGGCGCAGTGGCTAGCGTTGTTGGCTGTCAACCCCGAGGTACCGGGTTCGATCCCCGGATCTGCCAAGAATTTAAAAGTCTTGGTATGGTCTGCTACGGGGTCTCCCAGCCTCGTGATGCAAAATGGGAACCTGCTGGATGCTATGGCAGGAGGAGGAGTGGAAAGGAACTGGCCACCCTACCACACGCAAACTCCGACTCGGGATGCCTGGTTAGTGTTCCCTTGACGATGACAAGGGTTCTAATCCAGGTCGCCTACGTCCCTGGAGGGGATATGACACTCTAAAAAAATGATGTACTTCTGGGCAAGCTGAAACCGAAAAGACATTGATTAGTCTTTCTGTTTCATGTGGAAATAAATGAGGTCTAAATATAGGCTAGCCCATATTTAAACCACAGGCACTAGCCCGTATTTAGACCAATAGCATAGCCACGTTTTCAGATGTCCTGGGCCTTATTACAAAACACTACTCAATAAGAAATCTACGAAAATGGAGGGTTTCAGCATCAGTTACCTGGTGCCCTGAACAATATGTTTATGAATTACTTAGATCACCCTACAGAAAATAAAACAAACATACCAGTAAAATATTTCAAGCCGACAAAGTCGGCGAAATCATTCGTAACAATGCACAGCGTCCAAACCACTCGGCTAATTCCCACCAACTGCTCCCCTAAGACTCCTTTTATCAAAGACTAACTGTTCACATGTTATCTACCCGACTGCAGCACTCGTCAGACCTAAACCATACACTAGCACATATTTAAACCATGGCCCGTTTTTAAACCAGTTCCTCTATTATTATTATTATTATTATTATTATTATTATTTAGTACTGTTCAGTATTATTAGTATTATTCTTTTTCTGTTTATTGTTACTATCCAACAATCTTTGTGCTAATAAAATACAAAAATGATACTCATGATTTTCGACGGTAGTTTATAACCTAACTTTACTTAACTTTCTTTCTTTCTTTCTTTCTTTCTTTCTTTCTTTCTTTCTTCCTTTCTTTATCGTTTATCCTCCAGTGTTGGCTTTTCCCATGGACTAAGCGAGGGATCCCACCTCTACCGCCACTGGCAGTGTCCTGGAGCTTGAGACTGAGTCGGGGATACAACTGGGGAGTGTGACTAGCACGTCGCCCAGGCGATCTCACCTGCAAAACGAACAGGGGCCTGATGAAGGGATGGGAAGAGTGGGAGGGATTGGCAAGGAAGAGAGGAGGAGGAGGCGGCCGTGGCCTTACGTTAGGTACCATCTCGGCATTTGCCCGAAGACGAAGTGGGGAAACCACGGAAAGCCACTTAGAGGATGGTTCTGATGGGAATCGAACCCCTCTACTCATTTGGACCTCCCGAGGCTGAGTAGACCCCGTTCCAGTCCTCATACCACTTTTTCAAATTTCGTGGCAGAGCCGGGAATCGAACCACGGACCTCCTGGGAGGCAGCTAATCATGCTCACCACTACACCACGGAGGCGACCTAACTTTCATTCAAAATATTAATTTAACTTAAATTCTTAGTAAAGCTTACGCAGTTTCTACAATCTCTACGCAACGTCAAATTTATTAGGGTTCTTTAGTATCAAAACCTGCCAAATCCAAATCTTAGTAACAAACCCCGACAAATCCGAACTATTGTTTTACAGTATTCTAAATACAACTTTAACTATAACGGGGATTAGGTTCATACTTCGTCACTGTTCTTCCTTTAAATTAATTCATTTTTAGTGAAAAAAGTATCTCTTTCCGAGCATTGGTTCGTTTGTGGCAGTTTTTGTCACTTTACCAAGAAAGTGAAGGAATGGATTTGGCGGGTTTTGATTCTAGGCGCCTCAGATGTTTCTGGCGACTGCTAATGAAGAGAAGAGATAGGTTGGTAGGACACATACTAAGACACCCAGGAATAGCAAGCTTAGTTATGGAAGCAAGGGTCGAGGACAAGAACTGTAGGGGTAGACCAAGGTTATAATGTGTAAACAGATTGCCACGGATGTAGGGTGTAGTAGCTGTGTAGAGATGAAACGATTAGCTCAGGACAGGGAGGCATGGAGGGCTGCATCAAACCAGTCAAGACTGAAGACTCAAACAACAACAAATCTATGACATGGGACCTCCGGCTTTACTTCCCCTCCGAAGGAAGGCATACTGAAGGATTTCAACGCTCTTAAAAAATCCGACGACTTCGACCGGGTTTGAACCCGCTATCTTGGTCACAGCAGTTCACCGTGCTACCACCTACGCCACCGAAGCCGGTAAAAACTGAGGTAAGATACTGGGATAGACAAAATCATTACTCCTGCCCGGAAACATCAGCTCGCGCGTCGCACATCTGGAGTTAACTATGGATGTACATTTTCAGTGACTTCAACATGGTCACAGAGACCTCATCAAAATTAATGTGACTACGAAAGGGAGGGTTAAGGTCACCACGTACTCTTACACGATGAAAAAGTCTACTTTTGTGGCATCGCTTTAAGTATTTTCTGGGTTTATGCTAAAGGTACAGCTATGATTCTTGTCACATATAAGAAGCGACATATCCTGAGCTGTTTTTGACCATGTAGTGCTACTTTGCTTTTATAGGATGTGTGAAATGAATACAAATTTGGACAGATACATTTTCAAAAAAATGTTGTATAAGTTGCTTCAGGTACACATTTCTCAGTTGCTTTTCAATCAAATATTCTCAAATTTTGTTCACATATTTGTAATGGATCATGGCAGATGACTAACCCCTTTGTTTCATTATTATAGGGACAGAATGCAAGAAAAAAATAATCCGAACTCTTTCTTTATAAATTTAATCAAAAATATGCATCAATTTTTCTCTTCCTACTATGTTTTGGAAGGGAAAATAGGTTAACATTCAAGTACTCCATTAGGCAAGTTCATGAAAAAAAATAGCCCTCTATGTTAAATGGTTTCCTAGTTATTGGTACCTAAACATGAAAAATGAGTATTAACGAAAAACAGCTGGCAAAGTTAAAAGTGTATTATTCAGAGCATGGGACGCTAATTAAAAAAAAAAACGAATTTAAGGCAGTTGTAGACATCAAAACCCCAACAAACTATATATATTTGGATTCAGAAAAGAATGTAGAATTTTATGGTGCCAAAATAAAAAAAATCGATTTTTTCATCATGCAAGAGTACGTGGTGTCCTTAATGAGAGAAATTGCTAACTGTTTTCATTTGAATAATTACACTTTATTCAACCCAAAACCACAATATTTTTCATTTGTAAATTTGTAGAACCCTCATACCTTCAGATTACAGTTGCAGCAATTTTCGTTACTCAGAATGCACTGTTCCATTTAAACACACATATCCTTTACACTATCAACAAAAATGGACCCTAACTTGGGTATTAATGCTGTTTGATAACCACTGCATTGAAAATTAACCACACGTGAGACCAGTAGCGGATCCAGGCCTTGCGGGGCCCTGGGCGATATGATAAGGTGGGGCCCACAACAATAGGAAATAAGAAAAAAAAGAGACTGATAGTCAGTCTGAAAGACTGGACTTTATATCATTTTAAATGCTAGCAGCCGAGTACCAAGAAGGCAGTGCGAGAACAGAGTCTCAAGATTCTATTTTGTTTCTTCACTGTCTACTTGATTGTTCTCGCACTGCCTTCTTGAAACTCTGTTCTCGCACTGCCTTCTTGGTACTCGGCTACTGCATCGTACTATGACGTCACACACTTCAGTGCATTCTCGGTACATTTCGTCCCGTCACCGTAACGTAACGCCAGACCTCAGCGTAACGACGAAGTCGACAAGATCATTTAAAATGATAAAAATAAATAAAATGGAAAATAGTTTTTTAATAATAATAAAAAAGAATAGTTACAATTTATTGAATACACTACAGTTCATTTTTTAATAATATGAAAGAAACTTTTAAGTCCCCTTGAAGAAGATTATGTAAACTATGAAATATTAAAATATTACTTGCGACTTTTTTCCCGGCTGAAGTCTTCTATCATTTCACTGAAATCTAAACTTGCTAAACGGTCACGGGAGGTCATAGCTGCACTGAAAAAAGAATATTATGAATTATAGGTTAGTTTGAAAAGTATAATTAATTAATTAATCAATTATATTTAAAACAATCCCTGGCGCGGGACCCTGGGCGGTCGCCCTCCTCGCCCTCCCCTAGATCCGCCCCTGCGTGAGACTGATCTCTTGTTGGGGTGGAAATTGCAAGCACTGAACTTGACCCTCAATGTTACTCTCACTCAACACATTCGTACACTCAAATCATACGGTTTTTTCACATCTGTAGCACTTGTAATATGTTTTCCTCTTCTCTGCTGTTGGGCACAGACAAGTTATCCGTTTTTCAAGCTTCTCCTCAACAATGTTGATACGCTCCTTCACTGCTTCAACCGTGGACGTGCGGTCACCCAGGCCGCTACGAAACTCATCAGCTTCTTATCGCGGCTGCACGGCTATATGATATAGGTCTTCTTAAAATAGAAAGGTACTGCAAGCGATAAGCGAGTTGTGGCACGAGTTTATTTTTCCACCGCGGTCGTGTTGACCGCATAGGGAGGCGCGCTATGATGCGTGCTGGGCTCCATCTCGGCAACGCTGCACAGCTTTCCCCGGAGTGGCTAGCTGGTGAATCATGTCTTATTTCCCGTACAAATACAAACCGATATAAAATAAGTGAATTAATTTACGTATTTCACAGTCATACAGCATAAAGTTTTGATGTATAAGGATTACAACGCGACCACGAACTAAATTTTCCAACCGCCCCGAGCCGAGAAAAAGTTACCTTACAAAAGTGATAACAACTTTGTTCTTGGACACACAACATTTTGAAATTAATAAACCAGTTACACAACATTCCAATGCATATTGTGTTAAAATTTGGATTCGACCTGATGACGGGTTTTTGAGATAATAATTCATAAATGTGACGCATGGTTGAAACACGTTTAAAAAACGGGCACTTTTTGTGTTCCAACTGCGATAAAAAAATATTAAAATATAAATTAAAAATTCCAAACCGTCATGAGCTAACGTAAAATAGAACTACAAAAATGATGTTATTGGATTTTATGTAGGTCAATTGGTTACTTCACAAACAACCTTCAAACTCGAGTGCACATAATATTTTGGTCGACAGTAGGGCTTAGTGATTTAGTGTATCACAGCGAAGCTACATACAACTTCATAGGGGAGGAAGACAGTTTTGGTGAGACCAAACAGCTATCCTTCAACGATGGTCAGAATATTTTTTCTAATAATAATAGTCTAATAATATCGTATGGCCTCGGTGCCGGGTGCAAGCTTTATTTGACACCCAGAGGGCAGCTTGCGTGTCGTTTTTTTGTTTTTCCTTGGTGCGCTATGAAAGTCAAGGAGGTTAGATATCTAAGCTCCTTGACACTATAGCGCTTTCTAGCAGAGAAAGGAGGAACTTTTGTTTTGGTGGAGAATCCCGAACACGGCCTACTCAATTCAAATGGGTTCTTTAACATGCTAACAACGTATGACATGCGTGTCGTGAGTTTCGTAGTCTTTCAAAAATCACTTAACCATGGCCAGGAGCGAACCTGCAAGCGTGGGGTTGGTAGACCGACACGATAACCATTCACCCACAGTGGCAAGCATTTTTCTAATATATGCAATGAAGATTTTCCACATCCTTCAAGCCCTGATCTCACCTTCGGACCTGTGCCCCAAATTACGGCTGACGAGGTACAATCAGCCATAACGAAAATGAAAAATGGGAAAGCTACAGGCCCAGATGACATCCCAGCGGAAATCTGTAAAATGCTTGGGAAGCCTGCTGCAGAATTCCTTGCCACGCTCCTCCAGCAGATCACCGAAAATAAACTCCCACATGCATGGACAACTAGTATTCAGTCCCAATCTGGAAGCGTAAAGGTGATGTAAATGATTCCTCGACTTAACGACCTATTAGATTCCTCTGTCATACATTGGAAATATTTGAAAGAGTGCTGGATAGGAGGCTCAGAAATATTGACACTGTAACATCAAATCAATGCGGTTTTGTTCAAGGTTGCATCACCACTGAGACGATCTATGCCACACGCCTATTGATGGAAAAGCACAGAGACAGAAGAGTTTACACATTGCCTTCCTAGATCTAGAAAAGGCATTTGACATAATCCCACATGACCTTATCTGGTGTGCTCTTCGTTCCCATGGGGTTCCTGAAACCTGTATAAAATGGGTGCAACTTCTTTATTGCAATGTAACTAGTGTAATACGCGGCCCAGCCGTATTCTCCCTGCCTTTCGATATCACCGTCGGGGTTCATCAAAGCTCTGCACTATCGCCACTGTTGTTCATCCTCTGCATGGATACGGTTACGGCTGACATACCAACACCACACTCTTGGGCCCTTCTTTTCGCTGACGATATTGTACTTGTACAAGAAACACGCCTTGAACTCCAGCATCAAGCGCGAATATGGATGCCTATGGACTGCGCCTTAACATCCAGAAGACAGAATATCTTGATTATGGGCCGCAAACCGACGGCACTGTCCTAATTAGCGATCAAGGTCTGCCCAAGACAAATAACTTGAAATATCTAGGGACGGTTATCACGTCAAATGATGATGTCACTTGAGATACACGGGCGAGGGTAAATGCGGCCTGGCCAAATGGAAACAGGTCACTGGTGTCCTCTGCGGAAAAATGGTGCCTAAATACCTAAAGGCTAAAGTTCATAAGACAGTGGTACGTCCGGCAGCAAAGTATGGGACAGAATCCCGCCCAATGACAAGAAAACATGAACAGGCTCTGCACACGATGGAGATGAAGATGCTTCGTTGGACACTTGGACTGACTAGATATGACCATGTCAGAAATGCAGATGTCCGACAACAACTAGGTGTCACACCAATTACGGAGAAAGTGAGGGAAGCTCGTCTCCGTTGGTATGGTCATGTTATGAGAATGCCGGACGACTCTGTCGCCAAAATAGCTTTCAAACTGGATCCAGGTGGACTGCGACCACGCGGACGACCTGCGAAGCGTTGGATCGACAACATTAAGACAAGGGAAGATTAAAAGCCCTTTTGGTGAAAATATGACATTTTTTCCTGAAGTTGTAGCAGGGACTTTTCTGCTAATTTTGGTATATCATTTGTTAAATTACAATGGTTCTAAGTATGTTTAAAATAATATTGAAATGTGGCTTACTTTGTTTCATTTTTATCTGTGAGGCACACCATACTGCAACACTTTCTTCTAAACCTTGTCTCAGAATGTATTTTATGTAGAAGGTGGTGCCATGATATATTCATTTATGTTAGGTTGGCAGGATTGCCAAAAACAGTAATGGATGACATCTATCTATATATATAAATCAATGTAACGTGATAGTTTGTCTGTGGGTATGTATGTCTCCTATGCGTTCATATACCATTCGTCCGATTGCGATGAAACTTGGGTGAGATGTTGAGTACACTCCAAGGAAGGTTTCTGACTTAGTAAATCCATTTTACAATAGGTAGCGCACGCGTAGATTCAACAAATGAGCGACGATGCGCGAAGCATTTCAACAAAGTCCCGTATGTGTTCATATACCATTCGTCCGATAGCGATGAAACTTGGGTGAGATGTTGTGTACACTTACGTGAAGCTTTCAAAATTAGTGAATACATTTCACAGTAGATAGCGCACAAGTAGATTCAACAAATGAGCGACGACACGCAATGCGTTTCAACAAAGTCCCGTATGCATTCAAATACCATTCGTCCGATAGCTATGAAACTTGCGTAAAATGTTGTGTACACTGCAGGGAAATTTTCTGGCTTAGTACATCCACTTTACAATAGGCAGCGCACGAGTAGATTAAACAAATGAGCTACGACGCGCGAAGCATTTCAACAAAGTCACGTTTGCGTTCATATACCATTCGTCCGATAGCGATGAAACTAGGCTGAGATTTTGTGTGCACTCCAGGGAAGGTTTCTAGCTTAGTAAATCCCTTTAAAAATAGGTAGAGCACGAGTAGAATCAACAAATGAGCAACAGCGCGCGAAGCGTTTCAACAAAGTGCCATATAATTTCATATACCATTCATCCGATAGCGATGAAACTTGGGTGAGATGTTGTGTACACTCCAGGGAAGGTTTCTGGCTTAGTACATACATTTTACAATAGGTAGCGCACCGGTAGATTCAACAAATGAGCGATGACACGCGAAGCGTTTCAACAAAGTCCCGTATAAAGTCATATACCATTCGTCTGATAGTGATAAATGTTTGGTGAATTGTTGTGTACACTCCAGGAAAGGTTTCTGGCTAAGTGAATCTATTTTACAATACGAAGCGCACGTTTATATTCAACAAATGAGTGACTACGCGCGAAGCGTTTCGACAACGTCCCGTATACGTTCACATACCATTCATCCGATTGCGATGAAACTTCGGTGAGATGTTGTGTACACTCCAGGGAAGGTTTCTGGCTGAGTACATTCATATTACAATATGTAGCGCAAGAGTAGAATCAACAAATGAGCGACGACACGCGAAGCGTTTCAACCAAGTCCCGTATGGATTCATGTACCATTCGTCCGTAGCTATGAAACTTGGGTGAGATGTTGTGTACACGTCATGGAAAATTTCTGGCTTAGTAAATCCACTATACAATATGCAGCGCACAAGTTGATTCAACAAATGAGGGACGACGCGCGAAGCGTTTCAACAAAGTCCCGTATAAGGTCATATACCATTCTGCCGTTAGCGGTGAAACTTGGGTGAAATATGGTGGACACTCCAAGGAAGGTTTCTGGCTTAGTAAATACATTTCACAGAAGGTAGCACACGAGTAGATTCGACAAATGAACGACGACACGCGGAGCGTTTCAATACAGTCCCCTATGTCTTCATATCCCATTAGTCCGATAGCGATGAAACTTGGGTGAGATGTTGTGGACACTTACGTGACGGTTTCTAACTTAGTAAATACATTTTACAGTAGGTGGCGCACGAGTAGATTCAACAAATGAGTGACGGAGCGCGAATCGTTTAAACAAAATCAGGTATGCGTTCATATACTATTCATCCGATTGCGATGAAACATTGATCAGTTATTGTGTACCCGCCAGGGAAGGGGACTTAGTAAATCCATTTCACAATAAGTAGCGCAAGAGTTTCAACAAAATCCCCTATTGCGTTCATATAACATTCTTCGATTGCGATGAAACCTTGATGAGTTATTGTGTACACGCCAGGGAAGGGCTTCGACTTCGTAATACATTTCTCAATAGGTAGCGCACGAGTAGATTCAACAAATGAGTGACAGCGCACGAATCGTTTAAAAAAAAACCTATACGTGCATATACCATTCATCCGATTGCGATGAATCATTGATGAGTTATTCTGTACACGCCAGGGAAGGGTTTCGACTTAGTAAATCCATTTCACAATAGGTAGCGTACGAGTAGATTCAACAAATGAGTGACAGCGATGAAACTTTTGAAAGTTGTTGTGCACGCTCCCACGAATGGTTCTAAATTAGGAAATCCATTTTACGATAGCTTAGAGGCAGTTAACATGTTGTGTATCCAAAAGCACTTCAAGAAACAGAATTTCAACGCCAACACTTTCTTTGATTGGCATTGCAACGCATGCCGGGTACAGCTTGTTTGTTTATATTTATCACTAAGTTGGAATGTGTAGGCCACGTCTAAAAGAGAATGGGGACACGTCTTCGCAAACTGAAAGCACAATATGGGGACAAGAAGCTGTCAGATGGTAAAACCATAAAACATTCTGGAAGGGTTACTGACAAGGTTATAGATGAACTTCAAAACTACTATGGCAAAGCAATCGGAGACAATAGCAATGATTTACAGGCTATGAGAAGAGCAGTTTGAGCCACGTATTTTCACAGGGGTTCTTCTGATGAGAAACCAGTTCACCATCTAAGTGCTTCTCCTCCAGAAACTTGGTGCAAATATAGGAAAGCTGAGGCAGTTGGAACTATTGACACTTACCACCACCAGAATGCATTGCCAGAAGCTGTTATGGAAGCGATAAAACCAATATACCGTGATCTGGCAGCACCAGAACTGTTAAGAAAGTGCTTACATGGGAAGACTCAAAATCCCAACGAGTCATTCAACATTGTCGTGTGGTCTCGTATTCCTAAAAATGTTTTTGTTCGGAAGAAAATATTATAGTTGGATGTATGGGATGCAGTAGTAACATTTAATGATAGCAATGTTGGAAGGCTGAGGGTCCTACAGGAACTTGGTGTCAGAATAGGTTAAAAAATGTCGGATGTTTCGAAGACCTGGATCGATTACCGATACAAAAGGCAGAAATTGCAGCTCAGAACATGACCAAAAGAGCTAGGAGAGAAAGAAGAAACAAGAAACTTGGTGTGGAAGATAAGGAACAGGATCTAGACTATGGAGCAGGGTGCTTCCAGAAATTGTATGAACATTTATTCCAATAATCATGTGTGTAAGTTTTAGATACTCATTTCTGAAAAACATGTTTTTCTTGTTCAAATGTCCCATTATCTCAGAAATTATAACAGATACACATGAAATATTAAGATATAGCTAATTAACATCTGCTAGTACTGTAACGTGTTTTTCGAGTTTTTTTTTATGCAACTGGCATAAGTCAGTAGGAAGCCATTCTATATTTATTTACGCGACAAATTGTTCAGCCAAGAGAATTTTTCATGTTAATTTATTATTATTATTAATTTATTATAATTATTATTAAGGTATTTTCGGAGCATTTTATAAAAATTATTAGCATTCAGAAAGGTTTTCTATGTCTTAGAAAACGCTATCATGCAAATTATTACGAACGACAATATCATACAAAATTATATGATTACGGAATTTTACGGAGTTTTGTCAGTTAGGGTATTTGAGAGACATGACTCACTGGGAATTCAAGTACACGCTTAATCTTGTCGGGAAGGATTACGCAAGGCTGGGTCGCATCGTCAAGAAAAGGCGAATTGTTGGAACGGAAATCGACTTCTTGATTCGCGCGCCGTGTGTAATGAACCAGAGGAGGGGAAGTAGCGGCGTGCTCTGCCAATCAGTGGAGACCACGTAAGCTGGAAGACGGCTCCGGAGTGGGGAGCCAACGTGTGCATATATCGTTCGGCGCGGCGTGGAACGTGGACTAACTGTGTAGAACTTGGCGAGTGTGTTGCACGCGGGTGTCGCTCCGATGTTCCGTGGATTGGAGGACTAACTTTGGTAAAACTTAACCAGTGTGGTTGCACGAGTGTTTGGGTTCGATGTACGGACCAAAGAATTATCTAATCTACCAGAATATCATCAAATAACGAAGAAGATGGCGACGTCCAGGATACTGTGGGAAGCACACAGCATCATCCAGTACGAGGGAAAGGCTTCGGGCATTTCCAGTGGTAAGCGCTAATGACGCAGAAATACGCAATCTCTCATTTTTCTTTGTTTTACATTTCATATTTCAGTAACTTCATAGCTTGGAAATAAGAGTAAAATCAATTTATCAGACTCCGTTTTCACGTAATTTTCTATCGGTAATATTAAAATCGCAACGCTCCAATTTAAATTTTAAACTTATTATTATTATTAATTTTGCTATACTTGTTTTATATAATAAATTAATTTTTTTACAATGCCATCTTTGCTTTCAGTAGGTAGCATTAGATATAGACCAACTCCTTCTCCTGATACAATTGTTTGTTGGGTTAATGATCAAATCATACCACGATCTGAGTGAATAGATTCTTGAAGGTGTTCTCCCAGAGCTAGACGGTGTTAAATACAAATTTAGATTTCAGCATTGCATTGAGGTCTTGGCGCCCATTAAAACAACATAGCTTAGGCAAAGGTCAACAGTTACAATTATCACCCAACAGTTAGGGGCTAGCAAAACGTTACAATTGTCGCTACCAACATGGGGCATTAATAAACGTTTCATTAGTCGCCGACAACTTGGGGCTGAAAACCTAATAACATTTGTGGAAGGAGAAGGGTATATATTTCTGTGCCTGTATTTTGGGGGTTATTTGTCTGTATCAGTGTATATCATTATGGGGGATGAGAAAGAAAGACAGATGAGGTTACGTAGTGCTCATCAACGGGAGAGTGATGATACGAGCAGTATGTCTAGTGATGGTAGTACCGGGGTAGCGGAGGTAAATCCCGATACTGAAACAGGGAGTGTAGGCGGCCAACCAGAATTAAAAACGTTACTTCTCGAGTTCATGTATCAGAACAAAGTTAGAAGTGATGCCTTAAATGCTAAATTAGAACAAAACAGTAGGGAAAATAAAGAAAGTACAGATGCCTTAAACGCCAAATTAGAACAAAACAGTAGGGAAAATAGAGAGAGTAATGAAACTTTAAACGCCAGATTAGAACAAAACAGTAGGGAAAATAGAGAGAGTAATGAAACTTTAAACGCCAGATTAGAACAAAACAGTAAGGAAAATAGAGAGAGTACTGAAACTTCAAATGCTAAATTAGAACAAAACAGTAGGGAAATGAGTGACAAATTCGAACTGATTAGAGGTGAAATCAGGGGGGTTGATGGAAGAAAAGGCTAAAGAGATTATTGCAGATGTAGACAGAAAATTAGGAAAAGTACAGGAGGAGTTGGAAATTAGAATCAGTACACAGGCTGAAAATTTAAAAGAACTAGTGCAACTGGAAACACAGCAGGTCAAAAAGCAATTGGGGGGAGAAATTGACAAAATTCAGGTAGCTACTAAAGAGGTTAAGGAACAGCTGGGGGGTAGAATTGAGAAAGTCCACTCACAAATAGTTGCAGAAGTAAATGATTTAAGAGAGTAATAGAGAGAGCATTAGTAAGATTGAGGAGAAACAAGCAAAGCTATATGATAAAGCAGAAGAATCAGAAGGAAACATTAAATTAACAGTAAACAGTATTGAGAGGAAGGCTGAGGAGAAAATCGCAGAATTAGAATTAAAATTAAAAGCTAGTATCAGGCAAGAAAATAGTCAGAATAGGCCAGTTTTTGTGAATAGCACACACAGGGAGGTAGAACTGGGTAAGTTCAGCAATCGACAGGGGTGCCCAATGGAGTTCATGAACACTATAGAAAATAAATTCGGGGAGAGGTTGGAAAATGGTAGTATTGAGTGGTGCCAGGTAGTTGAAATTTTAGAACAAGTGTTTGTGGGGGAAACGAGGAATTGGTTTGCTGTCTACAGAGACAAGTTTACTGATATGAATGATTTTAAAATGAAATTCTGTGAAAAGTTCTGGAATGAGGTTATTCAGTCGCAGCATCGTGAGGGAGTAGTGTGTGGTAAATATAACCCTAAAGGAAGCTCCACCATGACCGAATACTTTTTAGGGCAGGTATTAGTGTGTAAATACCTGGATGGCTTGAAGGAGGAAAGCGATGTGGTGAGGTTGCTACTTAGGCACTTTCCCTATAGGATCAAGGAGGCTGCTTGTATCCAGAATGTAAAGACAATATCACAAGTAGAAAATTTGTTAAGCACATTTGATGCACTAGGGAGAGGGGGGTTATGAGGACAATTTCAATCAGAACCAGGGTAATAATAATAATAGACCTAATGAAGCCAGGCATCAGGAAGTTCAAGGGAACGTTGGCGAAGGAGCCAACGCTCAAAATAGAAATAATAATAATAATCAGCTAAATCAGAACAGAGGAAATGGCTATGGTAATCAGTATCGAGGGAGGAACAATGATTTCAGGGGAAATCAAGGGAGGAACAATGATTTCAGGGGAAATCAAGGGAGGAACAATGATTTCAGGGGAAATCAAGGGAGGAACAATGATTTCAGGGGAAATCAAGGGAGGAACAATGATTACAGGGGAAATCAAGGGAGAAACAATGATTTCAGGGGAAATCAAGGGAGAAATTATAATGACAATAATTACAACCAGAATAGGGGTCAAGGAAGAGGACAGCCTAGTGGTAGTAATATACAGCCAAACAATGACAACACAGCCCAGAACAACCAGACCAGTTTAGTAGTTAGTAGTACTACGGCCAGCTGTAGCGGTTCTTTAAACGCGAACCAGGCTGCGAAGTAAGGTCAGAATCTCAGTCTGTAGCATGCCCTGTCCATACAATTATACAGGAACCCTATGACCTAAATGTAAGAAATGAATTATTACATGAACTAAATGATGAAGGCATTATTCAGGAAGTGGTTAGTAAGAGCCCCATAGTTAAATTTAACGTGTCCGAGGCGTACACAGATGTTTTAATTGATAGTGGTTGTATGAAGAGTTGCATAAGTAGTGCATTTTATGATAAAATGAAAGGAACTGGAGTAAATTTTGAGGAGATGCCAATTAAAAGCACTTTTGTTATCACAGCTGTTGGGAAGAGGTCTAAAGTAATTTCTAAGCAAGTTTTAGTAGACATTAAAATTAATAATAATGTGTTGTTGTTGTTGTTTGAGTCTTCAGTCTTTTGACTGGTTTGATGCAGCTCTCCATGCCTCCCTGTCCTGAGCTAATCGTTTCATCTCTACATAGCTACCACACCCTACATCCGAGGCAATCTGTTTAACATATTCTAACCTTGGTCTACCCCTACAGTTCTTGTCCTCGACCCTTCCTTCCATAACTAAGCTTGCTATTCCTGGGTGTCTTAGTATGTGTCCTACCAACCTATCTCTTCTCTTCATTAGCAGTCGCCAGAAACATCTCTCCTCTCCCACTCGTCTTAATACCTCTTTGTTTGTAACCCTATCTACCCATCTGATCTTCATCATTCTCCTGTAGCACCACATTTCAAATGCTTCAATTCTCCTCTCTTCTGCTGCACCAATAGTCCAAGTTTCACTTCCATAGAGCGCCACGCTCCAGACAAAGGCTTTCAAAAATGACTTCCTAATACCTAAATCTATATTCGATGTCAGCAGATTCCTTTTTTGTAGAAATGCTTTTCTTGCCTGAGCCAACCTACTTTTTATATCCTCTTTGCTTCGTCCATCACTGGTTATTCTGCTTCCTAAGTAACAGAAATCTCCTACTTCCTTCAGCTTTTCACCTGCCAATTTGATCTCCATAGAGGTTTGTGATTTATTTCGGCTGCATTCCAGTATTTTTGTTTTACATTTATTAATTTTCATCATGAATTCTTTCCGTAAGACGGAGTCCATACCATTCAAAAACTCATTCAAATCCTCAGGCTTGTTGGCCAAGATGACGATGTCATCAGCAAATCTCAGAGTTGAAATTATTTCTCCTTGAATCTTCACTCCCACTTTAAATTTTTCTCTAATTTCCTTCATTGCTTGTTCAATGTAAAGATTGAAAAGTATGGGTGATAAGTTGCAGCCTTGCCTTACACCTTTCTGAATACCAGCTTCTCTCTCATGTCCTTCAACTCGAATGACTGCTGTCTGGTTTCTGTATAGATTGTATATCACCCTCCTATCCCTGTACTTTATTCCAATCGATTTCAAAATGTCAAACAATTTAGTCCAATCAACGTTATCAAAGGCCTTTTCTAAGTCTACAAAAGCCATGAACGTTCTCTTATCTTTCCTTATTCTACCTTCCAAAATCAGCCTAAGACTTAGTACAGCTTCCCTTGTTCCTACATTTCTCCTGAAACCAAACTGGTCTTCACCCAACTCCGTTTCTATCTGGCTCTCAATCCTCTTGTAAATTATTCTAGACAGGATCTTTGAAGCATGAGTAATCAAGCTGATTGTACGATAATCTTCACATCTGTCAGCTCCCACTTTCTTTGGTATAGGGATGATTTCATTCTTCTTGAAATCAGGGGGTACCTCACCTGTCTCATAAATCCTACACACCAAGTGAAATAACCTGATCAGACCTTCCTCTCCTATGCAGCGTAGCAACTCAATCGGTATATCATCTATGCCTGGTGCTTTGTTCCTGCTTAAGTCTTCCAAAGCTCTATCAAATTCTGATCTCAATATTAAATCTCCTTTCGCATCCTCATCAATTTCCTCCTCCCTTTCCATTACATGATTCTCAATCTCCTTTCCCTTATACAAACTCTCTATGTAAGCTTTCCATCTCTCAACCTTTTCTTCCCTATCTGTTAGAGGCTTTCCATTTGTGTCCTTAATATTACAGCACTTAGTCTTCTTTTCCCCAAAAATATTCTTAATCCTTCGATAAGCTGTGTCTACTTTTCCTAATTTCAGACAATTTTCTATACCAGCACATTTCTCTTTCAACCATTCTTCTTTCGCTTCCTTGCACTTCTTGTTAACCTCATTTCTCAGACGTCTGTATTCTGCTTTCCCCTTTTCATCTCTTACATTCTTGTGCTTCCGCCTTTCATCCATCAATTCGAGTATATCCTGAGTGATCCACGGTTTTCTACCTATTCTCTCTTTCCTACCAATGTTTTCTTCTGCGGATTTTGTTATTTCATTCCTCAAAAGTGCCCATTCGTCTGCAATTGAAGCTTGTTTAGGGTTTTTCATTAGTCCTTCCTTTATACTCTTCTTGAATCTTTCGTTTACATCCTTCTCTTTCAGTCTGTCTATTGCCCACCTTTTTGGCTTTTGACTTTTCTTCAGTTTCTTCAACTTTAATCTGCATTTCATTACAACCAGATTGTGGTCAGAGTTTATGTCAGCACCAGGATATGTTTTACAATCCAAAATCTGGTTTCGAAACCTCTGCTTGACCATAATGAAGTCGATTTGGTAACGCCCTGTATCTCCTGGTCTCATCCATGTGTATATTCTTCTATTGTAGAGAAGCAGATTTGCCTTGTAATTCCAAATTTAGTATTCAGTGTTATCTTGGGTTCAGAGTGGCTAAGTAGAGTATCTGGTAACTTATGTTATGAAGTAGGGAGTTTGAAATTTAAATGGGGAGATTCTGAAGTAGAAGTAGCGTTCAATGACCATATTCAGAGGAGTAGTATTGTAGGTGTGATTTGTACTTTAAATGAGATATCGCCAGCCGTAGAGCGGGGTTCTCCATGTTTTGTGGGCAGTGTGATTACGAACGGAAGTCTAGAGGACTCGTTACGTGATGCTGCATTTCTGGGAAATATAGAGGATGAACAGTGTGTTCGGCTCTATGATGTGTTATTGTGTAATAGGAGAGTTTTTGAGGATCGCATTGGTATGGCCAATTGCTATACACATTCATTGAACGTTATTGATAGGTCAGTATTCACAGGACATAGATATCCTGTACCTTTCGCTTATCAGAGTGCAGTTGAGGCACAAATTAACCAGATGCTTGAAGATGGGATTATTGAGCACTCGAACAGTCCATATGTTAATTCTTTGATCACGGTACCCAAGACCGACGGCACTGTTCGTATTTGTTTAGACGCTCGTTTGGTTAACAGTAGAATTAGTTCGAACAGCTGAAATCTATGTCAATAGAGGAATTAATGCAAACATTTGAGGGGAAGAAGTATTTCACTTGTGTAGATTTGAGTTCCAGTTTTTGGCAAGTGCCACTTATGTACGAAGATAGACCATTTACAGCTTTTAGTCATAAATATAACCTTTATCAATTTTGTAGAACACCTTATGGGTTAAAGAGTAGGCCAGCAGCTTTAATTAGGGCTTTAAACATCGCATTAGGGGATGACACAGGAGAGTTTGTAACCATTTACATAGATGATATGGTAATTAGTTCACGCAGTTTTGAGGAGCATCTACGTCATTTAGATATAGTTTTTCAGAAGTTAGATCAGGCAGGGTTCACTTTGAAGCTGTCTAAGTCGTCATTCTGTCAGTCAGAAGTGACATTTTTAGGTCATAGAGTGTCGAGTAGAGGTGTTCACCAGAGGAAAGTAGGGTTAGCATGTGTGGACAGTAGCAACAGGGCATCGTTACAGACACTGAGAAATATGCTAGGTAGAGCAACGTGATGACGTTCATTTAAGGGAGCCACTGGCAAGGTTGGAAGCAGGTGACGCAGAAACATTTATAGTTTCCAAACGTATTGGAAAAACAGCATATGTGCTGGAGAATAGTGAGGGAAACAGATTATACGGGACGTATAATATACATAGTCTACGAAAATATGTGTCATAAAGTGAGTGTGTTTAGCTGGCGAGCCAGCCTATCAAATGAGTAAGTGTGGTGTCTGGTGCGTGGAAGATTTGGTCTTCCAGGCAGGCGTATCAGAAGTCACACAGGGGGGTAGTATGTAAGTAAATGAGAGTTTTTAAGGTACAGGGAAATATGACGGGATTGTCGGATGCTCTTGAGCACTAAAATGTCTCGATACACCAAGGCCAGAATTTGGTAGCGCTGGTGAATTCCCATTTGCCTCCAAGAGATGGGTGAGCGCTTGTACATGGTATTTTTGCTTAAGGCGTCCACGAGGCAAAAGATGGGCCATCAGAATGCGAGACAGTCCTTCATGAAACTCATACATATCAGCACACGTGATTTCTGTTTACGGCCTCGCCATGTAAGATTTGTAAGTGTGTAATTTAAGGTAATTTGTACAAAGGTATTATTTCTGTGTTGAGAACTAGTATTAAGTAGAATATGGTCTACGGGAACTTAACAAGACAGGGCGATTACGGCACAGAAATATTTGGTGTTATATGTAATGCGCATTTACTGTTTTTTTTTTCAGAAGTCAATATTAATTTAATCTACTTTAAAGAGAGATTATGTATTATGGTCACGAGGCGCTGCCACAATAGTGTGATCGTGTGGTCAGTGATAAGTGGAATTAAATGTCACCATAAGGAGGGGACCTCCAGTGAAATTAGGAAGTTCTATGGTGATATAAATATATCAGAACACCTTCAATGCGTGTGATATGACATCATAAATACATAGTGCTCACACATTAATTATGTCTATTTCTCCAACATAGAGGAATTTGAGAGGCGGAAATATCCGTGGAACACTATTTTATATGAGAAAATTGGACTGGTTGCAAAGTGCAATCCATAGTGACAACAAACTTTGACGCAAAGTGCGTGAAGAAAAATTATGAGTGTATATATCTGTAATTTAGGGAGATTTCATTTATGTAATATGTATTTTGGATGGGGTTTATTAACGTGTCTGGGATAATCGGATAATGGACCGTCGTCACGGTAAATCATCCGATGATCCGAGGCGAATATGTAACGTGTTTTTCGAGGTTTTTTTATGCAACTGGCATAAGTCAGTATATAATTATTATTAAGGTATTTTCGGAGCATTTTATAAAAATTATTAGCATTCAGAAAGGTTTTCTATGTCTTAGAAAACGCTATCATGCAAATTATTACGAACGACAATATCATAGAAAATTATATGATTACGGAATTTTACGGAGTTTTGTCAGTTAGGGTATTTGAGAGACATGACTCACTGGGAATTCAAGTACACGCTTAATCTTGTCGGGAAGGATTACGCAAGGCTGGGTCGCATCGTCAAGAAAAGGCGAATTGTTGGAACGGAAATCGACTTCTTGATTCGCGCGCCGTGTGTAATGAACCAGAGGAGGGGAAGTAGCGGCGTGCTCTGCCAATCAGTGGAGACCACGTAAGCTGGAAGACGGCTCCGGAGTGGGGAGCCAACGTGTGCATATATCGTTCGGCGCGGCGCTCCGATGTTCCGTGGATTGGAGGACTAACTTTGGTAAAACTTAACCAGTGTGGTTGCACGAGTGTTTGGGTTCGATGTACGGACCAAAGAATTATCTAATCTACCAGAATATCATCAAATAACGAAGAAGATGGCGACGTCCAGGATACTGTGGGAAGCACACAGCATCATCCAGTACGATGGAAAGGCTTCGGGCATTTCCAGTGGTAAGCGCTAATGACGCAGAAATACGCAATCTCTCATTTTTCTTTGTTTTACATTTCATATTTCAGTAACTTCATAGCTTGGAAATAAGAGTAAAATCAATTTATCAGACTCCGTTTTCACGTAATTTTCTATCGGTAATTTTAAAATCGCAACGCTCCAATTTAAATTTTAAACTTATTATTATTATTAATTTTGCTATACTTGTTTTATATAATAAATTAATTTTTTTACAATGCCATCTTTGCTTTCAGTAGGTAGCATTAGATATAGACCAACTCCTTCTCCTGATACAATTGTTTGTTGGGTTAATGATCAAATCATACCACGATCTGAGTGAATAGATTCTTGAAGGTGTTCTCCCAGGGCTAGACGTTGTTAAATACAAATTTAGATTTCAGCATTGCATTGAGGTCTTGGTGCCCATTAAAACAACATAGCTTAGGCAAAGGTCAACAGTTACAATTATCACCCAACAGTTAGGGGCTAGCAAAACGTTACAATTGTCGCTACCAACATGGGGCATTAATAAACGTTTCAGTACAATGGATCTACATTCATGTATAGTGCTTTTATATCTTGGGAGTTATGTTAATAGACGTTCCAAATTAAAAAAAAAAAGTTAATTTGTAAAAAAAATTGTAACACATATCCTAAGTAAGCTATCGTATTGAGTGTAGATCAGTGTACATTATAAGTTCTCACTGACCTTCAGAAAACAATTCAAGTCTCTACCTGCAATAGTTCATGAGAAAATGGGTCATCAACATCACAAATTTAACATTATAAGCATAGGGCTTTTAATCTCCCCTCAAGATAGATATGCACGCTGTTGGCTTACAACCTGCAGATGTCAATGACAGGAAAAAGTGGGGAAGATGTAGTAGAGCAGCGGACCCCGTTTTGTATAAACCACCCGCTTGACTTTACTGAGTATGCGAACTTCTATAAATATGTTTATTTGTTTAAACGCACTTTTTTTTAAACAAATTGTGGGTTGTGCGCGCCCCATGTATACAGACTAACCGCCCGGTTCTAGTGCTATACGAGCTGTACGCGAAACAGACCTGCCAGGGGCTATCGTGTTGTTTATTTGCTTAAAAGCACTTTATAAACAAATAAATATATTTCCGTTGACTTTTGAAGAAATGCAAGATTTTCCTGTACTATTGAGAAGATTTGGAAGATTTTGGTACAAACCACACCTTCTAAATCCCTCTGGTTTAGGAGCCTGAGTTTTGTGAAACATACACCTTGTTTTGTTGTTAGAGTCTTTTGACTAGTTGGATGCAGCTTTCCAGGCCTCCCTGTCCTGAACTAATCGTTTCATCTCAACATAGCTACCACACCCTACATCCGAGGCAATCTGTTTAACATATTCTAGCCTTGGTCTACCCCTACAGTTCTTGTCCTCGACCCTTCCTTCCATAACTAAGCTTGCTATTCCTGGGTGTCTTAGTATGTGTCCTACTAACCTATCTCTTCTCTTCATTAACAGTCGCCAGAAACATCTCTCCTCTCGCACGCGTCTTAATACCTCTTCGTTTGTAACCCTATCTACCCATCTGATCATCATTCTCCTGTAACAACACATTTCAAACGCTTCAATTCTCCTCTTTTCTGCTGCACCAATAGTCCAAGTTTCACTTCCATAGAGCGCCACACTCCAGACAAAGGTTTTGAAAAATGTCTTCCTAATACCTAAATCTATATTCGATGTCAACAGATTCCTTTTCTGTAGAAATGCTTTCCTTGCCTGAGCCAACCTACTTTTTATATCCTCTTTCCTTCGTCCATCACTGGTTATTTTGCTTCCTAAGTAACAGAAGTCTTCTACTTCCTTTAGTTTCTCCCCTACCAATTTGATATCCATAGAGGTCCACTTAATAATTTATAAACTGTTCAGTCTTTTCAATACCAGTTGTATTCAAGATGTTAACACTGGTACATGTTTCGGCCACTTATGTGTCCTTCTTCAGCCAGAAATACATATGAAAACACTTATAAGTAACAAAAACACACCTTTAAATACATTGTAATACACTGAGTAGTCATTAGATATAAAACCAAGATGCCTTTGATCATAAATAACTTATTTTCTTTAGAAACCTTCCTCGAGATATCCTTTACAGAATGGTGAAAATCGCATCAAAATCCATCCTGTGGTTCTCGAGATTACCCGTGACATCCAAGAATCCGGGACTTCGTTTTGTCTACTAAATAGAGAACTAAGTAGAGATTACACGTAATTTATTAAAACGAATCATGCTTCCCAAAAGCATGATTCATTTTAATAGTATTCCGGGCTGTGAAAACCAATACTCGACACATTTAATTTATTCCAGTTTATTTATTTACTTATTTATTTATCGTATGGCTTTTAGTGCCGGGAGTGTCCGAGGACTTGTTCGGCTCGCCAGAGGCTGTAGCTGCTTCCAGCGGACACCCATAGGGTGAGCTACAAGTTCAGTTCAATTTCAAGTAGTTCCAACTTTCGCTACCAGATATCAATGATACCTAGTGGTGAACGTTGGAACTTTGATAGAGCGTTCCTTCGAAATCTAACCTAACAATTTAGCTTCACACAAGTTTAGTCTGTGGAAGGATCTTTTACATGCCATAAATCTATGACATGGGACCACCGGCTTTACTTCCCCTCCGAAGGAAGGCATACTGAAGGATTTTTAACGCTCCTAAAAACCCGAAGACTTCGGCCGGGTTTGAACCCTCTGTCTTGGGCACAGCAGTTCAGCATGCTACCAACTACGCCAACATCCAGTGATTGTGACGGACAAGACAGTGAGCAATTGTGATTTTCCACAAAGTTCGTGAGGATTAGAATCGCTGACGAAACAGAGAAATTAATAGGTCTTGTGTGCGAGTGCGGTTTCTTATAGCCTATGATTTGCATCATCCTGACTACAATGATAGGCAACATTTTTCATTAGTTAAACATTTCTTGGTAACTTGTATTAAAAACCAATAAAAACATGCAAATTCGTAGTTTGGCTACCAGACGTCACTGACACTCAGTGGCGAACGTCGGAACTTGATAGAGCGTTTCTAACCAAATAACCAACAACGTTTGAAGTACCAATTGTTCCCTCAGGGGCTCAGATCTTGTGTGACGTGGGTTGGCGACCATGGGACCCCAGCTGAGTCCGGCATTGCTTCCACTTACTTGTGCCGGGCTCCTCTCTGTCTTCTTTCCTGTCGACCTCCCTTGGTCAACACTTGTTCTTTTCCGACCCCGACGGTATTAGGGTATCAGAGGCCTAGGGAGTCTTTCACTTTCCCGCCTTAATTGGCCCTTGTCTCATCTTTCCTGATCCCTCCTTCTTCGAGGCGTCAGACCTCTTGTTTTCTTTTCATTATATTTCCTTTTCTCTTTAAGATTCCCGCACTGTTTTTGTTACTTGGCTCCCCGTGTATCTACACTTCATTTTGTAGGTATTTTTAATCTACGTTGCAGTTTGTAAGTTTTTTCGATCCAAATTGCATTTCGCGATTGTTTTCAACCTCAATTGCATTTTCTGTGGTGGGCATTTTGCAAGTATTTTGATTCTCAATTGCATTTTGTGAGTATTTTGAATCGAAATTACATTTTGTGAGTATTTAGAATCTAAATTACATTTTGTCAAGTATTTTCAATCTAAATTGCATTTTGTAAGTATTGTCAATCCAAATGAATAGTTTGAATTACCGTGCATTTTGTCAGCATTTTCAATTTCAATTGCACTTTGTGAATATTTTGGATTGGAAATGGGATATTTCAATCTGAATTGCATTGTGTATTTTCAATTTCAATTACATTTTGTAAGTAGGCCTATTTTGAACCTCAATTGCATTTTGTACGTATTTTCGATCTCATTTTACATTTTGTAAGTATGTTGAATTTCGATTGCATTTTGTAAGTATTTCGACTCTACATTGCATTTTGTACGTATTTTGAACCTAGCCTACATTTTGTACGTATTTTTCAATCTATTACTTTTGTGAATCTTTTCGTTCTAAATTCCCTTTTGTACGAACATGTTGTGAGGTGTTTCAATCTGAGTTCCATTTTGTAAGTATTTACCGTCTCACTTAATTTTCGCTCTGGTTTCCATTTCATTGTCATTTTAGCTATCACCCAGATCATTAGGGGCCGATAACCTAGATGTTAGGCCCCTTAAAACAACAATTATCATCATCATCATCAGTACCAATTGTAGTGGTATGCTCTTTTACATGCCATAAATCTGACATGGGTCCGCCAGCTTTACTTCCCCTAGGAAGGAAGCATACTGAAGGATGTTAACTCTATTAATCCGACGACTTCACGATCTTGGGCACAGCAGGACAGCATGCTACCGACTACGGCACTGAAGCCATACGCTGTTACTCTGAGACAATTAAGATAAGTGAGAATAAAATGTTTAGCTCTTTGAACGAAGAAGAAATAAGGTTTTAACGTAGTGTGAAGTGTGTGAGTGTGCATATTCGACTGATGACGACGACTTCATTTCCATTTCAGATTTAAAAAAAAATCATTTTTTTAATGGAAAAAATAAACTCAGTTTTAAATTAGCATCTCGTACATAAAATATATTTGGCTGTTACAGTAAGATATCAACATTCTATCATTAAAAATATACGTGGGTCATAATTTTTATCATCAAATTATTGTGGTGTTTGAAGCCATATTTTCAGTGTTGCCTTAGTAAACAAGAGTTTAGTGCTTTTCAGTCGGTCAACACGAATGTACCCAAAAGAGATGGGTTATGCCCTAATCCTGAAATAAAATACATGAGATTAATAAAACACTAGGATGACCAGTTTCGATCGTCAGGCGATCATCATCAGATCCATTACACTTAGGCTACAAAATCTATGTTTGAAATACAGGTGAAAATATTTACAATATGTACAATTATTTAGTTGCAGTATTGGTACTGCAACTGTCAGTGTATGCTAAATGCAGTATATATGTTAGATGAAATGGTAAATGGTGATAGCTATCCGGAGATTGTACTTTAGAGAGATTATATGGTTGTAAACTATGGTTAAACTTTAAAATTTTAGGCTAACTACTTATCTGATTGTCTTCCGTACTACAGCTACTCGCAGTTTTCGTGTTCACTGGAACTCACTGTGCGGTCGACTGCGGTGGTTATCTTAACGACTGGTTTTTCCCTGCCTACTCCCCCCTTCCCCTACGTGCTGTGGGGAGTGATAGCGGTGTGTTTATGTGAGGTGTTGCCAACCTAGATAAGATGTATGTTATTGAATGAGGTGGGTCTACAACTATTAAAGACCGTGGATTAACCCTCGCCACGCGTGGAGCATAACCCATTCGAACTAAGCGTTGACGGTCTTATGAGGACGTCCCGACACCTTTAATACTGCCGCGAATATGGGCCTTGGTTTATTGCAGAATAAAAGTACATCGTACACCTGATCCAGATAACATTTACCTATTAAAAAAACCCTAATTTCCCCCTTTTTTATCTAGCTTGGCTGTGTCGCTAAATTGTGTCTTGTTTTCGACAGGGTGTGTTTTTTAGTAGCGTGAAGAGGGGTGAGCTCTCCATGAACGTGTGTTCATTTAGATTGTTGGGATTGTTTCGTTTGGCTAGGTGTATCTCGATTGCTTCCTTTATGTCAAGAGTGCCTTTCGATTCGTGATGGATTATTTTAAGGTCCGACTCTATGTTGGTAAAGCTGTGCCCTGCGTCACACATATGTTCGCACACGGCTGAATGTGTTCCGTATCTTATCGCATTCCTATGTTCATTATAACGTGTGTCTACTCGCCTTCCACTCTGCCCGATGTAATTAGCTTGACAATCGGTGTCTTGGCACGTTATAGAATATACCCCTGACCTTGAATACGGGTCACGTTTATTTAGATTACTATTTAGGAGGTGCCTAGCGGTTGTGTTTTTCGTCGTGAAAGCTATCTTTATGCCTTGCTTTTTGAATAGGTTAGTGATTTTATATGTATTCGCATTCACATAGTTGAAACGCGCAAATTTTTTCTCATTACTGTCCGGTTTGGGAATCGTTTTATCTTTATTTTTATGTTTGGCTATAATTTGATTTATTTTGCTTGGCGAGAAGTTGTTTTCCTTTGCTATTTGCATAATAGTTCTTATTTCCTTATTCTAGTTGTCTTTTGACATGGGTATGTTTAAAGCCCTGTGCACCATTGAATTGAAACCCGCTAGTGTCATCCTAGTGTTTAATTAATCTCATGTAATTTATTTCAGGATTAGGGCATAACCCATCTCTTTTGGGTACATTCGTGTTGACCGACTGAAAAGCACTAAACTGTTGTCATCAAATTATTGTACTTCCTCTAAACTTAACATAATCACTCATAATAGCTTGGCATCAGTTTACAGTTCTTAAACGTTTCTTAAGTTTATATTGTTTAACATTTATTTTTACTCCAAATTTGTATAAAAACAATCACCCAAATGGCCTATAACTCACTAATCTGGGCCTAAGTTTTGCAAAATACTTTTTTTTTTTCCAGGAGAGTACCCCGCCCCCGGTGTGTTCCCCACTCATTAATCTCGGCTTAAATCCACCCCTGGTTGCCTGATGCGCCATCGTGTCAGAGTTTCCGTTATCTCAAAGGTGACAAAATGCATCACGTACTAGCGATGATATTTTCAGCGTTTGCAAAAATCGGTTCTAATGAGAACTAAACCGCTTCTTTTGTGTCAAGGCCACCAAGGCATACTTATCATGTATTCATATTCAAGATTCGTAAGTAAATAGCAGGTGACCTTTTCTACTGCCTGATCTTCACGGAAGTGAAGTGGGATACAGAAGGCCACGGGAATATGTGGGTAAATACGTTTATGTTCGACGATGTCGAAATGTAAATATTATGTCAGAAAACTGTATCATAATGAGGGTCATTATAACACTATTTTTCATTATGAAACAGTTCCTCCCACCAATCAGAGCTCAAGAAACAGTTGTGTGACCAATTAGGTAAGGATAGCATCGCACCTGCGCTGACTTCCACTGCCCCCTATTTTAAATTTCACTGCGTGGCTAGTGTCATAGTGGGGCTATTTGAGGAGGCCATGGTCAAATACAAGGTATTCTCTGCGTTCCATGCGCTCTGTTCCGTACATAAAACTGGCGAAATCTTGACAGATATTTATGAATATTTATGTTCGAACATAAAATAGTTATAATTATCGTCGAACATAAACAGTCCTATGCAACTCGCCTATAATGGTAATTAAGATACTCGTATAGAAATTATAAACATACTCGTGCCTTAATTATTGCCATTATAGGCTCTTTGCATAATGTACTAAAAGAGTTTTTACTGTTTTTAGAACGGAAGTTTTTTATCAGTCTCATTCCAGGGGCTCACTGCTATTTTTTTAATGGTGGAGTGTCGGTAGCAAGGTGAGATGAAGCACTGACCACGCCCCCATACTAGCCCGGCTCCAACGTTAAATGGAGCCTACCGTAGACTTATATAGCCGGATTTAGCTATGATTACCAGTAAAAGAATCGCGAGCCGGTATAATACGAGGTTGCAGGCGCGGATCTAGAGTTTGGCTTGGGGAGGGTCAGAGAATCGAAATTGTTAAGAAAAATGGCATCACTAAAAACGCAATCACAAAATAACCAAACGTACAAAACCAGACCAATTTTTTTGCAAGCTACATGGATAGAAATTTGATGCGTTTAGCGCACCAAAAATATTCGTACAAATTGCAACGGCGTGTTTTACAACATTTACATTGAGCTTCGAGAAAAATATCAAGGTACGTTACAGTTTCGGCAAGTCGAGTTGGTTCCGTCAAAGGGAGCAAGTCACAGCTTAAATTGCCAACCAAGCTTGCAGTTTGGACGTCGGCAAAATTTTTTGGTGTAAAAAAAAGTCCTAAATTCCTATCCGTGCATTGCTGCACATTCATCGTGACATCTCTATAAACATCGATTCGGTAATCACAAAGTTTGCTAAACAAAATAGACGAGTTGGTTTTCTTATATAAATAATCGTTTTTATATAACAGGTATGAAGTTGTAAATATGTACAGTTGTAACAGAACATAATAATTGCAATGAAGATATTTTCAGTATTGAATAGAATGAAAAAACTGTTTTTCAGTTAAAATTCGTTAAGGGCCTCGGGTGCCGGGTGCAAGCTTTGTTATGTGTCGCCCAAAGTGCACCTTGCATGTAGAATTTTGTTGTTCCTTGGAGTGCTATGAAAGTCAAGGATTGAGCCGCGTCGCATTTCGGTTATTTCCCGACGTTTCGGCTGACATTGCAGCAGCCTTAATCATGGGTAGGTTCAAGTTGGTGTCCGTACGGACACGAAACGTCGGGAAATAATAACGGATATGCGACGCGGCTCAATCCTGCAAGCCAAGCTGATAAACGAGACACCGGCCGCGAAAGTCTACGATCTAAATAGAAAGTCAAGGAGTTTAGATATCTTAAGCTCCTTAACACTGGCGCTTTTTAGTGGAGAAATGAGGAACTTTGTGTTGGTGGACAATCCCACGATTAATTTTGCCAATATGAACACGGCCTACTGAATTCAAGCGGGTTCTTGAACATGCCAACAAAGTATGACATGCGTGTCGCAATTTTTGCCGCCTTTCAAAATTCACTTACCACGGCCAGGAGTGAACCTGCGAGCTTGGGGTTGGTAGACCGACACGATAACCACTCACCCACCGTGGCAAGCTGGGTGTGTGTAGAATCTCTGATAACCGGCTGTATTAGTGTGTGTTATCTGTAATTCAGGTCAAGACTGCAGACGATCAATTTCAAGTAGTTCCTACCTTTGCTACCAAATGCTACCGTCAACGACACCTACACACAGTCACAGAAATACTGGGACATCGTAAATATTGGACTATTTATGATTGCTTTGATCATACAATAATTAAATACTGCACGTACGAAGAAAAACACAATGACACAAATTACGTATAAATATACCGGTATTGACAATCATTGGATGAGAAGAAATTGTTTACTTATGGATGCAATGGAAGGTGAATGGTAGAAGATGATTAGGACGGAGAAGATTCCAAATGGTTGACGGTAACGATCGACGCAAAGTAGGAAACAACGTAGAGAGTAGCAGGAGAGGGTTTGCTTGGAGAGTCAGGCTCGGATTCAAGGGGACGGGGGTCACTGGGGTCATGACCCCCCCCCCCCAAACGGAGACATTTTTTTTTTTGCAAACTCAAAAAACGAAAACACTTAAACAAGACAAATAAAACTTAACGAATTTTAACTGAAAAACAGTTTTTTTTCATTCTATTCAATACTGAAAATATCTTTATTGCAATTATTATGTTCTGTTACAACTGTACATATTTACAACTTCATACCTGTTATATAAACGATTGTTTATATAACTAAATCAACTAGTCTATTTTGTTTAGCAAACCTTGTGATTACCGAATCGATGTTTATACTGATGTCACGATGAATGTGCAGCAATGCACGGGTAGGAATTTGAGGCTTTTTTTCGCACCAAAATATTTTGCCGACGTCCAAACTGCAAGCTTGGTTGGCAATTTAAGCTGTGACTTTCTCCCTTTGTCGGTACCAACTCGACTTGCCGAAACTGTAACGTACCGTACCTTGATACTTTTCTCGAAGCTCGATGTAAAAGTCGCAAAACACGCCGTTGCAATTTGTATGAATATTTTTGATGCGCTAAACGCATCAAATTGCTATCCATGAAGCTTGCAAAAAAATTGGTCTGGTTTTGTACGTTTGGTTATTTTGTGATTGCGTTTTTAGTGATACCGTTTTTCTTAACAATTTAGATTCGCTGAACCCCCCCCCAAGCCAAACTCTAGATCCGCGCCTGTAGAGAGTTGCCATGTTAGGACCTGCCCTAGGGCAGAACACTGCTGCTGCTGATGATGATGATGATGACAATCTTGTATGATTTTATTGACTGGCGTGATCTGGTTGTAGGCATAGATATGAACAGGTGTTACGCGTCTTGTCATGATGTCATATCGAGAGGTTTCATAAGTGGGTCTGTGTGTAGGAGGGTCTTGCCAAGGTGGGGAGACATTCCAGAAGAACAGGTCATTGAATACAAATGACTGAGTCTCTGAACAGTTTCTATGCAGATTGCTTTTAGTATGTCCCATTATATATGTGCCAGGCTATTAACTCATATTCATAGTTCACCTTTTAAGTCATACCCAGATTCACCCGGGTGATAAATCCCCGACTTCTTACAGGTCTGTGTTTGAGTATGCCTCCCTGCCCAGATCTACTGTATCTCATCTCTTCATTAGCAGTCGCCAGAATCATCTCTCCTCTTCCACTCGTCTTAATACCTGTTAATACCTCTATGTACACATCTGATCATCTCCTCCTGTAACACCACATTTCAAACGCTTCTATTCTCTTTTCTGTTGCGCCAACAGTCAAGTTTCACTTCCATAAAGCGCCTCTCTCTAGTCTAGACAAAGGCTTCAAAAATGACTTCCTAATACCTAGATCTATATAATCAAATTATTTTATCATTTTAAATGATATAGTAGACTTCATCGTTACGTTACGGCGACGTCACGAAATGTACCGAGAATGCACTGAGGTGTGTGACGTCATAGTACCGCTTGGTGCATGTGTACTGAGTTCACTGGTGAGCTCTGGAGTTACGAGACGGCAACGACACGGCGAGCGTGACGTCATCCTGCCAGCTCCCTCATCATTTGTAACTTTCTAGCGTTCTGATTGTTTTTTGATCATCTAACATGTCAAGAGTCCTTGTTTCTAGCATTTTTCAGCATTTGTAGCATTTAAAATGATATAAAATCCAGTCTTTCAGACTGACTCTCTTTTTTCTGTAGAAATGCTTTCCTTGCATGAGCCAATCTACTTTTTATATCCTGACTGGCTGCGTGGCTCACAATCAGCGGTAACGTTCTCGCCTGCTGTTCCCGAGGTTACAGGATCAAATTCTGGTGCAGCCAGTTGGCTTTTGAGGGTGCACAAATGCAAGGGAGTCGTATCAGTAGATTTACTGACACTATACAGATCCCCTTTGGAGCAAAATTCCAGCACCCCGGCGACTCTAATAGCCGCAGTAGTTAAAAGGGACGTAATGACGTAAGTGAATGATATGAAATTCCTTTATAAAGTCATTAACGGTCAAAATGATGACTCATTTTTCCTATCGTTCCTAAATTTCAACATCCCTCGCTTAACTACAAGATCAACCATAACATTCAACAAGTAGTTCCGTGAAGAACTATACAGCCTATTTTTATATAACCTACTTATGTTAACTGCCACTATCAACATAACAACATTTCAGTTTGATTGCTGTAATAGATTCGTAGATATTGAGAACTGACTAAATATTTCGGATGGTCGCCATGTTGGATTTTATATATGTAGGTCCTAAAGGTATGTATTGTTACATGAAGATTATTGTGTACGTGTAGCATTCAAACTTCAATCGCATGATTAGGACACAAGTAGTAAAAAAGAGATTTTAAAATTTCGCACAGCTGCCATCTTGTAGTTATGGAAACAATTGAAATAAATTAGATGTCAGTGGATTAACATTCGTATAAGGATTTACTGTACCAAGTTTCACTGCACTCGGATGGTTAAATTGCAAAAATCGTCCATCTCAATATTTATACTTCGCGTCGCCGCCATGCTGGATTTGTGATCACCAGGTTATTTAAAGTCTTATAGGTGAACTTAAGTTTATAGCCCCTACGAACATAAAAAAAAAAAAGAGTTTGATTGCTATAATAGATTCGTAGATATTCAGAGCCGTCTAAATATTTCGGATGGTCGCCATGTTGCATTGTTAAATGTATAGGCCATAGAGTCATGTACCATTTAAGAAAAATTATTGCGTAGGTTCATTATTCAAACTTTCACTTCGAACGCATGATTACGACACAAGAAATATATACTTAATTTTAAAATTCGCACAGCCTCCATCTTGAGGTTATGTAAACAATTGAACTAAATTATATACCAGTGCATTACAATGCGTATTAACATTACCTGTACCAGATTTCATTGCGTTTGGAACATTAAATCGCGAGAAAGGTCTATTTAAAATTTTCAAATTCGCTTGGCCGCCATGTTCGTTTTGTAGTCAACCGGTTTTTGAAAGTCTTATAGATGATCTTCCAGTAGTGCCCTTTATCTCCATACAAAATTTCAGGGTGATACCGCTAATAGTTTCAGAGATATAGAATGCCGGTGAAATAATTCGCACATCCGCCATCTTGTTTCTATGTAAACAATTGAACGAAGTTAGATGTCGGTGCATTACAATGTGTATAAACATATACTGTACCAAGTTTTATTGCGTTTGGTATGGTAAATCGCGAAAAACGTCTGTTTAAAAGTCGCAAATTCGCGTGGCCGCCATGTTGGTTATGTAGTTACCAGTTTTTCAAATGTCACATAGGTGAACTTCTAGTAGTTCCCTTTATCACCGTAATAAATTCCAGTGTGATATCGGTAATAGTTTCGGAGATATTAAATGCTGGTGAAATACTTCGCACAGTCGCCATGTTTGATTGGTGAGACGTAACAAAATTTCAAGGGCACGGTCGGGGTCGCCCGGAATAGTGCTATGAACTTACCGAGTTACATTGAAATCGCTCCATCCGTATAAAAGTTATTACGGGGGGACACACACCCACCTCACACACATACACACACACACACACACACGCGCGCACACACACACGGACAAAAGGTGATCTCATAAGCCTATTTTTTCAAAATTGAAAATAGGCTAAAAATGATATAACCAATACTACTTCACATAATAATTCACCTGTATGGAAGCTTTGCAGTATTTACAACGATGCAGTTCGTGTAAACTGGAAACTAGATTTCTGTCTCTCAATTAGACCGTTCTTGGAAATTATAATCCAGTCACTCTAATTCATACTTGAAATAAAATTATCACACAAAACAGAATCAACAATGTGTATATGTGGATAGACCTGTTCCCTAGTTAATAATGTTACCTTTTAGTTTATTATGTAATAATTTCAAAACCTGTTTTTAGCCTATTTTCAATTTTGAAGAAAAAAAAAAAAACTTATGAGATCACCTTTTGTCCGTGTGTGTGTGTGTGCGCGCGCGTGTGTGTGTGAGGTGTGTGTGTGTCCCCCTAATAAAATCTAAACGGCTGGAGCGATTTCAATGATACTCGGTAAGTTCATAGCACTATTCCCGGCGACCTCGACCGTGCCCTTCAAATTTTGTTAAGTCTCACCAATCCAACATGGCGGCTGTGCGAAATATTTCACTAGCATTCAATATCTCCGAAATTATTACCGATATCGCCCTGAAATTGTGTACGGTGATAAAGGGTACTACTAGAAGTTCACCTATGAGGCTTTCAAAAACCTGGTGACTACAAAACCAACATGGCGGTCAAGCGAAATTGAGACTTTTAAATAGACATTTCTAGCGATTTAACTATCCAAACGTAATGAAACATGGTACAGCAAATGTTTATACACATTGTAATGCACTGGAGTCTAATTTAGTTCAATTGTTTACATAACCTCAAAATGGCGGCTGTGCGAAATATTTCACTGACATTCTATATCTCGAAACTATTACAGATATCATGCAATTTTGTACGGTGATAAAGGGTACTGAAACAAGTTTACCTATGTATATTTCATAAACCTGTAAAGTACAAAACGAACATGGCGACCAAGCGAATTTGAAATATTTTAATGGACGTTTCTCGTGATTTAACTCTCTGAGCGCAGTGAAATGTGGTATAGTAAATGATTTTGAAGATTGTAATGCACTGTCATATAATTTAATTCAATTGTTTACATAAACTCAAGATGGCGGCTGTGCGAAATTTTAAAATTAATTATTCTTGTGTCGTAATCATGCGATCGAAGTGAGAGTTTGAATAATGAAGCTAGGCAATAATTGTTCTTGAATGGTACATAACTCTATGGCCTATACATATAACAATCCTAAATGGCGAGCTTCCGAAATATTTAGACGGTTCTCAATATCTATGAATCTTTTACAGCAACCAAACTGATTTTTTTTATGTTCATAGAGACTATGAACATATGTTCACCTATAGGACTTTCAGTAACCTGGTGAGCACAAATCCAACATGGCGGCGACGCGAAGTATAAATATTTAAATGGACGTTTCTCGCGAATTAACTATCCGAGTGCCGTGAAACGTTGCACGTTAAATGCTTATACAAATGTTGATCCACTGGCATGTAATTTATTTCAATTGTTTGCATAATCACAAGATGGCTGGTGTGCGTACTTTTAAAATCTCGTTTTTACTTCTTGTGTTCTAATCATGCGATTGAAGTTTGAATACCACACGTACACAATAATGTTAATGTAATAGTACAAAAATAAAAATCCATCCTGGCGACCATATGAAATATTTAGGCGGTTCTCAATATCTACGAATCTGTTACAGCAATTAAACTGAAATTTTGTATGTTGATAAGAGACAATTAACATGAGCAGGATATATGAAAATAGGCTGTATAGTTCTTCACGGAACTACTTGTTATATTTGACATTAGATCAAATTTAGATTTAGTTTTAATATTATCTTTAGATTAAGCTTTTTACTACTATGCATTTTGATCTGTGTGAATTTCCTAGTTTTAAGAATTACATTAAGATATTAATACTTAATGCAGACATAAGTTCCAAATAAACCAGTCAGCAATTGTACAGCTAATACAAAAACTACGTTTCAATGTATCAAAGGGTCCTGATAATATTGTTAGTGAAGTACTTAAACTAGGAGGTAGGGCCGTTGCACGATACTTGGAGGTGATGTTTAATGTGTCCATTAACAATGCGCAAATCCCAGATGACTGGAAAAGAGCTACGGTAGTCCCAATATTTAAGGGAGGGAGCAGACTTGAATTGGGCAACTACAGGCCGGTTAGCCTTACGTCCATCGTTTGTAAACAGATGGAGCATCTCATTTGCGACTACTTGAGGGAACAGTGGGAAACATTATCATGGTTTAATGATAGGCAACATGGATTTCGGAAAGGTTACTCATGCGAGAGTCAGATGCTATCACTTTTTCAAGACATTAGCGAATCGTTAGACCATGGAGTTTCAGTCGACGCCGTGGTTATAGATTTTGCGAAGGCATTTGATGTCGTGCCGCATGACATGCTACTCCATAAATTAGCTTCGACGAAGATTGATAGAAGAGTAATTTTATGGATCCAAGAATTTTTGATGGGTCGTTCACAGAAAGTGAAAGTCGAAGGCATATTCTCGGATGAAATTACCGTAACGTCGGGTATCCCTCAGGGCAGCGTAATCGGAACTTTGTTATTTTTGGCGTTTATAAATGACTTACCAAATGGGATTCGCAGTGACTGTCGATTGTTTGCGGATGATTGTGTAATATATCGAAAGATACATGACTCACAAGACAATGCAGTGCTTCAAGAGGACCTGAACCTGGTCTATAAGTGGGCGATTGAAAATAAAATGAAAATAAACGCAAGAAAATGTAGTCTCTTAAAAATAGGGAAAGTGCGAAGGCAGGATTTTCAATATAACATTGGCTCGGAAATACTTGTAGAAGAAGATTCTTGCAAATATTTGGGCGTTCACGTAAGGAATGATATGAAATGGAGTAGTCATGTAGTTTCAAAAGCTTACAAATCCCTGCACTTTGTAATGAGGGTATTAAAAGGAAGTAGTACCCCTGCTAAAGAATTAGGCTATTTGTCACTTGTAAGACCTATTCTGGAATATGCCTCGGCGGTTTGGGATCCATATCAAGTAGGGCTCATCAACGAGTTGGAAATGGTACAAAGAAAGGCCGCTAGATTTGTGCTCAGTGACTTTAATCCCAGGAGCAGTGTGACCCGTATGTTAAAGAAACTTGGGTGGGAATCACTGGGGGTTAGGAGGATGAAATCTAGACTCTGCGCTATGTACAACATGTATGCAAATCAACCAGCATGGGGGCGAGCTTAGCAAACGATTGGGAAAGCCCACTTACATGGGTAGGAGCGATCATCCTTTCAAAGTTAAGGGCCGACCACAGCGAACAAATTATGGTAAATATTATTTTGTAAACCGTGCCATTGATAACTGGAACTCTCTACCTGCCGCAGTCTTAGAGCCTTTTCCCAAACATATAGGTGTGTTTAAGGAAAGACTGACTATTTGTGTAAATACTCCAGTTTAATTGTTGTATAATTGTTATTGAATTGTTATGTATAATTATTTATTTGTTATGTATATCCAATTTGCCACCGGGGGACACACCCCCCATTGCAAATAAATGAATGATGCAGGTCTATGTACGTTACTGAATACTTCAGGCACTATAATACAGAGTTTGAAAAGGCGGCTTCAGCGGCGTAGTTGGTAGCATGCTGAGCTTCTATGCCCAAGGTCGCGGGTTCAAACCCGACCGACGTCGTCGGATTTTTGAAGAGCGTTAAAATCTCTCAGTATGCCTTCCTTCGGAGGGGGAAGTATAGCCGGCGGGCCCATGTCATATATTTATGACATGAAAAAAAACCTTCCTCTAACTACAATTAATTGTGTGAAGCTAAGTTTGTAGGTTAGATTTGATTAACGCTCCATTAAGTTGACAGTCTTAAACACAGTTGCGTGATGGAGGTCGTATGTCCTCCAACAAACAAGGAAGACTGCCTGTGTAAACACAACATATTGACAACCCCAAGCTATAAGAGTTCAAATTAATAATAATAATAATAATAATAATAATATAATAACAATAGTAATAATAATAATTGAATGATTGATTGACTGTTGTGGATTTAAGGAGCTGAACAGCGAATCATGGATCTGTTTCTTGTTAAAATAGCATTTACGATGAATTTTGAATTTAGTAACTTTTTAGGAAATTTTGTTGACACTAAAATTTAACGTTGGCAACACTGATTTAAAAATAAATGACATTTGAAGACGCAAGAAGAAAATGAATGCAATTTTGAACGACTTTTAATAACTTGGGGGGGGGGGGGGGGGGAGGACTTTCAGTTCAACACTGCGAATTCGTACTCGCGATCGATAGGTGTAGACTAACTTTCAATAAAAGTAAGGTGATGTTATAACAACATATACTGTAGATGTGTCTACTGAAGTAGAATGCATAGGTCTGGTTGACGATCACTTGTTGCCAGGGACGGATCTAGGGGAGGGCGACCGCCCAGGGCTCCGCGGTCCCGGGGGCCCCGCGCCAAAGATTTTTTAAATTTAATTAATTAATTATACTTTACAAACATTTCAAACTAATTTATAATTCATTTATTTTCAGTGCATCTATGACCTCCCTTGACCGTTTAGCAAGTTAAGATTTCAGAGAAATAATAGATGAATTCAGCCGGAAAAAAGGTCGCAAAGAAATATTTTAATATTTTATAGTTTACATAATCTTCTTCAAGAGGACTTAAAGGTTTCTTTCATATAATTAAAAAAATGTACTGTATATTCAAAATATTGTAACTATTCTTTATTTTAGCGGCTTCGGTGGCGTAGTCGGTAGCATGCTGAGCTTCTATGCCCAAGATAGCGGGTTCAAACCCGGCCGAAGCCGTCGGATTTTTTAAGAGCGTTAAAAATCCCTCAGTATGCCTTCCTTCGGAGGGGAAGTAAAGCCGGCGGTCCCATGTCATAGATTTATGGCATGTTAAAGATCTTTCCACTAATTACACCTTTGTGAAACTAAATTGGATAGGTTAAGAATGTAAACAACGCTCTTTGGTTGCTACATTCGTTGCCAAGAGCCGACTGCGGTGGCGTCTAGTAGCTAGTTCTGAACTAGGCCTAGTAGTCGTTGACGGTGGCGTTTGGCGGCAAAAGTAGGAACTATTTGAAAATTCAAAGTTGCAGTCCCTACTTGAATTAAAAAAACAGATACACACACTAATACAGTCATCACAATTAACACCGGTTATCAGACAGATTCTACACTCACCCAAAGTACACGGGGCTACATGACCGCGTTGTCGCAGCCCCTAAACTAAGGAACCAACCAACCAACCAACCATTCTTTATTTTATTATTATAACAAAATTAATCTCCATTTTTTTAAAATTTCCTATTGTTGTGGGACCCACCTTATCATATCGCCCAGGGCCCCGCAAGGCCTGGATCCGCCACTGCTTGTTGCCATGGTAACCACAGGATATCCGTCGGTATTTTGTCCACGCTAATCACAGCTCCAGACCCCCCCCCCAAAAAAAAAAGATAAAAAAAGGACACGAGCCTTACAGTAGTCGCATATGATGTGTAACATCTGACATGTTATCCTACTCGTATACTACACAGCTTGGACATTCTTAAAATGTTAATTTACACTCCATTTTCATACTGGTACTATGATAAATGTATAGATATAATTGGAGATATGCTACTGTCACATTTGTGGTGCAGCGGTCAAGCTGTTAGTCTCTCACCAAAATAGACCGGGTTTGATTCCCGGTCAATACATGTGAGATTTTCGAATTGAAATGTCATGATCGTGAGATTAATGGCCATGCAACACTACAAGCTTCCTTCCTTCCTTTTACATTAATAATTCATAATAACAAAGTGACACACAACGTCGACAGTACTCTCAAATACTGTGAGCACATTCCTCAGTAACTATAGCATTCTTTATTCTCAAGGCTCTCATACAGTTCGTCGTAAACAATCAAAACATAGCTTCCTACAATCATGAAATGACCTAGTCTCACATATGATGAAAATACAGCTTTCATTCCACTCATATAACAACATTCTGTTATGCATTTAATATTTGACTACTCACCCACAGCTTGACAGTAATGCCGCTTACTTAAATGTCATTTGTCGTCTTTGTCCTACCCCATGTGATATTCAACCTTGAACGTGAAGCTTCATAAACTGCTCAATGACAAATGAAAGTCGGTGAAACATTTGCCACTGTGCTCGTCAAACCAATGCCTGCTAAATGCACTGCCTACTGTATTGCCATAACATTCTCGCGCTACAGAGCACACACTGCCTTGTTTCCAATACACACATTTTCAATTGTACATCCAGCTGGCAGTGCGTCTTCACTTCCGTCCGATCCACTTCCGTTCGATCCACTTCCGCCCGATTCACTTCCGTCCCATTGTTCTGTCAGTGCGTCTTCACTTTCGTCCTCAATTTTCAAAATCACTCCCACAAAACTATCCAGCAACCGAGCGGAAAGATGTTACACATCAATAAAAAAAATATAAAAAATACTCGTATAAAACATATATCCGTCCGCCTCGTTGTGTAGTGGCCAGCACTCTTGGCTGTCACCGCGGAGGCCCGGGTTCGATTCCTGGTTCTGCCAAGAAATTTAATTCTGGTCTGAGGGCTGGAACGGGATCGAGGCAAAACTGAGAAGAAGCGGGTTGTATTCCCTCCTCAGCCATCCTGGAAGTGGTTTTCCGTGGTTTCTCACTTCAACTCCAGGCGAATGCTGGAATGGATCCTATTAAGGCCACGGCCGCACCCTTCCCAATCCTCATCTGAATTACAAATACACACACTAATACAGCCATTACAATAACGTAGATTATTATACCCACACCCAAGTATACGGGACTACATGATGTCGCATAGCCCATAAATGAATCAACGGCGGCTTCGATGGCGTAGTTGGTAGAATGCTGAGCTTCTATGCCCAAGGTCGCGGGTTCAAACCCGGCCGAAGTCGTCGGTATTTTTAAGAGCGTTAAAAATCCCTCAGTATGCCTTCCTGCGGAGGGGAAGTGACTCCGGCGGTGGGTAATTTCAGGAGTCTAGCCGGCCAAAAATCGTATCTCGGAAACTAGTGGACCGATTTACATGAAATTTAGTATGCAGCTGCTATTATTGTAGATAATTAGGTGTCAGGTCGGTCAGGTACAAATATCAAATTACTGCGCCAAAGTATACAACTCGTAATTTTAATAATATTTCGATATAGGTTCAGAAAAATTAAATTAATGTTAATTATGGGACATGCTGTTTAGAATGTTTGAAAACAGATCTAGTAATACTTGTAGGCCTACTTACCAAACAATTTAGACATTAGATGCAGTTCCATCAGAATCGGCATCTTCACTGTTGATATCTCCTTCGGGAGAACCAGATACTGGAGTAAACAACAAGTTTAGCACTTTTCCTGAAAGTGCAGACAACATTCGTCCTTGTTTTCCCTAAACTGACAACATATGGGTCTGAGGAAATAAGGAGGCCATGGAAAAGGTCAGAGTTTGTGTCTTTTCTTGAAGTCTTCCTGGTGAATACTTCTCTGAAACGCGTATTATCTTTGTTCCCCGTCTCCTGGACTTCCTAGGAGAGTTGTCCAAGTGTCCATTGACCTCCTCTCCATGAACCAAGAGTTTGGGTAAAGTTACAGGCATGTAGTAAATAACCCCTGGCACTACTGCCCGTGAAGGGCCTAGGCCTTCCAAGTGACCACTGCCCAGCCATTTGGCCTGCAGATATTGGGGTGACGCGTGATCAGCGCATCGGGCCCCCCCGGCCGGTTATCTTGGTTTTTGTGATCGGGACGCTGCCTCACTGTCGGACAGCTACTCAATTGTCCTCATGAGGCTGAGTGTACCCCGTTCCAGCCCTCACGTCAGTGTCTAAATTCCCTGACGGAGCCGGGAATCGAACCCGGGGCCTCCGGGCGAGAGGCAGGCGCGCTACCCCAACACCACGGGGCCGGCACAGGCATGTAGTACCACTTGTTTTTTTTGTAAGTGGGCGTGGTGGCTCAGCGGTCTAGTTGTACGCCTCTCACCAAGGCGGTCCGGGTTCGATTCCCGGTCAATGCATGTGAGATTTTCGAAGTGAAATACCATTTCCTGTGGTTCGGATTCCACGTAAAAAGGAGGTCCCGTGGCTCATAATCACAAGATTAACGGTCACGTAAAACTACAATCTTCCTTCCTTCCTTTTTTGTAAGTACAATTTTATCGTTTCCTTTGCGTATATGCCAAAATCCACTTTATCAATGGCATACCCACACGAAAGAGTTTCTCAGAAACTCGAAGACTCGTCCGAGTGGCAGAAACGTTTCTTCTTATGATGCGTCTTAAAGAAGTGATCTCGTTTTCCTTCTCTTAGAGCGTTCACTCATTTCTCCAAACAGTTTACGTGGATGATCTCGAGTGCTAGTGCTGGCAGTCTCGGCCTGACATTGTCGTGATGCACATGACAGTGCTTTATTTACCCCTCCTACATGGTTAACTTTCTGTTTCTACCAAGTTTTGTTGTACTTGCGCAATTTGTCCCTTTTTCTACTGTATTTCGTCCACCGTGATCGAATGTTTGCACACAAAATGCTGACCGATTTCCTTATTGACTAAAATATTCCCTCAGGACTATCCTGAAGGCCTAAATGTCCTATTACAACATTCACAATGTCATTGTTACACTTATTTTCCCTGCTGTTCCTCCACAGCTCGAAAACCGACCCCCGGGTTACAGAGTACATCACTTTTAAAACAAATTAACATCTGTCCTGGTCGCAGCAAAAAGCCACAGTTTCCTACTCAATAAGGTTTAGATAACTTCTTTAGAAATCGAAAGCAATACATCTCAAGTCACCTCAAATTTCTATAATTAGATAGCACATGGACACAGTATACCTGACTTTTGAAACACACATCCTGGACAATAATATAGTAATTTTCAGCAAATGGTACATACTATACAAAAACAAGAAGTTCCGTGACGAACTATAGAGTCTACATTTCTTAAAATTTAAGATTCATGCCAATGATTAATCTATATGGATCTATCTAGAATAATGACGAAATTAAGTTGGTAATATCGAAATTTCTAATTAGTTCGAAATACTGTATATCTGGCATAATGTAGCCTAATAGAGAACTACAGTTGGCAGCCCTGGTGACTGAATATATTCTTAGTTCCATCTCTTAAGGTACAGAATACAAAATTTGGTTGAAGTCCAATGGATATCATGGACGTTACATGCAGTTAAACATTGGATCTAACAGCGTGCGTAAAATCATGTTGGCAACAATGACATACATGTATTGGTCAGAAATAATCTGAAATAATCTGATCTATTTTTGTGTCAATTTTGAATGAAATCCATTAGTTAGTATAGAAGTTGCATGCATTTTAAAATTGGACCTATCAGCAGGCTTAGAATCATGTTGGCAGCACTGGCGTAGGCCTATATTAGTTACTCCAAATTAATCTAGAATGCCAGGTACTATACGTGTGCAAAGTTTAGAGCTATTGGCTTGCATACTTTCTGATATATTGATATTAGGGTAACAAAAATAGACAGTATTTAACAGTTGGCAGCCCTGGTTACTCTTAAGAATCGGCATATACATATCTGTTATGGTACACATAGCACACATGAAATTTGGTTGAAATCCAAATGATAGTATAGAAGTTACATGTATTTAAAGTTGGACCTCTCAGCAGGCTTATAATCATTTTGGCAACACTGCCATGTATGGCCTCCTGGAAATTAAACTGCAATATTATTATCCATACGTGTGCCAATTTTGAAATTGCTCCCATTCATACCTTCCAAGATATCCAACATGGTGCTCAAATTTCAATTGCGATATTTCAGCAGTTGGTAGCACTGTCATCATTTTCAAATATGGCCGTGAGATAGTCAGGTATAGATCTTTACTCCTACCAAATTTTGTTTCGATTGCTGCAACCGTTTAGGAGTTGATAGGGGGACACATGCACACACACAACACACACACACATTTGCCCGATCTCATAAGTCTACTTTTTCCTAATTTTTGCAAAATGTGAAAAGTAGGCTAAAAATAGATGCTTTAATGTAATATATTGACGCTGCACTGAAATAAATATTTAGTTGTGACTTCCTTACTGAGCCCTCACATAAAAAGAACTGTGCGCTCGCCTCCCCAGGATATTATACCGTAACGGAGAACAGTCACTTCAGGCCTTCGGTGAGATATGATAACCAGACAGCACAACCTTTCAACACTTAATTACTAGGGCTCGGATTTTTAGGTGCTAAAAATCGGGAAAATATTCATTTTTTATGTATTAAAAATACCTGAAATATGTGCAAATAAAGATATTTAATTATAGTTTTATTTATTAATGTGAATTTATGCTAAGCCTCACTGACTACCGAAGAATTACCATACATAACGAGATACATCTTCAGGTTGACTATCGCAAATGACTGACCATTATCGCGAAACACTTCTTCTGAAGGCCCAAAACTGTGGCAATATGTTCCTTGCCCTTGAGGTGTTGTGTAACTTGAGATCGCTGTTCAGCCTTGATTGCTTTCCCACATGGTTGGCAGAACAGGACGTCGCCATCAGATGTAAAACTATCCTTAAATTCTGCAACATACTGCTGCAGACGATAACTTGTAGTTGCTTTCACTTTAGGCATCGTAGAACTGCCTTACACTTCACAGTGCCAGAAATGAACTGCATGTGAATGACACTGTTTTCAGGGAGCTTGAGGGGGGGGGGGGGGTCTAGCATGTGGTGCAATATGGCTATGGACAAGCAAATCCCAGACTTCCACAGTGAGTGGCACGGGGCGACAAGTTAGGAATAACACAGTTGCAAGCTGACATACGCTCTGCATGAAGATTAGATAGCTCACAGGTTCTTCCCAGTTGAAGTAACACAGAACAAAAATGCAATAAACTGAAAGATCTAGCATACTGATTTTAAAAACCTGTAAATATTATTTAATTTTATTAGTAGGCTAATATAATTAATTTTTATAATTAACTAGCTGAAGTACCCGTGCTTCGCTACGCGTCATAAATAAATTAAAAAATGAAGGTGACAGTTAAAACAGGGAATAGGCGAGGTGCTGCGCAGAGGGAGATTAAGGATGGAACATTTTGTCCAACTACTCCGCTCGGCGTTGACCGTGTTTTATAGCACAAATTTAGGTTTTACTCGCTAACGGTTGGAGATACCTTTCGGATAGAAAATGTAATTTTTAACCTCGTATATACCATCAAAAGTTTGCTATTTCTTAGCGTTCTCTTTGTATTTGAAATATGAAAGTTTTAAACCAAAGCGTGTAGTGAAGTCACTAAAATGGTCACCATCTTTAAATAGTACAAAGTATTGAAATCAAAAGTAACCTATATGTTAACCAGGGAAATCAGCTACTTCCATGTAAAATTCATGTAAATCGGACCAGTGGTGCTTGCGTGATTGAGTAATACAAAGACGCACATCATCTCATTTTTAGCCTCGCTTCGCTCGCGTCATAGTCGTGTCATATTGTTATTCAATGAAATGCAGGTTTAACCCCATTAACACCCCTTTAGAACCTGAATATCCAAAAATCCCTCCTTGGTAGACGTTTTCGACACACAACAAACATATCCCCAAAATATCATTCTTCTAACTTTAATCGTTTGGGTTGGTCGATGATAGTGAACATCCAAAAATCCTTCCTTAGGGGAAGTTTTTCTTTCAGAATTTCACCCCTCCCCATAGGCCCCTTAAATTGGATTTATGAAAAAATGGTCGAACACATACTTATTTTATTTATTTATTTATTTTTAAGCTGATTGTTTTCCTCCGAGTTTCAAACTCCTCGCCTATGTCGTTTAAGAGATACACGGTCCGTTAGGAATCTTTCAACCCCCACTTTTCATCCCTTTCACCTCATAATATACACTACATCGAAAAACCATTAGACATGTGTCAGCTTATTTTTAATGATTAGTATATATGTCAAGTATCACATCCCCAAATGAAACCACTCGTGAGATATTGTTATTCAATGAAATGCACGTTTACCCCCCTTAACACCTATTTAGAACCTGAATATTCAAAACTCTTTCCTTAGTGGACGTTTTCGACATACAACGAACATATCCCCAAAATTTCATGTTTCTAACTTTAATAATTTTGGCTGGGCTATGATGAGTGAGTGAGTGAGTCAGGACATTTCCTTTAATTTATTTTTGATAATTTCACCCCTCCCCATGAACCCCTTAAATTGGATTTATGAAACAAACGGTCGAACACCTATTTACTTATTTAAAGCTGTTTTCCCCCTGAGTTTGATGAGTGAGTAAGTGAGTCAAACACTTAGGACACTTTCTTTCCTGTTTCCCCCCCCCCCCGGAATTTCACCTCTCTCCAAGGGGCCCCTTAAATTGGATTTATGAAAAAAAAAACAGTCGAACACCTATTTACTTGTATTTTAAGCTGTTCTTTTTCCGCCGAATTTCAAACTTCTCGCCTATGTCCTTTAAGAGATACACGCTCCGTCAAGAATCCCTCAACCCCCAATTTTCACCCCTATCACCTCATAATATACACCACATCGATAAACCCTTAGACATATGTCTGATTATTTTTAATGATTAGTTTCATATACCGAATATCACATCCCCTAAGAAACAACTCATGACATATCGTTATTCAATGAAATGCACGTTTACCCCCTTAACATCTCTTTAAAACCCGAAGAAACAAAAATCATTCCTTAGTTGACGTTTTCGACATACAGCGAACATAATTCCCAAAATTTCATTTTTCCAACTTTAATAATTTTCGCTGGGCGTGATGAGTGAGTGAGTCAGATAGGACATTTTCTTTCAATTATTTTTACCAGAATTTCACCCCTCCCCATGGGCCCCTTAAATTGGATTGATGAAAAAACGCTTGAACACCTATTAACTTATTTTTAATGCTGTCTTTTTCCCCTGAGTTTGGTGAGTGAGTGAGTTAGTCAGTTAGGACGCTTTCTCTCCTTTTTTCCACCCAGAATTTCACCCCACTCCATTGGCCCCTTAAATTAATTTATGAAAAAACGGTCGAACACAGATTTACTTATCTTTTTAGCTGTTGTTTTTTCGCTGCGTTTCAATTTTCTCGCCTATGTCGTTTAAGAGATAGGCCTACACGCTCCGTTAGGAATCCTTCAATCCCCACTTTTCACCCCTTTCACCTCATAATAATACACCACATCGAAAAACCCTTAGACACATGTCTGCTTATTTTTAATGATTAGTTTATATGCCGAGTATCACATCCACAAATGAAACCACTCGTGATATATTGTCATTCAATGAAATTCAGGTTTAACCCCCTTAAGACCCCTTTAGAGCCTGAATATCCAAAAATCCTCCCTTAGTGTACGGTTTTGACATACAATGAACATATCCCCAAAATGCCATTTTTCCAACTTCAATATTTTTGGCTGGGCTATGATGAGTGAGTGAATGAGTCAGGACATTTTCTTTCATTTTTTTTTCCTTCAGAATTTCACCCCTCCCGATGAACCCCTTCAATTGGATTGATAAAAAACTGTCGATCAGCTATTTACTTACTTTAAAGCAGTTTTTCCCCCTGAGTTTGATGAGTGAGTCAGTCAGTCAATCAGTTAGGACATTTTCTTTCCTGTCCCCCCCCACAGAATTTCACCCCTCCCCATGGCCCTCTTAAATTTGATTTATGAAAAAAACGGTCAAACACATATTTACTTATTTTATGCTGATTTGTTCCCGCTGAGTTTCAAACTCCTCGCCTATGTCGTTTAAGACATATACGCTCCGTTATGAATCTTTCAATCCCCACTTTTCACCCCCTTTCACCTCATAATATACACCACATCGAAAAACCCTCCGACTAGTGTCTTCTTATTTTTAATGATGAGTTTATGTGCCGAGTATCACATCCCCCAATGAAACCAATCGGGAGATATTGCTGTTCAATGAAATGCAGGTCTACCCCCTTAACACCCCTTTAGAACCAGAATATCCAAAAATCCTCTCTTAGTGGGCATTTGCGGCCCTTGGGGAAGCTGCATACCAAATTTCATTCCAATCCGTTTGATGGTTTCTGAGATTTCGTGATGAATGAATGAGTGAGTGAGTGGTATTTGACAAATATATAGTAGAAGATAGTGTCAAGTCTTCGTTATGCTAAACTCGGTTGACAGTGCTGTGTGAGAAGTTGAGTAACTAACGTGATTTCAAGTAAAGATCCTCATTTTCTATACCGGTAGTGCAGAGCGCAAATGGCATCCAGTCGGCCGTGTCTCGACTTGAGCTATGTTGCCATGGAAACTATCTGCCTTGCCATTCCTTCATGAGTATATTTTATGATTTGATTAGCCTGTGATTGAGTGCAAAAGGACCGAAATCAGAAGAATGAGCAAGACTATCGAAAATTCATGTAGCCAGCGGTTCCTTCTGGGTCCTAAACTATGTGTATGCAAAATTTGGTTGAGATTGCTGGAACGGTGTAGATTTGTATACGGAACAGACCCACCCACATACCCACATACATACATACATACAGACTTTCACTTTTATATATAAGATATAATTATAAAAAAAAGTAGGCCAATAAGTGAAAAGCAGGAATTTATGTATTTATAGAAAAAATTTCTTAAAATATTAAAAACTATTTATTCACCTAAAAATCCGAGCCCTATTAATTACTTTGCCCAAGGTTCTTATAAACATGACTCACAGAAAATACGGGCCAAAGACAGGGATTGATAATATTATTTTAGGCCGGCTAGTTGCTTGAAATTACCCACTGTGGTGGCGGTCCCATGTCATAGATTTATGGCATGTAAAATAACCTTTTACTTGAGAAGGCTTTTGATCGGGTGCCACATGACCTAATCTGGTTAGCGCTCCGTCTACACGGCATCCCAGAACACCTTAAATGGGTGCAGCTGCTTTACGTAGAACCAAGGAGCTATGTCCTAGCTGCCGCGGGAGCGTCTAATGACTTCCGCATCACCGTAGGTGTCCACCAGGGCTCCGCCTTATCACCACTGCTGTTCATTCTTGTGATGGGCACTGTAACGTCAGACCTGCACCAGCCGCTACCATGGACACTTCTCTATGCAGATGACGTCATGTTGGCTGCTGAGACGAAGCTTGATCTCCAACGTCAAACACAAGAGTGGTACAATCGACTTGCGCAATATGGTCTGCGCCTCAACAAGAAGAAGACAGAATACATGACATCCGATACACAAGAAGTGGGCACCATTGCTGTTGACGGAGAGGATTTACCACGTGTAGCGAAATTTAAGTATCTTGGTTCCACTATCTCTGATGATGGGCGACTTACTGACGAGGTCAACACAAGGATACATGCAGCCTGGAGAATGTGGCGAATGACAACTGGCGTCACCTGTGACCGTAGGATGAATGACCATCTGAAATCTAAGATCTACCGGACTGTCATTCGTCCTGTCGCGCTCTACGGCATGGAGTGCTGGCCATCTACTAAGGAAGCAGAACGTCGCCTATGTGTCATGGAGACAAAGATGCTTAGATGGTCAGCAGGTTTCACTAGGCTGGATCATATTTCAAATGATGCCATCAGAAATCGGTTTGGAGTTGCCCCAATCGGGGGAAAAATGCAGGAAAACCGTCTGAGATGGTTTGGACATGTGCTGCGCACAGAGGGCGACACAATGACAAAAGCAGCTTACACACTGGATGTGGCTGGAAAGAGGCCCAGAGGGCGACCAAGGCAACGGTGGGCCGATACACTGCACAATGATCTAAAGGCTGTCAATCTTCATCCAGACATGGCCCATGATCGAGGGAAATGGAGACTACGATCCCACATAGCGGACCCTGCCACAAGGTGGGACAAACGCTAAAGAAGAAGGAGAAGGAGAAGAAGAAGAAGAAGAAGAAGGAGAAGGAGAAGCACCACCACCACCACCACCACCACCACCACCACCTCCTTTCACTACAATTGGCAGTATGTAGCCAAATTTGTAGGTTATATTTGGTTGGTTAGAAACACTCTATCAAGTTCCCAACGTTTGCCGCTAGGTGTCAGTGACCTCCTCTGTTGTAAAATTCCAATCCGCAGGTAAATTAGCACTACTTAAAATAATTGAACTTGCTGAGAGCCTACGGGTGTTGAATTAAAATACTCTGCTATGGTCATTGGCTCAATTCATATATAATATACAGGGTCATCGAAAAATAATGCCGACATTTCAAAAAATTATAGCACCGAAACCCTTTATGTTAAACGTGTAATTCTTTCACTGAACGCCAGCTGGTTAAAGTAAGTTTTGTTTTGGACAGGACGTGACCTTGCTATGCGCACACTAAATGCGCAGTAGCCAAGGTCGGCCGGGTGCGCGCCAATGAAGTCCTGACATCACCCCTTTGGATTTTTTTTCTGGGGGTACATTAAAAACATTGGGTATGCAGAAAAAATTCGGGATTTGGAACACCTGCGGGAGCGAATTTCTGCCGCCATCTTGACAGTTACTCCTGAAATGATTGCACGTACCAATCCAGCCATTGCGAAAGCGTGCGTTCACTGCTGATGTTGGTGGTCGGCCTGGCCTAGATATTTTTCTCTACAATCCCTGTTTCCTTTAACTGATTAAACCATCGAATGGCAGCTTTGTAATCAGGTGCAGTTTGTCGGGCGGTGCAATCATTGGCACGCGCGACCCCCGGCCGACCTTGGCTACTGCGCATCTAGTGTACGCATAGCAAGGGCCCGTCCCATCCAAAACAAAACTTACTTTAACCAGCTGGCGTTCAGTGAAAGAATTACAAGTTTAACATAAAGGGTTTCGGTGCTATAATTTTTTGAAATGTTGGCATTATTTTTCGATGACCCTGTACAGGACGCCAGGAAATGTTCTCCGTACTGACTGCCGGCTTCTGCCAAACCTAGCATCAGCAGTTTAGTTGGCAGCATGGTGTCCTTGACAGGGTGAATCCCACAGGCTGTCAAAATCGTCAGTGTGTATTGCAATAAGCGAGCATGTATGTCATCAGCACTTCCAGTATCTGTTATAAATGGCTGTGGTGAGTACAAAGTTTACAGTTTGTTTGTTTTAATACAAGCGAGTAATGCTGCCAACGTAACTACTGATGCTATCTCTCGCAGACGCTTGTAGGCACTGTGGAGAACATTTCCTGACACCCTGTATTAAACACATTTTGTGTCATATGTAGGGCTCGGATTTTTAGGTGCTAAAAATCTGGAAAATATTTATTTTTTATGTATTAAAAATACCTGAAATATGTGACAAAGAAGTAAAAATATTTAATTATAACTTAGTTTATTAATGTGAATATCAACAATATGCAGTACTCACGAATGCAATTTACGCTATACCTCGCCGACTACTGAAGAATTACACTACACAACCAGATACATCTTCACGTTGTCAATCACAAATGACGACAATTATCGCAAAACACTTTTTCCGAAGGTGCGAAACTGCGGCAGTATGTTTCTTGCCCTTGAGGTTTGTATAACTTAAGATCGCTGTTCAGCCTTGATTGCTTTCCCACATGTTTGGCAGAATAGAATGCCCCTATCAGAAACAAAATTATTTTTAAATTCTGCAACAGACGTTAACTTGTAGTTTTTACTTTGGGCATCGTAGAACTGCCTTACACTTCACAGTGCTAGAAATGAACTGCATGTGATGCGAGTGGCACTGGTTCCAGGTAGCTGGGGGGAAGCAAGGGGGTCTAGCACGTGGTGCAATATGGTTATGGACAAGAAAATCCCCGGCTTCCACAGTGAGTGGCAAGTTAAGAATAACACAGTTGTATGAAGAAAAGATAGCTCACAGGTTCTTCCCCGTTGAAGTAACACACAATAAAAATGCAATAAACAAAAATCTAGCATTTTGATTTTTTTAAATGTAAATATTATGTCTTTTTATGTGCTAATAAGTGAAAAGCAGGAATTTATGTATTTATAGAAAAAATGCTTAAAATATGTATTTACATTTTAAAAAAATATTTATTTACCTAAAATTCCTAGCCCTAGTCATATGGCCTAATGACACAGGGTGGGTGGGGGCTCTTGCGACCCTTAATGTACTGTCCCTGTAATCAACTAACTTTGATTATTTCTGTTATTTCAGCTAGTGCTGCAGGATGGCGCTACACACGTTACTATGGATACTGGTGGTGATCTGTGGTATACACATCGCAAGACCTGAGGTGGCTAAAGGAACAGTCACAGCGTCCAATTCTACTCACGATGCTGTGTATGATTGTGAGCTTCATGGCAACATTACAATCCCACAAGGTGAGATCTTCAGTAGACTTTCTTGTTCAGTTAATTCAACCATTCCATATTTCATGTATGGTATTATTACACTTTAATGTTACTTAGTATTGAGTTACTAGGGAGTGTAATAGAAGTAAGTGGTAGAAATGAGAAGGAGGTCGGTGAGAGAGGAAGACAAGCCATGGATTCCTGCAGAGCGTGAGAGATCTGGTATGGAGAGGGACGTGCCCCAGAAGAGCAAACGGGTATTGTATCGAATGTATTATGTCCCAATACTCACCTACGCCTCAGAAACATGGAAACCTTATGAAGAAGAGACAGGTGAGCAGGATCCAGGTTTGCGAAATGAAATTTCAGAGAAGTCGATTAGGAATAACAAGAAGGGATAGAGTGAGAAATGAGAGAGTGAGGGAGATTGTGGAAGAGAATCCCTTACAAGAGATGAGCATAGAGACGTCGAGAATGAGTTGGTACAGACATGTTAGGAGAATGCAGGATGGCAGTAGGATGCATGAGATGGGAATGGAGGGTGAGAGACCAAGAGGAAGGCCAAGAGACAGGTGGATTGTGGGTGTGAAGGAAGGAGTGGAGAAAAGTGGAGAGGAGTGGGACAGAGTGAGGAGTGAAAGGTGGCGGGAGGATAGAAAACGATGGAGAGGCTTATGTTCCAAGCAGACCCAGCCAGTGCCTGGAAACTGTAGATGATGATGATGAATATTACTTAGTAATTACCAGGGAACGTCGCCTCCGTAGCTAGCGGTCAGCATGGTTAGCTGCCGCCCCGGAGGTCCTGGGTTCGATTCCCGGCTCTGCCACAAAATTTGAAAAGTGGTATGAGGACTGGAACGGGGTCTACTCAGCCTCGGGTGGTCCAAATGAGTAGAGGGAGTTCGGATCCCACCTCAGCCATCCTCGAAGTGGTTTTCTGTGGTTTCCCACTTCGTCTTCAGGCAAATGCCGGGATGGTACCTACTGTACGGCCACAGCCGCCTTCCTCCTGCTTCCTTGTCTAACCATCCCAATCCTCCCCTCCCTTCCCATCTCTCATAAGGCCCCTGTTCGCTTTGCAGGTGGGGCCGCCTGGGCGAGGTGCTGATCACACCTCCTCAGTTGTATCCACTCCGACCAGATGTTCCCAGCTCTAGGACACTGCTCGTAGAGGCGGTAGTGGTGAGTTCCCTCGCTGAGTCCATGGGTTCCACCAACCTGGAGGGTAAAAAAGTAAAAATAAATATATATTACCAGGGAACATATTTCTATGTAAATACATATCTATTTAGGAAGCTAAACTTAATTGTTTTTGTATCTTTCCGAATCATGGCGTGTGGAGTTGAAAAATGGGGTATTTGTTTTCCATATTTTTCCATATTTGGAAGTTAAGCACATACTAGTTGATACCCGTCAAAATATGACGGTCATTGGGAAAATAGGCCTATTTACTGAAGGATTCTTATACAATATGCCATTTTTTAACCATTACTTTTTGACAGTGATGCAACTTTAAGGTTGTCGAAAGGTCGACTTCACAACATATAACTGGCTGTGATTGAAAGTGTGATGAGGCAAATAGAGACCTACACGATCCAGAGTTTCCCCTTGAGCTTTATTGATTGTGATAAAGTACGCCAAGCGAATTGGAAATTGGAAAATTGAACTGTTTTATCGGAAGATGTTAAATCAAGTCTAAGCAATATAGCTTTCTGCCCATTAGGCTAAGTCATTTGCCTTCGCCATAGAGCCACAACAATATTTCCCCCCTTTTTAATTGTCGTAAACAAAGATCTCAGTAAGACGCGGCGGGATCCTCCATTTCTCTGGTGGAATAGAGCCATTGTGCGCAAGCGACAAATATTACATTTTTCTTTAATAATTAAAAAAAATACCCTAACATATATTTTCCTTTTAAATACACTCTGCAAATCTACATGCCAAGAGCTCTCGTTAGAATGCATTACGAAGTCAATCGGTTAAGACGTGATCTCAATCTTGCGGTAACAAAAATCACCTTAGCGTTTTAAATATATAGACGAGGGATGTGTTGGTTGAAACGTGTTTTAAATTCACAGGGTTTTAATTTCGCGTCGCCCTAATCATAACCTACTGGGATCATATGTTTATTGTGTGGCATTTTTATTTATATTTAAGGTGTTACCTAGTTTAGTTGTTTGTAATACTTATGTTAATACAATGAGCAGTCATCTTGAGATTATGATTATTATTTGTGCATGAAGCTCAGCGGAAATGGTTACCTTGTTCCTTCCTCGGCATTTTTGGATGGGAAATGTTCGTATTCGGTCTCAGGGTAAGTCCAGCCCTTCCAATTAACAGGCTTGTCCTGGCATCGCCTATTTCCTGCCTTGATCTAAATTATTGAGGGCGTTTCTAAGACTACGAAAATAAGAACGCTCCGAATTAATTACTTCTTTTAATTATGCTAATTTTGATCTTATCAAGGTTGGAAGAGGTGAGGTGCGATAAAATATATAGATGGCAACAGAGAATTCGTTACTTTACGGGAATGATAAAAGTGAAATGTTTCTACAATGTAATACCAATCGTAGGAAGGAAGAAAACGAAAATAAAAAAACATAACCGAGGTGGGAATCGAACCCTCTCGACCAATTTCTTTAATCATTTAAAAATATACCGTAACATATATTTTCCTTTTAAAGAAACTCTGCAAATCTGCATGCCAAGAGCTTTCGTTAGAATGTCTTACGAAGCCAATCGGTTAAGTCGTTTTCACAATCTCGTGTGTACAAAAAACAGCTTAGTGTTTTAAATATATAGATAGATGCTCCATATTCTTGGTCATTAAAATCACGTATGGTAACTTTTTCAGTTAGAAAGTATTACATTCTAGTAACTTAGCAGTCCTGTCAATAATGGAGAAACAAGGTAAAGATCTATATTTAAAAGTTTAAATCGTTGTACAGGTAAAGTTGCCGATGTGGCAAAATTGAAGATGGAAAATGAACCCTGGATATGGTGCCATGGGAAAGATTGCTGCAATTTTGTGTGGAGATTTAAGTTTAAAGTTAACATTGTATTTAAGCCCAGCAGACATTGTGAAGTTCAAACATGCCCCCGTTACCTCTTCTGATGTTGAACGCAGTTTGTCAATATAAATCTGTCATTAGAGACAATAGGAGAAGATTCACTTTCCAGCACTTAAAAGAACATTTTGTAATCCATTATTGAAAAGATTGAGTATTCTTCAAAGGTCATATTGATATTAAAATGAGAAGTGCAACGTTATGTTTCAAGTTTGTTTAGCTTCTTTGAATTTAGTTATTAAAATAGAAATTGTTTTTTTGTAATTTTAAGTCCATATATAATTACATATTTCAATACAAATAACTAAAGATATTCATACATACGAGGGCAAGTCCAAAAATAAGGTCCGATTCGCCGTAAATATTTGAAAGCGGCGTCGAGGGCAAAACACGCATGCCTTGCGCGGCAAAAGCCGCCAGTAGCATTGTTACTGTTGCTGTGTGCTGTTGATAGTGTCAGTTCACAATGTTTAAGACAGTTAATCAGCCCGTCGTTTGTGAAGTAAGGGCAGTGATACGGTTTCTGTCTGCAAGAAACATTTCTGCGGCAGAAATTCACCGGCAGATTACTGAAGTGTACGGTCCTAACATAATGAGTGACAGTAAAGTGCGCAAGTGGGGTGCGAGCCTTCAATGAAGGACGGGAAAATGTGCACGATGAACCCCGCTCTGGCAGACCATCAGTGATTTCAGACGAGTTGGTTCATGCGGTTGACTACAAAATTCGTGAAGATCGACGATTCACTATTTCAGGGACAACGATCAATAAAGCCGCCTACTGCGCTACCCTGACTAAACTTCGACGTGCAATCCTGAATAAGCGACGTGGTCTTTTGTCGTCTGGAAATTTGGATGGGAACAGATGGACGACCCACCGTACAGTCCGGACTTGGCGCCAAGTGATTTCCACCTGTTCCGCTACCTAAAGGAGTTTCTTGGCGTCAAGCGCTTCGACACAGATGATGAAGTGAAAGAAGCTGTTAAAGATTGGTTAGCTTCGCAGGCGGCCGAGTTCTACGACTTAGGCATTCAAAAGCTTGTGGAACGATGTGACAAATGTGTACATAAGTATGGAAATTATGTAGAAAAATAGAGAATGACGTAAGGAATGTCAATAAAACAATTGTTTTGGAAACAATTTTGATTTTGGATGTTTGTTTTAACCGGACCTTAGTTTTGAAATAGCCCTTGTATTTGATTAATTATACTAGCCGACAAAAAACAACTTTTTATTTCCTTCTTTTACAAAAATACTAACTAAATTTGGGTCAGGAAAACCGATTATGACCTTAGAATTTGTTTATTAACTTTAGTGTTTTAGATGCACTACTTGTGATACATGTCATTCTGTAGTAAAAACTGCACCACCATTTGGAGGAAAGAATTCCAGATGGGGATCGAGAAGATGACATTGCAGCCTAATGTATTATACTTCTCTAGGAGATTATTTACAATTTCTACATAGTTTTCATGTCTTCTGTTTCCCAGGAAACCTTGTACAACACCTCTAAAGGCTTCCCAAGCAGCTTTTTTTTTACTACCCTGAAGGGCTCAATTAAAATTTTCATCCTTAAGAATGTCACAGATTTGCGGACCAAAAAAGATCCTTTCTTTCACTTGAGCTTCACTGAGAAGTGGGAATTTTGCTCTCAGTACTTGAAAGCTTCTCCATTCATATCCATCCCCTTTACAATGTTCTTGACACGCCCAAGTTTGATGTGTAAAGGGGACATAAGAATTTTATTTCTGTCAACCAGAGGACTGTGATGTAAGTTTTTTTTCCCCCAGGGCACAAAGTTTCTCTTTCTGTCGTAATGTGAAGACCTATCTTTGCTGTCCCATAAGAAGAAGAAAACAAAGGTTATTCACAAACAATAAACCAAATATGGCTGACAATGACTCAGGATACATGCACTAAGTATTGCCAACCTATAAATTATTTAAATACAAAAAAAATTCTCTAGTATTTTTCGAAAGTCCCTCAGATTCTCTAGCATTTAATGAAATATCTTGATATCTCAGAACATAGAGCTAACTCAGCATTTTATATGCCATATTCACATTTCCCAAGCTCGAATAAACTGGAAATGACTCTTTCGGAAGCATTTTCACTGTTGGTTAGTGTTATTAGTACATATAAATCCATTTCCTGGTAATTGATGAGATTTGCTGATGACATCGTCATCATAGCGGATTCACCTGAGGATTTGAATGAGTTTTTAAATGGTATGAACTCCGCCTCGGAGAAAGAACTTAGATTGTCTGATTAAATTTGCTTGATATTAAGTATTAACAAGTGTTCAAGCGAATTTAATTACATTCATGATGAAAATCAACAAATGTAAAACCATCATCATCATCTTGCACAGTTTCTAGCAGCTGGCCGGATATGTTTGGAACACAAGCCTCTCCAACGTCTTCTGTTTTCCCACCATCTCTCAGCCTCCACCCTTGTCCAGTCTTCTCCTCTCTTCTTCACGCTTTCTTCCACCCCCTTCAGCCACCTGTCTCTCGGTCTCTTTCCTTCCCACTTCGTCTCGTGTATCCTCCTGGGTATCCTCTCCTCCTCCATTCCTTTTACATGTCCATACCATCCAAGTCTAGATTTCTCTATACCATCCTGTAATGGTTCCTCCATTATTTCTCTGGTCCTCTCATTTCTTATTCTGTCCAAATGTTAAACAAAAATATGATTCCTTTGAATTCACACAGCGAAGTTAATAAAAAAAAACACCCATTTTCATTTTTTCTGCAGATTTTTTTATTTATTTTTAAGGCGTATGTTATTGTTTGAAATTTTTCACACAGAAAGTGTACATACTGTGAAGTGATGTTCAATATTTTCAGTCCCCCTGCCAGAGGCACCTCAGAATCTACGCGTGGTGGACAACAGCACGGGCATTCACATCTTCTGGGATCCTCCTCTAGAGAATGCTAAGCTTGTTCAGTCTTATACCATCAAGTACCGAAACGATTCAACATGGAAAGTCCTCAACAAGGAGCCAATCACAATTAATGACACAACCTCATACCTAGGTACAGTGTCTAACATAATTATGTATGCTTAATGTCTTTCTGATTTACCAGTAACTGTAAGTTTATCTTTTAAGAGTACACATGCGGTAAAACCTGCTTTCAACACCCCTTCATTAAACGGAAACTTGCCATATTGAAATATTTGATGGTCCTGTGAATTTATGGGTGAAAAAATCCTCCGCTACCTATTGGTCAGAAGTGAAATAACTCTTAACCAGCCAATCACTTCGATATAGCAACATCGTGAATGTAACTCGATTAGTTGTAATATTATCAATAAATGATAAAAATGGTCCGGTTAGCTCAAACAATGCCAGCGTTTCGCCCCAGTGTGCCGTTGGGCTCGTCAGTTGGTACAGACACACCTACCAATACGCGTGGCTAGCACATACTGAGAAGGCCATGCAAGACACAAAATACAAGCAGTATTGACGTCACGAGCATGCCAATGTGCTACGGGAGTAAAACTCCCTTTCATAAAAATAGAAGCCTTACCTTGGCAATCCAAATAAGGTTTTGAATATTCCCGAAGGGAATATGATGTGTGCCCAACGGCACACTGGGGCGAAACGCTGGCATTGTTTGAGCTAACCGGACCATTTTTATCATTTATTGATAATTCATCTGCTCAAATGGAAACTACATCATATTCCCTTCGGGAATATTCAAAACCTTATTTGTAATATATCGGTGTGAACGGCTGCCTACGATTAGCTAGTTTTTTGATTTCACTTCTGTCCCCTAGATAGCATTAGTTGGTCGGTTGGTTCCTCAGTTTTGGGGCTGCGACAACTCGGTCATGTAGCCCCGTGTCTTTTGGGTGTGTGTCGAATCTGTCTGATAACCGGAGTTAATTGTGATGACTGTATTAGTCTGTATTATCTGTTTTTAATTGAAGTAAGGACTGCAGACATTCAATTTTTCAAGTAGTTCCTACTTTTGCTACCAAACACGACCGTCAACGACAACTAGTTCTGAACTTTGTTACTAGATGCCACCGCAGTCGGCTCCTGGCGACGAACGTTGGACCTAAGAGCGTTAGTCAGATCTAACCTATAATTAACTTCACACAAGTATAATTAGTGGAAGGTTCTTTTACATACCATAAATATCGGATATGGGACCGGCGGCTTTACTTCCCTTCTGAAGGAAGGCATACTGAGGAATTTTTAACGCTCTTAAAAAATCCGACTACTTCTGCTGGGTTTGAACCCACGACCTTGGGCATAGAAGCTCAGTATGCTGCCAACTACACCACAGATAGCATTATTGTAGCGCATGAACATCAAGTTGAAAGTAATGATGTCCCAACTATAGTCTTGTTTTCTTGACCTTTTTCATTTATCGTTGAGAGCCCTTCAATTACTACGTAAAAAGTCTCTGTCCTCATTATTTAAAAAAACACAATATTTCTTAAAAGTGTATATTTCCTTATGAAAGGTTCTCTTTTTTTGTTGTTGTCATGTTTAAACATAGAAAGCAGATAGTTAATGAGAAAATGATGTTTGTAGCTGAAGACCTGGTGTGGGGACGGACTTACTACATAAGAGTGCTGGCCAACCTGGCCGACGGCTGTGTGAGCAGTGAAGAGGTGTCCTTCACGGTGCGGCTGACAGCAATCATTGGTGTCGTCGTGGCTTGTATTCTGCTTGTCATGGTCATCATCATCCTGGGCATCTACGTAGTCAGGATGTACAACAAGTCGAGGAGACGGAGGATGACTACCAGTGAGTATTGAATGACCTATTATTATGGTGTTAGGAGCAGTTTTCAGTGTTGCCTTAGGCCCGTTCTTACAATCAAACAAAAAAAAAAAGAAAAAAAAAAGTCAACCCCTGGCACTATCCAGCCCATGACGGGCTAATGCCGACCAAGTGACCGCTGCCCAGCCATTTGGCCTGCAGATATTGGGGTGACGCGTGATCGGCGCGTCGGGTCCCCTCGGCCGTTAATCTTGGTATTCGTGATCAGGGCGCTGTCTCACTGTCAGACAGCTACTCAATTGTCCTCACGAGGCTGAGTGCACCCCGTTCCAACCCTCACATCAGTTTTAAAATCCCTGACGGAGCCGGGGATCGAACCCGGGGCCTCCGGGTGAGAGGCAGGCGCACTACCCCAACACCACGGGGCCGGCTAGTTCTTACAATCTCCGGTTAAATCTTTACTGGCACTTTTACGGCAAGTTTACTGGAACTAGATTCTTACAATACCCGGTCAGCGACAAACTGACAGTAAAATAAGCCTTAACCGGCAGTGAACTTTACCGGAGGATTCTCCTCCTGTAAACTGCTTTACTACCAGATTTTCTATTATAACCTCAACGCAAGCTGATTACATACATCGTCAATATGCCTAGAATTATCCGTAATTTCATGTGTTTTGTAAATGCTGATGCTGTTCAAAGAAGACGAAAAGTATATAAGGATCGAAGTGATTATTACGAGGAGTAAGGTGATCAAGTCTTTTTTAGACTATTCCGTTTGACGAAGCTTTTCCTCTTGAGGCCTTTATTTGTCTCATTTGGAGATAATTGCCCTTCCATATCTAATATTTCTCTTTATAATCGTAACGTAATGAACAGATTGCGCCAAGAACACTGATCAAGATCAAGGAATATAAAGTATAAAGTGAGGTGTGCTTTAACCAACTGAAGAGCCCAATAGCACACCGGGGCGAAACGCTGTCATTTTGTTGAGTTATGCCGGAACATTTAGCACAATTTGTGTTTAAATATATAAAGTATATATTTATTATTTACTCCCTGATGCAGATTCACTCATGCCAACTATTGAGTGGTATCAAGAAATCTGTAAATCGAACCAGAAATGTGTACCAACTGTTGGAAATTATATGCAGACCTGCTAACCTACCGTAAACATTAACTGGAACATGGTAAGAAGGATCGAATGTTTACCGGGACTACTCCGACTGTAAAGCCAACTGTCAGTTAAGAGTTTACTGTCACTTTACTGGAGATTGTAAGAACGAGCCTTAGTATAGTTGCCTCACTTTCCTGGTTAACGTGCGGCTCATCTTTGAAACCTAGCTGGGCGGATATGTTTACATTTCATAGCTGCGGGGTGCCGAGGCATTCACGGCTTAAGGCACAGTGTTGTCAACTGTCCATCACCATAGCGGCAACTTACTCAGTCTCCATGGCAGCAACAACATTGGCGATTTGCAGCAAAATGCTTCTATGTTGGAGAACAGTTGGAATAGTGATAAACTAATATAATAATAGACTAAAATATTAATAGACTAATAATAATAATAGACTAATAATAACTAGCATTACCCGTCGAGGCTTCGCCCGCGGATATTCTAGTTGTAAAGAGTTCACTTAGCAAAATCTCAATCATGAATGCTATGACTGATTTATCCTTGGTATGAATAATCAGACTTGATCAATTCAGCTACTGGTGCAGTGGTTATGGGTTTGTCATTCCTTCATAGGTATATCAGAGTGAAGTTAGTTTTCTGGGAATATCACCAACGCTGTTAATTTAAGGGCCTTTAAATGTGGTTATCGGAGACCCTTTGTCGGGTGAAAAAGACCTTTCGTACCACACTCGCACGTGAAAATTGCGTGAAAAAATTCTAGAGTGCCCCTTGACCCCCTTAAGCTCATTATACTGTATGTCTTGATGAATTTTACAACTTAATTTGGTTCAGTGATAACCTTATAACCGTCTGGAAACTTTCACAGTAATGTAATAATTCGTCACCTTTCTTTAGAAACCACGTATGGCATAAAAGCAAAAATGTTCAGGAGAGACAAAAAACATAATGTAACTTAACATACTAATTATTTCTATATTTAATGCATCAAATCATGATCGGATCACATAACACCTTAAAATGTATATGGACATAAGTCACATTATGGGGGATCTTCCAGAATATTTGTTATTATTGAGACATACGAGGTTACTTACTTTCATTTTTATCCCGTATCTCAGACATACAAGTATTTTAATTGGTATACGAATGCAGAAAAATAACTTGAATTGAAGAAGGATAGTAATTTTACATTGGAAGCTTGGCTGGAAAGGAGTAGGCCTGGATAATGATTCGAACGGATTATTAAATTTTATTACATAATTTGTTTATTAAGAACTAAAACAAAATTCAAAAAGTCTACTTTTAGACTAATTAGTCCCACTGCAGTCTGTTTTTCTGACGAATGGAAACCTGGTATTTTAACACAACACATAATTAGCCTACTTGTTTAGTCATGTGGCAAAGTATCGTAAAAGTGCAGGAACTGTATTATTGATTCATTTTTGGCTGTACCCCGGGCTAGATAAGGACCGCGTCATTTTAGACTTAGGAGGTTTTTAACACTAAGGCGTTGAATTTTGTTAATTCAGGCTTAATAAATACCTCCTATGTCAGAATTGCAAGGATTTTAACGCCATGGCAGTATTACTTGTGCCATTCACTGTAAAATAAACCTCGTATGTCTCTCACATAATAATAATTGCTCTCCGACCATTACACATAAGAGTTTTTAAAATTCATCTCCAGAGGAAAGACTGTCGAATATAGACTTTCGAGGTTTTTAAATTCCGATTCCGCTTGGAATTCTGATTAGGAAAGAGGTAAAATGTCAATATTGAGAAAATTCAGACATACGAGGTTTTTTAAAGCAAAGTGACGAATTGGAATTGCATTGCTTCTTATAGAAATAGATGTACCTGTGTGATTCTGTTACCATGGTTACCGTGTTGCATTCTTTATTTCATTGTAAATATACATGTTTTAAGGTATTCATTTAATTGTGAGGCATTTAAAGAGTAAGTGAGTGCGTTCGCTTACGCATTGTGTTATGCTGAACCTGTAGGTACCCCATATGTGTAGGCTGGTGTTAATGGGACCTTATTTTCGGTACAAAACTGGAATGGGACCTTAGCAGAATAATATAGGGAGGGATAGACTAATAATAATAATAATAAGTAAGCTCGTAGGCTTGCATGACCGGACCTCCAAATTTATGTGGAATCCGAACCACTTCGAAATTCTTGCATGCATTGACCGGGAATAGAACTCTTGGTGAATAATAATAATAATAATAATATAAGATAAAAGCAATACCTAATTCTATTAAAATTAAACATTATAATACTGTTGTGAAACCAGAGGCCTTATATGGATCTGAAAAGCTCAAATTAATGAATAAAGGTGAAATTAACAAAATCATGGTCATGGAAAGGAAAATAATTAGAAGTATACTTGGCCCTAGAAAAGTAGGAGCAGATTACAACAGACCTAGACCAAATGTTGAAATTTATGAGCATGTAGAAAACATGCTACATACCATGCGAAGAAGAAGAAGAAGAAGATTATCCTTTTTTGGACATTTACAAAGAATGAACGATGATAGATTGACAAAGAAAATGTTCAAATATGAAACTTAAGATACAGCCAGCTTGGTTTCAACAGACCTTGAATGACCTTAAAGAGGCCAATATACAGATTGAAGACATACCTAACAGACAACTCTTTCGGAACAAAATTGAAACAGTCACCTTCAAGGAGGAACTAGAGAGAAGCAGGAAACAGCCACACAACATTGAGGAGCTCCGGCAACAACAATGTGAAAGAATGAAGCAATTCTGGGTGACCAAGAAGAAATCATACAGCAAAACATGATGTATTGATTTAACGCGCTCTATTAAGGGCTATTCGATTAAATAATAACAACATCCTCGGTCTCCACAGAAAGCAGTAGCGAGACTGGACAGAACAGCGTGCAACAGTGGAAAGTGAGCAGGTAGACAGGACTGGCGACAACACCTTGTCTGCACTCATCGTGGACAGATGGAGGAAGCATCTTAATGGTCAAGAACCGTCACGTATTTGTCGGCCATAAATGATGGCTATTGTCGGCTCGTGCTAATGCTTAACGTTTGAGTCCCCGCTCGTTAACCAGGAAAGTGAGGCGACTATAAATGAAGTTCGATGGTTTTCTTGTGTAAATTTTTTTCAGGATTAGGTTGGTTGCTTGGCTCAGCGGTAACGTTCTAGTCTGTTGTGCCCAAGGTTGCAGGATCGAATCCTGGTGCAGTCGGCTACAGCAAAATTGAGACCTAGAAGAATTCCTATTGAAGAACTTATTACATCCGTAGAATCCTCGGTACATCACCTCACACCTGAAGAGGCCGAGGAAGCCAGGCAAGAATGTTCCCGAGTTCTCAAGACCGCTAAGCCACCTAACACCAACTTAAAACAAGGCGAAAGCCGGGCACTTAAAGATCTAAGGGACGATTCTGATATTATCGTTCTCCCCGCTGACAAGGGTAACGCGACAGTGGTATTGGATAAGGTTGATTATGATTCCAAGATCTCGTCTTTGTTATCAGATCCTGTATATAGGATTAATAGTCGTGATCCTACTACTCGCTACTCAAATGTCACCGTCAAATTGATCAAGCAATCATCTATTCCAGCGGATGCAGCGAAGACTCTCCTTCCAGGGGATGCTATTCCTCCGAGACTCTATGGTCTTCCTAAAATACATAAGGAAGATGTTCCTCTTAGACCTATTGTTAGTACGATTGGTTCTCCTACATATGCCCTTTCCAAATACTTAGGTAGACTACTTCAGCCGCTTCTGGGTAACACGCCTTCGTACATTAAGGATTCCACACACTTCGTGGAAAAGTTAAAAGCTATAACACTTCAGCCGGGTGATATTCTAGTGAGTCTCGACGTGGTGTCTCTGTTTACGAGAGTAACTATTGATGGTGTTATGTCTCTCATTAATGGCTTTTTTCCTGAAGACATCACAAGACTTTTTTATCACTGCATGACCTCCTCCTACTTTCTATGGAATGGGAACTTTTATGAGCAGACTGATGGTGTGGCCATGGGTAGTCCTCTCTCTCCTGTTGTGGCTAATTTCTTCATGGAGAACTTTGAAGAGAAAGCTTTGTCGTCGGCTCCTTTCAAACCGAAGATCTGGTGGCGTTATGTGGATGACACGTTCGTTGTTTGGACGGAAGGTGAGGAAAATCTTAGCCATTTCCTGGATCACCTTAATCTCCAGCACCCTTCTATTTGTTTCACCATGGAAAAGGAATCTGACGGCAAAATACCTTTTTTAGATGTTCTCGTCACCAAGAAAGAGGATGGATCTTTAGGACACAGCGTTTTTCGTAAACCAACACACACCAATAGATATCTCCACGCAAGTTCTCACCATCACCCTGCCCAGAAACATGGTATCCTTACAACTCTAACTACCAGGGCTAGGAGGATTTGTGAAGTGTCTTCTTTACAAGAAGAAATTAACACCCTGCGAACCACCTTTGAGAGCAACGGTTATAGCAAAGCTTTGATTTCTACGGTTCTGAAACCAAAAAATAATAATAGGACGTCAGTTGAGAAAAGAGATGTAAGAGGAACTGCTTACCTTCCGTACATACATACATAACACAACGGATCGTATTGCTAAAATCCTACGTCGGTACAACATACAGACTGTATTTGGAACTTCTGTTAAGATTAGGCAACTCCTGCGACCAAGTAAGGACAGTTTGCCTAAATTGCAACAACCGGGTATCTACAGAGTTCCCTGTACTTGTGGCAAGGTTTACATCGGGCAGACTTCGAGAACATTATGCACTCGCATTAAGGAACATAATAGATGTATCAGGCTCATTCAACCTGATATATCAGCTGTTGCCGATCATGCTTTAACACCTGGCCATGATGTCATGTTCCAAGGAGTGGATGTTCTTGCCCGTATAAAGCAATATCGTCCCAGAATCATCAGGGAGGCGGTTGAAATACGTAAACACCCAGATAATTTCAACCGCGACACCGGCTACAATCTCAGTGAATCCTGGCTACCTATTATCAGAACCCTGAGAAAGTAATTCACTGCTGCTTTCCGTTGTCCCTAACATGGGGCTATAATGGCGTCCATCTTTGGGCACCTTCTATATGTTCTTCGTTGCTTTCTCTTAGCAACATTGTCGTATTCCAGATTATTCCTGACGATGAAAGACATGGTTTCTTTCGAAACGCGTCGAATATTAGTATAATAAAACACGGCATAAGCCCAAAATTCAACATTATGAATCATTATTATTGTTGGGATTAGGGAATATTGTTTGAGTCTTCGGTCTTTTGACTGGTTTGATGCAGCCCTCCATGCCACCCTGTCCTGAGCTAATCGTTTCATCTCTACATAGCTACCACACCCTACATTTGAGGCAATCTGTTTAACATACTCTAACCTTGGTCTACCCCTACAGTTCTTGTCCTCGACCCTTTCTTTCATAACTAAGCTTGCTATTCCTGGTGTCTTAGTATGTGTCCTACCAACCTATCTCTTCTCTTCATTAGCAGTCGCCAGAAACATCTCTCCTCTCCCACTCGCCTTAATACCTCTTCGTTTGTAACCCTATCTACCCATCTGATCTTCATCATTGTCCTGTAACACCACATTTCAAACGCTTCAATTCTCCTCTTTTCTGCTGCACCAATAATCCAAGTTTCACTTCCATAGAGTGCCACTCTCCAGACAAAGGTTTTGAAAAATGTCTTCCTAATACCTAAATCTATATTCGATGTCAACAGAATCCTTTTCTGTAGAAATGCTTTCCTTGCCTGGGCCAACCTACTTTTTATATCCTCTATGCTTCGTCCATCACTGGTTATTTTGCTTCCTAAGTAACAGAAGTCTCCTACTTCCTTTAGTTTTTCCCCTGCCAATTTGATGTCCATAGAGGTTTCAGATTTATTGCGGCTGCATTCCAATATTTTTGTTTTACGTTTATTAATTTTCATCATGAATTCTTTCCGTAAGACGGAGTCCATGCCATTCAAAAACTCATTCAAATCCTCAGGCGTGTCGGCCAAGATGACGATGTCATCGGCAAATCTTAGAGTTGAAACTATTTCTCCTTGAATCTTCACTCCCACTTTAAATTTTTCTCCAATTTCCTTCATTGCTTGTTCAATGTAAAGATTGAAAAGTATGGGTGATAAGTTGCAGCCTTGCCTCACACCTTTCTGAATACCAGCTTCTCTCTCATGTCCATCAGCTCGAATGACTGCTGTCTGGTTTCTGTATAGATTATGTATCACCCTCCTATCCCAATGCTTTTTTCCAATCATTTTCAAAATGTCAAATAATTTAGTCCAATCAACGTTACCAAAAGCCTTTTCTAAGTCTACAAAAGCCATGAACGTTCTCTTATCTTTCCTTATTCTACCTTCCAAAATCAGCCTAAGACATAGTACAGCTTCCCTTGTTCCTACATTTCTCCTGAAACCAAACTGGTCTTCACCCAACTCCGTTTCTATCTGGCTTTCAATCCTCTTGTAAATTATTCTAGACAGGATCTTTGAAGCATGAGTAATCAAGCTGATTGTACGGTAATCTTCACATCTGTCAGCTCCCACTTTCTTTGGTATAGGGATGATTACATTCTTCTTGAAATCAGGGGGTACCTCACCTGTCTCATAAATCCTACACACCAAGTGAAATAACCTGATCAGACCTTCATCTCCTATGCAGCGTAGCAACTCAATCGGTATATCATCTATGCCTGGTGCTTTGTTCCTGCCTAAGTCCTCTAATGCTCTGTCAAATTCTGATCTCAATATTAAATCTCCTTTCGCATCCTCATCAATTTCCTCCTCCCTTTCCATTACATGATTCTCAATCTCCTTTCCCTTATACAAACACTCTATGTAAGCTTTCCATCTCTCAACCTTTTCTTCCCTATCTGTTAGAGGCTTTCCATTTGTGTCCTTAATATTACAGCACTTAAGTCTTCTTTTCCCCAAAAGTATTCTTAATACTTCGATAAGCTGTGTCTACTTTTCCTAATTTCAGACAATTTTCTATACCTGCACATTTCTCTTTCAACCATTCTTCTTTCACTTCCTTGCACTTCTTGTTAACCTCATTTCTCAGACGTCTGTATTCTGCTTTCCCCTTTTCATCTCTTACATTCTTTTGTTTCCGCCTTTCATCCATCAATTCTAGTATATCCTGAGTGATCCACGGTTTTCTACCTATTCTTTCTTTCCTACCAATTGGGTGCAATCGTGTTGACCGACTGAAAAACATCAAACTTCGTTGACTTATTACAGTAAAGTTTTTTCCACTTTTCAATTATTATTATATGCGAATGGAACCAGATGGATCACGCAGTACTTTTTTGGTTCGCCTTTCTGATCTTCCATATAGCTCTCATTCTCTCTTCGTGGGCCATCTTCCTTTCCTCAGTCCACTTGGATCCTGGTCTCATTGGAGCATCATTCTCTGGTTTGGTTTTGGTGGGGAACGGCTGAAGACAGTGGAGAGTTTCAAGTATCTCGGAAGCCTGATACAAGATGATGGAAGAAACGATAGAGAAATAAATGAGCGGGGGGAAGACCGGCAGAAGCATTCCGGAGGAGTGTGTGAAGCATGTTATGGAGCAAGGATGTCCCTCAGAACAGCAGAAAGATCATATATCGGACGGACTATGTCCCTATCCTGACGTATGGACAGAATAAGAAATGAGAGGACCAGAGAATTAATGAAGGAGGAACCATTACAGGATGGTATAGAGAAATCTAGACTTAGATGGTATGGACATGTAAAACGAATGGAGGATACACGAGACGAAGTGGGAAGGAAAGAGACCGAGAGACAGGTGGCTGAAGGGGGTGGAAGAAAGCGTGAAGAAGAGAGGAGAAGACTGGGCAAGGGTGGAGGCTGAGAGATGGTGGGAAGACAGAAGACGTTGGAGAGGCTTGTGTTCCAAACAGACCCGGCCAGTGGCTGGAAACTGCAAGATGATGATGATGATGATGATGATGATGATTCTCTGGTGTTGCTATCCATCCATTTACCCTACATCGGAATAGGTTCCTGTCAAAGACTTCCACTGTTCTTACTTGGGCCTTCTCCAAATCCTGTTCGACTTGCTGAATCCACGGTATATTCTTCAGTTCTTCTGCATAGGTCTTTGAATACAATACAATATAATATTTTACATTAGTGGTAATACATGTTTCCATCTTCAGCTACAATTTACCAATCTCTTACACATAAATTGTTATACCTTAAAAAAAAACATTCTTTTTTTGCAACATACGTAAGTTGAAAGACACTGTGATTTGCCTTACAATAATGATTAAAATGAATAAAAATAAAACATTACAAAAGTTAAAAACCGTTAAAATATTATTTGGAATGTGATTTTTATGACTAAAAGCAGTGCCATTGGTTCCTAATGTTATGTGAATAAAATTGTTGAGTAAGCCTCAAATTGAGACATTTCATTTTAAAGACAAGACTGCAATTTGAGACTTATTCAATTTATTAATAAAGAAACTTCCTTACCCTCTCGTTACCATGAAAAGTAATTTTAGCTAGTAATGGCAATACCCTCTCGTTACCGTAAAAGGTACCGGCGTTACTTCCTCGTTTCCGTAAAAGGTACCGGCGTTTTCCCTCTCGTTACCGTAAAAGCTAGCGACGTTTTCCCTCTCGTTACCGTAAAAGCTAGCGGCGTTTTCCCTCTCGTTACCGTAAAAGCTAGCGGCGTTTTCCCTCTCGTTACCGTAAAAGCTAGCGGCGTTTTCCCTCTCGTTACCGTAAAAGCTAGCGGCGTTTTCCCTCTCGTTACCGTAAAAGCTAGCGGCGTTTTCCCTCTCGTTACCGTCAAAGCTACCGGCGTTTCCCTCTCGTTACCGTCAAAGCTACTGGCGTTTCCCTCTCGTTACCGTCAAAGCTACCGGCGTTTCCCTCTCGTTACCGTCAAAGCTACCGGCGTTTCCCTCTCGTTACCGTCAAAGCTACCGGTGTTTCCCTCTCGTTACCGTCAAAGCTACCGGCGTTTCCCTCTCGTTACCGTCAAAGCTACCGGTGTTTCCCTCTCGTTACCGTAAAAGCTATCGGCATTACCCTCTCGTTACCGTCAAAGCTACCGGCGTTTTCCCTCTCGTTACCGTCAAAGCTACCGGCGTTTTCCCTCTCGTTACCGTCAAAGCTACTGGCGTTTTCCTCTTGTTGCCATCAAAGCTAGCGGCGTTTCCCTCTAGTCACCGGCAAAGCTACCGGCGTTTTCCATCTCGTCACCATAAGAGGTACCGGCGTTTTCCATCTCGTCACCATAAGAGGTACCGGCGTTTTCCATCTCGTCACCATAAGAGGTACCGGCGTTACCCTCTCGTCACCATAAGAGGTACCGGCGTTACCCTCTCGTCACCATAAGAGGTACCGGCGTTACCCTCTCGTCACCATAAGAGGTACCGGCGTTACCCTCTCGTCACCATAAGAGGTACCGGCGTTACCCTCTCGTCACCATAAGAGGTACCGGCGTTACCCTCTCGTCACCATAAGAGGTACCGGCGTTACCCTCTCGTCACCATAAGAGGTACCGGCGTTACCCTCTCGTCACCATAAGAGGTACCGGCGTTACCCTCTCGTCACCATAAGAGGTACCGGCGTTACCCTCTCGTCACCATAAGAGGTACCGGCGTTACCCTCTCGTCACCATAAGAGGTACCGGCGTTACCCTCTCGTCACCATAAGAGGTACCGGCGTTACCCTCTGGTCACCATAAGAGGTACCGGCGTTACCCTCTGGTCACCATAAGAGGTACCAGCGTTACCCTCTGGTCACCATAAGAGGTACCAGTGTTACCCTCTCGTTACCATAAAAGGTAACGGCATAAGAAGTTTCCAGCAACGATAACGTACCAGGAGTGATTTGTAGCTGGAAAGAACTCAAATGGCTGACGTGGTCAGTGCGTAGCACCTACATTCATAGTGAAATCAATGCTCCACCAATCACAGCCAGGAACAAAGTGTGATGCAATGGAGAAGGGAGGAATTTGATGTCTCTTTGAGAGCTCCATCTTCAAAAAGTCGACATGCCAAAGCGATGTGCTCAATTTACCTAATAAAGGAGCTTTTATCGTACATAATTTTAGCTTTAAATATATTCACTTCAGTGACAGTATGGAACAAGGAGGGGAGGTAAATGAGCTAGATTGATAACTCTAACCCTGATGGGGAATTTTAACGATAGTCTACGTTCGTATCTTCGTGAAAAGTGAACAGGTACACTGGCTGGGAATTATTTGTGTTCACTATAACATTTCAATTCTGATAATTTGTAAGCTCTCATGCGTATACATATTGCTCTCTGAAAATGTTTAATTATGTTCGTTCAATTCCAGGTAATCGCCCTGCTCCGCGGAGGACACAGTAGTCTACTTCCCGGTCGACATTTCAACACGTGAGTGATGTTCTTTTGATCTCTTGGTAGCTTCGTACAGAGACAGGATTAAAGTGGATAAATCATGCGAATATGCCACACTAGATAAAATCTTTGAATATGAGGAGCATCCAGAAATTAACCCTCTTAGTGCCAAGCCATTTCCGGAAATACTTGCCAAGGATGCCAAGCCATTTTCAATGGTCATGCAGACTATTCGAAAAAAAATCATAAATACCACATTTCCAATTATAGAATCATTTTTTTTGCTTTGAATTTTAACCAATACCTCATTCTTTGATACACTATGTTCATAAAAGTACATTCGGCATCTAAACCTTTTTAATTGAGGTTAATCTGATAATTGCTCAATTTTTAAATTTCTTTTTTGTAAAAATCAGTTTTGAGCCTAAATTAAGGACACCTAAGAGTCATATTCGAAGAAACACTATGTTTCTAGCTGTAGAAAGTGATTAGGAACATCTGTAGGCAGAAAACTTCAACAAGAAGAGAACAACTGCACCGCATTTTGGCGGGATCGTGTGTGATTAGGGGAGCGCAAAGGGAGGGCGTGAATACAAACTCAAACCGATCGCAAAACAGACTTCGAAGGAAAAAAGTAGACATCACACAGGTAAGCTTGAAACCTCACCTTTCCAACAATATGAAATAATCACGGACATATGCCTACAGAAATCTACAAATATAAGATAAACAGCGCGCCAATTGAATCGGCTTTGGCACTTTTGGCGCGAGCAGCGAGAGCCGATCTGATCGGCGCGTGGCACTGAGAGGGTTAAGTTAAGTTACTCTATTTTTTCTACCTTTAAATAAAGAATATTTAGGCAGGAAAATGAGCCTGCCTGACTGATCGATGACATAACAATCATAGCCAAAGTAATGTGCCCAATTTACCTAATAAACAGCGGCGTAGTTGGTAGCATGCTGAACTGCTGTGCCCAAGATAGCGGGTTCAAACCCGGCCGAAGTCGTCGGATTTTTTTAAGAGCGCTAAACTCCTTCAGTTTGCCTTCCTTCGGTGGGGAAGTAAAGCCGGTGGTCCCATGTCATAGACCCTTCCACAGACTAAACTTGTGTGAAGCTAAGTTTCTATGTTAGATTTCGTTGGAATGCTCTATCAAAGTTGCAACCTTCACCGCTAGGTATCAGTGACATCTGGTAGCAAAAGTTGTAATTACTTGAAATGGAACGGAACTTGTAGCTCACCCTATGGGTGTCCGCTTGAAGCAGCTACAGCCTCTGGCAAGCCGAACATGTCCTCGGACACTCCCGGCACTTACGATGAATAAATAAACCTAATAAAGCAGCTTCTATATAATTTTAGCTTAAAATGTATTCATTTCAGTGACAGTATGGAACAAGGGAAGTAATCAATAGGGCTCGGATTTTTAGGTGCTAAAAATCAGGAAAATATTTATTGTTTGTGTATTAAAAATGCCTGAAATATGCGACAAAAATGTAAAAATATGTAATTATAATTTAGTTTATTAATGTGAATATAAACAATATGCAGTACTCACGAATGCAATTTATGCTATGTCTCACTGACTGCTGAAGCATTACAGTACACGAGATACATCTTCAGGTTGTCCATCACAAAAGACCGACGATTATTGTGAAACCCTTATTTTGAAGGTGCGAAACTGCGGCAATATGTTTCTTGCCCTTGTTGTAACTTGAGATCGCTGTTCAGCCTTGATTGCTTTCCCACATTGTTGGCAGATCAGAACGCCCCTATTAGAAGTAACATTAGCTTTAAATTCTGCAACAGTCGATAACTTGTAGTTTTTACTTTAGGCACCGTAGAACTGCTTACACTTCACAGTGCCAGAAATGAACTGCATGTGAGTGACACTGGTTCCAGGTAGCTGGAAGGGGTAGGTCTAGCACGTGGTGAAATATGGCTATAGACCAGGGAATCCCCGGCTTCCACAGTGAGTGGCATGGGGCGACAAGTTGAGAATAGCACAGCTGCAAGCTGACATACGCTCTGCATGGAGATTAGATAGCTCACAGGTTCTTCCCCGTTGAACAAAAATTCAATAAACTGAAAGATCTAGCATACTGATTTAAAAGATTGTAAATATGATGCCTTTTTATGTGCTAATAAGTGAAAAGCAGGAATTTATGTACTTATAGAAAAAAATGCTTAAAATATGTATTTACATAAAAAAATATTTATTTACCTAAAAATCCTAGCCTTAGTAATCAATCAAACCCTAATGTGCAATGGTACCACTGGCCATTTAGTTTAACTAGAGTATTTTGTAACCGAAACTTTATTAGGTTACAGAGCTTGCTTTTAGTTTCTTTCTGTTGGTGGTATTTATTTTTGTTTTGAGGTTACTAACCATGGCCACCTATTGCTGGGGCACCATGGAGAGTCTTGTGCTTTGATTGATAGAGATTCTTTGTGGGTTCAGCAGTGGGTGGCAGGTGGCTTGGATCTAAGGGCAAGGTAACCATGGGGATGTGTTATTTGAGAGATGGATAGTTGCTGTCATGCGGAATGGAGGTGATCTATGAAAAAATGTGATGATGATGAGAGCATAACATAATTCCCAACATCATCATCATCTTCATTTCCCCTTTTCCAGTTGACACTGGGTGGGGGCAAATATGGTTCCTCTCCACTTTGTTCTGTCGCTCCACCATTCCTCTTCCGACACAGTGTTCCAACCCAGGTTCCGGTTTTCTAATACTATTCTCCACAGAGTCCATCCAACGCATTCTTGGTCTTCCTCGTCCTCTCTTCCATGTCATCCGTCGTTCCAGTGCTTGTCTTGGTAGCCTTACTTCAGTCATCCGTTTGACATGTCCAAACCATCTCAATCTGTTTTGCTCCAGTTTGTCATTTAGTTTCTGTACTCCCAGTTCTTTCCGTATATCTTCATTTCTCACTCTGTCCCTCCTCGTTTTTTGGACCATACTTCTCAGGAATCTCATCTCTGCTGCTTGTAATCTGCTCTCGTCCCTCTTAGTCATTGTCCAAGTTTCTGCTGCATATGTTTTATAGGAACATAATATGCTTTGTACATAACTTCTTTAGCCTTAATTAGTATATCCTTGTTCCATACTAGTCCCCGTACCTGTTGGTAGAAAGCACTCCCGAGTTGTATTCTTCTGCTAATTTCCAAATCTAAGTCTTCCATCGCCAGTCAGTTCACTTCCCAAGTATTTGCAGTGTTTCACCACTTCCAATTCCTTATCTCCTACTTTGATTACTCCTTTTCCTTCTTTCTTATCTCTACTCATCACCACTGTTTTACTCTTCTCCACATTTATCTTCAATCCCCATTGCTCAATCTTTTCATTTATTACGTCTAACTGTTCTTGTACCTCCATCTCATCCTCACCCCAGATCACAACGTCGTCTGCAAACATTACCTTCATCTTTGCCCTACTATAGTCTTTCATTGCTGCCTTCATGATGTCATCCATCACCATTACGAACAATAATGGTGACAACACTCTTTCTTGCTTTAGTCCAGTGTTAATTTTAAACCATTCTGATGTCCCGACTCTATTCTTCACACTACTGTAGCACTCCATGCACATTCCGTTTGTCATGTCTCTCAGTTCCTTGCCTATCCCCCTATTTGTTAAGCTTTCCCCACCTTATGTTCTAGGGATGCTATCATAGGCCTTTTCTAGATCTGGTCTGGCAATTTGTTTTGATGTTGAAGATTATGTGATGTTTTTTTGAAGGTCTGGCAATTGGTTTTGGGAGAAAAGAATGATAGTTGTGGTAGACATTTTACAAGAGATGCAGGCAATGGAAAACCTGCTTATATGTTGACAAACAGGTATTGTTAGTTATGATTGCCAGAGATCAATCTGAAAAGAAGAATTATTACTAATAAATAGTGTATTTTTGTCGGTATACTGTCTTTGTGATTCATTTAGCGAGTACGGTATGTATATCGCCCCGCTACCCTGAGGTGGAAAGCAGGGATATTATATTCATTACAGTTTGATACTCGCTATTGAATTTAACTAGTGTATTTTATATTTATACTAGCAGGTACCCGCGGCTTCGCTCGCGTCATAGTCGTGTCATATTGTTATTCATTGAAATGCAGGTTTAACCCCGTTAACACACCTTTAGAATCTGAATATCCAAAAATCCCTCCTTAGTAGACGTTTTCGACACACAACAAACATATCCCCAAAATATTATAACTTTAATAGTTTTGGTTGGTCGATGAGAGTCAATATCCAAAAATCCTTCCTTAGTGGACGTTTTTCTTCCAGAATTTCACCCCTCCCCATGGGCCCCTTAAATTGGATTTATGAAAAAACTGTCGAACACCTATTTAATTAATTAATTAATTAATTAATTTATTATTAAGCTGATTGTTTTCCTCCGAGTTTCAAACTCCTCGCCTATGTCGTTTAAGAGATGCACGCTCCGTTAGGAATCCTTCAACCCCCACTTTTCACCCCTTTCAGTCATAATATACACCACATCGAAAAACCATTAGACATGTGTCAGCTTATTTTTAATGATTAGTTTATATGCCAAGTGGTTAGGATCTGTCAATGCGAGACCTCCTTTTTCGGGAAGGACTAGAAGTGAAGCTTCTAGTCTAATAAGAAAATGAACTTTACTAAGTAGGAACAGATTGAACATTGATGAGTAAATAGCAATGGAAACAGTTTGCCAATAACAGGGGTATTTTATTCATAAACAACTTTCAAAAGATTAACAATAAATAAATATATAAACATGTAATGGAAATGTGATCTTTGACAGGCCTACAACAAGCGAACAAGATTTCATAAACTTGAAAAAGATTAACAATAAATGAATATATAAACATGTAATGGAAATGTGACCTTTGACAGGCCTACAACAAGCGAACAAGATTTCATAAGCTTGAATGCCAACAACCCTGAGAATAAGTAACCACTTTGTGGCCAGTTAGTCTGAAGTAGAACTATGCAGGGTAAAATAGTGAGTAACTATAGTGCTCAAATGAAGGCTTAAAATTTAGCCTAGGACTGCACACAGAGAGTAGGCTAGTTTATTTACAGAAAAAAAATCAACATTAATTAACATGCCAGTAGGGATAACATCCTGCTAGTCGCTTGATAGTTATAAGACAAAGTTGTTTGCAATTGAAATGGGAGCATTCCCAAAAACACTTTGATAGATTAAATGAAGAACAAGCCATTCACTTCGTCAGATAGGTGAACTGGTGTTAAGCCCAATAGTTTGTACAAAAATAGAGAAAAGAATGATTTGTTTTGAAGGAAAGTTAACATGCGAAAGAGAGAGAACAGCCGTTTTCTCATAGCCTACAATTTAAAGGCATAATACATGCTTAAACCACTTAATAGAAAGAAATAAGTTGAGTTTGGCATAGTTTGACAAGTTGTTTAAGTCAGGTAACAAACCCTAAAAAGAAAGATATATTTTTAAGGTTTAGAAATTTTTGAGGTTATAATAAACACTTAGCTTGTTGGCGTTGGTGTAGAGGAATTTCCACATAATATAAATAGAGGAAGAGCGTGTTGATCACTTTTTTCCGTCTTGGAAATGTTGAAGACTTCATGCCCAGCACAAAACTGACGTAGGCCAATCATCGATGTAAACTTAGATAGACTTTGTAGAACTCGGTTTTGATCACTTTTTTCCTTCTTGGAAATGTTGAAGACTTCGTGCCCAGCACAGAAGAAAATTTGTTTATCGTTTTTTGCTCACGACAAACTGACGTAGGCCAAGTATCGATGTTAACTTATATAGATTTCGTAGATTTTAGAATGCACTGCTGGTTTGACTAGAAGCATTTTGCGATGTATTAGCACACAGCGTTGAGACACATTCAAGCGTTGTGCAAACAGCGTGAAGACAGCTGACGACGAGTGACTGGCATTGTGACTTGCTGGAGACAGACAGTTGATGTAGGCCAGGGCAGGCTATATACCGGAGATCACGCGGAATGCGTGATGAGGACAGGTGGCGTCGGCCAATCCGAGAGCATGGAAAATTCTCGAAAACTGCTGAGGCCAATCAGAGCAAGGGGCCAACTGAAAATGAACCTCGTGACCAACATTAGTTCCGGAAATCATTACAGTGTCATGGAACACGTGCTAGCAAGAACAGATTGAAGAAAAATGGAATGACATGACAGGTGAGAGGTTATGTTATAATAAAAATAAGTGAACTTTGTAAATTTCACTGAAAAGTGAACACCAAGTGTCACATCCCCAAATGAAACCACTCGTGAGATATTGTTAGTCAATGAAATGCACGTTTAACCCCTTACCACCCCCTTAGAACCTGAATATCCAAAAATCTTTCCTTAGTGGACGTTTTCAACATACAACGAACATATCCCCAAAATTTCATGTTTCTAATTTCAATAATTTTGGCTGGGCGATGATGAGTGAGTGAGTAAGTCAGGACATTTTCTTTAATTTATTTTTCAGAATTTCACCCCTCTCCAAGGGCCCCTTAAATTGGATTTATGAAACAAAAACGCTCGAACACCTATTTACTTATTATTTAAACTGATTTTTTTCCCGCCGAATTTCAAACTTCTCGATAATTTCGTTTAAGAGATACACGCTCCGTTAAGAATCCTTCAACCCCCAATTTTCACCCCTTTCACCTCATAATATACACCATATCGATAAGCCCTTAGGCATATGACTGCTTATTTTTATTGATTAATTTATATGCCGAATATCACATCCCCAAATGAAACAACTCTTGAGATATTGTTAATCAATGAAATGCAAGTTTAACCCCCTTAACACCCTTTCTGAACATGAATATCCAAAAATCCATCCTTAGTGGACGTTTTCGACATGCGACGAACATATCCCCAAAATTTCAAGTTTCTAACTGCTGGGAGATGATGAGTGAATATCCAAAAATCCTTCCTTAGTGGACTTCTTTCCCCAGAATTTCACCCCTTAAATTGGATTTATGAAAAAACGGTCGACCACCTATTTACTTATTTTTCAAGCTGATTTTCTCCCCTGACTTTCATGCTTTATGCCTCTGTCTTTTAAGAGATACTTGGTCCGTTAGGAATCCTTCAATCCCCACTTTTCACACATACACCTCATAATATACACTACATCGAAAAACCCTCAGACATGTGTCATCTTATTCTTAATGATGAGTTTATACGCCGAGTATCACATCCCCCAAGGAAACCAATCGGGAGATATTGTTATTCAATTAAATGCAGGTCTACCCCCTTAACACCCCTTTAGAACCTGAATATCGAAAAATCCTTCCTTAGTGGACGTTTTCGACATACAACGAACATAACCCCAAAATTTAATGTTTGCAACTTCAATAGTTTTCGCTGGGCGATGGTGGGTGAGTGAGTGAGTCAGGTCATTTTCTTTCAATTATTTTTACCAGAATTTTACCCCTCCCCCTAGACCCCTTAAATTGGATTTATGAAGAAACGCTCAAACACCTATTAACATATTTTTAAGCTGTCTTTTTCCCCTGAGTTTGATGAGTGAGTGAGTTAGTCAGTCAGTTAGGACACTTTCTCTCCACTTTTTTTTCTTTCCAGAATTTCACCCCACCCCATTGGCCCCTTAAATTGAATTTTGAAAAAAACGGTCCAACTCCGATTTACTCATTTTTAAGCTATTTTTTCCCGCTGAGTTTCAAACTTCTCGCCTATGTCGTTTAAGAGATACACGCTCCTTTAGAAATCCTTCAACCCCCACTTTTCACCACTTTCACCTCATAATATACACCACATCGAAAAACACTCAGACACGTGTCTTCTTATTTTTAATGATTAGTTTATATGCAGAGTGTCACTTCCCTCAATGAAACCAAGTCGGAGATATTATTATTCAATGAAATGCAGGTGTACCCCCTTAACACCCCTTTAGAACCTGAATATCCAAAAATCCTTCCTTAGTGGGCGTTTTCGACTTACAACGAACATATCCCCAAAATTTCATGTTTCTAACTTTTAATAGTTTTGGCTGGGCAATGATGAGTCCGTGAGTCAGTGAATCAGTCAGTCAGGACACTTGGTTTTATATAAGAGATTAATCACTCACCATTTAGTTTAATTAGAGTTGATTGTATCTTTGTGAAAAGCTAAGTGTGTCAGCAGCGCAGTGGCTCGAAATGATGGCCTTTTATACTGTCATCCACTGCCTGCAAGGTTCGATCTGTGACAAAGTTTCTTAATGCACAAAAAATACAGCCGATCAAAATTCAGCAGCAATGTCAGGTCTACGGGCTGAAAGTCATGAGCAAACAAGTGGTGCGTCAACATTTCTTTTTAAAAACATGTCACATTGTTTTCATATTCTAAGATCGTATTGTCACTGCATTGTTTTTGTAGACTTGATATTATAATTCTGTCTATTAGGAAAGACAGTCTGTGAGGTTCAATTTAATCTTCCTGCTCTATGAAGTCGAATCGTGGACGCTTTCGAAGTATTAAGTAAGAAACTTATGGCATTTGAAATGTGGACTTATCCCAGAATATTAAGGATACCATATAATAATAACCCCTGGCACCACAGCCCGTGAAGGGCCTAGGCCTACCAAGCGACCGCTGCCCAGCCATTTGGCCTGCAGATATTGGGGTGACGCGTGATCAGAGCATTGGGTCCCCTCGGCCGTTAATCTTGGTTTTCGTGATCAGGGTGCTGCCTCACTGTCAGACAACTACTCAATTGTCCTCACGAGGCTGAGTGCACCCCTTTCCAGCCTTCACGTCAGTTTTTAAAGTCCCTGACGGAGCCAGGAATCGAACCCGGGGCTCCGGATGAGAGGCAGGCGCGCTACCCCAACACCACAGGGATACGGATACCATGGACATCTAAAATCACAAATGTGGACGTAGGGCAAAGATGAAGGTAACATTGTTTGCAGACGACTTTGTGATCTGGGGCGAGGATGAGATGGAGGTACAAGAACACTTAGACGTAATAAATGAAAAGATAGAGCAATGGGGATTGAAGATAAATGTGGAGAAGAGTAAAACAGTGGTGATGAGTAGAGATAAGAAAGAAGGAAAAGGATTAATCAAAGTAGGAGATAAGGAATTGGAAGTGGTGAAACACTGCAAATACTTGGGAAGTGAACTGACTGGAGATGGAAGACTAGATTTGGAAATTAGCAGAAGAATACAACTCGGGAGTGCTTTCTACCAACAGGTACGGGGATTAGTATGGAACAAGGATATACCAATTAAGGCTAAAGAAGTTATGTACAAAGCATATTCATCATCATCATCATCATTTCCCCTTATCCAGCTCCTGCCGGGTCGGGGTATTTATGGCACTTCTCCACTTTCCTCTCTCCTTCCACCATTCTTCTTCCACGATCTTGTCCCAGTCCAGATTTCTTTTTCTTACGCTGTTCTTCACTGAATCAATCCACCTCGTTCTAGGTCTTCCTCTTGCTCTCTTACCCTTGCACTTCGCCTCCAGCATCTGTCTTGGTATTCTATTTTCCTCCATCCTCTTTACATGTCCAAACCACCTTAGTTTATTCTTCTCAATTCTCTCATTTAGTTTTCCCATCCCAACTTCCTTCCTAACATCTTCATTCCTCACTTTGTCTTTCCTTGTCTTTCGTATTATACTTCTTAGGAATTTCATTTCACTGGCTTGGATTCTACTCTCTTGCCTGCTTGTCAGGGTCCAAGTCTCAGCTGCATAAGTTAATATGGGTACATAGTACACTTTATACATTACCTCCTTGCTTTTCCTTGGTACTTGCTTATCCCAAACAAGTTTTCTTACACTTTGTTAGAATGCATTGCTCTGCTGTACCCTCCTGCCAATCTCCATGTCCAACCTACCAGTTTGCATCAATTCACTTTCTAGGTATTTGAACGTGTCCACAATTTCCAAACTCTGACTTCCAATTTTCACAGTGCCCTTTCCTTGTCTTTCCCCTCTTGTCATCACCATGGTCTTGCTTTTCTCTATACTGATTTTCAGGCCGTACTTCTGAATATTTTCGTTCAGTGCATCTAGTTGTTTTTGCACTTCTTCGGTGTTCCTTCCCCAGACCACAATATCATCTGCAAATAACAGTAACTTCATTTCTTTATGTCCATATGCTTCCTTTGTTTCCTTTACAATTTCATCCATCACCATTATGAACAAGAGAGGTGACAGCACACTCCCCTGTCTTAGTCCAGTCTTGTTCCTAAACCAATCTGTCTTTCCAACTGGGGTCAGTACCCTGCTAACACAGTTGTTGTACATTGCTTGCACCATTTCCAACATTTCTCTTCCCAGTGTCTTCTTAACCATGGTTTCCCATTCCTTCTCTCTGGGGACACTATCATATGCCTTTTCTAGATCTATGAAAGTCATGATCAAATCCTCTCCATATTCCCAGTTCTTTTCCATCACCTGCCTCAAGCTAAAGATTGGGTCCACTGTGGATCTTCCACTCCTGAAGCCATACTGTTCCTCTTGCAACTCTCCTTCCACCTTTCTTCTCATTCTTCTTTCTAATGCCCTTTCCAGTATTTTTACTATCTGTGATAAAAGGGTGATCCCTCTATGGTTATCACACTCCTTCTTGTCCCCCTTCTTAAACACTGGTATTATTAGCCCTTTCTCCCAGTCTTCTGGTACACATTTCCGTTTCCACACACACTTTAGCAGTCGATACAACCATTGCATACCAACAGGTCCAGCAGCCTTTATCATTTCTACACTGATTTCATCCACCCCTGTTGCTTTTCCCATCTTCATTTTCTGTACTGCTAATTCCACCTCCAGCATTGTTATATCATCTTCTGTTATAGAGTCGTCAGGTTGTGTCACTTCCATCTCACCAGTACAATTGCTCACATTCAATAGCTTATCGAAATACTCCTTCCATCGTCCCTTTATCTCTTCTGGGTGTGTTAACAACTCGCCATCTTCCTTTTCACCAGCTTTGTGGTAACTCTTTCTTTCCTCTTACTTCTTAGAAGCCCATACAGCATCCTTTTACTGCCACTTACATCTGTTTCCATTCTTCGTGTAAATTCTTCCCAACTTTTCTTCTTTTCTTCTCCTACCACTTTCTTACACCTCCGTTTGCTGTCGTGATACTTCCTTTTGCTTTCTTCTGTTTGATCTCGGTTCCATTCTTTCCATGCAGACTTCTTTTCTTTCACTGCTTTCCTCACTTCCTCAGTCCACCACGGTGTCTCCTTCTCTTTCACTCTTGTTGACCCGTCCTACCACAAGCACTCTCTGCTGCACCAACAAATGCCTTTTTAAAGTGGGACCATTCCTCTTCTATGTTTTCCACTTCAGTAACTGGGATTTGTTGCTTCAATCTCTCCTGAAAATCTTCCTGTACAGTTTTGTCTTCCAATTTCCATACTTTTATTTTACTTTCTCTGATCTCCTTTAGGTTTTCCAATTTTTCCCATCTAAATTTTGCCACCACAGCTCTATGGTCCCCATCAAATGCTTCTCCTGGTAAAGCTGTCACATCTAGCAGCTTTCTGCGATTAGTCCTTTCCACCAGAAAGTAGTCAATTACTGATTTTGTTCTTCTATCGCCCCAACCATATCTCGTAATTTTCCTGCTGTTTTCCTTCCGAAACCATGAATTACCCACTATCAGTCCATTCCTTCCACAAAAGTTTACAAGTTCCTCTCCTTCCCGGTTCTTTTTCCCATATCCACATGGTCCAATGACTTCTTCCTTTCCTCGTCTCTCGTTTCCCACTTGTGCATTCATATCTCCCATGATCACCACTTCTACATCTGAAATTACTCTTTCTACATCCTCCAGGAATACTTCAATATCTTCTTCTCTGTTCCCAGTGTGTGGTGCATACACTTGTATGAAGTCCATTACGTCATTTTTTCATCTTCATTCTAATTTTCATTATTCTGTCACTCACACACTCGACCACTTCAACATACTCCTCCAGTTGTTTCGAGGTTATCAGTCCCATAACGAATATGCAGTACGGTGTATATATATATATTTTTAAAGAATTTGCTTGCTTAGATCTAAGAGTTTGGTACAATAGTATTTTTTTCTTTCTTTTCTCCCCAGAACTTCTTCATACATTGGCTGATTGTCTGTAATTGTGATATTTTATGACCCTCTTAGGTCGACGTTGTACATGTAAAACTCAGCAATTCTTCTAGGTTTGTAGCGTGTCTTGTGTGGGGTTTCCCGTAGGACACCAAGCTGGCTCATCAGCAGGCTATTGGTGTCCCCGCTCGGACCCCCAGCTTGGTGTCCTAGGCGAAACCCCAGGGCTTCCTCACTATTATTCAAGATTTTCAAAGCAGCCTCGCTTTTCTCACTATTTGATAAAATTACTCACTATTCTCACTTTTTTTTTACAAAACTGGTCATATTCTGCGTGAAAAATGGTCTCGTGCACAATCATAGTGCTAGAAACGACCCAAATTATACCCATGAATGGGTAGTTCATTTCTCTGCCACCAGTGCCTGAGCGCGCTGCCGGCAGCGAACCAGGCGGCCAGAAAGCATGAAAAGCTTCCATAGTGCAATACCACAGCCGGAGTCGTGCAGCGATCGCCGAAAATTTTAACAAGCGTTTTTTTTTTTAAACAAAAGTTCACATTTATATTTTTGTTTTACGATTTAAATTTCTTAAGTGTTGCATTGATTTTCCTATCCATTATTTCCAAGTGTCATCTAACTACACACATCAAAAAAAGTTTTGCATCACCTCGGTTCCCAGATCTCCGGCATATAGACGTTGACTGTGTATATTGTATCCAAGATACAGTCCCTTTGACTGTTCATAGATGTCACTAAAACTGCTCAAAGATGTAAACAACCATGCATGAGCAGGGCCTATTAGACGGAGGGGGTACGACAGCCGATCAGTTCCAGTCATTCCACCAGGACGAAGGTACGCTGCTCATGTTGTCTGTAGTTCTGCCATGCCTAGAAGGTCAATACCGCAGTTCGATCGCGTCCGCATTGTTACTTTGTGTCAAGAAGGGCTCTCAACAAGGGAAGTTTCCAGGCGTCTCAGAGTGAACCAAAGCGATGTTGTTCGGACATGGAGGAGGTACAGAGATACAGGAACTGTCGATGACAGGCCTCGCTCAGGCCGCCCAAGGGCTACTACTGTAGTGGATGACCGCTACTTACGGATTGCCGCTCGGAGGAACCCTGACAGCAATGCCACCATGTTGAATAATGCGTTTCGTTCAGCCACAGGACGTCGTGTTTCAACTCAAACTGTGCGCAATAGGCTGCATGATGCGCAACTTCACTCCCGTCGTCCATGGCGAGGTCCAGCTTTGCAACCCCGACACCATGCAGCGCGGTACAGATGGGCCCAACAACATGCTGAATGGACCCCACGGAATTGGCATCACGTTCTCTTCACCGATGAATGTCGCATATGCCTTCAACCAGACAATCGTCGGAGACGTGTTTGGAGGCACCCTGGTCAGGCTGAATGTCTTAGACACACTGTCCAGCGAGTGCAGCAAGGTGGTGGTTCCCTGATGTTTTGGGGTGGCATTATGTGGGGCTGACGTACGCCACTGGTGGTCATGGAAGGCTCCGAAACGGCTTTACGATACCTGAATGACATCCTCCGACCCATAGTGCAACCATATCGGCAGAATATTGGAGAGGCATTTGTCTTCATGGACGACAATTCTCGACCTCATCGTGCACATCTTGTGAATGCGTTCCTTCAAGATAACGACATCGCTCGACTACAGTGGCCAGCATGTTCGCCAGACATGAACCCTATCGAACATGCCTGGGATATGTTGAAAAGGGCTGTTTATGGACGTCTTGACCCACCAACCACTCTGAGAGATTTACGCCGAATTGTCGTTGAGGAGTGGGACAATTTGGACCAACAGTGTCTTGATGAACTTGTGGATAGTATGCCACGGCGAATACAGGCATGCATCAATGCAAGAGGACGTGCTACTGGGTATTAGAGGTAGTGGTGTGTACTGCAATCTGGACCACAAATGCTGAAAGTCTAGCTGTATGATGGTACAACATGCAATGTGTGGGTCTCATGAGCAATAAAACGAGCTGAAATGTTGTTTGTGTTGATCTCTATTCCCTTTGTATTTAACGGTTCCGGAACTCTTGGAACCGAGGTGATGCAAAACTTTTTTTGATGTGTGTACATGAAAAATCACAAACGGTACCAGTACTCAGAGATATTAACATAAGACACAATTTGGTTGACATTTTTGGGGGGCTAATTTGTTTTTCAGATAGATATTCTTAAAATTTTTGTCTATTTCAATACAGTTTTGTCACATTTCTGGGGGGCTATGGTTGGTTTTGGGGAGCTTAGCCACCCAAGCTCCCCTAATTGCGCCTACAGATATCAACAAAAGTTAAAATTATGAACCAGATATACGGCCATAAATGCGAATAATGCTATGAATTTACTCATTATTTACTCACTTTTTCATACAAAAACTCACCTTTTTTCCCCACTTTTTTTGAAGAAATAACAGTCACTATTTCACTATTTTTGGACGAGTGAGTCGATGGAAGCCCTGCGAAACCCCCCCCACAAGACACGGGATAAACCTAGAAGAATTGCTTAGTTTTAATTCACTGGCCGTGAAAGCCAATATAGCATCTTGTTGTACTTGTAAACTTGAAACATACTTAGAATTGATCTATCGCCAGAATTCCTCCCTGTTAAGTATGATGTCATCTGTAGTTCCCATCTTCTCTTCAAGCCACACTGTGGTGGTTTATAATTTAGAGATGTAATCAAAAATCCTCTTAGTGAGTCTGTTATTGTTCTTTCTGTAAAGGTGCCCATAAAATTGTAGTCTTCTCCTTTTAATTAAAACTGTAATTTCCTCTATATGTCAGCCAAAGTCTTAATTTTCCCTCCTCATCCAAATATTATCTTGATTCTTTTGGGAGCCCAACATTTTTCTTAGTATTTTTCTTTCTTTCTTCTCCAGTTCGGCGGCTTCAGTGGCGTAGTTGGTAGCATGCTGAGATTCTATGCACAAGAAGAATAATAAGTTGTTGGATATATTTAAGAGTGTTAAAAATCCCTCGGTATGCCTTCCTTCAGAGGGCAGGCACGGATTCAAGGGGGGTGGGGGTCACGGGGGTCATGCCACGACACCCCCCCCCCCCCAAACGGGAGACCAAATTTTTTTGCAAACTCAAAAAAACAAAAAACAAGAACCAGACAAATAAAACTTAACGAATTTTAACTGAAAAACAGTTTTTTTTTTCATTTTATTCAATACTGAAAATATCTTTATTGCAATTATTATGTTCTGTTACAACTGTACATATTTACAACTTCATACCTGTTATATAAAAACGATTATTTATATAACAAAATGAACTCTTCTATTTTGTTTAGCAAACCTTGTGATTACCGAATCGATGTCTATAGTGATGTCACAATGAATGTGCAGCAATGCATGGATAGGAATTTGGGGCTTTTTTCGCACCAAAAAATTTTGCCGACGTCCAAACTGCAAGCTTTGGTTGGCAATTTAAGCTGTGACTTTCCCCCTTTGTCGGTACCAACTCGACTTGCCGAAACTGTAACGTACCTTGATACTTTTCTCGAAGCTTGATGTAAAAGTCACCAAACACGCCGTTGCAATTTGTATGAATATTTTTGGTGAGCTAAACGCATCAAATTTCTATCTTGCAAAAAAATTGGTCTGGTTTTGTAAGTTTGGTTATTTTGTGATTGTGTTTTTAGTGATACCATTTTTCTTAACAATTTAGATTCTCTGACCCCCCAAAGCCAAACTCTAGATCCGCGCCTGTCGGAGGGGAAGTAATGCCGATTTATGGCATGAAAAGGAACCTTCCACTAACTACACTTGTGTGAAGCCAAAATTATTAGGTTACAATTGATAATGCTATATTAGTTCCAACTTTCACCACCAGGAGCTGGCTGTGATCACATCTTTTAGCGAAGTCCGCAGATAGATGTCGTGGATGGTAGCATTTGGTGGCAAAAGTAGAAACTACTTGAAAAATTGATCATCTGCAGTCCTTCTACCTGAATCACACGTACTAATGCAGCCATCACAATTAACACCGGTTATCAGACAAATTCTACACACACCCCAAGTACACCGGGCTACATGACCGCGTTGTTGCAGACCCTAAACTGAGGAACCAACCAACCTTCTCCAGTTCAACTTGTACTTGTCAAGCATTCTGATCCATATAATAGGCTACCTCTGGTTTAATGACAGTGGCATAGTGTTTGGTTCTTGCTTGGAATGATATCAACCTTTTTTATGTAACTGGTGTAAGTTTATAGGCCATTTCTATCTCCTTCAATCTCTCCATGTTGTGTTTTCGAGTCCATTTGACTGTGCCCAGTCACCCAAGTGTTTATATACGAGGGAAGTTCCAAAATTAATTCGTTTATTCGAAGAAGAGTCCATTGCCTACCACCCAGCACCATATTCATTGATCTTGGCGTTTTGCTCTTAAACGTTGCACGTATGTCCAAAATTTTTGTTAGGGCGGAATTTAAGTTAAAAAAAAAAAAGTTTTCAAATCCTTGGCTTCAACATATTCCAACCACTGAATGGTTTCATTTCAGGTCCGTGGAGCTTTCGGCTCAAGATAAACACACCCAGTTTATGTGCAAAATACAAGTTTAATAATCGGAAGGTTTTCTCCGTTTTGCATCTACTAAGCACATGTCAGCGCACTTTCAATAAAGTGCCGAACGAAGTTTCCACCTATGTCAACATTTATCAGTACAGCAAGTTATTTGTGTCCTGAACACTAATGCAGTGTGCTCTTTGTTTTTATTTACAAAAAGAAATTAACGACTGCACAATTTGACCTTCGCATACCTTTCAAGAATGTGCATAATAGTGATTATTAATCAGTTTGATTGTTAACAGCAGGAATGTTTTATTGCTTTATTGTATGTAATGTCTATAAGGTTGTCATGTTTTAAAGTGTTTAATTAGTTTTTTATAGTATTTTAATATCAGTGTGTTATGTTTCTCACATGGACGTGGTCTTTTAGTCTTTTTAGTCTATGATGTTTCCGAATATGAATTATGAAGGGCTGAAGAAGGAATTGTACTAATTCCGAAACATGTACCCATAAGCTAACTAAATAATAAATGAGTGTTGATTAGGCGGAAACTTTAAATTTGTTATACTTAATTCCAAAATTAAGTTTCGTCATTTTTTACCCAGTACTCATTGCCAAACTGACATACATTAAGTGATGAAAGATGAAGGGTATATTAACTTTAATGATTATACACCTTGCACTATTTTTTGACATAGTCGCCACCAACATTGAGACACTTGTCACAGCGTGCGATCAGTGCCCTGCGATGCAAGGAATTTTCACACAGCCTACTCCATTTCAGCTTTGGAGTAAAAGTGATGTCCCGTGAGTGCATGCAGCATGTGATGGGCCCGGGCACGACCAATATGCAGTGTCATCGACCATCGTTATGCTCCTGTCCGTTAACAGTGTCCTGTACTCGAGCAATGTTGTTTTCATTCATGGATGTGGAGGGACGCCCATCCACCACACTCTGCCGTCCTTCACTGAACATACAACACCAGTGACCGACCATTTGACGAGACATGACCACTTCACCGTACACTGTCTGTGGATGACGGACACACTAGAGCTCGCATGGATGACGGACACACTAGAGCTTGCATCAGCTGGGAAGGCGGCCGGCTCTCTGGGATTTGCGCAGAGAGCAAAAGAGATACATGTCCACTGTTGCAACAGGTCCACCATGTCCGAGTCCCCACATCGTAGGCTGCTGCCATGAGTTCCCGCCATATGGCAACACTGCCGCTTAGCTCATCGAGCCTGTCTCTTTCACGCTGCTTACACTTTTAAAGTATTCGTGCACTTTTTAAACTATTTCTCGGGCTTGCCTGTGCACAACCTGTTGTTTACTTCCCTCTGCTTCCATAGCACTCGAAATGTACACAATTGCTTTCACTGAATCTTTAAATATTACGGTATAATCGCTTCGCTTTTCTGACAACACACTAGCTCAGATTCTCAAGACAGACTGACTGTGATTGGTGGAATGGATGTGAGGCATGACGTAATGGTAGCGTTGTGTTCTCCGCACTGCCTTCACGGCTGAATCGAGCATTAGTCCCACATGCCTATTCATACCGGATAACAGCACGCACTTCCATTGGTGATCACGTTGTCAGTACACATCTGTCTGCCATCATGCGTTGTACTCTAATTAGGCTTGTCATACGTCCCGGTATTTGCTTTTGTTCCAGTGTCCAACCTGGTTTTATCAATGTCCCAGAAAACTGCTGTAAGATGTAAAAAGTAATGAATTTATGTGTTTAAGAATCTTTTATGAATCGGTTACTTTTCAACAATCAACATCGTTGACTATCGCGCACGGCGTCAAAGAGGTCAGAAGTATTCAAACGAATGACACAAAACAAACAAATTGTTTTTGTAGTTAGACAAACAGTTGTAGTTTTTCAAAAAATAATAAGACTTAGTAATTGTTCAATTAAACAATTTTATAAAGTATTTTAAATTGTATTGTATTTACACTTACTAGAAAAAATTATCATTAAAAAGGAAAAATTATACATTTTTATGTAGCAAAAATTCCTTTTTTATTTTTAAAAGGTGTGTAGAACTAACAATTTAGGGCGCCAGATTCCCCCCTCCCGTCAGTTGCGAGGCTTAAAAAAAGGCTTAAAACTCACCATTTTGCTTCTAAACGCTATCCGAACTGTGCCGATCGACCACGAACACTGAAATTGACCTACGAAGTCTGCTTCCCTTCCGAGGCGTTGTCGAAGCAAGAGGGAGGAAAGCGATAAAGCGAGAGAGAAAGAGAGATGCGCTTACTGACCTTGAGCGGAATCGTAAATCAAACTGGGACTGGGCTAGAAACTGACAAAACCTGTTTCAGCCAAACAAATCTTTATGACTTCCGGAACCAAAACTTCGTGTTATCCAAAAAAAAACTTCAAGTTATCCACATTTTTTTTTACATTGTCAGTATAGGAAATTCAAGGGATCGGAGAAAAACTTTGAGTTATCCACGAATTCGAGTTATCCAAGCTCGACTCCGACTGTGTTTTAATCTGTGTTAAGAGGGGCAGATTACCTCATAGTTCCGCCCCTTAAAACAATAATAACTACTAACTACTCATTGAAGTAGCCACGGGTGTGAATTCTTATCGTGATTGTTTGTGTCACCTGGTGTATCAACTGCTTGTGCAATAAAATGACGAAGCTTACTTTCAGAAAGTTTTTTTTGCATGTCCCAGTAATTAGTTGAACGCTGTCTTCACAGGCAGAAAAGTTGCAATATCAATTGAGTCGTCCAGTTGCAAAACTCGTTTAATCCACTTGTGAATAAGGATCATGTCTTAAAATTATTTATGTTCGACCCTAACTATTATGTGTCAGAAAACTGTATCATAATGAGGCTCATTATAACACTATTTTTCATTTTGAAACAGTTTCTCCCACCAATCAGAGCTCAAGAAACAGTTGTGTGACCAATTAGATAAGGATACCTCAAAATCCAACATGTCTATATAAATTACCGAAAGTGCACCGTCCATATGTTCACGTAAATAAACTGGTGAATATGAGACAAGAAATAGCACTGTACCTTAATATCCCCAAATCCAATTTCTACACAGCGTGGCCTTTTCAAACGATTTCGGTGACAGTTTTACTGAATACTGGTGCACAATCTGAACATATGGCATTGAAGCACACAGAGCGCAGGAGTTGGTCGGTCAAAGAGCTTGGAAAACAGAGATATACTACCCAGCGCAGCACCCGATCACAACATTCTAGTGACTAAACAGATATTTATGAATATTTATGTTAAAAAATATAATAAAGTTACAATTATCGTCGAACATAAACAGTCGTATGCAACTCGCCTATAATGGTAACTAAGACACTCGTATGGAAATTATAAAACTCGCATACGCTCGTTTTATAAACATACTCGTGTCTTAATTATAGCCATTATAGGCTCGTTGCATAATGTACTATTATTTATTTTATTTTACTTTATTTTATTTTGTTTGTTTTAATTAATTAATTAATTTAATTTTTTTATTTTGATTTTGTTTTGTTTTATTTTAAATTATTTAAGTTAATTTTTTGTGTCGTTTTTTGTTTTGTTTTATTTTGTTTTTGTTTTTATTTTGTTTTGTTGATTTTGTTTTGCTTTTATTTTGATTTTGTTTATTTTTTATTTTGTCATGTTTTATTTTGATTTTCCATAAAATAAACACAAAACAAACAAAAAACCAACCACGAAGCAAAAAGCAAAATTCAAAAACAAAAGCAAAAGTAGAAAACAAAAATCAAGGAACACAAAGCAAAAAGCAAAATTCCAAAAAAAAGCAAGAGCAGAAAACAAACACAAAAACAGAAACAAGAAAGAAAAGCAAAAAGTAAAACTCAAAAGCAAAAACACAAAACCAAAAACCAAAAACACAAAGCAAAAAGTAGAAAACAACAAAACACAAAAAATACGTGAGGTTAAGTCCAGAGAAACGTTTCTCATGAAAATGATTCTTATTCACTAGTGGATTAAACAAGTTTTGCAACTGGATGACTCAATTGTCAATAAGGCAACATTGTAGAATGGAATGGCTTCAAAGCACTCTGTACATGATAATGTGAAATGCTGGGAGTAGTAGAGATTACGAAGATAAGTTAATGTGTTTTCTGTTATTTGCCTCAGATTTCATTGCTGGCTGAGCGAACTGCTCGGAGTGGAAGTAACTGCCGCATCTCACCTCGTTAAACTGGAGACTGAACGATAATTCCTGTGCCTTGTCTCTAATTTATTATTATTGTTATTATTATATTATTGTATTTAACTTTTTTTACTAATAATAGATGTATTTTTTGAACTAAAGTGTAGTGGCAGTCATTTTCCCATCCTATTCACCTTTCTTCCTTAACTCGTTTATAGAGTTTGTGGGTTTTAGCTTTTAAACATACACAATTTTGCATTTTGATTTCCAAATTTTGCGTTTTGTAGTAATTTGGTTTAAAATAAGGTTTTTGACTGATAATACAGAGAGTTTAGTTTGTATGTAACGGAGACCCTTGCTTGCCCGTGTTGCGCGCCTGTCTCCCGCCAGGCACTTTGCCGTTATGCGGTGCTCGCTTGGCACCGAGTCAATGAGTATAGGAATTTGTACTTAAATATGTACTCCAATGTGATCCTTGACCATTTTTTTTGAAGAACTGACTTGCGGAGAGCGATTGTCAAATTACTTTCAACAAGATTCTGCCACTGCTCACACTGCCGAAGCATCCATGACAGAATTGCGTCTCATTTTCCGTACGAGGATTATAAGTCGGAATGTGTGGCCCCCGCGAAGCGCAGACTTATCACCATGTGACCTTTATTTGTGGGGGACGCTTAAAAATAGTGTATGCGAGAAACCCTCACACTATAAATGAGTTTAAAGACTATATTACAGCTGAAAAACAGTCAATCGGTGCTGAGGAACTTTAGAGAGTAAATGCCAGTTTCATAAAGAGGTGCCAGCGATGTGTAGCAGTGAATGGCGAACATTTTCAGCACCAGCTGTGAACTAGGTAAGTACAAATTCCTATACTCAATGACTCAGTGCCGTGCAGGCGCCGCATAACGGCAAAGTGCGTGCGGGAGACAGGCTCGCACCTTGGGCGAGCGAGCAAGCGAGGGTCTCCGTTACATGCAAACTAAACTCTCTGTATAATCTGTACAGGGTGTCGGAAAATAAGAGGTAGAAAATCAAACCACGCATGTGGGTGGGTATGGGGAGCAATATGAGTTAAGATACCTGTGGGCGCAAACCAACCGTTGAGCCCCTGTGAGCATTTGTAATTATGAGGAAACTTGTCAACGTCGCGCAATGAGCACCATAGAGTGCGGTATCTACACTCTTGTGTGTTTCGAGCTGAGCAGCTGTGGTTCTCATAGTGTAACGTGTTTTTCGAGGGGTTTTATGCAACTGGCATAAGTCAGTAGGAAGCCATTCTATATTTATTTACGTGGCAAATTGTTCAGCCAAGATAATTTTTCATGTTAATTTATTATTATTATTAATTTATTATAATTATTATTTAGATATTTTCGGAGCATTTTATAAAAATTATAAGCATACAGATAGGATTTCTATGTCTTAGAAAACGCTATCAAGCAAATTATTACGAACGACGATATCATAGAAAATTATCTGATAACGGAATTTTACGGAGTTTGTCAGTTAGGGTATTTGAGAGAGATGACTCACTGGGAATTCAAATGCAAGCTGATTCCTGTCGAGAAGAATTACGCAATCTTGGGTCGCAAGGTCTAGAAGAGGCGAATTGTTGAAACGGAATACGACTTCTCCCTCTCGCTCGCCGAGTGTAATGAACCGGAGGAGGGGAAGTGGCGGCGTGCTCAGCCAATCAGGGGAGACGACGTAAGCTAGATGTCGGTACCATGGTGGGGGAGACAACGTGTGCATATATCGTTCGACGCGCCGTGAAACGCGGACAATCTGTGAAATACTTGCGGAGTATGGTTATACGCGGGGGACGCTCCGATGTTCCGTGGAACGGACAATCTGTGTAGAACTTGCAGTGTACGGTCGCAAGTGCGTGTCGCTCCGATGCTCAGTGGAGTTAGCGACGAACTTTTGTAAAACGTAACCAGTGCGGTTTTACGAGAGTTTGGGTCCGATGTACGGACCATAGAATTATCTAATCTACCAGAATATCATCAAATTTCGACGGAGATGACGACGTCCAGGAGACTGTGGGAAGCACACAGCATCATCAAGAACGAGGGAAATGCTTTAGCAATTTCCAGGGGTAAGCGCTAATGACGCAGAAATACGCAATCTCTCATTTTTCTTTGTTTTATATTTCATAATTCAGTAACTTCATAGCTTGGAAATAAGAGTAAAATCAATTTATCAGACTCCGTTTTCACGTAATTTTCTGTCGGTAATATTAAAATCACAACGCTCCAATTTAAATTTTATAGTTATTATTATTATTAATTTTGCTATACTTGTTTTATATAATAAACTCATTTCTTTTACAATGCAATCTTTGCTTTCAGTAGGTAGCATTAGATATAGACCAATTCCTTCTCCTGATACAATTGTTTGTTGGGTTAATGATCAAATCATACCACGATCTGAGTGAATAGTGTCTTGAATGTGTTCTGCCAGAGCTAGACGTTGTTAAATACAAATTTAGATTTCAACATTGCATTGAGGTCTTGGCGCCCATTAAAACAACATAGCTTAGGCAAAGGTAAACAGTTACATTTCTCACCCAACAGTGTGGGCTAGCAAAAACGTTTCATTTCGCTACCAACATGGGGCACTAATTACCGTTTCATTTGTACGCTCAACGTGGAGCAAAGTAAATACCGTTTCACTTGTCATCCCAGCCTAAGTAGATAACGTTTCATTTGTCGCCGACAACTTGGGGCTGAAAACCTAATAACATTTGTGGAAGGAGAAGGGTATATATTTCTGTGCCTGTATTTTGGGGGTTATTTGTCTGTATCAGTGTATATCATTATGGGGGATGAGAAAGAAAGACAGATGAGGTTACGTAGTGGTCATCAACGGGAGAGTGATGATACGAGCAGTATGTCGAGTGATGGTAGTACCGGGGTAGCGGAGGTAAATCCCGATACTGAAACAGGGAGTGTAGGCGGCCAACCAGAATTAAAAACTTTACTTCTCGAGTTTATGTATCAGAACAAAGTTAGTAGTGATGCCTTAAATGCTAAATTAGAACAAAATAGTAGGGAAAATAAAGAAAGTACAGAAGCTTTAAATGCAAAGTTAGAACAGAATAACGCTAAACTAGAACAAAACAGTAGGGAAAATAAAGAGAGTAATAGGGAATTGAGCGATAGTTTAAACGCCAGATTAGAACAAAACAGTAAGGAAAATAGAGAGAGTACTGAAACTTTAAATGCTAAATTAGAACAAAACAGTAGGGAAAATAGAGAGAGTAATGAAACTTTAAATGCTAAATTAGAACAAAACAGTAGGGAAATGAGTGACAAATTCGAACTGATTAGAGGTGAGATCAGGGGGGTGATGGAAGAAAAGGCTAAAGAGATTATTGCAGATGTAGACAGAAAATTAGGAAAAGTACAGGAGGAGTTGGAAATTAGAATCAGTACACAGGCTGAAAATTTAAAAGAACTAGTGCAACTGGAAACACAGCAGGTCAAAAAGCAATTGGGGGGAGAAATTGACAAAATTCAGGTAGCTACTAAAGAGGTTAAGGAACAGCTGGGGGGTAGAATTGAGAAAGTTCACTCACAAATAGTTGCAGAAGTAAATGATCTAAGAGAGAGTAATAGGGAGAGCATTAGCAAGATTGAGGAGAAACAAGCAAAGCTATATGATAAAGTAGAAGAATCAGAAGGAAACATTAAATTAACAGTAAACAGTATTGAGAGGAAGGCTGAGGAGAAAATCGCAGAATTAGAATTAAAATTAAAAGCTAGGATCAGGCAAGAAAATAGTCAGAATAGGCCAGTTTTTGTGAATAGCACACACAGGGAGGTAGAACTGGGTAAGTTCAGCAATCGACAGGGGTGCCCAATGGAGTTCATGAACACTATAGAAAATAAATTCGGGGAAAGGTTGGAAAATGGTAGTATTGAGTGGTGCCAGGTAGTTGAAATTTTAGAACAAGTGTTTGTGGGGGAAACGAGGAATTGGTTTGCTGTCTACAGAGACAAGTTTACTGATATTAATGATTTTAAAATGAAATTCTGTGAAAAGTTCTGGAATGAGGTTATTCAGTCGCAGCATCGTGAGGGAGTAGTGTGTGGTAAATATCACCCTAAAGGAAGCTCCACCATGACCGAATACTTTTTAGGGCAGGTATTAGTGTGTAAATATCTGGATGGCTTGAAGGAGGAAAGTGATGTGGTGAGGTTGCTACTTAGGCACTTTCCCTATAGGATCAAGGAGGCTGCTTGTATCCAGAATGTAAAGACTATATCACAAGTGGAAAATTTGTTAAGCACATTTGATGCACTAGGGAGAGGGGGTTATGAGGACAATTTCAATCGGAACCAGGGTAATAATAATAATAGACCTAATGAAGCCAGGCATCAGGAAGTTCAAGGGAACGGTGGCGAAGGGGCCAACGCTCAAAATAGAAATAATAATAATCAGCTAAATCAGAACAGAGGAAATGGCTATGGTAGTCAGTATCAAGGGAGGAACAATGATTACAGGGGAAATCAAGGGAGAAACAATGATTTCAGGGGAAATCAAGGGAGAAATTATAATGACAATAATTACAACCAGAATAGGGGTCAAGGAAGAGGACAGCCTAGTGGTAGTAATATACAGCCAAACAATGACAACCAGATCAGTTCAGTAGTTAGTAGTACTACGGCCAGCTGTAGCGGTTCTTTAAACGCGAACCAGGCTGCGAAGTAAGGTCAGAATCTCAGTCTGTAGCATGCCCTGTCCATACAATTATACAGGAACCCTATGACCTAAATGTAAGAAATGAATTATTGAAAATGAACTAAATGATGAAGGTATTATTCAGGAAGGGGTTAGTAAGAGCCCCATAGTTAAATTTAACGTGTCCGAGGCGTACACAGATGTTTTAATTGATAGTGGTTGTATGAAGAGTTGCATAAGTAGTGCATTTTATGATAAAATGAAAGGAACTGGAGTAAATTTTGAGGAGATGCCAATTAAAAGCACTTTTGTTATCACAGCTGTTGGGAAGAGGTCTAAAGTAATTTCTAAGCAAGTTTTAGTAGACATTAAAATTAATAATCATGTAGAGAAGCAGATTTGTCTTGTAATTCCAAATTTAGTATTCAGTGTTATCTTGGGTTCAGAGTGGCTAAGTAGAGTGTCTGGTAACTTATGTTATGATGTAGGGAGTTTGAAATTTAAATGGGGAGATTCTGAAGTAGAAGTAGCGTTCAATGACCATATTCAGAGGAGTAGTATTGTAGGTGTGATTTGTACTTTAAATGAGATATCGCCAGCCGTAGAGCGGGGTTCTCCATGTTTTGTGGGCAGTGTGATTACGAACGGAAGTCTAGAGGACTCGTTACGTGAGGCTGCATTTCAGGGAAATATAGAGGATGAACAGTGTGTTCGGCTCTATGATGTGTTATGGTGTAATAGGAGAGTTTTTGAGGATCGCATTGGTATGGCCAATTGCTATACACATTCATTGAACGTTATTGATAGGTCAGTATTCACAGGACATAGATATCCTGTACCTTTCGCTTATCAGAGTGCAGTTGAGGCACAAATTAATCAGATGCTTGAAGATGGGATTATTGAGCACTCTAACAGTCCATATGTTAATTCTTTGATCACGGTACCCAAGACCGACGGCACTGTTCGTATTTGTTTAGACGCTTGTTTGGTTAACAGTAGAATTAGTTCAGATCAGCTGAAATCTATGTCAATAGAGGAATTAATGCAAACATTTGAGGGGAAGAAGTATTTCACTTGTGTAGATTTGAGTTCCAGTTTTTGGCAAGTGCCACTTATGTACGAAGATAGACCATTTACAGCTTTTAGTCATAAATATAACCTTGATCAATTTTGTAGAACACCTTATGGGTTAAAGAGTAGTTCAGCAGCTTTAATTAGGGCTTTAAACATCGCATTAGGGGATGACACAGGAGAGTTTGTAACCATTTACATAGATGATATGGTAATTAGTTCACGCAGTTTTGAGGAGCATCTATGTCATTTAGATATAGTTTTTCAGAAGTTAGATCAGGCAGGGTTCACTTTGAAGTTGTCTAAGTCGTCATTCTGTCAGTCAGAAGTGACATTTTTAGGTCATAGAGTGTCGAGTAGAGGTGTAACACCAGAAGAAAGTAGGGTTAATACACACATCAAAAAAAGTTTTGCATCACCTCGGTTCCCAGATCTCCGGCATATAGACGTTGACTGTGTATATTGTATCCAAGATACAGTCCCTTTGACTGTTCATAGATGTCACTAAAACTGCTCAAAGATGTAAACAACCATGCATGAGCAGGGCCTATTAGACGGAGGGGGTACGACAGCCGATCAGTTCCAGTCATTCCACCAGGACGAAGGTACGCTGCTCATGTTGTCTGTAGTTCTACCATGCCTAGAAGGTCAATACCGCAGTTCGATCGCGTCCGCATTGTTACTTTGTGTCAAGAAGGGCTCTCAACAAGGGAAGTTTCCAGGCGTCTCAGAGTGAGCCAAAGCGATGTTGTTCGGACATGGAGGAGGTACAGAGATACAGGAACTGTCGATGACAGGCCTCGCTCAGGCCGCCCAAGGGCTACTACTGTAGTGGATGACCGCTACTTACGGATTGCCGCTCGGAGGAACCCTGACAGCAATGCCACCATGTTGAATAATGCGTTTCGTTCAGCCACAGGACGTCGTGTTTCAACTCAAACTGTGCGCAATAGGCTGCATGATGCGCAACTTCACTCCCGACGTCCATGGCTAGGTCCAGCTTTGCAACCCCGACACCATGCAGCGCGGTACAGATGGGCCCAACAACATGCTGAATGGACCCCACGGAATTGGCATCACGTTCTCTTCACCGATGAGTGTCGCATATGCCTTCAACCAGACAATCGTCGGAGACGTGTTTGGAGGCACCCTGGTCAGGCTGAACGTCTTAGACACACTGTCCAGCGAGTGCAGCAAGGTGGTGGTTCCCTGATGTTTTGGGGTGGCATTATGTGGGGCCGACGTACGCCACTGGTGGTCATGGAAGGCTCCGAAACGGCTTTACGATACCTGAATGACATCCTCCGACCCATAGTGCAACCATATCGGCAGAATATTGGAGAGGCATTTGTCTTCATGGACGACAATTCTCGACCTCATCGTGCACATCTTGTGAATGCGTTCCTTCAAGATAACGACATCGCTCGACTACAGTGGCCAGCATGTTCGCCAGACATGAACCCTATCGAACATGCCTGGGATATGTTGAAAAGGGCTGTTTATGGACGTCTTGACCCACCAACCACTCTGAGAGATTTACGCCGAATTGTCGTTGAGGAGAGGGACAATTTGGACCAACAGTGTCTTGATGAACTTGTGGATAGTATGCCACGACGAATACAGGCATGCATCAATGCAAGAGGACGTGCTACTGGGTATTAGAGGTAGTGGTGTGTACTGCAATCTGGACCACAAATGCTGAAAGTCTAGCTGTATGATGGTACAACATGCAATGTGTGGGTCTCATGAGAAATAAAACGAGCTGAAATGTTGTTTGTGTTGATCTCTATTCCCTTTGTATTTAAAGGTTCCGGAACTCTTGGAACCGAGGTGATGCAAAACTTTTTTTGATGTGTGTAAGATACTTAACGCAGAGGTGCCACAGAATGTTAAACAGTTAAAAACTTACCTGGGAATTTGCAACTTTTTCAGGAGGTTCGTTCTTAAATACTCAGGGTTGGTAGAACCATTCAGGGAATTGCTTAAAAGTGGGACTCGGTGGAGATGGGAGTCCAAGCATGATCAGGCTTTTAGAGCGCTAAAGGAAGGTTTTGAGAAAGCTGTAGTGCTGAAATATCCTTTAAAAGATAAGGAATATGTGGTTATGACAGATGCTTCACATATAGGCATTGCTGGAGTATTATGTCAGAGAGATGATGAGGGTAATCTGTGCATTGTATCTTTAGCCTCGCGAGGACTGACTGCAGCAGAGAAAAGATACACGATTACTGAGTTAGAGCTTTTAGGTATTGTTTTCAGTTTAGGGAAATTTAGAATGTATTTAGTAGGGGGGGAAATTTGAGATCCACACAGATCACCATGCATTACTGTATATGAGAACTTGTAAACTCAGTTCTAACAGAGTTAGTAGGTGGATTCTTGCTCTGCAGGAATACGAATTCACAGTAAAATATATTAAAGGTAAAGATAACATTCTCGCAGACATGCTATCGAGGGACACTAATTTATGTAGGGATTATCCTGTGGTTAAAGCAGTGGACGGTATTTTAATATGTGCATGTGTGGACAGTAGCAACAGGGCATCGTTACAGACACTGAGAAATATGCTAGTGGAGCAACGTGATGACGTTAAGTTAAAGGGAGCCACTTGCAAGGTTGGAAGCAGGTGACGCAGTAACATTTATAGAGTCCAAACGTATTGGAAAAACAGCATATGTGCTGGAGGATAGTAAGGGAAACAGATTATACGGGACGTATAATATACATAGCCTACGAAAATATGTGTCATAAAGTGAGTGTGTTTAGCTGGCGAGCCAGCCTATTAAATGAGTAAGTGTGGTATTTGGTGCGTGGGAGGAGATGGTCTTCCAGGCAGGCGTATCAGAAGTCACACAGGGGGGTAGTATGTAAGTAAATGAGAGTTTTTAAGGTACAGGGAAATATGACGGGATTGTCGGATGCTGTTGAGCACTAAATTGTCTCGATGCACCAAGGCCATTTTGGCAGCGCTGATGGGTTCCCATTTATCTCCAAGAGATGGGGGAGCGCTTGTATAGGGCTTGTTAGCTTAAGGCGTCCACGAGATAAAAGATGGGCCATCAGAATGCGAGACAGTCCTTCATGAAACTCATACATATCAGCACACGTGATTTCTGTTTACGGCCTCGCCATGTAAGATTTGTAAGTGTGTAATTTAAGATAATTTGTATAATGGTATTATTTGTGTGAGGAGAAATGGTCTGTGTTGAGAACTAGTATGAAGTAGAATATGGTCTACGGGAACTTAACAAGACAGGGCGATTACGGCACAGAAATATTTGGTGTTATATGTAATGCGCATTTACTGTATTTTTTTTCAGAAGTCAATATTAATTTAATATACTTTAGAGAGAGATTAAGTATTATGGTCACGAGGCGCTGCCACAATAGTGTGATCGTGTGCTCAGTGATAAGTGGAATTAAATGTCACCATAAGGAGGGGACCTCCAGTGAAATTAGGAAGTTCTATGGTGATATAAATATATCAGAACACCTTCAATGCGTGTGATATGACATCATAAATACATAGTGCTCACACATTAATTATGTCTATTTCTCCAACATAGAGAAATTTGAGAGGCGGAAATATCCGTGGAACACTATTCCATATGTAAAACATTGGACTGGTTGCAAAGTGCAATCCATAGTGACAACAAACTTTGACGCAAAGTGCGTGAAGAAAAAATATGAGTGTATATATCTGTAATTTAGGGTGATTTCATTTATGTAATATGTATTTTGGATGGGGTTTATTAACGTGTCTGGGATAATCGGATAATGGACCGTCGTCACGGTAAATCATCCGATGATCCGAGGCGAATATGTAACGTGTTTTTCGAGGGGTTTTATGCAACTGGCATAAGTCAGTAGGAAGCCATTCTATATTTATTTACGCGGCAAATTGTTCAGCCAAGATAATTTTTCATGTTAATTTATTATTATTATTAATTTATTATAATTATTATTTAGATATTTTCGGAGCATTTTATAAAAATTATAAGCTTACAGATAGGTTTTCTATGTCTTAGAAAACGCTATCAAGCAAATTATTACGAACGACGATATCATAGAAAATTATCTGATTACGGAATTTTACGGAGTTTGTCAGTTAGGGTATTTGAGAGAGATGACTCACTGGTAATTCAAATGCAAGCTGATTCCTGTCGAGAAGAATTACGCAATCTTGGGTCGCAAGGTCTAGAAGAGGCGAATTGTTGAAACGGAATACGACTTCTCCCTCTCGCTCGCCGAGTGTAATGAACCGGAGGAGGGGAAGTGGCGGCGTGCTCAGCCAATCAGGGGAGACGACGTAAGCTAGATATCGGTACCATGGTGGGGGAGACAACGTGTGCATATATCGTTCGACGCGCCGTGAAACGCGGACAATCTGTGAAATACTTGCGGAGTATGGTTATACGCGGGGGACGCTCCGATGTTCCGTGGAACGGACAATCTGTGTAGAACTTGCAGTGTACGGTCGCAAGTGCGTGTCGCTCCGATGCTCAGTGGAGTTAGCGACGAACTTTTGTAAAACGTAACCAGTGCGGTTTTACGAGAGTTTGGGTCCGATGTACGGACCATAGAATTATCTAATCTACCAGAATATCATCAAATTTCGACGGAGATGACGACGTCCAGGAGACTGTGGGAAGCACACAGCATCATCAAGAACGAGGGAAATGCTTTAGCAATTTCCAGGGGTAAGCGCTAATGACGCAGAAATACGCAATCTCTCATTTTTCTTTGTTTTATATTTCATAATTCAGTAACTTCATAGCTTGGAAATAAGAGTAAAATCAATTTATCAGACTCCGTTTTCACGTAATTTTCTGTCGGTAATATTAAAATCACAACGCTCCAATTTAAATTTTATAGTTATTATTATTATTAATTTTGCTATACTTGTTTTATATAATAAACTCATTTCTTTTACAATGCAATCTTTGCTTTCAGTAGGTAGCATTAGATATAGACCAATTCCTTCTCCTGATACAATTGTTTGTTGGGTTAATGATCAAATCATACCACGATCTGAGTGAATAGAGTCTTGAATGTGTTCTGCCAGAGCTAGACGTTGTTAAATACAAATTTAGATTTCAACATTGCATTGAGGTCTTGGCGCCCATTAAAACAACATAGCTTAGGCAAAGGTAAACAGTTACATTTCTCACCCAACAGTGTGGGCTAGCAAAAACGTTTCATTTCGCTACCAACATGGGGCACTAATTACCGTTTCATTTGTACGCTCAACGTGGAGCAAAGTAAATACCGTTTCACTTGTCATCCCAGCCTAAGTAGATAACGTTTCAATAGCTCAGTGGGCAAGGCGATGGGGCCGTTTAGTGTGCTCACATCTGCTTCGGGATCGAATCCGGAAAATCTTTTTTCCCCAGATTTGTTTTTTAATATAAGCGATCAGTCACATGTGGAAGAGGCAATGGAAGAGGCAGGAATACCTAATATATTAACAAGAATTGTACAAATGACTTTGGAAAGAACAATATGTAAAGTAAAGGTTGAAGGTATTCTATCAAATACCTTTGAAGTTAACCAAGGATTACGACAGGGGGATGTTCTGTCCACCTTATTGTTTAACATTGCCTTGGAGAATGTAATGCGAAGGATACAAGAGGGCAACACAGGAGGAACATTGCTTAACCGAGTGACGCAAGACCTTGCTTATGCAGATGATATTGATTTATTATCTAGGAGGAAACAGGATTTGGAAGAGAAGCTAAGGAAATAAGAGGAATACGGGGCAGAGATTGGATTGACGATTAATCAGTCAAAAACGAAGTATATGCTAACATCTAGGAGAAAATATAATGAATTAGAGAAAAATGTGAAACTGAATGAGAAAGAATATGAATGCTGTAAAAATTTTAAATATTTAGGGTCAATGATAGCTGAAAACAATGACATGAGAGAAGAAATACATGCAAGGATAGCAGCTGGAAATAGGAGTTACTAAGCTTTAAGCAAAGTTTTAAAATCAAGAAGTCTTAGTAGAAATCTGAAGCTGACTATATCGTACGGTAGTGAGACCTGTGGTGATGTATGGTTCGGAGACTTGGACCATGACACAAGGTGACGAGGAATTGTTAAGGAGATGGGAAAGGAAAATACTTAGGAAAGTAAAAGAGGGTAAATTCTGACAAATCAGAAATAATATGGAGATAAGAGAGTTGTATGGTAAGCCAGATATAGTAGTGGAAATAAAGAGTAGTAGACTGCATTGGTTGGGACATGTAGAAAGAATGACAGAGAACAGGGTAGTAAAGGTCTTCAATGGGAAGCCAGGAAGACTGCGTGTGAGGGGAAGACCTAGAACCAGATGGCTGGACAACGTGGAGGAGGATTTGAGAAGGATGGGAGTCAGAAGATGGAGAACCAAAGCAGTCAACAGGGAAGAATAGGTGGAGATTGTCCGGGAGGCCAAGGCCCTACAAGGGCTGTAGCGCCAAGGAGTAAGTAAGTTGTTTTTTAATCTTTTTCCTTTGCATGACTGATCTTATTGCGCATTAATCACGACATTAACCTGGTTAATTGTGGGTCTGAATTTCAATTTAAAAAATTAAATAAGCTCTTTATTCATTGTTTATTCACTTACCGCGATAAATTCTATTTTGTCTTGTTTTCATTTTGTCCTTATTCATCATCATCATCGTCATTTCCCCTTATCCAGCTCCTGCCGGGTTGGGGTATTTATGGCATTTCTCCACTTTCCACTTTCCTTCCACAATTCTTCTTCCACGATCTTGTCCCAGTCCAGATTTCTTTTTCTCACGCTGTTCTTCACTGAATCGATCCACCTTGTTCTAGGTCTTCCTCTTGCTCTCTTACCCTTGCACTTCGCCTCCAGCATCTGTCTTGGTATTCTATTTTCCTATTGTGTTTTAATATAACTGAAGTAAGGTGAGAGTTAGGTGGTTTTATATGACCGATGACATATCTGGGCGAATATTATACCTTTCATTTAAAATAAGAATTGAGGAAATCGAGTAGAACGTCCGGAATGACTGACTCTAGTCTAGTTTTCATAAATTCGTTTAATAATATAAATTACCGTGAAACAACAACTCTAGGAAGCGAGTGATGCTTCGACGTTTTTACGTTCCCCTACAGACGGCAGCACATGCGTTGGACTGAGTAGGACATGGTTCTGTTTTGCTAACAGTTGTACACCTATTAAATATTTACAGTATTTATTGCAGCCAAATAGGTACAGAGAATTCGATCTGAGTGATTGTTAATGGTTCTTTACTACATCCCGTCACTGATTTTGTTCTATTATTACACTGTTGAATGTGTGATCTGATAGCGTAGCGTTTACATCGTTCATCGCATAAAGAAAACACGCACTCCTCGGTCACTTCATGGAAACGTGTTGTCGTACACAGTTTGTGATGCTATTCATGATGGGCCGCTAGTTGTATACCTATTTAAACACACAATTGTTGCCAAGAGATTTAGTTTGTAACTAATATTCAACTATTGCAAATGATGAAGATTGACGCTCGGTATCGTTTTCGCACATCCGAAACATCGCAAATTGGAATTTACCACGTACTACTGGAAGGGGACTCGAACCCTGGCCCCTTAAAGAGCAATAGATGTGACTTTTCGCACATCCGATGTAAGAAACGTCTTCATACTGAACCCATGTACCATTGGCTCAAAAGGGGTCGAATCCTTGTATTTGGGGAAGGAATGAAAGAAACATACAGTTTCTAATGTAACATAGAGAAATTTCAAGCCAGAATTCTAGCCTAACATTGCGCAAGCCGCTGGGACCAGGTGTTCAGTAGATGAGATCATGCCTCTTGACATTGAGAAGGAGCCAGTCATGGATATTAATAGGACGAGTGGAAAGTTTCGGCTGTTAGACAAGGAAGCGTGACTCGGAAATCCAGCTTAGCTTGCAGGAAAACGGCAACACCGCCGATGTGCTAGAAGAAGAATAATTAAATTTAACCCATTTGCGAGAATAAAAATAAGTAAATAATCACTGGACTGTGAATCATTTTGGATTAGAGATTTTTGTGTAAAGAAAAACCTTGTAATAATTGCACAGAAAAAAACTGCAAACGCAGTATACGTCATTGGGGATTCACTGAGACCCGAGGAGGGGAGAATTAAAAAATGAACAGCAACACCCACGCAGCTGAAGACTACAAATTAATTAATATCTCCGAATTGCACGATCGATTCTTATGCGCAATGAGATCATTTGACGTTGAGAAGACGAGCTTTCTGGAGATATAATTTTTATAATTGTGCAACCATTATTTCAAAAGTTGGTCACGAAAAGGACTAGAGTTTTATCTTTTTGTGGCTAAATAGTATAAAACTCCTGGCAGAGCCGGGCCAAACATGCAGTTTCCGATAGCCCAGGAGGGCGTCACTTTGCATCAGTACATGCAGTATTCCGAGAGCCTAGGAGGGCGTTACTCTGCATCAGTACAAGCAGTATTCCGACAGTCCGTGAGGGGGCGTCACTCTGCTTCATCATACATCGAATTCAGATAGTCCGTGTGGGGCGTCACGCTGAAACACACCGAAGACAGTATACCACCTTTCCTTGAGGGGAAAAAAACGCTGTATCACACCGAATGAAGAATATCCGATAGCCACGGGCGTCGCGTTATCAATAATTTACGTGCCTCCGTAAGGAGTCGTAAAGCAGTAAAAGTACAGTATCGCCGTGTTTGAGAAAAAATAGGAAAATCCTAGTTACAGGATTTAGGTCCGACAGTATAAAAGTTTACAGTGAAAAGTTCGTAAAATATAGTCAGAACAGGCTGCGAACTCAGGACTCAAGGCGATAGGTCTTTAAGTAAACGACCAAAAGTATCATAACGTACGGAAGTACAGTATTAGCGAGATAAAAATATTAGCTAATTGAAAGAACCCGAGCAGGGACAGAAATAAGGTTCGTAAGTATTCTCGAAGATTAGAAGTACTAGAACCGAATAAGCAAAGGAGAAGACAGGAAGCTATAGACATTAGTTTCAAGAAAGCAGACGAACTATTCAGAAGCACTAAGACGCAAGAAGTATTAGTTGCTAAAAATCCATAGGTCACTGATAAATAATCAAGGGGACCGTGAATAGAACAGACTTTCATTAAGATCAATAAACAGAATCTAAAAGGGGAGCCGTTCGTGTCAGAGGAATAGCAGATCGTCCAGAACGGGATTCGAAGGAGTGCTATTGCAGGAAGGAAGTAGATGATTCGAGACTTTCATATTCAGAGAGGATAGGAAGCCGATATTACTAAATTTCACCCTTGGAGACGGGAGATCAAGAGGTCACGTGTGATAGTTATAAATAGCGGCCTAGTGATCAAAAATTGTGAAGTGTAAATATATCATGTTTTTGTGTTAAAATAATATATTTCAGTGTTTTTATTGTGTGTTCTAAACGGATACACCAGTGTATTTAAAATGTTATTAGTGTTAAATATGTGTCAAGATATATCTGTACATTCAATGAAGTTGTACACGATGGAGTAAGTTAAAAAGTGGGCCAAAAATGACACATCGCACGAGGAGAAGGGTCAGAAAACGACCTTAAACATGTGAGTAAAGATTTTCATTATGTTTTGGTGTCGGGAAATGATTGTGTACAAATCCACCGGAGTTTTTGAGAAAAAGGGATGTTTCTAAATAACTAAATACAGAATAAGAACGCGGTCTGAACAAAAATAGAATAAAGAGAAATTATAAATAATTATTTGAAAGAATAAATCCTGTAGAGGAAATGTATGAATAAAATGTCAGTGTATTTGACGAATGTTATAAGAGCAAGCGTAATAATAATAGTTATCATGAAAGATATTTAAAAAGGTAAATTTGAGTTATATGAAAGAAATAGCTTTTGAGCTTTTGTGAGGAATGAAGATATAATATGAATAATAATAATAATAACAAGGTAAGGAAATATAAATGAAGATCAAATTGAATGATATGAACATAAGAGCGTTGGAGCCTTAATAAAAAGTATAAGACATGATATTAACGCATGCTATTAAACTAGAGCAATTATTGTCAAAGGAAAAGATTAATATAAAAATTGAGATATGTATCAATTGTTAATATGGAATTTATCAGTTCTTTGGAAGACGATAGGCTTAAAAATAATGTATAGCGCAACGGAGCGCAATTAAAATAAAATGTCACGCTAGGAACGCGTAAGAGTTAAAGTACTTGGTAAGTTACTTATGAAGGGTAGTTGATTGCAGTGAATTGAGATATGTTGTAAGTCCTCTAATTGTGACGTAGATCACGAGGCCATGTGTGTGTTATTATGTAAAAGGGAGCAAATGTATGGTATTATTGAGCGTAGGTCATGTAGGCCACGGCCGACTTTAAATCGCATTTTGTATAAGTCCTCCAATATGGGAATGGTTCCCGAGGCATGTTAAGAGATTCGAACCTAGAATCCTCTTGTTGTTAAAGCCCTTAATTATTCGTCGTAGAATGTGTATTACTCTTCCCAATCAATGAGGACCCTTTATAATTAATAAATGCCAAGGTTACGAAAGTGGTTTATGAGCCCAATAATATTGTTGAAAGAAAATAAGTGAAGTAAAAGCCAGGTCTCCCCAAAGAACTGAGAATGAAAGGAAGATTTGTTTAAAAGCTTTGAAGAGAGCTCCACCCGCAGACTAAAACGGGAAGTTTCCCGCACAGTCATAAATCACGCTCAAGTATTACGGTCAGACCCTAGGAGCAGGAGGGGTGGCTGAAGGCCGTCTTGTAAGAAGTAATGAATACACCGTGAGTGTTTAAAAGTTGTTAATGACCCGGGAAGTGAACCGAGGTCCTTGTAGATGAAATTATCGCTTGCCAGTTCAGATCGTAGTTTTCTTATGTGATAATGGTCTTATAAGACAAATAAAATAAATAACAATCCCTATTGTAATGTCGTATGGAAGTAGGATTTCCACGAGTTAAATGAAGGTAACTAGGTTCCGGGAGTAATCATAGTTTTTGACTTTGTCAAGTAATCTTTATAACTCTGGAGTACACAAGAATTTTCCCGATCACCGTGATGAATTTGTAAAACTTGAGAGAGATAGTAAATGCTGAGAACATGTGAAGTGCCCAAATATTAAAGTAAATAATTAACATGTAATTTTAAATGTAATTATATATTTGTTTTGATGATAAGAAAAGATAAAAATAGTTTTTGATGTGTACAAAGGAATGACACCATTATTATTGGAAAATATCGAGCTAAAGGAGCTCGTAGTTATATGAAACTTTAAGATAGATACTTTATGGAAGTAAAAATAATTATGAATTGTTGGTTTTAAAGGAAACCATGTGTTTTAATACAATATTTGTTTAATTCTTATATTATTCCTTGTTCACTTGGAACAAGTAGAAGATTATTGGTCAGTAATTTAATTGTTTTATTGTTTGTAGCGCCATAATTTTGGTTAATTAAATGTTTTAAAATAGGAGTTCATTTTGTTGTTATTTTTGCAAGTGTATCCTCTATTTAATCCAAAATGTGTAAGTCACAGAGTGGGAGAACATACTACAACCCCGAAAATCCCAAATTGAGCAATGCTGGCATACTGTGATTTGCATATTTCTTGCTAAAAGGGCACATGGGGGTTTAGAAATAATGTGCTTGGATTAATAAATAGAGGAACACTAAAGACGGTCATTTCATGTAAAGTAAATTAATGATAGGAATAGCTACAACGTATAATATTGACTGACCGTATGGGTCCCTAGAAACTCACACCGAGCAGCCCTGGATTTAAACAACCCCCAACCGAAAATTTCATGGCGCCCAGTACGCAGGGATGAGTTTTCCTAGGGAAAACCCGAGTTTTCTCAAAAAATCAAAATTTTTAATTTTTTGAAAAAAAAAATGGTTTTTCGAAATTTTGAAATTTAAACACTTCCATAAAGTTTCTGAGTTTGAATAATGATATCAAAAGGGTACGTTGTAGTAAAAACCCGTACCAAAGTAAATTTTTTGAAGAAATTGGGACACAATGGTTCAGATTACTATCTCTCAAGCATGTATTAGCGATGTGGCATGAGTAGCCCACTGTATTCTAATAAGATGGTTTTGAGTGAGGAATTGCAAGGGCTTTTGGAGGCTATAAAGGCCGATAGCCAGGAGAAGTGGGAGGCCATGAACAATAAATTGGGAACGATAGACAATTCATTGGGTCTCCAAAAGGATGAAAATAAAAAAGAGTTCAAATCCATAAATGAAAGTTTGAATAAGTTGAACAACCAACAGACTGAAAATAAAAGGGATTTAGGAACCATAAATGAGAGTTTGAATAAGTTGGACAACCAACAGACTGAAAATAAGAGGGATTTAGGAACCATAAATGAGAGTTTGAATAAGTTGGACAGCCAACAGGAGGAAAATAACCAAAAGTTAGGATCCATGAATCAAAGTTTGGAGTCACTAAAAACTAATAGTGATAACATGGGAACTAAATTAAAAGCCATCGAAATTAAAAGTGATAATATGGGGGTTAAATTAGAAGCTATCCAAGCCGATTGTATCAGTATGAATAGTACATTGAAGGCTGAGATAGAACGTAAATTAGATAGTATGAAAACAGAGAATGGGAAAAACATTGCAGAACAGTTGAAAGCTGCAAAAGATGAGACGTTAGATTCTATGAAAGCCGACAGTAAAGCAAACAAAGAAGCTCTGAAGGCTGAAATAGAAAAGAAAATAGATAACAAATTTCAAGGTTTTGACACTGAGTTTGGGACTAAGTTAGCTGAGTTAGAGGAAAATAAAGGATTTCATTCAGGATTACAAGTCCAAATAAATACTTTGAAGGACAGTATGGGAGAGTCCCAAACTAAAAGTCAAGAAAATTTTGAAAATTTAGAGACTAAATTAGTTAAAATGGAAGAATCTTGTATACAAAATGTAGACGGATGTAAAAATGAACTTGTAACCCAGATCCAAGGGGTGTACAACGAATTAAAAGCTCAGATAGAATCGAACAAGAGTATTTGTGAAACATCCCGGGATGAGATAAAAAAAAAGTGTGAATGAGCTAGGAACCCGATTTGAAAGGGTTGAGGAGAAAGTAGGAACCCTCGAGAACAAAATCGGTGTAGTTCAGACCGAAGTAAATGATATGAGAATTCAGAATCAGGAAGATGCGAAGAATAGGAAAGAGCAATTTGATCATTTTACCGGGCAGGTAGATGAGAACTTAAAGAAGTACGAGGGTGAAATAAATCGAAGATTAGGTATATACGAGGGGCATCTCCAGAGTGTAAGAAAACAACGAGAAGACGAAAATAAGGAAAGTACCCATAAGATAGACGAAATAAGTCAGGGTATAAATGAGGTTCAGGAGACCATTGGAACATTAAAGGTCCAAGTAGGAAAAACTCATACTGAAGTTAACCAGGTCCAAGATGATTTGAGGAGCTTATATAAGAGTCAAGGGAAAACTGAGGAAAAGCTTGAAGGAATTAAAGTAGATATGGTCAAAGGACAAAGAGAAATGGAGAAGAAAATAAAGGAAATGCGAGAAGACCTAGATACTAAAGGTGACGTTAAACCAGAGATTTTAAAAGAACAGGTCATGGTCATCAAGAAAGAGGTAGAAGAACACTTAAATGAAATCAGGGATAGCTTCAGGGACGAGAAAAAACAATTCAAACGAGAACTGGAAACCAGTAAGAAAAATCAGGAAAGAATTCAAAATGAATTAGGGTCCCGGTTGGAGAGGACTGAACATAAGAACAGTCAAATGGAAATCCAACTCATGGCTAATGAAGAAAGTGCCCGAAGGGAAAGGAAGTTAGAATTTGAGAATCAGGAGGAGTTTCAGAAGACAGGATGGGTAGATTCCCGTGAACAAGGCACAGATACAGATAGGGACTTAGGGAGGGGAGAGCCCTTATAAGAACCCAGGATATCCGATGGCGATGTCAACCCCGTACACGAATCAGGCAAATGGCCAGATAATAAACATCATTAAGTCGAATGAGGACAGACCGGTAAAGTTTACGGGTAATAACATGTCAATTACTCCAAAATACTGGTTAAAGGAAGTTGCAGAGTACTTAAACGAAATGAAAGTTCCTCAGGATCGGAGACTGAGAGCTATTGAAAAGCTGTTGGCAGGTGATTGTCTCACCTGGTTCAGAAGCTTCAGGTACACCTTTGATACGGTGGAAGGCTTTAGAGAAGCCTTTTTAAAACGATATTGGGCAGCAGACGTCTAAGAGAATTTGAGGCTAGATCTGTACTCTAGGAAGTACAGCACAAATGCACCAACCAAGTACTCAGAATTTTTCACCGCTCAGTTGTGTAAATTCAGGGAACTTGATATTGCTCCAGCTGAGAACGACCTGTGTGCCGCCATTGCAAGACAACTTCCATATGAGATTCAGAGGCTTTTAATCTCATCCAAAGCCAGAAGTGCTGTGGAAGTGGAGAGTGTATTGGCAACTCCAGCTACCTGATATGACATCTAGCGGTAAAAATGAGAAACTTACCAAGTAGGGTACATTTGTCACGTGGTGACTGTTTGTATATGGTTTCTTGTATTCGTAAACAGATCGTGGTAAATTGTTCGTGTCTTTATACATCAGTAATAAGTTTTACTCGTTGATAGAGTGAAAAATGAGTAAAAGCAAATTGTATTGCTCAGTTTACGGCTGTAAGTCGATGTATAAGAGGGCTGCGGATATAGGTTTTCATCACTTTCCAAAAGATGCAAATAGCAATAGCCGAAAAGTGATGATACCTAATAATACCTAATACCTAATAATAATACCTTTCCACCCCGGGAAGGATCTAACACTTGTCGAGGTAGACAGACAGAAGACCTGCGACGTAAAGTCAGCGAAGGTTATTCAGTTTAAAAACAGCTGTTACGATGGGCGCGCTGGTAAGATTGAAGTTACTTGAATAATTAATTAAATAATTAATTATTGGCTGCTTGGTAGGGAGAAGGGATGAGTTTAACTTGTATTAAAACTCGGGGGGCGACAGGAATTGCTTGATTTGGATGGTTAAAAGGTGGGTTTGGTGTTGAATATTTGAATGGTAGCGGAATCACTCATTCTACAGTGCCCACGGGGAGGCAAATTAGGCCTATATGACTCGTAGTGGAATAGCTCGAATATCGAAGAACTTAGCGATTACGAGGTGTAGGTTTGGCGGAAAGGCTGGCGGATCATCAGTTTGACATCAATTCACGATATAAGTCGGAGCTTGGAACAGTGGCGTCTGGTTTGCGTGGATGCTAGTCTCGGAATGATAAAAGTAGCACAGCTTCGGTGTGTTATTTATTTGTTTATGTACCGTATTTCTCTATTTGAATGTCCTCGGCGTTGACTCAGGATCGACATTTACATTATATTGCGCATAATAGTACCGAAATAATGTCCGAAGTGTAGCCCTATGTAAATTTGAATCAGCTGATCTACATCAACCATAAAAACTGATGCTTGATAATATGCAAATGACACCAAAAAATTCAGTGGAACTCACAAATTAGATCACGTGTATCGCACAGTTATACATATATACAATTAAAAATAACACTGTCATTACTTTAGATACCACATTTACTGATTATAACCGAAAAATAAAAAGTGTTCCATATCAAACGCGTGTTATTGAGTATTTTAAACCCTACTTATCCAGACCGACCGCAGCGCCCCAAGTGTTAGTTTGAGTTGCCAATTACGTCAATTAGATATGACGACTTCGCACGTTACTCCCAGGCATCAAAGACAGACTGAACAGGTACATATGGCCAGCAGTCAGGAAGACAGAGAAAAACCATCGACCAGAAATCAGTCCACTAGTACTGATACTCAGGGACTGGGTCGAGAGTATGGGCACCAAGAGCCTAGAGGAATACAGCCATACTACAGAGGAGGATATCGAGGAAGAAATCCTAGGAATACGGGTTATAGGCAACAAGAGAGCCGACCCTATAACAATAACCATCAGGGGCAAGAAAACCGAAAGAGATAGGAGAACTATCCCAGAAGGAACGTAAGGCCAGAGGATAGGGATGATGAATATCGGGCCGAAATAGAAGAGAGGTATCAGGAAAGTCTTCGTTATATGAACGAACGACCAGACGAACCTGAAAGGCAAAAAGTCCGTTGGAGTGAGGCAATAAAGAACCGGAAATCACCCGACCGACTAGACGGAGCTCAAAGCTTGGAACTACAAGCTCAATTAAAGAATGAGGGGAAAGGAAGCCCTCAGGATAAAAAAAAAAACTTCAAATTTAAATCGTCAAAAGTGGAAACATACCAGGAGCTGGGAGGAGGTAGAAATTGTGAATTGGATAGCGAAACCAGATGAGCTAATTAACGAGGAGGTGGAAGGAATCCCACCTATCAAAAGAGAATTACCCATAATTATGCTAAGGATAGAAGGATTACTGGCCAGGGCATTAATTGATACCGGATCCACAATAAGTTTAATTACGCAAACCCTTCTAAATCAATTGGAAACAAGGGGCCGCGTATTAAAGATTCCCACATCAAGTGTAAAGATTAAGGGGATAATTCCTGAAAAGTCTTTAACATGTAAATTTCAGGTATACATTGATCTGATCATGGGTAACGCTGAAATTTCGCAATGCTTTTTGCTGGTAAATCAATTACCGTATAATGTCATATTAGGTATTCATTTTATCCGTGAGAACAAGGTCATCATAGACCTAGCGCAAAACTGCATTAGAATCCAAAGAGAGGATGTGGATGAACAAAACATTAACCTACAGGAACAGGATGCGAAAATAGGAGAACAGGTATGGCATGTGGAAGAAGTAACCGAGGAAGGTTATACGGACATAGAAAGGATATTTGAAGTCCTCAACATAGAACTCGAAGATAATTTGGAAACTGAGTTCGAGACCAACCTGTCAGGAAAAGTAGAGGAAGCTATAGTTAACCTCGAAAATAAGGAACAATTAAAGAAATTATTATTGAATTTTAGGGACGTATTTGATTCCAAGCCAGGGAAGATTGAAAATTTTAAATACGCATTCCAAGTTAATGATTGGGCACCGTTCAGACAAAAACCATACCCGGTTGCGGAAAAACATTACTCACAAACGAAGAAAACACTGCAGGAGATGATGAATGCAGGTGTTATAGAAAAGATGGCGACACCATATGTTAGTCCATTAGTGATTGTGAGTAAACCAGATGGCTCAGTAAGGGTGTGTCTAGATGCCAGAAATTTAAACGCAAAAATCATACCAGAAAATGATTCGGCACCACCCATAAAAGAAATACTGAGGAAATTCAAAGGCAAGAAGATTTTTACAAATATTGACATGACTTCTTCGTATCATCATCTCGAACTGGAAGAGAAAACCAGCTTGTTGACTGGATTTCAGTTCGACCAACAAACATATTGTTTTAGGAGATGTCCGTTTGGATTGAAGACCGCAGGATCTGCCTTAATAAGAGCGCTTGATCGAAACCTGTCAGAGGAAGTGAAAGATTGCACGATCCGTTATGTGGATGATATTTTGCTTACCTCGGAGAACATTGAGGAACATTTAGAAAAGTTTAAGAAATTATTGGAAGACTTAAGAAGGGCTAATTTTAAAATCAATTTAAAGAAGTCAAATTTTTGTCAAAGACAAGTAACATTTTTAGGGCATGTGATTGACAAGGATGGTGTTAAACCAAATCCATGCAAATTAGAATCGATAAGAGATTTTCCAAGGCCTTTGAAGGTGAAGAACGTTCGCCAGTTTTTGGAATTGATTGGATTTTTCTCAGGACATTGTCCATCATACACAAAAACTGTTGCACCACTACAGGACCTTCTGAAGAAGGGGGGGCAAGTGGAAATGGACGGAGGAAACCGAAAAAGCATTTGTGGAGGCCAAGGAAATGCTCTTAAACTATGTGAAGCTAGGATATCCTGATTTTAATCAGAGATTTATCATTCAAACAGACGCATCCCAGATTAGAATAAGGGCAATGCTCTATCAGGAAAACCCGGATAACCCTGATAAGAAAAATGATCTAGCTTTCACAAGTCGGAGACTGAAACCACACGAGAAAAATTATACGATCAGCGAAATCGAGCTGTTAGCGATATTGCACGCGCTGCAATATTGGCGAAAGATCGTATATGGGTTTCAAGTCACTTTGAGAACGGATCATAAAGCCTTAACCTTTTTGATGAAGACTGATTTATCCAGTCAAAGGTTGATGCGTTGGGCTTTATACATTCAACAGTTTGATGTAAAGATAGAATACTGCCCAGGAAAAGAAAATATAGTTCCAGACTATTTAAGTAGACAGCCAGAGTCCACAGAAGAGGAAGTAATGGCTATTGATTTGGAAGACAGGGATCAGCGTACTCTAAATGAGTTAAGAAGCATTAGTCAACGGCAACGTGAGGATCCATGGATGAACATGCTCATATCTTTCCTTGAGGGAAGTTTGATAAGGGGAACACCAGCGTACACGGAAGCTAATAAGATAGCTCAAGATTACACATTTTATAATGGATTATTATATAAGTTTGTGGACTCTGACCATACACGATTAAGGATTGTTGTACCTGCAATTTTGCAGAGGAAAATAGTATGGTTAGCCCATAGATCGTTCGGACATATGGGAGTCGACAAAACAGTCTCGATGCTGAAAGAAGCATTTGTATGGCCGAGACTGAGAGAAACTCTAAGGGACACGCTAAAGACATGTGATTTTTGTCAAAGGATTAAACCAAATGCATTTCTGATGAGACAAAAGCCTATACCATTGTTACCCGAGAGGCCAGGTCAAATCATCTCTATTGATAATTTTGGACCTTTGCCCAAGGCAAGAAGAGGAAATCGACACATAATGGTGGCTATGGATGTCTTCACTAAAATGGTTGTCCTTGCTCCCATACAGAAGACTAGTACCAAACAGGTGTTAAAACGACTCAAAGAAAAAGTGATACCGATTCTGGGAAAACCTGAGAATTTGTTGTCGGATCACGGTAGTTGTTTCACCAGTGTAGAGTTCAGACAAGAATTAGAAAGACTTGGAATACGTCAGATTTTGTCAAGTATTCGCCATCCTGAGGCAAATCCTGTAGAAAGAGTGATGAGGGAGACGGCCAAGTATTGTAGAATATACTGTGCCGAAGAAAATTGGAAGTGGATAGATATCTTGGATATTATCGAATTTTGTATAAACAATACAATCCATGAATCTACGGGAGAGATACCAATAACGTTACATCGGAATGAGCAACCAGAAAGACCTTGGAGTCTGGTAATTCCGAGGCCAGCAGACGCTCAGCCTGGAAGAGATGTACGTATTAGAAGAGCCTTTGAGCATCTAAAAGCTCAAGCCGACAGGAGGCAAAGAAGAAATAGGCACAAGAGGTATCATCGGCCACTACTAGCAGGAGAAATGGTGTTAGTAAAAAGACCAGCCATTTCGGATCCAGGGAACCGCGTGTATAAAAAGTTCCAGAAAATGTACCACGGACCGTATCAAATAATCAGAGATTTGAGAAATAATGCCTATAGAATTCGGCACTGTGAAACGAATCACGAAGTGACCATGAATTCAGCGAATTTGAAAGTGTATTACCCTCCCGAAGACTTCGATGAAGCCAATGAACAAGCCCTGGTTATGGAACAATTTAGAGATGAATCCACTATTGATAGAAACGAGAATAAGGAAGAAAAAGGAAACAGAGCTCAAGCATTCGAGTGCGAATGCGAATTGGAGAAATTATATTGGGAAATAAAAGAAATAATTGCTTTTGTTGAAGAAGAAAATTTGAATTTAAGAAAGGAGAATGATGAAATAAGGAAACGGGTAGGGATAGACCACACCCGTAAAGAAGAATGAGGTTCTGGAGACTTAAAGTCCAGACAAATAAAGGAAAAGGAAAGAAAGGGTAGGGACAGAGCGTACCCAACCTACACAATTACAGGATACGACTTAAAAGAAATAAAAGAAACAGAAGGTACGGATAACGTTATGATGGCTTCGACGAATAAAGAGAGATAAGATTAATTGAAATAAATTTCCTAAAAATTGTTCGAAAATTCATTTACCTAAGGAGGGGAGAGATGAACCCATGTACCATTGACTCAAAAGGGGTCGAATCCATGTATTTGGGGAAGGAATGAAAGAAACATACAGTTTCTAATGTAACATAGAGAAATTTCAAGCCAGAATTCTAGCCTAACATTGCGCAAGCCGCTGGGACCAGGTGTTCAGTAGATGAGATCATGCCTCTTGACATTGAGAAGGAGCCAGTCATGGATATTAATAGGACGAGTGGAAAGTTTCGGCTGTTAGACAAGGAAGCGTGACTCGGAAATCCAGCTTAGCTTGCAGGAAAACGGCAACACCGCCGATGTGCTAGAAGAAGAATAATTAAATTTAACCCATTTGCGAGAATAAAAATAAGTAAATAATCACTGGACTGTGAATCATTTTGGATTAGAGATTTTTGTGTAAAGAAAAACCTTGTAATAATTGCACAGAAAAAAACTGCAAACGCAGTATACGTCATTGGGGATTCACTGAGACCCGAGGAGGGGAGAATTAAAAAATGAACAGCAACACCCACGCAGCTGAAGACTACAAATTAATTAATATCTCCGAATTGCACGATCGATTCTTATGCGCAATGAGATCATTTGACGTTGAGAAGACGAGCTTTCTGGAGATATAATTTTTATAATTGTGCAACCATTATTTCAAAAGTTGGTCACGAAAAGGACTAGAGTTTTATCTTTTTGTGGCTAAATAGTGTAAAACTCCTGGCAGAGCCAGGACAAACATGCAGTTTCCGATAGCCCAGGAGGGCGTCACTTTGCATCAGTACATGCAGTATTCCGAGAGCCTAGGAGGGCGTTACTCTGCATCAGTACAAGCAGTATTCCGACAGTCCGTGAGGGGGCGTCACTCTGCTTCATCATACATCGAATTCAGATAGTCCGTGTGGGGCGTCACGCTGAAACACACCGAAGACAGTATACCAGCTTTCCTTGAGGAAAAAAAAACGCTGTATCACACCGAATGAAGAATATCCGATAGCCACGGACGTCGCGTTATCAATAATTTACGTGCCTCCGTAAGGAGTCGTAAAGCAGTAAAAGTACAGTATCGCCGTGTTTGAGAAAAATTAGGAAAATCCTAGTTACAGGATTTAGGTCCGACAGTATAAAAGTTTACAGTGAAAAGTTCGTAAAATATAGTCAGAACAGGCTGCGAACTCAGGACTCAAGGCGATAGGTCTTTATGTAAACGACCAAAAGTATCATAACGTACGGAAGTACAGTAATAGCGAGATAAATATTTTAGCTAATTGAAAGAACCCGAGCAGGGACAGAGAAATAAGGTTCGTAAGTATTCTCGAAGATTAGAAGTACTAGAACCGAATAAGCAAAGGAGAAGACAGGAAACTATAGACATTCGTTTCAAGAAAGCAGACGAACTATTCAGAAGCACTAAGACGCAAGAAGTATTAGTTGCTAAAAATCCATAGGTCACTGATAAATTATCAAGGGGACCGTGAACAGAACAGACTTTCATTAAGATCAATAAACAGAATCTAAAAGGGGAGCCGTTCGTGTCAGAGGAATAGCAGATCGTCCAGAACGGGATTCGAAGGAGTGCTATTGCAGGAAGGAAGTAGATGGTTCGAGACTTTCATATTCAGAGAGGATAGGAAGCCGATATTACTAAATTTCACCCTTGGAGACGGGAGATCAAGGGGTCACGTGTGATAGGTATAAATAGCGGCCTAGTGATCAAAAATTGTGAAGTGTAAATATATCATGTTTTTGTGTTAAAATAATATATTTCAGTGTTTTTATTGTGTGTTCTAAACGGATACACCAGTGTATTTAAAATGTTATTAGTGTTAAATATATACGTGTTAAATATGTGTCAAGATATATCTGTACATTCAATGAAGTTGTACACTATGGAGTAAGTTAAAAAGTGGGCCAAAAATGACACATCGCACGAGGAGAAGGGTCAGAAAACGACCTTAAACATGTGAGTAAAGATTTTCATTATGTTTTGGTGTCGGGAAATGATTGTGTACAAATCCACCGGAGTTTTTGAGAAAAAGGGATGTTTCTAAATAACTAAATACAGAATAAGAACGCGGTCTGAACAAAAATAGAATAAAGAGAAATTATAAATAATTATTTGAAAGAATAAATCCTGTAGAGGAAATGTATGAATAAAATGTCAGTGTATTTGACGAATGTTATAAGAGCAAGCGTAATAATAATAGTTATCATGAAAGATATTTAAAAAAGGTAAATTTGAGTTATATGAAAGAAATAGCTTTTGAGCTTTTGTAAGGAATGAAGATATAATATGAATAATAATAATAATAATAACAAGGTAAGGAAATATAAATGAAGATCAAATTGAATGATATGAACATAAGAGCGTTGGAGCCTTAATAAAAAGTATAAGACATGATATTAACGCATGCTATTAAACTAGAGCAATTATTGTCAAAGGAAAAGATTAATATAAAAATTGAGATATGTATCAATTGTTAATATGGAATTTATCAGTTCTTTGGAAGACGATAGGCTTAAAAATAATGTATAGCGCAACGGAGCGCAATTAAAATAAAATGTCACGCTAGGAACGCGTAAAAGTTAAAGTACTTGGTAAGTTACTTATGAAGGGTAGTTGATTGCAGTGAATTGAGATATGTTGTAAGTCCTCTAATTGTGACGTAGATCACGAGGCCATGTGTGTGTTATTATGTAAAAGGGAGCAAATATATGGTATTATTGAGCGTAGGTCATGTAGGCCACGGCCGACTTTAAATCGCATTTTGTATAAGTCCTCCAATATGGGAATGGTTCCCGAGGCATGTTAAGAGATTCGAACCTAGAATCCTCTTGTTGTTAAAGCCCTTAATTATTCGTCGTAGAATGTGTATTACTCTTCCCAATCAATGAGGACCCTTTATAATTAATAAATGCCAAGGTTACGAAAGTGGTTTATGAGCCCAATAATATTGTTGAAAGAAAATAAGTGAAGTAAAAGCCAGGTCTCCCCAAAGAACTGAGAATGAAAGGAAGATTTGTTTAAAAGCTTTGAAGAGAGCTTCCACCCGCAGACTAAAACGGGAAGTTTCCCGCACAGTCATAAATCACGCTCAAGTATTACGGTCAGACCCTAGGAGCAGGAGGGGTGGCTGAAGGCCGTCTTGTAAGAAGTAATGAATACACCGTGAGTGTTTAAAAGTTGTTAATGACCCGGGAAGTGAACCGAGGTCCTTGTAGATGAAATTATCGCTTGCCAGTTCAGATCGTAGTTTTCTTATGTGATAATGGTCTTATAAGACAAATAAAATAAATAACAATCCCTATTGTAATGTCGTATGGAAGTAGGATTTCCACGAGTTAAATGAAGGTAACTAGGTTCCGGGAGTAATCATAGTTTTTGACTTTGTCAAGTAATCTTTATAACTCTGGAGTACACAAGAATTTTCCCGATCACCGTGATGAATTTGTAAATCTTGAGAGAGATAGTAAATGCTGAGAACATGTGAAGTGCCCAAATATTAAAGTAAATAATTAACATGTAATTTTAAATGTAATTATATATTTGTTTTGATGATAAGAAAAGATAAAAATAGTTTTTGAGGTGCACAAAGGTATGACACCATTATTATTGGAAAATATCGAGCTAAAGGAGCTCGTAGTTATATGAAACTTTAAGATAGATACTTTATGGAAGTAAAAATAATTATGAATTGTTGGTTTTAAAGGAAACCATGTGTTTTAATACAATATTTGTTTAATTCTTATATTATTCCTTGTTCACTTGGAACAAGTAGAAGATTATTGGTCAGTAATTTAATTGTTTTATTGTTTGTAGCGCCATAATTTTGGTTAATTAAATGTTTTAAAATAGGAGTTGATTTTGTTGTTATTTTTGCAAGTGTATCCTCTATTTAATCCAAAATGTGTAAGTCACAGAGTGGGAGAACATACTACAACCCCGAAAATCCCGAATTGAGCAATGCTGGCATACTGTGATTTGCATATTTCTTGCTAAAAGGGCACAATACTATTTTTTATCAACATAATACCGTACAGATCCCGGTCACACATAGCAAATTAGTATTTACCACCAATTGTTCTACCGGAAGGGGAATCGAACCCTCGACCCTCAAGGGCGCTAGGTGTGAATTTTCGAACATCCGATGTAAGAATTGCCTTTATATTATTTTTATCAATACAATACCGTACAGATTCGGGCCATACTTCGCAAATTCGAATTTACCACCTACTACCGGTAGGAGAATCGAACCATCAAGGGTGCTGGATGTGATTTTTGGAACATTCAATGTAAGAAACGTCTTCATACTATTTTTATCAACACAATACCGTACAGATCTGGGTAATTCATCGCAAATTCGAATTTACCACCTACTACCGAAAAAGGATTCGAACCCTCGCCCGTCCAGGGTGCTAGATGTGAATTTTTGCGCATTCGATGTAAGGAACGTCGCAGTGAAGAGGAGCGATGGGGGTGTTAAAGTTTAGGGGCAGAGGGGTGTAAAGTCATTGACAGTAATGTGTCCACTCTCAAATTGTATTTACTAAAATACTTTACTGAACTTCATCCTCATTATAGCTTTTATAATGAATATGTAAGGAGAAAATGCAAATTGTATTTTGTTAAGAAAGTCTAACTGGAGACATGTTCTGGGATCGAATCCTGGCGCAGTCAGGCGGCATTTGAGGGTGCGCAAATGCGAGGGAGCCGGGTCAGTAGATTTACTGACGCATTTAAGATCCCCTTCGGGGCAAAATTCCGGCAGCCAGTAGTAAACAGGGACGTAAATCAATAACATTATTATTATTATTATTATTATTGGAGACATGTTCTCAATCATACCATATCTTGGTGCAGTGACTAGAATTCCTGGCTGTCACCCCGGGGGTCCAGGCTCGATTACAGGCTCTGACAATTTTAATTCTGGTTTGAGGGCTCAGTCCCATAAGGTAAAGCTGAGAAGAAGTACGTTAGATTCGCACCTCAGACATTCTGAAAAGGAGCTTTCCGTGGTTCCCCCCACCTCTACTCAGGGAAAATGCTGAGATGGCTCATAACTTAAGGCAAGGCCATGGCCGCCTCCTCCCCAATTCTTACCTGAATTACAAATAGGCCTACTCTCACTAATACAGTCACCACAATAACACTGGTTATCAGACAACAATCCCCCCAAACTCTCCCGGAATAACAAGAATAACAGCAGGACTGACTTGACGACAACCCTGCTTCCATGTTTGCTTTGCTCTGCAAGTTTTGGTGCCTGCAAGATTGAGTTATGTTTGTAAACCCGTGTGGGGACCTTTCGTTTCCTTTGTTTACTGTGTATTATTGACGTTACCGGTGGTACACAATAGTTGTCATTAGAAACATATTTTAGGAGGTTGGTTGGTTAGTTCCTCAATTTAGGGGCTGCGACAACGCGGTCATGTAGTCCCGTGTGTGTAGAATCTGTCTGATAACCGGTGTTAATTGTGATGGCTGTATTAGTCTGAAATTCAGGTAAGGACTGCAGACGATCAATTTCAAGTAGTTCCTACTTTTGCTACCAAATGCTATCGTAAACGACACCTAGTGGCGGACTTGTCTACTAGATGTAATCGCAACCAGCACCTGGCGGCGAACGTTGGAACTAATATAGCGTTATCAAATTAATAATCTAATCTACACATTTTTGGATTCACACAAGTGTAGTTAGTGGAACGTTCTTTTACATGCCATAAATCTATGACATGGGCCCGCCGGCTTTACATCCCCCCCGAAGGAAGGCATACTGAGGGATTTTAACGCTCTTAAAAGAATCCGACGATTTTGGCCGGGTTTGAACCCGTGACCTTGGGCATATAAGCTCAGAAGGCTACCAACTACCCCACTGAAGCCACCGTTTTAGGAGGAGAAGAGTAAGTTATCCGTAATGCGTGCCATTTTTTTACCATAATTAAAAAATATACGCTGTTTCATAAAAGTCACCCCTGGGACAATGGTAAGCTTATTTTTAATTATAGATATAAATCAGTGTTATTAGACCGGAGCTGAATGCAGGCGCGGATCTAGAGTTTGGTTTTGGGGGGGGGGGGGGTCAGAGAATCGAAATTGTTAAGAAAAATGGTATCACTAAAAACGCAATCACAAAATAACCAAACGTACAAAACCAGGCCATTTTTTTTGCAAGCTTCATGGATAGAAATGTGATGCGTTTAGCGCACCAAAAATATTCGTACAAATTGCAACGGCGTGTTTTGCGACTTTTACATCGAGCTTCGAGAAAAGGATCAAGGTACGTAACAGTTTCGGCAAGTCGAGTTGGTACCGACAAAGGGAGAAAGTCACAGCTTAAATTGCCAACCAAGCTTGCAGTTTGGACGTCGGCAAAAATTTTTGGTGCGAAAAAAGTCCCAGTTTCCTATCCGTGCATTGCTGCACATTCATCGTGACATCACTATAAACATCGATTCGGTAATCACAAGGTTTGCTAAACAAAATAGGCGAGTTGATTTTGTTGTATAACTAATAGTTTTTATACAAGAGGTTAGAAGTTGTAAATATGTACAGTTGTAACAGAACATAATAATTCCAATAAAGATAATTCAGTATTGAATAAAATGAAAAAAAAATAATCTGTTTTTCAGTTAAAATTCGTTAAGTTTTATTTGTCTGGTAATTGTGTTTTCGTTTTTTGAGTTTGCAAAAAAATTTGGTCTCCGTTTGGGGGGGGGGGTCATGACCCCCGTGACCCCCCTCCCCCCTTGAATCCGCGCCTGGCTGAATGCTACGATTACGCCTTAATAATATTCACTGGATCTTTAGGAATTTAAAGTGTTCATTTTAATGGCTTTAATGAAACCGTGAAGCGATTGAGTTTAAGTAACTTAATCTACTTAAGGAATATCGGATGCAGTGCTTGTACTACTGTAATATGATGACTACATGGCCGCTGCAATGAAACCAATTGAATAACATCGGTTTTCTTGTCCACTCATGGTACAAGCAACATGCACCATTATGGGCGTTCTCTCAAAAATGTGCTGTGCCCCACTCTTGTTTAGGAGTACGAACCAACACTGGACGTATCGTGAATCGAAGATGGCCGAACGTTATATCAAAGGAAGATCTGAGAGGAAACGAACCAGCAGCAAATTGAACTCCAGATAAAATAGAGGAAGTGGCGTTGGATTGGCCACACTCTGAGGAGACCTACTGGATTGGAATCGACGAGGGGCCCAAAGAAGACCTGGAAGAGGACAGTTGAGGAGGAGTGTTTAGAAATGGGAAGGACATGGAGTGAGGTGAAGAGGATGGCCAGCAAGAGGACCCGATGGAAGTGTTTCACGGAAGCCCAATGCCCGTTCCAGCCCTCACGTCAGTTTCTAAAATCCCTGACGGAGGTGGGAATCGAACCTGAGGCCTGCAGGTGCAAGGCAAGCCCTCTACCTCAAAACCACGGGGCTGGCTGATGAAGTAATTACCTAAATATTACACATGTTTCCATTAGTTCCGCTGGCGGTAATGACATTTCATTTTACTGCTTTTGGCTATTCTTGTATGCCATAACAATTTTTTGTTATCCCATTGCTTCACGAAGAAGATTATTTAATACATCCATTCCATTATTCTTAATCAAATACCATTGTCCAGAGATAACAAAGCACATAAAATATTTCTCGAAGTAAGCAATTACATGCATCATATAAATAATATTATAATTAACTAGAGGCAAAAACGCCCAGTCGTTACTTGAAGAAGGCACTCGGGCTAAGTTTGAATTTGCCAACTCCTCTTGGTGTACTGTGCAAAAATGTACAGTATTGATCTATATATTCTTGCAGATATGAAGACGTTATTTTCAAACCCCTTAAGAGGTATAAACACACCTCGAGTGTCTTTATTTCAAAATCACAATTATTCTTATCTAATGTTTTGAGGTTTTTGTCGCATGTTCCAGCAATTGGGATTATATTCTGTATATGACAAAATAGGGGAATGAAGCCAAAATAAATCACAACTCCCTATTCATTTCCAATTGGCAGGTGAAGAGCTAAAAAAGTAGGAGACTTCTGCTACTTATGAAGCAAAATAACCAGAAACGAAATCTGTTGATATGAAATATAGATTTATGGATTAGAAAGTCATTTTTGAAAGCCTTTGTCTGGAACATGGGGCTCTATGGAAGTGAAACTTCGACTGTTGGCGCAGCAGAAAAGAGGAAAGTAGTAGCATTTGAAATGTGGTGTTACAGGAGGATGATGAAGATCAGTCTAGTCTGCAAGCCTCTGTTTGCAATCAAGGCGCTCCCATGATCCCCTAATAGCAGATAGCAATGCGGCTTCCCTCGCTTCTAAATATCTCACTTTGAAATCTTTCAACACTAAATCTAACCACAGCCTCTGCTTCTCTTACCCTCTACAGCCGAACTCTTTAAAACCTATTAGGTTATCCCTCCTTCCCCATTCTCTTCACATGACCCCACCACCTCAGTGGGCTCATACGAACAGCTTCATCTAGCGTGAGGAGTTGTTGGTAGTATGATGAACTGCTGTGTCCAAGATCGCGGGTTCAAACCCAGCCGCAAACTTCTACAATAAGTCCACGACAGCATATCTCTATCTTTAATACATCGCCCACTAGAAGAGTTTTTACGTTTTCATTTCTTCCAACAATCTCCATTCCGTGGAAATTTAAATTACTAGCTTCGGAGCGAGATTCCGCACTAGCGAGTGAGGCTATCACCCAAGCTTCGGCCAGAATCAAACCGCCGGATCGTGTCTTCATAGAAGATTATAAGCCTATCTGTTTGGAGTTTCGCTGTTCACCTCGGCTTTTATGAATTTAGTCTTGGACCTGCCGTCCTTGCGCCTCTTAAGCTAATACTGGGCAAACCGTTTAAGATACCAGTTGAAGCCGGGGTGGGTTGCTAGTTTGTAGAATAAAAATGGATGTTGGTAATGATACATACAACATTCTTTATCCAAAGCCATGCAATTCCTTGGCATACTCTACCGCTTCTCAGCTATGTCAAATCCCACAGCTCTTTGCCTCTATTACCTCTCGATAATCCAGCCCATTGCAAACTACTGCTCTCCCATTTGGACAACTTCTTGCCCGTCAAACATAGCTAAATTAAACCGAATTCAATCCTTCTTTGCTGCCATTGTAAGGAACAGAAAGCCAAGGTTTAGACACTTCACCACTCAGCAGGTACTTTCAGCCATAAACATCCCTCTCCTTAACACGACAAGACAGGTAACTGACCTGTGCTTCCTACATTCTATTTTAAATGGCCATTACCGTTCGGACCACCTGCTGTCACTTTTCAAACGAAGAGCCCCTTCCCCTTCTACCAGGCTCAAAGATATCATGCACATTCCACACACAAAACATTCCATAATCCAGAGATCCTTCCAAATCCGCATATCATCCCTGTACAATAGCATTGCAAGGAAACGCGAGTTGGACAAATCCACAAACAAGAGGACGTTCCTGAAGCAGGCGAAGGAGAAGTTAAATTGTATCTAGAACTGTCTTCTTGGCCACCGACGACACTGCTACGAGCAAGGACATTCTACCGGCTCTTGATCTGGACTTGTTTTGTTTGGTGATATGTTAAATTTTATCTTATATTTTATTTAAGCTGTTATTAGGTTGTTATTTGTACAAGCGTGAAGAGCTAGCATAGCTGTAGTTTGTGCTTTGATTAATAAATTAAAAAATGAATAAATATAACAGCTTTGATTATCTAAGTAAGTTGCTTACGGTTGACTCAACTACAGTGATCGGTGGAAAATTCGAATGAGGCAAGTTGCTCTGCAAAAATACATAAAAGTTCGAGATAAAGAACATGTTAATGTGTCGTGGATATAATTTAATCTTCGAGATATCGAAATGCTCGAGTTATAAACAATCGACATAAAGAGAAGGAATGCACGTAAATTATTATCTTAGCCAACACACCAGAGGATTTGAATGCGTTTTTAAGTGGTATGGATTCTGTATTGAAGAAATAATTCATGGTGAAAATTAATAAATGTAAAACAAAAATATTGGAATATAGCCGAAAGAAATCAGAAACCCGTATGGACGTCGAATTGGCAGGCGAAAAGCTAAAGGAAGTAGGAGACTTCTGTTACTTACGGAGCAAAATAACCAGTGATGAACGAAGCAAAGAGGATATAAAAAGTAGGTTAGCACAGACAAGTAAAGTATTTTTACAGAAATGGAATCTGTTGATATCAAATATAGATTTAAGTATAAGGCAGTCATTTTTGAAGGCCTTTATCTGGACCGTGGCGCTCTATGGAAGTGAAACTTGAACTGTTGGAGCAGCAGAAAAGAGGAGAATTGAAGCATTTAAAATATAGTGTAACAGAAGAATGATATAGATCAGATGGGTATATAGGGTTAGAAATGAGGAGGTATTGAGACAATTGGGAGAGGATAGATGATTCTGGCTAAGAGAAGAGATAGGTTGGTAGGACACGTACTTAGACACTCAGGAATAGCAAAGTTAATTATGAAAGGATGGGTGAGGATAAGAACTGTAGGGGTAGACCAAGGTTAGAAGATGTTAAACAGATTGCTTCGGATATAGGGTGTGGTAACTATGTAGAGATGAAACGATTAGCTCAGGACAGGGAAGAATGGAGGGCTGCATCAAACCAGTCAAAATACTCAAACAACAAGAACATTGGAGTTTAGTTTGGGAAATAATAATTAGTACGAGTTATCAAAAAATCGATTTATAGATGTGCGAGATATCGATATTTGTTTTATTGCTGATGAAACATAGAAAGTTGGATTTAATCTATAGCTGTATTAAGGGGCTCCGGGATGCAAAAAAAATTCCAATTATTAAAATCTCATTTTTACATCATAATAAGCTTGGCTTTCTCACTAGATACATAGTTTTCTCCCTCTTAGACAATAGACATGAACACGTTTCAGAAAGCAAAACGGGTGTTGCGGTTTCGGAACATAGGCCTACCTAGCCCTAGAAACAAAACAATCACCGTTTCCTGAGCGGGCGGAAAAAATCTTAAATTCCAGTTTCTTGCTAAAACACATTTCGTAATATAAAAATTCCCTTCTTTCTGCAACTTTTCAACAAACAAAACTGAAAGTCTTAGAAGGAATTCCTCCATATCTGTGTTATGTTTTACCTCAGCCGTTTTATTTTGCCTGATGGAAATGTTCATGAAAAATCAATTAAAATTACGCCATTAAAAAAAAGGAACCCTCAAAAAACAAAAATAAAAAATCTTATTTTCAAAACGCCTGTGTCAAAGTCAGGCGAGAGTACCCCCGAAAAAAAAAAGCGTTTAGTTCCTGGTAATAGATTCTGAGGAAATGGTAAATGAAAAGAGGAAAATTAACATGGACAGCATAGGACATTGTGATTAGGATTGTGAGCGTGGTGGCGCAGCGGTCAAGCTGTGGGCCTCTCACCAAGGTGGACCGGGTTCGATTCCCGGTAAATGGATGTTAGATTTGCGGTTTGAAATGCCATGTGGTTCGGATTCCACGTAAAAAGGAGGTCCCGTGGCTCATGATCGCACGATTAACGGTCACGTAAAGAAAGTGGTGGAATTGTAGTTTTACTTTCCTAAATAAGATTATGATTTGGAAGAAGGTGATGGAATTGGAGCTTTGCTTCCCTAAATATCTTTGGGATTTGGAAGAAGGCGGTGGAATTGAAGTTCTGCTCTCCTAAACGTGATTAAGATTTGGAAGAAGGCGGTGGAATTGAAGTTTTGCTACCCTATATGTGTTTCGGATTTGGAAGAAAGCGGTCGAATTGAAGTTTTGCTATCCTATATGTGTTTCGGATATTGAAAAAGGCGGTGGAATTGTAGTTTTGCTCCCCGAAATGTGTTTAGGATTAGGAGGAAGACGGTGGAATTGTACTTTTGCTCTCCTAAATGTGATTAGGATTTAGAAGAAGACGGTGGAATTGTAGTTTTGCTCTCCTAAATATGATTAGGATTTGGAAGAAGGCGGTAGAATTTTAATTTTGCTTCCGTAAATGTGTTTAGGATTTGGAAGAAGGTGGTGAAATTGAAGTTTTACTGCCCTAAATGTGTTTGGGATTTGGAAGAAGGTGGTGAAATTGAAGTTTTGCTTCCCTAAATGTGTTTGAGATTTGAAAGAAGGCGGCATAATTGAAGTTTTACTGCCCTAAATGTGTTTGGGATTTGGAAGAAGGTGGTGAAATTGAAGTTTTGCTTCCCTAAATGTGTTTAGGATTTGGAAAAAGGTGGTGAAATTGAAGTTTTACCGCCCTAAATGTGTTTAGAATTTGGGAGAAGGTGGTGAAATTGAAGTTTTGCTTCCCTAAATGTGTTTGAGATTTGGAAGAAGGCGGTGGAATTCAAGTTTTATGTCCTAAATGTGTTTAGGATTTGGAAGAAAGCGTTGCAATTGTAGCTTTGTTTCCCTAAATGTGTTTGGGATTTGGAAGAAGGCGGTGGAATTGTAGTATTGCTCCCCTAAATGTGTTTGGGATTTGGAAGAAGGCGGTGGAATTGTAGTATTGCTCCCCTATATGTGATGTGGATTTGGAAGAAGGCGGTGAAATTATAGATTTGCTCCCCTAAATGTGATTAGTATTGGAAGAAGGCGGTGGCATTGAAGTTTTGCTCCATTAATGTGTTTAGGATTTGGAAGACGGCGGTGAAATTGAAATTATACTCCCCTAAATGTGTTTGGGATTTGGAAGAAGGCGGTGGAATTGTAGTATTGCTCCCCTAAATGTGATTTGGATTTGGAAGAAGGTGGTGGAATTGTAGTTTTGCTCCCTTAATGTGTTTAGGATTTGGAAGAAGGCGGTGGAATTGTAGTTTTGCTCCCCTAAATGTGTTTAGGATTTGGCAGAAGGCAGTGGCATTGAAGTTTTGCTCCCCTAAATGTGTTCAGAATTTGGAAGAAGGTGGTGAAATTGTAGTTTTGCTCCCCTCAATATGGTTAGGATTTGGACGAAGGCGGTGGAATTGTTGTTTTGCTCCTCTAAATGTGATTAGGATTGGAAGAAGGTGGTGGGATTGTAGTTTTGCTCCCCTAAATGTGTTTAGTTTTGGAAGAAGGTGGTGGCGTTGAAGTTTTGCTCCCCTAAATGTGATTAGGGGTGGTGGAATTGTAGTGTTGTTCCCCGCGCCAACTCAGCGCGCTGGATTGCTCAGCTCAGCTCAGAGTCGTAAAAGATACGCTGCTGGTATAAAAGACGACGCTTCATATTACCATCCCAGTCAGTCTCAAGATGAGCCCATCGTACCTTCTCGTGGTCATCGCTGCAGTGCAAGTGACCGGGGGTAAGTTCATAACGTTCATTTTTCGTGGAGCCCTTGATGAGTGGCAGGCCTACATTGAGCCTATTGCTCAGAAATTATTGCAGCCATCAACCTGCCGATAGAAACTATCAAATAAATTCAAATAATTCACGGGACTTGAACGTGGTGGCCGCGTGAATTTATAATATTTAAGTGGAATTTCCTGGCGATCTAATCGTTCGGGCTTAGTGAATCTTATTTATCCGAAAAGTGTTTTTTTTTCTTTGGCTGTAAAAGGCCTATATATTACGTACTTCTAAGATTGTAATGCAAACGTTTAATTGCTGTACTTCGCTACTATTACGTGTATATGTTGTCCAGCTGGTAAATAAATAAGTCGGTACCATTTTTGAAAATTTGTCCCTGAAATATAGTGTCATTAGCGTGGACAAAAATAAAAAGGCTCCAGAATGGGAGGGAATTTTCATTTTGCACTGGGATAATGTGTGTGCCGCAGCACTGATCCAGGTTGTAACGGTGGAATGTGTGTTGTGAAGTGGTTGGTTGTTGTGATTTTTAGAGGCTTCTTTACTCCTTCATTCAAGGTCCGTATATTACAGTAATTCATAGCCATTAGAATGGATAGTGTTGAAATAAATAAGTTTACAAAAACTAGCTAAATAAATCATCAAATTGCTTATTAAAATGAATGAATTCAAGGGTGTTAACCAAGGACTGTTGTAGTTAATGTAACGACAAAAAAAAACCCCAAAGGGCATTCTGTCATTAGTATGGACACATTTCTAAGGACAAACTGCCATGGTAATGACATCTATTTTAAATGTTCTTAGAATACTATCTAATATTCTTTAATGATATAGAAATTTACTTTGTTATCAGATCCATAACGTTTACTTTTGAGAAATTCATAAATTATATCAACTGAATTAGTTCAGGAATAAATAGCATTTCATAACAGTACCATTTTTAGGTTTACGTGAGTTATTGTCCCCATCAATTAATCTAATTTAGTTAAATATCATTAGAATGGGCAACATGTATTTAGCATGGATCACATTTTATTTTCCAAATTCATAAAAATATAAATTACAAACATTCAGCCCCACGAGATGTATAAGGTGAGTACTAAGATATAAAAAACATGCGATGAATATTTTGTAAAATATAGGAGAAACAACATTTCCAAAGCGCAAAGTGTCCCCTATTAGTAGAAACACCCAAAAACCCACGCGCTTTCAATATTTGAACAATATACTACACATAACTGTTGTTTTTCAGTCCACCTTTGCAATATATTAAATAGATATCTCCTGTCAAAGTGTGTATACATTATATTGGGACCCCCCGTATATTATAATATACGAGGGCTGTTTTTTAAGTAAGGGCTGTTATATTTTTTAAAATTAACCGAACATTTTATTTTGAAACCACTTTATTTTTAGGTTTAACATACCTTCCTTGTCGCCTCCGTAGCGTAGCGGTCAGCATGGTTAGCTGCCGCCCCGGAGGTCCTGGGTTCGATTCCCGGCTCTGCCACGAAATTTGAAAAGTGGTACGAGGACTGGAGCGGGGTCTACTCAGCCTTGGGTGGCCCAAATGAGTAGAGGGGGTTCGATTCCCCCTCAGCCATCCTCGAAGTGGTTTTCCGTGAGTAGTGGGATGGGGACACAGCTGTCTCACTTTTTATTGAGCCACCCTCATATCGGCCCCGAACCTGATATCTCGCTAACCAAACATGGGATTAGAACATACAGGGTGTCCTAGCACCAGTAGTGATGCCCCCTACTTTCCTATAGGCTCTTTATTTAATTAAAAGACCAAAACTAAAAGGTCATTCGCGAGTAGTGGGGTAGTGTTGGTTTCCTCAAGTCGCGCTCGTGCTTGAATATGTATGCCTATGTTGGGAAAGGGTGTAACGTGTTTTTCGAGGGGTTTTTATGCCACTGGCATAAGTCAGTAGATAGCCATTCTATATTTATTTACGCGGCAAATTGTTCAGCCAAGAGAAGTTTTCATGTTAATTTATTATAATTATTAATTTATTATAATTATTATTAAGGTATTTTCGGAGCATTTTATAAAAATTATAAGCATACAGATAGGTTTTCTATGTCTTAGAAAACGCTATCAAGCAAATTATTACGAACGACAATATCATAGAAAATTATGTGATTACGGAATTTTACGGAGTTTCGTCAGTTAGGATATTATGAGAGACATGACTCACTGGAAATTCAGATACGGGCTGATTCTTGTCAAGTTGTATTACGCAAGCGGGGTTGCAGCGTCAAGAAAAGGCGGATAGTTGGAACGGAAATCGACTTCATCATCCGCGCGCCGTGTGTAATGAGCCAGAGAAGGGGAAGTAGAGCGTGGGGAGCAGCCAATCAGTGGAGACCACGTAAGCTGGAAGTCGGTACCGAGGTGGGGAGCTGACAGGAGCATATATCGTTCGGCGCGACGTGGAACGAGGACAATCTGTGTAGAACTTGCCGAGTATCGTTGCACGCGGGAGTCGCTCCGATGTTCCGTGGAGTGGGGGACAATCTGTGAAAGACTTGACTAGTTCGGTTGCAAGTGGGAGTCGCTCCAATGTTCCGTGGAGGGGAGAAATATCTGTTTAAAACTTAACCAGTTTGGTTGTACGAGGGTATGGCTCCGAGGTTAGGACCATAAAGTCACCAAATCTACAAGTATATAATCAAATATCGACGGAGATGACGACGTCCAGGAGACTGTGGGAAGCACACAGCATCATCCAGTACGAGGGAAATGCTTTGGCAATTTCCAGTGGTAAGCGCGAATGACGCAGAAATACGCAATCTCTCATTTCTCTTTGTTTTATATTTCATATTTCAGTAACTTCATAGCTTGGGAATAAGAGTAAAATCAATAATATATCAGACTCTGTTTTCACGTAATTTTCTATCGGTAATATTAAAATCACAACGCTCCAATTTAAATTATAAACTTATTATTATTATTAATTTTGCTATACTTGTTTTATATAATAAATTCAATTCTTTTACAATGCAATCTTGGCTTTCAGTAGGTAGCATTAGATATAGACCAATTCCTTCTCCTGATACAATTGTTTGTTGGGTTAATGATCAAATCATACCACGATCTGAGTGAATAGATTATTGAAGGTGTTCTACCAGAGCTAGACGTTGTTAAATACAAATTTAGATTTCAACATTGCGTTGAGGTCTTGGCGCCCATTAAAACAACATAGCTTAGGCAAAGGTAAACAGTTACATTTATCACCCAACAGTTAGGGGCAGCAAAACTGTTACACTTGTCGCTACCAACATGGGACGCTAAATAACGTTACACTTGGCGACCAACATGGGGCATTAATAAACGTTACACTTGGCGCCGACAACTTGGGGATGAAAACCTAATAACATTTGTGGAAGGAGAAGGGTATATATTTCTGTGCCTGTATTTTGGGGGCTATTTGTCTGTATCAGTGTATATCATTATGGGGGATGAGAAAGAAAGACAGATGAGGTTACGTAGTGGTCATCAACGGGAGAGTGATGATACGAGCAGTATGTCGAGTGATGGTAGTACCGGGGTAGCGGAGGCAAATCCCGATACTGAAACAGGGAGTGTATGCGGCCAACCAGAATTAAAAACTTTACTTCTCGAGTTTATGTATCAGAACAAAGTTAGTAGTGATGCCTTAAATGCAAAATTAGAACAGAATAATGCAAAATTAGAACAAAACAGTAGGGAAAATAAAGAGAGTAATACGGAATTGAGCGATAGTTTAAACGCCAAATTAGAACAAAACAGTAGGGAAAATAAAGAAAGTACAGATGCCTTAAATGCTAAATTAGAACAAAACAGTTGGGAAAATAGAGAGAGTAATGAAACTTTAAACGCCAGATTAGAACAAAACAGTAAGGAAAATAGAGAGAGTACTGAAACTTTAAATGCTAAATTAGAACAAAACAGTAGGGAAATGAGTGACAAATTCGAACTGATTAGAGGTGAGATCAGGGGGGTGATGGAAGAAAAGGCTAAAGAGATTATTGCAGATGTAGACAGAAAATTAGGAAAAGTACAGGAGGAGTTGGAAATTAGAATCAGTACACAGGCTGAAAATTTAAAAGAACTAGTGCAACTGGAAACACAGCAGGTCAAAAAGCAATTGGGGGGAGAAATTGACAAAATTCAGGTAGCTACTAAAGAGGTTAAGGAACAGCTGGGGGGTAGAATTGAGAAAGTCCACTCACAAATAGTTGCAGAAGTAATGATTTAAGAGAGAGTAATAGAGAGAGCATTAGCAAGATTGAGGAGAAACAAGCAAAGCTATATGGTAAAGTAGAAGAATCAGAAGGAAGCATTAAATTAACAGTAAACAGTATTGAGAGGAAGGCTGAGGAGAAAATCGCAGAATTAGAATTAAAATTAAAAGCTAGGATCAGGCAAGAAAATAGTCAGAATAGGCCAGTTTTTGTGAATAGCACACACAGGGAGGTAGAACTGGGTAAGTTCAGCAATCGACAGGGGTGCCCAATGGAGTTCATGAACACTATAGAAAATAAATTCGGGGAGAGGTTGGAAAATGGTAGTATTGAGTGGTGCCAGGTAGTTGAAATTTTAGAACAAGTGTTTGTGGGGGAAACGAGGAATTGGTTTGCTGTCTACAGAGACAAGTTTACTGATATCAATGATTTTAAAATGAAATTCTGTGAAAAGTTCTGGAATGAGGTTATTCAGTCGCAGCATCGTGAGGGAGTAGTGTGTGGTAAATATAACCCTAAAGGAAGCTCCACCATGACCGAATACTTTTTAGGGCAGGTATTAGCGTGTAAATATCTGGATGGGTTGAAGGAGGAAAATGATGTGGTGAGGTTGCTACTTAGGCACTTTCCCTATAGGATCAAGGAGGCTGCTTGTATCCAGAATGTAAAGACAATATCACAAGTAGAAAATTTGTTAAGCACATTTGATGCACTAGGGAGAGGGGGTTATGAGGACAATTTCAATCGGAACCAGGGTAATAATAATAATAGACCTAATGAAGCCAGGCATCAAGAAGTTCAAGGGAACGGTGGCGAAGGGGCCAACGCTCAAAATAGAAATAATAATAATCAGCTAAATCAGAACAGAGGAAATGGCTATGGTAATCAGTATCAAGGGAGGAACAATGATTTCAGGGAAAATCAAGGGAGGAACAATGATTACAGGGGAAATCAAGGGAGAAGCAATGATTTCAGGGGAAATCAAGGGAGAAATTATAATGACAATAATTACAACCAGAATAGGGGTCAAGGAAGAGGACAGCCTAGTGGTAGTAATATACAGTCAAACAATGACAACACAGCCCAGAACATCCAGACCAGTTCAGTAGTTAGTAGTACTACGGCCAGCTGTAGCGGTTCTTTAAACGCGAACCAGGCTGCGAAGTAAGGTCAGAATCTCAGTCTGTAGCATGCCCTGTCCATACAATTATACAGGAACCCTATGACCTAAATGTAAGAAATGAATTATTACATGAACTAAATGATGAAGGTATTATTCAGGAAGTGGTTAGTAAGAGCCCCATAGTTAAATTTAACGTGTCCGAGGCGTACACAGATGTTTTAACTGATAGTGGTTGTATGAAGAGTTGCATAAGTAGTGTATTTTATGATAAAATGAAAGGAACTGGAGTAAATTTTGAGGAGATGCCAATTAAAATCACTTTTGTTATCACAGTTGTTGGAAAGAGGTCTAAAGTAATTTCTAAGCAAGTTTTAGTAGACATTAAAATTAATAATCATGTAGAGAAGCAGATTTGCCTTGTAATTCCAAATTTAGTATTCAGTGTTATCTTGGGTTCAGAGTGGCTAAGTAGAGTGTCTGGTAACTTATGTTATGATGTAGGGAGTTTGAAATTTAAATGGGGAGATTCTGAAGTAGAAGTAGCGTTCAATGACCATATTCAGAGGAGTAGTATTGTAGGTGTGATTTGTACTTTAAATGAGATATCGCCAGCCGTAGAGCGGGGTTCTCCATGTTTTGTGGGCAGTGTGATTACGAACGGAAGTCTAGAGGACTCGTTACGTGATGCTACATTTCAGGGAAATATAGAGGTGGAACAATGTGTTCGGCTCTATGATGTGTTATTGTGTAATAGGAGAGTGTTTGAGGATCGCATTGGTATGGCCAATTGCTATACACATTCATTGAACGTTATTGATAGGTCAGTATTCACAGGACATAGATATCCTGTACCTTTCGCTTATCAGAGTGCAGTTGAGGCACAAATTAACCAGATGCTTGAAGATGGGATTATTGAGCACTCTAACAGTCCGTATGTTAATTCTTTGATCACGGTACCCAAGACCGACGGCACTGTTCGTATTTGTTTAGACGCTCGTTTGGTTAACAGTAGAATTAGTTCAGATCAGCTGAAATCTATGTCAATAGAGGAATTAATGCAAACATTTGAGGGGAAGAGGTATTTCACTTGTGTAGATTTGAGTTCCAGTTTTTGGCAAGTGCCACTTATGTACGAAGATAGACCATTTACAGCTTTTAGTCATAAATATAACCTTAATCAATTTTGTAGAACACCTTATGGGTTAAAGAGTAGTTCAGCAGTTTTAATTAGGGCTTTAAACATCGCATTAGGGGATGACACAGGAGAGTTTGTAACCATTTACATAGATGATATGGTAATTAGTTCACGCAGTTTTGAGGAGCATCTACGTCATTTAGATATAGTTTTTCAGAAGTTAGATCAGGCAGGGTTCACTTTGAAGCTGTCTAAGTCGTCATTCTGTCAGTCAGAAGTGACATTTTTAGGTCATAGAGTGTCGGGTAGAGGTGTGACACCAGAGGAAAGTAGGGTTAGCATGTGTGGACAGTAGCAACAGGGCATCGTTACATACACTGAGAAATATGCTAGTGGAGCAACGTGATGACGTTAAGTTAAAGGAGCCACTGGCTAGGTTGGAAATAGGTGAAGAAGAGTATGTGAAAGTAGGACGGTTCACGTACAAGATGCAGGATGGGCTTCTTGCAAGGAAATGTAGGAATAATCGGTGGGCAATATGTGTTCCTGCCACTTTGCGGGAGGAGCTAATTTGGTTCATTCATAGGGAATTAGGACACTTTGGTGCTGCCAAGGTCTTCTATGAAATTGGTCGTGACTTCATTTGGAGTAAAATGGGAAGGGATGTTAGGAGGATTTTAGCTAAGTGTGACACCTGTCAAAGGAGTAAATATCCAGTTAAATATTTAGTGGGGGAGAGATCTGCAGTTCTCACCAGTAGTCCCGGCGAACTAATGTGTGTGGATTTATTTGGCCCGATCGTTAAAGGGCAGTACGGCTACGAGTACATTTTTATAGTTATTGACGCTTTTAGTAAGTATGTCAAGCTATATCCGCCAAGGAAAGCCACGGGACTAGCGTGTAGCCGTCTGATCATTAATAAGTATGTACCTGAGTTTGGCCTTCCTCTCAGGATACTATCTGACAGTGGACCACAGTTTACTGCAAAGAAATGGAGAACCAGTATGCAGGAAGCTGGTATAACACACGTTCATTCCTCTGTAAGGTACCCTCAGGGTAATTCTGCAGAGCGTCCATTAAGGGAAGTGGCTCGTCTTTTTCGGACTCTAGTGCATGACAAGCATGCGGCCTGGGTTGGACATCTTCCCAAGGTCGAGACTTGGCTGAATTCGGTCCAGCATGAGCGCACGAAATTGACGCCATATGAAGTTCACTTCGGAAAGAGACCACAAAATGAACTAGCGAGGGTGTTGGGATTAAATGAGGGTAAGCAACCGGGGATGGATTACATTGTCCAGTTGGCGAAACAGAATTTATCTAAGTCAGCACAAAAGAGAATTCGCCAACAAAAAGAAACTAAATTTGACCTATTCGAGCCGGGAGACAGAGTCTTACTTAGAGTGCCGAAACAGTCAAATAAGCTAGAGAAAGTCATGTCCAAGTTCTTTTTTTTATCTCTACGAGGGCCCATTTATAGTTTCCAAACGTATTGGGAAAACAGCATATGTGCTGGAGAATAGTGAGGGAAACAGATTATACGGGACGTATAATATACATAGTCTCCGAAAGTATGTGTCATAAAGTGAGGATGTTTAGCTGGCGAGCCAGCCTATCAAATGAGTAAGTGTGGTATTTGGTGCGTGGGAGGAGATGGTCTTCCAAGCAGGCGTATCAGAAGTCACACAGGGGGGTAGTATGTAAGTAAATGAGAGTTTTTAAGGTATAGGGAAATATGACGGGATTGTCGGATGCTCTTGAGCACTAAAATGTCTCGATACACCAAGGCCAGAATTTGGTAGCGCTGGTGAATTCCCATTTGTCCCCAAGAGATGGGTGAGCGCTTGGACAGGGTATATTTGCTTAAGGCGTCCACGGGACAAAAGATGGGCCATCAGAAGGCGAGACAGTCCTTCATGAAACTCATACATAACAGCACACGTGATTTCTGTTTACGGCCTCGCCATGTAAGATTTGTAAGTGTGTAATTTAAGGTAATTTGTACAATGGTATTATTTGTGTGAGGAGAACTGGTCTGTGTTGAGAACTAGTATTAAGTAGAATATGGTCTACGGGAACTTAACAAGACAGGGCGATTACGGCACAGAAATATTTGGTGTTATATGTAATGCGCATTTACTGTTTTTTTTTTCAGAAGTCAATATTAATTTCATCTTTTATAAAGAGAGATCAAGTATTATGGTCACGATGCGCTGCCACAATAGTGTGATCGTGTGCTCAGTGATAAGTGAGATTAAATTTCACCATAAGGAAGGGACCTCCAGTGAAATTAGGAAGTTCTATGGTGATATAAATATATCAGAACACCTTCAATGCGTGTGATATGACATCCTAAATACATAGTGATCACACATTAATTATGTCTATTTTTCCAACATAGAGAAATTTGAGAGGCGGAAATATCCGTGGAACACTATTCTATATGAAAAACATTGGACTGGTTGCAAAGTGCAATCCATAGTGACAACAAACTTTGACGCAAAGTGCGTGAAGAAAAATTATGAGTGTATATATCTGTAATTTAGGGTGATTTCATTTATGTAATATGTATTTTGGATGGGGTTTATTAACGTGTCTGGGATAATCGGATAATGGACCGTCGTCACGGTAAATCATCCGATGATCCGAGGCGAATATGTAACGTGTTTTTCGAGGGGTTTTTATGCCACTGGCATAAGTCAGTAGGTAGCCATTCTATATTTATTTACGCGGCAAATTGTTCAGCCAAGAGAAGTTTTCATGTTAATTTATTATTATTATTAATTTATTATAATTATTATTAAGGTATTTTCGGAGCATTTTATAAAAATTATAAGCATACATATAGGTTTTCTATGTCTTAGAAAACGCTATCAAGCAAATTATTACGAACGACAATATCAGAAAATTATGTGATTACGGAATTTTACGGAGTTTCGTCAGTTAGGATATTATGAGAGACATGACTCACTGGAAATTCAGATACGGGCTGATTCTTGTCAAGATGTATTACGCAAGCAGGGTTGCAGCGTCAAGAAAAGGCGGATAGATGGAACGGAAATCGACTTCATCATCCGCGCGCCGTGTGTAATGAGCCAGAGAAGGGGAAGTAGAGCGTGGGGAGCAGCCAATCAGTGGAGACCACGTAAGCTGGAAGTCGGTACCGAGGTGGGGAGCCGACAGGGGCATATATCGTTCGGCGCGACGTGGAACGAGGACAATCTGTGTAGAACTTGCCGAGTATCGTTGCACGTGGGAGTCGCTCCGATGTTCCGTGGAGTGGGGGACAATCTGTGAAAGACTTGACTAGTTCGGTTGCAAGTGGGAGTCGCTCCAATGTTCCGTGGAGGGGAGAACTATCTGTTTAAAACGTAACCAGTTTGGTTGTACGAGGGTATGGCTCCGAGGTTAGGACCATAAGGTCACCAAATCTACAAGTATATAATCAAATATCGACGGAGATGACGACGTCCAGGAGACTGTGGGAAGCACACAGCATCATCCAGTACGAGGGAAATGCTTTGGCAATTTCCAGTGGTAAGCGCGAATGACGCAGAAATACGCAATCTCTCATTTCTCTTTGTTTTATATTTCATATTTCAGTAACTTCATAGCTTGGGAATAAGAGTAAAATCAATAATTTGTCAGACTCCGTTTTCACGTAATTTTCTATCGGTAATATTAAAATCGCAACGCTCCAATTTAAATTATAAACTTATTATTATTAATTTTGCTATACTTGTTTTATATAATAAATTCAATTCTTTTACAATGCAATCTTTGCTTTCAGTAGGTAGCATTAGATATAGACCAATTCCTTCTCCTGATACAATTGTTTGTTGGGTTAATGATCAAATCATACCACGATCTGAGTGAATAGATTATTGAAGGTGTTCTACCAGAGCTAGACGTTGTTAAATACAAATTTAGATTTCAACATTGCGTTGAGGTCTTGGCGCCCATTAAAACAACATAGCTTAGGCAAAGGTAAACAGTTACATTTATCACCCAACAGTTAGGGGCAGCAAAACTGTTACACCTGTCGCTACCAACATGGGTTCGCTAATTAACGTTACAAGGGTTAGGTGGTGGGGGAGGAGTAGGGTCGAGTGAGGGGTCGTTTAGATGGTATTTTTTCCGCTCTAGGTGATGGTGAGGTTCATTTTTAAAATGGATGGAATTGGGAAACGCCATTTGGGGTAAACATGTTGTTTTTTTGTCATTTTGGCGATGAATGTTTTTTTATACGCATGCGCACTTGAGGAGTTTTGTAAGAGGGCGGGCTTTTTAAATGATGATTTATAAATGAGTTTTTAATATGTATTTAAAGAAACCAAAAAAGTAATAGGTCATCGGCTTTTTAGGATTTCGCTAACCAATAATCGGATTTAAACATATAGGGTGTCGTAGGACTCGTGGTGAAATCCCCTTTTCTATGGACGGGGCATATCCACCCCAAAATAAAAACTACCCTTACCCGGGGGATGAAATAGTATTTTTTGTATGCCTACGAAATTGATGGCTTTTGTAAGAGAGCGGGCGTTATAAATGATTATTTATAGATGAGTGTTTTTTAATATGTATTTAAATAAAACAACAAAAAAAACTAATAGGTCATCGGCTTTTTTACTATCTCGCTAACCAATAATCGGATTTAAACGTATGGGGTGTCGTAGGACTCGTCGTGAACTCCCCTTTTCTATGGACGGGGTATATACACTCCAAAATAAAAACTACCCTTACCCGGGGGGGGGGGGGGGGGTTAAATAATATTTTTTTATGTGCGCACACGGACGGCTTTTGTCAAAAGGGCCTAACTACACGTTTGATAATATTTTCTGAACCCCTCATGGGATTTTGCTATAGGCAGTATTCTAGCCCTGGGGGTGACGCCCCGTTTTTGAATGTATGATTCATTTTTGTCGAAAGGGCCTAACTACACTTTTGTTCATATCTCGCTAACCAATCATGCTAGGGACTTGTATGAGGGGTCCTAGCACTTGGGGCGACGTCCCCCGTTTGGGGGTAAAACTACCCCCCAAAATTGAAAAATCCATATCTAGGAAACGAAGAACCCTAAAATTAAGTGTGATAGCTTAACAAATAGGGGATGGTATAGGCTTTTACCTCGATGGATCATTTCACCCCTAAAACAGTATATAGTCATGTTATGGGGAAAAAACTTGTTAAACACCTAAAAATAATATATGAACCTAAGATCTTATGTTTTTGATGAAAAATAGCAGGGGGGTGAAAACAACCCCCCAAATTGAAAAATCCATATTTAGGAAACGAAGAAGCCTAAAATTAGGTGTGATAGCTTAAAAATAGGGGATGATATAGGCTTTAACCTCGATTGATCATTTCACCCCTAAAACAGTAAATAGTCATGTTATGGGAAAAAAACGTGTTAAACACCTAAAAATGATAAATGAACCTAAGATCTTTTGTTTTTGATGAAAAATAGCAGGGGGTGGAAACCACCCCCAAAATTGAAAAATCCATATCTCGGAAACGAATAACCCTAAAATTAGGTGTGATAGCTTAAAAAATAGGGGATGATATGGGCTTTTACCTCGATTGATCATTTTACCCCTAAAACAGTAAATAGTCATGTTATGGGGAAAAACGTGTTAAACACCTAAAAAGATAAATGAACCTAAGATCTTTTGTTTTGGATGAAAAATAGCAGGGGGTGAAAACAACCCCCAAATTGAAAAATCCATATCTAGGAAACAAAGAAGCCTAAAATTAGGTGTGATAGCTTAAAAATAGGGGATGATATAGGCTTTTACCTCGATTGATCATTTCACTCAGTAGAGCAATACCATGTCTCAAGATCTTCACTCTGATAAAAAATATGTTGGGAAACAGATTTTTCCAGGTTCATACAGAACATGTCCGCAGTCGTTTTCACAAACTCAACAACGGTTTGCCACAGGGTTCAGTGCTGTCTCCCATTCTCTTCAATTTATACATACACGACCTTCCAGAAACCACATCTCGCAAGTTCATCTATGCAGATGACATCAACCTCACCTTACAAAGAGCAGACTTCAGTGAAGCTGAAGAAATCCTATCCCAGGATCTTGAGAAGATGGACGATTATTTCACAAAGTGGCGATTGACACCTAGCCCTCTGAAAACAGAAGTAGCTACGTTTCACCTCAGTAACAGGAATGCAAACTACCAACCGACAGTCAGGTTCAGACATCACACACTGCGATGTAATGCTACCCCCAAAAGCCTTGGCGTAACATTAGATAGATCTCTAACCTATCGCAATCACCTTCAGAAACTGGCAGCTAAACTGAAAAGTCGTAACAACCTTCTGGGAAGACTAGCTGGAACATCATGGGGTGCAGATGCAAATTCACTGCGAACAACTGCTTTAGCACTAGTATATTCTTCAGCTGAATACTGTTCTGATGTATGGCTGAATAGTTCCCATACTCGTCTGGTCGACGTCCAGCTACACCACACAATGAGAATCATATCTGGCACCCTGCACCCTACTCCTGTACAGTGGTTACCCGTACTGAGCCACATTCAACCTCCTCACATCAGACGACAAAATGCCCTTGTCAGATTATGGACTAAGGTGATGATGAACAGCTCTCTTCCCATCCACCAGGATGCAGATGAAAACGACGTAGCAAGACTGAAATCCCGGAAACCTGCCTGGAAGACGGCCAGGAATCTAGCTGACATACCATTTAGACCTGACGAAGCATGGAAGCAAGAATGTGCCAGATTACACCCACATGGTCTAATCAACATCGATGACCCAACAGCAAAACCTCCTGGGTTCAACCTCCCGCGCACCATCTGGACCAGACTAAACAGGATACGCTGCGGCGTTGGAAGAACTGCTTCTGCACTACACCAATGGGGGTGGTTGGAGTCTCCTTCCTGCAACTGTGGTGCTGAAATGCAAACCATCAGCCACATCGAGAAAGAATGTCCTCTGCGGGCATTCACTGGGCCTGTGGAGGAGCTACATCAAGTAACCCCTACGGCACTCACTTGGTTGGAAGGACTAGACATCAGCTTGTGATGAAATATCAGAATCTGCAGCAGTGTGTGTGTGTGTGTGTGTGTGTGTATGCGTGCATCCCAGTTATTATGTCTGTAATACTTTACATCCATGTATATAAATATGTATATATTAATTTTTATTTTGTAATAGCAATTATATGTAATACATTTCAACGATTGTCAAATGAAGCATCATACGCTAAATAAATAACCCCTAAAACAGTAAATAGTCATGTTATGGGAAAAAAACTTGTTAAACACCTAAAAATGATAAATGAACCTAAGATCTTTTGTTTTTGATGAAAAATAGCAGGGGGGTGAAAAAAAACCCAAATTGAAAAATCCATATCTAGGAAACGAAGAAGCCTAAAATTAGGTGTGATAGCTTAAAACATAGGCCATGTCATGCGCTTTTACCTGGATAGGTCATTTCACCCCTACAACCGTAAATAGTCATGTTATGAGGAAAAAATTTGTTATACACCTAAAAGCATAAGCGTCTTTGTGAAACTATGCTTTAATGGACATGTGTATGGAGGATGATTGTTATTATTATTATTATTATTATTAGTTAATTATGGATAAATGTGTGTATAGATAACTAACCAGTGGGGAGCGTGATGGCGCAGGTGCTTAGCTGCTCGTCTTTACCCAGACGGCTGGGGTTCAAATCCCGGTGAGGCGGGGGTTGGAATTTTCACCTGAAAAAATCACGTGGCGTCAGGAAGGGCATTCGGCTTTAAATCCCCGGCCAAAACCAAAATGAGCCTGGTTGGCTCCGGCGACTCAAACTAATAGGGAAAAGCCGAAGAAAGAAAGGTAACTCACCAGTAATAGTAAACATTGGTTTGAGGTGTTGAAGAAGTCAGGATGGCCAACCCTTTGCCATGGTTCACGAATGGACCCCAAAACGTTTTACCTGTCAAGACTCAGTCTACCCTGTTGCAGCCTTCAGAAAAAAAAATCGCACCGGGGCCTCTGTGGTGACAGTGGAGTTATATTCATGATGCTTTTTAAACAAACATACGCTTGCATACTACCGCTGGGTTGACTCTGCACAGAGACACTGGCTTTGGTTTGTCTAGTGTGCCTTGGTGATAACAGCACAGCGATCTTGTCAGCAAGTTTCATATTACTCGTCTGCTTGATAGTGGACGTGCTCTGCACCGTGTTATCATACAGGACATGACTAGATCGTTGTTAGGTTTGACAAAGGCTTAGTGAAGCTTATTGCAACCTTGAAATGAATGTCATGGTATAGTAGGGGTTGGAAGCCAAGACCTTAGGGTTGACAACCAAGTAGGTTAACTACTACGAGGTGAGATGGTCAAATAATAATGTAACAGAACATATAGAAACGTTTTCTATAGTTTAACGAAATGACTAAGAGCCATACCATGAGAGGTGCAGGTAATGAAAATTGAATCTAAGCTATTACTAAATCTAACTACACTCTTATATACTAGAAGAAGAAATGGAAAACAAAAGGGCAATAGGCCAAATAAAGGACAGAAGGAATAAAAAATGGCCCTCAACCCTCAAGCATGTGGATTGAGGGAGTTGGAAGGAAGGAGAGCCTTGAAAGGCAGATAAAAGTATAATAGGAGAGGCCCTGCCCCAGAGGTAATGGATAAAGAGGAGGAAAACTGGACTCAGCTCAGAAATCCCTTGGGGTCGCCAACTTCCAAACTGATCAGCCGTAAGCCCCTTGAGGGTGTAGCCATATGCAGAGTGCATCGCAAGTGGTGGGGCTATATACACCCTACCTTCTTGAGGGGGCTTGAGCAAAAGACAGGAAATAACATGAAAATAAAATCAAGGCTGCCTCCTCACACTAGTAGGATATCAGAAAAAATAAATAAACAAGGGCCAATGAAGTTGCAAAAGGAAGAGACTCCCTAGGCCTCGGATACCCTAATCATGTTGGGGTCGGTGGAGAACAAGAGTTGAGCAAGTGTGGTCGACAGGAAATAAGACAGAGAGGAGCCTAGCACAAGTTAGTGGAAGCAATGACGGTCTCAGCTGGGACTCCGTGATCGTCAACCTACATGACACTAGATATGACGGCCAGGGGTGGAATTAAAGACCTCTTTTGTTTTATATCACTGGCTTTTAAGAACGCTAACACATGGCATGCCTTATAATGCAAAATTGTATTAGGAACTCAGCTAATAATAGTGTGCTTGCCCATGATTATTTTCCCAAGTATAGTACATGGGACTGATAACCATGATTTCCAAGCCCCTAAGTATGACAAAAACAAATGATTTTCATTTTCCAATGAGTTGGGGTGAGGTGAGGTGAGTTTTCTATACACCAAACTGATGTGGTTTCCCACTTCTACTCCAGGCAAATGCACATTTGATGTTAAGAATAGTGAAATGGTTTGCAACTGCCCAATGCTAGGACCTGATTAGTGGCTTTTAAAAAATGGAATGGAATGGAGTACACTTAGACTAGGAGCTCTACATTCGACATGATAGCTGAGTTTCATTTCCCATAAACTTGTCTCTGAGGTGGGTGTCAGGGAAAGGCATTCAGCTGTAAAAACCACACCCTCACATAGACTTTCATAACCTCTTACGTTGAGGTTGTTAACACTAACGACATAGAATGATTGAACGGTTTCCTTTTCACTATTCCTGTCTATACTTTCCTCTTTAAGGTTGCGAGATGTTTGCAAGATTCCTAAAATGCAATTAAACTTAAATAATACCTTAAGATGGTTTGATTTGTTTAATGATAATGGTGTTGATGATTGTTATATACGTGAAGACTAATTTTTTAGGTCTTGACTGGCCTTGCAATAAGAATTGACTAACCACACATGAGTTACCTATGAGGGAAACATTTTAGCCCACTATGTTGGTTATTGACCAGTGAGTACAGTTGTAGAAAGCTGTTTATTATTATTTTTTGAAATCATATACAACAGAGGCTTAAACCTATGGACAAACCGTGTGACCATGTTTGTTAAACATGACATTATACCAGAGACAATTAGGAAACTTGTGTAGAGCTTACCACAGTAAATGCTAGTCAACAAACAGTTATGCCATACTAAAAAAATCATCATACAATACCTGAGGGAGCTCTTCTAAAAGTATTAATGCGTAACATGTTTTCCACTCGCTTGCTATATATTTTTCAGCGTGGGAATGATTCTCAAGAAATGAAATGCAAATGGAACTGAAATGCTACACAAACGATTAATGAGCGCGCGCGGTGACTGAGATTGATAACATGACGTACTGTCGGTTATGTAGCTATGTGGAATATTTACCACATATGGTTTACTTCAAGGTTTGGAGATCCCATTAAAGATATTCCTACAATATATGATCATGAAATGGTCATTCTTTGGTGTAAAAATATGTATTATATGATATTTCATGTAAACAATTATGATTTATTAAATGTTTATACGTTTACTGTATTCTTATTTAATGTAAGCACTCGAGGCACTATCGACCAAAATACGGCACTATTAGGAATATATATAGCATACTTGAAGGTTTGGTGATCCCATTAAAGGTATTCCTACAATAAATGATTTTCAAGTTGTCGTTCTATGGCGAGAAAATATTTAATATATGATATTTGCTAAAAGGATTTACCACTGGAATTATTTTACAAGTAGTTATTTTAATGACCAACAGAGTTCACTGTTAAGAAGGTAGAGCCCTATGTGGAATGTAGGATAACATGTTATACATGATACGTGACAACTGTAAGGTTTGTGATTTATTTAATGCCTTTAACCCTATATTAAACACTCAGTTTGCAATACTGATAACTGCAATGTTACTGAAAAAAATTGAAACAAAACAAAAATCAGCATTGAAAAACCAAAACGTGGTTGAGCATATATATAGTGGGGAAAAGAAAAGTTTTGTAAACACTAATGTCCAACAAGACTAATTAAATCAGTAACTGTCAGGGTGGCCGAGTGGTTAAGGCGTTTGACTTAAGATCAAATTTCCAAATATATAAGGAAGCAAGGGTTCGAATCCCTTCCCTGACATATCTATTGCTTGAACATGCAAGAAAACAAGAAATATACACAAACTATGTTTATCAATTTAATCAATTTTTATTGTTTTTTTACAAGAGATAGACACACAGAATACAGCTCTTTTGGTTTATCATTTCTTTTAAACATAACACTTGTTGAAAATTATATTTTAAGGGATGGGGGTGTTGCTACGTTGACCCATCAAACAAAAATAGCAGCTTTACGAAGTTCATTTTCTATATTTAATAGCTCTTTCTCATAACCAATATGACCAACCTGTTTACAGCCATGCAAGAGCTGTAGACGTTCGACTAATATATTAGGATCGTTCCATTTGCTTTTTTTTAATGAATGGTTTCAGAATCTCGGGAAGCAGTTCATCATTATCACCATCATTATGATTATCATCCTCATTATTATAATCATTTTCATAATGATGATCATTATCATCGTTATCATTACCATCATAATTTCCACCTGTGTCCACTGTCTGTTCAATGGTTTGAGTTGCCTTTGATAGTGTTGAAAGCTTCTTTTTAGATGTGCTAGAATGCTTTAACATTGTTATGTTATTATTACCACTATTACATTTCCCCACTAACTTTTTGATGGGGTGTATTGTCTCTGATAGGGTTGAGGGCTTTTGAGATGTGGGTGCATGTCTGAACATGGGTTTCACAGGAGGTGTTAAAGGTTTCTCATTAAACAACTCGCTAACAGCATGAGTGCGTTGTAGTGTATTAAACTTGAGGTTAATATTATCTTGAGCAGCACTATCTTTCTCTTGGACTTGGTTTCTTGCTTTGGTTTGGGTTTTCCTTACATTTAGACTAGTGTGATTATTAATTTTACATTCATGATTGTTTGAAGAAAGTACGTCCAATTCTTTTGTTTTAAGCATTCCTCGACACTGTTTCGATCGTTGCTTTGAACAGCGCCAAATAACAGTTCCATTTTTATTGCTTCGTTTCACAATATATGAATATCCTTTATAGTATGCATAAGGCTTACCATACCTAGTCACTGATACTTCCATATCAACTGTCAAGCACAAACTAATCTCTTTTAAAGACAACTTGGTAATAACAACAATAATTTAATGTGGGAGCATATATACATGCAAAAAGTGGGAGCAAAGGTGGGGGGTAAAAAGTGGGAGCAAAAGTGGTGGCAAATGTGGGAGAAAAAAATAACTGTGAGCAAAAAGTGGGAGCAAATATGGGATCAAATGTGGGAGCAAAGCAAATATAAAAAGTGGGAGCAAATATGCTAACAAATATGTCAACAAATATACCAGCAAAAGTAAATACACAAGTCAAGATAGATTAAAGTGCAAAGAAAATATGGAAGCAAATATGAGAGTAAAAATGGTGTTTTTCTAAAACAACTAGACATAACAAACTTAGTCATAACCTAACCTAACCTAACCTAACCAACCCTAACCAAACCTAACCAAACCTAACCAAACCTAACCTAACCTAACCTCACCTAACCTCACCTAACCTAACCTCACCTAACCTAACCTCACCTAACCTCACCTCACCTAACTTCACCTAACCTAACCTAACCTAACCTAACTTCACCTAACCTAACTTGACTGAACTTTACCTAACCTAACCCATCATAACTTCACCTAACCTAACTTTACCTAATCTAACTTCACCTAACCTAACTTTCAACTCTCAGATCAAAATTAAATTCTAGGCATAGTTGGGTTGGAACCCAAAACTTCAGGGATAACACACAAGTATACTAGCCACTACACCGCAAAATGGGCAAATTATCATGCAACACAACATAAAGTAAAAGTTTCCTGTAGTGTAACTCATAGGCTGTAAACCATAGTTTGGGAATTCAAACCCAAGTCCTCAGGACTTTTGTTTTGAACATTATCAGAAATATTATTCCATTTACATTTTGCTGCTGCATATAGTTATAAGAGTTGGCATTAATATGGGAAGCAAAAAAAAGTGGGAGCCAATATGGGAGCCAATATGGGAGCAAATATGGGAGCCAATATGGGAGTCAATATGGAGGCAAATATGGGAGCAACTGTGTGAGCAAATGTGTGAGCTAATCATCTCACCTCGGATATCGCCAGTGAGTACTCATATCCACCGCTAGGTAGCGGAAACATACTTTGTGTGTTGTATGTAACTATCTTACAAAGTTTGACTGCATGCAAAACATCCTTGTATAAGCTGTGCATATAATTTTCATATACAATTAAGACTAAGTGTTCAGAACTAACATGTATAGCCTTGTCTAGGGTATATAGAGGATCCTTTGCAAGAAAGACAGACTAACTCAGGAGTGTAAAGCCTTGCCATATGCAGTAAGCATCTGTTGGCAGAAATGGTTCCTAATAATATCGGACTTAATGAATATGAAACGTGTTTTGAGTGTCGTCTTAAATCCTATTTTATATGTTGTGATACGGGTAAGGATTTAGGACGACACACAAAAGACAACACCCAAAAGACGTTTGTGTCGTCTTAAATCCTTACCCGTATCACAACATATAAAATAGGATTTATGACGACACTCAAAACACGTTTCATATTCATTAAGTCCGTTAATATTAGGAACCATTTCTGCCAACAGATGCTTACTGCATATGGCAAGGCTTTACACTCCTGGGTCAGTCAGTCTTTCTTGCTAAGGATCCTCTATATACCCTAGACAAGGCTATACATGTTAGTTCTGAACACTTAGTCTTAATTGTATATGAAAATTATATGCACAGCTTATACAAGGATGTTTTGCATGCAGTCAAACTTTGTAGGATAGTTACATACAACACACAAAGTACAGTATGTTTCCGCTACCTAGCGGTGGATATGAGTACTCACTGGCGATATCCGAGGTGAGATGATTAGCTCACACATTTGCTCACACAGTTGCTCCCATATTTGCCTCCATATTGACTCCCATATTGGCTCCCACATTTGCTCCCATATTGGCTCCCATATTTGCTCCCATATTGGCTCCCATATTGTCTCCCACTTTTTTTTGCTTCCCATATTAATGCCAACTCTTATAACTATAAGCAGCAGCAAAATGTAAATGGAATAATATTTCTGATAATGTTCAAACAAAAGTCCTGAGGTCTTGGATTTGAATTCCCAAACTATGGTTGACAGCCAATGAGTTACACTACAGGAAACTTTTACTTTATGTTATGTTGCATGATAATTTGCCCATTTTGCGGTGTATTGGGTAGTATACTTGTGTGTTATCCCTGAAGTTTTGGGTTCCAACTCAACTATGCCTAGAATTTAATTTTGATCTGAGAGTTGAAAGTTAGGTTAGGTGAAGTTAGATTAGGTAAAGTTAGGTTAGGTGAAGTTATGATGGGTTAGGTTAGGTAAAGTTCAGTCAAGTTAGGTTAGGTGAAGTTAGGTTAGGTTAGGTTAGGTGAAGTTAGGTGAGGTTAGGTTAGGTGAGGTTAGGTGAGGTTAGGTTTGGTTAGGGTTGGTTAGGTTAGATTAGGTTAGGTTATGACTAAGTTTGTTATGTCTAGTTGTTTTAGAAAAACACCATTTTTGCTCTCATATTTGCTTCCATATTTTCTTTGCACTTTAATCTATCTTGACTTGTGTATTTACTTTTGCTGGTATATTTGTTGACATATTTGTTAGCATATTTGCTCCCACTTTTTATATTTGGTTTGCTCCCACATTTGATCCCATATTTGCTCCCACGTTTTGCTCACAGTTATTTTTTTCTCCCACATTTGCCACCACTTTTGCTCCCACTTTTTTCCCCCCACCTTTGCTCCCACTTTTTGCATGTATATATGCTCCCACATTAATCTATTGTTGTTATTATCAAGTTGTCTTTACTAGAGATTAGTTTGTGCTTGACAGTTGATATGGAAGTATCAGTGACTAGGTATGGTAAGCCTTTTGCATACTATAAAGGATATTCATATATTGTGAAACGAAGCAATACAAATGGAACTGTTATTTGGCGCTGTTCAAAGCAACGATCGAAACAGTGTCGAGGAATGCTTAAAACAAAAGAATTGGACGTACTTTCTTCAAACAATCATGAATGTAAACTTAATAATCACACTAGTCTAAATGTAAGGAAAACCCAAACCAAAGCAAGAAACCAAGTCCAAGAGAAAGATAGTGCTGCTCAAGATAATATTAACCCCAAGTTTAATACACTACAACGCACACATGCTGTTAGCGAGTTGTTTAATGAGAAACCTTTAACACCTCCTGTGAAACCCATGTTCAGACATGCACCCACATCTCAAAAGCCCTCAACCCTATCAGAGACAATATACCCCATCAAAAAGTTAGTGGGGAAAGGTAATAGTGGTAATAATAACATAACAATGTTAAAGCATTCTAGGACATCTAAAAAGAAGCTTTCAACACTATCAAAGGCAACTCAAACCATTGAACAGACTGTGGACACAGGTGGAAATTATGATGGTAATGATAACGATGATAATGATCATCATTATGAAAATGATTATAATAATGAGGATGATAATCATAATGATGGTGATAATGATGAACTGCTTCCCGAGATTCTGAAACCATTCATAAAAAAAGCAAATGGAACGATCCTAATATATTAGTCGAACGTCTACAGCTCTTGCATGGCTGTAAACAGGTTGGTCATATTGGTTATGAGAAAGAGCTATTAAATATAGAAAATGAACTTCGTAAAGCTGCTATTTTTGTGTGATGGGTCAACGTGGCAACACCCCCATCCCTTAAAATATAATTTTCAACAAGTGTTATGTTTAAAAGAAATGATAAACCAAAAGAGCTGTATTCTGTGTGTCTATCTCTTGTAAAAAAAAAAACAATAAAAATTGATTAAATTGATAAACATAGTTTGTGTATATTTCTTGTTTTCTTGCATGTTCAAGCAATAGATATGTCAGGGAAGGGATTCGAACCCTTGCTTCCTTATATATTTGGAAATTTGATCTTAAGTCAAACGCCTTAACCACTCGGTTACCGATTTAATTAGTCTTGTTGGACATTAGTGTTTACAAAACTTTTCTTTTCCCCACTATATATATGCTCAACCACGTTTTGGTTTTTCAATGCTGATTTTTGTTTTGTTTCAATTTTTTTCCAGTAACATTGCAGTTATCAGTATTGCAAACCGAGTGTTTAATATAGGGTTAAAGGCATTAAATAAATCACAAACCTTACAGTTGTCACGTATCATGTATAACATGTTATCCTACATTCCACATAGGGCTCTACCTTCTTAACAGTGAACTCTGTTGGTCATTAAAATAACTACTTGTAAAATAATTCCAGTGGTAAATCCTTTTAGCAAATATCTTATATTATATATTTTCACGCCATAGAACGACAACTTGAAAATCATTTATTGTAGGAATACCTTTAATGGGATCACCAAACCTTCAAGTATGCAATATATATTCCTAATAGTGCCGTATTTTGGTCGATAGTGCCTCGAGTGCTTACATTAAATAAGAATACAGTAAACGTATAAACATTTAATAAATCATAATTGTTTTCATGAAATATCATATAATACATATTTTCACACCAAAGAATGACCATTTCATGATCATATATTGTAGGAATATCTTTAATGGGATCTCCAAACCTTGAAGTAAACCATATGTGATAAACATTCCACATAGCTACATAACCGACAGTACGTCATGTTATCAATCTCAGTCACCGCGCGCGCACATTATTCGTTTGTGTTGCATTTCAGTTCCATTTGCATTTCATTTCTTGAGAATCATTCCCACGCTGAAAAATATATAGCAAGCGAGTGGAAAACATGTTACGCATTAATACTTTTAGAAGAGCTCTCTCAGGTATTGTATGATGATTTTTTTTAGTATGGCATAACTGTTTGTTGACTAGCACTTACTGTTACACAACATTTTTTTGGTAAGCTCTACACAAGTTTCCTAATTGTGTCTGGTATAATGTCATGTTTAACAAACATGGCCACATGGTTTGTCTATAGGTTTAAGCCTCTGTTGTATATGATTTCAAAAAAAATAATAATAAACAGCTTTCTACAACTGTACTCACTGGTCAATAACCAACATAGTGGGCTAAAATGTTTCCCTCATAGGTAACTCATGTGTGGTTTGTCAATTCTTATTGCAAGGCCAGTCAAGACCTAAAAAATTAGTCTTCACGTATATAACAATCATCAACACCATTATCATTAAACAAATCAAACCATCTTAAGGTATTTATTAAGTTTAATTGCATTTTAGGAATCTTGCAAACATCTCGCAACCTTAAAGAGGAATAGTGAAAAGGAAACCGTTCACTCATTCAATGTCGTTAGTGTTAACAACCTCAACGTAAGAGGTTATGAAAGTCTATGTGAGGGTGTGGTTTTTACAGCTGAATGCCTTTTCCTGACACCCACCTCAGAGACAAGTTTATGGGAAATGAAACTCAGCTATCATGTCGAATGTAGAGCTCCTAGTCTAAGTGTACTCCATTCCATTCCATTTTTTAAAAGCCACTAATCAGGTCCTAGCATTGGGCAGTTGCAAACCATTTCACTATTCTTAACATCAAATGTGCATTTGCCTGGAGTAGAAGTGGGAAACCACATCAGTTTGGTGTATAGAAAACTCACCTCACCTCAACCCAACTCATTGGAAAATGAAAATCATTTGTTTTTGTCATACTTAGGGGCTTGGAAATCATGGTTATCAGTCCCATGTACTATACTTGGGAAAATAATCATGGGCAAGCACACCTATTATTAGCTGAGTTTCTAATACAATTTTGCATTATAAGGCATGCCATGTGTTAGCGTTCATAAAAACCAGTGATATAAAACAAAAGAGGTCTTTAATTCAACCCCTGGGTGTCATATCTAGTGTCATGTAGGTTGACGATCACGGAGTCCCAGCTGAGACCGTCATTGCTTCCACTAACTTGTGCTAGGCTCCCCTCTGTCTTATTTCCTGTCGACCACACTTGCTCAACTCTTGTTCTCCACCGACCCCAACATGATTAGGGTATCCGAGGCCTAGGGAGTCTCTTCCTTTTGCAACTTCATTGGCCCTTGTTTATTTATTTTTTCTGATATCCTACTAGTGTGAGGAGGCAGCCTTGATTTAATTTTCATGTTATTTCCTGTCTTTTGCTCAAGCCCCCTCAAGAAGGTAGGGTGTATATAGCCCCACCACTTGCGATGCACTCTGCATATGGCTACACCCTCAAGGGGCTTACGGCTGATCAGTTTGGAAGTTGGCGACCCCAAGGGATTTCTGAGCTGAGTCCAGTTTTCCTCCTCTTTATCCATTACCTCTGGGGCAGGGCCTCTCCTATTATACTTTTATCTGCCTCTCATGGCTCTCCTTCCTTCCAACTCCTTCAATCCACATGCTTGAGGGTTGAGGGCCATTTTTTATTCCTTCTGTCCTTTATTTGGCCTATTGCCCTTTTGTTTTCCATTTCTTCCTCTAGTATATAAGAGTGTAGTTAGTTTTAGTTATAGCTCAGATTTATGTTTCATTACCTACACCTCTCATGGTATGGCTCTTAGTCATTTCGTTAAACTATAGAAAACGTTTCTATATGTTCTGTTACATTATTATTTGACCATCTCACCGTGTAGTGGTTAACCTACTTGGTTGTCAACCCTAAGGTCTTGGCTTCCAACCCCTACTATACCATGACATTCATTTCAAGGTTGCAATAAGCTTCACTAAGCTTTTGTCAAACCTAACACCGATCTAGTCATGTCCTGTATGATAACACGGTGCAGAGCACGCCCACTATCAAGCAGACGAGTAATATGAAACTTGCTGACAAGATCGCTGTGCTGTTATCACCAAGGCACACTAGACAAACCAAAGCCAGTGTCTCTGTGCAGATTTAACCCAGCGGTAGTATGCAAGCGTATGTTTGTTTAAAAAGCATCATGAATATAACTCCACTGTCACCACAGAGGCCCCGGTTCGATTTTTTTTCTAAAGGCTGCAACAGGGTAGACTGAGTCTTGACAGGTAAAACGTTTTGGGGTCCAATCGTGAACCATGGCAAAGGGTTGGCCATCCTGACTTCTTCAACACCTCAAACCAATGTTTACTATTACTGGTGAGTTACCTTTCTTTCTTCGGCTTTTCCCTATTAGTTTGAGTCGCCGGAGCCAACCAGGCTCATTTTGGTTTTGGCCGGGGTTTAAGGCCGAATGCCCTTCCTGACGCCACGTGATTTTTTCAGGTGAAAATTCCAACCCCCGCTGTCACCGGGATTTGAACCCCAGCCGTCCGGGTAAAGACGAGCAGCTAAGCACCTGCGCCATCACGCTCCCCACTGGTTAGTTATCTGTACACACATTAATGCATAATTATCTAATAATAATAATAATAATAACAATCATCCTCCATACACATGTCCATTAAAGCATGGTTTCACAAAGATGCTTATGCTTTTAGGTGTATAACATATTTTTTCCTCATAACATGACTATTTACTGTTTTAGGGGTGAAATGACCTATCCAGGTAAAAGCCCATGTCATGGCCTATTTTTTAAGGTATCACACCTAATTTTAGGCTTCTTCGTTTCCTAGATATGGATTTTTCAATTTGTTTTTTTTTCACCCCCCTGCTATTTTTCATCAAAAACAAAAGATCTTAGGTTCATTTATCATTTTTAGGTGTTTAACAAGTTTTTTCCCCATAACATGACTATTTACTGTTTTAGGGGTGAAATGATCAATCGAGGTTAAAGCCTATATCATCCCCTATTTTTTAAGCTATCACACCTAATTTTAGGCTTCTTCGTTTCCTAAATATGGATTTTTCATTTTGGGGGGTTGTTTTCACCCCCCTGCTATTTTTCATCAAAAACAAAAGATCTTAGGTTCATATATTATTTTTAGGTGTTTAACACGTTTTTTCCCCATAACATGACTATATACTGTTTTAGGGGTGAAATGATCCATCGAAGTAAAAGCCTATATCATCCCCTATTTTTTAAGCTATCACACTTAATTTTAGGGTTCTTCGTTTCCTAGATATGGATTTTTCAATTTTGGGGGGTAGTTTCACCCCCAAACGGGGGACGTCGTCCCAAGTGCTAGGACCCCTCATACAAGTCCCTAGCATGATTGGTTAGCGAGATATGAACAAAAGTGTAGTTAGGCCCTTTCGACAAAAATGAATCATACATTCAAAAACGGGGCGTCACCCCCAGGGCTAGGACACTGCCTATGGCAATATCTCACGAGGGGTTCAGAAAATATTATCAAACGTGTAGTTAAGTCCTTTTGATAAAAGGCGTCCGTGCGCGCACATACAAAAAAAAATACTATTTCACCCCCCCGGGTAAGGGTAGTTTTTATTTTGGGGTGGATATGCCCCGTCTATAGAAAAGGGGAGTTCACGACGAGTCCTACGACACCCCATACGTTTAAATCCGATTATTGGTTAGCGAGATAGTAAAAAGCCGATGACCTATTAGTTTTTTGGGTTTCTTTAAATACATATTAAAACAAACACTCATTTATAAATCATCATTTAAAAAGCCCGCTCTTTTACAAAAGCCGTCAAGTGCGCAGGCGTACAAAAATAAATTACTATTTCATCCCCGGGTAAGGGTAGTTTTTATTTTGGGGTGAATATACCCCGTCCATAGAAAAGGGGAGTTCACCACGAGTCCTACGACACCTCAAAGGTTTAAATCCGATTATTGGTTAGCGAGATAGTAAAAGGCCGATGACCTATTAGTTTTTTTGGGTTTATTTCAATACATATTAAAAAACTCATTTATAAATCGTCATTTAAAAAGCCCGCCCTCTTTTACAAAACTCCTCAAGTGCGCATGCGTATAAAAAAACATTCATCGCCAAAATGTCAAAAAACAACATGTTTACCCCAAATGGCGTTTCCCAATTCCATCCATTTTAAAAATGAACCTCACCATCACCTAGAGCGGAAAAAATATCATCTAAACGACCCCTCACTCGACCCTACTCCTCCCCCACCACCTAACCCTTTCCCAACATAGGCATACATATTCAAGCACGAGCGCGACTTGAGGAAACCAGCACTACCCCACTACTCGCGAATGACCTTTTAGTTTTGGTCTTTTAATTAAATAAAGGGCCTATAGGAAAGTAGGGGGCATCACTACGAGTGCTAGGACACCCTGTATGTTCTAATCCCATGTTTGGTTAGCGAGATATCAGGTTCGGGGCCGATACGAGGTTGGCTCAATAAAAAGTGAGACAGCTCTGTCCCCATCCCACTACTTCCGTGGTTTCCCACTTCGTCTTCGGGCAAATGCCGGGATGGTCCCTTCTTCAAGGCCACGGCCGCCTCCTTCCCTCTTCCTTGCCTATCTATCCTAACCATCCCTTACCTTCCCTCATGAGGCCCCTGTTCGCTTTGCAGGTGAGGCCGCCTGGGCGAGGTGCCAATCCCACCTGACCAGTTGTATCCCTTCTGATTCGATGTTCCCAGCTCTAGGACACTGCCCGTAGAGGCGGTAGTGGTGAGTTCCCTCGCTGAGTCCGTGGGTTCCACCAACCTGGAGGGAAAAAAAACCTTCCTCTATTTTTCTACATAGTTGTCTTGTTTATTTAGGCACTTGTCATACCTTAAAACTAAGTTCTGAAATCCCTCTGCATAAAAGTTTGCCGCCTGAGCTGACAACCAAGAATTCACATTTGAGGAAAATCCATTGATAGAGTGGTTATCATGCATCTTCGGTCCTCGTGAATTTTTGTGTCAATTGCAGTCACAAAGTCATCTGTGATCACAGACCTGAGCGTTCATCGTCATGAACATTTTCACGGCCACTTTTGAACTCGCGTACCCATTTTCGCACTTTACCTTCCGTCATTGCATTATCACCACATGTCACCTTGTTCGCGATTGCCATAAATGGCATTGTAGCCGCCGCCGGGTCCGCGGTAGTTCCATCGCTGTATGTAGACGATTTAGCTCTGCATTACAGCTCTGGAAGTATGGCAGTCGTGGAACGGCAATTGCAGCTAGCTATCAACCGGGTCGACAGGTGGGCTCACGACCGGGGTTTTCGTTTTTCAGCAGCAAAAACCTCCGTCGTCCATTTTTGTCGGCTCCAGAGGCTACATTTACACCCTGAACTACATCTCAGGGATGCTGCGTTGCCGTTGGTTGACACTTATCGCTTCCTGGGGCTCCATTTTGATAGCAAATTAACGTGGCAGCCCCATTTACGGCAATTGAAAATGACATGTCTCAGGAAACTGAACATGCTCAAGTTTCTTAGTGGCATTACGTGGGGGGCTGACCGTGCGGTGCTGCTACGGTTCTACCAAGCCCTCGTCCTGTCCCGGCTAGACTATGGTTCTGCGGCCTACGGTTCAGCAAGGCCGGCAACCTTGAAAATGCTGGACAGTATCCACCATAGTGGCGTTAGGCTGGCTACCGGTGCCTTCCGGACCAGCCCGATACCCAGCCTACTCGCCGAATCGGGTGTTCCACCTTTAAATTATAGACGCCAACATATGCTTCTAGCATATGCTGCCAATGTGCGTCAAATGCCGCAACACCCGACCTATCAAACTCTCTTCGGTACCCAAAACCACCAGGGGTACGCCAACCGGCCTCTTGCCACTCGGCCGGTTGGTATTAGACTTGATAGCTCGTGTACTGAAATAGGAGTGGCTGTAGGTCCTGTATGATCCGGACATCTAGCGAGGTGCCTCCGTGGCAAGTCCCACGTCCGGAAATTCGGTTAGATCTTCACCGCGGTCCTAAGGTGAACACGGATGCCTCTATAGAAATGAGAGTAAAAAGGTAATCAAAGATTTAAAGGGTACATTGCCATCCATGCAAAAAAACAAATGTCATTATTGTAAACATTCCGCAGAGACACGATTTAATTCCCAAGTCATGTGTAAATATAGAAATAGAGGCTACAAATGGAAAAATTCATAAAATTTGTAAGAGTTTTCCAAATGTCCAAATTGTAGATGTAAGTAAATTAGACAGGAAGTTCCACACTCGGCATGGCCTACACTTAAATAGATTAGGAAAAGAGTATCTTAGTGATGAAATCTGCAAAATTGTAAATTCAAATGGTAAGAATAATTCGACAGTAATATCATTAGAGTGGAAGCAGGGAAACTGGTAGAAGAAGTCAAACGTGAGGTTTGGCATTCACATCTTTTGAAGTCAAATTTAACGGAGTGCAACAATGGTATTTCGGATTTGTCTAGCAACAATAATAATAACAATTATGATAATAATAATGTAAATAAATCACCAACACAAGCTTGCAAAAGTAACAAATTTAAAATTTACCACCAGAATGTCCAGTCTCTTTATAATAAAATTGATTACATAAATCTAATGCTTAAAAATGAACTTAAAGACATCTCAGCACTATGTATTTCAGAACATTGGCTGAAAGAGGAACAACTCGAATTAATTCAATTCCCAGGGTTTATACAAGCTAGTAAATACTCTAGATCTAATATTAGCCATGGTGGTACTTGCATCTTCTTAAGAAATAATTTAGATCATGAACAGATAACAGCTTATGATTATCTAATTATGGAACAGGATTTTGAATTCTCTGCCGTAAAAATTCAGCAGTTTAAGTTAATAATTGTATGCGTATACCGTTCTCCGTCAGGAAAGTTTCCTCTATTTATAGATAAACTAGAATTGTTACTCAATAACATGAGCAAAGTAAATTTCGATATAATAATTTGTGGGGATGTAAATGTGGATTTCTTAAAACTTGATAGAAATTGTGAATTATTAAACCAGTTACTAATTTCCTATGGACTGAAACCTACAGTAAATACACCAACAAGAATAACAAAATTTAGTAAAACCACTCCTGATCAAATTTTTATAAATACAGATAAATATCACCATTCAATAGAAGTCTATTGTCCGGGTTTTAGTGACCACCATGGACAAATACTGAGTTTTGAAGTATCCGAAGTAATCAATAATAATGATAATGGAGTAAAATCAAAGTGCAGGTCATTCACTGAAGCAAATGTTACATATTTCAATGACTTATTAAATAAGGAAACATGGTCAGAAATTTATGAACTAGAAAATGTAAATGATAAATTTAATGCATTTAACAGTACCCTAAAACACTATTTTGAAATAGCATTCCCCTTTAAACGAAGAACTGTTCAAAATAACAAAACTAGCAATTGGATAACAACAGGGATTATAAATTCATGTCAAAGAAAGAAATTTCTACACAAATTATATAAACAATACCACACAACACCTGAATTCAATTTATACTACAAAAAATACACTAGCATATTAAATAAGGTAATAAGACTAGCAAAGAAAATGCATAATGATAATTTTATTTCCCAATCAACTAATAAAAACAGGGCTATGTGGTCCGTAATAAAGAAAGAAACTGGAAAATATGCTAAAATACAAAGGAACATTACACTGACCAGAAATAATAAAGTGATTAATAATCCAGAGGAAATAGCAAACACTTTTAATGACTATTTTCTGGAAATTCCGCAAAAATTATTAAATAAATCACAGGTAAATACACTAAATTCTAATAATAAAATAAATATATGCAGTGATTCTTTATTTATAAATCATGTCACAAGTGAAGAGGTAAGAATAGTTATAAAAGAGCTAAAAAATAAATTCTGTGCTGGCATTGATGGCATCCCTGATGCAATTTTAAAGAAATGTGCCGAAAATATAATAAATCCACTTACGCACTTAATGAACAGTTCAATTCTCTCAGGAACTTACCCGGATATTTTGAAGTTATCAAAAGTAATTCCAGTGCACAAAAACGGTTCAAAAGATGAATTAGATAACTATCGTCCTATTACCTTACCAACTGGTATTGCAAAAATTGTGGAAAAAATTATGTATAAGAGACTGATAAGTTTCATAGAAAAAAATAAAATATTATCAAACTCACAACATGGATTTAGAACGGAAAAATCTACACAGACAGCAATTTACGAATGTAGTAATAGTATACTGAAATTAATTGACAATAAGGAACATGTAACTGGCCTATTCTTGGATTTATCGAAAGCATTTGATGTAGTTGACCATAAAATCCTCCTTACCAAACTAAATCAATATGGTGTTAGAGGTCTAGCTAATAAATGGATAGAGTCTTACTTAACAAGGCGGAAACAAATAGTAAGCTTGAGACACAAAGATAAGGATGATGGAACCAAATTACTTAATGAAACATTGTCCAATGAGGGAATTACTGAATTTGGAGTACCCCAGGGATCGGTTTTGGGCCCACTACTCTTTCTTCTATATATCAATGATATAACACAGAACGTTCATTCACATAAGGAAATTTTGTTTGCGGACGATACAACACTCGTAATAAAAGGTGAAACTAAACAGGTCATACAGCAGTCTGCTGACTCCGTTACAGGAGAGTTAACCAAATGGTCACAAGATAATCGCCTCATAATAAACTATAAAAAGACAGTATGTCTAAATTTCCACACTATACAGAATAGGAATCCTGCGATGCCCAATATAACATTAAATGGTCATCAAATAGAAAATAAATCAGAAACAAAGTTTTTAGGACTATGGATACAACAAGACTTGAAATGGAATAAACATATACAATATCTGAATACTAAACTGAACTCGATGTGCTTTGCGTTACGTATTTTGAAAACCTGCACTAGCATGCACACATTAAGAAATACTTATTTTGCTTATTTCCATTCATACTTAAGATATGGGATCATATTTTGGGGTATGTCGCCAGATGTACTAAGCACGTTTAGGATACAAAAGAGAGCGATTAGAATTATGGCAAATGTAAACTCGAGAGAATCATGTAGACCTCTGTTTAAAGATTTAAACATTCTCCCACTGCCCTGCATATATATCTTTGAAAGTATTATGTTTTTTAAAAAGAATTTAATGAATAAAGATGTTTTTCTTAAAACAAACAATGATGTTCATAGGCATAACACAAGACAAAATCAAAACATTCATATTTCACACACACACACAAGCATATATCAAAAAGGAACTTTTCACACTGGAGTTAAATTATACAATAAACTACCCCAGTATATAAAACTGGCCCCAAAAATAAAAACCTTTGATAGAATGTTGAAAGCTTATCTGCAGTGCCATTGTTTTTACTCAGTAGTTGAATATTTTAGCGTATAGGAGTGATGGAATCTATAACTATATTTTACTTTTTTTATTTAATTTTAATACCTAGCTGTATGTTGTTGTATTTATAGAATTAAGTTTTCATATTATGATAATAGAGTGAGGTGTAAATAGTTGTGCAATAAGATTGTATCTATTAAGATTTGCTATTATAATAAGTTATAAATAGTTATAATCTTAGTAATATATACCTGTTAGTTCTTTTATTTTATGCATGTAAATTCTGACGTGTCCTATATCAAAAATGTATTGAATGCATGTATTTGATCAAATGGAATTAATAAAAATCTATCTATCTATCTATCTATCTGTTTACCGGAGGCAGTTCCACAGCATAGTTCACCAATTTCCGGACGCTGGCATTCTCTACACGGATGGTTCGAAGGTAGACGAGGAGGTGGGTTGTGCTTACGTTATTGATGGTGCAAATATCAAGATCTCTTTGCCTGAGGCCTTTAGTGTGTTTACTGTGGAGCTCGTTGCCATCTATGAAGCTCTGCAGTTTGCACTACAGGATGCACGAATCCACTTCCTCGTGTGTACCGACTCTTTGAGTTCGTTGCAGTCAATTGCTACATGATTCCGGCAACACCCCCTAGTGCAGCGAATCCACGACCTACTAGCCGGGCTGTGCCAAGCTGACACTAAAATCACCTTTCTGTGGCTTCCAAGCCACATGGGAATTGCGGGAAATGAGTTAGCTGATCAAGCTGCAAAAGAGGCGATATCACTACCACCTCGACCAATGGAGGTACCCGCTAGAGATATTCGCTCTCAGTTACGCCTACAAGTTTTGGCTTTTTGGGAGAGTCAGTGGCTAGCTGACCCACTGCCCAGTAAACTGAGAGCGATCAAGGGAACTAGTCGCGTTTGGCGGAGCTCCTTCCGGGCCCGGAGAGAGTCCGTCATTTTGTGTGGGCTAAGGATAGGTCATAAAAGATCCACCCACTCGTACCTAATGGGAAGGGAAGACCCCCCACTTTGTACCTGTGGAGCCATTTTCACCGTGGCCCACATTTTCACCGAGTGTGTGGATCTTTCAGACTTACAAAGAAACCTTGGTTTGCAGACGACACTCAAACTTATATTAGCCGATGACGCGGTGGCTGCTGATCGCGTTATCCGCTTTATAAGTGAGAGTGGGTTAGGGCCAGCAATCTAAATTTCCAGTGAACATTGACTCAACGACTTGTTCGTTTTTGAATGATAATGTTTTGTTTTTCCGTAAATTTTTATAATTTTTATTTTTATTTATTTTTTTGTTTTTGTTTTTATTAATATTTGGTCTTTTTAAATTTAGAAGTCCACTTCAAAATTTTAAATTCAATTCAAAATTTGTGTTCATTAATCTGTGTTAAGAGGGGCAGATGACCTCGTAGTTCCGCCCCTTAAAACAACAATAACTAACTAACTAACTAACATTATCACCATACACCTCACAAAGCTGACGATGAATGTCTGCAGCCGACATGTTTCTTGCCTTCAAAAAACGTATCACAGATCGTACCTCACACGCGGCGGGCGAATCAATAATCTTGAACATTGTAAAGATGCACAGTTCAGCGTACAGGTTAGCTACACAGCTGCAACTGACGCCTCCTTGTTCGCAAAGGATGCCGGAGATAAGGCGCACGCTAGTTGCGGCGTGCGCAGTAACTACGGGCTTTAAACAATGGGGTCCTTACTTAAAAAAACAGCCCTCGTATATTAAACACATGCATTTTTTTTCAGGTTATCTTTTCGCATGTCCCAGAAATTAGGACTATAATGCCTAGATTTAAAAAGAATAAAACATCGATACCTTTTATGTTAAATGGGTGATTCTATCTCTGTGTGGTAACAGGTTGGCGCAAGTTTTGTTTAATGCCTTGGTATGCGCCGACTAGTTGCCTAACGAAATCCACGATTATGTTCGTGATTATCCCAAAGTCAATGTGTGGTGCATGTTACTTCATGACCAAGTTATTGGACCTTTCTTTTTCGCTGAAAAGCAATTACAAGCCTCATTTACCTCGACATGCTTGAACAGTTTGTCTTCCCTCGAGTAGAAAACATCGAACAATAGACTGGACAGCGTATCATTTGTATGCAAGCTGGGGCTCTGCCTCACTTACCTTCGCGCGTTACGCGATACACTCGGTGCACGCTTTCCAAACGGTGGGATTGGCCGAGAACCCCTTATTTCCTGGCCTCCCAGGAGTCCAGACCTAACACCTTTAGATTTTTCTGTGGGTACATAAAGCACATTGTTTACGCAGAAAAGATTCGTGATTTGGTACATCTTCGGGAGCGCATTGGTGCCGCCATCTCTACTCTTACTCCAGATATGATTCAACGCACGTGGCACGAAGTGGACTTCATATTAGGCGTCTGCAGAGCAACAGACGAAGCTCACATTGAAACTTACTAAATTATAGAAAATTATGTTATCTTTTCCACGCAATTTAAGGCTGAGAATATTACATTACCTTTAATAGTGTTTTTTATAGCAATTATTTAAAATCCAGACATTATTTTTCGATGAATCTGTACTGTATTTCTACAGAGATGATATGTCACATCTTGCCTTCTGGTGCTGGTTCGTACTGTACTGCATGTGTGGATAGCGGTTGGTGCTTGTGCGGGCTGTCTTGACTCTAATTCAGTACATTCTTGTATTTCAGAAATGACAGCCCGGATTGTGGGTGGCACGCCAGCTGATATCTCAGAATATCCATATCAGGTAACATACTGTGTGATGTAGGGTCGGATGACCTGCTCCTTAAACCAACAGTACTTATCGTCGCCACTAGAGACACGACTGATATTAGCTCTAAGACACTCCACTTACAGGCTGCGTTTTTTGAAAGTGGAATTTGCAGCGCTGTATCTGCTACGAAGTAAAGCGCTACATCAAAACTAGCTGTAAATAAAAAGGGCAAATATGTCGCAAATGGCGGTAGTTTAAAACTTATTTCAGTCATTATTTCGAAACAACATCTCTACATAGTATAGGACGCTGGTAGTTTTACGTGACCGTTAATCTCGCCATCATGAGCCACGGGACCTTCCTTTTACGAGGAATCCGAACCATAGGACATGGCATTTCACTTTAAAAATCTCACATGCATTGACCGGGAATCGAACGCTGTCCGCCCTGGTGAAAGGCAAGGAGCTTGACCGCTGCGCCACCACGCCCCCTCTACATAGTAAAAAAACAAAGAAATGTCCACTGATCTGCTCGGCTATTCTGGTCAGTAATAATCAAGAAGAAAAGAGAACAATTCCGATAATTGACACGCCGAAGGAACGAAAAAGGGGGACTACAGGTGAAAAGAACAGTTCAAGAGGCATACATGTTACTTATAGAGTATGCTAGTACTGGTATGCATTGTAGAGTTTATTTTAGATATGTAACAAGAAGTTCCGTGACGAACTAAAGAGCCTACTTTTCATGCCAATGATTATTCTACAGTATATGAACCTATCTAGAAAAATGACGAAATTAAGTTGGTAATATCGAAATGTCTAATTAGTTCGAAATATACCTGGTATAATGTAGCCTAATAGAGCATTACAGTTGGCAGCCCTGGTGACTGAATATATTCTTAGTTCCATCTTTATGGTACAGAATAAAAAAATTGGTTGAAGTATAATGGACGTTATATGCAATTGAATCCATCAGCACGCGTAAAAGCATTTTGGCAACAATGTCATGCGTGTGCTGGTCAGAAATAGCCTAATCTGAAATATTATGATAACTTGTTGTGCCAATTTTGGACGAAATCCATTTGTTAGTATAGAAGTTACATGTATTTTAAAATTGGACCTATCAGCAGGCATAGAATCATGTTGGCAGCACTGACTTATATTTATTATTCCAAATTAATCTAGAATGTCAGATGCTATACATGTGCAAAGTATAGGGCTGCTGGCTTAAATACTTCCTGATGTATTGATATTAGGTAAAAAAAATATATTATATTTATTAACAGTTGGCAGCCCTGATTGCTCTTAAGTATACTTATAGTCATATCTGTTATGTTATACAAAGCAAATACGAAATTTGGTTGAAATCCATCTGATAGTATAGAAGTTACATGCTGAACGCTTATTAATTTGCCGATCAATAAGTCTTCATGATTTTTATTATTATTATTATTACTGATGCCCAGGCAGTACATGTTGAAGATTGACAAAGGGGAGACAGGTAGTGTGTCGCAACGATTACAACAGAAGTAGCGTGGTAGTTATTCCTGACGATGACAGGTTAAGCCGAGTTCAAGGACAAATACAGGCTGAATGCGCATCCGAGTCGGCGTCATTATGGGCGTGCCAGAAGTGAAGTTCCTACCGATACACGATTGAATCAGTAAATCAGGAGAGAGGACGCCAGAACCACGCGATGAGTCGCGTACCTTAAAAAAGGGCGCTAAAACATGTGTATGAAGAACCGCTGATGCGATATAATTCCGCATAGGTCCATTGAGACGTTTGGATGAAAAGAAGAAGATTGCTACTAGTCCCAAGTCTGTGAGTTAAAAACTACGGATTATTTTCACAGATTGCCCCCACGCCTCCCCGTTCTGCCAGTTTCTAATAAATTGATCGGTGATGAGCTGTTTGAGACACAACTTTATAGAGCTCTGGTGAGCAACGTTCACGCCAGTTTGAGTCACGATTTATCAAGCTCTAGTGAGCATACTTCACGTCTGTTTGAACAAACATTTTATTTTGTGCTCAAGGGAGCAGAGTGCACGCTTAGCGGATGAGATCTCTAGTCGAGATAAGCGCTACGCGGTAGACATAATTTGAGACTTGTTAAAAGCCAGTTGCGTGGAGAACGAAGAGTGTAATTTTCTGTAAATATTGTGTTATATTTTGTGTGACATATATGTGCGTGTGATATAAGCAAATGCTGAGATAGGGCCAGTTCTACGTTGAGTAATCGCCTAGGACTTTATTGTGAGTGAAAGTCAGTAGCTCATAGCGATTCTAGCTAGGCAAACTAATAACTTTGAACATTTCTTTCCAAGAAGCAACGCCAAGATGTCTCCTGGAAGGTCGATTGGAGAAATGAAGTGCTACGCCTCTACCAATACGTCGACGATGGACGCGTAGATTTCCCGTAGGGAAATGCCTTGGGATGGAGGTTGAGTTCTACAAGCTGCACGGTGATGTACAAACCATTGATTTACTCAATATGTAGCTAGATTAGACGCGGGAACGTTGTAAATATTTTATTCATTGTTTTTCTTGTATTTAGATTATTTTTGTGCGCCAACACTGTTATATTTAAATGTACGTTGGCACGTGGCCAAGTGTTTGTTTGATTGTATATTTTTCTTATGAGTCATATTTAGTATGCACGGCGTGTGTATTTTGATTTTATCCATGCGAATGCGAAACTCGTCCTGGTCGATAAGTGGTGCTTTATTCAAGTTCATTTTTTTAGTAGGAAAAGGGGGTAAAAGTTGTTAGATGTTTTACGAACAGGCTCTTATTCATACTAGGGTTGCCGAGCGCAACAAATTATGATGTCACTGTAGAACACCTTAGTTCTATATTATTGAGTTTTTTTTAGTCCTTTTCAGGTTCTTTAGTCACGGACTAGATTGGGAGCGCAAGTCGGTGGAAAATATTTTATGTCCTTTATTTCAGGTTTCTGTCAAACCCATACGTGTGATTCTGTGTGTGTATTTTGTCAAGGTGGGTGTATTGATTCTTCGTGATGAGGGGTAGAATGTGCCTACCGTCCTCAAATATTGTGGTTGTATTTTATGGAAAGGCAGAGCGCTCTCAGAGACTACTGTACCTTGTCCAGTGCTGATTCTTGGATTTCCGTGGGAAATGCTAAGATATTTTATTTTGACACACACACGTATATTATGTGCTTTTGGGAGCACACTTCTTCGAGACTCGAGCCAGTGCCACGGCAGGTCGAGGTTATTGACACGTGGGTTGACAGATGTGCAGATTCCACTTAGCGCCCGTCTATGTCTAGTGATTCATCGTTTAGGCAGTCCAGCTGACCGACTGACCCCTGTAAGCTATCTGTAGCAAACCTGTTCTTTTAATGGTCATTGGATCATAATTAAATTGGGAGTTTGCCATGTCCGTTACGAATTACCGCATATCGTATGAAATGAAATATTGATTTTTATGATGTAAATGTTGGCTTTGAGCTTAGTGATTTCTATGACTAATTTCATTGTTAGATTTGTCTGTGGTGACACCGTTGGGTGTATTTTGCATTTTCTTGTAAAAATGGCAAGCGGCCATATGTGTATTTTTCTTGATTGGTTACGTGTTAATTTACTTGTGTTGATTTGAAAAGTCCTAATTTTAGGCGTTAATGTTGTTTGCTTCGGCAGTTCTTGATTCCAATTTCATGCGGAAATTATTTTTGTTTTATTTAGTGTAGGAAGTGTCGGATTAGTTTAATTAGTGTTTAGTTGGTTCCTCGTGTCTCTCTAGCTCTAAGACAATGCAGATTCGTCCCCTGAAGGTTTACTGGATGGTAACGAATCTCGCATTAATTTGTACACATCGTAACGCATGTAGAACAGCCGCACACGCACATGTCATTGTAGTAATTTAGGGACATTTGGTCCAGATGTTTACGACCTTTCCTGAGATCAGGCCTAGATTGGCATTTTATTAATTCAAGTGGGAGTCATTTGGGAGACCCGGTTTGTTTTGTTATTGTAAATAGTGTAAATTTGTTGATCTGTTATTAAATTCATATGTTTTAATCCTGGTATTCACTTTTTACTGCATGTTATTTTTTTACATGTTACCCTGCATGTTATAAGAAGCGCTTGCAACAACTTTACGAAATGGACTGTTACACCCCCCAAAACTGAGTCTTGTATGCTTCTTTGCACGGGTTCATATATAAAAATTGGCTGCCCAAGTGGGGATTGCTGTTGTTGTTGCTTGGTTGACCTCATACTTATTTCGCTGAGAAATGATGCCAGGTCAGCAGGACAAGAGTAAATTCAGTAAATTGAGGCGAGTTGTACCGCCATGTGTATTAGTAAAATCACTGAGTTCTTAAAGTTAGAAATGTTGAACAAGGTTAGAAGTTGATATTGTATTTGTTGTTAACTTGTTCTGGCGCCCGGCTTAAAATTAGAAAATTTGCATATTTAGTGAACTCAGTCAAAAGGAGGAAGGTGTTGCCTTACTTTACATTTAATTAACTTCGGTTAATTGAAGTGTCTTTCGTAAATTCTGGTAGTTAGGAATTTAAAAGCAGATCACAAGGGAGTTATTTTGTTGTTTGGAAATAAGAGTCATTATTCAGTAAGATTTTGATTACTGAAAATTTATTTAAATTAGAATCAATGTAATGTTTAAATATCAAGACATCTGGTTGTGTACGACTGAAAGCCCATTGCATGACCCTGTTTTCTCAGAATATATTTGTGTGTTTTGCGATGGCTAGCATCGAGGAGATTAAAGCGTTGATGGAGCAGATGTCCGCACAGTTGACTGTGCAATTGTCTGCAAAGACGGAGGAACAGTTAAAAATTCAGAGTGAACAGAGTGATAAACAATTAAAATAACATAACTACTCAATTACGTGAACAGAGTGAACAGAGCGATAAAAAATTACAGGACGTGAACAGTAACATTATGGTACAATTGCAAATCCAGAAATTTGATAGTGACAAACAATTACACGAGTTACGTGAACAGAATGATAAACAATTACACGAGTTGCGAGAGCACAACGATAAACAATTAAGTAACATAACTACTCAATTACGTGAACAGAATGATAAACAGTTAGTTGAACGAAACCACAAGTTATCGGAGCAGGCAACCTTACAATCAGTTCAATTAGAGAGGATCACCCTTGAAATAAATCAGAGTACTAATGTAGAACTAGAGAAACTGGCAGGAGAGGTGGCAGAGAATAATTCGAGGCAATTAGGAGAAATTAAGAAACTAGAATCTAAATTTGACGACAAACTAATACAGTTAGATGGAATGGTAGCCGCCAAACTGAAACAAATCGAGACAGCATGCGTGAACAACACGGCAGGGATCTAAAGCACGCAGTATGAATTACAGGGGCAATTCAACAGAATAGAGGCGAAAAATGTAAACATACAGGAGCAGATTAATTCAGTCGACAACAATGTGTTAGGATTGATAAAGGAACTTGACAAACTGGAGATAAAAACGGAGAAAGAACGGATGAACTTGCGCGAAAACTTGAAAGACCAGTTAAATAAGAATCAGAAGGAAATGGGAGAACAATTAATTAAAACTCAGTAACTGATACAAGAGCAAATAGGGGAACAGCTTGAGAAGAATCAGGAGAGCAACGAAGAAAAAATTAACAATTTGAAGAGTAGGATCCGGAAAGATTGGGAACAGCAGGTGAATGAGACTAAAGGAGATAGGCTGACTATATTAAAGCGGCTAGGCGAGAATAACTGTAGAATACAGGCTCTAGAGGAAAGTATTAAGTCCAAGCTCCAAGAACACGCAGACCTCATCGTTAAGAATGAGATAAGATCTTTAGAGAATGCCACTTTATTCTCTTCAGAAAATGCAGTAGGGAAACATGGAAGTATTGGAAGTCCGGGGGGCTTGAAGCTAGCTGAGGATACGAGCCGAGGTCAGAGTCCAAAGATAAATTGCGACACATTCCAAAATTACAGAGGGGAGACGTCAACTCCACAACCTGGTCTGGCACCTGCCCAAGTCGTACAAGTAATTAGGGGAAATGACTTTAAACCGGACAAATTCAGGGAAAATTCTGGATCTACTCCAAAAGCATTTTTGCGCCAGCTGGATGATTACTTTAATGACCAACACGTCAGTCCCGCAAAACAGCTGCGACTGGTGGAAAATTTTTTAGAGGGCCCAAGTTTAATCTGGTTTCAAAGCTTCAAGTATACGTTTAATGACATGGCCCAGTTTAAAGGGGCATTTCTGAGGAAGTTCTGGAGTCCTTCACTGCAGCAGGGGTTGAGGATGGATTTATATACCAGAAAATACCATAGCACACACCCTACAAGGGTTCTTTAGTCAACAGCTAGTAAAATTCCGCGATTTTGACGAGCCGCCTTCTGAAGAAAACATGGTTTTAACTATCGGCAAGCAGCTTCCGATGAACATACAGTAATTTTTAGTGGCAGGAAATATCAAAACCGGAGTTCAGGCCGAGGAGATACTCCGCCACTTGGATGAAACGAGCATGGTTAGTCCGCAGACCGGGAGACGGAATATGGAGTGCGTGAACACTGCAGAAGTAGTTCAAGGGCATCAAAACGGTCAAAATCAGAACAATTAGACGAAGACACAATCCACCAGCACACAATTTACGCCCAGACGGCAGGAGTTCGACGGTCGAAACCAATATAATAATAATAATAACAATAGGAACTTCCAAAATCGCCGTGATAATTATAACAATAATCAGAACAACAATCACAATCAGGGGACGTACCAGCGAGAATATACTAACTGGAGGGGAAACCAAAAACAGGGTAGACCATACCAAAGGAACGGGGACGGCAGATGGAATAATCAGAGGAATTATCGGCAAGATAACCAGGGAGATTATCGTAATGACTGGAACGAGCGGTACGCTGAGCCACAAAAATATTTGGATGAACTAAATGCAGAAGAAGAGACAGAGAAATAGAAGTGGGGGCGTGCGATGGCAAATAGAAAAAGTCCAGATAATCACCAGGATGCGGGGGCGGAAAGTTTATTACGTCAGCAGGAGAGACGCGATGACAACCGGCGAAACTCAACAAATGGGTCGCAGGATAAAAAAACCACGATTACAACAAAACCAGATAGCCTGATTACGGAGGAAACCAGGGAACGGGAGGAGTTGATTGTTGCGAATATTGAAGAGTGGGTAGCATTCCTGGACGATTGCCTGGAGGAAGTGGTGAAGGACCGAGAGAATGTAATCAGACAATTACCAATTATTTATGCTCATATTGGAGGTCTTAGAGTGAGGTGCCTGATCGACACGGTTAGCCAAGTGAGTTTAGTCACGGAAGCATTGTTGAAAGAAATTGGAAATAAACAAACCATTCCAATTATGCCTGTACCATTAATGAAAGTCCAAGGGGTCATTCCTGACAAGACCATAGTTTGCAAGCACCAAGCATATTTAGATCTGGAGATATTAAACCATATATTTTTTCAAACTTTTATCGTGATACCAAAGATGAATTGTAATGTTATTCTGGGAGCCAACGTCATTTGTGATTTCCACGCTATAATTGATCTACGTAATAACACTGTGAGTTTTAAACAAGTTGAGGGCTTGAGTCACGTTGGTCTGAACATGGAAGAGAGTCCACTAGAGAGAGAGGCGAATACTTGGGTCATTGATGAATGCACTAATGAGGCGATTGAGGATAAGAACTCGACGGAGGGACGAGTAAGCGAGACAGCTGTTATTGAAATTGACGGTCAAGATATTTCGCAGGAACTTTGGATACATTTGGCGGAGGAAGAAATTAGCGGGTCCAAGTTTGAAATTTTACTTCAGGAGCGACTTAAGGAGGCAATAGTAGGGGAACCTGACAGAAGCAAATTAGAGGAGATTTTGAGACATCATAAGGGAGTTTTCGACACGATCCCTGGAAAAGTATTAAATTTTCAGTATGCCATGCAAATTACCGATTGGACCCCATTTAAGAGTAAATTGTACCCGATCCCAGAGAAACATTTTGCTCAGGTCAAGGACATTATTACTAACCTATTAGATTCTGGTATGATTAGAAAAGCAGCAACCCCATATTTAAATGCAATATTGGCTGTGGCCAAGCCCAATGGATCAATCAGATTATGCCTAGACGCACGGGTTTTAAATAGCAAACTGTTAGTCGAGCACGACCAAGCGCCGAGGATCAAGGATGTATTGAAGGGCTTCCGTGGAAAGAAAATATATTCTAGCGTCGATTTAACGAATAGTTTCCACCACCTGGAACTTGAGGAAAAATCCCAGTTGTTGACGGGGTTTTTATTTGATAACCAAAGCTATATCTGGTCTCACATGCCCTTTGGTGTAAAAACAGCAGGATGTGCATTGATAAGAGCACTAGACAGGAATCTAACTGAAGAGGTCAAGAGCTCCACTACAAGATATGTTGATGACATACTCATAGCATCGGAAACAATGGAGGAACATTTGGAAAACCAAAACAAACTTTTGGATAATTTGAGAACCATGAATTTCAAAATTAATTTGAAGAAATCGCACTTTTGCCAGAGCGAGATTCTGTATTTGGGTCACATAATTGATGTTGAAGGCGTGAGTCCAAATCCGGCGAAAATAGACGCAACTAAGAAATTCCCTACACCAACTAAAGTGAAACATGTTAGAGCATTTTTGGGAGTGACAGGTTTCTTTAAGGAGAATTGTCCTGGGTACACAGAAACAGTAGCACCGATGCAAGAGATGCTGAAGAAATCTAATCGATGGTCATGGAATGAGGAGTGCGACAGGTCCTTTAGAGCCACGAAAGACCTATTGGAGAATTGTGTGAAGTTAAGATACCCAGACTTCGCGAAGAAATTTGTGATTCAGGCAGACGCTTCGTTGATTGGGATCGGTGCCATGCTTTACCAAGAGGACGCTGATGAACCCAAGAATCGTTCATATTTGGCATTTACTAGTCGTAAACTTAGGAAGCACGAGAGGAACTACACTGTTACAGAACTTGATTTGTTGGCAATTTTGTACTCGTTGCAACAATGGCGCAAGATGGTCTTCGGGTACTCCATTGTTGTCAGAACTGACCACCATGCACTGACCTTCTTATTCAAACCAACGATAACAAACGAAAGAGTTACGCGTTGGTCCGTTTATATACAGCAGTTCGATATCACCATAGAACACTGCCCTGGAAGGATGAACATCATACCAGATGCTTTAAGCAGGAACCCTGAAGATGAGAACGGGACAGCAGTAGATGTACAACACATAGCATTAACCCCTAAGGCTCACGAATTTTTGGATAAGTTGAAATAAATTCAGAAGGAACAAGAAAAGGACCCATGGATGATGATGATGATCAAGTTTTACAAGAAGGAACTACAGCCAGATTCACCTGAATATCGAGAAGCCCGCGCAAAGGAAGCAAAATTCCATTACCTCAATAATCTTCTTCACAAGTTTGTGGATGATGATCACACCAAACTTCGAATTCTAGTTCCAGCATCGTTACAGAGAGGACTGACATGGCATGTCCATGAAAGCTTAGCACATATTGGCACTGACAAAGCTGAAGCAACAATAGGAGAAACTTTTACTTGGCCAAAGATGCGATATACCATTGTTGAAGTAATTAGAACTTGTGACGCGTGTGAGCGTACTAAGCCCAATAATTTCATATTGAAACAGCTTCCAAAACCTTTATTACCACAGAAACCGTGCGAGCTGGTCGCTATTGACTGTTTTGGTCCTCTAGTTAAGGGAAAACGAGGATGCCGACACCTTCTTGTATGTGTCGATGTATTTTCCAAGATGGTGGTATTATGACCAATCCAGAAGACGACATCAAAGCAAGTCCTCAGTAGAATTCAGAACAAAGTCATTCCGACGCTTGGGAAGCCGGAATTCATCTTATCGGACCATGGGACATATTTTACAAGCAATGTTTTTAGACAAGGTCTAGAGAACTTAGGAATAAAGCATGTTCTATCTAGCAATCGCCACCCTTGTGGAAATCCAAGCGAAAGAGCGATTCGCTGTGTTGCCTAATATTACCGCGTCATTATTCCAAATGATCATAATAAGTGGGTCGACAGAGTGGGAGATATTGAGATGTGCATGAATACTACGAAGCACGAGTCGACAGGTCAAGTCCCACTAGTTGTACACCACAACAGGATGCCTGAAAGATATTGGGATAAGATTATTCCATGCCCAAGGGACCCGTTATTAAGGCATGAGCTGCGTATTCAGAGAACCAGAGAACACATGAGGAGCCAAGCGGACCGAAGACTGAGGAGATACAGAGGGAAGAAATTTCATCGTGAACTTCAGGAACAGGAACTAGTGCTTGTTCGGAGACCACCGCTATCAGATCCCAAGAACAAAGTATTTGCCAAATTCTGTCCAAAATTTATCGGCCCGTTCCGTATTATCAAAAATTTGGGTAATAATGCTTATAGACTGGAAGAATTGAGCACTGGCGCTAAATCTGTTTTCAATAGTGCTAATCTCAAGCCGTATTACAGAAGGGAACCATTTGATAAATAATCAGGACAAGGGATGCAGAATCACATCGCAAAAATTTATTTGAGAACCTACACTCAAATGTACGTGTAATTGTAATTGTGTGAGTGAGAGGGGGAAGGTCTAGCGAGACGTGTGAATGACATTGCAGCGAGAAGCGCACACTAATTGGGACAGTGGAATGTACACTCAGGCAGACGAGTGAGGTAGTTAAGTGATGTTATCTATACTACTGTGGATATTGTTTTTAAAATCCAAATCAATCACTTGCTTCGAATTTCAAAACCTTGCTGAGGATAAATGAACCCTTATTGATTTGCCGATCAATAAGTCTTCATGATTTTATTATTATTATTATTATTACTGATGCCCAGGCAGTACATGTTGAAGATTGACAAAGGGGAGACAGGTAGTGTGTCGCAACGATTACAACAGAAGTAGCGTGGTAGTTATTCCTACCGATGACCGGTTAAGCCGAGTTCAAGGACAAATACAGGCTGAATGCGCATCCGAGTCGGCGTCATTATGGGCGTGCTAGAAGTGAAGTTCCAACCGATACACGATTGAATCAGTAAATCAGGAGAGAGGACGCCTGAACCACGCGATGAGTCGCGTACCTTAAAAAAGGGCGCTAAAACATGTGTATGAAGAACCGCCGATGCGATATAATTCCGCATAGGTCCATTGAGACGTTTGGATTAAAAGAAGAAGATTGCTACTAGTCCCAAGTCTGTGAGTTGAAAACTACGGATTATTTTCACAGATTGCCCCCACGCCACCCCGTTCTGTCAGTTTCTAATAAATTGATCGGTGATGAGCTGTTTGAGACACAACTTTATCGAGCTCTGGTGAGCAACGTTCACGCCAGTTTGAGTCACGATTTATCAAGCTCTAGTGAGCATACTTCACGTCTGTTTGGATAAACATTTTATTTTGTGCTCAGGGGAGCAGAGTGCACGCTTAGCGGAGGAGATCTCTAGTCGAGATAAGCGCTACGCGGTAGACATAATTTGAGACTTGTTAAAAGCCAGTTGCTTGGAGAACGAAGAGTGTAATCTTCTGTAAATATTGTGTTATATTTTGTGTGACATATATGTGCGTGTGATATAAGCAAATGCTGAGATAGGGCCAGTTCTACGTTGAGTAATCGCCTAGGACTTTATTGTGAGTGAAAGTCAGTAGCTCATAGCGATTCTAGTTAGGCAAACTAATAACTTTGAACATTTCTTTCCAAGAAGCAACGCCAAGATGTCTCCTGGAAGGTCGATTGGAGAAATGAAGTGCTACGCCTCTACCAATACGTCGACGATGGACGCGTAGATTTCCCGTAGGGAAATGCCTTGGGATGGAGGTTGAGTTCTACAAGCTGCACGGTGATGTACAAACCATTGATTTACTCAATATGTAGCTAGATTAGACGCGGGAACGTTGTAAATATTTTATTCATTGTTTTTCTTGTATTTAGATTATATTTGTGCGCCGACACTGTTATATTTAAATGTACGTTGGCACGTGGCCAAGTGTTTGTTTGATTGTATATTTTTCTTATGAGTCATATTTAGTATGCACGGCGTGTGTATTTTGATTTTATCCATGCGAATGCGAAACTCGTCCTGGTCGATAAGTGGTGCTTTATTCAAGTTAATTTTTTTAGTACGAAAAGGGGGTAAAAATTGTTAGATGTTTTACGAACAGGCTTTTATTCATACTAGGGTTGCCGAGTGCAACAAATTATGATGTCACTGTAGAACACCTTAGTTCTATATTTTTGAGTTTTTTTAGTCCTTTTCAGGTTCTTTAGTCACGGACTAGGTTGGGAGCGCAAGTCGGTGGAAAATATTTTATGTCCTTTATTTCAGGTTTCTGTCAAACCCATACGTGTGATTCTGTGTGTGTATTGTGTCAAGGTGGGTGTATTGATTCTTCGTGATGAGGGGTAGAATGTGCCTTCCGCCCTCAAATATTGTGGTTGTATTTAATGGAAAGGCAGAGCGCTCTCAGAGACTACTGTACCTTGTCCAGTGCTGATTCTTGGATTTCCGTGGGAAATGCTAAGATATTTTATTTTGACACACACACGTATATTATGTGCTTTTGGGAGCACACTTCTTCGAGACTCGAGCCAGTGCCACGGCAGGTCGAGGTTATTGACACGTGGGTTGACAGATGTGCAGATTCCACTTAGCGCCCGTCTATGTCTAGTGATTCATCGTTTAGGCAGTCCAGCTGACCGACTGACCCCTGTAAGCTATCTGTAGCAAACCTGTTCTTTTAATGGTCATTGGATCATAATTAAATTGGGAGTTTGCCATGTCCGTTACGAATTACCGCATATCGTATGAAATGAAATATTGATTTTTATGATGTAAATGTTGGCTTTGAGCTTAGTGATTTCTATGACTAATTTCATTGTTAGATTTGTCTGTGGTGACACCGTTGGGTGTATTTTGCATTTTCTTGTAAAAATGGCAAGCGGCCATATGTGTATTTTTCTTGATTGGTTACGTGTTAATTTACTTGTGTTGATTTGAAAAGTCCTAATTTTAGGCGTTAATGTTGTTTGCTTCGGCAGTTCTTGATTCCAATTTCATGCGGAAATTATTTTTGTTTTATTTAGTGAAGGAAGTGTCGGATTAGTTTAATTAGTGTTTAGTTGGTTCCTCGTGTCTCTCTAGCTCTAAGACAATGCAGATTCGTCCCCTGAAGGTTTACTGGATGGTAACGAATCTCTCATTAATTTGTACACATCGTAACGCATGTAGAACAGCCGCACACGCACATGTCATTGTAGTAATTTTGGGACATTTGGTCCAGATGTTTACGACCTTTCCGGAGATCAGGCCTAGATTGGCATTTTATTAATTCAAGTGGGAGTCATTTGGGAGACCCGGTTTGTTTTGTTATTGTAAATAGTGTAAATTTGTTGATCTGTTATTAAATTCATATGATTTAATCCTGGTATTCACTTTTTCCTGCATGTTATTTTGTTATATGTTACCCTGCATGTTATAAGAAGCGCTTACAACAACTTTACGAAATGGACTGATACACCCCCCAAAACTGAGTCTCATATGCTTCTTTGCACGGGTTCATATATAAAAAATGGCTGCCCAAGTGGGGATTGCTGTTGTTGTTGCTTGGTTGACCTCATACTTATTTCGCTGAGAAATGATGCCAGGTCAGCAGGACAAGAGTAAATTCAGTAAATTGAGGCGAGTTGTACCGCCATGTGTATTAGTAAAATCACTGAGTTCTTAAAGTTAGAAATGTTGAACAAGGTTAGAAGTTGATATTGTATTTGTTGTTAACTTGTTCTGGCGCCCGGCTTAAAATTAGAAAATTTGCATATTTAGTGAACTCAGTCAAAAGGAGGAAGGTGTTGCCTTACTTTACATTTAATTAACTTCGGTTAATTGAAGTGTCTTTCGTAAATTCTGGTAGTTAGGAATTTAAAAGCAGATCACAAGGGAGTTATTTTGTTGTTTGGAAATAAGAGTCATTATTCAGTAAGATTTTGATTACTGAAAATTTATTTAAATTAGAATCAATGTAATGTTTAAATATCAAGACATCTGGTTGTGTACGACTGAAAGCCCATTGCATGACCCTGTTTTCTCAGAATATATTTGTGTGTTTTGCGATGGCTAGCATCGAGGAGATTAAAGCGTTGATGGAGCAGATGTCCGCACAGTTGACTGTGCAATTGTCTGCAAAGACGGAGGAACAGTTAAAAATTCAGAGTGAACAGAGTGATAGACAATTAAAATAACATAACTACTCAATTACGTGAACAGAGTGAACAGAGCGATAAAAAATTACAGGACGTGAACAGTAACATTATGGTACAATTGCAAATCCAGAAATTGGATAGTGACAAACAATTACACGAGTTACGTGAACAGAATGATAAACAATTACACGAGTTGCGAGAGCACAACGATAAACAATTAAGTAACATAACTACTCAATTACGTGAACAGAATGATAAACAGTTAGTTGAACGAAACCACAAGTTATCGGAGCAGGCAACCTTACAATCAGTTCAATTAGAGAGGATCACCCTTGAAATAAATCAGAGTACTAATGTAGAACTAGAGAAACTGGCAGGAGAGGTGGCAGAGAATAATTCGAGGCAATTAGGAGAAATTAAGAAACTAGAATCTAAATTTGACGACAAACTAATACAGTTAGATGGAATGGTAGCCGCCAAACTGAAACAAATCGAGACAGCATGCGTGAACAACACGGCAGGGATCAAAAGCACGCAGGATGAATTACAGGGGCAATTCAACAGAATAGAGGCGAAAAATGTAAACATACAGGAGCAGATTAATTCAGTCGACAACAATGTGTTAGGATTGATAAAGGAACTTGACAAACTGGAGATAAAAACGGAGAAAGAACGGATGAACTTGCGCGAAAACTTGGAAGACCAGTTAAATAAGAATCAGAAGGAAATGGGAGAACAATTAATTAAAACTCAGTAACTGATACAAGAGCAAATAGGGGAACAGCTTGAGAAGAATCAGGAGAGCAACGAAGAAAAAATTAACAATTTGAAGAGTAGGATCCGGAAAGATTGGGAACAGCAGGTGAATGAGACTAAAGGAGATAGGCTGACTATATTAAAGCGGCTAGGCGAGAATAACTCTAGAATACAGGCTCTAGAGGAAAGTATTAAGTCCAAGCTCCAAGAACACGCAGACCTCATCGTTAAGAATGAGATAAGATCTTTAGAGAATGCCACTTTATTCTCTTCAGAAAATGCAGTAGGGAAACATGGAAGCATTGGAAGTCCGGGGGGCTTGAAGCTAGCTGAGGATACGAGCCGAGGTCAGAGTCCAAAGATAAATTGCGACACATTCCAAAATTACAGAGGGGGAGACGTCAACTCCACAACCTGGTCTGGCACCTGCCCAAGTCGTACAAGTAATTAGGGGAAATGACTTTAAACCGGACAAATTCAGGGAAAATTCTGGATCTACTCCAAAAGCATTTTTGCGCCAGCTGGATGATTACTTTAATGACCAACACGTCAGTCCCGCAAAACAGCTGCGACTGGTGGAAAATTTTTTAGAGGGCCCAAGTTTAATCTGGTTTCAAAGCTTCAAGTATACGTTTAATGACATGGCCCAGTTTAAAGGGGCATTTCTGAGGAAGTTCTGGAGTCCTTCACTGCAGCAGGGGTTGAGGATGGATTTATATACCAGAAAATACCATAGCACACACCCTACAAGGGTTCTTTAGTCAACAGCTAGTAAAATTCCGCGATTTTGACGAGCCGCCTTCTGAAGAAAACATGGTTTTAACTATCGGCAAGCAGCTTCCGATGAACATACAGTAATTTTTAGTGGCAGGAAATATCAAAACCGCAGTTCAGGCCGAGGAGATACTCCGCCACTTGGATGAAACGAGCATGGTTAGTCCGCAGACCGGGAGACGGAATATGGAGTGCGTGAACACTGCAGAAGTAGTTCAAGGGCATCAAAACGGTCAAAATCAGAACAATTAGACGAAGACACAATCCACCAGCACACAATTTACGCCCAGACGGCAGGAGTTCGACGGTCGAAACCAATATAATAATAATAATAACAATAGGAACTTCCAAAATCGCCGTGATAATTATAACAATAATCAGAACAACAATCACAATCAGGGGACGTACCAGCGAGAATATACTAACTGGAGGGGAAACCAAAAACAGGGTAGACCATACCAAAGGAACGGGGACGGCAGATGGAATAATCAGAGGAATTATCGGCAAGATAACCAGGGAGATTATCGTAATGACTGGAACGAGCGGTACGCTGAGCCACAAAAATATTTGGATGAACTAAATGCAGAAGAAGAGACAGAGAAATAGAAGTGGGGGCGTGCGATGGCAAATAGAAAAAGTCCAGATAATCACCAGGATGCGGGGGCGGAAAGTTTATTACGTCAGCAGGAGAGACGCGATGACAACCGGCGAAACTCAACAAATGGGTCGCAGGATAAAAAAACCACGATTACAACAAAACCAGATAGCCTGATTACGGAGGAAACCAGGGAACGGGAGGAGTTGATTGTTGCGAATATTGAAGAGTGGGTAGCATTCCTGGACGATTGCCTGGAGGAAGTGGTGAAGGACCGAGAGAATGTAATCAGACAATTACCAATTATTTATGCTCATATTGGAGGTCTTAGAGTGAGGTGCCTGATCGACACGGTTAGCCAAGTGAGTTTAGTCACGGAAGCATTGTTGAAAGAAATTGGAAATAAACAAACCATTCCAATTATGCCTGTACCATTAATGAAAGTCCAAGGGGTCATTCCTGACAAGACCATAGTTTGCAAGCACCAAGCATATTTAGATCTGGAGATATTAAACCATATATTTTTTCAAACTTTTATCGTGATACCAAAGATGAATTGTAATGTTATTCTGGGAGCCAACGTCATTTGTGATTTCCACGCTATAATTGATCTACGTAATAACACTGTGAGTTTTAAACAAGTTGAGGGCTTGAGTCACGTTGGTCTGAACATGGAAGAGAGTCCACTAGAGAGAGAGGCGAATACTTGGGTCATTGATGAATGCACTAATGAGGCGATTGAGGATAAGAACTCGACGGAGGGACGAGTAAGCGAGACAGCTGTTATTGAAATTGACGGTCAAGATATTTCGCAGGAACTTTGGATACATTTGGCGGAGGAAGAAATTAGCGGGTCCAAGTTTGAAATTTTACTTCAGGAGCGACTTAAGGAGGCAATAGTAGGGGAACCTGACAGAAGCAAATTAGAGGAGATTTTGAGACATCATAAGGGAGTTTTCGACACGATCCCTGGAAAAGTATTAAATTTTCAGTATGCCATGCAAATTACCGATTGGACCCCATTTAAGAGTAAATTGTACCCGATCCCAGAGAAACATTTTGCTCAGGTCAAGGACATTATTACTAACCTATTAGATTCTGGTATGATTAGAAAAGCAGCAACCCCATATTTAAATGCAATATTGGCTGTGGCCAAGCCCAATGGATCAATCAGATTATGCCTAGACGCACGGGTTTTAAATAGCAAACTGTTAGTCGAGCACGACCAAGCGCCGAGGATCAAGGATGTATTGAAGGGCTTCCGTGGAAAGAAAATATATTCTAGCGTCGATTTAACGAATAGTTTCCACCACCTGGAACTTGAGGAAAAATCCCAGTTGTTGACGGGGTTTTTATTTGATAACCAAAGCTATATCTGGTCTCGCATGCCCTTTGGTGTAAAAACAGCAGGATGTGCAGTGATAAGAGCACTAGACAGGAATCTAACTGAAGAGGTCAAGGGCTTCACTAGAAAATATGTTGATGACATACTCATAGCATCGGAAACAATGGAGGAACATTTGGAAAACCTAAACAAACTTTTGGTTAATTTGAGAACCATGAATTTCAAAATTAATTTGAAGAAATTGCACTTTTGCCAGAGCGAGATTCTGTATTTGGGTCACATAATTGATGTTGAAGGCGTGAGACCAAATCCGGCGAAAATAGACGCAATTAAGAAATTCCCTACACCAACTAAAGTGAAACATGTTAGAGCATTTTTGGGAGTGACAGGTTTCTTTAAGGAGAATTGTCCTGGGTACATGGAAACAGTAGCACCGATGCAAGAGATGCTGAAGAAATCTAATCGAAGCTCATGGAATGAGGAGTGCGACAGGTCCTTTAGAGCCACGAAAGACCTACTGGAGAATTGTGTGAAGTTAGGATACCCAGACTTCGCGAAGAAATTTGTGATTCAGGCAGACGCTTCGTTGATTGGGATCGGTGCCATGCTTTACCAAGAGGACGCTGATGAACCCAAGAATCGATCATATTTGGCATTTACTAGTCGTAAACTTAGGAAGCACGAGAGGAACTACACTGTTACAGAACTTGATTTGTTGGCAATTTTGTACTCGTTGCAACAATGGCGCAAGATGGTCTTCGGATACTCCATTGTTGTCAGAACTGACCACCATGCACTGACCTTCTTATTCAAACCAACGATGGCAAACGAAAGAGTTCCGCGTTGGTCCCTTTATATACAGCAGTTCGATATCACCATATAACACTGACCTGGAAGGATGAACATCATACCAGATGCTTTAAGCATGAACCCTGAAGATGAGAACGGGACAGCAGTAGATGTACAACACATAGCATTAACCCCTAAGGCTCGCGAATTTTTGGATAAGTTGAAAGAAATTCAGAAGGAACAAGAAAAGGACCCATGGATTATGATGATGATCAAGTTTTACAAGAAGGAACTACAGCCAGATTCACCTGAATATCGAGAAGCCCGCGCAAAGGAAGCAAAATTCCATTACCTCAATAATCTTCTTCACAAGTTTGTGGATGATGATCACACCAAACTTCGAATTCTAGTTCCAGCATCGTTACAGAGAGGACTGACATGGCATGTCCATGAAAGCTTAGCACATATTGGCACTGACAAAACTGAAGCAACAATAGGAGAAACTTTTACTTGGCCAAAGATGCGATATACCATTGTTGAAGTAATTAGAACTTGTGACGCGTGTGAGCGTACTAAGCCCAATAATTTCATATTGAAACAGCTTCCAAAACCTTTATTACCACAGAAACCGTGCGAGCTGGTCGCTATTGACTGTTTTGGTCCTCTAGTTAAGGGAAAACGAGGATGCCGACACCTTCTTGTATGTGTCGATGTATTTTCCAAGATGGTGGTATTATGACCAATCCAGAAGACGACATCAAAGCAAGTCCTCAGTAGAATTCAGAACAAAGTCATTCCGACGCTTGGGAAGCCGGAATTCATCTTATCGGACCATGGGACATATTTTACAAGCAATGTTTTTAGACAAGGTCTAGAGAACTTAGGAATAAAGCATGTTCTATCTAGCAATCGCCACCCTTGTGGAAATCCAAGCGAAAGAACGATTCGCTGTGTTGCCAAATATTACCGCGTCATGATTCCAAATGATCATAATAAGTGGGTCGACAGAGTAGGAGATATTGAGATGTGCATGAATACTACGAAGCACGAGTCGACAGGTCAAGTCCCACTAGTTGTACACCACAGCAGGTTGCCTGAAAGATCTTGGGATAAGATTATTCCATGCCCAAGGGGCCCGTTATTAACGCATGAGCTGCGTATTCAGAGAACCAGAGAACACATGAGGAGCCAAGCGGACCGAAGACTGAGGAGATACAGAGGGAAGAAATTTCATCGTGAACTTCAGGAACAGGAACTAGTGCTTGTTCGGAGACCACCGATATCAGATCCCAAGAACAAAGTATTTGCCAAATTCTGTCCAAAATTTATCGGCCCGTTCCGTATTATCAAAAATTTGGGTAATAATGCTTATAGACTGGAAGAATTGAGCACTGGCGCTAAATATGTTTTCAATAGTGCTAATCTCAAGCCGTATTACAGAAGGGAACCATTTGATAAATAATCAGGACAAGGGATGCAGAATCACATCGCAAAAATTTATTTGAGAACCTACACTCAAATGTACGTGTAATTGTAATTGTGTGAGTGAGAGGGGGAAGGTCTAGCGAGACGTGTGAATGACATTGCAGCGAGAAGCGCACACTAATTGGGACAGTGGAATGTACACTCAGGCAGACGAGTGAGGTAGTTAAGTGATGTTATCTATACTACTGTGGATATTGTTTTTAAAATCCAAATCAATCACTTGCTTCGAATTTCAAAACCTTGCTGAGGATAAATGAACCCTTATTGATTTGCCGATCAATAAGTCTTCATGATTTTATTATTATTATTATTATTATTACTGATGCCCAGGCAGTACATGTTGAAGATTGACAAAGGGGAGACAGGTAGTGTGTCGCAACGATTACAACAGAAGTAGCGTGGTAGTTATTCCTACCGATGACCGGTTAAGCCGAGTTCAAGGACAACTACAGGCTGAATGCGCATCCGAGTCGGCGTCATTATGGGCGTGCTAGAAGTGAAGTTCCAACCGATACACGATTGAATCAGTAAATCAGGAGAGAGGACGCCTGAACCACGCGATGAGTCGCGTACCTTAAAAAAGAGCGCTAAAACATGTGTATGAAGAACCGCCGATGCGATATAATTCCGCATAGGTCCATTGAGACGTTTGGATGAAATGAAGAAGATTGCTACTAGTCCCAAGTCTGTGAGTTGAAAACTACGGATTATTTTCACAGATTGCCCCCACGCCACCCCGTTCTGTCAGTTTCTAATAAATTGATCGGTGATGAGCTGTTTGAGACACAACTTTATCGAGCTCTGGTGAGCAACGTTCACGCCAGTTTGAGTCACGATTTATCAAGCTCTAGTGAGCATACTTCACGTCTGTTTGGATAAACATTTTATTTTGTGCTCAGGGGAGCAGAGTGCACGCTTAGCGGAGGAGATCTCTAGACGAGATAAGCGCTACTCGGTAGACATAATTTGAGACTTGTTAAAAGCCAGTTGCGTGGAGAACGAAGAGTGTAATCTTCTGTAAATATTGTGTTATATTTTGTGTGACATATATGTGCGTGTGATATAAGCAAATGCTGAGATAGGGCCAGTTCTACGTTGAGTAATCGCCTAGGACTTTATTGTGAGTGAAAGTCAGTAGCTCATAGCGATTCTAGCTAGGCAAACTAATAACTTTGAACATTTCTTTCCAAGAAGCAACGCCAAGATGTCTCCTGGAAGGTCGATTGGTGGAATGAAGTGCTACGCCTCTACCACTACGTCGACGATGGACGAGTAGATTTCCCGTAGGGAAATGCCTTGGGATGGAGGTTGAGTTCTACAAGCTGCACGGTGTACAAACCATTGATTTACTCAATATGTAGCTAGATTAGACGCGGGAACGTTGTAAATATTTTATTCATTGTTTTTCTTGTATTTAGATTATTTTTGTGCACCGACACTGTTATATTTAAATGTACGTTGGCACGTGGCCAAGTGTTTGTTTGATTGTATATTTTTCTTATGAGTCATATTTAGTATGCACGGCGTGTGTATTTTGATTTTATCCATGCGAATGCGAAACTCGTCCTGGTCGATAAGTGGTGCTTTATTCAAGTTCATTTTTTTAGTAGGAAAAGGGGGTTAAAGTTGTTAGATGTTTTACGAACAGGTTTTTATTCATACTAGGGTTGCCGAGCGCAACAAATTATGATATCACTGTAGAACAGCTTAGTTCTATATTTTTGAGTTTTTTTGAGTCCTTTTCAGGTTCTTTAGTCACGGACTAGATTGGGAGCGCAAGTCGGTGGAAAATATTTTATGTCCTTTATTTCAGGTTTCTGTCAAACCCATACGTGTGATTCTGTGTGTGTATTGTGTCAAGGTGGGTGTATTGATTCTTCGTGATGAGGGGTAGAATGTGCCTTCCGCCCTCAAATATTGTGGTTGTATTTAATGGAAAGGCAGAGCGCTCTCAGAGACTACTGTACCTTGTCCAGTGCTGATTCTTGGATTTCCGTGGGAAATGCTAAGATATTTTATTTTGACACACACACGTATATTATGTGCTTTTGGGAGCACACTTCTTCGAGGCTCGAGCCAGTGCCACGGCAGGTCAAGGTTATTGACACGTGGGTTGACAGATGTGCAGATTCCACTTAGCGCCCGTCTATGTCTAGTGATTCATCGTTTAGGCAGTCCAGCTGACCGACTGACCCCTGTAAGCTATCTGTAGCAAACCTGTTCTTTTAATGGTCATTGGATCATAATTAAATTGGGAGTTCGCCATGTCCGTTACGAATTACCGCATATCGTATGAAATGAAATATTGGTTTTTATGATGTAAATGTTGGCTTTGAGCTTAGTGATTTCTATGACTAATTTCATTGTTAGATTTGTCTGTGGTGACACCGTTGGGTGTATTTTGCATTTTCTTGTAAAAATGGCAAGCGGCCATATGTGTATTTTTCTTGATTGGTTACGTGTTAATTTACTTGTGTTGATTTGAAAAGTCCTAATTTTAGGCGTTAATGTTGTTTGCTTCGGCAGTTCTTGATTCCAATTTCATGCGGAAATTATTTTTGTTTTATTTAGTGTAGGAAGTGTCGGATTAGTTTAAGTAGTGTTTAGTTGGTTACTCGTGTCTGTCTAGCTCTAAGACAATGCAGATTCGTCCCCTGAAGGTTTACTGAATGGTAACGAATCTCGCATTAATTTGTACACATCGTAACGCATGTAGAACAGCCGCACACGCACATGTCATTGTAGTAATTTTGGGACATTTGGGACATTTGGTCCAGATGTTTACGACCTTTCCTGAGACCAGGCCTAGATTGGCATTTTATTAATTCAAGTGGGAGTCATTTGGGAGACCCGGTTTGTTTTGTTATTGTAAATAGTGTAAATTTGTTGATCTGTTAATAAATTCATATGTTTTAATCCTGGTATTCACTTTTTCCTGCATGTTATTTTGTTATATGTTACCCTGCATGTTATAAGAATCGCTTAACCACAACTTTACGAAATGGACTGTTACACCCCCCGAAACTGAGTCTCATATGCTTCTTTGCACGGGTTCATATATAAAAAATGGCTGCCCAAGTGGGGATTGTTGTTGTTGTTGCTTGGTTGACCTCATACTTATTTCGCTGAGAAATGATGCCAGGTCAGCAGGACAAGAGTACATTCAGTAAATTGAGACGAGTTGTACCGCCATGTGTATTAGTAAAATCACTGAGTTCTTAAAGTTAGAAATGTTGAACAAGGTTAGAAGTTGATATTGTATTTGTTGTTAACTTGTTCTGGCGCCCGGCTTAAAATTAGAAAATTTGCATATTTAGTGAACTCAGTCAAAAGGAGGAAGGTGTTGCCTTACTTTACATTTAATTAACTTCGGTTAATTGAAGTGTCTTTCGTAAATTCTGGTAGTTAGGAATTTAAAAGCAGATCACAAGGGAGTTATTTTGTTGTTTGGAAATAAGAGTCATTATTCAGTAAGATTTTGATTACTGAAAATTTATTTAAATTAGAATCAATGTAATGTTTAAATATCAAGACATCTGGTTGTGTACGACTGAAAGCCCATTGCATGATCCTGTTTTCTTAGAATATATTTGTGTGTTTTGCGATGGCTAGCATCGAGGAGATTAAAGCGTTGATGGAGCAGATGTCCGCACAGTTGACTGTGCAATTGTCTGCAAAGACGGAGGAACAGTTAAAAATTCAGAGTGAACAGAGTGATAAACAATTAAAATAACATAACTACTCAATTACGTGAACAGAGTGAACAGAGCGATAAAAAATTACAGGACGTGAACAGTAACATTATGGTACAATTGCAAATCCAGAAATTGGATAGTGACAAACAATTACACGAGTTACGTGAACAGAATGATAAACAATTACACGAGTTGCGAGAGCACAACGATAAACAATTAAGTAACATAACTACTCAATTACGTGAACAGAATGATAAACAGTTAGTTGAACGAAACCACAAGTTATCGGAGCAGGCAACCTTACAATCAGTTCAATTAGAGAGGATCACCCTTGAAATAAATCAGAGTACTAATGTAGAACTAGAGAAACTGGCAGGAGAGGTGGCAGAGAATAATTCGAGGCAATTAGGAGAAATTAAGAAACTAGAATCTAAATTTGACGACAAACTAATACAGTTAGATGGAATGGTAGCCGCCAAACTGAAACAAATCGAGACAGCATGCGTGAACAACACGGCAGGGATCAAAAGCACGCAGGATGAATTACAGGGGCAATTCGACAGAATAGAGGCGAAAAATGTAAACATACAGGAGCAGATTAATTCAGTCGACAACAATGTGTTAGGATTGATAAAGGAACTTGACAAACTGGAGATAAAAACGGAGAAAGAACGGATGCACTTGCGCGAAAACTTAGAAGACCAGTTAAATAAGAATCAGAAGGAAACGGGAGAACAATTAATTAAAACTCAGTAACTGATACAAGAGCAAATAGGGGAACAGCTTGAGAAGAATCAGGAGAGCAACGAAGAAAAAATTAACAATTTGAAGAGTAGGATCCGGAAAGATTGGGAACAGCAGGTGAATGAGACTAAAGGAGATAGGCTGACTATATTAAAGCGGCTAGGCGAGAATAACTCTAGAATACAGGCTCTAGAGGAAAGTATTAAGTCCAAGCTCCAAGAACACGCAGACCTCATCGTTAAGAATGAGATAAGATCTTTAGAGAATGCCACTTTATTCTCTTCAGAAAATGCAGTAGGGAAACATGGAAGTATTGGAAGTTCGGGGGGCTTGAAGCTAGCTGAGGATACGAGCCGATGTCAGAGTCCAAAGATAAATTGCGACACATTCCAAAATTACAGAGGGGAGACGTCAACTCCACAACCTGGTCTGGCACCTGCCCAAGTCATACAAGTAATTAGGGGAAATGACTTTAAACCGGACAAATTCAGGGAAAATTCTGGATCTACTCCAAAAGCATTTTTGCGCCAGCTGGATGATTACTTTAATGACCAACACGTCAGTCCCGCAAAACAGCTGCGACTGGTGGAAAATTTTTTAGAGGGCCCAAGTTTAATCTGGTTTCAAAGCTTCAAGTATACGTTTAATGACATGGCCCAGTTTAAAGAGGCATTTCTGAGGAAGTTCTGGAGTCCTTCACTGCAGCAGGGGTTGAGGATGGATTTATATACCAGAAAATACCATAGCACACACCCTACAAGGGTTCTTTAGTCAACAGCTAGTAAAATTCCGCGATTTTGACGAGCCGCCTTCTGAAGAAAACATGGTTTTAACTATCGGCAAGCAGCTTCCGATGAACATACAGTAATTTTTAGTGGCAGGAAATATCAAATCCGCAGTTTAGGCCGAGGAGATACTCCGCCACTTGGATGAAACGAGCATGGTTAGTCCGCAGACCGGGAGACGGAATATGGAGTGCGTGAACACTGCAGAAGTAGTTCAAGGGCATCAAAACGGTCAAAATCAGAACAATTAGACGAAGACACAATCCACCAGCACACAATTTACGCCCAGACGGCAGGAGTTCGACGGTCGAAACCAATATAATAATAATAACAATTGGAACTTCCAAAATCGCCGTGATAATTATAACAATAATCAGAACAACAATCACAATCAGAGGACGTACCAGCGAGAATATACTAACTGGAGGGGAAACCAAAAACAGGGTAGACCATACCAAAGGAACGGGGACGGCAGATGGAATAATCAGAGGAATTATCGGCAAGATAACCAGGGAGATTATCGTAATGACTGGAATGACGGTACGCTGAGTCACCAAAATATTACGATGCACTAAATGCAGAAGAAGAGACAGAGAAAGAGAAGTGGGGGCGTGCGATGGCAAATAGAAAAAGTCCAGATAATCACCAGGATGCGGGAGCGGAAAGTTTATTACGTCAGCAGGAGAGACGCGATGACAACCGGCGAAACTCAACAAATGGGTCGCAGGATAAAGAAAACCACGATTACAACAAAACCAGATAGCCTGAATACGGAGGAAACCAGGGAACGGGAGGAGTTGATTGTTGCGAATATCGAAGAGTGGGTAGCATTGCTTGACGATTGCCTGGAGGAAGTGGTGAAGGACCGAGAGAATGTAATCAGACAATTACCAATTATTTATGCTCATATTGGAGGTCTTAGAGTGAGGTGCCTGATCGACACGGGTAGCCAAGTGAGTTTAGTCACGGAAGCATTGTTGAAAGAAATTGGAAATAAACAAACCATTCCAATTATGCCTGTACCATTAATGAAAGTCCGAGGGGTCATTCCTGACAAGACCATAGTTTGCAAGCACCAAGCATATTTAGATCTGGAGATATTAAACCATATATTTTTTCAAACTTTTATCGTGATACCAAAGATGAATTATAATGTTATTCTGGGAGCCAACTTCATTTGTGATTTCCACGCTATAATTGACCTACATAATAACACTGTGAGTTTTAAACAAGTTGAGGGCTTGAGTCACGTTGGTCTGAACATGGAAGAGAGTCCACTAGAGAGAGAGGCGAATACTTGGGTCATTGATGAATGCACTAATGAGGCGATTGAGGATAAGAACTCGACGGTGGGACGAGTAAGCGAGACAGCTGTTATTGAAATTGACGGTCAAGATATTTCGCAGGAACTTTGGATACATTTGGCGGAGGAAGAAATTAGCGGGTCCAAGTTTGAAATTTTACTTCAGGAGCGACTTAAGGAGGCAATAGTAGGGGAACCTGACAGAAGCAAATTAGAGGAGATTTTGAGACATCTCAAAATTTCATTCCAGCAACACTCTCCACTATCATTTCATTTCATCTGTCATTCATTTCATCATTGCCCCAGAGGAGTGCGACAGGCTTCGGAAGCCGGCACAGTTCATATTCTTGCCGCTAGTTTGGGGCTTCATTCATTCCATTCCTGACCCGGTCGGAGACTGGAAGCAGGCTGTGGATTTTCATTTTCATAAGGGAGTTTTCGACACGATCCCTGGAAAAGTATTAAATTTTCAGTATGCCATGCAAATTACCGATTGGACCCCATTTAAGAGTAAATTGTACCCGATCCCAGAGAAACATTTTGCTCAGGTCAAGGACATTATTACTAACCTATTAGATTCTGGTATGATTAGAAAAGCAGCAACCCCATATTTAAATGCAATATTGGCTGTGGCCAAGCCCAATGGATCAATCAGATTATGCCTAGACGCACGGGTTTTCAATAGCAAACTGTTAGTCGAGCACGACCAAGCGCCGAGGATCAAGGATGTATTGAAGGGCTTCCGTGGAAAGAAAATATATTCTAGCGTCGATTTAACGAATAGTTTCCACCACCTGGAACTTGAGGAAAAATCCCAGTTGTTGACGGGGTTTTTATTTGATAACCAAAGCTATATCTGGTCTCACATGCCCTTTGGTGTAAAAACAGCAGGATGTGCATTGATAAGAGCACTAGACAGGAATCTAACTGAAGAGGTCAAGAGCTCCACTACAAGATATGTTGATGACATACTCATAGCATCGGAAACAATGGAGGAACATTTGGAAAACCTAAACAAACTTTTGGATAATTTGATAACCATGAATTTCAAAATTAATTTGAAGAAATCGCACTTTTGCCAGAGCGAGATTCTGTATTTGGGTCACATAATTGATGTTGAAGGCGTGAGTCCAAATCCGGCGAAAATAGACGCAATTAAGAAATTCCCTACACCAACTAAAGTGAAACATGTTAGAGCATTTTTGGGAGTGACAGGTTTCTTTAAGGAGAATTGTCCTGGGTACACGGAAACAGTAGCACCGATGCAAGAGATGCTGAAGAAATCTAATCGATGGTCATGGAATGAGGAGTGCGACAGGTCCTTTAGAGCCACGAAAGACCTATTGGAGAATTGTGTGAAGTTAAGATACCCAGACTTCGCGAAGAAATTTGTGATTCAGGCAGACGCTTCGTTGATTGGGATCGGTGCCATGCTTTACCAAGAGGATGCTGATGAACCCAAGAATCGTTCATATTTGGCATTTACTAGTCGTAAACTTAGGAAGCACGAGAGGAACTACACTGTTACAGAACTTGATTTGTTGGCAATTTTGTACTCGTTGCAACAATGGCGCAAGATGGTCTTCGGGTACTCCATTGTTGTCAGAACTGACCACCATGCACTGACCTTCTTATTCAAACCAACGATAACAAACGAAAGAGTTACGCGTTGGTCCGTTTATATACAGCAGTTCGATATCACCATAGAACACTGCCCTGGAAGGATGAACATCATACCAGATGCTTTAAGCAGGAACCCTGAAGATGAGAACGGGACAGCAGTAGATGTACAACACATAGCATTAACCCCTAAGGCTCACGAATTTTTGGATAAGTTGAAATAAATTCAGAAGGAACAAGAAAAGGACCCATGGATGATGATGATGATCAAGTTTTACAAGAAGGAACTACAGCCAGATTCACCTGAATATCGAGAAGCCCGCGCAAAGGAAGCAAAATTCCATTACCTCAATAATCTTCTTCACAAGTTTGTGGATGATGATCACACCAAACTTCGAATTCTAGTTCCAGCATCGTTACAGAGAGGACTGACATGGCATGTCCATGAAAGCTTAGCACATATTGGCACTGACAAAACTGAAGCAACAATAGGAGAAACTTTTACTTGGCCAAAGATGCGATATACCATTGTTGAAGTAATTAGAACTTGTGACGCGTGTGAGCGTACTAAGCCCAATAATTTCATATTGAAACAGCTTCCAAAACCTTTATTACCACAGAAACCGTGCGAGCTGGTCGCTATTGACTGTTTTGGTCCTCTAGTTAAGGGAAAACGAGGATGCCGACACCTTCTTGTATGTGTCGATGTATTTTCCAAGATGGTGGTATTATGACCAATCCAGAAGACGACATCAAAGCAAGTCCTCAGTAGAATCCAGAACAAAGTCATTCCGACGCTTGGGAAGCCGGAATTCATCTTATCGGACCATGGGACATATTTTACAAGCAATGTTTTTAGACAAGGTCTAGAGAACTAAGGAATAAAGCATGTTCTATCTAGCAATCGCCACCCTTGTGGAAATCCAAGCGAAAGAGCGATTCGCTGTGTTGCCTAATATTACCGCGTCATGATTCCAAATGATCATAATAAGTGGGTCGACAGAGTGGGAGATATTGAGATGTGCATGAATACTACGAAGCACGAGTCGACAGGTCAAGTCCCACTAGTTGTACACCACAACAGGATGCCTGAAAGATATTGGGATAAGATTATTCCATGCCCAAGGGACCCGTTATTAAGGCATGAGCTGCGTATTCAGAGAACCAGAGAACACATGAGGAGCCAAGCGGACCGAAGACTGAGGAGATACAGAGGGAAGAAATTTCATCGTGAACTTCAGGAACAGGAACTAGTGCTTGTTCGGAGACCACCGCTATCAGATCCCAAGAACAAAGTATTTGCCAAATTCTGTCCAAAATTTATCGGCCCGTTCCGTATTATCAAAAATTTGGGTAATAATGCTTATAGACTGGAAGAATTGAGCACTGGCGCTAAATCTGTTTTCAATAGTGGTAATCTCAAGCCGTATTACAGAAGGGAACCATTTGATAAATAATCAGGACAAGGGATGCAGAATCACATCGCAAAAATTTATTTGAGAACCTACACTCAAATGTACGTGGCTACGTGGTACCTGGGAGAGCGAGCTTTGTTTGTAAACAAGACAGCAGATCTGGCAGAAGTTGTAATTGTGTGAGTGAGAGGGGGAAGGTCTAGCGAGACGTGTGAATGACATTGCAGCGAGAAGCGCCCTCTAATTGGGACAGTGGAATATACACTCAGGCAGACGAGTGAGGTAGTTAAGTGATGTTATCTATACTACTGTGGATACTGTTTTTAAAATCCAAATCAATCACTTGCTTCGAATTTCAAAACCTTGCTGAGGATACATGAACCCTTATTGATTTGCCGATCAATAAGTCTTCATGATTTTATTATTATTATTATTATTATTACTGATGCCCAGGCAGTACATGTTGAAGATTGACAAAGGGGAGACAGGTAGTGTTTCGCAACGATTACAACAGAAGTAGCGTGGTAGTTATTCCTGACGATGACCGGTTAAGCCGAGTTCATGGACAAATACAGGCTGAATGCGCATCCGAGTCGGCGTCATTATGGGCGTGCCAGAAGTGAAGTTCCAACCGATACACGATTGAATCAGTAAATCAGGAGAGAGGACGCCTGAACCACGCGATGAGTCGCGTACCTTAAAAAGGGCGCTAAAACATGTGTATGAAGAACCGCTGATGCGATATAATTCCGCATAGGTCCATTGAGACGTTTGGATGAAAAGAAGAAGATTGATACTAGTCCCAAGTCTGTGAGTTAAAAACTACGGATTATTTTCACAGATTGCCCCCACTCCACCCCGTTCTGTCAGTTTCTAATAAATTGATCGGTGATGAGCTGTTTGAGACACAACTTTATCGAGCTCTGGTGAGCAACGTTCACGCCAGTTTGAGTCACGATTTATCAAGCTCTAGTGAGCATACCTCACGTCTGTTTGGACAAACATTTTATTTTGTGCTCAAGGGAGCAGAGTGCACGCTTAGCGGAGGAGATCTCTAGACGAGATAAGCGCTACTCGGTAGACATAATTTGAGACTTGTTAAAAGCCAGTTGCGTGGAGAACGAAGAGTGTAATTTTCTGTAAATATTGTGTTATATTTTGTGTGACATATATGTGGGTGTGATATAAGCAAATGCTGAGATAGGGCCAGTTCTACGTTGAGTAATCGCCTAGGACTTTATTGTGAGTGAAAGTCAGTAGCTCATAGCGATTATAGCTAGGCAAACTAATAACTTTGAACATTTCTTTCCAAGAAGTAACGCCAAGATGTCTCCTGGGAGGTCGATTGGTGGAATGAAGTGCTACGCCTCTACCAATACGTCGAGGATGGACGAGTAGATTTCCCGTAGGGAAATGCCTTGGGATGGAGGTTGAGTTCTACAAGCTGCACGGTGTACAAACCATTGATTTACTCAATATGTAGCTAGATTAGACGCGGGAACGTTGTAAATATTTTATTCATTGTTTTTCTTGTATTTAGATTACTTTTGTGCGCCGACACTGTTATATTTAAATGTACGTTGGCACGTGGCCAAGTGTTTGTTTGATTGTACATTTTTCTTATGAGTCATATTTAGTATGCACGGCGTGTGTATTTTGATTTAGTAGGAAAAGGGGGTAAAAGTTGTTAGATGTTTTACGAACAGGTTTTTATTCATACTAGGGTTGCCGAGCGCAACAAATTATGATGTCACTGTAGAACACCTTAGTTCTATATTTTTGAGTTTTAATTGAGTCCTTTTCAGATTCTTTAGTCACGGACTAGATTGGGAGCGCAAGTCGGTGGAAAATATTTTATGTCCTTTATTTCAGGTTTCTGTCAAACCCATACGTGTGATTCTGTGTGTGTATTGTGTCAAGGAGGGTGTATTGATTCTTCGTGATGAGGGGTAAAATGTGCCTACCGCCCTCAAATATTGTGGTTGTATTTTATGGAAAGGCAGAGCGCTCTCAGAGACTACTGTACCTTGTCCAGTGCTGATTCTTGGATTTCCGTGGGAAATGCTAAGATATTTTATTTTGACACACACACGTATATTATATGCTTTTGGGAGCACACTTCTTCGAGACTCGAGCCAGTGCCACGGCAGGTCGAGGTTATTGACACGTGGGTTGACAGATGTGCAGATTCCACTTAGCGCCCGTCTATGTCTAGTGATTCATCGTTTAGGCAGTCCAGCTGACCGACTGACCCCTGTAAGCTATCTGTAGCAAACCTGTTCTTTTAATGGTCATTGGATCATAATTAAATTAGGCGTTCGCCATGTCCGTTACGAATTACCGCATATCGTATGAAATGAAATATTGGTTTTTATGATGTAAACGTTGGCTTTGAGCTTAGTGATTTCTATGACTCATTTCATTGTTAGATTTGTCTGTGGTGACACCGTTGGGTGTATTTTGCATTTTCTTGTAAAAATGGCAAGCGGCCATATGTGTATTTTTCTTGATTGGTTACGTGTTAATTTACTTGTGTTGATTTGAAAAGTCCTAATTTTAGGCGTTAATGTTGTTTGCTTCGGCAGTTCTTGATTCCAATTTCATGCGGAAATTATTTTTGTTTTATTTAGTGTAGGAAGTGTCGGATTAGTTTAATTAGTGTTTAGTTGGTTCCTCGTGTCTGTCTAGCTCTAAGACAATGCAGATTCGTCCCCTGAAGGTTTACTGGATGGTAACGAATCTCGCATTAATTTGTACACATCGTAACGCATGTAGAACAGCCGCACACGCACATGTCATTGTAGTAATTTTGGGACATTTGGTCCAGATGTTTACGACCTCTCCTGAGATCCGGCCTAGATTGGCATTTTATTAATTCAAGTGGGAGTCATTTGGGAGACCTTGTTTGTTTTGTTATTGTAAATAGTGTACATTTGTTGATCTGTTATTAAATTCATATGTTTTAATCCTGGTATTCACTATTTCCTGCATGTTATTTTGTTATATGTTACCCTGCAAGTTATAAGAAGCGCTTAACAACAACTTTACGAAATGGACTGTTACACCCCCCGAAACTGAGTCTCATATGCTTCTTTGCAAGGGTTCAGTGCATTTAAAAATTAGCCCTATCAGAAGGCTTAGAATCATGTTGGTAGAACTGAAGTATATAAGTTACTCCAAAATTAATCTAAAATGTCAGGTACTATTCGTGTGCATAGTTTAAAGCTGTCAGCTTGCATACTTTCTGATATATTGTTATTTGGATAAAAGAATAGAGAGAGAGCAATTATTAACAGTTGGCAGCCCTGGGGGCTCTGAACAATACGCTCAGTCATATCTGTTTATGTACACATATTACATACAAAATGTGGTTGAAATCCAATTGATAGTGTAGAAGTTATAGGCATTTTAAATTGGACTTATCAGAAGGCTTAAAATTATTTTGGCAACACTGTCATGTATGGCCTCCTGGAAATTAAACTGAAATAGTGTTATCTACATGTTAGCCAATTTTGGACTAGCTTCCAAGCATACCTTCCAAGATATCCAACATGGAGCTCAAATTTCTAGTGCGTTTTTTCAGCAGTTGGTAGCACTGACATCATTTTCAAATATGGACGTGAGATATTCCGGTATACACCTTTACGCATACTAAATTTGTTTTCGATTTCTGCAGCCGTTTAGGAGTTGATAGGAGGGGACGCACACACAGCCAGACAGACAGAAGGACAGACAGACAGACACACATTTTCCCGGATTGATCTCATAAGTCTACTTTTTCCTCATTTTTGCAAAATGTGAAAAGTAGGCTAAAAATATTACACATATAACCATGTCAGACAATTATTACTGATAAGGATTATACGTAAAAATATGTTATCACCGTCTTCTAATTTCCTAACCATGTAAACACGTCACCTATGCATTCCAACACTGATATGTCAACACATCAAAATATCGCATATTATGATTATACTTTTCATACAAAAAGGAACAGCGATATTCATAAGGAATTGTAGTTATCACCCCCTTCAAGAGAAATAGTCTGTTAATCACAAGGAATACGCTTGAATCGGGATTTAAATTCACTTCATAATGCTATTATTATGGGAGACATCTTAGTTTTGCCCAACATCAGCTGATCTTATTTTGACCCCATGGTCGGGCGTTAGAAGCATAGCGGGCGCCCTCTCTGCCATATTGTATGCTCAAAGGTCGTTACGTAAAAAAATTGAATAGTTAAAACTAATATGTTGTGTCTGTTTTATTTATTCATCAAATGAATACAAGCAAATATGTAATAGAAGTTATCTAAAATTATAAAAGAAAAATAATACTTAAACATTTTCCTGGCTCTACAATCAAGACAGATTTATCATTTAACCTGCGAGGACGCGTGGATATTTTTTACCCAGGGAAAATGAATTGTTAATAAGTCGAAGTCTAATGGATAATTTGACTTCCACCCCTCGCTACTTTCATCGAGCTGAGGCATACCACCTTTGCCGGTAACCAATAAGGTAAGACTCATCAGTCCTAACATTGTTTATCTTCAATGTTTAAATTATTTAGCATTTATTGAATTCAAGGGAAATTAATAGCGCGTGTAGTGTACTAATGACATTAACATCTTTATTCTAGCAATAGAAGGCCTACTACATGCCTACCTATTTTACTAATACCTACTATTGCATAATCCTGCACCCCGAAACTTTTTAACCTGTATTCGAATTATGAGTCATGTCATCTCAACATCTGTATAAGGTAATTAATTCTGAACGTTTATGATTGATACTACTGGTGAATCACCTAATTCCTATTTTATCACTGCTTAGCAATATTTTACGTATGGGTGCGTGATGCAATGAAGTTATTAGCCAAATACATACTTGATTTCGCTTTTCAGCATTACATTCATCGCTTGTTCCACTTTTGATGATGTTTCATGATGTTACTTAATTGCATTTCTCAACTTATCATTTCATTACGGTTGGAATATCAATGTCCAAGTATTTCACACATCCTATAATTATATAATTACCTAGAAAATATACATTAACCATTTTGAACGGCGGACGGAGATAACCAACAAACAGATTCGAGCAGGTCTATGTCCTGACGCAAACTTTCCCATGTGCAAAATTTATGGAAATGACTGGTATCTCAGTTGGATGTGGTACGTTGTTCAACCTTCTGATTAATACAAATGTATAAACGACAGATGTTTTTCAGCAGATCTATGTCTTGAAGCAAACTTTCTCGTGTGAAAAATTTATTGAAGTGACTGATACCTCAGCAGGGCCGTCGTGAGGATGCGCGGGGCCTGGCGCGAGAATGTGCGCGGGGCCTAGTAGGGATGAGTTCGCGGAAGGAGGGGGGCGTTTAGTAGATGCAATTTTTTGACTGTAAGTGTCTGTGTTTTATGGAGAGTGATGTTTTAAAGGACATTCCAATTTTAGGCTAGTTAAATCTCATTTTATTACATTTCTTGTTTCTAAACAAACCTCAACAAATAGGATAGGCATAAAATTGGATACAGGAAGCACCTGATCAGATAAAAGCAACAAGCAATATCAATGGAAACCTGATATAATGAGCTAACATAGGTGATTTTTTGGCATAAATAATATATTATGGAAAACGAAACATTTGCTTGATGTAGGGGAGGGTGGGCCACAGTGAGACAGAAAAAATATATTCTAGTATACTGTCTTATTTTTCAATATATGAAAATGTCTTTTTATATAGTGAAATATAAGTTGATTGTTGCTCATCAATTTCATACCCTTAGAATTTCTAAAGCATCCACACTTTTCTGTAAAAATAATAAATTGAGATCATGTTGCAGTCGTCTCACTGTAGCCCACCCGTGGTCCACACTGAGACAGATGGTGGTCCACACTGAGACACAATGAAAATAATTTATTTTAACTGGTTAAATACATAGATAAACACTGAAACAAATAATTAATGCATGAAAACACTACAGCACATTCAGATTCCCAAAATGTACAGAAAATTTGAGATATGACTTTTGTCTTTTTGTTTTGCCATATGCACAGGGAACCGGCAACAGTGATCTGTTGTCTTTCGCGGTGATTGAAGCAATATCTGCAACCTCTGGGTTAAAAAAAAACAAACTATAATTTGTGCACTTTTTTCATAATTTTCATCATCTAAATCTTGTTTCACTTCCCGGATGTAAAATCTTGAGTGTTTCCCTGAAAACTCAACCAGAACGAAGTCACCTTCCTTAGGTTGGCGAGCAAGTTGATGAAATGTTAGGAGCTCGATTTCTTCATTATCTGATGAGCTGTCTGAATTAGAAGAATCATCAACATCATCATCCATAGAAATGTCTGTAGCTAGGGCTGCCTTCTTGAATTTCAAGTTCCTTTGGCTGAACAAACTTTCCTTACAGCTCATTTGATTTTTTGATTTTTATTTGTGGACTTAAGGGCAAGTTTTTTTCTTCTTCTGGGGTGTCAGTTGGATTGAAAGATCTCCCCTTATCTCTCCTAGAAGTTTACTCTGCCCTCTCCTCAGCTTTGGGGTACCTCCGTATACCTTTCTCACTCTCTCACTGTAGCCCATTTGTGACATGTAAAAACAAGGAAGCTTGTAGTTTAACGTGACCGTTAATCTCGCGATAATAAGCCACGGGACCTCCGTTTTACGTGGAATCCGAACCACAGGACATGGCATTTCACATCGAAAATCTCACATGCATTGACCGGGAATCGAACCCGGTCAGCCTTGGTGCATACAGCTTGACCGCTGCGCCACCATGCCCCCCGATATGTAAAAACAATTATGTTTACTATCTAACCTACAATACTGAACAAGCTGACAATTCCAATAATTATTTAGTAATATTTATGTATTTCGACCATATCATATTCATTAATGTACAATGATACACATAACTATAAAAAATTTAGCTCCTACATAACATGGTTCTTTCAAAGAGTAAACAGGCCTTTTTTAAAAGAATCTGTTTTCTTGTTTAGAATTTAGAGCTTAGAGCTCTTTATTTATCTAAAAGGCGCTTGGCGGGCCTTTTCTAGGGCAAAAGTGCTGATTATGTCGTTAATTTTTAATTTTTTGGCCGTTTCACATTGGATTGGCAGAGTAGCCAAACCGTTCAGTCGCTCTTGCGCCATCGTTGATCGCAAATAGTTTTTGATTAGTTTCAAAATGGAAAAACTCCTTTCCCCGACGCAACCGTTATAGGAATTGTAAGCATAATTCGATAGGCCGTCGTTAAATTAGGATAGGACTCCTTTATCGGGGCTAAGTATTGTAGTGCACCGAAAGCACTTTTTACAGATGACGGAACAGCGTACCTAAATAATTGTAGCACCAGAAAAAGATCTTCTGCATCCAACTCTTCAAGCTCCCCGTCTTTTAGAAAATTTGAGAGTGTTTGACAATGGTCTTTCAATTGCTTTTCATCCAAATTGGAAAGCTTGGAAGGATCGAAAAGAAGTCCAAAGTATTCCGAAAAAAAATTAACTTACTTGAATCTATTTTATACGCAGCTCAGTGCAGTATCTACGACAGACAAAAAGTAATTTACCCGAAATTTATTTTCAGCTTCTTTTTGAAGTTCCTCTTCGGTTTTTCCACCTGTTGATCATTTTGCTGTTTTATTTCATCAAAGAACCTTTTGCGATTGCCTTGACGGCGATTAGAATATTTCTTTGCATAGCCCAAATTTTCCATTATGTCTCTAGCGGTGGACATTGCACTGTTAAAGCCAGTATTGCGATAATTTTGAAAAAAATACTTTAGGCCCTGAAGTTCGGTTAAAGCCCTATTTAACGAAGCCTTCTCAGATTGGAGAGTTTTATTTGTTGAGTTCACAGAAAATAAAATATCGTACCACATAACGAGGCTTAAAACAAATTCATACGAATTTGTATGACGCAACAAAGATTGGGCCTCTGACCGGGTAACAGGATCTTTGGTAGTTTCTGCCACTTTTTCGAGAGCTTCGTTTACTTTGCCTAACTGGTACCTGATGGGCTTGACACTGTCAATTCTACATTCCCATCTCGTGCTAGAAAAAGATTTCACTGTGAGGAGGCCAGGACGCAGTTCGCATAAAATGTCCCACCTTTCCGTGGAAGCCACAAAAAAAGTGTAAACACGCTGAACTATACAAACAATTGTCATAGCGTCCTTATTGCATTTAACCATGCCACCCAAAAGTAAGTTAAGGTTATGTGCAACACATGCCATGAACATTGCTCGTTTATTAATATTTTTTAAAAATTGCGTCTGCACTCCCGTATACTTGGCCTTCATATTAGCATATTAGCACCTTGTCCCATGATATCAAGATCATTATCCTCCAATACTCCCTCTAAAACCTCAGCTAACCCCTTTCCCGTAGTGTCGTGTACCTCCAAAAACTCGATGAACGATTCGACGATCCTTGGAGTTTCTGCCATCATATCAACATATGGGAGGACCAAGGTCATTTGCTCCTTGTGGCACATATCGGGCGTACAGTCGAGGATAACCGCGTAATATTTGGCGACACGAACAGCATTCAGTAGTTTTTCCTTCGTAGCAGCGCCTTAAGATAAGGAAAAAAAAAAAGAAGAAAATTATTAACATTTTCGCTAATTCCATTTAAAGAACTAACCTAATGTTTAAATTTAGTTTAACTTAAACTTACCTAACATAGAAATTATATCGTTTTGTATTTCGGGACCGAGATACTGCACGTGGGTTTCGTCTTCACGCACCCGCCGAAGATGTTCCTTCATCGGCCCGTCAAAAATAGCGAGCATTTCCATCAACTTTAGAAAATTCCCATTTTCTCTCTCGAACAGTTTAACAGAACTCCCCCGAAAGGCAGAATTTGTCTCAGCCAAGAATTGTACTGCTGCGATGATTTTTGTGAGTACATCTTTCCAATGTTTCTTTTCTGCGTTGATCATATCAGCATGCGCCTGATTTATGGTGGAGGGTTTTTTAATTCTTGCGCTAAGGTCCGTCCATTTGGCGAAAGACTTGATATGGTCTGCCGATCGCTACTCCTTTTCCTGATTTTGTGTGGCCGTTCGGCCGTCACAAGCCCTTTATTATCAAAGACAAACCATTGGAGAAGTTAAAAATAGAATCTGTTACTCATATTCCAAGAAGATGTGACGTCACTTTTGTTTGGGAGATTGAGGACCGATCCAAGTTTTGTCATCAAACAGACTTTAATTCAGAAGATCCAGATCCAAGTAATTAATACCCCCGGGGTATTGATTACTTGGATGTATGAGGGGGGGGGGGGGGCGTCCCCCATTCAAACACAGCATATTTTACATTGTTGGCTGATTTTAATTTGGGCTGGACTGAATCAAACTTACTATCTTAATTTTTTTCATTTATGGAAAAAAAAAGCGTGAAGCGCGGGGCCTTTCTGAACGCGGGGCCTGGTGCGACCCCACCTCTCGCACCGCCCTCGCGACGGCCCTGTACCTCAGGTGGATGATGTGAAACGTTATCTTTTTATTTACGGTTGGAATATCAATGTCCAAGTATTTCACACATCCTATAATTATTTATTAATTCTTCTTTGTGGTATATCATTTATTTAAATTAATGATTTTTTTGTAAGGATACCGTAACCATTTTCTTTCTGATTTTTGTTAAGATAGTTTTCTAAGATTTTTTTTCACGCTGACGAAGTTATAATTGATATAACGAGACATGTACGTTTTACTTTAATTATTCCACTACTCTCTAGTGGTTGGCAAGGCGGCTTTTATAATTCGAGATTCCTAAATCTTCTTCTTCTTCTTCTTCTTCTTAGCGTTTTCCCTCTGGTGCAGGGTCCTCTGTTCTGATCTTGACCAACCATTTTGCACGATCTTGGACATCGTGTGGTCTTAAGTGGAGGTTTTTCAGATCAGCATTTACTGTGCTATGCCAGTGCTCCTTTGGTCGTCCACGTGGACATTGTCCATTAATTTCAAAGGGGGAGGAAGTGAAATACGGTACGGTTCCAGGAGCGGCACGCTGGACATGACCATACCATTGGAGCCGCTTTTCTCGTGTCTTCTCAGCGATGATTGCGACGCCCATTTGCTGGCGAATGGTTTCGTTTTCGACATGATGCATGCGTGTGATGCACATCGACCAATGGATCATACGCATTTCCAGACTGTGTAATTTTAATCCTAAATCATTAACATAAATGTAATTTTGATTCTTCTTTTTATTATCATCATAACTTTGTAATTCATGTTGCGGATGCTTGGAATTCCAAGTTTCGCATGCAAGTTGAGTGCCCCCCCCCACCTATATTTTATGGAAGACTGCGCCTCTGCTCACACACGCATATTTACAGTATCTTGTAGTGCAGGGAACTGAGAAGGGGGAAGATATTTCCAGAAGGTGGCGAATTCCATGGAACGACACAAGAGAAGCCGTTCCGAGAAAGTGCTACTGCAGAACGCTGAAACTATAGGAGAAATGCATTATTTCTGATATGTTTCGAATTGAGCTTATGTGATTCATCCGATTTAATGGACCGTTAACTGTACATAGAATCACTTTGTGTATGCCACTGGTTGTTCACCCCTGTTCTAGATAATATTTCTGGTTGGTTGGTTCCTCAGTTTAGGGGCTGCGACAACGCGATATTGTACTTTGGGTGTGTGTAGAATCTGTCTGATAACCGTGTTAATTGTGATGGCTGTATTAATGTGTGTTATCTGTAATTCATGTAAAACCTGCATACGATCAATTTCAAGTAGGCTAGTTCCTACTTTTGCTACCAAATGCTACCGTCAACGACACCTAGCTGTGAACTTGGCTACTAGAACTGACCTATAAATTTAGTTTCACACAAGTTTAGTTAGTGGTAAGTTTTTTACATGCCTTTAATCTATGACATGGGCCCGCCGGCTTTACTTCCCCTCCGAAGGAAGGCATACTGAGGGATTTTAAAACGCTCTTAAAAGATCCGATAACTTCGGATGGTTTTGAACCCACGATCTTGGCCATAGAAGCTCAGCAAGCTGCCAACTACTCCACCGAACCCGCCTGATAATATTTCTGTGTCTTGGGAACGAATGGGTCGGTTTAAATGCATTTCCTATTCTGAACACACCACTTTAATATTTCGTACCGAGTTTAAAGAAAGAGTGCAGCCCTACCCTCCACAACCCACTTTTGCCAGTTATCTTTATCTCAAAGGACTGTAAAGAAGACATTTTATGATAATAATAATAATAATAATAATAATCAAAATGAAATTTATGTTAATATAGGTTAGATTTAATAACGCTATATTAGTTCCAACGTACTGTGCCCGAACGAGAGATACGGGGTTCGAACCTAAGTTATTATAAATCGAGAAATGTAAAATAGTTATAAGACTTTCAGTTACATATAAGCTAGCCATGAAGAAATATGAAGTGATTCAGGCAATGACGCAGAGCATTGACAGCCTTACCTGAAGTCACAAGATGCAACCCGTGTATGAATCACGAGGACAGTCATGCTGTGAGGAAACGATCAGAGCAGGTAAGCAGGGGAACCACTGCGAAGATTCGATGTCAGCGTTTTTATGGCAAACCTGGATTGCATCCCAACACCACAGAATTATGAAATAACCCGTTTTCTTGGAAATAACGCAAAATCACATAAATATTTTATGTCAATCAGAATAATCCAGGGAATTACGAATTAATCAAGACTAAAATCTAGTAATTTGGGCACGGGGAAAAAGGTGCTTATGAAGCAGTTACGTCATGAAGATGTCCTGGGAAGGAGAAAATAAAACCAACTCGCCCACACAGCTGAGGAGCCTTGTATAATTAATTTAAAAATAGTAGACGATCGGTTTTCGTAAAACGAGATGAGAATGTAACGTTTAGATTGTAGGGAACATACTGGTTATTTTTTCAAAAACGTGCGACGTCTAGTTCAAAAGATAGCTCCGAGAAGAAGACCAAATTAATTTATTTTTGTAAGTTCCCAATATATAGCCGAGCTTCCAGACAGAAGGCATGCAGTCTACAGTGGACTCCAAGTGCAGGAGTGCTGCATCACATCGTAGGCAGTCTACAGTGGACTCCTAAGGGAAGTTGCTGCCTCATAACGGATTCAGTTGTATGAACCTCAGGAAGGCCATACTGTACAATCAGTTTCAACAAGTACAAGTCGTCATTACGCCAAGTTTGGGTATATTCAGGCGCCAAGGAGCACGGTACTGGTGTCCGCCGTGGCGGGGTAGTTCAGTACATCGAACACAAAGACATCAGGGAAAGTTACGTAGCGTCGGAAAGAACTATAAGTTTTCAAGAGTACAAGTAAGCTGGTTCGAGACCAGGCAGAAGTTACCGAAAGTAGAAAGAACTCCGCCTATATAAAATTGTGAGGATAGACGAACAATACGCAACAGAAGTGAAAATTAGGTCCGAACACGATAGCTAGAAACAAGTATCGCTAGCATCATCTATTGGTCTTTAAATGAAAGCCAGTAAGATATTAGGGCCGCGTATCGAAAGTAAAAGTGGAGTCGCGTTTCAGTATAAAATGAATGCGCAGTGAAAAGTGGAAAGTACCAATCTTTGTCAAAGAAAAGGAACATTTCGAGCCTTGTTGAAATCAAAGAACAGGTCGATAACTACATCGTTTCACAACATAACGTTGTTAAAGGAGGAGCCAGGTTAAGTTAATAAACCAGTGGGTGTAAACCGTGGATAAACGACAGAACTTTGAGTCGAGACCTAGGGGTCCGATCTAGAAGTCATCATAGGACACATAGTGCAACTAGATCTAGGGGAGGAGTCGTCATCAGGGAACCAATCGGAAGTCATCGCTTGAGTTCTGAGATGCGACAAGAACTATTACACAGTGTGTAAAGAAATTGTAAATAGATAATACAGTAGGACATAACCCAAGGGTTAACACGTGTGAATTATCACAGAGTGAATAAGTGAGAAAGTGGAAACGTGTGGTGTAATTGTTTAAAAATAATATAAATTTTGTGAAAGTGTTCTATAATCTAGAACCATTATGTACAGAAATATCAATATGTTATATCAGGTAAAAATCACGTGTGTTATGTGTTGCCATATTGTTGTGAAAATGTATTAGTACAACCATGTGGGTGAAATTCTTACCAACGGCAGATCCTGAGTTTGTGAGTACCAAAATGAATTAAACATATTGAGCCATTGTAGACCCATAATTTGAAATGTACTATTGTGAAATGATTAATGATAAAAGGATACCGGTGAATAGTGCTTTAAAGTGTAAAGCCGTAAAATTGAGGCCCAGTAACGAGTTATTGTACAGATAATACCCAAGTGCGTTTAAGCATATAAAGTAATTAATAAAGGGGTGGAACCAAATTATTGTCGAAATAAGTAATTGAAATCAGTGACGTTTGTGATGTAAAGTAAACGCAAGAGAAGTTGAACGCAACTTAAGTTAATGCGAAAGTAAATAATTAGGAAATTGAGAGATAATTTAATAAAGTTTAAAGTAATGCAAAGAAAATTAAAGTCAGTGATAAAAATAATAAACCAACCATACACGGTTAAATGATATAAATTAAAAGTAATTGCAAATGACCTTAGCATCACGAGTAAAGGCAATGAAAGGCCTAATGAAAATAGGTGTAATAATAAAAGACCACGAAATAACGAAAGGGAAATAATACGAAAATGTAATAATGAAAAAGGTAAATTCATTTATCCTTGCCAGGATATCTGGACCACAGTCATAATGAATTGAGCATCCAAGAAATATTATTGTCGCCAAAAATAGGCTAAACCAAATGTAAGCTAGGGCTTTGAAATATTGAATTAACGTGCAAGTATCGGATAATTGTTATAGTCCATGGGAAATTCGTCGATTGACCAAGGGAAGGTCATATAACTTGTTCGAGTGAAAGAATAAATGCTCACTCAGGTATTGTGTAATTCTCACGTCGCTAGGAGCACATGCATGAAAAAGAATCGTAAGACTGGATAGATGATATTTGTCTAGGCCCGTAGCCGGAAGTAGGGTGAGATTGATTCCCTTCTCCGAGCTAGGCCGACCTCTGCAGCCAGGTAGAACATAGCGTTTCTAGATTGGTTAGCATTTGTATTTGGAATGCCTATCACAGCAGAATAATATGGTGGCCACAACGGGCTAAATAATATGTTTGTTTGTCGTCCTAATAGCAGAGAATAATTATCCCAAAAATAAGCACGAACAAATGTGAAGAATCAGACTAAGTACAATTCATATAAGGAATAGAATAAAAATGCTTGGAATCTCAAATGGAGAGGTGGTCTTTTCTTTGAATGTTAAAACATATGTTTAGAGTTTGAGCTAGGTCAAGATACGGAAGGGGAAGGCTAGGTTTGTTTATAAGAGGTTCGTTGTCCCGCTCAAGGCGAGGGGAGACTTAATGACGGTCGCACCGCACGCAGGCCGAGTCATAAATGTCACTGTGTTAAAAGAATGTCTTAATGAAGACCTCGTGGTTTTATTTGAAGGATTAAAATGTCGCAGATGTAATCATTCATTTCCGTGTCCGGTCAACATTTCCAAAAAATTGCAGCTGCGATGGCCTTGTTACTTCCTCTAAAAACATCTTCCATTGTGCATGGGTTCTCCAGGAAGGGGCAGGTAAGTAGGCGAGTTGGGTCTTGTTCAGCTCCACATTCACAAGAGGTGTCTGGGTCTGCTGGAAGGATCCCCCATTTTTGCAGGTTGGTCTTGCATCGAGGGACACCCACTCTTAAGCGGTACCTCCACATAGGATAAGGTAAGTCGGCGCCATGAGCCAGTTCTTCCTTTGGTGTCATGTCTGTGGGCAGTGAGCTCCTCCATCTGTTAAGACGAGTTGTCTCTGGTGTTCTCTCCAGCGGCGTAGTCCTAGCAAGGAAACTCTTGCGGGATCTGAGGCGAGACCTTGCTGCCTGGTGACCATATAGTGGATGTCGATGGTCATTCTCCTGCTTTGTTCTCTCGGTGTCCGCAGCAGTGGCCCTCCGGATGTTGGGTGGGGCTGTTCCAACAATAGGGTAGAGTTTGTGCATTGGTGTCGGTTTCAGGCATCCCGAGATTATCCCTGCAGTGTCGTTGACAGCAGTATCAACCTGCTTAGCATGTGCTGAAGCGTTCCACACAGGAGCGGCATACTCAGCGGCTGACACACACAGTGCAAGTCCTGAAGTCCTCAGGATGTGCGGGCTGGCTCCCCAGGTGCTGCCGATTAGCTTCTTGAGTATGCCATTGCGAGCCCTGACCTTCTGTTTCGTGTTCAGACATTGCTGTCTGTAGGTTAGACCACGGTCTAGTGTGACACCTAGGTAAACTGGTGTTGGCCAATGTTTCAGTCGCTCACCTCGCCATGTGATGTCCAGCTGTCGCCGTGCTTCCCTGTTTCGTAGATGGAACGCACACACTTGTGTCTTATTAGGGTTCGGCTTCAGATAGTTGGCATCATAATATTTGGAGAGTTCGTCCATCGCTAAAGTCAGCTTTCCTTCCACTTCTTCAAGGATGAGCCCTGAGCAGCCACTGCTGTGTCGTCGGCATAGATGAAGAGCCTAGTACTTGCTGGAATTGACTGATCATTTGTGTAGATATTGTACAGCGCTGGAGTCAGCACGCTACCCTGAGGGAGACCGTTCTTCTGGGTTCGCCATCTACTCCTTTTCCCCTGTAGCGAGACTTGGAATCTTCTGTTCTGAAGGAAGATGCTGATTAGGGATGTCAGTTGGTGGTAATACCTGCCAAAGATGATTATTATTCATGGATTGCCCATCCTGAATGATAATAGTAATAAAAATGATAATGATGAATATAAAGAATAATAATAATAATAATAAATGCATTTTTGAAAATGTCAAATTTTGGTTCCATACTCTTAAAGAGAATAAGCACGGGTAAGGAAAAATCATAGAATTGGACGTCGTGGAGTGCGGGCTCCATTGAACATCCTGTTCTCAGGGACACAATGGCTGCAATAAAATTATAATTGGCATGGAAGTGGAGAAGTGGATGGTACTCATGTGTAAATAATGTTATTTGTGTTTTTGGGGGATAATTTGTATTTGAAATGTGTGGAAAAAGAGATTTAAAAGGATAAAATAAATGTGAAGAATAATACGTTCAGATTATAGCCAAATGAAGGCATTGAAATGGAAAAAACAACAACCCCTGGCACTATACAGCCCATGACGGGCTAAGGCCGACCAAGCGACCACTGCCCAGCCATTCGACCTGCAGATATTGGGGTGACGCGTGATCAGCGCGTCGGGTCCTCTCGGCCGTTAATCTTGGTTTTCGTGATCGGGGCGCTGTCTCACTGTCAGACAGCTACTCAATTGTCCTAACGAGGCTGAGAGCACCCCGTTCCAACCCTCACTTCAGTTTTAAAATCCCTGACGGAGCCGGGGATCGAACCCGGGGCCTCCGGGTGAGAGGCAGGCGCGCAACCCCAACACCACGGGGCCGGCGGCATTGAAATAGTAAAGGTAAATATCCTGAGTTCGAGCCTGACCAGGCGGAACTCTGTTGAAGTGACTGAAAACCCTTAATTTTGGGAATATAAGATTTAGAATATCTAAGACTAAGGTATCGGTGTAAGCAGATGGATCATGACGAATCCATTGGAAATGATGCAAGATAGACTAAGGGTCATTATATTGTTTTTTAAATTATGTTTGAAGGTAATTTCAACCAATATATTAGTGTTGTGACTTTATATTTGGAAATAATTGAGTGAAATAAAGATATCAATTTAAAGTAGTTGGTGTTATAGTCCTTTTGTGCTTGTCCTTCCTATAGTTCGCATTCTGAGTACATGGTCAGACAGTGGGAATAACTGTACACGCCCTGCGCTGAGCATTTAGTCGGATGATGACCGGTACTTCAGTTTTCCTAAACGGGTGCAGCAGGGGTCTATAAATTAGCGCTGAATATGAACATGGGTTGGCAAGAAGGACGGTCGAGATCAAGGATAGAAGTCACAACCAATAAATAAATGACCACATTGATAAAAAATAAACCTGCTCTAATATAACAAAATAACAAAACCCCTGGCAACCGACAACTCTATTAAAATGGCGCCCAACGTGGCTCACTGACGATTCGTACTGGCAGTCTAGATACTGTGATCCAGCGTCATGTCCGACTGGACTGACTAAACTGCATACTCTCTGGCTGAAGTCTCGGCTATATATTGAGAATATAAGATTTAGAATATCTAAGACTAAAGTATCAGTGTAAGCAGATGGATCATGACGAATCCATTGGAAATGAAGCAAGTTAGACTAAGGGTCATTATATTGAATTTTATTATGTTTGAAGGTAATTTCAACCAATATATTAGTGTTGTGACTTTATATATTGGAAATATTTGAGTGAATTAAAGATATCAATTTAAAGTAGTTGGTGTTATAGTCCTTTTGTGCTTGTCCTTCCTATAGTTCGCATTCTGAGTACATGGTCAGACAGTGGGAGTAACTGTACACGCCCTGAGTTGAGCATTTAGTCGGATGATGACCGGTACTTCCGTTTTCCTAAACGGGTGCAGCAGGGGCCTATAAATTAGCGCTGAGTGTGAACATGGGTTGGCAGGAAGGACGAACGAGATCAAGGGTAGAAGTCACAACCAGTAAATAAATGACCGCAATGATTAAAAATAAACCAGCTCTATAACATAATAACAAAACCCCTGGCAACTACAACTCTAATATTTTATGGCGCCCACCTTTAGGTCAGGTTTTCCAGGAAAAAACATAGGAAAACTCGGGAAAAAATCCGAAATTTTTCAAAAATATGAGTTTTTGACAATTTTTTGAATTTGAATTTTTCTTTTGAAAAAATCCTGCTTCATGTTGAACTTTGAAATTGGAAAGCAATGAACGGGTATGAGTATAGCCTACCCATATTATGATAAAATCTCTTGAGTAAGGACTCCCACATTCAGCATAGTTATCTGTCTAATATGTGCATGGATCCTAAGTGTGAGGGAGAGTAGCCCAATATATCTCAGGTATAGAAATGGCTTTGAATGAGGAGCTACAGAAGCTCCTGGAGGGTATGAACAAACAGCTGGAGGGTATGAACGAGTTATTGAACACTAGTAGTGAAGCGATGGACGCTAAATTTAAGGAGAGTAAAGATGACCTGAACAATAAAGTTGAAAACATGAACACTTGCTTTGAGGCTAATTTGAACACTAAATTTCAGGAGGTGAACACCAATGTAAATAGTGCTAACGTTAAGGCTCAGGTAAGCCAGAAAGAGTGCGTAAAAAATGTCTCAGAATTTGAATAGTCAATGTAAAGTAGAGCAATGTCAAATTAGTGAAAATGATTTTAAGGTTCATAAAACAGAAAGTACTGTACAAGCAAATAATGTAAGTCGTATCTCAGAAGCGCAGTCGGAGGTAAACGAACGTTTCGAGACGATTAAAAATAAATCTGAGGAAATGGAAATAGAATCTGAGGATAATAAGGAAAACAATAAATCTCAGTTAGAAATGCAGGCTCAAGTAGGATCAGAAGCCGAAAGCGAAAAGAATGATAGCCATAGCATTCAAAATCAGGAAAAGGTGGAATTCGCTAACCTTAAGGATATAGAGAGGTATGAAGAACGGTTCGAAAAGGTATGCCAGGGATACGATGAAACGTTAAAAACATTCGGGAATTTGCATTTAGAATTAGAGTCCAAAGGACAAAAGGAAATTAGCGAGCAGTGTAGCTAAAATCCGTAGTGAGTTAAGAGGAAAATTGGGTAAGTTATCTAAAAAGGAATTAGAGGAGCTATATATTAAAAGTGATGTGGATATGGAAATGGCAGAATGGGAATTAACACAACGTCTGGCTAAAGATGGAGTGATAGAATTAAGTTCGTGGGAACTTTCTAAATGAAAGTCAAGAAATAAGGAAACGAATAGGGGAAATAAAGAATGAATGGTGTAAGATTCAGTCTCAAACCGGTCCCCAAAAGAATGATACGAAAGCCTATAGTAAGGAACAGCAAAGATACATTATAGGAAAGTCTGAGGAAATGAGCAAGTTAATGATTAAAGTTCTGGATAAAGGAGATAGAGTAACGATACAAGAATTAAATGAATTAAGAAAGACCAAATTAAAGGAATTTAGAGAAACGCTAGAAAGTGCAGAAAACACATGTAATAAATTTACGCAAATAATAGACCTTAAAGCAAAGGAAGCAAATAAACAGGCTGAAAGTAACGTCATATCGCTAGAAAGTAGGGAAACCACGGAATGTAGGGAACCCGAAGTTAATCTAGAAACAATGGATATAGTTAAAGAAGTCGAAGTTCCACTAACGCAAATGGGCTTAGAGAAGGACATTGAGTCTAATGTGGAAATTGTGACAGGATCTCAAGCAGAAGTGGAATTACCCGATCAAGGAGAAGACACACCGTCAAATTTAGATAAGGAAGCCATTCAGGAGATAATATAGGATCCAGATGAGATCGAGGACAAACCCGAGCAAGTAGATCTTGAAAATAAAGAGGAACCATTAATAATAGAAAGCACTCCAGAACCGGAGGTGGAAATGGAGGTCCAAGAGGAAATTGTAAATAGGTATGAGGAAATTGAAAATGTAATTATCCAAGAAGAGATAGACATTTTAGAAGATAGAAGTGAAAATGAAACTGTTAATAAGGAAAGCAGTAGTGAAAATCTTGAGTATAAGGCAAACCAATTAAATGCTAGAATTAAGGAATTACTATTAGAATATCAAGCATGCATGAAGGAACGTCAGAAGGCAAATGAAACAACTGATGAAAATAATACAGACATAGGCTGAAGCAATTGGGAAAATCGGATATCCCACTAAGAAATAGAGACCTCCCTGAAAGGGAAATTAAAGTCGAAACGACAGGGAAACCGTTAGCCGCGTCAGACCCGCACGACAACGTTAACAGGAGTAAGGTCACTATAACACGGCCAGAGATCACAAAGAATCCAACCGATATGCAGAGTCCGAAGGCATTTTACAGTTGGAAACTGAGAAAGAAGAAGAGTTTAGAAATAGGAAATGAAAGAAGGAAAATAAGTCCTTCAAAAGCGCTCTTCAATTGGAAAACAAGAAAAAAGATACTAAAGAACGGAAAGAAGAGAGGAATAAGTTATGGAAGATGACTAATCGGAAAAAAAGCATACCCGTTACCTCCCGGAATGTAAATGGTCAGAGGCTAGAAAATCAGAGTCAGTGATAAAAATAATAAACCAACCCTAGACGGTTAAATGATATAAATTAAACGTAATTGCAAATGACCTTAGCATCACGAGTAAAGGCAATAAAAGGCCTAATGAAAATAAGTGTAATAATAAAAGACCACGAAATAACGAAAGGGAAATAATATGAAAATGCAATAATGAAAAAGGTAAATTCATTTATCCTCGCCAGGATATCTGGACCACAGTAATCATGAATTGAGAATTCAAGAAATATTATTGTCTCCAAAAATAGGCTAGGCCAAATGTAAGCTAGGGCTTTGAAATATTGAATTAACGTGTAAGTAACGGATAATCGTTATAGTCTATGGGAAATTCGTCGATTGACCAGGGTAAGGTCATATAACTTGTTCGAGTGAAAGAATAAATGCTCACTCAGGTATTGTGTAATTCTCATGTCGCTAGGAGCACATGAATGAAAAGGAATCGTAAGACTGGATAGATGATATTTGTCTAGGCGGATAGCCGGAAGTAGGGTGAGATTGACTCCCTCCTCCGAGCTAGGCCGACCTCTGCAACCAGGTAGAATATGGAGTTTCTAGATTGGTTAGCATTTGTATTTGGAATGCCTATCACATCAGAATAATAATACGTTTGTTTGTCATCCTAATAGCAGAGAATAATTATCCCAAAAATAAGCACGAACAAATGTGAAGAATCAGACTAAGTACAATTCATATAAGGAATAGAATAAAAATGCTTGGAGTCTCAAATGGAGAGGTGGTCTTTTCTTTCAATGTTAAAACATATGGTTAGAGTTTGAACTAGGTCAAGATACGGAAGGGGAAGGCTAGGTTTGTTTATAAGAGGTTCGTTGTCGCGCTCAAGGCGAGGGGAGACTTAATGACGGTCGCACCGCACGCAGGCCGAGTCATAAATGGTTGGTTGGTTCTTAAGTTTAGGGGCTGCGACAACGCGGTCATGTAGCCCCGTGTACTTTGGGTGTGTGTAGAATCTGTCTGATAACCGGTGTTAATTGTGATGACTGTATTAGTGTGTGTTATCTGTTTGTTAATTTAAGTACTGCAACTAAGAATTTTTCAAATAGTTCCTACTTTTGCCGCCAAGCGCCACCGTCAACGACTGCTAGGCCAAGTTCAGGACTGAGCTACTAGATACCGCCGCAGTCGGCTCTTGGCAACGAACATAGAAACCTAAGAGCGTTGTTTACCTATCCAATTTAGCTTCACACAGGTGCAATTAGTGGAAGGATCTTTAACATGCCATAAATATATGACATGGGACCGCCGGCTTTACTTCCCCTCCGAAGGAAGGCATACTGAGGGATTTTTAACGCTCTTAAATAAATGTCACTGTGTTAAAAGAATGTCTTGATGAAGACCTCGTGGTTTTATTTGAAGGATTAAAATGTCGCAGAAGTAATACCTGCCAAAGATGATTATTATTCATGGATTGCCCATCCTGAATGATAATAGTAATACAAATGATAATGATGAATATAAATAATAATAATAATAAATGCATTTTTGAAAATGTCAAATTTTGGTTCCATACTCTTAAAGAGAATAAGCACGGGTAAGGAAAAATTATAGAATTGGAAGTCGTGGAGTGCGGGCTCCATTGAACATCCTGTTCTCAGGGACACAATGGCTGCAATAAAAATAAAATTGGCATGGAAGTGGAGAAGTGGATGGTACTCATGTGTAAATAATGTTATTTGCGTTTTTTGGGGGATAATTTGTGTTTGAAATGTGTGGGAAAAAGAGATTTAAAAGGATAAAATAAATGTGAAGAATAATAAGTTCAGATTATAGCCAAATGAAGGCACTGAAATAGTAAAGGTAAATATCCTGAGTTCGAGCCTGACCAAGCAAGATAGACTGAGGGTCATTATATTGTTTTTTTTTAAATTATGTTTGAAGGTAATTTCAACCAATATATTAGTGTTGTGACTTTATATATTGGAAATATTTGAGTGAATTAAAGATATCAATTTAAAGTAGTTGGTGTTATAGTTCTTTTGTGCTTGTCCTTCCTATAGTTCACATTCTGAGAACATGGTCAGACAGTGGGAGTAACTGTACACGCCCTGAACTGAGCATTTAGTCGGATGATGACCGGTACTTCCATTTTCCTAAACGGGTGCAGTACGTCGCCAGGTGCTGGTTGCAATGGCATCTAGTAGCCAAGTCCGAATTAGGTGTCGCGGATGGTAGAATTTGGTAACAAAAGTAGGAACTATTAGAAAATTGATCGTCTGCAGTCCTTACCTGAATCACAGATAACACACACTACAGCCATCACAATTAACACCGGTTATCAGACAGATTCTACACACACCAAAAGTACCCGGGGCTATATGACCGCGTTGTCGCAGCCCCTAAACTCTAACAAACAGAATGTACACTATATGGTTTCAAAATTAAGAATTGACAGCATTTATTGGGTGCATTACGACCGAACAAAGCCTGTTGGAGACAGTAAGTGGGCATTGTTTTGTGAGGAAACAAGACGTGAAAATGTGTGGTGATGGTGAAGCTTGGCAATACTGTGCCATTCCTTTGTCGACCCCCAGCCCTCTACCTGGCCTTTGGGCTACACTCTGTTAAGCCGTGCCTTACTGGCAGCACGCACAAGCCGCAGCTTCTCGCAGCGCAATAACGAAATCTTAACAATATGTTGTGTACTGTATATATTTGTGTGTATAGTAATAAATGTACATAATTTAAATGCATCCGGGGATTAATTGTTAGTGCGCACGCGAATCTTGTTCCGGCAAATTATTCGCCCCAAGTGTTACATTCGGGTCCGAATACGTTTTGAGAAGTGGCTCGAAACAACACCTATTACATGTTTTTTGGAGCAAAGGCAGCATACATACACGGATCAATGTGTTTTCAGATTTTATCTTAACTCTTTTTGCACACTAGAAATTAGGAAATAATCTGTATGGTTTAATATAATACAAACCTATACTTGTACTGTGCATTTCCACAGTATTTACATGCAGTGTCAGTGTCCCAACAATATCAGCATCGTTACCTTCTGTTAAATTAATTCAACTTCACAACTATCTACGACAATTATAAACTTTTCTGTGTGATTTGTTCACAGCTGTCGCTCCAATTCAATGGTGAGCACGTAGGTGGAGCAGCTATTATCAGTCTTGAGTGGGCCCTCACAGCCGCCTATGTTGTAGAGCGGTAAGTTATATTCCAGTGATTTTTTAATATTTGTAGAAATACATCATCAACATCATCTAGGGATCCTTCCAACGGGCCGGTTAGGATTTGAGTGGACGATATGTTTCCATCTAACTCTGTCATGATAGGTTTCTCCTTTAACCCTTGTGCACTGGCGTGAAAAAAATATATAACGAGGCCTGGCACTGGGTCATTGTGACCCATAGTATGTCACTCCCTTTTTGTCGTAGTCGTACGTATTTTATATGAAGTAATTTTACACCTGGTGTCTTCCTATGAACTATTCCCTGTAAAGAATATGAGTTTTTCCCTCTCAAATTTAACATGCAGAAAAATGACAATTATTTTCGTACCAGTTTTAAGTGACGTTTGATAGTGGTGGCAAAGCTGTCATCACAAATTTTTTGAACAAAGGAGTTGATTACCCAGGTGTCCCTAGACCCTCAACATGGATCAACAAGAACGTGAGCTATGTTATTGTGCTGCACCGATTTTACCCCTTGTGTTTTACAGATTGTCCCGACTAACGTAAGCCGAATATTGTCACGCGAGAACTGGCACCATGGGCAAAACTGACCCGACAGTAAATTTGTATAGAAATAACTTGAGTGTTCAAAAAGCTACGGACATGATCCTTCTGCAGGGTGAAGTTCAAGGCTAGGAAGGAAGGTACTGTAAGCGACAGGAAATAAGGGCTGACCAAAACGAAAATATAGAGCATTATTTAAGCCTCGGCTCAATGCGCCAATCCTTGCGGGTTAATATCTTGGAACATCAGTCCTCTCGTTAGGAGATCTTCTCTAACTTGGTCTATCCATCTTCTCCTGGGACGTCCAACAGGTCTCCTTCCCGGTACCTTCCTTTCCAAATACTGTCTGGCGATACGTGTCTCCGGCATCCTTTGTACATGACCAAACCACTTCAACCTTGGAATACGCAGTCTCTCTTCCATTGTGCATATCCTTCCTAATACTGTGCAGTCATTTCTGATTCTGTAGAAATACATGAAGCATATTGAGCTTGTGGATCTTAATGAGGTAATCTGTTTAACTCCTGGCATACAAAATGTTTGTTAATACTACATGAAAATATACCAAGTCACAGGCTCGCTAAAAGCCAAGGAAAACAAAGATGCTACTATGATGTGATACAAAAGAATATAATATGCATTGTTAGGTTCACTTCTAATAAATCACATAGTCTCCTCCAGAATACATATTTTATTATTCGTTGTGGAAAGGTTCACAATTCATACTATACACGCCATTGTTTTTTGACACTGAACCTCACTGATATCAAAGAATATTTGAAAGATACTGCACTACCAACTCTTTTGCTTGCTGCCAACTCAATATTCTCCCACCTTGAGTTGTGGAAACAACTCAACAAAACAATAAAATAAACTAACATAAGATCATTTTCTCAAAATAAGTGAACACTAAAATAAATAAGTCAGTCAAAATATTTCTTTGGTTTAACCACCACTCTACCACTTCTGGTTTTGATGAGATCCGAAGTATTAGTAGATGGTTTAACTGTCTTTGGATTTTTCTTGATCTTCTCATTTTCATGCCGCTCAACATGCAGTTTTAAAGCATTATCTTCTCCAGATGTCACTTCAAGCGGATACACCCTCTGTACTGACCTCAGTAGCTCTCCTTTTGTAGTAACCAAGCGGACAACTCTCACGACACCACCTTTTCCAGGGATGACCTCCGTCACTCTTGCCGGCGGCCAATCAACTAGTCTCTTCGTGTGTCACTGGCTACCAGTACTACTTCACCTACGCAGGGTTTGTGATGACTTTTTCTAATGTGGTTCTTCTGTATTAGCTGTCCAAGATATTCATTCCTGAATCTTACCGTTAATGTTTCCTTTACTTTCTGTCAGTACCTGAATCTTTTGTCAAATTTTACGTCCTCTATCATGTCGATATCGCGTATATCAATCTCCTTGACTTCATGTAGAAACATTGCAGGGGTGATAGCCATCACGTCTTCGGCATCATTGGACAGGTAAGTAAATGGTCGTGAATTCATGACAGCTTCAATGCCACACAGAACAATAATCATTTCTTGGTACAACAGACATTAATTTCCCAGAACTTTCCTGAGCATTTGTTTCAGGACACCAATCAGCCTCTCCCATTATCCTCCCCACCATGCTGCAGTGGGAAGATTGAATTTCTATTTTATTTGGTGTACAGAACTACATATATTCAGGAATTTTATCTCACTTAATTGTCTCCAACATATTGCCGGTGCCTTGAAAGTTTGTCCCATTGTCACTATAGACAATCATTTGCCTCCACGTCTGCACACGAAGCGCCGAAAAGCTTCGAGGAATGTTGCAGTAGCCAAAGATGTTACTAGCTCCAGATGGACTGCACGAAAAACCGCACACGTGAACAGACAGACCCAGCCTTTCCCTCCACCTTCCAAATCAGAGGCCCGGTCAAGTCGATCCCTGTTATTTCAAAAATCGAGGAGTCTTTTAATCTGTCTATGGGGAGATTTGTTTGTTCTGCTTCAAGATATTTTCCATGGCACCTTCTGCAGACAACACATATTTTAATTGCACCCTTCATCGTTCTTCTTCCTCCAAGGATCCAGTATTTCTGTCTGAGCCCGCTGTGCAGAATCTGGGTTCCAGCATGACATAATATCTTTGTGCTTCTCCCTAATGAGAGCGTGAACTGTTGTATGCTCCGCAGGAAGGATAGCAGGACAACGAAAAGCATAATCATCTTTGCGCGATATAATTTTTGTTTTCAGTCTCAGCACTCCCTCATAATCCATGAAAACACGTAGTGAGTTGAATAATTCATCCTTTTCACCAACAAAACACTCCTTTTGTATGAACTTCATTACGACTTTTTCTGCTTCTGTGGTTTCTTCGGTGGATAGTTCGGCAGTTCTTCTCATATTTTTTTGTCGACAATTATACAGAAACCTCAAAATCCATCCTATCATACGAAATGTTCTATGGAAACTTGAGAAATAATCAAGGTGCCATTCTTGGGTTTTGGACTTGTCTTCTAACACTTTCATAGTGTTGACTTTCTTTTTTCTTTCTTGGAAGACTTCATCATCGTTTGTTGCAATTTCTGATCTAGGTCATTGTGTAGTGGATTGTTTTAGCCAATTTGGTCCTTCCCACCATCTCTGCTGATGTAAGTTAACTGTTTTGTGCTACATCCCCTTGATGCCAGATCAGCCAGATTCACGGTTCCTGGTACATACCGCAACTGTTCTATTCTGGACAGTCTTCGAATTTCTTGTACTCTGTTCCAAACGAAGCTCCCCTAGTTTCGTCTAACTTGATGCAGGACAACACTGTCCATGAGTCACTCCAATAATGAGTAACGATTTCTTTTGCAGTTAATGTTGGCAGTAGTGACGCCACTAGTCGAACCCCTATTGTAGCTGCTAATAATTACAGGCGTGATATGGTGATACTTTTCTTGGGTGCCACTCTTGTCTTGGCTTGTACAAATCGTAGCTCAATATTGTCGATCCTCTGTATTCGCAAGAATATAACTGCAGCATACGCAGTTTGACTGGCGTCGCAGAACACATGAAGAGATATATCTTCAACTGACTCGACACTACCGATCAAACATCTAGGAATCTCAGTCTCAGACAGCTGAGGTAGTTCTGCCAACCACGTCATGAATCTTCTCTTTGTTGTTTCGTCTACTTCGGTGTCCCAACCCAACTCAGTGGCCCATAGTTCTTGCATGATTAATTTTGGACAGAGAAATACCGGGCATGAGAAGCCAATAGGGTCAAACACCTTACGTGCAGCTCCTAGTATAGCTCTTTTTGTGATTACATCATATTTGAAATCATTAACATGAGTTAGATTCAGTTCAATGGTATCTTTCCTTTATTCCAAATTAGCCCTAGCACATGAGTAAGATTTACAGCTGTTCTTTCCTGAGAATACTCCCACCCTCGGAGATTGAAAGATGCCTTATCCATTATTATGCTTGCCTCTCACATGAATGAATGAAGGTCATTTCTGTTAACACTAATAGCACAATTATCCACATAAAACATTCTTCCAATCTTTCTATTGTTGAAGTTGATTAGGAAATATTATTGACTGTCTGTCTCTTCAACTCGTTCAAGTGGAGTTTGATGGTTGCTGGCAATATGAACGGAGAACATGCAAGACCAAAGACAACTCTATTGTGACGGAACACTTCTATCATCCCTGTACTTTCCTCCTCCCACCAAAGGAATCTCAGAAAATCACGGTCTCTAGGGTGAACACTTATTTGAAGAAATGCTTTTTCTACATCTGCAGTTACACCAATCTCATTTTCTCGGAACTTCAATAGTGAACTAGGGATCAAGTCTATAAGGTTAGGCCCTTTTTCAATACATTCGTTCAGAGACGGAGTGTTTCTCTGCTTCGCTGAGGCATCAAAAACAGGCCTGATCTAGGTGGTGCTGTTTTCTTTGAAGACAGGTCGGTGAGGTAGATAGTGTCCACCATTCTTCAGTTCTTCTTCAGGTACCCTCTCGATGATTCCTTGCTCCAACCAACTTCGTGAGACGTTATCGTACTCCTGATAATGTTGTTCAGCTTGTAGTCTCTTTGTAGTGATCTCTAATCTATGCTGAGCAATTTCTCTGTTGTCAGGGAGAGGTGGATGTTGTACACTCCAAGGCAGACACACTTCATATCTGTTATCTTCATTCATTCCTGCAGTCTCAAAGAAATTATTTCTAACAGGCTCATTCCTCTCGACGGTAGATTCTTTCACAACAGGGTCAGTAATTCCAAGAAATTCGAAGTCCCAGAGATCAGATATTCTTGTATGTTGGGAAAACAATGATGACACTAATAATGATGCCGAATCTCTTTGGGCCTTGTTACCTATGAGTTTTCCCGTTAGTGTCCCCCCTAGGGACGTGTCCACTACAACTAGGCCACATTTTAGTTAATGTTTCCTCCCAGTGGACATTTCACCCGCCTTATCGGCACCAATCAGAATCTGCACAGGCCATCGCTCTCGTACATCAGTTAAACCTATTTTCAGATCCCTCATCTCCTCACTCCAAGAACCATTCATAATATATGGGACATCTTCACAAATGATCTCTTGGCTTAAAACTTCCAGCTCCTTGGAATAGTTTCCCTCCAATCGCTTTAAACTTATTTTTTAATAGTCGTGTTTTGCTTCTCGAGAACGTACTCCACCAAACAAGGAATGTATTGAAGTTTCCTTCATGATTGACTGATACCCCATTTCTTCGGCTAGGTCACGTGCAATGTAGGATTTAGGAGATCCTGTATCGATGACAGCTCGTACAGTATATTGTTTACCCTTTCCTTTAACGACAACTGCCAGGTTTTGCAAATACACCTCAGGAGAACAAGACACATTAGCTAAAGCCTTATCTACATTATTGCCATCCCGGTGAACCAAATTCCTGTCTCTCTCGTAATTCTGTTTGGACACACTTTCATTTTCTTTGTCACGAAATCACGGAATCACACCTGAAGGAAGCATTCCTCTGCCATGCTCTTAATAGGTCTTCTGGCAAAGATGATTCAATTAGGGTATACAGCAATGCAGTACATCTCTCTGTAGTAACTCCTAAACTTTACACATTAATGCCACATGTTTTCCACCACAAATAATGCATCTCACAATCGATTTACAAGCTCTACTTGCATGGCCCTTCTTTAAACATTTGAAGCAACAGAGTTTATCAGTCAAGATTTTGCTTTTCTCCCCTACAGTCATTTTTGAGCTTTAATGCACTCTAGACTGGAATGAGGTTTAAGACAAAAAACACACTCCTAACTCTTAGAAACATCAGCAAACAGAGCAGAAGCAGTAGGTATATTTGGTTCAATTACATCCCTTGGTTTCTTGTCTCCCTTATTAATCTTAGATCCTTGGTATGGGCTAATACTAAACCTTTTCATAGGCAATGAGATTCTTTCTTCACTTACTACTTCATTTTGAAGAAAAGCCATGAGCTGCTGCAAACGATCTTCGGATACGGAATCACACCTGAAGGAAGCATTCCTCTGCCATGCTCTTAATAGGTCTTCTGGCAAAGATGATTCAATTAGGGTATACAGCAATGCAGTACATCTCTCTGTAGTAACTCCTAAACTTTACACATTAATGCCACATGTTTTCCACCACAAATAATGCATCTCACAATCGATTTACAAGCTCTACTTGCATGGCCCTTCTTTAAACATTTGAAGCAACAGAGTTTATCAGTCAAGATTTTGCTTTTCTCCCCTACAGTCATTTTTGAGCTTTAATGCACTCTAGACTGGAATGAGGTTTAAGACAAAAAACACACTCCTAACTCTTAGAAACATCAGCAAACAGAGCAGAAGCAGTAGGTATATTTGGTTCAGTTACATCCCTTGGTTTCTTGTCTCGCTTATTAATCTTAGATCCTTGGTATGGGCTAATACTAAACCTTTTCATAGGCAATGAGATTCTTTCTTCACTTACTACTTCATTTTGAAGAAAAGCCATGAGCTGCTGCAAACGATCTTCGGATACGGAATCACACCTGAAGGAAGCATTCCTCTGCCATGCTCTTAATAGGTCTTCTGGCAAAGATGCTTCAATTAGGGTATACAGCAATGCAGTACATCTCTCTGTAGTAACTCCTAAACTTTACAGCGATCTGAGATGTGACTCTAATTTATCATACAAGCTACTCAGTGTTGGCCTTTCTTTGGAATTGACTGAGTTTGTGAATACTAGTTTGAGTAATTCACGAACATAAACTTCCACCTGCCAGTCTTCTCTACCAAATCGAGCTTGAAGACTCTCTATAACTTTGTCATAATTCTCGGCAGTTGGTGGGAAACTCGTACCTGATTCATATGCTCTAGAACCTTCTGGCATAGCCTGAATTAAATATTGAAATTTATCTTCCTTCCCAATGTCCTCATCCTCGTGAATTTTACGCAACTGGCTCCAAAAATATAACCAATCAATTATTTAACCAGAAAACTTCTTAAATTCTACTCTCGGAAGTCTATATATCTTTTTATCACAAACATTGTCATTCACTACACTTTGTGGAGGGGTAATGGAAACAGCGGGATTCATAAAACGTGTTGCTTTTGCTCTACAGCTAAGGAATTCGGGTTTATAATCATCAGCTGATTCACCTTCCGTTTCTACAGGGAGCGGCAAAACGATCTGACGGTTTTTAAATCACAACAACACAAACATTTTAAATGATACAAACTCTTTTACTACTTATAACAGCAAGGTGTACATGTCAATTAATGGAAAACATGAAAGAACAATAGATTTTAACTTTTAAGATTTGAAGATAACGTCTTTCAAATGATTCCTATCTTTTGCCATGCATTCTTCCAGTCTTGCACTGAAGCTTTGCATAGTCATTAGGCTTCAACTGCTGGACAATAACCATTTTACACGGATGAAAATGCAAATCGAAACGCAATATTCGTCTTACTGTTCGATCAGACGCAGCAGCTTGTTTACGAGCCGGCCGCCGTGGACTGGTTTCCACAGCTTGTCTCACTCGCTCAACATTTTCTGGTGTCCTGGCTTACCTTGGACGGCCTGTCGACGTACGTTTTAAGGCTGAACCTGTAGCTCTAAAATTACTCACCCATTACAAAATTGTGTTACGAGATGGAACGCGTCCTCTTCGACTCGCTCAGCCGTACAACGACATAAGCCGTCAGATCTATTTGCCGCATGGCAAAAGACGGGCATCATTTGAAAGACGTTATCTTCAAAGCTTAAAAGTTAAAATCTATTGTTCTTTCATGTTTTCCATTAATTGACATGTACACCTTGCTGTTATAAGTAATAAAAGAGTTTGTATTATTTAAAATGTTCGTGTTGTTGTGATTTAAAAACCGTCAGTTCTTTTTGCCACTCCCTGTATTTCGTCAGCATCACACTCGTCGTCTATCATCTGTTGAAATATTAATCCATCTAAATTAGAGATATCATCATACTTTTCTTAAAGGATTTCAAGTTGCAGTTGGACTTTTTCCGTTTCAGTTTCATCGTCTTCTAACGACGCCATTAGTTGTCTGTGTGTGCGTGAAAATAACCACCGCGTTACGGTTCTCTCTTTCGTGAGTCTTTCCATCATCTTTCTTGACGGGAGCCTTTTACTATGAATGAGTCCTGTCACGGTCGCCATATAATATTAGGTTCACTTCTAATAAAGCACATAGACTCCCCAGAATACATATTGTATTATTCGTTGTGGAAAGGTTCACAATTCATACGATACACGCCATTGTTTTTTGACACTGAACCTCGCTGATATCAAAAAAATGTGTGAAGATACTGCACTACCAACTCTTGTGCTTGCTGCCTACTCAACATGCATATTACAAGGAGTGAACACTTTTCATTTACTGTATATACATTGTGCTTCACGGATAACGGAATACAAAACAAGCTACGCATTTTGTTTAATTAATTTTTAAGCACCATGTGAAAGTCTACCAAGTCTGCTATAACAGTTGATTTTGTATCCAACAAGGAATGGCAGATAGGTGTTCATTCTTTTGGTCTCTAACTTACACGTCTTAGTGTAAGGCTAATTGTCTGTTTCCTGTTGCCCAAGGTTTTCCCAATGCTCCCTTTAATGAGCTGTCAATCAAGAAATGTCTGTCTTTGTCTCGGTCCTTGTCAGTCAGCTTTTAAACTTCCGACAGACGCACGTATGCAGCAGATACGGTGATTTTTTTTTTATAACCTGCCCCCCTGGAAACCTACGGAAGTGGAAGTTTCCACGCTTGGCTATTCTCCCAGGCGAGTCCAGTTTCAAACTTTCAAGTCTGTAGTGAACAAACACATTGATGGCGCTAGAACCTCTAGGCCTACCGTAATGGCAGATACGCGCGAATTTTTTTGTGCTCTGTAATACTAGAAGGAAATTACACATTGTTGTCATTGCAGTATATGTAACAGTAATCGATGGTGCTCATTAGTTGTGATTCCCGTATTTAAGATAATTGCAGTGATAATTATTACGATTTTTAGACATTTGTCAGTATTTGTTCAGAGTAGTGGGCTTACCACCGCCACCGCCCTCACCTCCTCCTACCTCCTCCAAGATGACGGCCGTAGCTTAACTTAACCTAACCTAACCTACGAGGTGTGATCAAAAAGTTCCAAAATGTTGGTCATAGCTTAACTTAACCTAGGCTAACCTAACCACATCTTACCTTTCTCGAGGGCAAGTCAAGGGCTTAAGTGCCAAACTTGGGGTTGGATGCTCTTATACGGAGGGGTGACACCCCCAAGAGGTGTAGCGGACCGAAGAGGTGTGGGGGTGATCAAAAGGTATTAAAATGGCGGTCAGAGCTCAACCGAACTGAACTCCAAGAAGGTAGCCAATTATTGACTATGGATTATTAACTGCCAATTTAGCAATTAATAATCATCTACTAGAACATCTGCCTGGGATTTCAAATTAATACCCGATATTTCGCGAACCAAGGGTTAACGTTTACCCACCTCTGCTCTACCGCTACCGCTCTACCTCGACTGCTCTACCTCGACCGCTCTAACTCTACCGCTTCACCTTTACCGCAAATGGTCTGCGATGTGTTATTTAAAACAAGCAGAATCTTGCAGCGTATGACGTCACGAGATGCAGGTGTTATTAACAACCGTGAGAACGCCGAATCAACTGATATTTGTTGCGACGCTGGTGTGCCGGTGGGAGCATAGGTGTTAATTATTCTACGATTAAGTCAACGAAACATGAACTCACTAACAAACGGTGTGAACGCCCAATTGACTGACATTTGAAGCGACGCGAGATGGTGGCCTCGCGCAACCCCCCATATGAATGGCGCGCTTTTCAAATAAAGAGGGAGAGCATAGCTTAACCTAACTTAACCTAACCTAGTCTAGCTAACCTAGACTAGTCTACCTAACCAAATTTAATCGAGGACAAGCCAAGGGCCTAAGTGCAAAACTCGGTGGGTGGAGGCTTTCATTGGTGAGGTGAAAAGTAAAGGTTACCACGCATGGACATACAGGTAGTGGTATTTACTTTAACAACAAGAAAGATAATGTGACATGAAAATGACCATGATAGCGCTGTTCCTTATTGACGAAGTATAATAAGTCCTGAAGATTAAAAACTTAAGTCAATATTAATTTGTACTTTTTGTTGTACCTGTTTCGGCCACATTGCAGCCTTCCTCAGCGCTAATAATAATGCGAATAGAAAAGCAAGGCTTACAGTACATGAACAAATTTAGCATAAAAGAAGGTTTTTCAAAACTATTTCTATAAAATTATTCGTCTAAAAGCTAAAATATACATACTCTAAAATAATTAAAAAAAAACAGATCTGCTACAAAAATATATTGAATTCGAAAGAAATAAATCTTGATATAAAACCAGCTTAAAGAAGGAAACAGTGATCTAGAAAGAAGATTAAGATAGAAATGAGAAACAAATTCTAGAAAGTCATAAAGGAGACGGGAAGAATATAAACCTTAGAAAATTTACGTGGATGGTATGAAGACAAAAATGTTGAGGTTAAGATTGAATTTGTGTTGCGTTGTCGCAGCCCCTAAACTGAGGAACCAATCAAACAAACAACCAACCGAATTTGTCAGAATGGGTATAATCATGTACAAATGTGAAGAAGCCTGCGTGAAGAAAGAAGACAAGCAATATAACATGTATGTAATAAAATGAATGTACTCGAATATTGAATTGTGAAAGCTGGAAAATACATAGTGTGGAATGATAGCCTATAGTTGAGATAAATATTCCAATCTGTAGATCTGTAGAGTGTTTGAGGTAAGCAAGACACAAAGAAAATGAGACTTGTAATCAGTTTATATGGCTTCGAGAAAATAGTAATCATAGGCAGATATGTACCGTGTGTTGCTAGGAAACTAGTGTATTGAAATTCCTATAGAGAGCATGGAATATAATAAAACTTGTCTTAAGTCCCATAATTTTGGTGGCGTTTCAACGTTAATTCAAGATAGAAGATAGAGATAGTTGCGTATGCTGAAATAATACGAAGTGCAAGGTACACTCAGCTTTAATATAGTGATAGCAATTAAGAAAAACAGACGATACACATGTAATATTTTTATTAATTTAATTTTTACAATATTTACATACGGAATACAACTCTCTCTTTACGATTGCTCGGTATAAACGGAAAACACAACGCTTGAGGTAGACCTTTTTATAACTGCATTTAATCACTGGTGTTCTCAAAAACTGGGGAAGCCGCAATGGGTTTATAGGCGTAAAAACCTCATCATCTTCTTTTTCATTATCATCATTATTATCACTATTACTATCTAGTCCTTTTTGGTCCTTTTGCAGTACCTTCTCTTGCATAATTTTTGTCGCTTTTGATAGCGTTGAGGACTCTTTGGAGATGATTGTTTAAACATAGATTTGATATCATCTTCATCAACATTATTATCATTATCATTATAATTTTGACCTTTATCCACTCCATCCTCATTGGTGATCTGTATTGCCTTTGTTAGTGTTGGTGAATTTTTGGACGTTGACGACTGTCTTAACATGACTTTTTGAGGAGGTGATAAATGCTTTTTAACAAACAAAGCACTGTGTGCATGTGCGAGTTTTAGTATATTTAACTGGAGAGGAATATTATCTTGAGCAGCAATATCTATTTCTCGGACTCGCTTTTCAGTATTTTGAGGATTTCTTCTCAACAGCAACCGTGTTTCATCCGGAGCACCACATCGATGATCACTCACACTTAAAACCTCACCGTTTTTACTTTTCAGATCGCTTCGACATCTTTTTAACATCTTCTTTGAGCATCGCCATAATATTATTCCATCTATATTTTGTCGCTTATAGGTATAAGAGTAGTCTTTATTAAGTGCACATTGTCTACCTTTGTTGGTTGTAGTAAGTCCCATAGTAGTAACTCACTTGTCAGTCTGATTTGCATACTATAAAGTTTACATCCGTTCTGGTGAAAGAGTGATTCAGCGTCGGGGTTTTAAGTAGCTTATGTCTAACTCACTTTTTATGTCAGCTTATTTAGAGGATTGTTTTATGTCGGCTTATTTGGCTGCTTATTTTTATGTCAGCTTATTTAGCGGCTGCACCTATCCAGTGCGCACTGACGTAAAATAAAATGGCGAAAATTAAATATTATTCGCAAGCATGAGCGCAGTCGCAGTGGAAGCCAACAAGAAAATATAAACAAAAACTGGTAAATCAAGATCTCGTTTGATTTACCGTTGGGCCCGGGTTTTTCAATAAAATAAGAGGAAGATTCCCTTAAATGAAAACAGAATGATTAAATTGCGTGAGGCAAAACCAAAATACAAAATCTCTAAAATTAATTAAAAGGGTCCCAGAGGTGGGTTAGTCGTAATTTCGTCGCAAATGTGGAGCCATGACCGATGAAATCAAAAGAGCATAAAACGAGGAGCTTAAAACTACAAATGAAAAAAAAAAGACGAAACAACTCAAATGTTCACTAGCCTATATATTGGGAATGAAAAAATAAAAAAAAATGTGCACAAAAGTTATTAAAAAAAACCACAAACTTAATGAAAATATGCTCAACCAGCTATAATTACAAATCAACAATGAAAATTTAACAACAAATTGTGAAATCTCAGCGAAACTTACGGAAACGTAAAAAGAACGTCTATCTTCGAAAACGACTACACCAGAAGTAAACAAAACGAAATAGAAGATGCGTGTTTGGATGTTGTTATGAAACATCGTTGCAGGGTAGAGGTAGGGGAAGTGGGTAAAGAGGGGGAGAAGGCGATAGGAAGCCGGAGAAGTGGAGAAATGGGAGGGAGAGCGTGGCATCGAGTTATGTGATATTGTGAAGGCACGAAAGGAAATAAAACCTGAAAAACAAGAGGAAATGAAATACTCAAAATTACATTAAAATGACATCAAACAATGGATACTATAAGAATTGAAAATATGCTTCAATAGTAGGCTTATCACAAAACAATGCCGGTCTTTTACGACATACGACGTAAAGAGCAATGTGAAATAGGAACTGTCAAAATCTCAGTAACCATCATCACATATACTCAAACAAAGGGACACATTCCGACAGGAAACATAAACACAAGTTTAGTAATTTCGTGGATATCGTCCACTCACAAAAGCTCAGTTGTGACAAATCAAATTCAAAGATTGCCTCACACCGGGGCATCTTAGTTTGTGGCTCAAGAATGAGCACAGGAACACAAAAAACACACACATAGCCAAACGAAATACAGCAATACCTTCAAATCTTACAGATTCCAAATTAAATAGATTAGATTAAATATATAAATGACAAAAATGCAAAACACAAACTTCACCATATGATATGACGTAGAAACAGGATGTGGATTCATGGAGAACGCTCAAACGCTCAAAACACGTAAATTAAACTAAAAAAGAAACACGGAAACTTAAATAATTACATGATAGTTAATTAATATAAATTGAGTTGTACTTACTGTAGTTGTGCAGTAAACGGGTTGTGAGCTCGAGACAGGACCATCTCCCATGACAGTTCGTTCGTTAAGAAAGAGCATAAGACGACGCAACGATGACGGAAACCTCGCAAATCTTAAATGCGTAGGCTGGGAGGAGTCAACAACACGATTCATGCCCCCCCCCCCCAAGAATATTGGTAGAGCCAAAAGCAAAATACATTGCGTAACAAATTGTAATACAGATATTAACACCAGCCACTCAGAAAAATAAAAATATGGCGAAACATTGCAAAACATTGAACAATATTACTGAGTAACAAGCGCGCTTGCAAATATCTGAAGACGCAATACAAACAGAAATAAAATAGGAGTTGTCACAATATATGAATAATAATAATAATAATAATAATAATAAAAATGGCTCTACATTCCAAAAGGAAATATACAAGAACATTTTTTAAGAGTTACAATAAACAGAAAGAAAATATATAGGTCCACATTACATCAGATGAAAACGTGGCTTAAACATAAAAAAATAATTCTTCTCGGAACGAGAGTCTCAATTTTCACACACAACGCAGGTTATCTAAAAGTTCATGAACTTCTTATCATTCACTAAAGGCTTCAAGTAAGCAAGTCTCTTTAATCTCATTTACATTCACACCACAATATCACATGACGATCAAGAGTAAAATTTTAGCACAAAAATTATAAAATAAAGTAAAATTAATTTAAAAAATTACGCAAAATAAACAGCGGGTCAGTAAAACCGTGATGTAAAGGCGGATCCAACCCCTACTGCACGCTAATACTTCACACCAATTAGACTGTATTGTGAAAAAAAAAAAAAGATCGATCTTGAATTCGAAGAGCCCTTATGACGTGGAGAATTTGAAAGCTTCAGGACGGTAACGAGATGATTACTGGAAATCCTCCATTTTCTGGCAAGAAGAAAGAAGAAGTTACCTTGTGATTACATTCAAATAATAAACAAGAATATTAAAGGGACACCCTATATATACAACAGAACGTTGCGTCAACACGCATTCGGCCGAGCTATTATGTCTTTCGGGGGAACGTACATTCCTACTGCACAGCTGAAAAGCAAGGTGGAAATAGGCAATCATAAATAAATCAGGGTCGACAGACCACTGGCTGGATGGGCATGAGCCGTTCAGTGTACAAGGAAACCAACTGCTTCCCAGGCACGCTAAGGCCACCTGTCACTAGTAAACATTGCCTGAGCACACAACAGTTAAAAAAAAACCAATAATATAAATTATCACTTAGTACGTTATTACAATGAAAAGTTTGAAAACACATGATTACATAAAGGCGTAAAACAAAACTTAAAATAAAAAGAAAATGAACTTAGAATCACGTTCAGCTTCGTGGGGACAAAAAATGTATAAGAAATCAGTACACCAAAACATATCACATTAATCAAATACAGTAATTAACTTGGTAACAAAATCAATAAGTTCAAAATAAATTATGGTCTCTACGAGGAAGAACAGAATGCGCCAGACAGGTTGTTGTGACCGGAACGAACAATATTGGTGGGGTTCGGTGCGTGCACTACAATAGTGGACATGTATTGGGAAACTGCCCCAGGCTAGAATATAGGACAACACAACTCTCAAGTCTCTCGCATAACTTAAATGTGGCAATGGACAAATCCTGCCTTGCTAATGAAAAATAAATAAATAAATAAATAAAATAAAAAAAAAACAATGGAAAAAGAAATAAACAACTCATAATTCCTATCAATAAAGACATCAGTTATTATCAAAACTTAGAGATCATATAAGAACAAAAGCACTGCTTCATAATAGAGAAAGAAAATTTACAGATCTACGTAACAAATTTCTTCAATTGTGAAACATGGGCTGAGGTTACCAAATGCGTGTCGTCAATTACTAACTCTACAGTGACAGGCGTAAGAAAACGGACAATAGTTCGAGGAGTTGACCATCTCAGGGGCAATTTACTAGATATTCGCGCAACAGCGTCGCTTCCGAGATGGAAAGGACCAAAACTTTATCACCAATTTGGAATTTGACATCATGGTGGCCTTCGTTGAAACGTTTCGCCAACTTAGGGTGGGATTTCTTTAAATGACTAATAGTAGTGGCCCATTTTTGAGCGACGGAGGTATGGCGCGTTGGTTCAGACAAATATTCGATATTCCATTTGAGCAACAGGGGGTCGGTGAGAGTTCTGCCAAGGAATAATTCAGCAGGGGTAGTTTGAACAGAAGAGTTGGTTGGTTCATAAGTTTAGGGGCTGCGACAACGCGGTCATGTAGCCCCGTGTACTTTGTGTGTGTGTAGAATCTGTCTGATAATCGGTGTTAATTGTGATGACTGTATTAGTGTGTGTTATCTCTTTTTTTAATTCAAGTAAGGAATGCAGTCTTTCATTTTTTTTAAATTCCTACTTTTGCCGCCAAACGCCACCGTCAACGACCACTAGTTCAGAATGTAGCTACCAGACGCCACCGCAGTCGGCTCTTGGCAACGAACGTAGGAACCTAAGAGCGTTGTTTACATTCTTAACCTATTCAAATTAGCTTAACACAGGTTTAATTAGTGGAAGGTTCTTTAACATGCCATGAATCCATGACATGGGACCACCGGCTTTACTTCCCCTCCGAAGGAAGGCAAACTGAGGGATTTTTAACGCTCTTAAAATCCAACGACTTCGGCCGGATTTGAACCCGCGATCTTAGGCATAGAAGCTCAGCATGCTACCGACTACGCCACCGAAGCCGCTAAAAAACAGAGGAATGGAAATATGTATTCAACCCAAAACTTAAGTATTGTAGGTTCGTATCACATGAAGAACGATCAGCATTGTGAAAGGCAGACAAGCAAGCCTTTAAATTCTTATGGAATCTCTCAACTTGATTTCCTTGAGGGCGATACGGCGATAAGAACACATGTTGAATGCCCCAATTAAATACCATGGTTTCAAAAGCTTTTGAACGAAAAACAGAGGCATTGTCGGACACAAGATATTTCGGTGGATCAAACACACCAAATATATAATATATTTGGTAAAAAAATAAATAGTAGTTTGAGATGTTTCTTTACGGGAAACAGCCAAATGAACTTTGGAAAAACATCGATGATGGTGAGAATGGCCTAATTGCCAGATTTTGATCGTGTCAAAGGACCAAAATAATCAATAAACAAATGTTCTCCTGGGGGTGACAATACCAGCCTGGTGAAAGCCGTCACGAGTATTTTGTGCAGCTTTCGAACGTTGACAGACTAAACAAGGTCTGGCATGGACGAAAGAGTCCGCCTTAATGGTGGGCCAATAAAACTCGCCAGATATCTTACGGAAGGTACGTTACATTCCAGCATGAGTTCACAGTGCAGAATCATGGTAGTATGTTAAGAGCATGTCACGTATAGCTGACGGGGCAAAAATTCTAAATTTAGAAGAATAGGGAGAATATATCCAATGACATAATTACGAATGCAAAATTTACTTACTGCTGGGTCTTTGTTCGTAATCTTCTCACGAAGATCAATACAATAAGGGTCTTCGGCTTGACATTTCCGAATATCAACGAAAGACCAAGGACAATATTGCAATAAGAAAACATTTTCAGACACGTCCGGTAGTGGAATATCGACAGGAATATACTCAATAGGAACAGTAGATGCATCTTCAAACATACGTGAAAGGCAGTCAGCTACTGAATTTTCACTTCCTTTCACATGCACGATATCAAATTTAAAGGATGACAACCTAAGAATCCACCTATTAATGCGTCCGAGTTTCTTCAAATGAGATAAATTGCATTTCAGGGCTTCTGTGTCGGTATAAACCGTAAAGTGACGATGTTCTAAAAAGGTCCTGAATTTCTCACACCCAAAAACTACAGCAAGACGTTCATTCCAAAAAAATCAAGTAACGTCGCTCATGCTGATTAAGCATGCGCTTGCGAAGGCAATGGTCGCAAACTTTCAATCCACACGCTGACTCAAAACGCTGGAGATGGCTAACTCATTAGCATCGGAGTGCAGAAAAAAGAAATCTGATTCAAAATCTGGTACGCGTAGCACGGAAGCGAACATGAGGGATTATTTCAAAATAATGAAAGCTTTATCTTGTTCGGGGCCTCATACGAACTTCAAATTTTTTTCTTGAGAGCGTTTATAGGAGCCGAAATATCAGGAAAATGTTCAATAAAACGAGCATAAAACGTAAACATACCCTCACTCTTCTCAGAGCTTTCACTGAGGTGGGTCCAGGTAACTGTTTGATGCAGTCTACCCGCTCTTGTATGACACTAATTCCATAAGCTGTTAAAATATGGCCCAAAATTTTTATCTGAGTACAACCTAAAGGGTTGATTGTGAGACCGACTTTGCTGAAATGAGAGAAAACTTCTCGAAGATGGGTGACATGCTCCTCAAAAGATTTACTATAAACAACAAAATAGTCAAGGTTGTTAAAGACAAATTTATTCAAACTTCAAATCACCGAAGATGTCATCCAACACGCGCTTAAAAACTTGAGCTCCTACAGCAATGCCCATCGGAAGGCGGAAAAAGTTAAACAAACCGAAAGGTGTATAAAAGGCTGTAAAATCACGACTTTCAGCATCCAACGGGATCTGGAAATGCGCAGAATTTCGATCAATTATCGAGAAAAAATTTGCTCCGAGAAAATGCTGAAATGCACTTTCAATTGTGGGTAGTGGAAAATTATCGAAAACAACGTTTTGGTTAAATTTTCTGTAATCAACAACTAATCTATATCCACCATCTTTCTTGGGAATCAAGAAAGCGGGAGCACCATTTGTGTATTTAGAAGGGGTAACTACTCCACGATTTTGCAATTCCTGGACGTATTTCTTGATAGCTAACAACTTGGGAGGTGAGCATGGAAAGGGTGGTGATTGATCCGGTATGTTGTCACTTAGATCAATATGACATTCATAATTTACAGCCGAACCCAACTCATTTGTGAGAACGTCTGAGAATTCACTTACTAAATTACTCAGGACTTCTCGCTCCTCTGAAAACAAAGTTAAAGGCAATTGAACAGAAAGTACTGGAGAAACGTTATTAGGATAAATAGCACATTCTTCAAAAGAAAATTGTTCATCTGAATGAAATTTGAATTTAAAAGATTCATTGACATTCCAGTCCCAATCAGGAAGAAAAAAAACATCACTTTTAATAATGATAAACAAAGAACAATGTCGAATGGTTCACATGGTAACCTAACCAGGAAGAAGAATGTCCATCACTAAGATGGTAATTAAACAGTATTCCAAGGAATATTCTACATGTCCTATCCGGTAGAAGGTAAATAAAAGTTAATAAATAAATAAATAAATAAATAAATTTAGAGGTTATTAAAACTCGGATAGGACTGTCACCAAAATGAATGTCAGTTGACCTACAGGGCTGCACTCCAGGGTATGCCAAATAAAACCTTCACCAATTACAAGCAATAAAATAAAAATAAGTAACTGAATTATTACAGTCATAACCTGACACTACGCAGTTTTGTTCGATCCAAGCATGGTACTCTAACAAACAAATACACATCTTACCTCAGAGGCACAATTCAACTGGACAAACCAGCACCATAGAAAATAGGAAGAATGAGCTCTATACTTTTACAGGGGTTATCACAAAAAGTACAAACCATGCCGAACATAAAACAGCACTGCGCAGATACCAGTTACTTCCATAATAAATTCAATCACTTAGTACATTTCTAAGTTACATACTTTTATGTTGTCCGAAACAAATTATTAAAATAAATTCCTCCCCTTTAAAATAAGCTCTCCCACGAAGTCGGTTACATTTTCAATTGAATCAAGCTCCCACGAGGCCAATTACATATGCCTAGCCGCTAGGCTAGGCTCCTCTTGGAGCAACTTTCAGAGCCCCTACATCCCGTGGCTTTCTTCCTCGTGGTTCCGACAATAATAATCCCCAACAGTTACACTCGAAGGGTCACCAAGAGTTACCAGGTTGATCAATAGTCCAATTATATTGTAACACCATGTCACAATTACAATTATTTGTAAATAAACCTATAGGCGGCCATGTTAGCTTCCGGAAGTCGTAAATGTTAGTTCCTACGGCCGACAGCCGACACACAGAGCGCACCACCAAGCAGGCACTTGGGAGAAAGTCTGTTTTTTAAAGAAAAGACCAAAATAAAATTACAATAATCAAATTGCCATAAAATAATTAGATAATACTCCAATAAACTCAAAGATTCTTCACTTTTACATAAATGTCTGATTAACTTTCACAATTCATGGTCTAAACAAAACAAATATTGAGAATATTTACATCTTATTGGTATCATCAACCAGAAGAAAACAAAAACTAAGGTAAGCAACAAAAATAGAGGTAACCAAGTTCATAGTTTTCACGCAGGGAGCAGCGCAACTCGGCAATACTAGAGGAACCGAACACCGCACGCCCTCTGGTAGCGACAAAGGGTACTACATACAGAGTTTTCATAGAATATCACCAGGCTACGCACGATCGCGACGTAGTTCAAATATTCATTCACAGATAGAGCAGGGTAATCAAATCTGTACAAGGAGTTTATAAGTCATGATGCAGTCACGTATCAATACTCCCTCCCTTCGAATCGTGGCCACAATCCACAATTTTGGACAGGTGATAGTTCAGAAGAGGAGATAGAGAATTTACAAGGTAACTGGAGGTAGTTAAATTAGTAGGTGGATCCACAATTAACATGCATTAGTACGCCCAACTGATCGTTAACAGTCACTTTTCGAGTTTCCAGACTTGCTTAGAACCACAACTTCTTACTTTTGTCAAATTCAAGGAAACAGATCTTCTTGAATACAATGGTATTACATTTGAGTAAATATATGGTTTTCCAGTAGAGCGAAGATGAGTCCGATCAGAGAGAGACTGCAGCTTCCATCATGATTTTTCGGGCCCTTGGATCGTCACAATGGTACTGCACATCGACCAGGTTGGACTGTCTTCCGATCTTCCACTGTAAACAAATATGGACTGCGACAGAATATGTCCTCGTTTCTTCTTAATACTAATGACAAGTCATGATCAGTAAGTTTTACATTACCCAGCCAAATAACATGGTTACCCCCTTTTTTAAAGAAAAGACCAAAATAAAATTACAATAATCAAATTGCCATAAAATAATTAGATAATACTCCAATAAACTCAAAGATTCTTCACTTTTACATAAATGTCTGATTAACTTTCACAATTCATGGTCTAAACAAAACAAATATTGAGAATATTTACATCTTATTGGTATCATCAACCAGAAGAAAACAAAAACTAAGGTAAGCAACAAAAATAGATGGATCACTAAATCCACACATCAGCCTCGCAGATCTCAAGAACAAAATTCTTAGATGGTAAGAGCATCTATTCAAAACAAACATAAATGCCAAATTGACAGAGACTTAGGTATTAGAACCCTATTGTACCTTGTATTAACTTACTAGAAATCATTAGACCCGAAACTACAATCGACGATAAGAAAGGCCAAAATCAAATGACAACTAGGAAAGATCAAACAGACGACAATAAGTCCAAAATTCGATCAAACAATTACTCCCATTTACTTGATTAACGACATCCACAAAACTTTTTCTACAATACACCACAGAACCCTTACCAAAATATCATGCCAAGAAAATACCTTAAACCAAAAAAATAATTCAGCCAAAACCATGAAAAATTCTCAAGATGCCAATAAACAACGACAGAAATGAAATGATAGTTCAAGGAACAGAAACCAACACCAGGAAAGGACAAAAATAATTTTACCAGAAACAATAATTAAAAGACCAGAAAGTTTAGAAACAGATCACACGTGCAGGCAACCCCAAATACACAAATCTTTCATACGCTCATACATAACCTCACAAATCCCAAGATTACTAAATACACTTTACCACCCACAAAGAAAAAATTCCCAACAAAACTACCTGAATATAAATCATTTCCGATCAAAATTCCATTGCACAACACACTTACCAACAGACAACTTTCACATACATAAATGCTGGCTCGGATCAAACAGAATAACTTAAAACGTACACCGCACGTACTTCATGAGAACCAAAATGAGCCCTATTAGCATTTCCCTTTCACCATATAATTAATTTACACATTGCCTTCACTCTATGCTTACCCAGTTCAGAGAGAAATAAAACGAACTAAAAGAACGCATCTAGAAAGAACACCATGGGCCTTTTTAGCTTCCAATATTCTTCTTTTACAAACATTACCAAAACATAACAAACCATACTTACAATAAGCTTTGACTCCCAGATCAAGCAAGCCAAAAGATGACTTACGTACACCAGCTTGGAGAACATATGGGAACCTTTCTCTAAGGTACTGTCCCCGTTTACCTGGATAGTAGGCTGTCAGATATCCGCCCCCTCAATCGGATTGCCAATTATCAATTGCACCGGCACAGTTACATCAATGAAAATGGCACTGACAGATACTATCGAGATAAGAGCACAGAAGTTCACAGGAAATCATTGTGGAACACACCAAAATAGACGGGGGTTCATACTTACCGTTACTTACCTCTTAATTATCTCGGGGTTTGAGTTGACAACAGGATCACTAAAAGTCTGTTCACACAATAACCTCCACCATGACATTTAAAAATGAACCAGGACGAAGACGAGAACTTTGAACTGTACAAAAGCTTTATTTCTAATAAAGGGTATGATTTTACTAACACAACAAAATCAACGTGGCTATCAGTAGCCCAAGTCAATCTGACTACGTCCTCCAGTAGGACTTGCAAAAATTATCATACAACATGATATAAAACATTTTAGCTCCCAAGAGCTCCAAATAACGTAATATTCATAACACTATTGGATTGGAAAAGGACGTAAGGGTGTGACATATATAGAGCATTTGGTTTCCTTTTAATAAACATGAGAATGGTATTTATAGTCGCAAGGCCGGAGTGTGGACGACCTCACTCTGATAACCAGATGTTGGCCCAGCTGCGAGCTACCCTCGAACCTGTTGCATACTGGTTGAATGGACTCCCTTCTCACGTGCTATATTACGTAAGAGTACAGCTTGCTCTCTCAAGCTTTTAAATGTCTATAAGACAACTCACATTATATTTACGCAAATCTTTCAAGTACTTTGCTCACATCCTATTGAATCATTATGTTAATTCCCTAAATTTGTTAAGTTCAATCCAAATGTATAATTAGCTCTTAAATGTTTATAACAAAATCACATAAATTATTTATAACAATTAGAAATTGTTTATCATATTTGTCAAAGACAATAAAAATATTATATACACGCCTTTAACATCACTCTCGTTCAAAAATATTTACAGCAATTATTTACAATATTAACATTTAAATTGTTTAAATTATTAATTTAATAAATACATTAACCACATGTTCATTCGGTTGGTAATTTTCATAATCGTGTTTAATATAATCGACCAATGAAGGTTAGTTATACATGTTAATGTCACAATCTGGTTTAATAAAGGTTTTAATAATGATTTGTGACGGCAACCTTCATTCAAAATCTTATCTCAAATTCTTTCAAAACTCGTGTTAATTATAACAGTAAATCACTTGATTTCTTTTCAACGAACTATGACAATCTTACTCCAGCGGAAAATCCTTCGCTAACAAGTTAATGCACAAATTGCATTACAAATATGCCCAAAATCATCATATATTAATCTATATGGTATTAAACTTCCACATAACTTACAAAACTTCCACAAATAATTCTTTAACATTTATTCCTGTGGGAACTTCCTTCATATTCAAGGGCATTATACCTCAGCGACTTTCAACACGCGCTGCACTAGCGATTATACATTCATAGTTCCACTTAAAAATTTTTATAATCATTAATTGTTTCAAAACTGTTTTTCATTTAACCTTCGTGGATTTCATTCATGAACCGAAATGAAGTCAAAACTTGCCAATCACAAACAAATTTAATAGTGAATACGCTTATATACGCCTGTCTGGTCTATCAAAATTTAAGATTAACATCTTAAAAGAAAATTGTAGTATGAAAATACTATCATCAAATAAAGTGCGACTAAAATGCAAAGTAGTCGAATAGAATCCAATTAGACTGGGGAATGCAAACATCGTTATATAAATCTCTAATTGAGAAAAACTCCTAACAAAAGTACTTGACTTTAATGTATTCAAAAATTCATTATTAAAGTTACTCTTTCACAAAAGTGTCTATAATGCAATGTTCATTCATAACTGACGATAAATGTCAGTGTTGCAATCAATACAAATAACGACTAGTATTTCCAAGATCGTCGACAACGTAAGAGATTTTAACGCTCTAAAATCATTTAAATGTTCTTCCTTCTTGATGATGACAGAAAATTGGTCAAAGTAATTAAATTGGGGTAGAATTACTTTAATAAAGTGACACGCTGTCTGAATTTAAATCTGCCATAAAAATCATTAACTTACAGTCAAATCGTGACTACAAAAATATTAATTACTGAAAAATCTAACTATCAGTCTCAACTGATCCAAAATCATTAACTATGCCCATGACATAACAATGTCTTAATAAATCGTCGAAAAATGCAAAACTCATCAAGGTGTACTGAGAATAAGAATCTCAAACAAGAAAATAGGGCAAAAACATGAGGATAAAAATATGGGAAAAATGGTTGCTCAAACATCATTAATTAACTCAAATACAATAAACGTTCACGACTACCTTATCTGCCGATTGACGTTCCAGAGGAAAATTCCCCAAAGAAGACTGCTGATGGATCCATTTCACCACGTTAAGCTGAGCTCCATCCTCGAAATAGGAAATAGCACCCTCGGAGAATCGAACTGCTTCCTTCTCCGTGAATCGCTCTGCTCCTCGAAGACGAATAGACATCCTTCCGGCAATAATCTTCTTTGTGAGTCGGGATATCCCTGACCTCTCTTGAAAAATTCCCTGAAGTTCCAGTAGACAATCGCCATGAAGTTTTGTAGAAATTTCCGAAGAAATTATTCATATTCAGAGTATGAAATTGTTTCTATGGCTGTTCGATGGTATTCAGCCTTTAATTACGAAACATGGGTGTAGATGGTATTCACCGCATGTTCGCTTGTTTGGAATAGCAATTAGCGAAGTTCCATGTCGCTATCTTACTCCGTTGAAGTATGTCCCAATTGCAATAAGCCCTTTAGCCCTCCATCTGCTCTTCGGTTGTAGTGTTAGAAGAACAAACTGCCGTATTCAATTGCTCCATTATACTGTATCGTTGTGTAACCAAGCAATCTGAAGTCTTTCTATTCCACTCGCAGCGTCAGCCGTTGCGTTGATTCTGGCTATACAAAAGTGCTTCTCTTGTGGCGAGATAATCACTTTTCTCAGTCGTATAAAACTGCTAATATCTTTCGAACTAATCGGTCGAAATTGTTCAGCTTTTCTCTATAACTGCATGTAGCACTGCACAATACAATTAGCTTATCGGTGACCGCTAACTGTTCGAAGCTAAACTTGTAGAAGCTTTCTAAGGTCCGTTTCAACTTCACCTAGTTTGACTTGGATCTCGTTAATATAGTGGCCTCGCCTCGCGTTATAAAGACGATTCTTTTCACTGCTGTTCACTTCGACGTCTCACTATAATGAATGTATAAGAAAAGAACTCTCACAAATATACTTCGATGATCTGAGAATGAGATCTCAGAATGATCAGAGAAAGAAAGAGGCTCCTCTCTTCTGCGCAAGCCCTTTTATTAACTTCACGAGGGGCGTTTCCATCCCTTCCAAAGCGTGGTACTGCGTCATCGCTAAAAGTTCCAACTTCGTTAATACATGACGGATTTTCAAAATTCAAAAACTGAAAATAAATTTCACCAAAATTCCAAATCAATGCTTTTACTGCAAATGGATTTCCACAATTTTGCATTCCAAAAGTAATAAAAATACCATAGTTTCAGCAATCTCCGTCTTCCTTTAAACTATCGTTCATTGGTTCATGCCTCTCCTCCAATAGCATAGTTTCTTCCTCAGCAGAATTCCTCGTTTCCTGCGACTGCGTCGTAAATCTTGGAACATTCTCGACTAAATGCTGACGTCACTGAGAATCTCAGCTCAAGTAGCTTGCTGGCATAACATTTACGTCATCCGTGCTTATGTCATGACTACCCACGTCATAACTATGACAACCATAACTTTAATTATAATTTCAAATATAGCCACCGTGGTCTCTACATAATTCAATTACGGGGGCATTCTCCTCTCACCACGTTTTAAAAAAAACAGTTGCAAATTGTTTTTAAACTCAATGTTACAAGTATCTCAACTCTCTTGAACACGAAATTGAATTATTACTGGCTTACTCTAGGATAGTATCTTTTTAAATTTCCAGCATTGAACTTGCCGTAAACGACATTATTCTCATCATCGTAGAGTTCATAACAGTTGTTTCCATAAGCGTTCGTAATCCTAAACGGCCCCAGGAACACTAATCCAAATTTGGGGTAGATTTTCTTGGTCATATCAGCCTTGACAGGTCTGCGTAATAATACAAGATTTCCAACTTGAAAGGGTGTACCAAAACGTTTTCCAGCTACTCTCTTCAATCGTTTCTCTGCTGCTTTCTGGAGTTGTTCCTTCGCCTTGTCAATCCTCTGCTGTCTTCCTATGTCGGGATCTCTCGGTATGTGGTTGAAAAGATTATCCCACGGCCTTTCTGGGTTACTTCCTAGATGAAGTCGCATTGGCACTTCTCCTGTGCTCTCCTGCACTGTAGAGTTCAGACATTCCTCAATTCCTAGGGTATTAATCTGTAAACGCGACATATTATCCTCCAAATTAGCAGCACTAGTTTGAATACCCTTCAAACTTTCACCCATACTAGCTTTCAAATTACTAGCATTCTCCTCCATTCGACTAGTATTCCTAGCTTCCATCTCCTTCATACTACTATCCAAATTAGCAGACATATTACTAGCATTCTCCTCCATTCTTGCATTCAAATTAGCAGACAAATTACTAACATTCTCCTCCATTCGACTATTATTCTCCTTCATGCTTTCATTCAGCATCTGCTTCATACTATTGTTCATGCTAGCTTTCAAGTTAGCAGACATCTCCTCTAGCATCAACCTCAAACTTTCATCTGCCATTACAATATTATTCAAAAATGGACTGCTGTAGGGACATACATCAAAAGAGCAAAATAACAACATTTGAGCAACACTTTTCACCATATATAATATTGATCAACTTTCTGTCTTAAATCTAACTTATAACTACCTTATAATTAACTTTCGACGATACTTCATGTTGAAACAAACTCAAGCACATGTTCAAATTTCCCTGGCTCATTTTAAAATATCCTAACACAAATAATTTACATTTACAATCCAAATAATTTAAATTTATCTTTAATATGACTAGAATGTCATAAGCCGGTCAACTAAAATAAGATTCCAGATTATAGGCGATTTTTCTAAGTTTCCAGCCTATTTAACCTTTCTCAAGTTGTATAAGATCTGATCTTTTCTGAGTGTAATTTTCCTAATACAATACAACATTTAATTCCTATATAATCACACTCTTAAATACTACAATTGGCCTAGACATCTAACAAAGAATCAACCTCTTTATTTGAGTCTAATCGAACCTCACGTTTTAGGTTTGCCACTCTTTCTGGCGTTCAACCTGGTAATCCAGTTATGTTGAATCGAGCCCCAACGTTTTAGGTGCGCCAATCTTTCTGTTGACTCAGCCCCACGTTCTTGGGTCGCCAATCTTTCTATTGTTCAACCTGGTAATCCATTGTTGTTGAACAAGCCCTACACGTTGACGGCGCCAATCTTTCTGTCCCCGTTTACCTGGATAGTAGGCTGTCAGATATCCGCCCCCTCAATCGGATTGCCAATTATCAATTGCACCGGCACAGTTACATCAATGAAAATGGCACTGACAGATACTATCGAGATAAGAGCACAGAAGTTCACAGGAAATCATTGTGGAACACACCAAAATAGACGGGGGTTCATACTTACCGTTACTTACCTCTTAATTATCTCGGGGTTTGAGTTGACAACAGGATCACTAAAAGTCTGTTCACACAATAACCTCCACCATGACATTTAAAAATGAACCAGGACGAAGACGAGAACTTTGAACTGTACAAAAGCTTTATTTCTAATAAAGGGTATGATTTTACTAACACAACAAAATCAACGTGGCTATCAGTAGCCCAAGTCAATCTGACTACGTCCTCCAGTAGGACTTGCAAAAATTATCATACAACATGATATAAAACATTTTAGCTCCCAAGAGCTCCAAATAACGTAATATTCATAACACTATTGGATTGGAAAAGGACGTAAGGGTGTGACATATATAGAGCATTTGGTTTCCTTTTAATAAACATGAGAATGGTATTTATAGTCGCAAGGCCGGAGTGTGGACGACCTCACTCTGATAACCAGATGTTGGCCCAGCTGCGAGCTACCCTCGAACCTGTTGCATACTGGTTGAATGGACTCCCTTCTCACGTGCTATATTACGTAAGAGTACAGCTTGCTCTCTCAAGCTTTTAAATGTCTATAAGACAACTCACATTATATTTACGCAAATCTTTCAAGTACTTTGCTCACATCCTATTGAATCATTATGTTAATTCCCTAAATTTGTTAAGTTCAATCCAAATGTATAATTAGCTCTTAAATGTTTATAACAAAATCACATAAATTATTTATAACAATTAGAAATTGTTTATCATATTTGTCAAAGACAATAAAAATATTATATACACGCCTTTAACATCACTCTCGTTCAAAAATATTTACAGCAATTATTTACAATATTAACATTTAAATTGTTTAAATTATTAATTTAATAAATACATTAACCACATGTTCATTCGGTTGGTAATTTTCATAATCGTGTTTAATATAATCGACCAATGAAGGTTAGTTATACATGTTAATGTCACAATCTGGTTTAATAAAGGTTTTAATAATGATTTGTGACGGCAACCTTCATTCAAAATCTTATCTCAAATTCTTTCAAAACTCGTGTTAATTATAACAGTAAATCACTTGATTTCTTTTCAACGAACTATGACAATCTTACTCCAGCGGAAAATCCTTCGCTAACAAGTTAATGCACAAATTGCATTACAAATATGCCCAAAATCATCATATATTAATCTATATGGTATTAAACTTCCACATAACTTACAAAACTTCCACAAATAATTCTTTAACATTTATTCCTGTGGGAACTTCCTTCATATTCAAGGGCATTATACCTCAGCGACTTTCAACACGCGCTGCACTAGCGATTATACATTCATAGTTCCACTTAAAAATTTTTATAATCATTAATTGTTTCAAAACTGTTTTTCATTTAACCTTCGTGGATTTCATTCATGAACCGAAATGAAGTCAAAACTTGCCAATCACAAACAAATTTAATAGTGAATACGCTTATATACGCCTGTCTGGTCTATCAAAATTTAAGATTAACATCTTAAAAGAAAATTGTAGTATGAAAATACTATCATCAAATAAAGTGCGACTAAAATGCAAAGTAGTCGAATAGAATCCAATTAGACTGGGGAATGCAAACATCGTTATATAAATCTCTAATTGAGAAAAACTCCTAACAAAAGTACTTGACTTTAATGTATTCAAAAATTCATTATTAAAGTTACTCTTTCACAAAAGTGTCTATAATGCAATGTTCATTCATAACTGACGATAAATGTCAGTGTTGCAATCAATACAAATAACAACTAGTATTTCCAAGATCGTCGACAACGTAAGAGATTTTAACGCTCTAAAATCATTTAAATGTTCTTCCTTCTTGATGATGACAGAAAATTGGTCAAAGTAATTAAATTGGGGTAGAATTACTTTAATAAAGTGACACGCTGTCTGAATTTAAATCTGCCATAAAAATCATTAACTTACAGTCAAATCGTGACTACAAAAATATTAATTACTGAAAAATCTAACTATCAGTCTCAACTGATCCAAAATCATTAACTATGCCCATGACATAACAATGTCTTAATAAATCGTCGAAAAATGCAAAACTCATCAAGGTGTACTGAGAATAAGAATCTCAAACAAGAAAATAGGGCAAAAACATGAGGATAAAAATATGGGAAAAATGGTTGCTCAAACATCATTAATTAACTCAAATACAATAAACGTTCACGACTACCTTATCTGCCGATTGACGTTCCAGAGGAAAATTCCCCAAAGAAGACTGCTGATGGATCCATTTCACCACGTTAAGCTGAGCTCCATCCTCGAAATAGGAAATAGCACCCTCGGAGAATCGAACTGCTTCCTTCTCCGTGAATCGCTCTGCTCCTCGAAGACGAATAGACATCCTTCCGGCAATAATCTTCTTTGTGAGTCGGGATATCCCTGACCTCTCTTGAAAAATTCCCTGAAGTTCCAGTAGACAATCGCCATGAAGTTTTGTAGAAATTTCCGAAGAAATTATTCATATTCAGAGTATGAAATTGTTTCTATGGCTGTTCGATGGTATTCAGCCTTTAATTACGAAACATGGGTGTAGATGGTATTCACCGCATGTTCGCTTGTTTGGAATAGCAATTAGCGAAGTTCCATGTCGCTATCTTACTCCGTTGAAGTATGTCCCAATTGCAATAAGCCCTTTAGCCCTCCATCTGCTCTTCGGTTGTAGTGTTAGAAGAACAAACTGCCGTATTCAATTGCTCCATTATACTGTATCGTTGTGTAACCAAGCAATCTGAAGTCTTTCTATTCCACTCGCAGCGTCAGCCGTTGCGTTGATTCTGGCTATACAAAAGTGCTTCTCTTGTGGCGAGATAATCACTTTTCTCAGTCGTATAAAACTGCTAATATCTTTCGAACTAATCGGTCGAAATTGTTCAGCTTTTCTCTATAACTGCATGTAGCACTGCACAATACAATTAGCTTATCGGTGACCGCTAACTGTTCGAAGCTAAACTTGTAGAAGCTTTCTAAGGTCCGTTTCAACTTCACCTAGTTTGACTTGGATCTCGTTAATATAGTGGCCTCGCCACGCGTTATAAAGACGATTCTTTTCACTGCTGTTCACTTCGACGTCTCACTATAATGAATGTATAAGAAAAGAACTCTCACAAATATACTTCGATGATCTGAGAATGAGATCTCAGAATGATCAGAGAACGAAAGAGGCTCCTCTCTTCTGCGCAAGCCCTTTTATTAACTTCACGAGGGGCGTTTCCATCCCTTCCAAAGCGTGGTACTGCGTCATCGCTAAAAGTTCCAACTTCGTTAATACATGACGGATTTTCAAAATTCAAAAACTGAAAATAAATTTCACCAAAATTCCAAATCAATGCTTTTACTGCAAATGGATTTCCACAATTTTGCATTCCAAAAGTAATAAAAATACCATAGTTTCAGCAATCTCCGTCTTCCTTTAAACTATCGTTCATTGGTTCATGCCTCTCCTCCAATAGCATAGTTTCTTCCTCAGCAGAATTCCTCGTTTCCTGCGACTGCGTCGTAAATCTTGGAACATTCTCGACTAAATGCTGACGTCACTGAGAATCTCAGCTCAAGTAGCTTGCTGGCATAACATTTACGTCATCCGTGCTTATGTCATGACTACCCACGTCATAACTATGACAACCATAACTTTAATTATAATTTCAAATATAGCCACCGTGGTCTCTACATAATTCAATTACGGGGGCAGTACTTACCTTGTATTCTGTGCATTACCTTATGTCACCTTAAAACGCTAGTTCTATACCCGAATATAATGAGGATCGTAAGAAGAATTTCAACGAAATGGTGATCTATATACTCGGTATCAAAGCAAAACAGTGCTAAACGATAACTTTAACAAAACCTAACCTTGTTTGACACAAGAATAACAAGAAATGTCCCACCCAATTACAAAGCTAACTTACCACATTTAGACCAACTCACTCATGCCTCACACATACAGTTTGCGCTACACAATTTAGACAAATCATTTACTCTCACTATTGGGCAAATCGGTACCTTTCTTCACATGGGATAAATGGACTCTGAAAAACTTCCTCTTTACCGAGTCACATAACAATAGAGTGACGAGTGTCAGATATCTTACTATTATATAAGGGCCACGAAACCTTCCCCGTAACTTACCTGATTCCTTAGGGCCAACTTCTTTCAAGGTGAAATTTTTAATGTAAACCTCATCACCGGCTTTTAACGATGAAGGCTTTCGACCAGCGTTGTATCTTTTCTCTAACCTTTCGTGAGCCACCTTAATGTTACTTCTTGCATTCTTCCAGATCGTTCTTACATCATTAAAGGTGTACTGGTCAGGCAATAGTTGATTTAAGAACCATAAGTTTGAAATAGGAGAATTATGTCCGAAGGAGAACATTAGAGAGAAGGGAGTCGTTTTGTGCGACTCGTGAACAGCAGTGTTAAAGGAAAATGTTAGCCAAGGTAAACTGGTGTCCCAAAGACTGTGGTCCTTATAGTGAAAAGCAATTACCGCAGCCCGTAAATTGCGATTCACCCTTTCGGCGTACGAACCTTTAGGGTAATAGGGCGTGCTCGTGACGTGTGAAATGGAGAGTTCAAACAAAAAATTCTTGAAAACATGAGAAGTGAAACACTTCGCATTATCGGACGCCAAAAATTGGCATGGACCGAAGTATGTGAAGATTTGTTTAAGACAAGAGATTACCGTTTTAGTAGTAGCAGCTTAGGTAGGGAATAACCAATTAAAACGAGAAAATCCGTTGGTGCATGCCAACACAAAGCGGTTTCCTGATTTCGATACCGGAAAAGGTCCTATATAATCGACAAAAATTCTTTCCATAGGAACCTTGGCAATGTCAGATGACAACAAACCAGTTTTCGAGTTATTAAGGGGTTTAGCCCTCTTACAAGTATCACAATTGCTCGCCATTTTGCGCACATCTTTATCAATCCCTTTCCAGATAAATGTTTGGCGAATTATCTCTGTCCTCTTGAAAACACCCAAATGACCACCAATCGCAGAATCGTGGAAGTATTTAAAGATCATAGGAATTAAGACAGATGGAGTGACAATTTTCGGAAGTTTATCATTTCGAGCTTTACAACACAGAACATTAGCCTTTAAAGAGTAAGGTTTTACTACTTTTCCTTTCTCCAGTTTACCAATAATCTCACCGATGACAGGGTCTTCTCTCTGGTATTCCGAAACATCTCGGAATAATTTAGGGCAGTTAGAAAGGATAACGTTAGCAAGATTGTTATGGATGTTATCATCTTCATCAGAATTCACCAAATCAACATCATTTTCTCCGTACATCCTACTTAGGCAATCAGCAATAACATTATCAGATCCATTTATATGTCTAACATTGAACTTGAAAGAAAGGATGCGAGTAGCCCATCTGGCTATCCGACCGGTCTTCCTAGGTTTACCCAGAACCCAACTTAAGGCCTGATTATCGGTCTCTAAATCAAACTGAACTTGTTCCACATAAAGCTTGAACTTTTCCAAGGCAAACATCACCGCTAGACTCTCTAACTCATACACTGAGTGTTCTAGAAGCGTATGCAACGGGTAAACGTCCTAATTCATGTTCTTGTAAAAGGACTGCACCGACAGCGCTATTAGAAGCATCCGTCTGAATGATGACATTCTTAGAAAAATCAGGGTTGGCAAGAATGGGGGCGTTGGTTAAAGCCATTTTCAGATCTTCGAAAGCTGCATCCTGGACGGGACCCCAAACAAACTCAACTCCCTTTTTCCTTAATTTGTTGATAGGTGCAGCACGATGGGCAAAATTGGGTATAAACCTACGAAATTAATTAATCATGCCAATGAAGCGGGCGATTTCTTTGCCTGTCTTTGGTGGTCTATAGTCCCTAATGGACTGGGTTCTTGAATGATCTATGGATATCCCAGAAGATGAAATTGTGTGCCCTAGGAAGGAGATCTGAGGCTTTGCAAAAGACACATTAGAAAGCTTAACAGTATGTCCTGCACCGCTAACTCTAGATAACAACTCTCTTACATTTTGTAATTGTTCATCGAAGGTTTTGCTGAAGATAACAACGTCATCTAAATAGTGGTATACAGATTTAAATTTAATTCCATCGAAAACATTATCTAACAATCTACTGAGCACTGCAACTCCGATAGACAAACCGAACGGGAGGCGTTCGAACTCAAATAGATTCCAGTCTGTCGTGAATGCCGTAATGGCTTTAGACCTTTCATTTAAGGGTACAGGAAATAGTCACTAATGAGGTCGAGAATGGTAAAGAAATTGGCTCCTCGAAACCAAGCAAAGCAGGATTGCAAGTCCGGAAGAGGAATAGATTGCAAAATAACCTTTTTGTTAAGTGCACGGTAATCAATAACAGGTCTTTATTGCCCATTAGGTTTAGGTACGAGGAAAATAGGAGACGCATATGCTGAAGTTGATTTCCTGATAACCCCTCCTTTAGCATATCGTCTATAATTTCTTTTAACACCTTCATTTTAGGTGGAGATAATCTGTATGGGGAAGCGCGTACAGGATTAGTGTCAGAAAGTTCTATCTCATACTCCACAAGATTAGTTACACCTAGTTTGTCAGTCAATACTTCGGGAAATTCTGAACATAAAAGTTTAATTTGCTTGGTCTGATGTTCATTTAAATTATTAAACTCGAGATCATCAACGGTCAGAGGTTAAGTATCCAGTTGAGCTGTGTTAAAAACATTACCAACATGCATCTGGTCAAATTTAATCTTTAAATTACGTTTGAATTGAAACCAACATAATCTTGTCCTCAAATCAATTAATAAGCCAGTATGAGAAATAAAGTTGGCCCCAAGTATCACACTACAGGACAAATTACTAACAATCCAGAAATTAACTTTCCACGAGGAATCAGCAATGCTAATCTTGACGTTAACATAACCTAACACGTTAAGAGCAGTAGAATTTGCCGAGATATCATGATTGGATTCATTTACTAACTCACCGAACTTGCATACCGATTTCATACTTTCAAACCATTTCCTATCTAAAAAGGAATAAATACTGCCTGAATCTATCAATGCTGAAACAGGTTCGTTGTTAATACAGATCTCAATAAACGGGCAGTTACTCTTAGACGCACACGTAATACGACTACTAATTTCATTATTTTTATAGGCATCTCTGTCATGATCACTAATATCAAAAATTTTAAACTCTTTTTTTGTTAGCATAATTCTTTGATATATGACAATCCGAGGAGATATCCTTGAGATGGCATCATTTGTCGCGATTAAATTTCCTATCACACCATCGTGCAATGTGGTCGTAGGAACCACAACGATCACATCTTCTCCCTTTGTTAATTCTTACCTCGTTGGGTGAAGATACCATTTGCCGCCGTAAATGACTACCAGTAGGGTAGATTGGAGGAGATATCTCAGGTACATACATGTGTGTAGGCACATTAGTATTTGGAAACCCAGCAGTTGGAATAAGATTACTAAAATTCATAGGTGCAGAAACATATGGACTAGCAAACATACTAGGGTGACTCACAGTTGGGGAAATCATAGGCGAAGAACCACAGTTGTTAGGTAAATAAGCAGACTGCATTTCATTACCCAAGTTAATTGGACTCACAGTTGGGGAAATCATAGACGAAGAAACACAGTTATTGGTAAATAAGCAAACTGCATTACATTACCCAAGTTAATTGGAGGAGGAACGTTGCATACCCTCAATGAATCAGCATCTCTGATAGTTCCCGCATACCTAATAATTTCGTTTAATTCCATTAAGGTAGTAGGTTTGGATTCTAAAACGAAATAGGAGCGACATTCGGGATTGACCCCAGCAATGATCGAAGAAACTAACTGTTTTTCAGACAAGTTTACCTTTAAAACTCTGTGAAAGGTTTAAATGTCAAGGAAATAATCATTAAGGGGTTCTCCTAACCTCTGTACTCTGAAAAACAAGTTATGTCGATGTACACTTAAGGCACGAGGGGGAATGAAGGCTTCTAAAACATCCTCATGAAAATCTACTAATAAAGTCTGAGAACTCATTGCCTCCACAATCTTTTCTCTCAACAATCCAATCGTATAAGGAAAAATGATCTGAAAAATTTTGGCATTCGATAACCTAAATACAACGGCGTTATCAATTAAATAAATTAGAACATTCAAAATTTTTTCTAGCTGGTTAATGTCGTTACCACTGCATATTTGCAAATCCTTCAGACACGCACTAAGAGGATGTGGAAGGCTAGAAAATTTAACCTCATCACACGAATCGAATCCCATGGGCATATTATATGCATCGACGCACCAGGCATTTGGGGGGTGGCATTTGATTAACCTCTCCAACACTAGCATATTCGAACATACCTTCATTACTAGGTACAGGCCTAGAAACTGTAGAATATCTACTTGGCAAGTTATTCATAGCATCATACAAGGGTATATTAGGTAAAGACATGGAAAAATTATCCCTCTGATTATCAGAATTAACTTCAGGTCTTCTGTTACTCAATGTAGACGTACCTTCCAAAAAATTCATGTTCACTGATTCGACTGACGAAGAAATTGGTCCCAAATTATTCAACAACTCCCCTTCGACACAACTAACAATTCTCAATTCGCTACAATTACCAGTATCAGGTACAACATCGTCAGGATTAACAACACGGTTAGTTCTATCACTGCGTTTAGTATCATCAAACAAATAATTATAGCACTTGCATAACCTAGCACGCAAATAAATCAATTTATCACCAAATTCACTGTCTTTTTCCTTCCAAAATTCGATTAAATTGCAAGACGATGGTACCAATGAACTAAACGAAACTTAAAACGATTAAATTGACTAACCGAACTATTATCAGCAGACGACAAGAACTCAAAGAGGGTAAATAATTTATTAATACTTGGTACAATAAGGTCCTTACCTTTAGTCCAATCAAATTCATCCCAATTTGGAATGCGAACTGGTACAGATTTCAGCGAAGACAACAGTATCAAATCATTCTCACGATGATTACAGGGAGTTTGTCCCCTAATAATTATTTCATGAAAGATTTCGTCCTTGTTTAAAGAGGAGACTACGTTAGAATTCTGTTTTCCATCAACCCTCGATATGACATGAAACAAACAATGACACCAAGAATTAGTAAAAATTCACACTAGACAGGCCTAAGAATATTTCTTAGTGTTCCTATCACTTTCAACACTGTATTTAAGTCTCCAATTAATTCCGATTAAGAAAAGTAACCACGCTACTGATTACCAATAATGACCTAATACGATCATTTACAAACAGGAAATAAAATAAACCAGAAGAAAGGTACGCTACCGTACTAACAAAACAGAATAAATAAAATGTGGAAGGAGCGTGATGAACCAAATATAACCCAAGGTAATAAGAGTCTTAAAAAATATGTCTACTGTGAACAGAGAACACCAAGAAATTACTATTAGGGTAACCAATATATTTTAACATAATTGACAAAATTTCAATAGAATATGCCACAAGGACATATGATGAATAAAACAAAATTGTCTTAGATAAGTGAAGAATCTAATTAATATTTATATGTGAAATTAAAAGGCTGACTGGTATCGAACCAGACACGAAACGAGAAAATCCATGAAGTTAATGATAAGTAAATCAATGAAAAATTGGTAAAATCATAAATTACCTTAAAGGTGTTGGTAACCACTGAACCAAATTAATTAAGGTCAATGTAGGACCCAAAATTAAGAAGAAACTAATTAAAGAAGGTTGATAGTATAGGAGCCATTTATCAGTGTGACTGGTTCCAGGGAAATCTCAAGTTCTAGTCCCAATCAGGAAGAAAAAACCCCCATCACTTTTAATAATGATAAACAAAGAACAATGTCGAATTGTTCACATGGTAACCAAACGAGGAAGGAGAATGTCCATCACTAAGATGGTAATTAAACAGTATTCCAAGGAATATTCTACATGTCCTATCCGGTAGAAGGTAAATAAAAGGTGTGTGTGTTTGAGTCTTCAGTCTTTTGACTGGTTTGATGCAGCAATCCATGCCTCCCTGTCCTGAACTAATCGTTTCATCTCTACATAGCTACCACACCAGTAGTGGAGTAGTGATGGTTCTAACGCACTCCAGAACCCTCCTTGTCCCACTACTAAGCCTCAGCCATGTTAAATATCTCTCGAACGCATGGTCGGATGTTGACAAATGAGGTGTTGTTGAACTCTGGCTGACGTCCTCTTTCCTATGGACCATGTATTATATTTTTCAAAAACATTTTGAAATTTTCCGTTTTCGAAAATAGGCGATAGTTTGAAAACCAAACATGATAGAACATTATGCCATGGCTCAAAGGAATGGTCTTTATGAATTTTATTTTTTGTAATAAAACTTTAATATTTTTTTACATTTTTTGAAAAAAGTGTAATTTTTAAAATCCCATATTTTGGAAACTAGGAATTATACAAAAAAGTTTGTTTGACATAAATGAAAGTTCCCTATGCCCCCTACCCCCAAATTAAATTTCAAGTCTCTAGGATGAAAACCTGACAGTAGTGTGGTAATACGGGTTCTGTCCACTAACTTATTGAACCCTCCTCGTATTTGCCCCGAACCTGATATCTCGCTAACCAATCATGGGATTTGAACATACAGGGTGTCCTCGCAATCGTAGTGATGCCCCTTACTTTCCTATAGGCTCTTTATTTAATTAAAAGACCAAAACTAAAAGGTCATGCGCTTTTAATATCTCGCGAACCAATCATGCTGGAGGCGTGTACGACGGGTCCAAGGACTCGGAGTGACGTCCTCTTTGCTATGGAGCACTCGTTATATTAAAAAAAGGAAACTCGATTTTGGGGTAAACACGTGTTTTTTATGATTTTTGCTGACATCTCACGGACCAATAACGCTAGAGACGTGTACGAGGTGTCCTAGGACTCGGGATAACGCCCCCTGTTTGAAACTATGTTTGAAATTTTGACAAAGGGCCTAACGCCATACATGTTGAAAAATCATTTTTTCTTTACCTGTTTATAATGTTCATGAAGCGTGGTGGTTGAGAGAGACGATACTGCTGGGTGTGTGTTTCAACGAACCTGTCGCTAACCACAAGGACCATGCTTAATAGAACAATCGCTATTTCGGCGGGTCGGTGTATGACAGAGCGAGGGTTCGTTTTCTGATATTTTACCTTTAACGTGTTAATGGTGATGAGAACTTGGTTCTATGTTGGTCGAAGCGAGTAGAGAAAACAAACTTGCAGAGGAGCAGGAGGTGAATGTCATTTGAGCTTATTGGAATGCGCTGATCTGACTTGACAACAGGTGCAATGGAAAAATGACAATGACGCTTGAAGGTGAAATAATCCGACCATCGTGGTGGTGGGGAAGAGCGAAACGCATGTGAACATGTGTGAAACCACATGTACTCTAAACAAGTTACGTCCTGTTTGCTTCGTACGTGACAAAATGCAAGTTCATGTGAAATTTGATCTGCCACAGGTGTTCACCTTGGGCTTTGGCTGTCCACGTGCACGATAAGAGAATGTTCAAAGCGTGGGAAAAAATATTATACAAGCAAGGTAACATATATAAAAACATGTCGTTATCATTTCCACTCTCACTTAGGTAACTACCTTTGAACACACTGCATTGCGTGAAACACTTGGTCTTGTTTAACAGTTTTGGTGTTGGTGGAAAATACTTAACCTTGTTGTGAGGTAGGTGTTTATTCATTCATTTATATATTTATTGATTTATATATATATATATATATATATATATATATTTACATGCAATTATTTATTGATTGTTAAAGTTATTATTAAATGTTTATTTATTTGTTTGCAGATAACGTATATAGCCTACCTGTTGTGTATCTGTGGGAAAGAGATTGTAAAAGAGAGAAAGACAGACAGCTAGAAAAGGAAACCATTTCCACACTAGCCCACGAAACTGGAATAAAGCAAAGCTTTACACGTCAAGGTGAGATTTGTTCTTTTATATATATAACCTGTTTGATTTTGTTTTGTTTATGAAATGCATAAACTATATGGAATGGGTATACTTATGGTGGTTTATTTTATTTCTTTTTAGAGTGTTGGAAAACGCGTGACCTCTGTTGATAACCAGGAACGCGTGTGCTTGAGGCCATTGTCAAGCAGTCTACAGCTGAAAACTCAGGTGAGAGTGTTCTTTCAAAATAATGTCTTTTGCCACTGCTACCGATAGCCTAACTTGGGAACCCCTAAACAGTTGTTTCAAATCGCGTGTGTGCTCTGGTCGTGTGGTCAATGTTAGAAAAAGTTTGATTCCCAAAGAATTATTACAATCTTGTTTTGAAATTTTTAAAATTGAAATTTGTACAGCGCAAAGGTTGCATACAGGTTTAAAGGTGAATACAGAACTAGTGTGCGATTTCATATATAAAAAGAAGGACGTAGAGCATAAAGAGACATTCTATATTTGCAGTAAAATGCAAGAGCTTTTGATAGCCGATAATCTGAACGAGTGGTATCAAAGCCATGTGGTGAATGCCTTGCTATCAAAATTTGATAACTGCAACTGGTTTAGCGTTAGACAAAATTCATCATTTGCAAATCAACATTTGTCAATTAAACCCGTTGAATGCTGGCTCTAGCTATATTAAAACACCACCTGCAATAGCTTTGAAAAAGGCTGTGGTCAATATAAAGAATCGTGACAATGATTGCTTTCTGTGGTCTGTGGCTGCGTGTTTGCAACCAGAACAACGTGACAGTTGTCGACCAGGAAAGTACAAGGCCAAGTTTGATGAATTAAAACAAACTTTAAATTTAACTCGAGTGACGTTCCCTATGGACTTAACCGAGATCCATAGGTTTGAACATGACAACCAGGACTTTTCGTTCATGGTGTATGGCCTTGATGGTGATGAGATTGTGGGTCCTCTTTATGCCACAAAAGAACCGAAACGACATCACATTCATCTTTTATATTTATCTGTAGGAGAGGTGAATCACTATTGCCTCATTAAAAGCTTGAGTAATTTGCTAAGCAGTCAAATGTCCAAACATGTGCGTGCAAAACATATTTGTGATCGTTGCTTGCAATATTTTACAATCCCTACGCTTTTGGAACGCCATATGGTAGATTGCAATTCTCAGGAAGCGTTGAGATTGATATTGCCACAAGGGGACAAGGCTGTGTCAAAGTTTAAGGACATTCGTAAGCGTGACACTGTTTCCCATGTGGTATACGCAGATTTCGAAGCTCTCACCACACCCATGGCGGGATGTGAACCAGATCCCACCATTAGCTCAACCACACCCATTTAAAAACATGAACCCTTTGCCATAGGATTTAATGTGGTGTGTGCCTATGACCCCACACATTCCGTTTACAAATACCGCGAGGGGCCAGATTGAGCCAAATGGTTCTTGGATGAACTTGTCAAGTTGGCTCATAATGTGCAGGAATTACTGGACCACCCAGTACCCATGAGTCTATCTCCAGAACAGCAGCAGCAGTATGAGCATGCCACGACATGCCATATTTGCGAAAAGTCTATTTTAAGTGGAGAGGAAAAAGTCAGAGACCACTCGCTCTTTACGGGGGAGTTTCGTGGGGCTGCGCACAGCAAATGCAATTTGAACTTTTCAGCACCTCGTTTCATCAGTGTCTTTTTCCACAATCTGGCAAATTATGACATTCAGTTTTTGATTCGTGAATTGGGTCATGTCAACAAGGGCTCGTTTACCATTATTTCCCAAAACCATGAGCGTTTTACAGCCCTGACATGGTGGTTGGGCGACTTTAGCATTCGATTTTTGGATTCCTTTAAGTTTATGGCATCCTCGCGAGACAGCCTTGTGAATGGCTTGAATGAGGAGGAATTAAAAAATACTAGAATGCATTTTAATGATCCTGAGCAATTTCAATTGTGCATTCGGAAAGGTACATTTCCGTATGATTTCTGCAACAGCTGGGACGTGTTAAAGCAAAGAAAACTCCCACCACAAGAGAAATTTTACTCGAAACTAACAAGCAGTACCGTTTCCGATGAAGACTATGCACATGCATGTCAAGTTTGGCGAGTGTTTGGCATGAACACGCTAAGTGAATATGCTTTGCATTACCTAAAACTGGATGTATTGCTGCTCACCGATGTGTTTGAAAAATTCCGTAACTTGTGTCAACACATTTACGGTCTTGACCCGGCTCACTATTATACGAGTCCTGGGCTCTCGCTTGATGCTGCGTTGAAATACACTCAAGTGGAATTGGATTTACTCACTGATGTAGACATGGTTCTATTTTTTGTCAAGGGCATTCGTGGCGGCTTTGAGTCGCTTAACCAACGCCATGCCGAAGCGAACAATGTCTACATGCCTGATTATTCACCAGACAAACCAGAATCGTACTTAATGTACTATGACGTGAATAATTTGTACGGTTACGCCATGAGTCAGCCTTTGCCCTATGGGAAGTTTGCTTGGCTGACAGACAAGCAAGTGTCAGAATTTGATGTGAACATGGCTAGCCAAGAAACAGGCCGTGGATATGTGCTAGAAGTGGATATTGAATATCCCTCATCCTTGTATGATGAACATGCCGATTTCCCATTCTGCCATGAGCAAATGGTTCCCCCTGACAGTAAAGTGAAAATTGAAAAACTCATGGGCACACTTTACAACAAAAATCGATATGTGCTACATATCCAAATGTTGGTACAATGCCTCGCCCAAGGCTTGGTGTTGAAGAAAATCCACAGGGGTATTTCTTTTGCTCAAAAAGCATGGCTTGAGCCATACATGCGACTCAACACAGAGCACCGACAAATGGCAACACAGCAGTTTGAAATTATTTTTTAAAAATTAATGAACAACTGCATCTATGGCAAGTCCATGGAGAATGTCCGAAAATACCGTGACATTAAATTGGTCAATGTCTGGGAGGGGCGGTGTGGTGCTCGGCGGTACATTGCCAAGCCAAATTTCAAATCGATCAAAATTATCGATGAGGATTTAGCCACTATTGAAATGAGTAAGTCCAGCGTGACCATGCATAAGCCCATTTACTTCGGCCAAGTCATTTTAGACTTTTCTAAATAGGTCATGTATCGATTCCACAATGAGTTTGCAAAACGCCATTTTGAGGACGTCTCTCTTTTGCATATGGATACGGGCTCTTTCATTTACCACATTCGCCACTGCAACCCCTATGACGTCATGAGGCAACATAGTGACTGGTCCGACACCTCTTGCTATAGCGCTGACAACGTGTTTCAGCTGCCCATAAAAAACAAGAAGGAAAAGGGTGTTTTAAAGATGAATGCGGTGATTCCATTATGACGGAATTCGTAGGTTTGGCTTCGAAAATGTATGCTAACCGCACACTCGACTGTAAGGAAGCCAAAATAGCAAAAGGTGTAGGTAGGGCAGTGGTAAAATCGCTACGTGTCGATGACTATCTAGCGGTTTTACGCACGGGCAAAGCTATGTCTCATACACAGTGCAGGATACAATCCAGCAACCATTATTTGTATCTTGTGGAACAGAGAAAACGCACTCTCGCCTCCATGGATAACAAGCGTGTGTGGGCTGATGACCTGCTCATCAGCCTGCCCTGGGGTTATGATCGCGAGGAGGAGGAGGTGTGATTTCACTGTCTAATCGTTTATGGGACATAGCTTTATGTAACTTGTAGATTTAGTATTTTGTAAATATTGGTATTTTTGTCATTGTAAATAGTAGATTTTGTAAATAGTGGCAACCCACTTGGACCTTTTGCTCTTTAAAAAGTTCTATGCAACCTTTTTTATTTTTATTTTTGATTGGTGAATAGTTTGATTCTTTTAAGCTGTACAGATTTTTTTTGTAAATATGAAATATGTAAGATTTTTAGTAACTTTAATAACTAGTATTTAATTATTTTTCGTAATGTAAATGATAAACTTAAAAAGTTTATTTTGGGATGAGTGTGCATGTCGAGTATGTGCTTTTGGGAATAAATAAAGTGGTTGTGTTTGTCCCCAAACACATGTGTGAATGTATGAGTAGAGAGAGAGAGAAAGCTGGTGTGTATGTATGACCAGAGCAAACACGGTGAGGTAGTGTGGGTGGGAGTGGGTAAATGGTCACATATACTCATTTTGTTTTCAATAGTTTTGTTTTCTTTGAAAGTGGCAGACAATAGACTATATTTTTGTAAAAACAGTCTTACCTGCAGTAGTCGTAGACCTTGACGTTTCCACATTCCCATAAACTCACTGCAACATCTCCATGGTCATGCACTTGCATCAACCTCATTGTCAAATCTCAACTTTCAACATACACCAAATGGAAAAATGTCAAAACAGCAAAATGGAAAATCTATGTTTCCATATCACCAAATACAGCAAAACTTAAAATGGACATTTTAAAAAACTGGAAATGGCCATGTGTAAAATATGAAAATTCAAAAACTTCAAATGAACATTGTTTAAAAAGTGTCATCAGCAAAATGGAAAAAATCATTTAATCAAAAACGTTAAACTTGAAACGAACATTTTTAAAAACTGTAAATTGCAAAATGACAAATGGCAGTGTGTGAATTCATCATGTGTGAAATGTGAAAATGAAAAATCAGCCATCAATATCATGATTTCAAAAAACAAAAAAACAAAACATCGTGCTCTGGAAAACCTTTGTTTTTATTTCATAGTCATAGTGAATTGACAAAAGAAATATAGAATACAAACAAATCCCAATTCCTCACTCCTCAATTCCTCAATGTTTATGTCCATGCATCATCAACTTTCCTTTCATAGCACTCATGACAATCAGGGCTGCCATCCTTTCACCCACTGAGGCATCACTGGATGTGAAACGTTGTTTAGCTTTCTTCAATAACAATTTATCTGCCACATGTCTTAAACCAGGATGACTATGGTGATAAGAAAGGTCATGTTCCTTGCATGCTTGATCCAAAAGATTAATGGGTACATCACCACGTTGTAAACGTTTTTCGAGATGAGTTCCAGGGCCGCAAAAACGATAACCTGGAAGATGGATTTCGAAAGGTAAGTATTGAATCACTTTGTCAATGACGCCATTGCCAGTACAGGTCTGGCATATCCTTTTCCATTGACGGTAAAAAGGTTTGGTCTTCCTCCTCCTCTGTGGACGATGTTTGTGTTTGTTGTTGTTGTTTTTTCTCGCCATGACACCCTTGAAATAATTCAACAAAGTCTTTACACGGACTTTTATGACCGTGATACAGTTTCACTAGCAGGCAAGTCGCACACTGACGCATAGACGGTATTTTTGCCATGGCCACTTGCTTATGGTGATCGTAATCTGTACAGGGTTGCAATTCACTCAACACAGGGTCTTGAGTCCATAATTTTGGTACATGTTGCCAGATTTCTTTCACCGCCTTGGCGGCCACATAATAAATGAACGACTTTGGGAGCGCCAAGAGTTCCTCTTTGGTAAAACTGTCTAGTTTCTTTTTGCACACAAAGAACTTGCCGATGGCTTTGTCCGTAGCATTGCCTTTCTCCATGGTATCACGTGCTGTAGATGTTTACACGTCGCTTGTAGAAATCTCACTGGCGTCATTCACAAGTAAATCTTGAGTTATAATTTTGTTCAACAACTCCCAGCAGGCATGGGTGGTTAACCAATGAAAGAGATGCCACGCATGCGATAGGGCTGTATGGGTAATGTTGCCACAGGAACAAGTATCCATAAGCGTTTGCAGGGAGGGGCAGCCCAACTCCATGAGGTCGATACATTGACAGTAGGACGCCAAAAATGGTTGCAACCATTGACGTTTTTCATTACCTTTCACAAATACCACATTGGCCGAGGACAAATGTGCTTTCATGACCACGTCCAAATATTTATAGGAAAAGGTTCTCTGATTCCAGTCTAGTTGCCTATGATTTTCAATCCACTGGGTTTGTTTACGATCTTTTCACCACAACAAATCAAAAGCATGGGGTGGTTTAAATAGCAAATGCGTAGCTTGCGATATCCAAAACGTGGTACAATCGATAACGGCCACTTGTTTAAATATAAATTTGTTGTCACCAATTTTAAACCCTTGGCAATCCACAATGAGTGTACGCAACATGTTGACGCTTGCCTGGACCAAGTTCAACTGACGACTGACTGAAGATCGACCACTAAAGTGTGATCATGGCATGGACTTACCTGCCATGCTAGTTTGAAAAAAAAATTGAGGTTAGGGTGGGACATGAGGACATGAAAAAATAAGAATTTAAGAATTACATCATTTTATTATCATAACACGTCTTACAGGCTTTTGTCATTTTGGGAAAAGGACGATACCAACTGATACAACACTATAGTCTCTTGTGTTTGTAACGTCCATAACACCGATGATGTTCCAATGTCTCTAAACTAGGCGTTTTTGATGGTAAGCTGCTCACCGAAGCACCATGGACACCATACGGTCCACACGTATCGTAACTTGTTTTTTTTTCATTACCTAGAGACACAACTGAGGGATAGCTTGAATGACAGGGTATATTTCCCACTTCCATTCTACACAGGTAGGGGCAGGTGGGTGACCAGCTCTGATGTTCCTGCATGGGTTCATCACCCTCCTGCCATTGGTCTATGATGATGGGACAAAAGACACATTTCACTTCATCTCTTGTTTTTAAATAGTAGAAGCCAGCGGCCGCCAAGGCTTGAGGGTTTATGAAAGGCACTGGCCATGTGGCAAAAGTCTAGAAACGTTGTTCCTCAGACTCTAAATTCATGGATGTGACGTCTCTTGAGGCTTTAAAGCAAGATATGGCCGAGCGGCTTGACATGGGTTGACTTGTTATTTATACACTCGTCACTTGGTTGGACAGTGGATAATAGTTGACTTATTCATAATGTTGAATTTTGGGCTTATGCCGTGTTTTATTATATTGAAATTCGACGCATTTCGAAAGAAACCATGTCTTTCATCGTCAGGAATAATCTGGAATACGACAATGTTGCTAAGAGAAAGCAACGAAGAACATATAGAAGGTGCCCAAAGATGGACGCCATTATAGCCCCATGTTAGGGACAACGGAAAGCAGCAGTGAATTACTTTCTCAGGGTTCTGATAATAGGTAGCCAGGATTCACTGAGATTGTAGCCGGTGTCGCGGTTGAAATTATCTGGGTGTTAACGTATTTCAACCGCCTCCCTGATGATTCTGGGACGATATTGCTTTATACGGGCAAGAACATCCACTCCTTGGAACATGACATCATGGCCAGGTGTTAATGCATGATCGGCAACAGCTGATTTATCAGGTTGAATGAGCCTGATACATCTATTATGTTCCTTAATGCGAGTGCATATTGTTCTCGAAGTCTGCCCGATGTAAACCTTGCCACAAGTACAGGGAACTCTGTAGATACCCGGTTGTTGCAATTTAGGCAAACTGTCCTTAGTTGGTCGCAGGAGTTGCCTAATCTTAACAGAAGTTCCAAATACAGTCCGTATGTTGTATCGACGTAGGATTTTAGCAATACGATCCGTTGTGTTATGTATGTACGGAAGGTAAGCAGTTCCTCTTACATCTCTTTTCTCAACTGACGTCCTATTATTATTTGTTGGTTTCAGAACCGTAGAAATCAAAGCCTTGCTATAACCGTTGCTCTCAAAGGTGGTTCGCAGGGTGTTAATTTCTTCTTGTAAAGAAGACACTTCACAAATCCTCCTAGCCCTGGTAGTTAGAGTTGTAAGGATACCATGTTTCTGGGCAGGGTGATGGTGAGAACTTGCGTGGAGATATCTATTGGTGTGTGTAGGCTTACGAAAAACGCTGTGTCCTAAAGATCCATCCTCTTTCTTGGTGACGAGAACATCTAAAAAAGGTATTTTGCCGTCAGATTCCTTTTCCATGGTGAAACAAATAGAAGGGTGCTGGAGATTAAGGTGATCCAGGAAATGGCTAAGATTTTCCTCACCTTCCGTCCAAACAACGAACGTGTCATCCACATAACGCCACCAGATCTTCGGTTTGAAAGGAGCCGACGACAAAGCTTTCTCTTCAAAGTTCTCCATGAAGAAATTAGCCACAACAGGAGAGAGAGGACTACCCATGGCCACACCATCAGTCTGCTCATAAAAATTCCCATTCCATAGAAAGTAGGAGGAGGTCATGCAGTGATAAAAAAGTCTTGTGATGTCTTCAGGAAAAAAGCCATTAATGAGAGACATAACACCATCAATAGGTACTCTCGTAAACAGAGACACCACGTCGAGACTCACTAGAATATCACCCGGCTGAAGTGTTATAGCTTTTAACTTTTCCACGAAGTGTGTGGAATCCTTAATGTACGAAGGCGTGTTACCCAGAAGCGGCTGAAGTAGTCTACCTAAGTATTTGGAAAGGGCATATGTAGGAGAACCAATCGTACTAACATAACCTATCATATCATATGTCAGGTGAGGGACAGACATATTTCCAAATATGATAGGTTATGTCAGTTGCAGAAATCTCAAGTCATTAGACTTGATGCTAACAAGGTTGTCGTAAATTTGTCCAGCAAGCCCCTAAGTGATACCCAACAGGCAGTTCTCGCTAAAGGTCTCAATTTTGCTGTAGCGCCTAGAAGAATTCCTATTGAAGAACTTATTACATCCGTAGAATCCTCGGTACATCACCTCACACCTGAAGAGGCCGAGGAAGCCAGGCAAGAATGTTCCCGAGTTCTCAAGACCGCTAAGCCACCAAACACCAACTTAAAACAAGGCGAAAGCCGGGCACTTAAAGATCTAAGGGACAATTCTGATATTATCGTTCTTCCCGCTGACAAGGGTAACGCGACAGTGGTATTGGTAAGGTTGATTATGATTCCAAGATCTCGTCTTTGTTATCAGATCCTGTATATAGGATTAATAGTCGTGATCCTACTACTCGCTACTCAAATGTCACCGTCAAATTGATCAAGCAATCATCTATTCCAGCGGATGCAGCGAAGACTCTCCTTCCAGGGGATGCTATTCCTCCGAGACTCTATGGTCTTCCTAAAATACATAAGGAAGATGTTCCTCTTAGACCTATTGTTAGTACGATTGGTTCTCCTACATATGCCCTTTCCAAATACTTAGGTAGACTACTTCAGCCGCTTCTGGGTAACACGCCTTCGTACATTAAGGATTCCACACACTTCGTGGAAAAGTTGAAAGCTATAACACTTCAGCCGGGTGATATTCTAGTGAGTCTCGACGTGGTGTCTCTGTTTACGAGAGTACCTATTGATGGTGTTATGTCTCTCATTAATGGCTTTTTTCCTGATGACATCACAAGACTTTTTTATCACTGCATGACCTCCTCCTACTTTCTATGGAATGGGAATTTTTATGAGCAGACTGATGGTGTGGCCATGGGTAGTCCTCTCTCTCCTGTTGTGGCTAATTTCTTCATGGAGAACTTTGAAGAGAAAGCTTTGTCGTCGGCTCCTTTCAAATCGAAGATCTGGTGGCGTTATGTGGGTGACACGTTCGTTGTTTGGACGGAAGGTGAGGAAAATCTTAGCCATTTCCTGGATCACCTTAATCTCCAGCACCCTTCTATTTGTTTCACCATGGAAAAGGAATCTGACGGCAAAATACCTTTTTTAGATGTTCTCGTCACCAAGAAAGAGGATGGATCTTTAGGACACAGCGTTTTTCGTAAGCCTACACACACCAATAGATATCTCCACGCAAGTTCTCACCATCACCCTGCCCAGAAACATGGTATCCTTACAACTCTAACTACCAGGGCTAGGAGGATTTGTGAAGTGTCTTCTTTACAAGAAGAAATTAACACCCTGCGAACCACCTTTGAGAGCAACGGTTATAGCAAGGCTTTGATTTCTACGGTTCTGAAACCAACAAATAATAATAGGACGTCAGTTGAGAAAAGAGATGTAAGAGGAACTGCTTACCTTCCGTACATACATAATACAACGGATCGTATTGCTAAAATCCTACGTCGATACAACATACGGACTGTATTTGGAACTTCTGTTAAGATTAGGCAACTCCTGCGACCAACTAAGGACAGTTTGCCTAAATTGCAACAACCGGGTATCTACAGAGTTCCCTGTACTTGTGGCAAGGTTTACATCGGGCAGACTTCGAGAACAATATGCACTCGCATTAAGGAACATAATAGATGTATCAGGCTCATTCAACCTGATAAATCAGCTGTTGCCGATCATGCATTAACACCTGGCCATGATGTCATGTTCCAAGGAGTGGATGTTCTTGCCCGTATAAAGCAATATCGTCCCAGAATCATCAGGGAGGCGGTTGAAATACGTTAACACCCAGATAATTTCAACCGCGACACCGGCTACAATCTCAGTGAATCCTGGCTACCTATTATCAGAACCCTGAGAAAGTAATTCACTGCTGCTTTCCGTTGTCCCTAACATGGGGCTATAATGGCGTCTATCTTTGGGCACCTTCTATATGTTCTTCGTTGCTTTCTCTTAGCAACATTGTCGTATTCCAGATTATTCCTGACGATGAAAGACATGGTTTCTTTCGAAACGCGTCGAATTTCAATATAATAAAACACGGCATAAGCCCAAAATTCAACATTATGAATAATAACACGGGCCGTGAAAGTCTAAATGACAATAGTTGACTTGTTTGTGATGAATAATCAAACAGTAGGCCGTGGTATTGGCTGGTACATTGTCATGCGTTTCAAAATCTAGTCGAATGTCAATATTGGATGGCTTGACAGACTCTTCCAGGTAAGAATAGTCAAAGACAATCAGTGGCGCCCTTGCCTTAAACGCTTGGGGTAGCAGCATGGGGCCGTTCTCTTTTTGATGATACGACCATCGAAATTTAGAAAACAAGTCGTACAGGGGGCCAAACATATTCTTTGAAAAATCCAAATCCAGTCCTTCATAGGGAAACACGGCTCCGTTGAGGAAAATACGTGCATTTCTCAATTGCAGGTGATCAAATTGCGTGGCATCTTTGGTTTGTTGATACTTGCGATTTGTTTGAAAACCCACGATCAGGTAGAGAGGTCTCTCTGTATAGCGAGCTGTTTTTACAGACCAACTGTGTGTGTTGGTGGTGGGCAATAGCGGATACTCATGGAGTGCCCAGCTTCTAAATTCCATGGGTAGAGGCATATCTCTCTTTACCATTTTGAGTATGTCCAGTTTTTTGCTATCGTCGAGGGTCACATGGGGCACTTTCCACAGCAAGCGTTGTAGTTGAATTTTTGAATCTATGGGGGCATTGTCGGCTCCATTGAGTGCATTATTATCACTCCTGTCTCTCACTAGATAAAGCACTTGCCTTGCGTTGACCACAATGCGCTGGTGATCTTCGGCAAAGCCTAAAATCAGTTTAAGAGGTAAATATCCAGTAAAGGTCCCATCGGTGTGCACCATCCAGTCATTGGTCGAGTCAGGGCACCAACCTGCCATGCAAAGTGTTTTACCTTCTTTATCACTATAAGAGGGGTATAGTTTCATGACACTGGAAATGCCCACATTTCGAGTGCTATCCACCACGATATCGTTAATCACGTAACGTACTTCAGAAATCAGAAAGGCCAAACCATGGTTGGCCAACTTGGATGTGGAGGGTGTAGAGCCATCGGCTTTGGTGAGCCTACCTTCAATCTGACACTGTCATGCGGTAGTGTGTAAATATCTTGGTTGTTGATAACAAATTGAATTTCATCATTGTTATTGAGTCCAGGTGTTTGAGCTTGATAGGAATGGAGATCAATTCTTACCACTCCTGGTTGCTCCTCGATGCGGTTCGCTACCTCTAGGATAGAATTCTTCATGGGGGTTGACGTGGTAACCTAAATGCTGTAAAATCTGCTTGTCTTGAGATGTTAACGTGTATTCACGTGGCAAACAACTAACACCATTGCTAGACGGTGTGGTTGCTTTATACACACACTTCATAGTGGCTTTAGCACCAACTTGTAAGTCACTGGTGTGGTAGAATCTAGATCAATGCGTTGTTGATCTCTATTGATCAGTCTTAATGTTATATTACTAATACTATCGACAGCCACAGAATGAAAAAGCACCAATGGAGGGTTTTCACGAATAATATACCCATTGGGCGATGTCACAATAAAGTCATAAAGCGAATGCGATGGTTCTTGATTGGTGTACACTTGGCTAATAATATTACACGTCGCCGACACATGATGATCCTCAATGAATTTCACTTCATGGTCTGATTCATGATTTTGTTGGGCTCCAACACACGTGGTTTAAATCCTAGTAAAGGGCCAATGGAATCGGGGTGTGTTTTGAAGTCAATGTTGAAGGTAGAGAAAATACTGCAGCGATGAGTGTTGGTATTTCCTACAAGATCAAACTTGCGCTTTCCGTCGAGAAATGACTTTTAACCATACTCATTGATCAACACCACATAAATGTCATCGATCGTGTATCCGCCAGAGTTCAGGGTGAGCACAGAATCATGATAGTAAAACTTGTTGTTCACATTTTCACGTATGTTGTATATTCGATTGTACGTTTCAAGAGAAACAAGTCCTAAACCATAGGGTTTTTCACTCAATTCGATAGTCGGGTTAAAGTCTAGGCTGACTTCAGGTCCACGTCCATGCAGTGTAAACGTTTTACTTTCTGCCGACATACTGGTGGCGTTTTAGCTTATGCTGCGTCTTATATAAAAAAATTAAACAGAAACGTCCACACTGTTGGCTGTTAAACGTTTGCTCACGTTCCACATTATAATATATCTTGATCCTGTTTCCAAAATAGGTCACTAGTTCCATGGGCGGGGCCAAATTCCCAAAACTGTCAAAGTACCATGCGATGGATCCCTCTTTGACATAAGCTACATAATGTGTTCCTGGTCCTCGGTGATCATCCAAATTGACAACAGCACATTCCTGTTTCCAGGCTCGTGGGGGGTAATTGGTTTCGCATAAACACACCTCGAAAATGAGAAAGCTTTAGTTGTTAAGCATAGCTTTCCACTTGTTGATGCGTCAGGGCATGTCTCGCTATGGCTGAGGTAATTTTTTTAATATTTCGAAATGGTGAAATCCCAAATCCTTGTTGATAAAAGGCTGGCTTTAAATTGGCATTTCTAGCCCCCATAGCAATCGCTTCCATCGTTTCATTGTGTCGATGACTTTCTTTGAGTTGTTGCTTGCCCTGCTGCGCTGCTTTAATTGTTTTCGCCACTGCACTGGCACCGCCCAAAAGTGAACCCAGAGCAGCCAAACCGGCAAATAATGCAGGTGAAAATCCCGCTCGTTTGGGGATGGGAATCACTCGCCCTTGTTTTGAACCCTGTCGCCGACGATTTGGAATAACATGTCTCTGTGCTGCTCGAAAGGCTTTCCTCATGGTCAATACATTTTTTTTGTTCTTTCGCAACGGCTTGTCCACAGATGTCTTAAGCCCAGGCTTTGCAAAGGAAAAAAGTCATTTTTTAGTCTTTTTCACCACATACCTTTGTTTCACCATGATGATAATGACCAACAACCTTTCACAAGAAAGTTTAAATCACAACTAACGTCAGATTGTTATTTCATGGCTGTATATTCCAATTCCACATAAAGTGGGAAATCGTTTATGGTTTTTCCCGCTTGCTTTTCGTCCCATGTCAACATGAGATGAAAGGATAATTCGTCACCTGCATTGACCATTTCATGGTTATGAATCAACATCCTATGATCGTTTATCTTTATTTGTAAATGGTTCTCATCAGGTATGGCATATTTGATGTGAATGTTTCCATCATAGTGTAATCGATAGTGGCTTAATCCTGAAGCAAGCACATAGGTCAAAGGCTGGTTGAGGACTAGCGGTATATGGTTTCTCACATTCGCAGGTTTTTCATTTGTCAGATGCACTAAAAATACAGATGGGATACATTTATAAAGCCTTTTCATTTCATAGGTCACGTAACGCTTGGTACAGACATCGTCTTCGACTTGCGGGTCTTCCACGTGAATAATCCGATGGTGATTAGCGCTATAGCCATTCACCGTAAGCTGGGGCACTTTGTCATAAAACTCATACACTTAGTTATCCACATACTTTTTCGTAGTAACGTCTGTAGACACTTGAGGATGCTTTACATGGGTTAACCGCTTTCCCTTAAAGTCATAATCTCCCTGTTTTGTGCGTGGCACCACTGACCTATCTTCATAGTGTTTATTAGCAGGATCTGTTTCTTGTTTAGGATCATGTATGGGGACAGACCTAGCTTTGGCCATCAACGCACGTCCAAAGACATCCACCGTCAACCTGTAGTACGAGTCTACTGTTTCTATGACAAGGCTCGGTGTCCTGTATATAGATAGCCTGCTAGCCTGGCTAAGCCTTAGTTGAAATGAAGATTATTAAGCAGCAAGAGTCATTCCCCGTGGGGGACATGGTTTCCCATCTCTGTCCCACATAACGTGAACAACGCCATGGTTCACTGTTTCCATCTTCCATTCGCTGCATCATTGTGGGACCTTCCGTCTGTGGAAAGACCAATCTTTTGCTAACGCTTATCACAGTGCCCAATGGTCTGCGTTTTCAAAATATTTATATTTTTGCAAAATCTCTCTACCAACCCCTCTACGTGTTTCTGGATCAAGTCATGTCTGGATTACAGAAAGAGAATATGGGTTATTTTACATTTTCCATGCAAGAAAATGTGATTTCGCCGGATGAGGTAAAGCCTGATTCACTCATGATTTTCGATGATGTATCCACTGAACGTCAAGGCATCATTCAAAGCTATTTCGGCATGGGTCGACACAAACATATCGATTGTTTCTATCTTGGACAGACGTATTCTAAAATGTCCAAACAGTTGATTCGTGACAATGCCAATGCCATTGTTTTATTTCGCCAGGACGAGAGGAACAGTCGTCACATTTATAATGAACATGTGAATCCGGATATGACCTTTCAAATGTTTACAGAATTGTGTGCCAAGTGCTGGAACACTCAACGTCATGCCTGTTTAGTGATTGACAAGCAAAGTGAACTCAACCAAGGACGGTATCGCTTAGGGTTTGATCATTTTAATGCTATTTAAGGCCCTGTCTCATTCCCTGTCAAGTCATTTGTCACGACACCATGGCCTTAGCAGAGAGTCAATTGAAAAAGCATATTATTGGAGCAAAAAATACTATTCGCCAAAAGTTTCTTCAATTGAAACGATCGCGTGCCGATCATGCTTTGTTTATTCAACAACATTTAGCACCTCCGCTAAAAGCCATGTTGAAACCCTCTTTCAAGCCATCTGAAACGCAACCCACCGTTTCACAAGCCACGCAGACGCTGCACGAGGACCCTGAGGAAGAGGAAGAGGAACAGGAACAGGAAGATTTGACTAGTGTTAGCGAAGTTGAGGTTGAGGAGGAACAAGTGTTTTCGCCTCAAAAAGGCCGCACCCCTTGCAGAGTTTTTGAGAAAAAAGAAATCCATGGCCATGGTCGAAACACCTTGCCCTTCCAGAGCGTCTCCGTTTTCACAACTCTCGGCCACCCCTCAACATAAAGCTCAACTGAAAACCATTTTAATAAAATATTATGGATCAACATTGGAACCCTATTTCTCTGATCTATTTATTGGAAACACTGATACCACGTATGGTGTTCGCTATGAGGATGATAGTTTTAAAATTGGCGATTCATCCATTAAATTTGCTCGTACTAAAGCTGTCATTAAAAACATCAACTATAAATTAACCCCAGGACTGTTAAACTGCTCTTTTCTCGGACCCCCCTCTTCCCATGATTATACGTCAGAGGATCTTGACAAATATAAATCCATTTTATTGGATACCCATGCCCACAAAAGACAGTATGATCCCGCACAACAAGTGAATGCCAATATATCTCAAAAATATAAAACCATCATTGCAAAAATGTTTCCCACAAGTCAAAGTGGTCGTCGTAAAGCATCCGCTTCGGGAGTGACATTTAAACCATTAAAACTTCTTGTGGATGTTACCTACTGACACAATCCCAATAAGCTCGTCCAGCGGCTACAGTTGTTGCATGCTTCACGTCAAGCTGGCCATACCGGTCACGATTGGGAAATTCAAGAAATTGAACAAGAACTTCGAAATGCCAAAATTATTGTTTAAGCCCTCACCCATTAAAATGGGTATTGCTCACGAGTTGCATCGCCCAGCTAGGCGTCACTATCCGCGACTCAAGGTGATTTCACGAGGTGTGGATGAACTTTGGCAGGCTGACTGGGTTGAAATGATACCCTATGCTGGCGTTAACGACGGTGTACGCTATAAGTTGACCGTCATTGATGTCTATTCCAAAATGGCCTTTGTTGAACCTGTGCGTCGCAAGTCTGGTCCACTAGTTACTAAGGCCTTTCAACATATTATTCAACACTCCAAACGTCAACCTCAGTTACTACAAACCGACCAGGGGAAAGAATTTTTCAACAAGGATTTCTCCAGTTTTCTCAAATCTAAGTATATTCACCATTACTCCACGTACAGCAATCTCAAAGCCAGTGTGGTTGAGCAGTTCAACAGAACATTGAAAACGCATATGTGGAAAGCTTTTACTGCTCAGGGCACTTATCGCTGGTTGGACATGTTGCCAGAGCTAGTGTCACGTTACAATGACACCAAACATAGAACGATTGGAACCAAGCCACGCCTTGTGACTAAAATATTCAGCGATTGGATAAACTGTTTAACCCCATAAAACAACAGATCCTAAACGTCACCGACTGAAAATTGGGGATTTTGTTCGTGTGAGCAAATTTAAGTCTGCCTTCAATAAGGGCTACACGCCTCAGTGGGGGACTGAACTATTTCGAATTCGTCAAGTCAACTTGAACAGTCCAGTCATCTATTTACTCCAAGACCTCAACCATCAACCCATAAAAGGTAGATTTTATCGCCATGAACTTCAGAAAACAGCATTTCCTAAGCATTAGCTTGTGGAAATAGTGTTGAAACAAAAAGGAAATAAACTATATGTCAAATGGTTGGGATTTAACTCTATGTTTAATTCTTGGATCAATAAATTACATGTTATGTGAACCTGTGTACTTCTTATTTATTCACACATGTTGTACACTACCTATAGCTCTGTGTGTACAGTCCTCAGCTCCACATATTTCTTTCTTTTTCCACCTGTGTTCTCTCTTACATTACCCTTCCCCTCTCTCCCCTCCACCTCCCACCACTGATGTTTGCAGCTCTTGCCTATCTATTGGTTGTGACATCATTCCCACAAGTTGCATCATACTTTTTACTGATTCAGCGATTCGCACGCTTTGAACATTCTGTTATCAGGCATGTGGACAGCTAACGTCCAAGGTGAACACGTGTGTTGGATCATATTACACGTCAACTTGCATTTTGTCACGTACGAAGCAAAACAGGATGTGACTTGTTTAGCCTACATGTGGTTACACACATGTTCACATGCATTTCGCACTCCCCTGCCACCACGATGGTCAGATTATTTCACCTTCAAGCGTCTTTGTCATTTTTTCCATTGCACCTGTTGTCAAGTCAGATCAGCGCATTCCAATAAGCTCAAATGACATTCACCTCCTGCTCCTCTGCAAGTTTGTATTCTCGACTCGCTTCGACCAACATAGAACCAAGTTCTCATCACCGTTTACACGTTAAAGGTAAAATATCAGAAAACGAACCCTCGCTCTGTCATACACCGACCCGCCGAAATAGCGATTGTTCTATTAAGCATGGTCCTTGTGGTTAGCGACAGGTTCGTTGAAACACACACCCAGCAGTATCGTCTCTCTCAACCACCACGTTTCATGAACATTATAAACAGGTAAAGAAAAAAGGATATTTCAACATGTATGGCGTTAGGCCCTTTGTCAAAATTTCAAACATAGTTTCAAACAGGGGGCGTTATCCCGAGTCCTAGGACACCTCGTACACGTCTCTAGCGTTATTGGTACGTGAGATGTCAGCAAAAATCATAAAAAACACGTGTTTACCCCAAAATCGAGTTTCCGTTTTTTAATATAACGAGTGGTCCATAGCAAAGAGGACGTCACTCAGAGTCCTTGGACCCGTCGTACACGCCTCTTGCATGATTGGTTCGCGAGATATTAAAAACGCATGACCTTTTAGTTTTGGTCTTTTAATTAAATAAAGAGCCTATAGGAAAGTAGGGGGCATCACTACGAGTGCTAGGACACCCTGTATGTTCAAATCCCATGATTGGTTAGCGAGATATCAGGTTCGGGGCAAATACGAGAAGGGTTCAATAAGTTAGTGGACAGAACCCGTATTACCACACTACTGTCAGGTTTTCATCCTAGAGACTTGAAATTTAATTTGGGGGTAGGAGGTATAGGGACCTTTCATTTATGTCAAGCAAACTTTTTTGTATAATTCCTAGTTTCCAAAATATGGGATTTTCAAAATTACACTTTTTTCAAAAAATGTAAAAAATAAAAAAGTTTTATTACAAAAAATAAAAGTCATAAAGACCATTCGTTTGAGCCATGGCACAACGTTCTATCATGTTTGGTTTTCAAACTATCGTCTATTTTCGAAAACGAAAAATTTCAATTTTGTTTGAAAAATATAATACATGGTCCATAGGAAAGAGAACGTCAGCCAGAGTCCAACAACACCTCATTTGTCAACATCCGACCATGCGTTCGAGAGATATTTAACATGGCTGAGGCTTAGTAGTGGGGCAAGGAGGGTTCTGGGGTGCGTTAGAACCATAACTACTCCACTACTCACACCCTACATCCGAGGCAATCTGTTTAACATATTCTAACCTTGGTCTACCTCTACAGTTCTTGTCCTCAACCCTTCCCTCCATAACTAAGGTTGCAATTCCTGGGTGTCTTAGTATGTGTCCTACTAACCTATCTCTTCTCTTCATTATCAGTCGCCAGAAACATCTCTCCCACTCGTCTTAATACCTCTTCGTTTGTAACCCTATCTGCCCATCTGACCTTCATCATTCTCCTGTAACACCACATATAAAATGCTTCAATCCTCCTCTTTTCTGCTGCACCAATAGTCCAAGTTTCACTTCCATAGTGGCCTGTTCGCCATCTCTTGATGAATACAGTACTTTTGCATTTGTCAGTTGGCACAGGCTAGAGTAAAAGGTGGCTTTTCACCGATGTCAGTCTCACTCATGGCTGTGATTATATGGAAGCTACTGAGGTATGGGTGGTGCTTAGTAATGGCATTCGGGGCACTGTCAGTGCCTGTGAATGCTGTGAAAGGTTCAACTCATAGGGTTAGGACTACTGTTCTGACTCAGTGAGGAAAGCAATGGCAAACTACCTCACTCCTCTTCTTGCCTAGAACGCCTCAAAATAGTGCTGCCTTGGGTTTTTGTGGGTATCTACTCACATAACGTAACGGCGGTACCTTTTGAGGATCCAACCAGCCTTCGGGCTGACTACCTAACAGACACACACTTCCATAGAGTGCCACGCTCCAGACAAAGGCTTTCAAAAATGACTTCCTAATACCTAAATCTATATTCGATATCAACGGATTCCTTTTTTGTAGAAATGCTTTCCTAGCCTGAGCCAACCTACTTTTTATATCATCTTTGCTTCGTCCATCATTTCTTATTTTGCTTCTAAGTAACAGAACTCTCATACTTCCTTCAGCTTTTCACCTGACAATTTGATGTCCGTAGAGGTTTCTGATGTATTTCGGCTGCATTCCAGTATTTATTGTTTTACGTTTATTAATTTTCATCATATATTCTTTCCGTAAGACGGAGTCCATACCATTCAAAAACTCATTCAGATCCTGAGGCGTATCGGCCAAGATGACTATGTCATCAGCAAATCTCAGAGTTGAAATTATTTCTCCTTGAATCTTCATTCCCACTTTAAATTTTTCTCCAATTTCCTTCATTGCTTTTTCTATGTAAAGATTGAAAAGTATGGGTGATAAGTTGCAGCCCTGCCTTACACCTTTCTGAATACCAGCTTCTCTCATGTCCTTCAGCTCGAATGACTGCTGTCTGATTTCTGTATAGATTGCATATCACCCTCCTATCCCTGTATTTTATTCCAATAGATCTCAAAATGTCAAACGAATTAGGCGAATCAACGTTATCAAAAGCCTTTTCTAAGTCTAAAATTGCAATGAACGTTCTCTTATCTTGCCTTATTCAACCTTCCAAAATCAGCCTAAGACTTAGAACAGCTTCTCTTGTTCCGACATATCTCCTGAAACCAAACTGGTCTTCACCCTACTCCGTTTCTACCTGGCTTTCAATCCTCTTGTAAATTAATTTAGGCAGGATCTTTGAAGCATGAGTAATCAAGCTGATTGTACGGTAATCTTCACATCTGTCAGCTCCCACTTTCTTTCGTATAGGGATGATAACATTCTTCATGAAATCAGGGGGTACCTCACCTGTCTCATAAATCCTACACACCAAGTAAAATAACCTGATCAGACCTTCATCTCCTATGGAGCGTAACAACTCAATCGGTATATCATCTATGCCTGGTGCTTTGTTCCTGCTCAAGTCTTCCAATGCTCTGTCAAATTCCGATCTCAATATTAAATCTCCTTTTGCATCCTCATCAATTTCCTCCTCCCTTTCCAGTACATGATTCTCAATCTCCTTTCCCTTATACAAACACTTTATGTAAGCTTTCCATCTCTCAACCTTTTCTTCCCTATCTGTTATAGGCTTTCCAGTTGTGTCCTTAATATTACAGCACTTAGTCTTCTTTTCCCCAAAAGTATTCTTAATCATTCGATAAGCTGTGTCTACTTTTCCTAATTTCAGACAATTTTCTATACCTGCATATTTCTCTTTCAACCATTCTTCTTTCGTTTTCTTGCACTTCTCGTTAACCTCATTTCTCAGACGTCTGTATTCTGCTTTCCCCTTTTCATCTCTTACATTCTTGTGTTTCCGCCTTTCATCCATCAATTCTAGTATATCCTGAGTGATCCACGGTTTTTTACCTATTCTTTCTTTCCTATCAATGTTTTCTTCTGCGGATTTTGTTATTTCGTTCCTCAAAAGTGCCCATTCGTCAGCAATTGAAGTTTGTTTAGGGTTTTTCATTAGTCCTTCCTTTATACTCTTCCTGAATCTTTCATTTACATCCTTCACTTTCAGTCTGTCTATTGTCCACCTTTTTGGCTTTTGACTTTTATTCAGTTTCTTCAACTTTAATCTGCATTTCATAACAACCAGATTGCGGTCAGAGTTTATGTCAGCACCAGGATATGTTTTACAATCCAAAATCTGGTTTCGAAACCTCTGCTTGACCATAATGAAGTCGATTTGGTAACGCCCTGTATCTCCTGGTCCTATCCATGTGTATATTCTTCTATTGTGGTTATTGAATAGGGTGTTAGCTATGACCAACTCATGCTCGGTGCAGAATTCCGTCAACCTGCTTCCTCGATCATTCCTTTCACCTAATCCGAAATCTCCTACTATCTTCCCTTCTCTCCCTTTTCCTACCACAGCATTCCAATATCCCATTACTATAACATTTTCATCTCCCTTGATATACCTCAGAATTTCATCTATATCTTCGTAGACCTTTTCAACATCTTCTTCATCAGTTTGACTGTTAGGCATATAGACTTGTACCACTGTGGTGCACGTAGGTTTAGTATTGATTTTTGCTACAATAATCCGTTCACTATATTGCTCATAATATTCCACCCGCTGTCCAAGTTTCCTACTCAATATGAGGCCAACCCCTGCTTGGCCATTATTTGATTTAGTGCTAATGACCCTATAGTCTAAAAGTTAATAAATAGATAAATAAATAAATTTAGAAGTTATTAAAACTCGGATAGGACTGTCACCAAAATGAATGTCAGTTGACCTACAGGACTGCACGCCTGGGAATGACAAATAAAACCTTCACCAATTACATGCAATAAAATAAAAATAAGTAACTGATTTATTCCAGTCATAACCTGACACTACGCAGTTTTGTTCGATCCAAGCATGGTACTCTAACCAACAAATACATATCTTACCTCAGAGGCACAATTCAACTGGAAAAACCCAGCACCATAGAAAATAGGAAGAATGAGCTCTAAACTTTTACAGGGGTTATCACAAAAAATACAAACCATGTCGAACGTAAAACAACACTGCGCAGATACCAGTTACTTCCATAATAAATTCAATCACTTAGTACATTTCTAAGTTACATACCTTTATGTTGTCCGAAACAAATTATTAAAATAAATTCCTCCCCTTTAAAATAAGCTCTCCCACGAAGTCGGTTACATTTTCAATAAAATCAAGCTCCCACGAGGCCTCTTGGAGCAACTTTCAGAACCCCTACATCCCGTGGCTTTGTTCCTCGTGGTTCAGACAATAATAATCCCCAACAGTTACACTCGAAGGGTCACCAAGAGTTACCAGGTCGATCTATAGTTCAATTATATTGTAACACCATGTCACAATTACAATTATTTGTAAATAAACCTATAGGCGGCCATGTTAGCTTCCGGAAGTCGTACATGTTAGTTCCTACGGCCGCCAGCCGACACACAGATCGCACCACCAAGCAGGCACTTGGGAGGAAGTGCTCTACCCGCCATCTGGTAGCGATAAGAGGTAACCAAGTTCATAGTTTTCACGCAGGGAGCAGCGGAACTCGGCAATACTAGAGGAACCATTGAACTCTAGGTAATAGTAATAGTAGTACCCACGAACTGCGCGCTGGTAGTACCTACAATTCAATGAGAGGAACCGAACACCGCACGCCCTCTGGTAGCGACAAGGGGTACTACATACAGAGTTTTCATAGAATATCACCAGGCTAGGCACGATCGCGACGCAGTTCAAATATTCATTCACAGATAGAGCAGGGCAATCAAATCTGTACAAGGAGTTTATAAGTCATGATACAGTCACGTATCAATTATAAATTCATTACCCTTTCCCCTCTTTCAGGATTTAGTCTGTCTCAACCATTGAACTCTAGGTAATACTGGAATGCCGACTGTATGGGAGCAAAGTGCGGTTTTTGGTGCGACTAGTTACGCCTGGTAGTGCACGTCAAGGACAAGAGTTTGACGTATACGAACGCAAGGATGATATACGTACGTACGTACGACGAGATACGATGTACTTTTGAACATTTAGGCGAACGGTAAACTAAACGGAACTTACGCCGAAGTACATATTTCAAAATATCATAGTAATTTGATACGTAAAATGGCTAGGAATATACTCCTACATAAAATATTATATTGCATCCTAATTGTTCATCATTTTTATCCTTAAGCCCGGTTCACAATAGCCCGGGAACGAGAACCTGAACGAGAACGGGAACGAGAAGGAAGTTAAATTGCACGTTACCTTATGGGTCGGTTCACAACCAATCTCCGGGAACGAGAAGCTAAAAGTAGCCCGGGAAGGCCAACGGGAAACATGGTCAAGTTTCATGTTTGACGTTCTCGGAGCTTCCCGGAGCCAATCAGAAACGTTGTACATGCACATGCGCAGTACGGATGGAGTAGCCAGCGATGTACACATAACTTATGAATGCGCTTTATAAACTTGCTTCTCTAAAGCACACAATGTGTATTTAATAAAGTTATTATAACCTGATTATGACCCTCTGAAGCATTTCAGTTGTGTAATTGGTGTTTATTAGTGAGCGCTTACTGATTGTTTTAATATTATTACGCTATAGCTGATTGCGCGCGCATGCACAAGTTTACGTTCCCGGGCTAATTGTGAACCGGGCCTCCGGGAAGCTTCGCGTTCTCGTTTACGTTCTCGTTCTGGTTCTCGTCCCCGGGCCAATTGTGAACCAGCCTTTAGATCAAAGGCAGCATACACAATAACTACAGCCTACTGGCAAAAAATACAAGCCTTACGTACATTAAAATAAAATAAAAAGAAGGTTTGACAGGGAATGACTAAGAATAATGAACATAAGATAAGGTAATTTGTATTCAACATTTTTATTAACTCAAAGGCAGCATTCATATATCTGTGAATATGCATAGGCCTACAACTAAACAATTAAATACCGTAGATACTTAGTGAAAAAATATATATAATTTATTTATTCAAAACAACCACATGTTCAATATTCTTCAAGGCAATGGGGCATGTTGCGCAGCGGTCAAGCTATTCCCTTCTCACCAAGGTGGACCAGGTTCGATTACCGGTCATTGCATGTGAGGTTTTGGTAGTGAAATGCCATGTCCTGTGGTTCGGATTCCACGTAAAATGGAGGTCCCTTGGCTCATGATCACAAGATTAACGGTCACATAAAAACTACAAGCTTCTTTTTCTTTAAAGCAGGTCGCAACTTAGACCTCACATAAGTCATACAGCAAACGAACAGGCTCCTGCAGGGAAGATCCCTTAAGCTGATTTTCTTTTATCGTCTCCAAGACTGACATAATAAAAGTATACTGGAAAATGTGAAATTTTATGCCTATGCTGATGAAGAAAGTAACTGTAAATATTAGGCCTAGGTCTACACACTTCAACTTGTAGGCTACATGTCGTTCAATAACTCTTCTTGGGTGGCTGAAGCAGGTACTGTGGGAAATTGAAAATTGCATGTACCGCATCATCTTTAAGCAGTGGTTTGTTTTTATTTGAATGAAACAAGTAGCATGATTTATAAAAGTGTTCGCAGCTATAACCCATTTCTTTAATACAATTGGACGATTCCATGGAAATCTGTAATATAAGCTAGGCCAAGGTTATAATTCAGTGACTAATATCTTATAACCTATAATAGGGCCTACGCATATATGGCATATGCTATTTTTTATCTAGATGGTCGCTTTTGGTTGGTTTTTGATCTAGATACCGCAACACATGGAATCCAGCCGCGAAAACCTCATCGCGTTAGCTAACTCCGTTCAAAAGTTGCAGCAATTCAAAAGTCAGTGCTATTAAGCCTAAAATTTACAGGAAATAATACATTTACTGAAGTGTTGGCAAAATGAGTAAAAACTCCTCTAAAGCCTTCTAATAGGGGTCATTTTAAAGGCATTGTTATTGCATAGCAACCACATAACAATCAGTACGCATAGTTGGATAGTTTTTGAATTGTATAACTTTTTGTCTTCAAAATCAAGGTTATTTTTGGGTGGCCATAAAAGACAAAAAACATTCATAACTCTGAACTATTTGAGTTACAGTCCTCAAATTTTCAACCTACATGGCATAAGTGCGCTTAACAGCAATTGTACTTAAAATACATCATAAGTTTAAAAGTATAGGAACAGTCTGTTGAAGTATGAAATACACGGGTGTCCCTAAACTTTCTGGCAACACTGTAGATGGTCGCTTTTGGTGGCTTTTTCATCTGGATGTTCGCTTTTGGTCGCATTCTTTCATCAGGATGGTTGTTTTTGGTCGCCTTTTATCTAGATGGTCGCGACGAACATTGTCAAGAACCCAGGTTAAGCTAAGTTAAGCTATGGCCATCATCTTGAACTTCTTTGAAACTTTTCGATCACACTTCATAGCGCTCGAATGTCACGTGACCTGCTCCAGCGGTAGAGCGGTAGAGGTAGAGCGGTAAATGTAGAATGGTAGATATGGGGGCGGTAGAGGTGGAAGTAGAGTGGTATAGGTGGGCGGTAGAGGTGGTGCGAAGGTGACTAAATGTTAAACGACTCTCTCCTCCTCCTACCTTTCCTGTTCACCCCCAATAACTGAATCCCCCCACCGAGTTTCACACTTAGTCCCTTTTCCTCGGGAAAGGGGGAGTTGATCATCTAGATCAAAAAGTGACCAAAAGCAACCGTCTAGATAAAAAGGCACTAAAAACGATCATCTAGATAAAGGGGCCATCAAATGTGACATTCTAGATAAAAAACTACCAAAAAACGACCATCTAGATAAAATGTCCACCAAAAGTGACCATCTAGATAAAAAAGCGACCAAAATAGACCTTCTAGATAAAAAAGTGAACAAAAGCGACCATCTAGATAAAAAAGCCACCAAAAGCGACTATCGAGATAAAAATGCGACCAACTAGATATCAAAAGCGATCATCTAGATAAATAGCGAACAAAAGTGACCATCTACTTAAAACAAGGTGCCAAAAGCAACCATCTGAAAGGAAAAAAAAAAAAAAAAAAACCGACCAAAAGTGGCCATCTAAGTAAAAAGTGACAATCTAGTTAAAAAATAGCGACAAAACCAACCATTTAGATAAAAAAAGGCCAAAAGCTACCATCTTGATCAAAAAGCGACCAAAAGCGACCGTCTTGATAAGATAAGCCCCCAATAGTGGCCATTAGATAAAAAAGCGACCAAAAGCGACCAATTACTGTAGATAAATACGCGACAAAAAGTGACAATATAGATAAAAAGCGACGAAAAGCGACCATCTAGATCAACAAGCGAACAAAAGTGTCCATCTAGTTAAAACAAGCTACCAAAAGCAACCATCTAGATAAAAAAAACGGCCAAAATTGACCATCTAAATAAAAAGTGACCATATAGATAAACGACGACCAAAGGCGGCCATCTAGATAAAAGAGCGACGAAAAGCTGTCATCTTGATCAAAACGGGACGAAAAGCGACCATCTATTAATAAACGGCCAAAGACGACAATCTAGATAAAAAGCGACCAATAGCGACCATCCCGATAAAATAGTGATCGAAACAGACCACCCAGATCAAAAACCAACCAAAGCAACCATATAGGTAAAAAAGCCACCCAAAGCTACCATCCTGATAAAAAAAAGACCAAAAGCGACCATTAAGATGAGAAGGAGATTAAAAGCGACCATCTGCCGAACCGAATCTAAACCAAACCAAACCGAACTAAATCGAACCGAACTAAACCAAATCAAACCGAACCGCGGTTTGAAACCTCCTTTTCTTTTTCTATGATTGTGATTATAGCTTAAACTAACCTAACCTGTGGGGGGGGGGGGGGGGTATAATGACAATACCGCTACTAGAGATTTTTGAAGCGGAAACGACACATTGGATGAGGAATGAGAGAGTTGGACTGGAGGATGGTGTGAGAAATATGATTTTTGGTGAGACAAGCAGTTTCCTGTCAAAGAGCGGCGTATGACTTCACCATGCAATCCAGATGCGCGCGTGGGAACATAGGTGTTTAGTAGTTTGGACTGCGTTACATAAACTCACTTGCCAAACCATGAGAACGCTTTATCACCAGAATTGTCTGGATGTGTTATGACGTAGCATTTGATGACGTGATAAAAATAAAAGCGTGCGATCACGCTGTATAAACAAGTGAGAACATATAGCATATGACGTAACAGATAAGGGGCGTGGTTTTTGTTGAGACCGGCTAAAAGCTGCTATAGAAAGAGGAGAGAGGTAATGAATGTATAATTACAAACTGATTATCCGTTTAGTGGTGGCATCAGACAGATGGGCCAGTTTAAAGTGGGTTCAAAAGTGAGCGCAAAATGGGGCGCAAAAGTAGGCGTTAGGTGGGCGCAAAAATGGTTGCAAAATAAAGTGGGCGCAAATTAAAGTGGGCGCAATTTGTAAATATATCTACCTCGAAGAACCCACCTCGTACCCTTTTTCCATTGAACTTAGTAAGTCAACTACTTTTCCGCTCTCTCTCCTCTCCTCTATCCCTCTCGTTCTCTCACACATGGTGGGATAAGTTTAATACACATACTTTCTGCCAACCAGAACGTAGAAAGGTAGAAATCACCGTTTATAACACCGCAAGTGTTGTAGCCTTGTCTTACAGAGTTGTAGCCAGTACTCTGCGCTTTCTACCTTTCATCGTTCTGATTGGCTTAAAGTATGTGTGTAAAGAATATCCCACCATGTGAAAGAGTGAGCGGTAAAGAAGTCGACTAAATAAGTTCAATACTATAAGGGTACGAGGTGGATTTCTCAAGATAGATATACTGTATAGCTACAAATTGCACCCACTTTAAACTGTGCCTACTTTAATTGAACACCTTCATGGCTTACTCAAACTTTGTTTAGATGATGTTAAGCCCCTCACAAGTGGGGGGGCACGGGGATGAAGCTACTATACAAGTAACTGACAACACTGGGTACTTCAGCGCCACCCCACTACGAGTGCTGCTAGGAAAAAGGCCACCTTGTGATTGGTTGATTTGGCCTTGTTACCACTGCCGGCTGGATCGCATCCCTCCTGGCTGCTTTAAATTGATCCAGCCGGCGGTGCTTGTTACATTTGTTGTTCTGTGTCGTTGATAACATGGCGGCTTCACATGCTCGAAATGACAACTGTTCATTATCCAGATTTTGAGAGATATTTAAGTCACTTATACGTTCAAACTACTCGCAATGGCAAGTATTGTTCCTGGGTAACACGATATTGTCGTATTTCTGAAGCTTATAATCGTGCTCCATACTTTTCATTCGTAAACCGTATTTGTCAAATGCGGGTGTTGCTCACGCTGAAGAATATGAGTCATACCACATCGGCGTGAACAGTTCTGAATAAAACTATCTAGTCAAAAGTCTCAAGTTGGTGCGATTTTTAAAAATGGAAATGTGTCCTCAAATAAAAGAGATTGGAGTGACCCAGTTAAATAAAATAAAAACATAAAAAGAAAACATATTTGGGAGATAATATTTCCATACTGGTAGTTGGCTGCTACACCACTAGGCGTGCTTCAGTAGTTTCTTGTTTCCATGCTTTACCATGTGGCATTCACTTCTATTATATTTGTTGTTCTGTGGGGATAGGGAGGGGGGGGGGGGGAGTACTGGTTACAACTCTGCAAGACAAGGTGCCTTGTCACCAACCCTTCGGTGTTGTTAACATTCGGTTTCTACCTTTTTACGTTCTGGTTGGCTTAAAGTATGCGTGTAAAGGGTATCCCACCATGTGAGAGAGTGAGCGGAATAGTAGTTGACTTACTAAGTTCAATGATAAAAGTGTACGAGTTGGGTGTCTCAAGATAGCTACAAATTTCACCCACTTTAAACTGTGCACACTTTAAGTTAAGGTTTTACGGCATACTCATGCTTTGACTGGTTGATGTTAAGTAGAGTACTGACTACAACTCCGTAAGACAAGGCTACAACACTTGTGGTGTTGTTAACGGCGGTTTCTACCCTTTAACGTTCTGGTTGGCTTAAAGTATATTGTGTGTGAAGCATATCCCACCATGTGGGAGGGAAAGAGAGAGGAGAGAGAGAGAGAGAGAGAGAGAGAGAGAGAGAGAGAGAGAGAGAGAGAGAGATGAAAAGTAGTTGACTTATTAAGTTCAATGGTAAAAGGGTATGAGGTGGGTTTCTCAAGATAGATTAATAGCTACAAATTGCGCCCACTTCATTTTATGCCCACTTTTGCACCTACTTTATTTTGCACCCAATTTTGCACACACTTTTACACCCACATTTGCACCCACTTTAAACCGCGCCCATCTGCCTTATGCCACCAGTAAAGTGATAATCAGTCTTCCAGCCTGGTCATTATAAATTCATTACCCTTTCCCCTATTTCTGTAACAGGTTTTAACCTGTCTCAACATAAACCACGTCTCTTTTCACTTACGTCATATGCTATATGTTCTCACATGTTCATACAGTGTGTTCCCATGCTTTTCTTTTTATCACTTCACCATATGCTACATCATCACACTTCAGGGCATTTCTGCTGATAATGAGTTCTCACGGTTTGGCAAGTGAGTTTATATAACGCAATCGTAAAATACTAAATACCTATGTTCCCACGCGTGCTTCTGTATTGCATGCTGACGTCATACTCGTCTCTTTGACAGGACTCTGCTTGTCTCACCGAAAATCATATGTCTCACACCACCTTCCAGTCCAACTCTTTTTATCTAGTTGGTCACTGTTGGTAGCTTTTTTAAAATCTAGATGGTCGCTTTTGTCGCTTTTTTGTATCTGGATAGCCGCTTTTGGTCGCTTTTTATCTATATGGTTGATTGGTCACTTTTTAATCTAGATGGTCGCTTTTAGTCACTTTGTATTTTTATGGTCACTTTTGGTCGATATTTATCTAGTTAGTCCCTTTTTTTAAAATCAAGATGGTGCCCTTTGGTGGTTTTTTATGTCTATATGGTCAGTTTTGGTCGCTTTTTGATCTATATGGTCGCTTTTGGGAGCTTTTTTTTTAACTGGACGGTCGCCTTTGGTGGCTGTTTTATCAAGATGGTCACTGTTGGTAGCTTTATTTTCTCTAGATGGTCGCTTTTGGTCGCTTCTTTGTATCTGGATAGCCACTTTTGGTCGCTTTTTATCTATATGGTTGATTGGTCAGTTTTTTTTTATCTAGATGGTCTTGTTGGTCGCTTTTGGTCGCTTTTTTATATAGATGGTAGCTTTTGGTTGCTTTGTTTCTAGATGGTCGCTTTTGGTGACTTATTGATCTGGATGGTAACTTTTGGTAACTTTTTAAAATCTAAATGGTCGCTTTTGGTCGCTTTTTTAAATCTATAAGGTAGCTTTTTTGCCTTTTATATATATGGTTGTTTTTGGTCGCTTTTGTATCAAGATGGTTTCTTTCGGGCGCTTTTGTATCTAGACGGTCGCCTTTGGTGGCTTTTATTATCTAGATGGTCGGTTTTGCCCCTTTATGATCTAGATGGTTGCTTTTGGTCGCTTTGTATTTTTATGGTCGCTTTTGGTCGATTTTTATCTAGTTGGTCACTTTATTATCTAGATGGTGCCTTTTGGTGGCTTTTTTGTGTCTAGATGGTCACTTTTGGTCTCTATGTTCGCTTTTGGGAGCTGTTTTTTTTATCTGGATGGTTGCCTTTGGTCGCTGTTTTATCTAGATGGTTGCTTTAGGTGGCTTTCTTTATCTAGATGGTCGCTTTTGGTGGCTTTGTTACCTAGATGGTCGCTTTTGGTCGCCTTTTGATCTAGATGCTCGCCTTTGGTCGCCTAATTTATCTAGAAGGTAGCTTTCTTTTTATCTAGATAGTCGCTATTGGTGGCTATTTTATTTAGTTGGCCGATTTTTGATCTAGATGGTCACTTTTGGTCGCTCTTTTATCTAGATGTTCGTGAGGAGGGTGTCAAGATTCCAGGTTAGGTTAGGTTAGGCTATGTTAAGCTACGTTGGTAGGTTAAGCCTGAGTTCAGACACTACCTGAGGGAAGATCATTGGAAAAGAGAAGGAAAAAGGTTTAGGAGTGGAAACGATATTAGGCAGAAGGGAAAAGAATCCATGACCAAGTAAATAATCAGAAAGTGAGAAAAAATAGTTATTTTGCTTAAAGCTTTGGAAGCAAGGTGAATAAGTGGGAGCCTAAACGAGAATAACAGATAGAGCAGCGTGAGCTGAAGTTACCGGCAGGTTGTCGCTAAGTGCTCTTTCCCCCCCGAGCAAGAATTTGAGTTCTATGGGGAAGGGCACTGGTGAACAAAAGTATGCCAGATGAAAATGACTAATGTACTTTCCCGTCAAAAGGGTGAGATTTTAGAAAGCATTCTGAAGTACCAGAAAGATTTAAATTGGCGGGGAAATTTTTATTACCCGCCACTGTCGGATCCCCAACAGAAAAACCGATGCCCCCAGAGTGGGCAGAGATAAAGCACCTTCTGGGCTTTTAGTGATATTTTTATTATTATTATTAGAAATTATTAGAGAGAACCAATTGTTGCGTTTAAAGAAGGCTGAACTCTTACCCAGCCGGGTGCCGACTAAGGGTTTAGAAAGGATGAAAAGACCCAACCTAACTTGAACAAAACCAAAATTTTAAACAGTGAATCACAGGACAGAGCGAAAATCTCCTCAAGTAGGAAGCTGTCTGAGCGAGCTCTACGTGCCTTAATAATTCACTAGAATAAGCTAGAATAGCCAAAAGAAACTTTTTGAGTTATGTTAGCAGAAGTTTTGCTCTAAACGCAACAAATGTTTGATTTTGTAACAATCTCAGCTTTTACTGCTTTTCTTTGTTTCTTTGAAGGTAAATCAATTCGAGAAAAATATTGGGAAAGAAAGGTCCTGCCTAACAGCCTTTCGACCAATAGAAGTAGAAAAAACAAATAATAAAGATTTTATTTAACAAAGTGAGGAATTTAAAGAACAATATGAATTTAGATCTCAGATCTATTTTGAGCTAAAGAACGAAGTTTTTGAAGGTCTCAGACCTATGACAAACAATTAAAAACTTTACAAGTGTTTTTGAACTATGCATACAATTAGAAGGTGTAAAGCGTATAATGATAATAATAAAGGTCTTACAATTTGGTGTAATATTTCGTTAGATTGGTTAGGTAGAATACCAATATTTCAAAAAATGCATTTAGAATGCCTTTGTAGTAAGCGAAAAGGCTATAAATTCCTGGGAACAGCAGGAGAAAAAAAAGGAAATTAATAAGTGGGTTTATAACCACTAGTATTTATACAGACTTTAAGAGATGCTAAATTAAAATGGGGCAGTTCACATTAACGAAACATGGATTACACACAATTAATTATAAATGTTTAACAATTGAGAAATTATAACTTCCTGGACGCAGCAGGAAAAATGCGTATTAAATTTGGGTTTATAACCACATTGATATTTATACAGTAATTACGAAATGGTATTGTAGAAAAAAATGGGAGGGAGCCTATTTAGGCTAAGCCTCGTTGAATACAAAAAAAATAGTTAAAATATACCCTAAATTGTTAGTAAAGGAAATTGGGAATATAGGAAGTAGGGGATGAGAGTCCTGGCTGATTGTACTAGTTTGAGCGAATCGCGACGCGGATGATAGCCACATATTCACCTTGAAGCACTGAAAGTTTTTAGAACATGAGAAAATGTTACTATTGGAGTTTTATGGAAATGCACTGAGTTGAACTTGAATATGTTTCTGGCGTTATAGAGTTTTAGGTTGCAATTAATAGTTCCATTTAACTTAAAGTTGGCAGTAATTTTGTTGGTGTTGAGTATAGTTCTTCACAGTTTAGAGTCTATTGCGAATGGAAAATTCCAGAACTGTAGTTACAATTTAAAGGAGCAAGTATAGATCCGTCGAAGGCAGAAAAGTTAGGTTTTAAACAGCTATGAATTTGGCATAAATGCCTCGTTGCAGGGAAGGTATCCCTTTATTTAGTACAAGAAATGCTAGATTTCATGACTTAAGTAGCGATCATAGTTGGCTAAGCATGACAGTTCTCGCGAAGGGCAGTTATAGACAAATTGTACAATATTGCGAAATTCAAATACTGCCTATAAAATTCATTAAAGCTTTTCAGTTTGGATTAAAACCCTTAAAACATGGTTAAAATCACTTGATGGTAGGCACTTAGCTGTTCATGGTCTATGTGATGTTTCCGGCAGCCGTTAGACAAAACTTTCAGACATTGCATCGATTTGTGTCAGCTCATGGAAAAAGGAGCTGAGCCTCCTTCATAGGACTGAACTTTACACTTAAGCGCCCAGACGAGAAGTGAGCGAGAAATTTGAACACCCAGATGGCCAAAACGGCGGAGGGGAGGAGGGAGAAACAAAGGAACAAGAACAGAGTGGGAAACATTATAAAATAAAAACACTCTATGTAATACAATTTGACTCATTGAAAAGAGTCTTCTAGGAGATTGCAGATAACGACAACGATGACATCTGCTTGAGTGGGTTGAAAACATTCTTGAAATTCCTGAATTCAAATCTTCGAAAGGTAGTCGCGTGGAGCGCCTTTATATTTAGCAGAGAATACACAACTGAAACTGACTTTAACATAAAATGAATAGATGTTCAAAGAAAAGGGAATACATAAAAGTTCACTGTTGGTGACTGAGAGATGGGAGATAAAAGAACTAATGAAGAAGGGGAAAAAGCAAAGAGCAGCGACTGATAGCTCTAATTAAACGTGTATTCCAAGGAATACACCAAGCTGGGTGGCCAAACACCAACAGAGAGGAGAAAAATAGTTTTAATTTTCAAGCGGTAAAGGCAAAATTAGTGATATCGGTCTTACAATATGACCGTTAGCAGTAAGAACCTTTATGACTCGAATTTTTTCCATCCCTTCCGGGATAGCATTCGACCACCCTGCACGAGATCCATACCAGTGGGGGATAGACGTCTCTTTTGAGGACTGCCTGGCTGCGTGGCTCAGAGGTAACGTTCTCGCTTTCTGGGCCAAAGGTTGCAGGTTCGTATCCTGGCGCAGTCTGCTGGCATTTGAGGGTGCGCAAATGCGAGGGAGCCGTGTCAGTAGATTTACTGGCACGTTAAAGATCCCCTTCTAGGTAAAATTCTGGCACCCCGGCGTCTCTAAGAGCCAGAGTAGTTAAAAGGGATGTAATACTAATAACCATTATTATTATTATCTTATGACGACTAAGTCTCCCACCTTGTTATCAGGATTAGAAAGAAGGCACTTCTGTCTCCTCTGTAAAGAAGTTAAGTACTCCAACTTCGACCTTTTCCAGAAAGAATTACGAAGGACTTCAATTTTACGCCAAAAATAGGCAAGTGAGAATCTCTATGAGAGCTAAGCAGGAGGGGGTGGGGGGTGCAAACAGAGAACTACCTATAAGGAATTGGCCGGGGGGTTAATGGAAGTAGATCATCAGGATCATTAGAAAGGGGGTGAAAGGGCGAGAATTAACAACACCATCGATTAGGATGGACAGTGAGTTGACCTTCTTTAGGTGTCGTTTGGTTACCTTGACACAAGATTCCCACCTGCCGCCGTTATGAGGGGCGTAAGGGGGGGGGGGGGGGTATAAATCGCCATTTAAAACCTCTGGCATAAGAAAAATTAGAAATTTGTTCCATAGCAGGCGAAGATGTAAGTGCTTTTTTTTCCACAATGAAGCTGCGCCTTGAAATGTGGAGGCGTTGTCGGAGAATATTTCAGAAGGAACTCCACGCCGAGCAGTAAAACGAGAGACAGCTGAAATGAAATACGAAGTAGAAGCGTTTGTTACTAGTTCCAGGTGGACCGCACCAGTAACCATGTAGACGAAGAGAGAAACATAGAGTTTTCCCAACAATTTGCGTTTAGCTTCAGGGGAATTACGCTGATATTGAAATGGACCCATATAATCCACGCCTGTTAAAACAAAAGGACGGCTAGGGGAAGAGCGGAAATAAGGTAGATCGCCCGTAATTAGAGTGCTAACCTTAGGTTTCACCTTAAAGCAGGGGATGAATTTGTGTATTACTGAAGAAACTTCATGATCTCTATTTATTATCCAGTACTTTTGCCGTCGTCAAAAAATCAAGGTGCGAGTACCAACATGCAGATTTCGATAATGGAAGTCACGTATACTTAAGGAAGTTACGTGATGTTTGAAGGCAAAATGACAGGATGATTTTTGTCTTCAGAAAGTGAAGAATGAGAAAGCCTTCCGTCTACTCTTAGTAACCCATTTTCATCAAGAAAGGGAGCTAGGGCGCAAAAACGACTAGATTTCGAAAGATCTTTCTTAGCTGAAAGCAAAGACTATTCGATAGGGAAATCTTATTGCTGGGTGAGTTGCAAAACTTTAGTGGTAGCGAGAGTTAATTCATGATTAGTTAGATGCGGTTTAGGAAGAACAGGTTGGTCAACAACGAGATATTTCCACCTAAGAAGATAAGCAAAATTCCGGATTAGTTTGTGAAAGGAGGAATTGCGAGACAATAAGGGAAATGAAACGCTGGTAATGAGACAAGAAGCAGTAGATTTAGCTACTTTGGCGTCAGGCAAGTTGGACACTGGAGCTGAAGGTTTAGAAGGCGAGCAAGAAGAGTCTTCGACTGACCACGAGGGCCCGTGCCAGTACAGTTGAGATTCGACGAACTGAGAAAGTGAACAACCGCGTAAGATAATGTCAGCGGGCTTTTCAGCGCTACGAACATGTCTCCATTGACATCCTAAAGAAAGGGTTTGAATTTTGGAAACTCTATTGCCGACGAAAGTTTGCCAGTGAGTGGGGTTTTGGCGATCCACGAAAGAGTGATCATGGAGTCGCTCCATAATTAAATTTGGGAGAATTGGATTTTTAAAACTTTTTGCAGTTTTTAGCAAGTTCTGCAGCCATGAAAGCGGCGCTCAATACAAGCCGGGGAAAGGTGATGGTTTTTAATCGGGGCTACTTTTCATTTATCACAAATAAGACTCGAGCGTGGAAATTCGTTCAGAGGATTGCAATAAACAAGGTATGCGCGAAAACCGTAAACTTTTTCGGAGCTGTCGGCAAAAACATGAAGCACAAAGGGTGTATTAGAAAAAGCGTTCATTAAATTTCTAGGAATTTCAATAAGCGAAAGGTTAAGCAAACTGCAACGGAAAGAAAGGAAAGAAGAGGGAACAGCTTCATCCCATTCACACTTAAGAGACCATAGCTCTTGCATAAAAAGTTTGGGTATAACAATGACTGGAGCGAGAAATTGAAGCGGGTCAAAAATCTTAGCTATTTCAGACATAATTTGCCTTTTTGTGTTAGGGCGTACTTCAGAAAGTGAGACTTTGTAAATAGGAGTATCAGTGCGAGTGCACAAATGTACTCCTAACGTTTTTATTGAGTCGGAATCGCCACAAATTTAGACAGAAGAGGGATCTTCATCTTCGACAGGAAATTGAGCAAGAAACCCAGATGAATTAGAATTCCACTTATGAAGTGGGAATCCTCCATTCTTTAGCAGTGCCTTTAGTTTAAGAGATATGAGAGAAGCCTCTTCAAGAGTTTGAAAGGGTTACAGATAATCATCGACATAAAAGGATGTTGTTAATGCTTCTGAAGCTTTAGCATGAAACAAATGACCTTCTTGAGAAGCTAGCATATGTAAGGATCAGATGGCTAGGAAAGCGGAAGGTTTAGCACCATAAGTAATGGTTTTCAAACGAAATATTTTGATGGGTTGCTTATTTCGTCAAGCCATACGATTCTCTGAAGATCTTGCTGTTCAGATTGAATTAAGACTTGACGGTACATTTGCTTTATGTCTGCAATGACGGCTATAGCGAATAGACGAAAATTCAAAAGTATAGTAGACAGGTCGGACTAAATAGCTGGACCGGAGTGAACAGTATCGTTAAGACTATTGCCATTAGCACCAGGTGATGACCCGTGAAATACAAAACGAATTTTGTCTTTAACAAGAGCGTTATTCCACACAGGATGGTGATTAAAAATACGGTTTCGACTGGAGGATGTGATTCGTCATCAGATTTATTGACACATTCCATGTGATCTAGACTTTCATACTCTTCCATGAATTCTGTATATTGTTGTTTGACAAGGGGTTCTTTTTTGAATTTACTCTCAATGGCGAAAAGAGCTTTACGCGCTTTGGGTTGAGAATCACAAAGTTTTGGAGGATTGAGTAGTGTCCGCATTTGGACTATGAATCTGTCTTCAGGTGTGCAAGCAGTGGTAGAGGTGACGAGTTGCTCGCAGAATTCGTTTTCTGACGAGGTTGAACTAGGGGAATCGATATTTTCAAGTTTCCAGAACTGTTCCAAATCGATGCTCACGAAATGACATTGCGACGCAGGTTGAGTGGTGTAATGCGGGAGTTGGCCGGTGACAATCCACCATAAATTAGTGTCTGTAGCAAAAACGTTAGATGCTAATTGACGAATTTGCTTACGTAGGCAATTCCAGAAGACATTTGCACTAAGCAGTATATCAATAGAGCCTTGTGTGTTAAACAGAGGGTCGTCAAGCCTCAGGTTAGCGGGAATATTTAAGCAGGATGTGTCAACAGAGTGACTAGGGGTATCTTCACATATACTGTTGAGATGGAGACAGTTTAGTTTAAGGAAATTATTTCTTTGACTGGTATCCTTTATGGTTAATTTTGAAAATTGCAAAGCTTGCGATTTTGAACTATTGATGCCTGATACATTGATAGAATGGGGCTGGTCGCATTAGCGAAACCTGGATTACACAAAATTAATTATAAATGTTTAACAATTGGGAAATTATTACTTCCTGGACGCAGCAGGAAAAATGCGTATTAACATGTGGGTTTATAACTACATTGATATTTATACAGTGATTACGAAATGGTTTTCTAGAAATAAATGAGAGGGAGCCTATTTAGGCTAAGCCTCGTTGAATACAAAGAAAAAAAGTTTAAATATACCCTAAATTGTTAGTTAAGGAAATTGGGAATGTAGGAAATAGGAGATCAGAGTCCAGGCTGATTTTACTAGTTCGAGAGAATCGCGACGCCGATGATAGCCACACATTCACCTTGAAGCACTGAAAGATTGTAGAACATGAGAAAATGTTCCTATCGCAGTTTTATGGAGATGCACTGAGTTGAACTTTAATATGTTTCGGCGTTATAGAGTTTTAGGTTGCAATTAATAGTTACATTTAACGTTAAGTTGGCAGTAATTTTGACGGCGTTGAGTATAGTTCTTCACAGTTTCGAGTCTATTGCGAATTGAAAATTCCAGAACTGTAGTTACAGTTTAAAGGAGCAAGTAGAGATCCCTCGAAGACGGACAAGTTAAATTTTAAACAGCTGTGATTTTGGCATAATTCCCTCGTTGCAGGGAAGGTATCCGTCTATTTAGTACAAGAAATGCTAGATTTCATGACTTAAGTAGCGAGCATAGTTGGCTAAGCATGACAGTTCCCTCGGAGGGCAGTTATAGAAAAAATGCACAATATTGCGAAATTCAAATACTGCCTATAAAATTCATTAAAGCTTTTCAGTTTAGATTAAAATCCTTAAAACATGGTTAAAATCACTTGAAGGTAGGCACTTAGCTGTTCATGGTCTATGTGATGTTTCCTGCAGCCGTTAGACAAAACTTTCAGACATTGCATCGATTTGTGTCAGCTCATGGAAAAAGGAGCTGAGCCTCCTTCAGAGGACTGAACTTTACACTTAAGCGCCCAGACGAGAAGTGAGCGAGAAATTTGAACACCCAGATGGCCAAAACGGCGGAGGGGAGGAGGGAGAAACAAAGGAACAAGAACAGAGTGGGAAACATTATAAAATAAAAACACACTATGTAATACAATTTGATTCATAGAATAGAGTCTTCAAGGAGATTGCAGATAACGACAACGACGACATCTGCTTGAGTGGGTTGAAACCATTCTTGAAATTTCTGAATTCAAAACTTCGACAGGTAGCCGCGTGGAGCACCGTTATAATTAGCAGAGAATACACAACTGAAACAGACTTTAACATAAAATGAATATATGTTCAAAGAAAAGAGAATACATAAAGGGTCACTGTTGGTGTCTGCGAGAAGGGAAATAAAAGAACTAATGAAAAAGGGGAAAAAGCAAAGAGCAGCGACTGCTAACTCTAATTACAGTTGTATACGCTGCCGAAGTCAACGTCACTTCCGCTCCGTTGCTAAGCAACTGGAGCAATACAACATGGCTCCCTTGTAGCTTGCTTCAGTCTTTGAGCCGTCATTATTTCCTATTTGTATCGTATAAAACAGTACATGCATGGATGTCCAGAGGCAAGAAAGCATAGAAAAGTACATTTTCCACAGTAATTTAACATAGTTGTCCAGTAAAGTTGTAAAATATTGCGTACGAGATGCACATTAAGTCTTAGAACATAAGTCGTAGAGATGTGGCCTACGATATTTACATTAAATTAAGTGAAAACATGAAAATATAACATTTCTGGATATTGTGAATCACGTCCTGCATGAATAACCAATACTACGGAAAATAAAGTACCGTAGGCCCTACCAGAAAGTGACGAATAAAATGAACTTAAGGTCGATCAATGCATAAGGGAACAGTTTAAAATATTTGGATGAGAGTTTAGGCCAAATCTCATCAACAGCTATAGAAGAAACAAAGACTGCATTTCAATACAATTTGTGTGTTTACCACAACGCTGCGTTTGTCTGAAAACGAATCAAATTAACAAAGCCTAACCTGTGTGCTGACTAACAGGTTAGAGAAGTCTACAATTAAGGCCTATCGTCCTACTCCTACCCCATTCTAAATAATGGGGCACTTTTCCTATCCTAGCTCTAAATATAATCACAACAAGACTTGCCACTCCATCACTTCAGAAATAAGCAGTATCCATTGGCTTGAATAATGTCACTATACGGTACTGTAACTTTGTTGCAGGGTGTAGGCCTAGGCTACTGGTAGGCCTACATGATTGTTTTCTGAAAGTACAAACAATAAAATATTCAGGCAGAAATTTTCAGTCTGAGATAGGCCTAATTGTTATTTGGAAACACAATTCACTGCTTAAATAAATTAATTGAAAAATCACCACTCAGAAAAGTTGTAGGATAAAATTTATCGGTGTTAGTGAATCAGCTGTAAGGTTATGTAGGTTGCCGTTTATAATACTTATAGTACAAACCATATTTAATTACAACAGCACTCCCCACATGAACCAAAACCCCTTGATGTGACATATATGTCCTAAATATCTCTCTATGTTAGATATACTCTATCCACTAAATGATAAATATTCATAATTTGTAGTACCCGCCATGCAATTCTTGCCTCAGGAGTGAGGTCAACTTTATTCATACTATCTCGCAAAATTCTCGTACTTTATCCATAAAATTTCACTTCTATTTTGTAGCTCCAACACTGTAGATGATTTTCACGGGAGGCGTTTGCCTTATTTCACGCGTATTACACATTTTTATCCACAAAATTCAAGACGCTGCGCAGCGTTAATGCAGCTTCCTATGTATAAAAAACCTAGCAACTAGTTGTTTGGGTCCAATGTGGCTGCGCCCATGCGGTTGCTAGGCGCGTCACTTCGGCAGCGTATTATCCACAGTTGGAATCTGACAGTTCGGCGCCACTGGGCAAAAAAAGTTGACGACTATATCGCACGCAAGGCTTGTTGCCATTGAAACCATAGAGTGCTGCCAATTTGAATGACGCTATTTGGCCACGTGCTTGTCGCTTGACCAGTCGCTTGTTTGGTTGCCTCCAGAGTGCACACTGACCAAGTTGCGTTATAATTGTATTGAATTAATTAGTTAATTACTTTCTCGTGTAGGATTTAAACTTATTTATACTTTATATTTATAATTCATTAGTGTCCGTTATTTATTTATATAGTGTTAGTGTAAGTTTAAGCTTAAGTTCGTGTGAATTAGATAAAGGATACCGGTAGCTTTCTTTTTGTTTGCGAGTGATGAAGCGCTGGGTTGGACAATTTTTTCCATGGTACAGGTCTTGGCAGCATAGATTGCGATTATGATGTGGGTGTTGCCAGCTGAAAACTGGGCGAAGGTGGTGTCGCATGTGGAAAGAGTATTAAGCGAAGCGTGGGAACGTGAAGGTGTTATTGACACAGCTGTGGACGACCTAATAATTTCCCTCGGCGATTCCTCATCCACCAGTGCGGGATCCAGTGATGGAGAGGACCGGGATGGTGATGATGATGATGATGATATGGATGGGATAGAGCCTTTTCCCAGTGATTAGCCTCTGTCTTCTAAGGGTGAGTTAATAGCCTATACAATGAACGTATATTTTGTAATACATTTATATGTTTCTTCTTCAACAGGAGATATACATTGCTAAATAACGCGGAAACAATCACGTGTTGTCGTTTCGCTTTGAACAGTTTTGCTTTATGATAGTAGGCTATTCGTAATATTGTTATTCATTACAATATTTTAGGCCTCGCCTCAATTTGACGGGCTATTATTTTATATTACAGTGTGCACCGATCAGTTTAAAGCATTTCTTTGTTTAAGATTTTTGAAATCCATCTGAGTAAAAATGTAATAACGGTGCTAATGATATTATGAGCATAATGAAAAGAACTGGAGGGTGGAAGTACGCACGTGCTGGCTAGTAGCATACGTGGCAACGCTGCCTTTAGTTCAACGGTTCTCCGCCGAACTGTCAGATTCCAACTCTGGAAAATACACCTATAAACGTGTATTCTAAGGAATACACCATATGGCCGTCATCTTGAAATTCTTTGAAACCTTTTGATCACACCTCGACGTGCTTGACTGGTTTTGTCACACGACATGCTCCAGCGGTAAAGCGGTAGAAGTAGAGCAGTAAAGGTAGAGTAGTAGACGTGGGGGCGGTAGAGGTGGGGCGGTAGATGTAGAGTGGTAGAGGTGGGGCCGTAGATTTGGGGCGGTAGAGTTAGAGCGGTAGAGGCGGGGCTGTAGAGTAGGGGAGGTAGAGGTGGAGCGAAGGTGGCTAGACGTTTAATGACTCCCTCCTCGTCCTCCCTTTCTTTTTCACCCCCCAATAAGTGCATCCCTCCATCCAGTTTTGCACTTAGGCCCTTGACGGTCCCTCGGGAAAGGGTGGGTTAGGTCAGATTAGCATAGGTTAGGTTAGGTTAAGTTAAGTTATGGAGGAGGGGGGAGGAAGAGGGAGGAGGAGGGTCAGAATTCAAGTTAGGTTAGTTTAGGTTAGGTTTGGTTAGTTTAAGTAAAGTTAGGTTAAGTTAAGTTGTGGAGGAGGGGGGAGGAAGAGGGAGGAGGAGGAGGGTCAGAATTCAAGTTAGGTTAGGTTAGGTTTGGTTAGTTTAAATAAAGTAAGGTTAGGTTCAGTTAAGTAAGCTATGGAGGTGGGGCCAGAACCCATACAAAACCACTACTAATGTTGACTAAGCATTTGAAATAATTTCAGCGCCTTGCAAAATACAGTATATCTACTGTATTAAGTCCCAAAATGTACGAAGTCAATGTCGGAAAACTGACATCGAGTCTAATAATTTGCATACCTCTATAAGAGCAGTGTTTTTTCTTCTAATAATGTGTTGAAAGTTCAGATATGGAGACTTACATGAATTGTGAAGTTGCTCTGACAGCTACTGTTCTGAGGTAGAATCAATCTGTATGTGGATCTTCTCGCAACGACCAATATCAAGATAAACGTTTGTAATTTGAGATGCTTTCATTAAAACAGATTGATATTGCAACACATCAGATGCTGTCCCAGTTATTGGGATTATATTGTGTTGACGACCTGAAACGTTGCAATATCAATCATGATAAACAAACCACAACGCAGCCTTCTCTCAATATCTCAAATTATTAATAACTAGTTAACGATGGGTACGACTGCTAGGTTTAAATGTTGAATGTTTTTACAGGCGTCCTACAGAGTACTTCTCGCTCCGTGCTGGGAGCACACATCATATGCACGGGGGTCAACTACACCACTCTAAAAGGATCGTAATTCATCGCAAATACAACCCAGAAGCAACAGATTATGATTTCGCTCTCATCGAGGTAAGCAAAATTTCTTAATTCTCGGTAAAGATAGCTAACCTCCATGTTCTGCCTCTTAAAATACCAATCACCATCACCATCATTAAGAACCCATTGTACTGAAACAATAAAGTATATATACTGTTCCCATTTACTGAGGATGGCGGACTGGTAATCCATTCCCATATGCTTCAGAGCACCAGAGCAACCGTACATGTAACCCCTCATGCAAATGAACTGCGTATCGGGAAAAACCTAGAATAGTGAGAGAGTCCCAGTACAGAATAAATGCTATGCTAAACAAGGAATATACAAATAAAAACTCCAGTTTAGGATAAAATAACCGAAAAGCATCGGGATTTATTTACCAACATTCTCTACCATAAATTTAAACAAGTAGTTCCGTGAAGAACTAAATAGCCTATTTTCATATATCCTACTAATATCAATTGCCTCTATCAACATACAAATTGTCAGTTTGATTGCTGTAATAGATTCGTAGATATTGTTACGTGCCACCCCCCTAGAGGCACTTTTGTTAACTGGATTACGGTGGGTTGAAGCACAACACAGATTGTTCCTTTGAAGAAATAATTAACTTTATTGCGGCCAGAAAGATACACCACTCAACAACAAATACAAGCAATTAGAACCTTACTCCAGTTTCCTCAAGCCTCTTCCTTATGGAGCGCTCTTGCCCCTTTCACTTAGTCATGCAGCTAATCCTCCACTAATGAGACCTGTGTCCTCGCTAGGAATACCTGCTTTGATGGTGAGGCAAGTCTCGGTAAGCTCCAAGGTCTCGGACTCCTCTTCCTTATGTACACAAACTACAGTTACTTACGATAACCTGCTACACGCTGCTTCGCTGTCCACAAATGAATTAGATGCCAGTTGATTAAAATTGGTATAAGCATATACCGTATGAAGTTTCACTGCGTTCGGATGGTGAAAACGCAAGAAACGTTCATTTGAATATTTAAATTTCGCGTGGCTGCCATGTTGTATTTGTAATCGCCATGTTATTGAACGTCCCATAGGTGAACTTATGCTTATAGCCTCTATACACTTATAATATTTCAGTTTGATTGCTGTAGTAGATTAATAGCTATTGAGAACCGTCTAAATATTCCGGATGGTCGCCATGTTAGGAATTTAATATATGTAGTTATGTACCATTAGATGTTGATTATTGTGTACGTTCATTATGCAAAAGTTGATTTCGATCGCTTGATTAGGACACAAGAAATAAAACTTAATTTTCGAAATTCGCACAGCCGCTATCTTGAGGTTACGTAAACAATTGAACTAAATTAGATACCAGTGCATGACAATGTTTATAAATATTTGCTGTACGAAGTTTCATTGCGGTTTGATCATTAAATCGCGAGAAAAGTCTATTTTAAATTTTCAAATTCGCTTGGCCGCCATGCTCGTTTTGTAGTTAACCAGTTTTTGAAAGTCTCATAGATGAACTTCCAGTAGTGCACTTTATCTCCGTACGAAATTTCAGAGTGATACCGGTAATAGTTTCAGAGATATAGAATGCCAGTGAAATATTTCGCACAGCCGCCATCTTGAGGTTATGTAAACAATTGAACGAAGTTTGATAGCGGTGCATTACAGTGTGTATAAACATATACTGTACCAAGTTTTATTGCGTTTGGTTGGTTAATCGCGAGAAACGTCTATTTAAAAGTCGAAATTTCGCTTGGCCGCCATGTGGGTTTTGTAGTTACCAGGTTTTCAAATGTCACATAAGTGAACTTCTAGTAGTACCCTTTATCAACGTACAAAATTCCAGAGTGATATCAGTAATAGTTTCGGAGATATTGAATGCTGGTGAAATACTTCGCACAGCCGCCATGTTGGATTGGTGAGACGTAACAAAATTTGAAGGGCACGGTCGGGATCGCCCAGAATAGTGCTTTGATCTTACCGAGTTTCATTGAAATCGCTCCGGCCATTTAGAAGTTAAAAGGGGGGGAGGACACAAAAATCCTCACACACTCACACACGCACACACAGACAGACACACGGACGAAAGGTGATCTCATAAGCCTATTTTTTCATAAATGAAAATAGGCTAAAAATGAAACGATTCAATTAACTAAATTAAAATCCGGCTTTTGAATTGCTCATATCTACATTTGTCCCTAGCCTACTGTCATGTTGAGCAACAAAATTTAATCATACAAACATATCTAGCTAATATCAACCCTACTGAAAAGAAACCACATCCTAGTTCAAAGAAAACTTTGTTTTAAAACAGAAATTCCTACTTTTCTAAAGCTATTTCATTAATAAATAATATTTTCTCCCTGCATTTTAATTAATACTTGGAAAAATTATTTTTGCTCTGCAGTTTGATATATCAAAAATTTTATGAGTCCTATAAAATCACTTAGAGAATTCCTATCAAACAAAAAAAAGCAATACAAGGTTAGTGCCGAAAGAAAGTTGGTTGGTTCCTCAGTTTAGGGGCTGCGACAACGCGGTCATCTAGCCCCGTGTACTTTGGTTGTGTGTAGAATCTGTCTGATAACCGGTGTTAATTGTGATGGCTGTATTAGTGTGTGTTTCTGATACGTAATTCAAGTAAGGGCTGCCGACTTTGAATTTTTCAAGTAGTTCCTACTTTTGCCGCCAAATGCCACCGTCAACAAACACTAGTTCAGAACTTGGCTACTAGATGCCTCCGCAGTCTACTCCTGGCGACGAAAGTAGGAACCTGAGCGTTGTTTACATTTTTAACCTAATTTAGCTTCACACAGGTGTAATTAGTGGAAGGTTCTTTAACATGCCATAAATCTATGACATGGGACCGCCGGCTTTACTTCCCCTCCGAAGGAAGGCATACGGAGGGATTTTTAACCCTCTTAAAAATCCGACGACTTCAGCCACCCCCGAAAGAAAGAAAACTTTATTTAGCGTACAGTGATAACATGATAAGTGATACTGGCATTGATCCTACGTTGGTCGACATCATGGTCCAAAAATGTTGACTATAGAACAACAGGACCAAATACGGCGGGGGCGTGGTGGATCAGCGATCACGCTATTTTGTCTCTCACCAGGTCAATGCATGTGAGATTTTGGAAGTGAAATGCCATGTCCTGTGGTTCGGATTCCACGTATAAAGGAGGTCCCATGGCTCATGATCGCAAGATTAACGGTCACGTCAAACTACAAGCTTCCTCTCTTCCTTGCAAATAAGGTGTGATAATATCAAATAACCCCATCTTAATTGCCATGTCCGCCACTACCAACATTTATCGTTAAATATCTCTATATCGTACTGCTAACCTATGCAATTACGTCGACTATAAACAATAATACTATACATAATAATATTCTACTTACAAATGGGTTCAGAATTCATGATGAAAATTAATAAATGTAAAACAAATTATTGGAATGCAGCCGAAAGAAATCAGAAACCTCTATGGTCATCAAATTGGCAGTAGAAATACTAGAGGAAGTAGGAGACTTCTGTCACTTAGGAAGCAAAATAACCAGTGATGGACGAAGCAAAGAGGATATAAAAAGTAAGTTAGCTCAGGCAAGGAAAGCATTTCTACAGAAAAGGAATCTGTTGACATCGAATCTAGATTTAGGTATTAGGAAGTCATTTTTGAAGGCCTTTGCCTGGAGCGTGGCGCTCTATGGAAGTGAAACTTGGGCTATTGGTGCAGCAGAAAAGAGGAGAATTGAAGCTTTTGAAATGTGGTGTTATTGGATAATGATGATTAGATGGGTAGATCGGGTTACAAACGAAGAGGTATTATGACTAGTGGGAGAGGAGAGATGTTTCTGGCGACTGCTAATGAAGATAAGAGATAGGTTGGTAGGGCACATACTAAGACACCCAGGAATAGCAAGCTTAGTTATGGAAGCAAGGGTCGAGGACAAGAACTGTACGGGTAGAACAAGGCTAGAATATGTTAAACAGAGTGCCTCGGATGTAGGGTGTGGTAGCTATGTAGAGATGGAACGATTAGCTCAGGACAGGGAGGCATGGAGTGCTGCATCAAACCAGTCAAAAGACTGAAGACTCAAACAACAAAATGGATTGCGTCAGTTAGGTCAGATATGGAACAACTAGATACTCCATTGGAACAAACACGTGACCGTCTCATGTTCCGCCTGATCATCCGACAGGGCGTTTTCCCAACGTCCCTTACAAGTTTTTTTATTTTGTTTATTTGTTTATTATTATTATTATTATTAAGAATATCAATATTACATCCAGCAATACAAGAGAATATATGCATACATAGGTTTTTAAATATTAGGAAATACCCGTACATTGCTCAACCGACAGTAGTGGCTACGCTGGCTAAAGCGCAGCATTAGGTCATGGGGCCAAGCCCTCTGCTGACTCGGTAGACGCGTGGGTTCGAGCCCCACCGTCGGCTGTCCTTGAAATGGTTTTCCGTGGTTTCCCATTTTCAACACCAGGCAATTGCTGGGACGGTACCTTCTGACAGGCCACGGCCGCTTCCTTCCACATCCTTGCCCAGTTTCATTCACCATCATTCATTTCATCTCTCATTAACTTCTCTCATGAGGTTGGCATCAGGAAGGGAATCCGGCCGTAAAAACCATCGCCCCAAAGACTTCCATCGCATCTCATCCCCGACCCCGTAGGAAAACGGGAATAATAAGGGGTAGACATACATACATACATACATACATACATACCCGTACATTGCTCAGGCAATCGCGTGTGCTATCTAGACATTGTCCTTGTCACTACAACACTGTATAAATCACTTGTTCTCTTGATCACTGGAGTCCCTTTATATTAAATATGTACTGTATAATCTTCATCATATTGTAAATGTAGTCTATTTCTTGTTATTATTTAAGTAAACGTATTAGTCTAAAAATGTACTTTCTTAGATCTATGTGATGAATATCAAATTCAGTCGAGTAAGGGAAGAATACATGTAAGGTATACCACGTAAGGCAAGGCCTTGTGGGTGGCATATTAGGTCTACTTACCTAATTATAACGTTATGTGCTCATGTTAAAAAATATATTACATATACTGTATATATTAAAATAAGTTTTGTGAAATAGTTAAGTAGCAATGGTAATGCAATGCTATAGATTAAGCTACTTTAATATATCTTTAATGACATTTTTATTCTCTCGATCAAATATCTTTGCGTTATTTATAAACTTTGTAGATTTATGTAGGCCTAACTGCTCTTTTATGGCTTTAGGAAGGATATTGTAAAATTTAGGAATAAAGTATTGAAAAATACGTTTTGTAATAGTTAGATTTGGTTTGAAGAGGACAGCCAAATTTCCTGTTCTACCTCTTGTTTCGTAGGTGTGGCTCATATTTATAACTGAATTTTTATTTTTATAGATATATTTATAGACTTCCGTCGCGTAAAGTTGTCCTATGTTCATGACGTTTGCTTCCGCATACAATTCATTAGTAGGGTATAACCTTTCCTTTTTATACATGATACGCAACACCAAGTTTTGCATTACTTGAACTTTTCTTACAATAGTTTGATAAGCTCCTCCCCATACAATTAATCCATACGTGAGAGTAGACTGAATAAGTGCAAAGTAGATATCTCTCAGTAGTTTAATATTGACAACGTGTTTCAGACAATGAAATACATAAACTGTCCTCCTTATTTTCTTTGTGATGAAATTAATGTGAGATCTCCACTTCATGTCTTCATCAAAATAAATACCTCGGTATTTTATATTTTGTGTGCGGTTGATTTTTATGCAGTTGCAGCTTGTATTACAATTTTTCCGATATACTGTAAGCTCGTTGAAGCAGTTTTGATTGTTTTTTAGTGTGAAAATAATAAATTTTGATTTATTTACATTCAGAAACAATTCATTATTATCCAGCCATAATTTAATCCCTTTTAAAGCCTCGGTTGCTTCTTGCCTGACTATTTTCCATGTATTCCCTTCAACAAATATAGCGGTGTCTTCTGCATAAGTGATAATTGAACTATTTTTTAGATTATTTATTGATTTTTCTATGTCATTAATGTATATAATAAAAAATAGTGTCCCTGAGACTGTTCCTTGTGGTTTTCCCCTTTTTACGTGCATCGGTGCACTCAATGTGTCATTTATTTTTAGCCTATTTTCAATTTTGAAAAAATAGGCTTATGAGATCACCTTTTGTCCGTGTGTGTGTGCGTGTGTGTGTGTGTGTGTGGGGTGTGTGTGTGTGTCCCTAATAAAATCTAAACGGCTGGATCGATTTCAATGAAACTCAGTAAGTTCATAGCACTATTCCGGGCGACCTCGACTGTGCCCTTCAAATTTTGTTACGTCTTACCAATCCAACATGGCGGCTGTGCGAAATATTTCACCAGCATTCAATATCTTCGAAACTATTCAAAATATCACCCTGGAATTTATTACGGTGATAAAGGGAACTACTATAAGTTCACCCATGTGACTTTTGAAAAACTGGTAACTACAAAACCAACATGGCGGCCACGTGAATTTGCGACTTTTAAATAGACGTTTCTCGCGATTTATCCAACCAAACGCAATAAAACTTGGTACAGTATATATTAATACACATTGTAATGTACCGACTTCTAACTTCATTCAATTGTTTACATAACCACAAGATGGCGGATGTGTGAAATATTTCACCGGCATTCTATATCTCTGAAACTATTAGCGGTATCACCCTGAAATTTTGTACGGAGGTAAAGGGCACTACTGGAAGTTCATCTATAAGACTTTCAAAATCCGGTTAACTACAAAACGAACATGGCGCCCAAGCGAATTTGAAAATTTTAAATACACGTTTCTCGCTGTTTAATGTTCCAAACGCAATGAAATCTGGCACAGGAAATGTTTATACACATTGTAATGCACTGGTATCTAATTTAGTTCAGTTGTTTACATAACCTCAAGATGGCAGCTGTGCGAATGTTAAAATTAAGTTTTTATTTCTTTGTGTCGTAATCATGCGATCGAAGTGAAAGTTTGAATAATGAACCTACGCAATAATTCTCCTTTAATGGTACATGACTCTATGGCCAATACATTTAACAATCCAACATGGCGACCATCCGAAATATTTAGACGGCTCTGAGTATCTACGAATCTATTATAGCGATCAAACTGAATTTTTTATGTTCATAGGTGCTATGAACTTAAGTTCACATACAGTATAGGACTTTAAATAACCTAGTGATCACAAATCCAACATGGCGGTGACGCGAAGTATAAATATTCACATGGACGGTTCTCGCAATTTAAACATCCGAGTGCAGTGAAACTTGGTACAGTAAATCCTTATACGAATGTTAATCCACTGGCATCAAATTTATTTCAATTGTTTCCATAACCACAAGATGGCAGCTGTGCGAAATTTTAAAATCTCCTTGTTACTTCTTGTGTCCTAATCATGCGATTGAAGTTTGAATGCTACACGTACACAATAATCTTCATGTAACAGTACATAACTCTAGGACCTACATATATAAAATCCAACATTGCGACCATCCGAAATATTTAGTCGGTTCTCAATATCTACGAATCTATTACAGCAATCAAACTGATTTTTTTAAATGTTGATAGTGGCAATTAACATACATAGGATATATGAAAATAGGCCGTATAGTTCTTCACGGAACTACTTGTTACATATTGTATTCTGTCAGTCAGGTAACTTTTGATGAGATTAAGAGCTGTGCCTCGAATACCATATTTTTCCATTTTTTGGAGGAGAATATCATGTGATACAGTGTCGAAAGCTTTAGTAAGATCTAAAAATATTCCTAGTGATGGTTTGGAGCAATTTAATTTTTCTTGTATTGGGTTAGTTAGAGCTGCAATTGCATCCACAGTACTTCGACTTTTTATAAATCCATATTGCCTTGCTGATAGAATGTCATGCTTCAATAAAAACTGGAAAATATTGTTTTTTATACATTTTTCAAATATTTTTGCTATTATTGTAATCAAAGATATAGGTCTATAATTTTCCATGTCTTTAGTATTGCCTGATTTTAAGATTGTTTTAACTATTGTTGCCTTCAGTTGCTTTGGAAAATATCCTTCTGTAAAAGATTGATTTATGAGATTTAAAAGCGGTTTCTCTAATGAATCTATATTTTGTTTTATAACCTTTGCTGAAATATTGTCTATTCCCGTAGCTTTACTGTCACTTATGTCACCTAGAATTTTTTTCAAATCAGTGGAATGTACGCGCCATGAAGCATGAACTCTTATTGCTAGTTTTATTAAGAAGACTGACTTATAGTCAGAAAATGAGGGACTATTGGAAGAAGAAGAAAGCAACAACTTTACCGAAGAGTAGATAGAGTAGATAAGAGCCCCGTGGTCCAAAGTTGGCCTAAACGATAGAGAAAGAAATATTCTACTTACAATATTGCCATGCGTGACTACAGATTTGACCTCTGTCAATCTGTCTTAAAATTGTTTGCCATGATATAATTGTTATCATATCAAAATATTATGTCCAATATTATCGAAATAATTACCACATTATTATTATTATTATTATTTCACCTGTGCTAGGTTCTATCAACTTAAAGAAATTCAGTTTTAATGTTCAACAGAATTATTTATGAGTCTTTTTAGTATTTTTTAAAATGTGTAAACCAACAACAACAATCCCCACATTTGGGTGAACAAAATGTAATATATTTAGGAATAATAATATATCCAGGAAGGTACCAGTTCATAAATAGATTACTATGAACGATAAAACAAATTTTATTTAGATAGAGAACACAAGAACTCTTCCATATCAAGTGATGATGTGTTTTGAACACCAACCAGGACACTTCAGTGAACAAGGCAAGTTAATATATACTGTAACATAACTGCATTTCATTGGAATATTACTTACTATTTGGTAGAATAAAGGGATGTTATATAAGTAGTAATAGTAACACTGTCACAATTACATATAATTTCCAATTTATAGCACCAATTGATTTCACATGTATTCCAGTTTTACTTCTTTGGAGGAGCAATATAATAAGCTCTAATAATATACAACCAATGCGACGAAGTATAGAAGACAGAATATCTCAAATTATATCATCCTTCACCATTATGTCTCATACAATATATATTTTTATAACCAATAACAACTCTCTTCCTTTTTTACATCATTTTTCACCTCCTACTATTGTCTACCACCTCTGGAATCCTCTAGAGTCGACACTGCTGTCAGAGTAGTTCCAGTTATTTCCACACAAGCGCTCCAAGGCCGTGCCAGCCATCCCGCTTATCTTCCCCAACCAGCAACTCAAGTTCAGCTCCACACCACCTCCAAAGAACATTAAGCACACCATAGACAGATGTATCACAACGTACATGGTTTAAGGAAACATTACATCTTATTTATTGCATTGTTTATAAAAGAAAACCCTATTAACTGATCATATATTTATTATTAATGTCTGGTATTAGGTCTAGCTTATCCCTGGGCTCGCATATTATTTTAAATTTTATCAAACACCCTGTATCATCTCATCAGCTGATGTATTATACTATTTCAACCATATTTCAACAAAGCCTGATTATATAAACAATTCTCAAGTACCTTAAGTATCGTGACATTTGCTCTTCACGACTTTACCATTCGTTACTGGTTTCTCCACATTTCAATACCACACGATTTAATGAACTTTCATTTTCACTATATGCATCTGTTTACCATTCAATAATGGCGTACTATACCGTCCTAAAGAAAAGTGAACTTCACATTATGTATTTACCCTCCGTCGACTTGCTTTAGACAATTCCACACAATAATTTACATACGGTATAATAAAACCATGATCTCAACCTTTTTATTGTCTATAAAGTTATTGCATTCCGTTTGACGTCGCATCACCTCTCCATAAATCTCATAACGGCTTCCTAATATTCAATCATCTTAGTCACAAAATAGTTTACACTTCCTACGTGAAATTTATACAATATTCGTCAAACGCACAATCAAACAATATAATTCCAACTCTGGTCCGAGCTAATTTCATAATTGTTAAATACGTAATGATTTAAATTGTTGTAAAGTAACGATGTAATTCTCATTGTCCTACTGTTCGAAAGAAAAACTAGAAAAATACCAACACTTAAGACTTGATGTAAAAGAATTATGTTCAGCCTCTACCTTCATCATCCGATCATCTTCCTAAGTTGGCAGTCATTTGGCCCCCATGCAGTCATCTCCTCTTTCGCATGGATTAACCTGGTGATACAGCAACCATTCTCCCTTCTAGATTTATAATAATGTTATTGGTTTTACGTCCCTTTTAACTACACTGGCTTTTAGAGACGCCGGGGTGCCGGAATTTCGCCCCGAAGGGGATCTTTAACGTGCCAGTAAATGTAGTGACACGACTCCCTCGCATTTGCGCACCCTCAAATGCCAGCTGACTGCGCCAGGTTTCGAACCTGCAACCTTGGGCTCAGCAAGCGAGAACGTTAACCCTGAGCCACGCAGCCAGACCCTTCTCCATGATGTGTTCCACACTTTTCTTGTAATAGTATATTTTCACAGCTCAAAATAAGTAGCTTCCTACACGTGTACAGTTAATTTGAAATAATTCGGTATCCACTGTTATACTGGCCTGCAATGCTCATAAAGATTTATATAGGAATCACTGTTTGATTTTAAACTGTTCGGCAGCATGTAGCTTGAAAGTTTGCTATAATGGCCTGGTCTCGTGGTCTCACTAGATTGCACGTTTCCACTGTGTGAAATCCAGAATTTAAAGTTATATCTTCCTTTCTGCATATCTTTGGTCAACAACTGAAAAACGTATAGCTCTTGACATCTGTCGGATATTTTCTGAAGTAATTTCATTGTTGTTATCTCCACGGGGAGTGCTGAAAGGTCAGCATTGTCATTGAAGACGCTCAAGAAGTACACACGCTGAACACATGTGGAGGCAGCAAGCGAACAATTGAAGCATTTAGAAATAAGGCAGAATGAGGCAGATAATGAACATTTAAAGCAACTAGAGATCAGACAGTCTGAGGATACTAAAGAACACTCGTTTAAAATAGAGGAAAGGCATAAAGAGGTAAATAGACAGGCGACTGAGGCACAACGTAGTAGGATCCAGCCTAGTTAATGTATTTGATTAGGAGAGAGTCTCTGCTAAACTTGCACAAATAGAATTAGCATGTAAGCAAAGCACGGAGGAGTTTAGAAAGGTAAAACTAAGCATTTAAACCAAATTGGAAAATTTGAGGAGGTAAATAAGGTAACACTTTTCACGTGGCTTTGTTAGACACTGGAATAACCGAGTTAACATAGAATATGGAGAGAATAGAAGTCCATTTAGTACAGCATATGAACAACATTCAGACCGATCGCGATGCTATGAGGATTAACAAGCTTCAGATAAGTAGTTCCCATTTGGATGCGCGACTTAAAGATTTAGAAAGTAATCAGGAAGAGACCATGTACAAAGTTGAGGGTCATTATGAGGGAATTAAGGAAGGGATTAAGAAATCGTGGCGACAACTGAATAGCGAGAGTAAAGACGACCGACTGACGATCCTCAGGAATTTGGAGGACAATCAGTTTAAGATTAAAGACATGGAATTCGAGCTTGCGGCTAGAACACCAGGAAGGAAAGTTAATCAAGACCGAGATGAAATTGGTAGAGAAAGAAGAGATCTTGATAGGGCTACCGAAAGAAACATCCATGTACATGGGGAACATACAGAACAAAGCGTATATCGAACACAGACCGCTAGCGAAGGAGAAAGCGAACTTCCGAGGGACAATCAGCTCAGCGGAACATTCGTGAATTTAAGAGGCCAGGCGTATTCTCCGCTGGAGAATATTTGTACGCAGGTGGTACAGGTAATCTGCATGAACGACGAGAAACCCATGAAGTTCTCAGGGAAACAATACAACACCAAAAGAGTTTCTGAGTGATCTTGACGATTATATTAGAGTTCAAAAGATCTCTTTGGAAAGAACACTTAGGACCGTGGAAAAGTTACTGACAGCTAGTGCCCAAATCTGGTTCAAAAGCTTTAAATACACTTTTGACGACATAGCAGGATTTAAGGAGGCTTTCATGAGGAAATATTAGGGTCAATCTACCCAACAGCATCTGCGAATGGAGTTGTATTCGAGGAGGTACAACCGACTCGGAACGCAGAATATTTCACATCTCAGTTGCATCGATTACGACAGCTGGACTCACCACCAAACGAATAGGAATTTCTAGCGGATATAAAGAAGTTGTTTTCATTATAAATGCAGTAGTTCAAGGGTGCAACAAATATTAACACGGCGGTACTAGCAGAGGAGGTCTTGACGCATCTAGACGAGACCTCTGTTCACAACCCGATAGGTCTTCGAGTGTTGTAGAACAAGTAATCACGGTGGAAGCCAATTAAGCACCACAGGGAAACACCAGGAATCAGAGTACCAGTACTGCAACCATGCCTAAGATAAACGATAACCATCCCAGATATCAGCGGGTTAGATTCGTACATGGGACCAACGGACAGAAGAATAATGCAGGTTGGAGGCCGTCACCCGAGAATAACATGGGTTGGAAAGGAAATAGCATGAGTTACCGACCGGATCACCAAGGGTGTGGCGGACGAAATAACTACAGGCCGTGGGGCTAAAGACAGGAATGGCAGGCTTGCCATATAGTAACGCAACAATACCTAAATGAGTTGCATGAACAGGAACAATCTAGGCCAGATAAGTGGTCAGATGCCTTACAGCAGCGGCGTAACCCAGATGTGGAATGAACGGAGGCTGTGAGCGGGTTCGTACAACAGGACCGGAAAGAGCATGGGTCATGTGCACATGGAGGCACCACTAAAAATAGCTCAATTCTAGAATCATAAGACAGTCTCAAGAAGTCGCTGGATGGCAGTGAAATCAGTTGGTTAATTGCTCAAATACTGACTGAATTGCTGCACCAGAAGACTTCACACATGAGTTTTGGACTGTCGAAACAAAATTGTTTGAAACAACTGCCTCAGGCCAAGATTGTTGGATTAACGGTTAAATCTTTGTTGGATACTGGTTCCCAAATTAGTCTGACATCTAAGGCATTAATACGGAAACTAAAGAAATATATTTAAGTACCTGTTATACCGGTCCCTCGGATTAAAATCAGGGGTGTCACTCCAGAGAAAACAGCTATTTGTAAATGACAGGCGCAAATTGACCGGGAGATATTTAATGACACTTTTTCGCATAAATGTGTTATGGCAAAGTTGAACTATAATGCAATAGAGGGAGCAGTAATAGACCTGCACAACAAAACTGTCATTTTTAAGATACAAGAAGGAATGTCGAGACTGGACTTACGATATGACGAGACGTATTGGAGGCGTAAAGAGGAAACGAGGATGCTGGAGACGATTCCGGAAGAAGAAGAAGAAGAAGAAGAAGAAGAAGAAGCGGACTAGCGGGATTCGAACCTGGCATTTCGACATTTCGAAGAGGAGACGTTTGAAGATAAATAAAGCAATAATAGTGACCAAGTGGTAATTTAAACTTGATGGGTTATTAGTCTTCGCAATATGTAATTTGATCGATTCCTTAATGTCTAAATCGCTACCGTGTGACTTGTATAAAGATTATAACGATTCTGGAACTTTCTCATTACTATTGTAGGCCATTTATTTCACCTGCCACAGCTTAGACAAATGGTCCAGATTTGCTTGCAACCGGTCTTAACGGTTGGACAGTACCCTACAGAACTGCCTGCAGGAGGTCTTGGTTTGTTGAGAATAGACACAGGTTGCATCCTCAAATAACACGTTTATCAAATTATTCCTCCCCATATGCCTAGAAGAAGGTCACTTTATAACAAACCAGGTGGCTCCGCACCTTAAATGGCAGCCCCATCACTGAGCTCGGGCTCGGAAGGCTGATAACCTACCAGTCTTAAATTACAAGATCAAAGAAAAAGGCAAAAGAAATCATCTCGCTCCTTTTACAATTTGGCAGGTTTTGCACAAAGCAATTACAAACAGCAAACCTTAATCCTAACTCATGATGAAGGAAATGTGGTAATGCACCCGAAAAATGAATTATTTAGGACTCAAATGAGAATATTTTCCAAGCCCGTGGTACAGTTTAACATGGCAATACAAATGCTGGAACCTGACGCAAACCAGTCGTGTTAGCGAGGAGATCAGGCAGGAAAATTCCGACCACGTGATATGTTGCGCAATAGAAGCTTCTAGAAGGTTGAAATCAACATAGCAACAGTGAATTTTCTAAGGAATATTATAATTATTGTTATAATTTATGTCATCGGACATAAGCCCCCAGCCAATTAGGAGAGCTCTTATTGAAGATGGAAATACCTTCAACTATATTATATGGAGAATTTATGCATTTAGGCCCCAAGAAGGATATTTTATTCATTGATAATGAGAAGAAAATTAAAAGAAAATATTACAGAGACTTTAAAAGGAGCCGAAAGGTCCAACTACGCAGTAATAAGCATTGTTAAAGTGCGCGCTAAATTTCTGGAGGGAGTCAGAAATGGCCGCCAAAATTTCGACTTGGAGAGGGAGACCCAAGCATCGAGGTTCTAATTCCTACAGACTTCGAAAAGTATAGATGTGCTTACCGGGTTAACCGAGATCCCGAAGGTTATCCGAGTACGGTATTGAGACTACTCGTGGAGACAGCGCAATTGCCGAGGGCGATATACGCGATCCCCGTGATCTGAAACTAGGCGAAGTTTGCAAGTTATTAATATTGCAGTAACTCACATATAATTGAGAATAGACTTCGGCCAATTAAATAATTATACTGTACAAACTGTATACTAGTGTTTGTAGAAATTTATACGTCACAGATTATATAGTTTCGAAGATCTAGACTTATTAAAAGTGACTTAGAAAAGTGACGGACGCAGAAGCTGAAAAGCATTTTAGTTGAAACGAGACAGCAGTGAACACGAGCCAAGTGAGTAACAGTGTCTTTACTTTCACATTGGAGCAGTATATAAACACTTTCATTATGACTGCTAATATTCGTCAGGACTTGTTGTTCGATATTTATCACGATGTTGCGATGATGAGATAAGAACGTTATGCTTGAGGGACATATTTGAAACAGAAATTTAGATGGAGCTTCGCTAAACAGAATTGACGACATAGCAGGATTTAAGGAGGCTTTCATGAGGAAATATTAGGGTCAATCTACCCAACAGCATCTGCGAATGGAGTTGTATTCGAGGAGGTACAATACTACCCAACGGACTCGGAACGCAGAATATTTCACATCTCAGATGCATCGATTACGACAGCTGGACTCACCACCGAACGAATAGGAATTTCTAGTGGATATAAAGAACCTGTTTCCATTATAAATGCAGTAGTTCATGGGTGCAGCAAATATTACCACGGCGGTACTAGCAGAGGAGGTCTTGAGGCATCTAGACGAGCCCTCTGTTCACAACCCGACAGGTCTTCGAGTGTTGTAGGACAGGTAATCACGGTGGAAGCCAATTAAGCACCACAGGGAAACACCAGGAATCAGAGTACCAGTACTGCAACCATGCCTAAGATAAACGATAACCATCCCAGATATCAGCGGGATAGATTCGTACATGGGACCAACGGACAGAAGAATAATACAGGTTGGAGGCCGTCACCCGAGAATAACATGGGTTGGAAAGGAAATAGCATGAGTTACCGACCGGATCACCAAGGGCGTGGCGGACGAAATAACTACAGGCCGTGGGGCTAAAGACAGGAATGGCAGGCTTGCCATATACAGTAGTAACGCAACGATACCTAAATGAGTTGCATGAACAGGAACAATCTAGGCCAGATAAGTGGTCAGATGCCTTACAGCAGCGGCGTAACCCAGATGTGGAATGAACGGAGGCTGTGAGCGGGTTCGTACAACAGGACCGGAAAGAGCATGGGTCATGTGCACATGGAGGCACCACTAAAAATAGCTCAATTCTAGAATCATAAGACAGTCTCAAGAAGTCGCTGGATGGCAGTGAAATCAGTTGGTTAATTGCTCAAATACTGACTGAATTGCTGCACCAGAAGACTTCACACATGAGTTTTGGACTGTCGAAACAAAATTGTTTGAAACAACTGCCTCAGGCCAAGATTGTTGGATTAACGGTTAAATCTTTGTTGGATACTGGTTCCCAAATTAGTCTGACATCTAAGGCATTAATACGGAAACTAAAGAAATATATTTAAGTACCTGTTATACCGGTCCCTCGGATTAAAATCAGGGGTGTCACTCCAGAGAAAACAGCTATTTGTAAATGACAGGCGCAAATTGACCGGGAGATATTTAATGACACTTTTTCGCATAAATGTGTTATGGCAAAGTTGAACTATAATGCAATAGAGGGAGCAGTAATAGACCTGCACAACAAAACTGTCATTTTTAAGATACAAGAAGGAATGTCGAGACTGGACTTACGATATGACGAGACGTATTGGAGGCGTAAAGAGGAAACGAGGATGCTGGAGACGATTCCGGAAGAAGAAGAAGAAGAAGAAGAAGAAGAAGAAGAAGCGGACTAGCGGGATTCGAACCTGGCATTTCGACATTTCGAAGAGGAGACGTTTGAAGATAAATAAAGCAATAATAGTGACCAAGTGGTAATTTAAACTTGATGGGTTATTAGTCTTCGCAATATGTAATTTGATCGATTCCTTAATGTCTAAATCGCTACCGTGTGACTTGTATAAAGATTATAACGATTCTGGAACTTTCTCATTACTATTGTAGGCCATTTATTTCACCTGCCACAGCTTAGACAAATGGTCCAGATTTGCTTGCAACCGGTCTTAACGGTTGGACAGTACCCTACAGAACTGCCTGCAGGAGGTCTTGGTTTGTTGAGAATAGACACAGGTTGCATCCTCAAATAACACGTTTATCAAATTATTCCTCCCCATATGCCTAGAAGAAGGTCACTTTATAACAAACCAGGTGGCTCCGCACCTTAAATGGCAGCCCCATCACTGAGCTCGGGCTCGGAAGGCTGATAACCTACCAGTCTTAAATTACAAGATCAAAGAAAAAGGCAAAAGAAATCATCTCGCTCCTTTTACAATTTGGCAGGTTTTGCACAAAGCAATTACAAACAGCAAACCTTAATCCTAACTCATGATGAAGGAAATGTGGTAATGCACCCGAAAAATGAATTATTTAGGACTCAAATGAGAATATTTTCCAAGCCCGTGGTACAGTTTAACATGGCAATACAAATGCTGGAACCTGACGCAAACCAGTCGTGTTAGCGAGGAGATCAGGCAGGAAAATTCCGACCACGTGATATGTTGCGCAATAGAAGCTTCTAGAAGGTTGAAATCAACATAGCAACAGTGAATTTTCTAAGGAATATTATAATTATTGTTATAATTTATGTCATCGGACATAAGCCCCCAGCCAATTAGGAGAGCTCTTATTGAAGATGGAAATACCTTCAACTATATTATATGGAGAATTTATGCATTTAGGCCCCAAGAAGGATATTTTATTCATTGATAATGAGAAGAAAATTAAAAGAAAATATTACAGAGACTTTAAAAGGAGCCGAAAGGTCCAACTACGCAGTAATAAGCATTGTTAAAGTGCGCGCTAAATTTCTGGAGGGAGTCAGAAATGGCCGCCAAAATTTCGACTTGGAGAGGGAGACCCAAGCATCGAGGTTCTAATTCCTACAGACTTCGAAAAGTATAGATGTGCTTACCGGGTTAACCGAGATCCCGAAGGTTATCCGAGTACGGTATTGAGACTACTCGTGGAGACAGCGCAATTGCCGAGGGCGATATACGCGATCCCCGTGATCTGAAACTAGGCGAAGTTTGCAAGTTATTAATATTGCAGTAACTCACATATAATTGAGAATAGACTTCGGCCAATTAAATAATTATACTGTACAAACTGTATACTAGTGTTTGTAGAAATTTATACGTCACAGATTATATAGTTTCGAAGATCTAGACTTATTAAAAGTGACTTAGAAAAGTGACGGACGCAGAAGCTGAAAAGCATTTTAGTTGAAACGAGACAGCAGTGAACACGAGCCAAGTGAGTAACAGTGTCTTTACTTTCACATTGGAGCAGTATATAAACACTTTCATTATGACTGCTAATATTCGTCAGGACTTGTTGTTCGATATTTATCACGATGTTGCGATGATGAGATAAGAACGTTATGCTTGAGGGACATATTTGAAACAGAAATTTAGATGGAGCTTCGCTAAACAGAATTGACGACATAGCAGGATTTAAGGAGGCTTTCATGAGGAAATATTAGGGTCAATCTACCCAACAGCATCTGCGAATGGAGTTGTATTCGAGGAGGTACAATACTACCCAACGGACTCGGAACGCAGAATATTTCACATCTCAGATGCATCGATTACGACAGCTGGACTCACCACCGAACGAATAGGAATTTCTAGTGGATATAAAGAACCTGTTTCCATTATAAATGCAGTAGTTCATGGGTGCAGCAAATATTACCACGGCGGTACTAGCAGAGGAGGTCTTGAGGCATCTAGACGAGCCCTCTGTTCACAACCCGACAGGTCTTCGAGTGTTGTAGGACAGGTAATCACGGTGGAAGCCAATTAAGCACCACAGGGAAACACCAGGAATCAGAGTACCAGTACTGCAACCATGCCTAAGATAAACGATAACCATCCCAGATATCAGCGGGATAGATTCGTACATGGGACCAACGGACAGAAGAATAATACAGGTTGGAGGCCGTCACCCGAGAATAACATGGGTTGGAAAGGAAATAGCATGAGTTACCGACCGGATCACCAAGGGCGTGGCGGACGAAATAACTACAGGCCGTGGGGCTAAAGACAGGAATGGCAGGCTTGCCATATACAGTAGTAACGCAACGATACCTAAATGAGTTGCATGAACAGGAACAATCTAGGCCAGATAAGTGGTCAGATGCCATACAGGAGCGGCGTAATCCAGATGTGGAATGAACGGAGGCTGTGAGCGGGTTCGTACAACAGGACAGGAAAGAACATGGGTCATGTGCACATGGAGGCACCACTAAAAATAGCCCAATTCTAGAATCATAAAACAGTCTCAATAAGTCGCTGGATGGCAGTGAAATCAGTTGGTTAATTGCTCAAATAATGACTTGATTGCTGCACCAGAAGACTTCACACATGAGTTTTGGACTGTCGAAACAAAATTGTTTGAAACAACTGCCTCAGGCCAAGATTGTTGGATTAACGGTTAAATCTTTGCTGGATACTGGTTCCCAAATTAGTCTGACAACTAAGGCATTAATACGGAAACTAAAGAAATATAATTAAGTACCTGTTATACCGGTCCCTCGGATTAAAATCAGGGGTGTCACTCCAGAGAAAACAGCTATTTGTAAATGACAGGCGCAAATTGACCGGGAGATATTTAATGACACTTTTTCGCATAAATGTGTAATGGCAAAGTTGAACTATAATGAAATAGAGGGAGCAGTAATAGACCTGCACAACAAAACTGTCATTTTTAAGATACTAGAAGGAATGTCGAGACTGGACTTACGATATGACGAGACGTATTGGAGGCGTAAAGAGGAAACGAGGATGCTGGAGACGATTCCGGAAGTAGAAGAAGAAGAAGAAGAAGCGGACTAGCGGGATTCGAACCTGGCATTTCGACATTTCGAAGAGGAGACGTTTGAAGATAAATAAAGCAATAATAGTGACCAAGTGGTAATTTAAACTTGATGGGTTATTAGTCTTCGCAATATGTAATTTGATCGATTCCTTAATGTCTAAATCGCTACCGTGTGACTTGTATAAAGATTATAACGATTCTGGAACTTTCTCATTACTATTGTAGGCCATTTATTTCACCTGCCACAGCTTAGACAAATGGTCCAGATTTGCTTGCAACCGGTCTTAACGGTTGGACAGTACCCTACAGAACTGCCTGCAGGAGGTCTTGGTTTGTTGAGAATAGACACAGGTTGCATCCTCAAATAACACGTTTATCAAATTATTCCTCCCCATATGCCTAGAAGAAGGTCACTTTATAACAAACCAGGTGGCTCAGCACCTTAAATGGCAGCCCCATCACTGAGCTCGGGCTCGGAAGGCTGATAACCTACCAGTCTTAAATTACAAGATCAAAGAAAAAGGCAAAAGAAATCATCTCGCTCCTTTTACAAATTGGCAGGTTTTGCACAAAGCAATTACAAACAGCAAACCTTAATCCTAACTCATGATGAAGGAAATGTGGTAATGCACCCGAAAAATGAATTATTTAGGACTCAAATGAGAATATTTTCCAAGCCCGTGGTACAGTTTAACATGGCAATATAAATGCTGGAACCTGACACAAACCAGTCGTGTTAGCAAGGAGAGCAAGCAGGGAAATTCCGACCACGTGATTTGTTGCGCAATAGAAGTTTCTAGAAGGTTGAAATCGACATAGCAACAGTGAATTTTCTAAGGAATATTATAATTATTGTTATAATTTATGTCATTGGACATAAGCCCCCAGCCAATTAGGAGAGCTCTTATTGAAGATGGAAATACCTTCAACTATATTATATGGAGAATTTATGCATTTAGGCCCCAAGAAGGATATTTTATTCATTGATAATGAGAAGAAAATTAAAAGAAAATATTACAGAGACTTTAAAATGAGCCGAAAGGTCCAACTACGCAGTAATAAGCATTGTTAAAGTGCGCGCTAAATTTCTGGAGGGAGTCAGAAATGGCCGCCAAAATTTCGACTTGGAGAGGGAGACCCAAGCATCGAGGTTCTAATTCCTACAGACTTCGAAAAGTATAGATGTGCTTACCGGGTTAACCGAGATCCCGAAGGTTATCCGAGTACGGTATTGAGACTACTCGTGGAGACAGCGCAATTGCCGAGGGCGATATACGCGATCCCCGTGATCTGAAACTAGGCGAAGTTTGCAAGTTATTAATATTGCAGTAACTCACATATAATTGAGAATAGACTTCGGCCAATTAAATAATTATACTGTACAAACTGTATACTAGTGTTTGTAGAAATTTATACGTCACAGATTATGTAGTTTCGAAGATATAGAATTATTAAAAGTGACTTAGAAAAGTGACGGACGCAGAAGCTGAAAAGCATATTAGTTGAAACGAGACAGCAGTGAACACGAGCCAAGTGAGTAACAGTGTCTCTACTTTCACATTGGAGCAGTATATAAACACTTTCATTATGACTGCTAATATTCATCAAGACTTGTTGTTCGATATTTATCACGACGTTGCGATGATGAGATAAGAACGTTATGCTTGAGGGACATATTTGAAGCCGAAATTTAGACACAACATGGAGCTTCGCTAAACAGAATACTTCTGAATGTAGACGTTACGTACACTTACATCTTGTGCATTAACGTCATTTCACGAATTTTATATAACAACTACGAGCTCTAGAAATTTTCATTAACCATCTATATGAATATTTCTATGATATTACTCAACGATGACACTGAACTATATCTATGATGGAGAAAGGAGATGCATTCTAAGTAAATTTGTCAAGATGCCCAGGGAAAGTTCCCGGCAACCCAGAAGAATTATGCCATAAGGATGCCATTCGATGCCAGACGTAGGTTGGTGATTACCGGAGAGGAAACGTCTTACCTTATCCGTGATCGCTGGTCCAAGGAAACGAATTGAGGTCCAACTCAGTATCCTGGATTGAGGAACATCTAAGTATTTTCCTAAATACTTAACTTGATCTTCTAGATGTCGTCTGATAAGGTAGCAGTGTTATTTACTTTTGTATTGAGAGCTATTTAGTGACATTCTGAGCCAACGTTTTACTCCTTATTTTATGTATTTCGATGTTTCGACATATATTTATTCTTCATGTGTGTAACAGGAATTTATTCTGCAAGATCATTTGAGATGATCGTCTTTCATCATTTTTAAATTTTTATTCTACGGATCAGTTTCTGAACTGACATGTTTATTTGTTTAAGGAATCAGTTTTCCTTATTTAAGACCAGTCATTATAACTTCCGACGTTTTGAATTTATTATGAGTTAATGCTGTAGACACTTAGTCGTGGATGCCAATTAAATTATTTTCAAGTAATTTAATTTGGGCACCTCATAGTAAAGAAATCATCAAGAGCAGAAGAAACCACGAATGATATTGTTATATCATCATAATTACTATGAACTTTACGTCGCTCTGACAAGAAATATTCGTCATGATATGATAGATGTCATTCACTTATAGACATTCGTTGTATCGAATGGAGACACATTGCGGAATTGACAATCCTTACTTTATTTGAGAAAGCTAAGAGCTTTAATCATTTAATTGTATTAGGAACTATAACTTTATAGAAGATACTTTTTATCTTACGACAGGGATTCGAAGCTGGTTTACTCTAGTCAAATTTGAATTCTAATGGACATGATAAATAACATATGTGGTTATTTATACACTATATGTGGTGTCACGTCGTATTGTGAACCTGACATTGCATGGGCATGTAATTAAAAGCTAGATCAGAAAGGTGGACGAAACGGCATTTTTATTAATTGTATACGTGACAATACTGTGGACATTTAAGTATCCTTTTATGAAGTAAACTTATGGAGGTCATTCACGATTTGTCTAAGGTCGTCTATTATGTAAAGGAAGTGTTCTTTTTAAGAACAGGAGGAAGAGTTCAGTATGCCAGCGATTGAGTGTTATAACGCTGATGATAATGCAAGTAATTTAAATTCAAGTCCTACAAAAGAGATGTTGGTAACAATGATTGTGTTAAGAATTGTTCAACATAGTATATGTGATTTTAATACCATATAATGTGGATATATGAGGCTTCGTGGAGAGATGTGTGTACTCATGCGAGGTTTTTACCGCATTGGAGGGAATTTACTGAAGTATAGTTCTTTTGATAAGAACATGGCATTAATAGCAGAGGAGTCATTGTGTTGAGAACTCCCATTTATGTAAATTTATGACTTAGCAGTAATGACTAGAGCGTTGATTAGCGGTAAATAACAGGAGAAAGTAATTGTCCACATATGTTAACAAATACCTTTATTAACATTTTATTAACACGGAGTTGAGTATTTACGTGCAATTGACCTTTGGTGGCTGAGCGCATTTGACTGATATTGTCTATTAACCCGAATAAGTCAAAGTGTGTGCAGTATAGGAACATTGATAAATGTTTATGAAAGTATATGTGAATATCACATTGTATATAGAAGGAAGAGAAGTATAGTGTTTGAAAGAGAGCTAAGACTCCAGTATGCAACGTTAAACATAACGATCCAATATTTGTAAATATTTTCGCAATTATATAGTTAGGGAAATAATTTTGTAATGATTAGTTGTTCGATGTTTTTGAGTTAGTAGTGTATTTTAGTATGGAGTTTTTAGAATGAGTGCTTTTAAAGTTGTTAAGTATGATTGAACAACTCCGACAGTCTAGAATGTCGCGAGAGAGTGCAAAGATGCTAGTGTTAAAATTTGAGAATGTTTGTTTGAAAGATGCGCGTGATATGAAGAGTATTATAAAGAGAAAATGTAAATTTTAAACAAGGCGACTGTTCGCTTGAGAGCGCGGTCAGAGTAAATGAGAAGAGATGTGTATTCCCGTTAGGTGTCTCAAGGCCAGTCTATTATTTAATGTGGAGAATTGTAGCCAGTCCACAGCCTTCTGAGCGCGGACATCCTCACGGTTGATCGAATGCGTCATTCTTTGAATGAGAGCGCGTAGCCAGGTGGGATACGTGAAGCGTCCTGGCTTTTTAATAGCTCTTCAAGAATGTTTGGCATGCAGGTATTTGTCTTAAACGTTTTAAATACTTCTAGTAGGCTCAGGCCAATCAAAATTTGTTTATATTTCACTGACAACATAGTAAATTCAATAGTGTGTTTGTTGTAGTAGAGGAGTGCGTATGAATGTGTGTATTAATTTATTAATTCATTATTGTTATTGTTTAAATATTAGTCATAGTTTACCTTTGTTAATACATTTACTAGTTCGGTTTTCTTTGTCGTCCTCGAGTGATTTATTTTAAATATAACAGAAACAGTGGTATCGTGGATCCGTTTTCAGGTTGAAGTTAAGCCCCTAGAGACCCCGAGAAATAAAGGTAAGTGTTCTTCCGAGCCAGTGTATTTTTGTTGTATATTCACGATACCATTGATTAATACTGTGTAGATTCCCGAAAACCTTGTTGTAGCAATTTCTGATGGATATTGAGCTGGAGCCCTCTGAGAAATAAACAATCCCGCTTTGCTATGGATTCCCAACAGGCATCTTCCCGAATTTACGGGTACAGTACCTCGTATGGAACAAGCAGATTATTTTGGAAAATATTTTGAAAACTTGCTAAATCTGGAAGCTATAAAGGTTAATGCAGAACACGATTTGGAGGCAAATCCAGAAGAAGAGGTAGAACTTGAACCATCAATGGAAGAGATACGAACAGCTATAGAGTCACTTAAAAACAATAAGGCTCCAGGAGGTAGTGGTATTAATGCAGAACTGATTAGAAATGGAGGAGAAACTTTATTGGAGTCACTAAGACAACTTCTTGTTCAAATCTGGTCAACTGAGGAGATCCCAGTTGAATGGAGGAGTGCAATAATATGCCCAAATTTTTAAAAAGGAGATGCCACAAAAGTAGTCAACTATCGAGGAATCTCGTTGCTGGAGATTGGTTATAAAGTCTTTACCTCCCTTTTACTTGGATGTTTGCAGCCTATCTGACAAGAGATCATAGGATCATTCCAGTGTGGGTTCATGGCAGGACGCTCAACCATTGATCACATCTTTACTATACGACAGCTAATGAGAAGGTACTACGAATTTGATAGAGATCTACATTTCATATTTATTGATTTCCGGCAGGCTTATGATAACATAAATCGGACTGCACTGTGGAGAGTAATGCAAGAGTTGGGTATCAAACTGAAATATATCAAATTGGTGGAAGCATGCTATGCAGATTCAAGTTGTCAAGTACGGTTCGCAAACAAAATATCAACTCCTTTCACGGTTCGAAATGGATTGAGACAAGGAGATCCTCTGTCGCCAATGTTATTTAATATTGCGTTGGAAAAGGTACGACGTGTAATTGTTTATGACAGAGAAATGGAGATGATTGGTAGTAACACAATCTTGGCATTTGCTGATGATGTGGTAATTATGGGAGAATCATTAGATCAGAAAAAATCTGACACCACAAAGTTCATGAAAGAAGCCAGCAAAATAGGATTACTTGTCAATGATGAGACAACTAATATATGATCATTTCACTCCGACAGAATTTTGATGCCACTGTTAGTATTGACGGACATACGTTTGAACGAGTGGAGAAATTTAAATACTTGGGCTCGATTTCATCTAGTAAAAGTGAGATTGAAAAAGAGATCCAATAGAGGCTATTAGTGCCAATAGTACCTTTTTTGGTCTCAATAATTTACTTAAGTCACGCTACATTTTACAAAACAGCAAGGTTAAGTAATACATGACACTAATGAAACCGGTTATGTTATATGGATGTGAGTCATGGGTGACCTCATAAACTCTGGAAGAGCGCATTTGTGCATTTGAGAGGAAAGTGCTCAGAAAGATATATGGACCTATTTACAATAGGGAAGAAGGAAGATGGAAAAGGAGGGAAAAAGAGGACTTCTACCAACGTTTTGGGAAAGCTGATGTCGGTAGGATCATCAGAGGAAGACGACTCCAGTGGATGGGACATATCGTAAGAGCTGTGGAATCTATCCCTAACAGAGTGTTCATTGCTCAGCTGATTGGCAAACGTCCTAGAGGCCGTCCAAGGACGAGATGGAAGGATAGGGTGATGAGAACGTTTCAGCAGGTGGAACCAACATCAGTACTGGATGATGCAATTGATAGAGAAAAATGGAACGGCATTTGTAACAAATGCTTGAGATTGTGATCGTGATAATGCCTCCTGTGTGATTGATTAGGATAGTGTTTTGTAATATTGTATATTTGATGTGTTTGTTATGTTTCTTTGTTTTCTGTCGTGGGCCTTAATGGCCTGATATGTACAATAAATGATGATGATGATATGCATTCATAGCCTCATCTAGACTTTGTGATTGTAGTCATGTTTTATGCATGACAATCGAACACGGAAATAACACAGTAGGCTTGTTTTATTCAAAATAATAGGACATCGAAGAAAGGACACTGGACTTGTTATGCTCCGCGTACTTGGAAGGAGGGCAATCAGGGCAATCAGCCCTTCCAGTAGGGCTGCCCGCCATCACAACTACGGTAATCTTCGGCCGACGAACTTGGGTGTGTATGGTTGGCATATTCCCTGAATATACGATTCACGTAGATGGTACCCATATTGGGTTGTCTCTAGTTTTTCGCTTTATCTTATCTTTTTATTCCGTGAAGACCACCAGCAGAGATTTCTGTGTGCGTTCGCTCTCTCCTTGTGCATCTTGTTTATGGACTCTTTAGTATTGTACCCATATGATGTTTTATGGAGAACGTGTGTTCGTATCCCGCCAGGGTGGAGCGTTCTCCCACTGTACGACCACACGTTCAGGAGTTGAATACTACCAGGTATCAACTCTTCAACGAAAATACACACTCCTACAAAAATGAATTTAATTTGAGCTAAATCATGGCATAAAACAAACAAAAGAACATTTACATTTACAAAAATAACAAAGCAACAACAAAAATTTGAGCAATCAGATGAATAAATCTATTAAAACAATCCTAAAGTGGTTACTATCTGTGCTCTTCACTGCTGGTTATTCTAATTCACAGATTAGATCATATCCAGCTCTAATGGTTCCCATAACCATCCTCAGCTAATTATAGCCTACAGATCATCTAAATAATGTGAGTCCTTCACTTGATGCCTCCCTGCATCAACCACTAACTTGATCTCACTTAGGAATGTTCCTATAATCATTCATTCCCTTTTACCATTATATTTAAGTGTTCACAAATTTACTTAGTTCACCTCGCACTTCAATCTCTAATTGAGTCCATATTAATTTAAAAAAAAACTTTCCTCGGCTTTTCCCAATTAATTGGGGTCGCCGGAGCCAACCAGGCTAATTTTGGTTTTGGCCGGAGATTTAAGGCCGGATGCCCTTCCTGACGCCACGTGATTTTTCAGGTGAAAATTCCACCCCGCTGTCATCGGGATTCAAACCCCGGCCGTCCTGGTGAAAGACGAGCAGCTAAGCCACTGTGCCATCACGCTCCCCTTGAGTCCATATTAATTATTTACTTAATATCGAAATAACACGTGCTTCCGCAATTACGTTCACTTTAAATACAACTTTACTATAATTACTCAATATTATCAAAAATGCAAAAAGATAATTTATCTTTATAATATTATCTTACAAATGCATACAATTTGACGTGGTTCCGTCATCGTCCTTTCCCTTTACAAAAACGCTTACAAGAGTAACGTGCTAATACTTCAAACCGTACTGAATTCTAACTCCACCATACGCCATCCGAATCGGTCATATCAAGCCATTACAATCATTATCTTGTGTCAAGTCATCATAACTCCTACCCATCTGCATGGAATACCATTAGACATGGGTTTATCCCATAGATCTGTGATTATGAGGTCGTGCAAAAGTTATTATTATTATTATTATTATTATTATTATTATTATTATTATTATTATTATTATTATATAACTGGGCCAACTATTAAGATATTCTCGAGATTTTCGAGATGAATACTCCTTAAGACATACACAATGGCTTCTCACTTCCATAACATTCATATTCTAATTACATCAGGGCATAAAAATTTCATATCTTAATTACCATTATCTTTAGAAAAGGTTTCAGGTCAGTCTGAACCTCTCCCCGCTTTACAATGGGCTCAGATCCGGCCCTCAACAAACGTGGCTGACTCATATATCTTCAGCTGTCACCCAGTGCCTTCCTGGTGTGATGCTTAATTAGGGCGACCTCGGCTCTACAACAACAGTATGTTATAAAGAGCAAGGTTACTCCCTTGGTTTAATTATGCTGGCTGTCTACTCTCACTGTGTTTACTTTAGGAAGATGAAAGGATTTAATCATTTCAAATTTCCCTATCATTAGGTGTCATTATCTGGCCTACAAGCCTCATCAAAATAGCTCATCAGAGGAAAGATTTTCAGGTAGTAGTGAAGTCCTGGGGATTATTGGCAGCTCACGTTTTAGTGGGGTAGGGTGTCCCGTGTTTTCCCTCCGCAAAATTATTATTACACTCCCTTGAGGTGATTATACAACACATATAGCTTGCTTAAGGTGGCCTTCAATCCAATGCCTAACCGCTCGATGATGCTGGTCTGGGTGTAGGCTCTTATCTTGCTTAGGGTGGCCTTCCATCCAATGCCTAACCGCTCGATGATGCTGGTCTGGGTGTAGGCTCTTACCAACCGCTCTAATACCATAAATAGGATGCTCCACTGCAAATCCTCGTAGATTCATTCGCATGCTCACGGTTATGCGAGAATTATACTCGATGCTTAGCTTGCCTAATATCCTGACCGTCACTCTACTGAACTGTCCCTCGCATATTTAATGTAAAAGATCTGGCTTCTATCTTTACATTGCTGACATCAGCAGCACTTCAAAGTTTCTTATTAAATTCTTCCACTCCTAATAACTTCATTTATCTGCATCTCATATACTTCACCTTTTGCTTTAGCGTTTGTCCCGCCTCGTGGCAGGGTCCGCTATTTGACTCCGCTGTGTCCACTTTACTCGGTCATGGGCCATGTCTGGATGAAGGTTGACGCTTTTCAGATCCCTGTGCAGTGTATCGGCCCAACGTCGTCTCGGTCGCCCCTTTGGATTTTTCCCGACGACCTCTAGTGTGTAGCCCTGTTTTGCAATGGTGTCTGCTCCTGACTGTAGAACATGCCCAAACCATCGCAGACGACCCTCACGAATTTTGTTATTGATTGCTGCGATACCAAACCGTTCCCTTATTCTTTGATTGAGGATGTTATCCAACCTAGTAATGCCAGCTGTCCATCTAAGTCTCCATGACACTTAGCCGACGTTCTGCTTCCTTCGTGGTCGGCCAACATTCGGTTCTATAAAGCGCCACGGGACGAATGACAGTGCGGTAAATCTTCGATTTTAAGTGGTCTTTCATCTGGCGATCACACATGACACCAGTCGTTGTTCGCCACTTCATCCATGCAGCATTAATTCTTATGTTCACCTCGTCGGTGAGACGACCTTCAGCAGTTATCGTAGAGCCAAGATACTTAAATTTTGTCGTTCGAGGCAGATCATCGCCGTCGACTTGGATTGTTCCGATTTCCCCAGCATCCGTTGTCATATATTCTGTTTTAGCTTTGTTAAGCCGCAGGCCATATTGACTTAAACGATCACTCCATGTCTGGACTTGATGTTGGAGATCCAACTTGTTTGGAGCGGCCTACATAACGTCATCAGCGTACAGAATGGTCCAAGTTAATGGTTGTTGTAGATCTGCAGTAACCGTGTCCATGACCATAATGAACAGCCTTGGTGACAGGGCCGAACCTTGATGAACACCAACTATTACATCGAAGTTTTCCGACGCTCCTTCTTGGCTCCGCATAGAGCAACTGTACCCAGTTGACAAGGTACTCTGGGATGCCTTCTTGTCGGAGAATCAACCAGATCAAGTCGTGCGGCACACGATCAAAAGCCTTTTCGAGATCTAAGAAAGCAAGGTGCAACGGCTTATTCTTTTCACGATGCTTTTCAACTAAAAGCTGTGTGGCGTGAATTGCATCTGTTGTGCTGCAATTTTTCGCATATCCAGCTTGGTTTTTGGTCAGCTGGGATATCGCACGTATCCTCTTATCAAGAATGCGCTCGAAAACCGTCATAGTGTGACAGAGGAATCGAATTGGTCTATAATTAGCACACTCGGCTGGACTTCCCTTCTTTTTGAAGATGGGTATCGTGATGCTATGTAGCCAATCAAGTGGCGTTCGTCCTTCTTGACAATTTGGTTGAAGAGTCTTGTCAACCAATCCGCTGGATCCCACTTCTGAGAGCACCATAGCTCCGCCGAGTTGTCATCTGGACCAGTTGCCTTCCCTGATTTCATTTGTTTCAAGGCACCTGCAACCTCTAAGACATCAATAGGTTTGATGGGACCTTCGACAGCAGTAGTGACAGGTATCCGGTTGTGCCGGAATTCCTCTGTTGAGACCTTCTCAAAGTAATTTCGCCAACGTTCTCTCGCCTTCTTCCAGTCGACTAGCAAAACGCCCTTATCGTCATTTATGCCATAGAAGCGTTGGATATCTTGAGTTTATGGTGCCTGGATTTGACGAGGCGATAGATGTCCCGCTCTCCCTTGCGTGTGTCCAACTTCGTGTAGAGGTCTGCGTACCGAGCAGATTTTGTCGCTGCAACAGACTTCTTTGCTTCCCTGCGGGCTATTTTGTAAGCATTCCAACGAGAAGGTGTTTTGTCTTCCAGAAACTCGTGATAAATTTGTTTCTTCTTGCGTACCGCAGTTTTGACTGCGTCATTCCAAGGCATGTGTCCTTATCAATCCGACGTCTTCCTGGCTTCGTAAGTCCAAGAATGGCATGCGTGACTTCATGAACAGCTTTCTTCATTTTTGTCCAGCTTTCTTCAACAGTTGTAATCGGCGGCAGCGTAAGACGTCTAATGACTTCGTCTTCCTTTTCTTTAAATAGCCACCATCTGAATCTCGCCGGTCCTGTTCGTGCCTATATGACCATTGGCGGCTTTACACGGAGTTTGCAGATACGTGGTCGGTGTTGGGTCGCAACTGTTTCGTAAGGGATAACTTTAGTGTCCAACACGCCTTTAAGGTCTTTGCGCCTGACCAGAATGTAGTCTATTTGTGTTGTATTTGTGCCGCTGTAGTATGTGAATAGATGTGAATCACGTTTATTAAACCATGTGTTCGTAATGACTAGGTCATGAGTTTCCACATAACCTAGAATTCTCAGTACGTCGTCGTTCCTCTCACCAAATCCGACTCCGCCATGGGCGGCATGGTCTTCTTTCAAGTGACCAACATGTCCATTTAGGTCACCTGCAACTATGAGGTAGTCCTCTAAGGGCACTTCAGCGGTCTTTTCGTCAAGCATCGCACAGAAGGCGTCTTTGATCGATGCCGTTAGGCCTGCCTGAGGAGCATAGGCGCTGAAGAGGGGGATTTTCTTCCATCAGCGATGTAGATGATTTTCATCAGACGATCATCATACCGCTGTACTTCGGAGACAGAACCATCATACTGTGCTGATACTGCAATTCCCACACCACTGGTAGTCCCACGTGTACCGTTATAATACAACTTGTATCCACGCCCAATGTTGTACGCATTATCACCACTCCACCGTGTTTCCTGTACAGCACAGGCATCGATGCGCCTCATTTTTAGCGTTTTCGCTAGCTCGTTGTAACGTCCAGGCATGGTGCCGACATTAAGTGATGCAATTCGGGATGTAGGGGCTAGCTTGTTTAGCCATCGCCGCCCGAGCGACGGTAACCCTTACATACTTCTCGCGCCAACCACATCTCATATACTGTCGCCCTATTACTCAAACATTAATACATTGATTAATTATCGGAAAAATCTCAGTTAGCTGCAATTAGCTTATGAAAATGAAAATCCACAGCCTGCTTCCAGTCTCCGACCGGGTCAGGAATGGAATGGATGAAGCCCCTAACTAGCGGCGAGGATATGAACTGTGCCGGCTGCCGAGGCCTGACGCACTCCTCTGGGGCAATGATTAAATGAATGACAGATGAAATGAAATGATAGTGGAGAGTGTTGCTGGAATGAAATTTTGACAGGGAAAACCGGAGTACCCGGAGAAAAACCTGTCTGCCTCCGTTCTGTCCAGCACAGATCTCACATGCAGTGACCGGGATTTGAACCACGGACCCAGCGGTGAGAGGCCGGCGTGCTGCCGCCTAAGCCACGGAGGCTAATTAGCTTATAAAACTGGTAATTTAATTATTACGGCCCTTCTTTACTTAAAATCACTGCTTCAATTACTGCAGGTATTACATTTAACATGTCTACAAACATTACCCTGATTCTAATATCTCACAAACTTCAATCACGTGCACATTACCTTATGATTCATTTGACTTGACACAATATAACGTTATTTCCTGTCATCATTCTGAATTGCATGTTCGCTATTGGCTTTGACCGTTCGATCATCTTGCCATTCATCTTTACTTTGATCATAGACTTGACTTTACTCATTACTTGACGTAAATCAATCATAATTCAATCACAGATTGCTTCAACAACAATGCTAAGGGCTACAAATTATCTCTACATTTATTCACTTAATCTGGCACATTAACTCACTATAGATAGGCGTATGGTGAGTCCTACTGTTACATAATAATCATACTTCAGCACTTACCCCTGCTTCAGGTGGTCGTTTCCAATGGTACATCCCTTCGCCCATCATCGTTGCATTTCTAGCGCAGCATTTTCACCTTAATTACACACATATTATGTGGATCCTTCAACACTGATTCCACTTTATATTTAAACATGAGTGAAAGATTGCACTTCACTTTAAACACTTTGACAATTGTATACACTTGAAAATATATAAAAACACTAAAACACTTGATTATTTACACAATGCCTCGTGGGCTATCCACATCGCGAAACTTCAGATTTGCAGGTGTATGTCGCGTCGATCTCCTATTCCCGATCCGACTCCTGATCCTCCTGAATTGATAGTCTCTCGCAATCTGCATTAAAATCTTCTAATGCATCTGATTACGGCAATCCCTCGCAATCCGGTGTCCTGCTCTAGTGTAACTGCTTACAGTTCCTAGGTGCATATCCCACCTCTGACTATAAAATACTTCTCAAGTTCAGCCTCGTAAATATCTAGACTTGAACTACTGTTCATGCTAATTACAATAATTACACACATGATATATCGCACTGGCGATCTGGCGTATATTGATTTCACTTTTATCAATTACTTGATTGTTCATGACTGTGGTTACCGCTAGTGCCTTTGTGGTTGACTGCGAAACGTTTAAAAATGTAAACCACATCATTATTACCGGTTCTGTCACGAAACATGTGACTACTGATTTCTTTTACTTTGCGACCTATCGCGCCTTTTGCACTGGCATATTACCATACTTTAAGTATCGCACGCTTTGTTAATGACAAAGTCTTTGTGCGCATCACTTGCCGCCAGACGGGACATGAACTCGCCCGTGGATGTCTTTAAACTGCGATGTGCGGCTCCATTAACTACCGTGTATAACAAGCTCATGCGTTTCTATTGCTCAACTATTACACGTTTTCATTTTACTGACAAAGACTTCGTGCTCGTCACTTGCGGGCCGGTGGGACATGAACTCGCCCGTTGTCGTCTTTAAACTGAGATGTTCGGCTGGCGTTCCCTGCCTCTACTAGCTTATAAAGGATCTGGGCCAAAAACTAGTTACATTCTCTCTGAGGAGCTCCCTTTTCCATAATATCGCCTCAATCTGCTGGTTAATGCTCTCATATGGCGTGTCTTGACTTGCATGTTCCAATTATGAGGCTCCCTCCGTGATTCGATCGGCAGATTAATTAATATAAATTAATTCCTCTTCGGCGTCCCCACGCCATTAGTAAGGTAATCCCCGAGATTCTTCCGCTGATTTCCTTAAAGGTGCTCTTCCGCCCATCTTGGTGTTCCGGCTTCGATTTTGGCGGTTGACGTCTTGTAAATTAGCTCTCCGAATTTACATGTTTTTTTCCATCTGGATTGATTACCTCGTTCCCGAGTAATCCACGAATCAATCTCTCGGCTTCCCCGTCCACAGCAAACTTTCTTTATCTGAGAGTAGGTTTCAGTGTCACATGTGTGGTTCCCCTAGCAAGGGACGCCTAGAATAAGATCGAAGTTGACTGACACGTCGCCAGTCTGGCACGCCTACTCAACTACACTCATTAGTCTCCTGTCATTCTCTGCGAGTTTCAGGATTCTAGTCCTCGAAATCTGTACGTTCCTCTACAAACCATACAGTATTCCTTCAATAATTCCATTATTTTTCAACTTATGCAGTCGGGATATAGGTTGAATTACTCCTATAATCTTCATCTGTCTCAATTTACTGCGTCTCCTCCTGACATCTCCCTCAGAGTGTCTGGGTTCAGTCCTCATTTGTCTTACTCAGCTGACCTCTTCTCCCTGGAGTTTCGTGTCCAGTCAGCACAATACTCTCGGGCACAGTATGTTGCAGCGAACAAGATCTTTGCCCCTCCTTTTACACAAAAACTTCGAGTTTCCCCTCGCAGCGTCATCACGCGGCACTTTGCTGAACTCGCTCAAGCTCTGCGGTCAACGTTTGAACTCGCTATCACCGACTACTTATGATGCTTGGAATGGCAGATGACTCTGCCTCAAGTAAAAAAAAAAAGTGTATTTAAGTGTATTCGTTTTTCTCACGTTTGCATTCCGTATGTCCTACGTCTTATCCTCCCTTCTCCCCTTGCTTGCCTCGCTATTCGGGAGTTCTCTTACGCTTGTCACTCTTCTAAAGGCAGCCAACAGAACCGCTCGGTCTTTCTACGTGTCTCACCACTTACCCGTCCGACATTTTGAGATCGTCATGATGTGATAGTTGTGCATCAGCACCTCCAGGCAGCCAGTCAACGTGCAAAAATAAGTTCCACGTACCGTTTTAACCTAGCTATGAAGCTTTTTTAATACCTGAAAGTAATCAAATCTACTACATTTTATCTTGCCTGCAAGGTATCATTTTCTTGATGTAAAACATCGATCTTCATTATCGTGGGAATCTCTTCAAATGTAAATTACAGTTAATGACTAGGCTCACCGGGGAATTTGACCTTTCTTAATCTAGACTCTGTCAAAAGTCAATAACTGGACGCATTGTGGGACTTTTGTAACTTGGAATCTTACCGTCTGGTGGGTCAACTCTGCTCATATCATGAGACTCTCATCCTCATGCAAATTCTTCAAAGTTCAAGATTGAAATAAACTTAAAACTACGGAAATTTTCAACCAGGAAATAATTCATCGTATTGAACAGTGACATTTTTAAAGAAAAACAATATCCCTATCTTCAACACCTTTGAATGCGTCGTGCCAAAAATAATCTGGTTTGCCGTACAATCGGTTACAGTGAAAAAACCCTAATTTCCTTTCCTCCCTCTTTCAACCCCACTAACAATAAACTATTAAGCTTAAGTTATCTTTGCTCTATATTTTTTTTTTGTAATTTTGAGATTCTAGCTAAACGCTGTCCTTCCCATATTTAAATGTGTAATCAATTGTAATTTCTGTTTAATTCTGTGGTATTTGTCAACTACGTCTCTAGGTACATCTGACAAATAAGTTGGAACCTTCTCGAAGCTAAAACGCTTTACATTATTGTAACCTTAACAAGTTTGAAAACCTCTTCGCCATTTATAAATGATATTTCAAGTTACACAACTGTTGCTGCTTTGTCTATGTTGATGGGATCAACAAATTTTCAATAATCTTAGCCCTTGTAAATCTTCACTGTGTCTAATGGGACACATAAACTTGTGATGGGCCATACTCGGTGGTAAGGGGAGGGGAGGCCGCGGGCCACCCTAACTTCTTTTAGAGAAAGAAAAAAAATGCATCATATGTAGACAAACGTATTTTTGTCAACAATTTGGTCATTTTAAGATATAAATTGGGAATAAAGTATTAAAAAAAATGCATTTCACGTATTGTGTAATTAATACTTAAGTAAAAGAATCTGAGTCGCTCAAACGGCGGTCTTATAAGGGTCGCCACGTATCTTGATGAATGAATGGCCACTACTAGTGGATTGTGCCTACTGTTAAGACTATTACTGTCGACCGAAGACGCGACGCTGCCGATTTTATAGAAAATAAAAAAACTAAATTTTGCATTTCTGAACATATTTGGTTCAAATTTACAGGTTTCTTTCCTATATATAAAAGGAGTTTAAATTTCAATTTTCACGCAGATATCCTTTCTCTTTCTTGAGATAAGAAGAGGGTGACTAATACCTCCACCCCGTTTCCACCGGCAGGGCGTGGAGCGGAAGCGGCAAGGAAACAAATGTTTTTAGGAAAGTTGCCCCGCGCTTGACCCGAAGCTCAACCAGCCATCAGTCAATATATGTGGCGACTCTTGATGAATGCAGAACATTTGCATTTGTCTGTTGGCACAGGCTAGAGTAAAATGTGGCTTTTCACCGATGTCTCAGTCTCACTCATGGCTGTGATTATATGGAAGCTACTGAGGTATGGGTGGTGCTTAGTAATGACATTCAGGGCACACTCAGTGCTTGTGGATGCTGTGAAAGGTTCTACTCATAGGGTTAGTACTGCTGTACTGACTCAGTGAGGAAAGCAATGGCAAACTACCTCACTCCTCTTCTTGCCTAGTACGCCTCAATATAGCGCTGCCTTGGGTTTTTGTGGGTATCTACTCGCGTAACGTAACGGCGGTGCTTTTTGAGGATCCAACCAGCCTTCGGGCTGACTACCTAACAGACAGACAGACCCTTATAGAGACACAGCTGTGACTCTTATGCGTGTGACCTTGACTTGACGCGTCATCCCTTCTCCCACATGCTACCCAGAAGCCCACGCGTCCTCACTAAACAACAGGCTTTCAGGTGTCGACGTGTCACTGTTAGGTGTGAATAGTGATGTGATGTGCTTGCGTGAAGAGTCGTAACGAGTGAAAATTTGGTTTTTTCAATAAATAGTGTGAGCCTACTGTTCGATGTCTGATTATTCCTTCGCGACCCTTATTACGGGATTTATAACTTTCAGGTAAGCCATAACATTATTAAAATCTTGATTAAGAACGGAAATAGAACTTATAACGTACTATAGTAACTTAGAGGCTGCTCGCATTTTCCACTTAGGCCTGTTATAAAATAGCCTGTAGTAGTACAGAAATAATTTTATCTTTAAGTCTTGTATAGATCGCGTGATAAATAACAATCGAAACATTTGTTACCGGTACGTATTCACAGGATAATCTCTAAATCCACGAACTGATTGAAACCAGATTCTAAAATGTCCTTGAGATTCAAGGAAAAGATGTTCAGAATACTTTTATGACTGACAGACTGCAAGAGGCTCTATATAAAGGGATTTGGAGAGGAAGCAGTGAGTATGGCAGTGATCGTGGTGGCAACAATTGGCAATTCTTTATACATTTGTGTTATTTCAGAAATGGACGCCAGAATTTATTTTGGGAAAAAACAAACCGATGTTTCTGCTGCACAGAAAATAAATATCCCCGATTTATCAAAAGCTGCGGATCCAATACCTTCAAAAGTACGTACCACAACTATTTCTTCTGATTTGGACTTTAACCAGCCATCAACTTCGGCTGTTTCCGTCGAAGAGCCTGTCGGAACAATAAAATAAGTGATCAAGTTCTTTAGAGAAAGTGTATTACGCCGGAAATTAAAACCCAACTTTCCAATATTCTGTGAAACGAGGTGGTACCACAAATATGCATCAATAGGAGTGTTCAAAGGAAACTTTTTGACGATCAAGGACAGTCTCCATCATCTTGCAAATGACGATGGAAGCAATCAAGAAACCAGAAGACGTGCTCACCAACTAGACTGTGCAACATCGTCAACATCATTTATTGTTTGTCTGCATATTATTTCAAGTTATTCTCGGTATTTAGAACCTGTTGTCAAAAAACTCCAGTACGTCGACATTGATCTATTTTCAGTATACAGATATATCAACACTGATCTTATAGCCAATTTACAGAAACACCGAAAAATAAATGAAGAATTCAAGGATAGTTTTGATTGGGAGGAACTTGATGTTGAAGTCGAAGTCCCAAGATTGGCTGGAAAGCAGGAACATAGATTTAGTATCCAAAGCGTGTCACCCGAAGGCTACTTCAGGGTGGCAATTTACAACCCTTACATGGACTCCATAATAACGTCTATTATCACACGGTTTGAAAAGGGTAATGCTATACCATTCAAAGGTGGAATTATTCACCCACATCTTATGAAGAAAGATGATTTTATGAGGGAAGTAAAAAGTTTAGAAAATGTTTATAGAATTGAGAACTTGAAAGCAGAAGCAAGGTTATGGTATGTTTGGGCAGATAAGGAGTGTTTGAAAAAGAACAAGGCTTCAAGACATATTGGAAGAGAATACGATTTACCCACCAGTGAAAAAAATGATCATATTCTATCTAACCATACCCCCCACAGCTTGTACCGTAGATCGTTCTTTCAGCGCACTACGTAGAGTGAAAACTTGGTTGAGGAGTACCACTTGTGAGGATCGCCTTTCAAGCTTGTGTCTGCTATGTGTCCACAGGAAAAGAGCGAAGAGACCTGACTTTGAGGACAAAGTTATTGACTTGTTCGTCAGGAAGAAGAGAAACCTATAATTTGCTTTTTCTAATAAATACTAGTTTGATCAGTTTTGCTTAAGTTAGTTAAGTTTAGTTTTCAGTTGAGATTGCCTTTGTCAGTTTTCATACGTTTTGCTGGTTTAAAACAAGCATGTTTACTTTTTCTTTTTTAAATCATAAAGAAATTGTCATTGGTTGTTTATTTCTTTACACTGATTCAATAAAAAGTAATTAGAATAATTTGCTATCTTATATTGACCTTAAATGCCGTCGCCTAGTATTTAAATGTAGGAATAATTTCTCCAACAGGGTTCAAACTAGAGTTTTTTAGGTGCTTAAAACTTCCAAAGTATACAAAATATAATATGCAATATCTTCACATCTACCCACCCCCCCCTACAAATTTTCATATGGGCGCCCATGCTCACTTATCTAATCTAGTCTATGCAATTGATGCTATTTTTTCATAATTTGTCTTTAAATCTAATCTTGGTCTGAGACCAACTATTTACTAGCAACTGCTACATTTTTGTACTGTGGCAAATTCAGCAATCAAATTGCTTTAAACTTGTATTAGTGGCATAGCTTTGAATTTTTAGCCCCAACAGTACCCTGTTCTGTATTTTATATCGTATTTAATCATTTCATGTTTGATAGTTTATCCTCAATATTTGGCCAAACAAATTACTGTTTTTGCTATTCTTACCCTTGATCTTCACGTACGGTAGCAACTTGAGATGCACCTCGTGCACTTTGGCAATTATTTATTTCGTTTGTAGTGCTCTTACCAAAACTTGCTTAGCTAGTATTTCCGTCAAGTTCATGATTTTTCACAAATTTCCTTAATTTTTTTTTTATCGCTGGTGCAGTTCGCTCAGCTAAGTTCCTACCTACGGTCGTTCTCAATCTATACATTAGTAGGTAATATAGAGCGGTCCTGGCACTTGGGCTAATGCACAAGATGGCGGCTGCGTCAGTCCAGCCCCATGCTGGTCTTATAGAGGGTACAGTCAAAGCTGGCACAGAAGCTAATGCGCAAGATGGCCGCCACGCGCCACAGCAGTTTTAAATGGCGGGCTTTCCAAATCATTATTAATTTGTTATTATCTACACGTTGTTTACTATTTATTTATTATTTGTTTTGTATTAAATTTATTATTTATATAATTTTAATCATTTATTTTTATTTTTTATTTTAATATTTAATTTATTATTTAATATTTATTATTGTGTCAAAGCACTAAACTGCAAAGTCATTAACCCAACAATTCTCTTTAATTTGTAATCAATTGTAATTTCTGTTTAATTCTGTGGTATTTGTCAACTAGGTCTCTAGGTACATCTGACAAATAAGTTGGAACCTTCTCGAAGCTAAAACGCTTTACATTATTGTAACCTTAACAAGTTTGAAAACCTCTTCGCCATTTATAAATGATATTTCAAGTTACACAACTGTTGCTGCTTTGTCTATGTTGATGGAATCAACAAATTTTCAATAATCTTAGCCCTTGTAAATCTTCACTGTGTCTAATGGGACACATAAACTTGTGATGGGCCATACTCGGCGGCAAGGGGAGGGGAGGCCGCGGCCCACCCTGACTTCTTTTAGAGAAAGAAAAAAATGCATCATATGTAGAAAAACGTATTTTTGTCAACATTTTGGTCATTTTAAGATATAAATTGGGAATAAAATATTATAAAAAATGCATTTCACGTATTGTGTAATTAATAGTTAAGTAAAAGAATCTGAGTCGCTCCAACAGCGGTCTTATAAGGGTCGCCACGTATCTTGATGAATGAATGGCCACTACTAGTGGATTGTACCTACTATTAAGACTATTACTGTCGACCTAAGACGCGACGCTGCCGATTTTATAGAAAATAAAAAAACTAAATTTTGCATTTCTGAACATATTTGGTTCAAATTTACAGGTTTCTTTCCTATATATAAAAGGAGTTTAACTTTCAATTTTCACGCAGATATCCTTTCTCTTTCTGAGATAAGAAGAGGGTGACTAATACCTCCACCCCGTTTCCGTCGGCAGGGCGTGGAGCGGAAGCGGCAAGGAAACAAATGTTTTTAGGAAAGTTGCCCCGCGCTTGACCCGAAGCTCAACCAGCCATCAGTCAATATATGTGGCGACCCTTATAGAGACACAGCTGTGACTCTTATGCGTGTGACCTTGACTTGACGCGTCATCCCTTCTCGCACATTCTACCCAGAAGCCCACGCGTCCTCACTAAACAACAGGCTTTCAGGTGTCGACGTGTCACTGTTAGGTGTGAATAGTGATGTGATGTGCTTGCGTGAAGAGTCGTAACGAGTGAAAATTTAGTTTTTTCAATAAATAGTGTGAGCCTACTGTTCGATGTCTGATTATTCCTTCGCGACCCTTATTACGGGATTTATAACTTTCAGGTAAGCCATAACATTATTAAAATCTTGATTAAGAACGGAAATAGAACTTATAACGTACTATAGTAACTTAGAGGCTGCTCGCATTTTCCACTTAGGCCTGTTATAAAATAGCCTGTAGTAGTACAGAAATAATTTTATCTTTAAGTCTTGTATAGATCGCGTGATAAATAACAATCGAAACATTTGTTACCGGTACGTATTCACAGGATAATCTCTAAATCCACGAACTGATTGAAACCAGATTCTAAAATGTCCTTGAGATTCAAGGAAAAGATGTTCAGAATACTTTTATGACTGACAGACTGCAAGAGGCTCTATATAAAGGAATTTGGAGAGGAAGCAGTGAGTATGGCAGTGATCGTGGTGGCAACAATTGGCAATTCTTTATACATTTGTGTTATTTCAGAAATGGACGTCAGAATTTATTTTGGGGAAAAAACAAACCGATGTTTCTGCTGCACAGAAAATAAATATCCCCGATTTATCAAAAGCTGCGGATCCAATACCTTCAAAAGAACGTACCACAACTATTTCTTCTGATTTGGACTTTAACCAGCCATCAACTTCGGCTGTTTCCGTCGATGAGCCAGTCGGAACAATAAAATAAGTGATCAAGTTCTTTAGAGAAAGTGTATTACGCCGGAAATTAAAACCCAACTTTCCAATATTCTGTGAAACGAGGTGGTACCACAAATATGCATCAATAGGAGTGTTCAAAGGAAACTTTTTGACGATCAAGGACAGTCTCCATTATCTTGCAAATGACGATGGAAGCAATCAAGATACCAGAAGACGTGCTCACCAACTAGACTGTGCAACATCGTCAACATCATTTATTGTTTGTCTGCAAATTATTTCAAGTTATTCTCGGTATTTAGAACCTGTTGTCAAAAAACTCCAGTACGTCGACATTGACCTATTTTCAGTATACAGATATATCAACACTGATCTTATAGCCAATTTACAGAAACACCGAAAAATAAATGAAGAATTCAAGGATAGTTTTGATGCAGGGAAGAATGATTGCGAGGAACTTGATGTTGAAGTCGAAGTCCCAAGATTGGCTGGGAAGCAGGAACATAGATTTAGTATCCAAAGCGTGTCACCCAAAGGCTACTTCAGGGTGGCAATTTACAACCCTTACATGGAATCCATAATAACGTCTATTATCACACGGTTTGAAAAGGGTAATGCTATACCATTCAAAGATGGAATTATTCACCCACATCTTATGAAGAAAGAGGATTTTATGAGGGAAGTAAAAAGTTTAGAAAACGTTTATAGAATTGAGAACTTGAAGGCAGAAGCAAGGTTATGGTATGTTGGGGCAGATAAGGAGTGTTTGAAAAAGAACAAGGCTTCATGACATATTGGAAGAGAATACGATTTACCCAGCAGTGAAAAAAATGATCATATTCTATCTAACCATACCCCCCACAGCTTGTACCGTAGATCGTTCTTTCAGCGCACTACGTAGAGTGAAAACTTGGTTGAGGAGTACCACTTGTGAGGATCGCCTTTCAAGCTTGTGTCTGCTAAGTGTCCACAGGAAAAGAGCGAAGAGACCTGACTTTGAGGACAAAGTTATTGACTTGTTCGTCAGGAAGAAGAGAAATCTACAATTTGCTTTTTCTAATAAATACTAGTTTGATCAGTTTTGCTTAAGTTAGTTAAGTTTAGTTTTCAGTTGAGATTGCCTTTGTCAGTTTTCATACGTTTTGCTGGTTTAAAACAAGCATGTTTACTTTTTCTTTTTGAAATCATAAAGAAATTGTCATTGGTTGTTTATTTCTTTACACTGATTTCAATAAAAAGTAATTAGAATCATTTGCTATCTTATATTGACCTTAAATGCCGTCGCCTAGTATTTAAATGTAGGAATAATTTCTCCAACAGTGTTCAAACTAGAGTTTTTTAGATGCTTAAAACTTCCAAAGTATACAAAATATAATATGCAATAGTTGTATAAGCGTAGGTATGGGACAGACAATTAAGTGTGGTCCAAAAGTGACCATTAAAATTCTATTAAAATTAATGGATAAAGTGACCATTAAAATTCTATTAAAATTAATGGGTAAAGTGACCATTAAAATTCTATTAAAAATGAATGGATAAAGTGACCATTAAAATTCTATTAAGAATTAATGGATAAAGTGACCATTAAAATTCTATTAAAAATAATGGATAAAGTGACCTTAAACATCTATAAAAATTATCGATCAAACATATGGTTATCTTAACCATTATAAATCTTCCAAACAATTATGGTTACAAGTAACCATAAAATTCCATCAATATTATGGTTGAAATTAACCATAAAAGGTAATCATTATTTCGTATTACTTTATGGCTGAACGTAACCATAAAAAACAATTAATGCTTACCTCCACCTATAAAACGTAACACAAATTTATCCGACAGACACCTAAAATAATGGCTAAAATTACCAGTAAATTTTTAAAAGAATTAAGGATAGAATAATGGTTAAAATTACCAATAACTTTTTAAAGAATTATGGATAGCATAATGGTTAATACAAGGCTAAAATTATCAGCAACATTTTTAGAAATTAGGGATAGAATAATGGTTAAAATAATGACTAAATTTACCAATAACTTTTTAGAAATTAGGGAAGAATAATGGTTAAAACAAGGCTATAAATTCTAGTGACATGTCTCTTCCTGGGGCAGTAGAACCAGTGACTTTTTAAAGAATTATGGATAAAATTACAGTTAACAAAATTTTTGCAAAACTCCGACATTTCGGAGAAACCCCCAGGGGTGTTTCGAAGCCAGCGCTGGTTTTTAATTTCTCCTCGTTGTTACCCCTGGGGATTTTTTCTTTGTTTTTTGTTCTCCTTCTCTCGCTCCTTGAGTGGCCACTCTTTTTTACTTTGCATCTCTCAGGCTCCCTTATGTGCCCGGAGAGCATTTGCTCTTTAGTCCTCTCCTGTTTCCATTAATGACTCAGTTTTTTTTGAAAGGATTGAGTGGGATTCGAACCATAGAAGCAGGGCGCCTCCGCTTCTAAGTGAACAAGTGTCAACAAACCAGACACTTTAACCTCCTGAGCTACGAGGAAAGCGAATAATAATCGCGTTTGCGGCCTTATGAGCTACAATCTGCACTGATGTGGTGCAATTGCTTACGACAAGTACAGTGAGAAGAGCATTTATTGTTTGCTAATAGATTGCGCTGCACATTCATACTACGTAGTTTCTTGCTTTGCTACTAGTACTTCCGGTGTAACAAGACTAACAGCTGGGTTCTAAGTAATATCTAATTTAGCACATCACTTCCATGCGAGCGAGCGGACGGTACTGAGAGAGAGTGATAGCAAGGTTATCTTATCGACTAAGAGTGTATCAAGGCTAACGGAGTTTCCTGGTCAAGTTCACTGATAACTTATTTTTAACTTCTTCCTTCTTCTTCCGCACTGTGCTCAGCCAAAACTATTAGTTTCTCCACTTGTTCTTCTAATTCCTCTAAGGCATTACCAATTTCCATGAAATCACTGTCATCACTAACGCGTTTTAAGATTGTCAGTTGCAAATTTTGCAGCTTGCGGTAGTAATGGAAGACTATCTTTTTAATACACTCAGGCTCCTTATTTACTTTGGTGGGTGTATTTGAAACACAACCCCCTTTTAAAATATTTGTCAGGATGCAAGGTATTATATTATATTCAGGTTCCATTATTAACTGTTTTTTAAATCTTTAAATAAGAACATTCTGCTAACTTAAATTGCTCTTTTACCTAAACTAACTATTTTTTTATTCTTAGTTTTTAAGTTCAATTGAACTTAAAAACTAAACTCTTACTAATTAATTACACAAGTTAATTAATTACTCAAATTAATTACTCTTATTTAAAGTTATTTAAAAGTTTTCAGTAACTATGCCATGTTAAGCGTCATAGGTTAAATTCTTTTTACCATACATAATTATATAAGCAAGCGTATTTTCAGGTATATTGGTATTAAATGTTGCGGCCAATTTCATACTGGTTTTCTGAGGTGTCACCACATTTCTACGCCGACTTATATTGATAACATAAATAGGATAAGAAGTAATGAACTCTGTGGGGGTAATAACAACATCATATTTCAGCTCAGTTATACGCTTAAAGTCCCTAAAAGCATAATAGGCATTTAGATAAGTATTAGGAGGATTGATATTCCACATTTCTTCTGGAAACATTTCGTTTCTTCCGTTTTTCATGTAAATATTTTGAAGCTGAACATGATCAAATTTGGAACTATTCATATCTTGGCTACCTTTTCTATTGGTTTGAAACACAACAAATATAAAATATGGTAGATCAAACTCCATTGAATTGTAGTAATTAGTAATATACACACATCAAAAAAAGTTTTGCATCACCTCGGTTCCAAGAGTTCCGGAACCTTTAAATACAAAGGGAATAGAGATCAACACAAACAACATTTCAGCTCGTTTTATTGCTCATGAGACCCACACATTGCATGTTGTACCATCATACAGCTAGACTTTCAGCATTTGTGGTCCAGATTGCAGTACACACCACTACCTCTAATACCCAGTAGCACGTCCTCTTGCATTGATGCATGCCTGTATTCGTCGTGGCATACTATCCACAAGTTCATCAAGACACTGTTGGTCCAAATTGTCCCACTCCTCAACGACAATTCGGCGTAAATCTCTCAGAGTGGTTGGTGGGTCAAGACGTCCATAAACAGCCCTTTTCAACATATCCCAGGCATGTTCGATAGGGTTCATGTCTGGCGAACATGCTGGCCACTGTAGTCGAGCGATGTCGTTATCTTGAAGGAACGCATTCACAAGATGTGCACGATGAGGTCGAGAACTGTCGTCCATGAAGACAAATGCCTCTCCAATATTCTGCCGATATGGTTGCACTATGGGTCGGAGGATGTCATTCAGGTATCGTAAAGCCGTTTCGGAGCCTTCCATGACCACCAGTGGCGTACGTCGGCCCCACATAATGCCACCCCAAAACATCAGGGAACCACCACCTTGCTGCACTCGCTGGACAGTGTGTCTAAGACGTTCAGCCTGACCAGGGTGCCTCCAAACACGTCTCCGACGATTGTCTGGTTGAAGGCATATGCGACACTCATCGGTGAAGAGAACGTGATGCCAATTCCGTGGGGTCCATTCAGCATGTTGTTGGGCCCATCTGTACCGCGCTGCATGGTGTCGGGGTTGCAAAGCTGGACCTCGCCATGGACGTCGGGAGTGAAGTTGCGCATCATGCAGCCTATTGCGCACAGTTTGAGTTGAAACACGACGTCCTGTGGCTGAACGAAACGCATTATTCAACATGGTGGCATTGCTGTCAGGGTTCCTCCGAGCGGCAATCCGTAAGTAGCGGTCATCCACTACAGTAGTAGCCCTTGGGCGGCCTGAGCGAGGCCTGTCATCGACAGTTCCTGTATCTCTGTACCTCCTCCATGTCCGAACAACATCGCTTTGGTTCACTCTGAGACGCCTGGAAACTTCCCTTGTTGAGAGCCCTTCTTGACACAAAGTAACAATGCGGACGCGATCGAACTGCGGTATTGACCTTCTAGGCATGGTAGAACTACAGACAACATGAGCAGCGTACCTTCGTCCTGGTGGAATGACTGGAACTGATCGGCTGTCGTACCCCCTCCGTCTAATAGGCCCTGCTCATGCATGGTTGTTTACATCTTTGAGCAGTTTTAGTGACATCTATGAACAGTCAAAGGGACTGTATCTTGGATACAATATACACAGTCAACGTCTATATGCCGGAGATCTGGGAACCGAGGTGATGCAAAACTTTTTTTGATGTGTGTATATTTCAAAATTCTTTTTACCACTTAGACCTGAAATTTCTTGAGTTTGAAGATCAAAGAATGATATAGGTATTTGTGGTTCTTTTAGTATTTTTTCTCTCAGTTCAAGCTCATAATTCGGTTCGTATTTAACAACAGGAATTTTTATCTCCATTGATTTTACGATAACTTTTCCTTCCTGCGGGAGAGTTCCAGCCATATTGTCCCCATCTGGATTCTTAGTCCACCATCTATACAAAGCATCGTTTGCATTTTGACTCCATGTAAATGTAACAGTTAAATCTCCTTCCCATATAATATCTTTAAAATCCTTAAAAAAGCCACCAAGAAGACTTAACGGGTACCTTAACTCATTTGATTTTTTCTGCAATTTACCATTATTAAGAAAATTACCTGAATATATCATTTTATCACTATAAGAGGCTGTTAAATTAAACAGAACCGTTGAAGATATATTTGGATGGTCAAATCGATAGATAGTGTGTCCACGTTTTTTCACGGTTACAGTGCTCCAAAATTGAGTGGGGTAATTGTCAATTAGCTTTACATTTGACTTTCCTTCATAGTTAGTGTAATCAGTTCCATCAGCATGAGTTACATCGAAAGTAATATACAGGTGCGCATTATTATCAATCCAACCATCACCAACTTTAATATCTATTTCCACGTCCTTGTTTGGCAGATTTAAATTGTTTTTAGTCTTTTCATTTACAGGAAAAGACTGCCACTGGTAACTTTCTACTTTGTTCATTTATTATAAGAAAAATAATAGAAAATTAAATGGAGAGGAAATAATTAACTCATCTCTAAAATTACAGTAACTGTTGCGCCGTTGAAATCTATTACTTCGTCATTCTCATTGGTCACAGTAATTTTTAAATTCTGAATTTTATCGAAAACTGGGCAAAATACAGGATAATTCGGCTCATAAATTATTGGAGCACTAAATTCTAGGGCTGGTTTAAATGATGCAATAATATTCGTTTCACGGTGAAAATGCTCAGAGTCTTTTACAAACATTCCATCCGCTAATTTGAAATGAACGCGGATATTTTCGAACGGAATTATTTTAGGTAAGTTCCGAGCAAGTGTTTTGGTTTTTGGTTCTACAATTTGATTATTAAAACCTAAAACTGAACCAATACTTTCTTCTTGGTCAAAATATATTTTATAATCACTAATTATTTCCAATCTGTTTAGAATTTTATTTTGTTCACTACTAATCTTAGGTTCTTGACTTTGAATAGCTTTTTGTAAATTTTCTACATTATATTGACCTGGTGGAATAAACATTTCAGTTATCGTACCTGATACTTTTTCAAAGTGTACTTTATTGTTTTTTGTTGTAATATTTGGTGTTAGGAAGGTTGAGTAAAACCCTATTAATCCAACTTTTCTAAATTCATCTCGTAATGGAACATTTAACCTTTTCTCTAAAACCGAAGTTTTACCACTTAGTTCAAAAATTCTATTCATTTATTAATTCATTCATTAATTAATAAAATAAACGAAAATGAGTAAACGAAATGTTGTAGATTGGGACCCACAAGTAAGACTTGTAGAAAAGCAAGTAAAGAACAAACATGGCAAATTATTACCGAATTCCATTCGTTGTGCTATAATAGGCCCCAGTAATTGTGGTAAAACAACTTTAATGATTGACAATTATATTTTGGCACCTGGATGGTTAAACTGAAAAAAAATAAACAACCTTTACATCTTCTCTAAAAGTTTAGATCAATCTAAGTATCAACAGTTTATGGAAAAATGTAATAAAATCGAAGAGAAGTTAGGAAAGTCCATTGCACAATTTATTCATGACGATGAAAGCATAATGCCCCTGGATAAATGTGAAGATAGGTCAGTTGTAATTTTCGACGATTTCATACTGGAAAACCAAGACATAGTTCGAGAATATTTTACACGAGGAAGATATAAAGGGATTGACTGTTTCTACTTAGCTCAAACGTATTCAAAAATACCAAAACAATTAGTTCGTGATAACTTAAATTTCTTAAACATATTTAGGCAAGATAATACCAATTTAAATCATATTTATCAAGAATTTGTTGGTGGCGATATGAAATTTGAAGACTTTAAGAATATTTGCAGCAAATGTTGGAATGAGGAGTTTGGTTTTATTACTATTGATATGAATCGCAAAGCTAACGATGGTAAATATAGGAATAAAATTAAAATGTTTCTAAATGTTGGGTAACTACTCCAGGGGTATTGGCAGGTTTTGGGTTGAGTATTCTAACACCAACATCGTTAGCGTACAACGTCAGCGTCAACGTACAACGTTAACGTACAGCGTTAACGTACAGCGTACGTCAGTGTTAACGTTCAGCGTTAACGTCAGCGTACAACGTACAGCGTCAATGTCAGCGTCAACGTACAGCGTACAACGCACAGCATCAATGTCAGCGTCAAATGTCAAACGTCAATGTTAGCATCAAACGTCATTTTTTAAAATTTCACCTATAATAAAGATGTTTGCGAAATACGATCATAAGGTAGTTCAACAAGCAAGAAGGAATAGGAAGAAATTTGAAGAATTAAAAGGCGAATTTCGAATATGGAAGAAGCAGCCTATAACGGAATACGAGAAGTATAAAAAAGAAGATCAACCTGTTATCGATGCTGTTAATGTTTTAGGCAACAAGTTAAATGACATCGGTGAAAATGTTATTAAAGCTATAGAAGAAAATAGAGAATTGGAGAAGCAATTAATTCCTTACAAAATTGACTATAAAGAAGACTTTCCTTCAGATTCCGAAGGTCCTATTTCTTGGATGAATATGATGTCACTGATGAGCAAAAAGAAGCTTTAAAATCGGCAAGAAAGGTCAGAAAGAATTTAGAGTCGCAACTTCAGAAATAAAAGGGGAGGAGTTTATTTCAAGAGGCCGATGAAGAGTATGATAAAAGTGAAGAAAATGTTAAGAGGAAAGGCATAACTGATTATTCTACGGTCCACTTAGGGGTAATAATTTCAAAATATTTACCTAGAATTAGTGACCCTAAATTTGGAATAAGGTATGATAAGAACTATCAGGGTTATTATATAGGTGACTCAAAAGTTGAATTCAGTAATGACGATATTATAATTAAGGGTAAGAATTTTAAAGCTACAAAGGGTTTAATGCTATTTTTAACCTTAAATGATATACCTAACGATGATGAGTATACAGACGAAGACCGCAGCACATATAAGACTATTTTAAAAATTACAAATGCTATGTATCAAAACAATGACCCAAATAGCACTAAACCTAAAAGCAGTGTTGGCAAAAAATATAATACGTTGATAAAGGATATATGGCTTTCAGAAAAAGTTAGTAGAAAAGAAAGAGCTGCATCTCTAACCACTCCTCCTATTTCAGGATTTGGTTTTGTAAAAGAATATTCAAAAGCACCGATTGAATATGTGTGGATGGATGATGTAAGGGAATTAATAGACAGATTAATGGTAATTCATGGCGAAGAAAATGCTGGAAACAACGTCTATCACAATGAAAAGGTTGGAATAACGAAGATGCTTACGAGTAAGTTTAATGACTTCATTGTTAATAATCCTAAATATATTCCATATCTAATTAGGTTTTTAAATAACATTCCCCATACATTCTGGGAATCTGAAAAACATGGAAAAGGATTAGTTAATTGGATGATTAATAAAATAGGTGAAAACAATATTGACTTAACACAAATTTTGTGGTCCTGGTAATCCATTAGACAAGCAACTAGCCGAAGGTGTTCAGGGTTCTAACCCATTAGACGAAGCATGTAAATTACATGATATAGCATACCGTGACCATACAAAATTAGAGCACATACATCATGCAGATAAAGAATTACAAAAGGCTGCAAAAGAGAGAATATTCAGTAAAGATGCTAACTTGAGTGAGAGACTAGCAGCTACAGCCGTTACTGGAATAATGTATGGAAAAAGAAAAATGGGAATGGGGTTAGATGAAAATGGTTGGGGCGTCTGAGTATAAATTTGTAAAATTTTTGTTTATAATTTTTTTCATTAAATAAATGAAAGGATTTAGTATTGATTACAACGTTTCCCAAAAAGGGAAACTAAAGCCCAAAGCTATTAAAATAAAACTCTCCAACGAAGATCTGAAAAAGCATCACTATCTAGATGAGTACTTGACAGATACACAAAAGAAGCAGAAAGCAAGAAAAATTCAAAAAGGTGATAGCTTACTTATAAGTTTGTCCATTCCAATTGTCAAGAAAATATTCGAATATTTCAACGTGTTCAACAAGTGCCAGTTGTTATCCCTAGAACAACAATAAGCGAGCGGCAACACTCATAAACCGTAAACGCTTACAAAGCGCTTCCTGCCATTAAACCATTAAGTAGGCTCATCGAAGATCGGGGGCAATTGGTGGTCATATTATCAATTTCTATTCACGGATGTTTCAGATGTTTGTTCTAATGCGTGAAAAGCTTTTAAAATGTGATTAAATCTTTTTCATGGCTAATTTTATACTATTTATATTACTATTTTTAACTGTCACTATTTTTAACGATCACGTGGCGTTAGGAAGGGAATCCGACCGTATATCACCGGCCAAAACAATTGGCTAGTGACCTCAATATATTGGGATAACCTATCCAAAATTATAGCTATAAAGTGAGTAGAAGCATTATTTCATTTTGGTTTGGGATTGGTATTTATTTTGACTAGTGATGTTAAAGTTTAGGGGCAGATGACCTCGTAGTTCTGCCCCTTAAAACAACAATAACTAATTAACTAATGTTAAAGTTTAAATTGCTGGCTGTACTGCAAGGTACAGAATCAGAATTTCAAAGCCTGGAAATTGACACACCCGGAAAAGTTAATCAGTAATTCAACTTGTTATTCAGAGGTATTTACAGTGCTAGTTTTAGGTGAATCACCCTGTATAAACACTTCGTTTAGAGTTTTTCTTGATAAAAACTTTTAAATTTGTCAGTACTGTGGTGGTCCTATTGCACTATATTTTTAGACAAACTGATTGACATCGGTTGCACTCCTTCATATTGGTCGATGTTTGCCTTAGTTGTGATTTCCATAGGTTATGTATAAAATAAACTTACGTAATGTCTTTAATTTATAATGTCTACTTTGAGGTTTTGTGGGTATCTACCGACCTACCTAGAGATCTCTGGTTCGAATCCGGGACGGGGTAGATACTTTTGCTACCAGATTATCATTTTAAATTTTGTAAATATTGTCAATTCAAATTACAGTACAGTAAGTATGTAGTTAGTTTTAGTTGTAAGTATGAATTAATTTGTTTATTAGATATATGTCATTGTTCTATTAGACTGTGGTGTGTGAGTGTGCTGGTGAGGGTGCATGTGAGTGGGCCTGGTGACAGACTGTTTTAGTGGTAGTATTTGTTGTTGGTGAAACTTTAGTATTTTTTTCGTTAGTAGAATTTTGGTATTTAATTGTTAGTAGAAGGTTAGTATTTTGTAGTAGAATTGCTCTTTACTTATTCTGAAAGGGAGTAGCAGCCTTTCAGAATAAATCAATTCTTTACTAGTCTAATAGACGGTTAAGATATTGAAAATATAAGCCAACTAATGGCTACACTGCGTTCTGCTGCACGGCTGAAAGCAACGGGAAACTACAGCCGTAATGCTATTCCCGAGGATATGCACCTCTCTATGCATAATTACATGTGATGATGGCCTCCTCCCTTGTAAAATTTCAATCCGGAGGTAAACTAGTCCCCCGTTCGGATCTCCGGGTGGGGACTACTCGAGAGGGGGTTAACATCACAGAAGTAACAAAGAGGAAATCTGACATTCTACGGATCGGAGCGTGGAATGTTAGAAGTCTGCTAGGAAGTGGAAAGTTAGAAAGCTTAGAAAGGGAAATGGATAGGTTGAGGTTGGGTTTGGTGGGGATTAGTGAAATGCGCTGGCAGGAAGAACAGGACTTTTGGTCAGGAGACTATAGGGTCATTAGCACTAAATCAAATAATGGCCAAGCAGGGGTTGGTCTCATATTGAGTAGGAAACTTGGACAGCGGGTGGAATATTATGAGCAATACAGTGAACGGATTATTGTAGCAAAAATCAATACTAAACCTACGTGCACCACAGTGGTACAAGTCTATATGCCTACCAGTCAAGCTGATGATGAGGATGTTGAAAAGGTGTACGAAGAAATAGATGACATTCTGAGGTATATCAAAGGTGATGAAAATGTTAGAGTAATGGGAGATTGGAATGCTGTGGTAGGAAAAGGGAGGGAAGGGAAGATAGTAGGAGATTTCGGATTAGGTGAAAGGAATGATCGAGGAAGCAGGCTGATGGAATTCTGCACCGAACATGAGTTGGTCATAGCTAACACCTTTTTCAGTAACCACAATAGAAGAATATACACATGGATGAGACCAGGAGATACAGGGCGTTACCAAATCGACTTCATTATGGTCAAGCAGAGGTTTAGAAACCAGATTTTGGATTGTAAAACATATCCTGGTGCTGACATAAACTCTGACCACAATCTGGTTGTAATGAAATGCAGATTAAAGTTGAAGAAACTGAAGAAAAGTCAAAAGCCAAAAAGGTGGGCAATAGACAGACTGAAAGTAAAAGATGTGAACGAAAGATTCAAGAAGAGTATAAAGGAAGGACTAATCAAAACCCCTAAACAAACTTCAATTGCAGACGAATGGGCACTTTTGAAGAATGAAATAACAAAATCGGCAGAAGAAAACATTGGTAGGAAAGAAAGAATAGGTAGAAAACCGTGGATCACTCAGGTTATACTAGAATTGATGGATGAAAGGCGGAGACACAAGAATCTAAGAGATGAAGAGGGGAAAGCAGAATACAGACGTCTGAGAAATGAGGTTAACAAGAAGTGCAAGGAAGCGAAAGAAGAATGGTTGAAAGAGAAATGTACAGGTATAGAAAAGTGTCTGAAATTAGGAAAAGTAGACACAGCTTATCGAAGGATTAAGAATACTTTTGGGGAAAAGAAGACTAAGTGCTGTAATATTAGGGACACAAATGGAAAGCCTCTAACAGATAGGGAAGAAAAGGTTGAGAGATGGAAAGCTTACATAGAGTGCTTGTATAAGGGAAAGGAGATTGAGAATCATGTAATGGAAAGGGAGGAGGAAATTGATGAGGATGCAAAAGGAGATTTAATATTGAGATCAGAATTTGACAGAGCATTAGAGGACTTAGGCAGGATCAAAGCACCAGGCATAGATGATATACCGATTGAGTTGCTACGCTGCATAGGAGATGAAGGTCTGATAAGGTTATTTCACTTCGTGTGTAGGATTTATGAGACAGGTGAGGGACCCCCTGATTTCAAGAAGAATGTTATCATCCCTATACCAAAGAAAGTGGGAGCTAACAGATGTGAAGATTACCGTACAATCAGCTTGATTACTCATGCTTCAAAGATCCTGTCTAGAATAATTTACAAGAGGATTGAAAGCCAGATAGAAACGGAGTTGGGTGAAGACCAGTTTGGTTTCAGGAGAAATGTAGGAACAAGGGAAGCTGTACTAAGTCTTAGGCTGATTTTGGAAGGGAGAATAAGGAAAGATAAGAGAACGTTCATGGCATTTGTAGACTTAGAAAAGGCTTTTGATAACGTTGATTGGACTAAATTGTTTGACATTTTGAAATCTATTGGAATAAAGTACAGGGATAGGAGGGTGATATACAATCTATACAGAAACCAGACAGCAGTCATTCGAGCTGAAGGATATGAGAGAGAAGCTGGTATTAGGAAAGGTGTAAGGCAAGGCTGCAACTTATCACCCATCCTTTTCAATCTTTACATTGAACAAGCAATGAAGGAAATTGGAGAAAAATTTAAAGTGGGAGTGAAGATTCAAGGAGAAATAATTTCAACTCTGAGATTTACTGATGACATCGTCATCTTGGCCGACAAGCCTGAGGATTTGAATGAGTTTTTGAATGGTATGGATTCCGTCTTACGGAAGGACTTCATGATGAAAATTAATAAATGTAAAACAAAAATACTGGAATGCAGCCGAAATAAATCAGAAACCTCTATGGAGATCAAATTGGCAGGTGAAAAGCTGAAGGAAGTAGGAGACTTCTGTTACTTAGGAAGCAGAATAACCAGTGATGGACGAAGCAAAGAGGATATAAAAAGTAGGTTGGCTCAGACAAGGAAAGCCTTTCTACAAAAAAGGAATCTGTTGACATCGAATATAGATTTAGGTATTAGGAAGTCATTTTTGAAAGCCTTTGTCTGGAGCGTGGCGCTCTATGGAAGTGAAACTTGGACTATTGGTGCAGCAGAAAAGAGGAGAATTGAGGCATTTGAAATGTGGTGTTACAGGAGAATGATGAAGATCAGATGGGTAGATAGGGTTACAAACGAAGAGGTATTAAGGCGAGTGGGAGAGGAGAGATGTTTCTGGCGACTGCTAATGAAGAGAAGAGATAGGTTGGTAGGACACATACTAAGACACCCAGGAATAGCAAGCTTAGTTATGGAAGGAAGGGTCGAGGACAAGAACTGTAGGGGTAGACCAAGGTTAGAATATGTTAAACAGATTGCCTCGGATGTAGGGTGTGGTAGCTATGTAGAGATGAAACGATTAGCTCAGGACAGGGAGGCATGGAGAGCTGCATCAAACCAGTCAAATGACTGAAGACTCAAACAACAACAGTAGGAAGAAAGAAGGTTCTGGAATTAATGAACACCAAGGAGGATTTTTGCCATTAATATTAGCTGCATTGGGTGCCATTGGTTCGCTGGCAGGTGGCGCTGCAGCCATTACAAGCGCTGTTCATAAAAAGCAAAAAGAAGATCCGGAATTGGCTGAACAAATTAGACATAATCTGGTGATCGAAAAAAAGACTGGACAAGGTTGTTTGGGAATAACTAAATTTAAAAAAAATAAAAAAAGAGAAATTTCATCGATATTGAGTGATATACTTTCCAACTATAAGCACCCTTTAAGTAAATTCGATATACTTAAAATAATACACGAAATAAACATAAAGCATTTTCGAAATGTTTTTATGATTGATGAATTGCCTACAAAACCTAATTATTGTGAATCAGGAATTGTAAACTTGGATACGTCGGATCATGCAGGTACTCATTGGATTTGTTACTTTAAAAAGGGTAACCAAAAATTCGTCTTTGACTCATTTGGTGGAGATGTTCCTGAAAAACTAGTAAATTATTTGGGAGGTAGCAACCTATTTTATAACGCTGAAAGAATTCAAATGTTTGATGAATATATATGTGGTCATTTATGTGTCCTTGTTTTAAAGTTGTTTTCGAATTTGGGTTCCCCTAATCCCGCTAATTTTAACGAAATTATAGATTTAATAAATGGACATATTTGGAAATAAAATTATAAACGGAGAGAGTAGTTCATTAAATATTAAGGCTATCACAAAAGATGATGTAGAAAAACGATTTTCAAGGCTAGTTACGGCTCTAAATAAACGCCTTAGTGAGCTTTTTTTTTGTTTCAAAAACATGGATTGATTTTCAAGGTAAAAGGATAGCGAATATTGAAGATCCAATCAACAATTAAGATGTCGTTAATAAGCAATATCTCTTAGAAAAGCTCAAACCACTTACTACTGAAGGGGATTTTCCTAAAGATAACTACTTCACGAAAGAAGAAATAGAAAAATTGTTGTCGGAATATGCCACTACTTGTCTTGCACCAGTAGCAACATTAACAGAAAAGGTTGACAACTTAGAAAGAAAGGTGTTTGATAGGATAATATTACAAAAGGACCTTTTTGCAGAGAAAGATAAAATTAAGCATATTTTTACATACAACGCAACGATTAGGAAAATATTTGTTCGTATCGTAGACCCAGATAAAGTATTTACTTCATATACAGATGACGCTATTAAAACAGTATTAGACGTTTATATTGCACGTTCCAAAGAAGAAAAAATTATGGTAGATACTAGTAAGCCCTTCAACGTTAAATCTGGTGATACTTTATGCTTCAAAAATAAAATGGACAGCGTAATTTTAAAACTTCCAATAAATGTTAGTGTGACGATGTTTGGTGAAGTAATACTTGATGCATATGAACCTCATCCTGATGAATCGGTCGAATAACACTAATGTTAAAATGTTTTAGTTTTTAATGGAGAAAATAACCATTAAAACATTCTAATGTAACAGGTTTTTATACAACATCTCTATTGTTCCTTTAAGAAGATCAGGAGTAAATGGAATGTTGAAATGGTTTCCCGAATAGCTAATTTTTATTAGTTCTTTCATAAGCATATACAACCTTACGCTATTAGGATCATTATATTTTTCATAAACTATCTCACAATCGGGGTGCCACCTGCATATTTTTTTGATTGCTTGATTCACCTCTTGTCTCTGCGCCCTTATTGCATAGTACCTGTGCTTTTCGTTTGGTTCATGCTTATCTATAATAAGCAGACAATTATTCTTACTAGTTTTAAGTGCAAGAGGTGAGGATAATGGGGCAAGAGATTAGTTTTCTGCTTCCTTTATTTGAAGTTTCTGCATTAACCCAACTAGTTGGTTCTTATATTCTTCTTTAATTTTGTATTCTCCGTACTTTCGAATTGATGGAAGGACTTCTTTCGTTACCCATTTCTTAAATTTTTTAGCTTCCTCTTTTTTAGATGAAAAAATAAGCGAATACAACCCAGATTCATTAATAAATATGGTTTGAGGATGTGTATTTTTTAACCCCGCCAAAACGTCGGGGTTATTTAAGGTATCGAATGTACCTTTGTCTTCAATTGCAACGTGTTTTCGAATTGCTTTATCTGTATCTCTATACTCCAATATTAAAGCAATATCTTTAGCTTTAAACCATGATTCGTTATTTTCATCAATAGCAATAACCACTTGTTTGCTATTATAGACAAGTTTGCTGTTCAGAATATCGGTAATTGATTCCATTTATTATACATAAAGTATAAATATAAAAAAGTTAATTTCCTCAACAAAGGGTAGACCCTTGTTTCTTGTAAGTTAGTTTGCGTTCTTCAATGTTGAGTGTCTGAGTAAACCAATGCTTATTTTATAATTAATTAAAATTAATTAATTAGTTAATAAATGAATAATCACATTTGGTGTTTAAAGTGCAAAACGTTTACTCAAACACTGCATCCTCACACCCTTTCGACAAAAAATGGTCGAACTTGAATCGAAGGTTTATGTTCCGAGTGTGGGAGTAAGAAAAGCAGGTTTGAAAAAAAAGTTAATGAGAGTGTAGAAATAGGGGGTTCTACCCAAATTAGAAAACCACCCGTTAGCATTCGGGAGGAAATTATAAACGAAATTCATAAACCCATGAGGAAGAATTTTCCGAGAAGGAGGGTTTCAACTCATGGCATTGATGACATTTGGCAAGCGGATTTGGTAGAAATGGACTCTGGAAAAATAAAGGGGATATCGAAGCTTAATAAAGGCTACAAGTATTTGTTAACAGTCATTGATGTATTTTCAAAGTATGCCTGGGGTGTACCAGTCAAAGATAAAACGGGTAAAAGTGTTGCAGAAGCGTTTGATGGTATTTTAAAAAACAGAAAACCCAAAAATCTTCAAACAGACAATGGTAAAGAATTTTACAATAAAGAATTTTCAAAATTGATGAAAACATTTAATATCAATCATTATTCGACTTTTACTGAAGTAAAAGCTTCAGTTGTAGAACGATTCAATAGGACCTTAAAAGAGAAAATGTGGAAGCAGTTTGATATTCAAGGAAACTACTGCTGGGTTGGCATTTTACCAAAGTTAATTAATGGCTACAATAATACGACGCACACAACTATAAATATGAAGCCAAAAAACGTAAACAAAGCTAATGAAGAACATTTGTTGAAAACTGTTTACACTGTAAGCGTAGGAGCGGAAGAAAAAGCGAAATTTAAAGTTGGCGATCAAGTCAGAATTAGTAAACTAAAAGGTATATTCGAAAAAGGATACACAGGAAATTGGTCGACTGAAATATTTGAAATAAAAGATATCGTTTATTCCGACCCTATTACGTACAAATTGAAAGATGTAAATGCGGAAGAAATAAAGGGGAACTTTTATGAGCAAGAATTACAGAAAACAAAGTATCCAGAGGCATATATTGTTGAAAAAGTTTTAAGAAAGAAAGGAAATCGGGTATATGTCAAATGGTTGGGTTTTGATAATTCTCACAATAGCTGGGTTAATAAAGAAAATGTTATATTATAATAATTCTGTATATATAAATGGACGCCCGAGTAAAGCGAATAACCCTTTCTTTCTTTCTTCCTGTGTTTACTACATCCTACTGAAGATGTAGAAGTATTTATAAATCAGTTGTCTGAGGATAGTATAGATTATCTCTTTCAACTTAATGGTGATGACATAGATAGCTGTTACAATTTTCATAAAGCTACGAAGGAATTCTTAATTTTACGTTAATTTTGGTATTTGATTTTAATGGTTAGTAACCATTAAAACCATACATTTTCTACTAAAAATTTGTCGGGGTGTTACGAAAATTTAAGAAAATTTAAAAAAAAATTCAAGATTGTGCGCTTTGCAACCACCATAGACTTCTTTTGTGCCTTTATATATCATTTTCAGGCCAATCATTTTATTTTTTTCCTTTCCACAACTTAGCACCTTGTTGTATTTGTCAGGCAATATAACCTTAAATTCACTATCAAGTTCTAGAAAAGTTTTATTTCCATATTTTGTATTTATACCTTCTACATCGTTATAAGGTATTCGTTCCCTATTTCTAACTCACTGAGCTTTTTAAGCGTCTTTTGTTCGTTGATGCTGTTGAGCGTCTTGAGAAATTGATTTACTTCCATTTATTACCTATATATTTTTTTATTTTTTTAAATATTTAATATAATTATTTTATTTCCTCTAGTTGAGCTACAGTAGTTTTCAAACTCTTTATTACTTCCATAAACGAAGATGACCTTTTTGGACAGTCTATGCCAATCATAGAAAGATCAAATTTTTGAGCTTTAACCAAAGAATTCGTGAATTCATTGTATTGATATACTTGTCTACCTTTAAAAAAATACAGCATTCCGTTAATATATCTAAAGGCTGAGTCCATTGCAGGCGGTAAACCAGGAAAACGTCTTGATAATATGCCATGTTGCTTGGGTTTAAAGCTGCATTCGTCTATTTCCGAAAAGAAAGCGTCATTGTAAAAAATATAAGTGTGGCCTGAGTAAGTGTTTAACAACGCATGGATTATTGTATCTGGTCTAATGTTCCACATGGACATGGCTTTTGGATAACCATTTACCAATATTAAGCTCGGATAATCCATCATGTAGATTTTGTTGGCAATAATCATAACGATCTCACCAGAGGGTCTTTGATAAACAACTGTAATAGTTTTAAAATCTTGGGGTAAGAAGGTTAACCAATCTGTAATAAACTGGGGTCGTTTGTTTTTTAAGGCTGTTGAGTTATCAAGATCTAAAAGCCAAAACCATTTTTCATAAAAGACATACATTAACTGATTAACAATTAAAATAGTGTTGACATTCAAATCACATAAATTGGACTCTGGCTTTGGTGTATCTGGAGTTGGTGTTTTATCTGGTACGTTAGGCTCTGTGGCTTTACCATATAAACTTTGAATAGCTAAAATGTCATCTTGATGTAGCTCTATTTGATTGTTAGCGTATGCATACATAATAGCATCTGGATTGTTTGAATGGGAAATACCTAAGGCATGGCCTATTTCATGTATCATAACAGAAAGTAAATTTGTTTGATATTGAGGAGTATTAGCATCGGTATTTAAATACCAAGATTCATCTTGATCGATATGAATTTCAATAGGTGAATTAATGCTATTAGGGTAATTTGCATGAGCCAAAACTCCACCTTTTCCATCAAATCCACTGAAACATTGCCCACTTATTTTGTGATTTCTATGAAGGCTACCACGTTTATTTGATATAATTATATCTGAATTCCTCAAATCGTTCTCAAATGAGAGATCTGTATGTTTTTTCCATACATCGAAAGCGGCTCTAGCTACACTTTGCATTGCTTGATTAGCTAAAGCATAATGCCATTTTATATTTTTAGCCTACTTTTCACATTTTGCAAAAATGAGGAAAAAGTAGACTTATGAGATCGATCCGGGAAAATGTGTGTGTGTGTGTCTGTCTGTCTGTCTGTCCGTCTGTCTGTCTGTCTGTCCTTCTGTCTGTCTGTCTGGCTGTGTGTGTGTCCCCCCCTATCAACTCCTAAACGGCTGCAGCAATCAAAACCAAATTTAGTATGAGTAAAGATGTGCACCGGAATATCTCACGTCCATATTTGAAAATGATGTCAGTGCTACCAACTGCTGAAAAAACGCACTAGAAATTTGAGCTCCATGTTGGATATCTTGGAAGGTATGCATGGGAGCTATTCCAAAATTGGCACACATGTAGATAAGACTATTTCAGTTTAATTTCCAGGAGGCCAACCATGACAGTGTTGCCAAACTAATTTTAAGCCTTCTGATAGGTCCAATGTTTAAATGCATATAACTTCTACACTATCAATTGGATTTCAACCAAATTTTGTATGTAATATCTGTACGTAAACAGATATGACTGAGCATATTCTTAAGGCCACCAGGGCTGCCAACTGTTAATAATTGCTATCTCTATTTTTTCATCCAAATACCTATATATCAGATAGTATGCATGCCAACAGCTTTAAACTACGCACACGTATATTCTGACATTTTAGATTAATTTGGAGTAACTTATATACGTCAGTTCTACCAACATGATTATAAACCTGCTGATAGTACCAATTTTTAAATACACACAACTTCTATACTATCAGTTGGATTTCAAACAAATTTCGTATGTGCTATGTGTACCATAACAGATATTACTATTAGTATTGTTAAGAGCAATCAGGGCTGCCAACTGTTAATAAATGCTGTCTATATTTTTTTAACCTAATATCAATATATCAGAAAGTATGCAAGCCAACAGCTCTATACTTTGCACACGTATAGCACCTGACATTCTAGATTAATTTGGAGTAATTAATACAAGGCAGTGCTGCCAACATGATTCTATGCCTGCTGATATGTCCAATTTTAAAAAACATGTAACTTCTATACTAACAAATGTATTTCATCCAAAATTGGCACAACAAGATATCATAGTATTTCAGATTATTTCTGACCAGCACACTTATGACATTGTTGGCAGCATGTTTTTACGCGTGCTGATAGATCCAATGTCCAACTGCATGTAACGTCCATTGGACTTCAACCAAATTTTGTATTCTGTACCTTAAGACTAAGAAAAGGAATATGGAGCTAAGAATATATTCAGTCACCAGGGCTGCCAACTGTAGTGCTCTATTAGGCTACATTATACCAGGTATATTTTGAACTTATTAGATATTTCGATATTACCACCTTAATTTCGTCATTATTCTAGATAGGTTCATATTCTGTAGAATAATCATTGGCATGAAAAGTAGGCTGTATAGTTCTTCACGGAACTTCTTGTTATTATTCCATTTATACCGCCGAGTAGTAAAATTTATATCGTCATCGGTGATACCGCATCGCGATGTATTCATTAATTGTAAAGTACATTCATCTAAATCACCAGTAATATCTAGATTGTAGTACTCTTGGAACAATTTTAAAGCAGATTGGAAAGTTGTTACATTTACTTCTGAAATTTCTTGTTCGTCTATAGTCAAGTATCCAAAATTACGCAGATAGTTGATAGCAAATTGATTCTGATTTTCATGAGATAATATTTCTAATTGAACCTTTGTTAGGGTAACAATTATAATGCAAAATGTAATTATTCTGTTCATTTATTTATATAAATATTTTACTATCATTTCTCTCGAGCCCAAAAGAGTAATGTCTTATAATTATTTTTATTTAAAAAATGAAATTTTTAATTAAGAAAAGTTATATAATAAATGGATTTAAAACAAAATATTAAGCGCCAAACAGGTGCAACTGTAAAGGAACTAAGGGTTCTGGCAACGGAACTTAAACTAAAAGGAGTATACAAGATGAAGAAGGCTGCTCTTCTTGAAGCTGTAAGCAGTGCTTGGAGTAATGCCGGAGATAGTGCTTTGTTTACGTATCAAGAATCAGAGCTGCCTAAGAAGAGCGTTCGTGAACCAAGACAAGTCGCTAGAGAAAACAAAATTAAGGGCTACTCAGTAATTCATTCAAAGAAAGGGTTGCTAAATTTGATAGCGGAAGAAAAGGAACGTTTGGACAAAATCAGGCATTTTGGATTTGATCAAGACCTCTTTGAAATTAAGAAGGAACCAAAACCTGTTCAATCTATGGACTTAAAAGTTGTGAAGCAAAAATTGGGCCAAATTTTTCCTTTTAAGAAAAATATATTTAATGAAACAGTAGCTAAAAAGTCAGCTTTCGAAATTCATCAAGGTGTTCGTACTGTGTTGCACAAAAAGTTTAACGTATGGCAGACAGCTTATACTATACACATAAAAGATTTGCAAGGAAAACCAATAGAACTAATGAAAGCGGTGAGAAAAGGTGTGCATGCAGCCATAAAAGAAGTAAGAAAACTAACTGATTTTAAGCCAGGTGATCAGATGAAAGTAGTTGCAGAAAATAATGATTTTAACCATATGATTTCGTCAAAAAAGAAAATAAAAGTCAATGCTTCACATCTACTTGACCAAATTGAAAGAATAATAACATCTAATGAAAATGTAGATATAAATAATACCACCTTTTACTTCGAGGTCTACAAAATACCCAGAGGCAAAGGAGCAAAGGGTAAGAAAATAGTCAATATTGCTAAAGATGTTATGGCTAAAAGAAACATAAACAAAATAACCAACACCGATAACCTGTGCGGGGCAAGAGCAATAATCAAGCCCTCACGTATGAAACTAGAAAGATACTAGACAGGAAATTAACTGATAATGAAATTACCTATATTAGGAAAGGACGTGCCCTGCAGGAAGAATTAGCAAAAGAGTTATGCACAACATTCGGAAAGAACTGTGAAGATGGGTTTAGTTTAAACGATATTAGAGATGTTGCACATCTCATGGGAGTTCGGATTAAGGTTGTTTCGGCTGCCCATTTTAACAAAGTAATCCATTCCTCAGGTGTAAATGACGCGTTAACAATTTATTTGTACTTGCATAACGACCATTATGATTCCATTAATAATATACGAGGCTTTTATGGAAGTTCATATTACTGCAAAAAATGTGATATACCTTACGATCATCTAGACAAGCACTCGTGTAAAAAAGATAAAAGTAATGTGTGCAATTTGTGCTTAGGTCGAAAACATGATTTCTCAGAAGGTGTACGACCCCGAGTATACTGTAAAAAGTGCAATAGATACTGTTTTGGTAAAGATTGCGTTGATAACCATGAGAAAGTGTGTGAGGTAGTCTACAAGTGCAATATCTGCAACAAAATATGTCCGAGGATAAATATCAAACATTTAGGTGGCTTCTTTGCTCAATGTAGGAAATGTGAAACATTTGTAGAATACAAAGTCGAATTGAAGTGCACAGAATGTAAAAGCGAGTGCAAAAAAGAAAATGAAAACAAGTTTTACTACAACAACCTACACGAAACTGTACTTACTGAATGCGAGAAATGTGCAAAGGAAGTTGCCTGTTCAATAAAACTCAAGTGTCTAACATGTAATGGTAAATGTAAAAAAATAAACAAGCACAGGTGTGGGTACTCTATGTGTTGGAATTGCCAACAGTACGATAAGCCAGCTCAGCACCAATGTTATATGCAAGAAAGGAAAAACCGTGGGGGATACTGTATGGAAGATTGTATTTGTAATGGAACGGCAGAAAAGCAACATAAAAAATGCACTTACACAGAAAAATACTACTTTTTCGATTACGAAGCTGAACAAGACACCGGCGTACACACGCCAAACTTTGTATCCGTTTATGACTTTAATGGTGTTAGGTGGGCTTTCCTAAAAAATGACGAATTTTGTCAGTGGCTAATATCAGAAAACCACAAAGGTTTTACGTGTATAGCACACAATGCAAAAGGTTATGATGCGTATTTTATTTTACAATATTGCGTCAATAATGGCATTAAAATTAAAACCATTTACCAAGGGTCTAAGATAATGGAGCTCAAAATACCCACCCTAAGGCTTAGAATAATTGACAGCATAAACTTTATCCAAGGAGGCCTTGCAACCTTTCCCAAAACATTTGGACTAAAAGAACTAAAAAAGGGGTATTTTCCACACTACTTCAATAAGAAAGAAAATCAAAATTACGTAGGGTTCATCCCAGCTACTAAATACTAAGGCGTTAACACTATGAATCCTGATAGCAGAAAAGCATTCCTGGAATGGCACGCTGAGAAAGTAAAGGAAAATTACGTGTTTGACTTTAAGAAGGAATTAGCCGAGTATTGTGATTCAGATGTTGATATTTTGCGACGTGGTTGTCTTGCCTTTAGGCAGTAATTTTTAGAAATAGCAAATATAGACCCCCTTCCAATACATAACTATTGCCAGTGTTTGTATGGCTATTTACAGGTCAAAATTCCTTGAAAAAGACACGATTGCTGTAGTCAAAGGGCTAAAAAAGGATATGTTCAGTAAGGAGTCTATAGCATGGTTAAGTTCGTTCCCTAATGTTCGACACGCATTAAACGGTGGCGAGGTCACAATTTGTAGAGCCAAAGTCGATGGGTACGACTATATGACTAAAACTGTGTACCAATATCATGGTTGTTTTTGGCATGGTTGTCCGACTGCTACTCAGGCGATACTATCAACAATGTAAACAATGAAACTATGGATGACTTGCTTAGAAAAATTATAGAGCGAACACAAGCTCTTAAAAATGCCGGGTACAATGTTGTAGAGATGTGGAGCTGTAAATGGAAACATTCTAAAGCTTATAAGGAAAGCCTAAACAAAACAAAAGATGTTGTAGAACCTCTAAACCCCAGGGACGCATTCTTCGGTGGTAGGACAAATGCCTCAAAGTTGAAAGTTTCTGGAAAAAAGCTGAGATATATAGATATATGCAGTTTATACCCAACAGTCATGTTTTACGACATGTACCCTGTAGGGCACCCCACTAAAATATTTAAGCCAGAAATATACAATAAAGACTGGTTTGGTTTAGTTAAATGTAAAGTTCTTCCTCCAAGAGGTCTTTATCATCCAGTCCTTCCTGTGAAGCTAGATAAGTTAATGTTTACCCTGTGCGCGAAGTGTGCAGAAGAAAGGGTCGGCCGCTGTAACCATAGTGATGAAGAGAGGGCGCTTTTTGGAACTTGGACTACAATCGAACTTAATAAGGCTCTAAAGAAAGGCTACAAAATCCAGAAAATTTATGAAGTATGGAATTTTGAAGAGAAAAGTAATGAGCTTTTCAGGGACTACATTAAAACCTTTATGAAAATTAAGCTAGAAACTAGTCCTTGGGATGGTGATTACAAATCAAAAGAAAAGTATGCAAGGGTTATAAAAAAAAGCAAGGCATAAAGCTTGATATTGACAAAATTGAACCCAATGCTGGGAAGAGGGCAGTGGCTAAAATATGCTTAAATTCTCTTTGGGGAAAGTTCGGTCAGAGGCAAAACATGTCACAAACAGAGTTCATTGATGACCCTGAGAGGTGGTACGACTTGTTATTAGATGATAAGATAGAAATAACTAATGTTATGTACATCAATGAGGAAGTAATTGAGGTAACATACCACTACAATGATTTCTATGTAGAAAATTACACATGTACCAACATATATGTAGCAACCTTCACCACTTCCAATGCGAGAATAAGGTTGTACAACATGCTTGATAGATTAGGGGATAAAGTAGTTTATTACGACACTGATAGTGTTGTTTACATAGATGATGGAACAAATACTGTAGAGACCGGATGTATGCTCGGCGAATGGACTGACGAATTCGGAAAAGATGATCACGGTATTGAATGGATAAGCAGAGGTCCCAAAAGCTATGCGTACGAAACATATAAAGGCAAACAGGTTACCAAAATTAAAGGATTTACACTCAACCACGAAAATGCCAAAAAACTTAACATGAAGACAATGACCGACCTAATACAAGGTTTTAATAATAAGGTTGTTATAAGCAATAACATGATAACAAGAGATACGAAAACAAAAAGCCTTGTAAATAAAAATATTGCCAAAGAATTTAAAGTCGACTACGACAAGCGTTTCATCCAGAAAGAAAAAGACAACATAATTGATACACTTCTTTGGGGGTACTAAATATAATAGTGTACATATTATTTTATAGCTACTTACACCCTTGTTTTAACCATTATTTTATCCTTAATTCGTTAAAAAGATACTAATAATTTTAGCCTTAAATTTAGCCATTATTCTGTCCATTGTTTCTAAAAAAAGTTATTAGAAATTTTAGCCTTAACTTTAGCCCTTGTTTTATCCATAATCTTTTTAAAAAGTTACTGGTAATTTTAGCCTTGTTTTAACCATTATTTTGAAAAACATCGTTGCAATTTTCAATGGTTAATTTTAGCCATTATTTTAGGTGTCTGTAGGATCAATTTGTGTTACGTTTTATAGGTGAAGGTAACCATAATTTTGTCATTTACATTTAGAGTCATTTTTATGGTTACTTTTAACCCTATTTTATTAAAAATAACATTGGTAATTTTATGGATACGTTAACCATAACTTTTCATAGTTAATTTTTATAGACAGATTAACCATAACTTTTGATTGTGTTTCAAGGTTACCTTCAACCATAATTATCTTGGTTAATTTTTTGTTAAGTTTAATGGTTACTTTCAACCAGAATTTAGAAAAAATTCTGGCAATTTAAAGGTTGTTTTAACCATAATTTTTTTAATGGTTACGTTCTGCCATAATGTAATACGAAATATTATGGTTACTTGTAACCAAAATTGTTTGGAAGATTTGTAATGGTTATGATAACCATATGTTCGATCAATAATTTTTAAATGATGTTTAAGGTCAATTTATCCATTATTTTTAATAGAATTTTAATGGTCACTTTATCCATTATTTTTAATAGAATTTTAATGGTCACTTTATCCATTAATTTTTAATAGAATTTTAATGGTCACTTTATCCATTAATTTTTAATAGAATTTTAATGGTCACTATATCCATTAATTTTTAATAGAATTTTAATGGTCACTTTATCCATTAATTTTAATAGAATTTTAATGGTCACTTTATCCATTATTTTTTAATAGAATTTTAATGGTCACTTTATCCATTATTTTTAATAGAATTTTAATGGTCACTTTATCCATTATTTGTAATAGAATTTTAATGGTCACTTTATCCATTAATTTTTAATAGAATTTTAATGGTCACTTTATCCATTAATTTTTAATAGAATTTTAATGGTCACTTTATCCATTATTTTTAATAGAATTTTAATGGTCACTTTATCCATTATTTTTAATAGAATTTTAATGGTCACTTTATCCATTATTTTTAATAGAATTTTAATGGTCACTTTACCCATTAATTTTTAATAGAATTTTAATGGTCACTTTATCCATTAATTTTAATAGAATTTTAATGGTCACTTTTGGACCACACTTAATTGTCTGTCCCATACCTACGCTTATACTACTTGCAATATCTTCACATCTACCCCCCCCCCCCCTCCCTACAAATGTTCATATGGGCGCCCATGCTCACTTATCTAATCTAGTCTATGCAATTGATGCTATTTTTTCATAATTTGTCTTTAAATCTAATCTTGATCTGAGACCAACTATTTACTAGCAACTGCTACATTTTTGTACTGTGGCAAATTCAGCAAACAAATTGCTTTAAACTTGTATTAGTGGCATAGCTTTGAATTTTTAGCCCCAGCAGTACCCTGTTCTGTATTTTATATCGTCTTTAATCATTTCATGTTTGATAGTTTATCCTCAATATTTGGCCAAACAAATTACTGTTTTTGCTATTCTTACCCTTGATCTTCACTTACGGTAGCAACTTGAGATGAACCTCGTGCACTTTGGCAATTATTTATTTCGTTTGTAGTGCTCTTACCAAAACTTGCTTAGCTAGTATTTCCGTCAAGTTCATGATTTTTCACAAATCTCCTTAGATTTTTTTTTATCGCTGGTGCGGTTCGCTCAGCTAAGTTCCTACCTACGGTCGTTCTCAATCTATACATTAGTAGGTAATATAGAGCGGTCCTGGCACTTGGGCTAATGCACAAGATGGCGGCTGCGTCAGTCCAGCCCCATGCTGGTCTTATAGAGGGTACAGTCAAAGCTGGCACAGAAGCTAATGCGCAAGATGGCCGCCACGCGCCACAGCACCTTCAAATGGCGGGCTTTCCAAATCATTATTAATTTGTTATTATCTATACGTTGTTTACTATTTATTTATTATTTATTTTGTATTAAATTTATTATTTATATAATTTTTAATAATTTATTTTTATTTTTTATTTTAATATTTAATTTAATATTTATTATTGTGTCAAAGCACTAAACTGCAAAGTCATTAACCCAACAATTCTCTAATCCACAAAAACCTCATTTCAAAATTTAAATTACTGAATGCCACATTTTTTTATTTTATATTATTTTACATTTTCCAAAAACAGTAAACATACAAGGTCACATACCTAACCTAACCTAACTTCACCTGACCTAACTTCACCTAACCTAACCTAACGTAACTTCACCTAACCTAACCTAACCTAACTTCACCTAACCTAACATAACTTCACCTAACCTAACCTAACTTCACCTAAACTAACCTTACCTAACTTCACCTCACCTAACTTAACCTAACCTAACCTTATCTAACTTAACCTAACCTAACATAATCTAACCTAACTTCACCTAACCTAACTTTACCTAACCTAACCTTACCTAACTTTACCTAACCTCAGGTCAACTAACCTAACCAAACCTAACATAACCTAACCTAAACTAACTTTACCTAATCTCAGTTCACCTAACCTAACCTAACTTCACTTAACCTAACCTTACCTAACCTAACTTTACCTGACCTCAGTTCACCTAATCTTACTTTACATAACCTAACCTAACCTAACTTTACCTATCCTAACCTAACCTAACTTTACCTAACCTCAGCTCACCTAACCTAACCTAACTTTATCCACCCTAACCTAACCTTACTTTATCCAACCTAACCTAACCTAACTTTACCTAACCTAACCTAAACCACAGAAACCTTATTTAAAGATTTAAATTAATGTATGTAAGATATTCTATTTTTTACATTTTAGATTTTAGGTATTATTTTTAGATTTTAAGATTTTAGATTTTGTTTTGATTTTACATTTTTAGATTTTATTTTTTATTTTAGATTTTACATTTTAGATTTTACATTTTAGATTTTCCAAAAAGAGTTAACTACATGGTCACATACCTAAACTAACCTAACTTTAATTAACCTAACTTCACCTAACCTCATTTTACCTAAGCAATCATGTCCTCACCTAACTTTGCCTAACCAAACCTTTAAAACTAAGCTAAGGCTAATCAACACACCCAAAGTATATAAGAGCACATGCAACTATCTTTATGCTTGGCTTATAGAGAGTAAGGTAAAGCTAACACCTGCACTGTGACTACTATGCAAGATGTTCGCTACGCACAACCAGCTTGGCATTACACCGTCAGTTAAGTTTTAAAAAGGTAAAAGCTTTTATTCATTTTTTTTCTTTTCATTTTCGTATTTCACACATTTCCATTTACCAATTTCCAATTTACAGTTTAAAAGAATGTCGGTTTAAAGGTTTTGAATTTTGGATTTTCCAATTTTCTTGTTTATATGTTTTTGATTTAGTCCATGTCGAAAGTTCAAATTTTCGAAACACAAGTTTCTTTCATTACATATGAAGGGCCAGGGGGAAAAACGATGAGAGTCATGAAAATGAAAAAAAATGAGTTATTATTGCCAGTCGGTTGCTATGGTGATGCTTGACCTTCCAGCAATACTAGCATGAGGAAAAATGATGGCAGTCAATAGATATGAGCAGGGGAATATTTGCCACAAGGGGGAAAAGTGATGAGAGTCAAGCTGCTAGGTGGCAAGACTGATGAGGGTCAGCCAGCCGCTCCCAGAATTCCTGGCTGTTTTGTGGTTTTTGTGTTAGTATTTTGTTTTGGGGTTATCTTCATTGAGTGAGTCGTCTTTTCTCAGTGTGTTTTACTTATCATTAAGTTACTAGTAGTACATATGACGAATTTAGAGCAAAGGAACGAGACCTCCAAGTGAAAATCGACATCGCAAAAGAAGACATAAAAACTGTACAAGATGAAATGAAACAAATCAAAATTATCCGTGAACTTCACTTAAGGAAAGATGAAGTTTTTATGAATGTAAAAGGTCAGCAAGAAAGGCTTCCAAAAATACTGAAAGTATAGAGGCAATATGTATGGAGTTAAAAAAAAAAAAAAATGCACCGATAAAAATGGGCTAATGCTTATTTTTGTGTTCAGGCGAAGCGCAATGCGATTAGAAGCATACCAAACTTAGGGCGAGGCTAACCGAAAAACTCAACTTGATGAAAACTTTGCTACGACAACTCAAGAATTATTGATTGATTGATAGATTCTTCAAACTCAACTAATGACTCAATTTAAGATTCAACTGAACTTTGGTTGGTTCGTTAGTTTAGGGGCTGCGACAACGCAGTCATGTAGCCCCGTGTACTTTGTGTGTGTGTGTAGAATCTGTCTGATAACCGTTGTTAATTTTGATGGCTGTTTTAGTGTGTGTGTTTTTAATTGAAATATAATAATAATAATAATAACGAAAAATCCACAGCCTGCTTCCAGTCTCCGACCGGGTCAGGAATGGAATGAATGAAGCCCCCATCTAGCGGCGAGGATATGAAATGTGCCGGCTGCCGAGGCCTGACGCACTCCTCTGGGGCAATGATTAAATGAATGACAGATGAAATGAAATGATAGTGGAGAGTGTTGCTGGAATGAAATGTTGACAGGAAAAACCGGAGTACCCGGAGAAAAACCTGTCTGCCTCCGTTTTGTCCAGCACAGATCTCACATGGAGTGACCGGGATTTGAACCACGGATCCAGCGGTGAGAGGCCGGCGTGCTGCCGCCTAAGCCACGGAGGCTTAATAATAATAATAATAATAATAATAATAATAATAATAATAATAATAATAATAATAATAATATCGTTTGGCCTTGGGTGCCGGGTGAAAGCATTGATATTTGACACCCAGAGGGTAGCTTCGATGTCGAATTTCGTTGTTCCTTGAAACACTATGAAAATCAAGGCGGTTAGATATCTAAGCTCCTTGAACACTACAGCGCATTCTAGTAGAGAAATGAGGAACTTTGTGTTGGCGGAAACTCCCGAGATTAATTTTGCTATTATGAACACGGTCTACTGATTACAAGTGGGTTCTTTGACATGCCAACATCGTATGACATGCGTGCCGTAATTTTTTGCCGCCTTTCAAAAATCACTTAGCATGGCCCGGAGTGAACCGGCAAGCATGGGGTTAGTAAACTGACACGTTAACCACTCACTCAAGTAAGGACTGTAGACATTCAATTTTCAAGTAGTTCCTACTTTTGCTACCAAACGCCACCGTCAACGACAACTAGTTCTGAACTTGGTCACTAGATGCCACCGCAAAACTGAACTTTCAAAGTGAAATTAAAAAGAGAATAATGTTTGAAAAATTTTAGTGAAATAACATCCTGGTTTGATAGTTGTGTAAAACTTGTCTACTGACTCTCATCGTTCATCTCTCAGACAATATGTATTCAGTGTATTTAAAAGTTTATAACATTTTGAAATGTTGAGGAAATAAAAATAATGTTTTAGAATACTGTTGTCAAGTACTTTAAAATCGTGTTATTGAAAAACTCATCCTTTATGACTCTCATCGTTTTTCCCCCTGGCTCTTCATATAATAAGGCTGTACAGCTTATTCCAAAGCATATAGGTAATACATGCGTTATACTGTACTTTGACTACCTAGTTTTAGCTAACTAAGGGTAATTTCTCAAGGTTACTATAGCTTAGCAGTTGGATTGGGAGTGGCAGGTGGGTAGTAATTACAAATGTACAGCAGTGTCCATACAATATTTTTATTCATTTTTAAATACATGTACAATATTTATACATAATACATTGTTTTTGTTAAAGATTGTGCAGGTGGTTTTATTTGTTTTCATTTTTTTAAAATTCTTAAGTATGAATACCTTTTTTTCTTTTCTTGTTGCTTGATTGGTGCTGTTTTCTATTTTTAGTGCTATTGTTTTATTTCTTAAATTGTTTTGGTTTATGTATGGGCATCGACTGGCGCTTGCGTTGAAGATGTGGTTAAATTTCGAAAATATTATTCATACGGGCCAATCGCTATACGTTCCAAAATATAGAGTGAAGGGAAACCAGGATCCAGAATACTACAGTTTACGTGTTAGAATTCTTAAGAGAAAAGCAAGAAAAATACACAACAGACTAAAATCAAATAGGAACTATTACAGACAATACCAACTAATTATCAAGAAATTGAACACAGAAAAACGTAAAGCACACGATTCTTATATGAAGACTATACTAAAACCGGGAAATACAAATACTTTTATATGTATCTTAGGAGACGGAAAAAGAACAGAGATGACATTAAGTCTCTGAGGGACTCAGAAGGAAATCTTGTCACAGGAAACCCACAAAAAGCTGAAGTGCTTAATGAGTGGTATTGTAGCGTTTTTACTGCGAAAGCTAGCATGTCCGTTCCTTCAAAATTAAAGGAAAATACATTTAAACCATTCACTATTCATAACAGGTAGGTTAGAAAAAACCTGAAGAAAATAAAAAAAAAATCAAGTCAGTAGGACTCGATGAGGTGTCTGGCGACATTCTCAAGATAGGCGGAGAACAAATAATTCCCTTCCTTAGGATATTGTTCACAGTCTCTCTGAACAATAGCTCTGTCCCGTTCGACTGGAAGAAAGCTATTGTAGTTCCAATTTATAAAGGAGGGGACAGAACCATGCCGGGTAACTATAGACCAGTGAGTCTGACAGCAGTAGTTTGTAAACAAATGGAACAAATAATTGCAGATTATATAAGGGAATTTTGGGAGAAAAATAACTGATTGTATGATAGACAACACGGATTCAGGAAAGGATATTCAAGTGAATCACAGGTGGTGGGCTTTTGTCAAGATATTGCAGAAGTCATGGACACAGGAGGCCAGGTGGACAGTGTAATCATTGGCTTAGCTAAGGTTTTTGACATGGTTCCACATGACCTCCTGTTACATAAGCTTGCATATTTGGGTCTTGATGAAAGAGTGTTATTCTGGATCCGGGACTTTCTCCAAAACAGAACCCAAACAGTCAAAGTTGGGGGAGTATTTTCGAAAGAGACAAAATTCACCTCTGGAATTCCACAAGGAAGTGTAGTTGGGCCATTGTTGCTTCTTCTATATATAAACGACCTGGCAGAATATGTTAAATCTGACGTCAGACTAATCGCTGACGACTGTGTAATATATAGAAAAATCGAAAATCAAGTTGACACTGCGCTCCTCCAACAAGACTTGGAACGTATAGAATACTGGGTTATCCGAAATAACATGAGGATAAGTGCAGAAAAAAGTAAATGCCTGTCTTATACTAACAGCAGAAAAGGGACAATAGCTGATTATAAATTAGGAAACAAAATTATTCCTCGAGTGGAGTCATGGAGCTATCTCGGGATTGCCATAAATAAAAGGTTACACTGGGGTCAGCACGTTGAGAGCGTTGCTAATAAGGCACAAAGGTCATTATACTTTGTTATGAGAAACATGAAGGGTAGCAGTATTCAGGCCAAAGAATTGGCTTACGAATGTCTAGTGAGACCAATTTTGGAATACGCCACGAGTGTGTGGGAGCCCTACCAATCAACTCTAACGAACAAATTGGAGATGGTGCAAAGGAAAGCTGCAAGATTCGTACTTGGCAAATTCTCCCAAACTGATAGTGTCTCTGACATATTCAAGTCATTGGGTTGGGAATCCCTACACAGCAGAAGACATAAAAGAAGACTCCAGGAGATGTACAAAGCATACACAGGGGAACCGGCCTGGAATGAGTTGCGAAACAGAATGCATGATCCAGATTATATGGGTAGGAGAGATCACGAATACAAAATTAGGCCCATCATTCAAAAAACAAACTTAGCTAAGTATTCTTTTATAAACAGGGGTAATCAAACATGGAATGAGTTACCTGAAGAAGTCTTAGAACCTTTTCCTAACAGTTTAAAAGTTTTCAAGAAGAAATTAAATGTTGCATTCAGGGACCCCAGAGACATTATGGAGAGAAATTGAGTTACAAGCAACTTGTAAATATCTTGTTACCACCAGGGTTTGCCTAACTGCTACAGTACCTATTAATAAATAAATAAATAAATGTGCTACATGCAGGTCGAGCATTTTGATATTCATAACTTAACTCTTTAAGCATGGTCAACGTTAGAGCAATGACCATAGGCATGTGTACCTATACCATCCGAATCAATCACTCTTTTATCATCACCAGGACACAAAGCAATTTTGATTACTCTTATAGATGATAATTATGTCATGTTGTTTAGAAGCAATAATGTTCATTGGTATTCTTTTTACCTCGTTTTCTATCAAACAATCCTTATAATCTTTAAAGCTTATACAATTTTCGACAGCGACTATGTTAATACCTTTAATCTTTTTGATTTCTTTACCATCTATGTCTAAAGCAAACATTTTAGCATTAAGTCCAACAAATGCTTTAATAATTTGTCCACAGGCCTTGTCTTTATATCTCCCCAACGTTTTCTTGTTTGATGTGGAGTAACATATGTGATTACTAGGATAATCAGATGTGTCCAGGTGTTCTAGGAAATCCAACTTGTCTTGATAAACATCTTGGGTATTAACCAAATAAATGAACGAGTCGGTATCCATATACATGAGTTTAAGATTGTCCATGCCATAATAGGGCAGCAGGACATCATCGTGGTGGGAATACATGATATTTTTTGATATATCCAGTATGCACATTACAAAATATATAAAGGCTTATTGAATACAATGTTACGTTTAGCCATGTAGAAAGCAGCCAGGTTAGGACCATAAATTGTTTTGTCATTAAATGTCGGCTTTTCAGCCTTTTTGCTGTCAGACACAAGACGTATTTATATTCTTTTACGAATATTTTTCCATTGTTTTTCCAAAAATGGAATTGTTAAATAATTTGTACAGATTTCTCTCAAAATCATTTTTAGCTTGTTTTCGAAAGTTTTTATTAAAATCAACGTATTCCTTTAGCCAAGGTCTTTGTTTGAATTTTAACACAAAATGAACATTTACCTATTTTAGTCTATGATCTAGAGCCTGTTTAAGTGGCATGTAATGAAAAACGTACCGCCTTCGAATTCCAAGATGAGGAATTAGTATTTTCAGAGGCGAATCCTTAGGTTGTGTACACTCTGGTACGAAAGATAAATCGTTGTGTAGATCATGAAGGTTAGAGGGGTAATCAACATCAACGTCGAGAATGTATCCCACGGGGTCGTCTACCTTTAGCGTTTCCAGATCAACAGTATCTGCAGAAACCCACTGAAATCCACCGTAAGGAAGGGAGTGGCACATAGCCCACCCGTATTGGTTGTTGGCATCATCATAGGTAATAAACTGCGATGGTTTCTCGGAATCGTAGGTTTCCATGTATTTATTGTTAGCTTCAGCATACCGATGAGACACCTGGCATATGACTCTATTAAAAGAATCTGATCGTAATCCTGTAGCAATTCCAGTTCAGTGTAAAGGAGCATTGCCTCAAAATTTAAACCAGGCGAAGTAAAGAAGTGTGCAGCATCCACTCGGTGTGTTTCTAGTTTTTTTTGAAAAGTTTCAAAGCTGTCTGCAAGAAGGAGTACATCCAAAGTTAGGTAGTGATCACTATATTCCCCTAGAGTTTTAATTTTGAAGTGATTCCACACATTTTTAGCATGTTCATAGTCTTCTTTACTAACATCTTCTTTACTTAATTTGTTAAAGAATGTCTCTTGTGGAGGTAAACACGTTTCATTCAACTTTTCCCATGAATCAATGTAATCATAACAAAATACCCCTTTACGAGTCATTAGCGTTGCATTTTCTTTTCCAAAGTACTTGTCTGTTTCAGGGTATGATCATAAGTTGGAAACTAAGTTTTACAAACTACTCGGCATTAACCGAAACGTATCCACAAATCGAAGTTTAACATTTCCAACATATTTGGTGAAGGGAATGTACTTCCCTTTAGAGTTAGGAATAACATCCACTCTCTCAGTAGTACACCCCAATTACTTTACAATGAAATTTGCGTCGTAGCCACTCATAATATGTAGAAATACAGGAACTGGGTTACGTGTTTTACATCTCAAATTACAGATAGTATGTGCACTTCCACGGTATTCCCCTGTAATATGACAATGGTCTCGAACTTTCCAATCTTCTTTGGTGAATGGTTTATGACACAAATAACAGGTTTCAGATAATTGGAACTCTGTTTCTTGATGCTCAGTTAATGCCTTTGGAACATTTAAGCTGTAAAGGTGATCAATTTCATACAGTCCATAATCTTTTGTGCAGCGTCAGGTCCACGATAAATAATTAATTGGATTGGAAGGTGTGTCTATATGTGTTCCACAGCTGGTGAAGGTTCAATATATATACCAAAGCTCATATGAACATGACTCTGGTATGGCACTATATAACTTGCCTGAGGTTCAGGTAGACATGTTTGATATGGTAAGAGTATACTTTCGAAATCTGCATAGTTAACGAAGGGTATTCTCAACATGTTTTCCACATTTACGAATTTCAGAATTGGGTTTTTAATAGGCATTTCTACCCTAGCAATGTCATGCAAGACACACAAAGCTCTATGTTCTTTCAAATTTTCCATTCCTTGTTGACCATATCGATTATCGAAGTGAGTAAAACACCGTTTACACGTATATATCTTATGTCCATAGTAGGTGATCTGATGTCTTACTAGATTATCAAAATCTTTAACAAAGACGTCGTGGTTCTGGCCGGATGAAGAACTTAGCAAAAAAGGTCCCGGTTGTCTTGTAGCTCTTCATCCACAACCTTTAGAGGGAACAGTTTGTTGTCTTCTTCCAGTCCAAATACATTAATGGATATGTCGTTGGCTTTCTCAAATTTGGGAATGTCAGCTAGTGATGTAGGAAACGATATTACTGAAAAATCATACTTTTTCCAGATCCTTTTACTTACTAATGCGTTGAGCATTCTTTTAACCAGTTTTGCTAAAATGGCATACATAAAACACTTTTCACTCTTCAAGTTTTAAGGATTAGTGCAGGTATTTCTTGCTTTTACAACTGCTGGTAATGGAATATATGTGCTAACACCCAAAGGATTATTCTTATTTATTTTCAATCGAAGTCCTTCCACTGCTAACAAAGCCCAATTACTGCCTTTTAGCTCAGATTCTTCCATTTCAGTAGTTAACTTTGTAAATTGTGTTTCCAAGAAACTACTTAAGCCTGTTTACAAAAATAGGGCCTGATTTCGTGTTTTGAAAGCCCGATCTGTAATTTCGTTGGTGGACGTATGAATGAATCTACATTCAGCCACAATATTAACTTTGATCGACTTGTGCATTGCTAGTTCTTTTTGCATAGCTTGTATTATTTGCTGTTTAGACTCTTTAAGGTATGAATTTCAATCCTTACACGTATCACGACGTATAAAATAGGATTTAAGACGACCATCAAAAGACGTTTCATATTCACTAAGTCCATTTTTGTCAGGAACCATTGACAGCAGGTAATGTTTTGTCGGCTCAGATTTTTGTTTTTTAGCTGATGACACAACATTACAACATTCTTCACGGCAACGTCCGTTGTAGGCATTGTTGAATTCTCTGAAACACGTTTTGCACTCATGATAATCACCACACGATACTTCGTGTCGCTTCATATCATAGTCTCGAAGAAAAGTTTTTCCACACTCATTACACATATGGCTAGGAATGGTTTCTTCAATTATGGATATTGATTTTTGCCAACAGCTGCTTACTGCGTATCAAAGGCTAGAGGCTGGTCGTGATTCGTGCTTTCACTACGTGAACACTGCAATAGGTAGTAATCAACTAATTGTATTCTTGCTAAGGCTTCTCTAATGTACCCAAACAAGGCCAACAGCTACTTACCACGTAGTACCAGGCTGTACAATAGTCGGTGAGACAGTCTTTTACGATGTGAACACTGTCAAAGGTAGTAGTCAATTGAAAATATCCTTACACCTTACCCAAGGTTATCAGGTACTTACTGTATGTCAAAAGGCTGTACACCCCGTGGTTTAGACAGTCTTTCTTGCTAAGGACCCCCTATATTACCCACACAAGGCTGTACATGTTAGTTCTTAACATTTAGTGGTTAATTGTATATTAAATGTATATACAACGCTTATGCAAGCACGTTTTTCACGCGGTTAAACTTTACCACATAGTCACATGCAACACGCAAAGTATGTTTCCTCTACCAGCTGTCAATATCAGCACTACCTGAACGACCAGCATCCTGCATACTGCTCCATATAAACACTAACTAAACGACCAGCATGTTAGCTTGTGGCGATATCAACTCACTAAATGACAAGCATTCTACCTAGTGGCTCATGTCAATACTCACTCAACTACCAGCATGCATTCCAATAATCAGCGCAATTGTTCATAACACTAACAATACACACAATGGGTTTGCTTTATCGTTTAATACCAATATGTCTTGTTTAAATAATGTAACAAAAAAGTGAAATGGCGCAATTGTATTAGCTTTTTGTATCGGATTTTATGTAGGCTTTTTGTTGGCTTTTATGTTGGCTTTTGTTGGGTTTTTGTAGGCTTTCTGATGGCTTTTTGGCCTTTGTTGGCTTTGTTGGCTTTTTATTAGTTTTTTTTGGCGTTTTGTTGGCTTTTTTGTGTTTTGATGGCGTTTGTTGGCTTTTTGTTGGCTTTTTGTTGGCGTTTGTTGGCTTTTGTTGGCTTTTATGTTGGTTTTTGTATTGACCCATATGTAGGCTTTTGTATTCGCTCCCTCTTATTTGGTCTTGGAAAGGTATCTCAGCCCTTTTATCATAGCATAATGCTTACCACCATGTTTTGAGTAACAACAACAACACACTAACATTCCAAAAATCCAAAGAACTCTATGGTTATTAATTAACTCTCAACTCTTACTCTTACCTCTATTCCACGCCTAGTCAAAAACAGTGTATTTTTCAAATTATTCAAAAGTTCAATCGGGAAAGTAGGCTATATGTTTAAACTAAAAATCCTAAAAAGTCATATGTTAACTCCTACACGTACCTCTATTCCACTCTTAGTCCAAAATAGTGTATTTTTCAAATAATTCAATTTTTTTTCCAGAAGTTCAATTGGGAAAGTAGGCTATATGTTTAAACTAATAATCCTAAAAAAGTCATATGTGTACTGGTACACCTACTTCTATACCAATATCATTCCAAAAATAGTTTTTTTTATTAAAAAACATTGGGAAACTAGGCTATATATTTAAACTAAAAATCCTTAAAATTTATATGTTAACTCCTACACCCACCTCTTTCTCACTTTCAGTCTAAAAATAGTGTATTTTTCACATTTTTGAAAGTTCAATTGGCAAAGTAGGCTATATTTCCAAAATTAGAAATTTTACCAAAAATATATTTAACTTAAATAATAGGTCTCTACTCCCTCTACCTGTAAAAAAAAGGACAAAAAGACAAAAGGACAAAAAACAAAAAAAAGTTCAATTGGGAAAGTAGGCTATATGTTTAAACTAAAACACTTAAAAAGTCATATGTTAACTCTTCCACCTACCTCTTTCCCACTTTCAGTCTAAACAAGTAGTTCCGTGAAGAACTATACAGCCTATTTTCATATATCCTGCTCATGTTAATTTTCTCTATCAACATACAAAATTTCAGTTTAATTGCTGTAACAGATTCGTAGATATTGAGAACCGTCTAAATATTTCATATGGTCGCCAGGATGGATTTTTATTTTTGTACTATTACATTAAGATTATTGTGTACGTGTGGTATTCAAACTTCAATCGCATGATTAGAACACAAGAAGTAAAAACGAGATTTTAAAATTACGCACACCAGCCATCTTGTGATTATGCAAACAATTGAAATAAATTACATGCCAGTGGATCAACATTTGTATAAGCATTTAACGTGCAACGTTTCACGGCACTCGGATAGTTAATTCGCGAGAAACGTCCATTTAAATATTTATACTTCGCGTCGCCGCCATATTGGATTTGTGCTCACCAGGTTACTGAAAGTCCTATAGTTGAACATATGTTCATAGTCTCTATGTACATAAAAAAATCAGTTTGGTTGTTGTAAAATATTCATAGATATTGAGAACCGTCTAAATATTTCGGAAGCTCGCCATTTAGGATTGTTATATGTATAGGCCATAGAGTTATGTACCATTCAAGGACAATTATTGCCTAGCTTCATTCTTCAAACTTTCACTCCGATCGCATGATTACGACACAAGAATAAAAACTTAATTTTAAAATTGCGCACAGCCGCCATCTTGAGGTTATGTAAACAATTGAATTGAATTAGATGGCAGTGCATTACCATCTGCAAAATCATTTACTGTACCACATTTCACTGCGCTCAGAGAGTTAAATCATTAGAAAAGTCTATTAAAATATTTCAAATTCGCTTGGTCGCCATGTTCGTTTTGTACTTTACAGGTTTATAAAATATACATAGGTAAACTTGTATCAGTACACTTTATCACCGTACAAAATTGCATGATGATATCTGTAATAGTTTCGGAGATATAGAATGTCAGTGAAATATTTCGCACAGCCGCCATTTTGAGGTTATGTAAACAATTGAACTAAATTAGACTCCAGTGCATTACAATGTGTACAAACATTTGCTGTACCAAGTTTCATTACGTTTGGATAGTAAAATCGTGAGAAATGTCTATTTAAAGGTCTCAATTTCGCTTGACCGCCATGTTGGTTTTATAGTCACCAGGTTTTTGAAAGTCTTATAGCTGAACTTCTAGTAGTGCCCTTTATCACCGTACACAATTTCAGGGCGATATCGGTAATAGTTTCGGAGATATTGAATGCTAGTGAAATATTTCGCACAGCCGCCATGTTGGATTGGTGAGACGTAACAAAATTTGAAGGGCACGGTCGAGGTCGCCGGGAATAGTGCTATGAACGTACCGAGTTTCATTTAAATCGCTCCAGCCGTTTAGATTTTATTAGGGGGGGACACACACACACCTCACACACACACACACACACACACGCACACACACACACGGACAAAAGGTGATCTCATAAGCCTATTTTTTCAAAATTGAAAATAGGCTAAAAATAGCGTATTTTGCAATTATTTCCAAAAAATATTTGGAAAGTAGGCTATATATCCAAAATTAACAAGTTTACAAAAAAATTTATTTAACATTAATTGATGGTTGGTTGGTTGGTTCCTTAGTTTAGGGGCTGCGACAACGCGGTCATGTAGCCCCGTGTACTTTGGGTGTGTGTAGAATCTGTCTGATAACCGGTGTTAATTGTGATGACTGTATTAGTGTGTGTATCTGTTTTTTTTTAATTCAAGTAGAGACTGCAACTTTGAATTTTCAAATAGTTCCTACTTTTGCCGCCAAACGCCACCGTCAACGACTACTAGGCCTAGTTCAGAACTAGCTACTAGACGCCACCGCAGTCGGCTCTTGGCAACGAACGTAGCAACCTAAGAGCGTTGTTTACATTCTTAACCTATCCAATTTAGTTTCACACAGGTGTAATTAGTGGAAAGATCTTTAACATGCCATAAATCTATGACATGGGACCGCCGGCTTTACTTCCCCTCCGAAGGAAGGCATACTGAGGGATTTTTAACGCTCTTAAAAAATCCGACGGCTTCGGCCGGGTTTGAACCCGCTATCTTGGGCATAGAAGCTCAGCATGCTACCAACTACGCCACCGAAGCCGCTCATTAATTGATGGTCCTTACAGCCTCTACCTGTAAACGAAGTCTCAGGTCTTTAGGACAAAATAAAAAGTTTAATTTTGAAAGTGAGCGATATTTTAAACTAATGATCATAGAACGTTGTGCAATAGGGTAAAAGAAAGGTCTTTATGTTCTTTAATTTTAGAACAAAACATTTTTAAATTTTTTTCAAAGACGTTGAATTTTTAAATTCCCTGTATATTGGAAACTAGGAATTTTACAAAAATGTTTATTTGACTTGAATGAATGGTCTTTTCCCACTCTACCACCAAAATAAATTTCAAGTCCCTAGGTCAAGAATGAAAGAGTTCGTAGTAGTGTTGTAGGAAAATATTTGGAAAGTAGGCTATATTTCCAAAATTAACAAGCTTACAAAAACGTTTATTTAACTTTGATAGTCCTTACAACCTCTACCTGTAAACCAAGTACCTGGCCTTTAGGACAAAAGTAAAAAAAGTTCCATTTTGAAAGTAGGCGATATTTTTACAACTAATGATCATAGAACGTTGTGCAATAGCTTAAAAGAAAGGTATTTATGTCGTTTATTTTTAGAACATAACTTTTTTCATATTTTTTTTCAAAAACGTTGAATTTTTAAATTCCCTCTAGTTTGGAAACGAGGAATTTTACAAAAATGTTTATTTGATTTTAATGAATGGTCTTTACCCCCCTACCTCCAAAATAAATTTCAAGTCCCTAGGTCAAGAATGAAATACGTTCGTAGTAGTGGTGTAATAGTGTCAGTAGTAGTGTCAATTGGAGAGTTCTACTCACCAGCCTACTTTCCTACGAACTTTGCCGATATCACACGAACACGTGATTGGATTTTGTTGTGTGATGTGTTGTTGGCGCGGGGGTGACGTCCTCTTTGCTATGAATACGTGTTGTTATTTAAATATATAAAACTTTTGTTTTTGAAATGGTGTGTATTTTGGAAACGATGAAGTTGACAAAGGAGTTTGCCTGATGTAAATGAAAGGTGTTCACCCACTCTACCAACTTTCAAGTGCCTAGGTAAAGAAAAATTTAGCCTACTTTCCTGCGAACTTTGGCGATAACTGGCGAACGCATGGTTGGATTTTGATGTGTGATGGTTTGTAGGAGTCGGCGTGACGTCTTCTTTGCTATGGATGAGTGGTACTCTTTTTTTAAAATGGTGTGTATTTTGGAATCAATGAAGTTGACAAAGCAGTTAGTTTGACGTAAATGAAAGGTGTTTACCCCCTTTACTTTCATACCAAGTGTCTAGTGTCTAGGACAAAACAAAATTAATTTTGACACCATTTTGAAAATTAATTTAATTTTATCGTAGACAGTTGACACTTGGTAAAGCGGTAAGTGGGGCAAACACCTTTCATTTACGTCAAACAATCTTCTTTGTCAACTTCATCGTTTCCAAAATACACACCATTTCAAAAACAAAAAATTTAATTTTTTTTAAATAATAGTACCACCCAATCATAGCAAAGAGGACGTCACGCCGACTCCTAAAACCCATCACACATCAGAATCCGACCATGCGTTCGCCATTTATCGCCAATGTTCGCAGGAAAGTAGGCTACATTTTTCTTTTGCCCTAGACACTTGAAAGTTGGTATGGGGTAGAGGGGTGAACAACTTTCATTTACGTCAAACAAACTTCTTTGTCACCTCATAGTTTCCAACATACACACCATTTCATCAACAAAAATTTTCAATTAAAAAAATAAATACCAACACGCATTCATAGCAAAGAGGACGTCAACCCAACGCCATCAACACATCACACATCAAAATTCGATCACGCGTTCGCGAGATATCGGCAAAGTTATTAGGAAAGTAGGCTGGTGAGAAGAACTCTCCAATTGACACTACTACACCACTACTACGAACGTTTTTCATTCGTAACCTAGGGACTTGAAATTTATTTTGGTGGAAGAGAGGGTAATGATCATTCATTAAAGTCAAATAAACATTTTTGTAAAATTCCTTTTTCCAAAATAGAGGGAATTTTAAAATTCAACGTTTTTGAAAAAAATAAAAAGTTATGTTCTAAAAATAAACGACATAAAGACCTTTCTTTTAAGCTATTGGGAACTACACTCAGAGTTTGGCGGTGGCTGGAGCATTGTGCCGTCCCCAGACGGCGCTAGTGCTTTGGCGGTGGCTGGTGCATTGTGCTGTCCCCAGACGGCGCTAGTGCTGTGTTCTCGGTGACTATTTGGAAAGGCGCTGTGGTGGTGATCTCCATGATCGTTGTTGTAAAATAAAACGAGTCAAGATAAATGTACGGAAGGAGAACTCGGAAGTTTACGGTGGATGCATGCCACATTAGAAAACAATTCCTACAGACTTTACAGAGTCTGTGAAGTAAGCAAGTGTACTCATGTTAAATATATTATAAAATCTACTGTCTTTTAGTATTCATATAAGCCAGAGATCCAGCGATAGCCAGCTTACAGTCCATTTCATTACCTCACCTATTTACCAGTCCCGAGCATGGTCCTCCGGGCCGGATCTCTGTGTATTATATAATATGTTCGTGTGTTAGTGCTCGGATGTGCAAGAGTGATTACAGTAAACTATGTCGCGGGAACTTAACGCTTGGTTGGAAGCTATGTTGGACACACTATAAGCCCATCTGCAGTTATTGCTTCTCCGGTTGCAGCAACCATCTTTGACCCTACCACCAACCTCGAAGCAGAATCGTATTCCCTCACCATGGATCCTAAACAAAGGTCACTCCTTGTAAAATCTAGAGGTTTAGCAAAGGCCTGTCTTACTCGAATGGAGAATTTCCTCTCTAATTTTAAAGACGGCACCAGTATTAATGCAATTAAAACTAGGTTAGGTGACATGCCCAATATTTGGCAGAAATTTGATGATGCTCAAGGACCTTTGGAATTGAATGATGATGTAGATGACCACACTCAGGAAAGAAACCATTTCGAAACGATGTACTATGACGTAATGGACAGGATGACAACCTTCATCGAGAAAGAGTTAGAAAGACGATCAGCCAGCGCTTCTCCCTCAAGTGCTAGTAATTCGACTTCTAGTAAAAGAGAATTAAGACTTCCGACTATCAACCTGCCAACGTTTGGGGGGAATATTATAGAATACCGTTACTTTTGTGATACTTTCACAAGTCTGGTTATTGACAACGAGTCACTGGACGACATACAGCGCTATCACTATCTTCTATCCTCACTTACAGGCGAAGCTCAGAGGCTTATCCAAAACCTTCCAGTTACGAGCACTAATTTCAAAATTGCTTGGCACACTGTCAACAACAGGTACAACAACAAGAAATTAATTGCCACTGCTCATGTAAAGAACCTGCTTAATATCCCAACAGTTAACAAAGAATCACATTCAGACCTGCGAGCTATAGTAGACCACGTCAGTAGCAATTTAAATGACATACTTGCCCTTAATATCGACATTCCACTTCATGAAGTTCTCATTTCTCAACTAATTCTCGAGAAATTGGACGAAGGCACTAGGAAACAGTGGGAACTAGGTTCTTCACACTCTTCGTTTGTGGAATTGGATGATTTATGCAGTTATTTGGAAAATCGTTGTCAAGCATTGGAGCTAATTAAATCATGCCAATCTTCTAAACCAAACGATACCCACATGCAACTAATTCTGCATCAAAGCCCATAAACCCCGTTAGACAGTCATATGTGTCCACTAAGAATGTATGCATATTTTGTAGTGGAATGCATCCGTTGTTCAAATGCACTAACTTTGCTAGCAGTACTGTCCAACAACGAACTGAATTCATAAGCCGAATGAAACTTTGTTCAAACTGTTTAAGGTCAGGGCACAATGTCAGCCAGTGTACGTCTCGAACCTGCTACACATGTGGACTAAAGCATCATACGCTTCTTCACCACGGTGAAAACTCCAGTGAGACTCGTGCAACCTTGCAAACATCAAGTATTGCTGGCACCATACGGGACAGTGCTGCCACGTACTGCTCTCTTAGAGCAAAACCCGAAATGCAAGTGTTACTGTCTACAGCACTCGTACGAGTACGAGATGGGAATGGCAATCTACAGATTTGTCGAGCATTGTTGGACTCGTGCAGTCAGGCGAACTTCATTACGACAGCATGTGTCGAGCGACTTAGACTAAAGAGACAACGAAATAGGATTCCAATTCACGGTATTAGTCATCTTGGGGCTGAATCAAAACACAGTGCGACTGTCGAGCTGCACTCCATGTGCAGTGATTACAAGGTCGAACTCGATTGTTCTGTTCTACCCCGAATTGCAGCTGACCTGCCTGGAGAATTAATAAACCATCAGCACTGGGAAATTCCTGAGACTCTTTTCCTAGCGGACAGCACATTCAACCAGCCTGGTAGGATTGACATACTGATAGGCGCGGAGATCTTCTTCCATCTTCTCCGACCAGAAAGGATGACAAGAGATGGAAACTATCCTGTGCTCCAGAGTACTGAATTTGGTTGGATCCTAGCTGGACGATTTGAAACGACCTCGCTCGTCACACCACCGTCACTAACAACTCAGGCATCATTTTTCGTTATGAGTAACAGTAGCACGACCAGCATCAATTCGGGCATGGTGAAGCGACCGCGGACGGCCCCGAGGCGGCCACGTCCCTTCAGCATCGCGGTGACAAGCGTCAGGCAGGAGCAGGCAGAACAGGCGCATGTAGCTTGCGCTTCCCATAGGCACAGTATAGCAGGCGAGGTCCGCGCCCCTAAGCCTCAGGACCGAGAAGGAGCCAAGCCTCCACTGCCCAAAGTCCACTTGGCCAAGAAGCAGCCGGGCAGCAAACCAGAGACGCCAGCCAAGAAGCGCATGGACTTGGTCCTCAAGTCTGCAAAGGCGTCTCCTCGAGTCACTCCAAAGGCCACACTTCTCCAGTCACCGGGCTCGGAGGTCCCTTCACTGCTCCCACTCGAGGTGGTGGAAGTGAAACCTCCCACTATGGACACACGGCCCGCCCCAGAGCTTGCGCCGCAGATCAAACCTGAGGCAGTTTCCACAGTAGAAGCCATGGAGGAAGTTGATAAACCAGCAGAAGAAGTGAAGCCAAAGGAAGAACTGGTCGTCGAGGGGGTGAAGGAAGTGAAGGTGAAGGGAATGGAGGAGGAGCCATTGGGGGAAGAACGGCGAGTCTCAGATCATCTTCGACCAGATGGACCTGGAAGTGGACATGATTGCCTCCATTACGGCTAAGATTCGAATCACGACGGAGGAGGAGGCCAAGGCAGCCCTGGCAGAGCTGCGACGTCTGGCTCGCGAACAAGCCGAGCGAGAAGCGGGACTGGAGCGCTCGAGACAGGAGAAGGAACTGCGGCTGGAAGAGGAACGGTTACGTTGGGAAGAAGAGGAGCAGCGTCGCTTTGAGCTGGAACAGTTACTACTGGTGGAGGAGGCTCGTCGTGCCGAAGAGGAGCGCCTACTGACCATTCAGGAGAACGAGAAGCGAGGGGAAGAGGAGAAGAAGAGACGGGAAGAGTCGCCTCGGCTCAAGGCGATACAAGAGGAGATTAAGAAGAAGGCCCGGGAGGAGGCAGAGAAGCAACGGCGAGATTTGGAGATTCGGCTCAAGAAGGAAGAGGAGGAGAGGGTCGCCCGTTGCAAGCGAGTCGAGGTCATCATGCTGCGCACACGTGGCAAGGGGACCACACCTACCGGCACCCCCACCCAGAGTCAAGGCGAGAAAGGCGACGAAGCCGATGGAGATAGCGGAAACCAGGAGCTGACGGACAGCCAGCGGGAAGAGATGACGCAAGAGAACGGCCAACACCCGGAGAAAGAGTCTCCACCTAGGTTGAATAATAGTGAATTATTTTTAATAGACAACAGCAATATTATAAAATCGATGGGAATTAGCGAAGACTTGACAATTTGTAGTGCAACCAACGGATCGGTGCAGCAGAGTAACGGCATGGACTTTATGAATGTAGATAATGTAAATTGTACTAGGTGCGCCGGTTGTGTTTGTTCTTTAGAAAAAAGGTATTTCATTCCTTTTTTGGGGGCGGCATGTTGGCGGTGGCTGGTGCATTGTGCTGTCCCCAGACGGCGCTAGTGCTTTGGCGGTGGCTGGTGCATTGTGCTGTCCCCAGACGGCGCTAGTGCTGTGTTCTCGGTGACTATTTGGAAAGGCGCTGTGGTTGTGATCTCCATGATCGTTGTTGTAAAATAAAACGAGTCAAGATAAATGTACGGAAGGAGAACTCGGAAGTTTACGGTGGATGCATGCCACATTAGAAAACAATTCCTACAGACTTTACAGAGTCTGTGAAGTAAGCAAGTGTACTCATGTTAAATATATTATAAAATCTATTGTCTTTTAGTATTCATATAAGCCAGAGATCCAGCGATAGCCAGCTTACAGTCCATTTCATTACCTCACCTATTTACCAGTCCCGAACAAAGATCATTCATTAAAGTCAAATAAACATTTTTGTAAAATTCCTTTTTCCAAAATAGAGGGAATTTTAAAATTCAACGTTTTTGAAAAAAATAAAAAAAGTTATGTTCTAAAAATAAACGACATAAAGACCTTTCTTTTAAGCTAATGCACAACGTTCTATGATCATTAGTTAAAAAAAATATCGCCTACTTTCAAAATTGAACTTTTTTTATTTTTGTCCTAAAGGCCTGGGACTTGGTTTACAGGTAGGGGTTGTAAGGACTATCAATTAATGTTAAATAACTATTTTGCAATCTTGTTAATTTTGAAAATATAGCCTACTTTACAAATATTTTTCTGCACCACTACTACGAAATTTTTCATTCTTGACCTAGGGACTTGACATTTATTTTGGTGGTAGAGAGGGTAAAGACCATTCATTCAAGTCAAATAAACATTTTTTTAAATTCCTCGTTTCTAAAATAGTGGGATTTTAAAAATTCAACCTTTTTGAAAAAAATAATGAAATAAAATGTTTTGTTCTAAAAATCAAGGAGATAAAGACCTTTCTTTTAACCTGTTGTACAACGTTCTATGATCATTAGTTTAAAAAATATCGCCTACTTTCAAAATTGAACTTTTTTATTTTTCCTGAAGACCTGAGACTTGGTTTACAGGTAGAGGCTGTAAGGACCATCAATTAATGTTAAATAAACTTTTTTGTAAACTTGTTAATTTTGGAGTTTAAGTTTAAACATATAGCCTACTTTTCCAATTGAACTTTTTTGTTTTTTGTCCTAAAAACCTGGGACTTGGATTACAGGTAGAGGGGGTAGAGACCTATTATTTAAGTTAAATACATTTTTGGTAAAATTTCTAATTTTGGAAATATAGCCTACTTTGTCAATTGAACTTTCAAAAATGTGAAAAATACACTATTTTTAGACTGAAAGTGAGAAAGAGTTAGGTGTAGGAGTTAACATAAACATTTTAAGGATTTTTAGTTTAAATATATAGCCTTGTTTCCCAATATATTATTTTAATTAAAAAACACTATTTTTGGAATAATAGTGGTATAGAAGTAGGTGTACTAGTACACATATGACTTTTTAGGATTATTAGTTTAAACATTATAGCCTACTTTCCCAATTGAACTTCTGAAAAATAATTGAATTATTTGAAAAATACACTATTTTGGACTAAGAGTGGTATAGAGGTATGTGTAGGAGTTAACATATGACTTTTTAGGATTTTTAGTTTAAACATATAGCCTACATTCCCAATTGAACTTTTGAATTATTTGAAAAATACACTGTTTTTGACTAGGCGTGGAATAGAGGTAAGAATAAGAGTTGAGAGTTAATTATTAACCTTAGAGTATTTTGGATTTTTGGAATTTTAGTGTGTTGCTGTTGTTGTTGTTGCTGACAAACATGGTGGTAAGCATTATGCTATGATAAAAGGGCTGACATATTTTCCAAGACCAAATATGAGAGAGCCAATACAAAAGCCAACATAAAAGCCAACAAAAGCCAACAAAAGCCAACAAAATGCCAACAAAAGGCCAACAAAAGCCAACAAAACGTTATGTAAAAGCTAACAAAAAGCCAACAAAGCCAAAAAAGTCCACAAAAAGACAACAAAAAAGCCAACCAAATGCCTACAAAAGGCCTACATAAAAGCCGATACAAAAAGATAATACAATTGCGCCATTTAACTTTTGGTTACATTATTTAAACATGATATATTGGTATTAAACAATAAAGCAAACCCACTGTGTGTGTTGTTAGTGGTATGAACAAATGCGCTGAGTATTGCAATGCATGCTGGTAGTTGAGTGAGTGTTGATATGAGCCGCTAGGTAGTATGCTTCCGTTTAGCGAGTGTTGATATCGCCACTAGCTAACATGCTGGTCGTTTAGTTAGTGTTTATATGGAGCAGTAGGCAGGATGCTGGTCGTTCAGGTAGTGCTGATATTGACAGCTGGTAGCGGAAACATACTTTGCGTGTTGCATGTGACTATGTGGTAAAGTTTAACCGCGTGAAAAACGTGCTTGCATAAGCGTTGTATATACATTTAATATACAATTAACCACTAAATGTTAAGAACTAACATGTACAGCCTTGTGTGGGTAATATAGGGGGTCCTTAGCAAGAAAGACTGTCTAAACCACGGGGTGTACAGCCTTTTGACATACAGTAAGTACCTGATAACCTTGGGTAAGGTGTAAGGATATTTTCAATTGACTACTACCTTTGACAGTGTTCACATCGTGAAAGACTGTCTCACCGACTATTGTACAGCCTGGTACTATGTGGTAAGTAGCTGTTGGCCTTGTTTGGGTACATTAGAGAAGCCTTAGCAAGAATACAATTAGTTGATTACTACCTATTGCAGTGTTCACGTCGTGAAAGCACGTATCACTGACCAGCCTCTAGCCTTGTGATACGCAGTAAGCAGCTGTTGGCAAAAATCAACATCCATAATTGAAGAAACCATTCCTAGCTATATGTGTAATGAGTGTGGAAAAACTTTTCTTCGAGACTATGATATGAAGCGACACGAAGTATCGTGTGGTGATTATCATGAGTGCAAAACGTGTTTCAGAGGATTCAACAATGCCTACAACGGACGTTGCCATGAAGAATGTTGTAATGCTGTGTCATCAGCTAAAAAACAAAAATCTGAGCCGACAAAACATTACCTGCTGTCAATGGTTCCTGACAAAAATGGACTGAGTGAATATGAAACGTCTTTTGATGGTCGTCTTAAATCCTATTTTATACGTTGTGATACGTGTAAGGATTGAAATTCATACCTTAAAGAGTCCAAACAGCAAATAATACAAGCTATGCAAAAAGAACTAGCAATGCACAAGTCGATCAAAGTTAATATTGTGGCTGAATGTAGATTCATTCATACGTCCACCAACGAAATTACAGATCGGGCTTTCAAAACACGAAATCAGGCTCTATTTTTGGAAACAGGTTTAAGTAGTTTCTTGGAAACACAATTTACAAAGTTAACTACTGAAATGGAAGAATCTGAGCTAAAAGGCAGTAATTGGGCTTTGTTAGCAGTGGAAGGAGTTCGATTGAAAATAAATAAGTGTAATCCCGTGGGTGTTAGCACATATATTCCATTACCAGCAGTTGTAAAAGCAAGAAATACCTGCATTAATCCTTAAAACTTGAAGGATGAAAAGTGTTTTATGTATGCCATTTTAGCAAAACTGGTTAAAAGAATGCTCAACGCATTAGTAAGTAAAAGGACCTGGAAAAAGTATGATTTTTCAGTAATATCGTTTCCTACATCACTAGCTGACATTCCCAAATTTGAGAAAGCCAACGACATATCCATTAATGTATTTGGATTGGAAGAAGACAAAAAACTGTTCCCTCTAAAGGTTGTGGATGAAGAGCTACAAGACCATCGCGACCTCCTTCTGCTAAGTTCTTCATCCGGCCAGAACCACTACGTCTTTATTAAAGATTTTGATAAACTAGTAAGACATCAGATCACCCACTAGGAACATAAGATATATACGTGTAAACGGTGTTTTTCTCACTTCGATTATCGATATACCGTGGAAGTGCACAAAATAACTGTAATTTGTGGTAAAGCACGTAACCCAGTTACTGTATTTCTACATAATATGAGTGGCTACGACGCAAATTTCATTGTAAGGTAATTGGGGCGTACTACTGAGAGAGTGGATGTTATTCCTATCTCTAAAAAAAGTACATTTCCTTCATCAAGTATGTTGGAAATGTTAGGCTTCGATTTGTGAATACGTTTCGGTCAAAGCCGAGTAGTGTGGAAAACTTAGTTTCCAACTTATGATCATACCCTGAAACAGACAAGTACTTTGGAAAAGAAAATGCAACGCTAATGACTCTTAAAAAGGGTATTTTGTTATGACTACATTGATTAAAACTCAGCAATTCTTCTAGGTTTGTGCCGTGTCTTGTGTGGGGTTTCGCCTAGGACACCAAGCTGGCTCATCGGCGGGCACGGTGTCCCCAACCGGACCCCCACAGGAGTGACGAACTGCGCACCACTTCCCTTTATATTGTGCCACTGCACCACTTAACTGCGAGACTAAAAGCGCAAGCAGCCTTAACCTCCCTATGAAGGCTTCCAAAAAGATGTTATTTTGGCTTTCACGGCCAGTGAATTAAAACTCAGCAATTCTTCTAGATTTGTGCCGTGTCCTGTGTGGGGTTTCGCCTAGGACAACAAGCTGGCTCATCGGCGGGCTCTTGGTGTCCCCGCCTGGACCCACACAGGAGTGACGAACAGCGCACCACCTGGCTTTATATTAGGTGCAACTGCACCACATAACTGAGAGAACTAAAAGCACAAGCAGCCTTAACCTCCCTATGAAGGCATCCAAAAAAATGAGCCAGCTTGGTGTCCTAGACGAAAACTCACACCAGACACGGCACAAACCTAGAAGAATTGCTGAATTTTAATTCACTGACAGTAAAGGCCAATATACCATCTTTTGGAAGCCTTCATAGGGAGAGCTTGAGCTTTTAGTTCTCGCAGTCAAGTGGTGCAGTTGCACCTAATGTAAAGGGAGGTGGCGAGCAGTTGTCACTCCTGTGGGGTCCGGGCGGGGACACCAAGAGCCCACCAATGAGCCAGCTTGTTGTCCTAGGCGAAACCCCACACAAGACACGGCACAAACCTAGAAGAATTGCTGAGTTTTAATTCACTGGCTGTGAAAGCCACTATGCCATCTTTTTTGGAAGCCTTTATAGGGAGGTTAAGGCGGCTTGAGCTTTTAGTTCTCGCTGTCAAGTGGTGCAGTTGCACCTAATATAAAGGGAGGCGGCGCGCAGTTCGTCACTCCTGTGGGAGTCCGGGCGGGGCATCCAAGAGCCCGCCGATGAGCCAGTTTGGTGTCCTAGGTGAAACCCCACACAAGACACGGCACAAACCTAGAAGAATTGCTGAGTTTTAATTCACTGGCCGTAAAAGTCAATATACCATCTTTTTGGAAGCTTTCATAGGGAGGTTAAGGCTGCTTGAGCTTTTAGTTCTAACAGTCTAGTGGTGCAGTTGCACCTAATATAAACGGAGGTGGCGCGCTGTTCGTCACTCTAGTGGGGGTCCGGGCGGGGACACCAAGAGCCCGCCGATGAGCCAGCTTATTGTCGTAGGCGAAACCCCACACAAGACACGGCACAAACCTAGAAGAATTGCTGAGTTTTAATTCACTGGCCGTGAAAGCCAACATACCATCTTTTTGGAAGGCTTCATTGGGAGGTTAAGGCTGCTTGAGCTTTTAGTTCTCGCAGTGAAGTGGTGCAATTGCATCTAATACAATGGGAGGTGGCGCGCAGTACGTCACTCCTGTGGGGTCCGGGCGGGGTCACCAAGAGCCCGCAGATGAGCCAGCTTGGTGTCCTAGGCGAAACCCCACACAAGACACGGCACAAACCTAGAATAATTGCCGAGTTTTAATTCACCGGCCGTGAAAGCCAATATACAATCTTTTTGGATGCCTTCATAGGGAGGTTAAGGCTGCTTGATCTTTTAGTCTCGCAGTTAAGTGGTGCAGTGGCACAATATAAAGGGAAGTGGTGCGCAGTTCGTCACTCCTGTGGGGGTCCGGTTGGGGACACCAAGTGCCCGCCGATGAGCCAGCTTGGTGTCCTAGGCGAAACCCCACACAAGACACGGCACAAACCTAGAAGAATTGCTGAGTTTTAATTCACCGGCCGTGAAAGCCAATATACCATCTTTTTGGATGCCTTCATAGGGAGGTTAAGGCTGCTTGATCTTTTAGTTCTCACAGTCTAGTGGTGCAGTTGCACCTAATATAAAGGGAGGAGGCGCGCAGTTTGTCACTCCTGTGGGGGTCCGGGCGGGGACACCAAGAGCCCGCCGATGAGCCAGCTTGGTCTCCTAGGCGAAACCCCACACACGACACGGTATAAACCTACAAGAATTGCTGAGTTTTAATTCACTGGCCGTGAAAGCCAATATACCATTACATTAATTCATGGAAAAAGTTAAATGCAGCGTGTTTACCTCTAAAAGAGGCATTGTTTAACAAATTAAGTCAAGAAGATGTTAGTAAAGAAGATTATGAACATGCTAGAAATGTGTGGAATCAGTTCAAAATTAAAACTCTACGGGAATATAGTGACCTCTACCTAACTTCGGATGTACTCCTTCTTGCAGACAGCTTTGAAACTTTTCGAAACAAAACACTAGAAACACACCGAGTGGTTACGGCACACTACTTCGCCTGGTTTAAGTTTTGAGGCAATGCTCCTTTATACTGGAATTGGGCATGAATTGCTACAGGATTACGATCATATTCTTTTAATAGATTCTGGAATACGTCAAGGCATATGCCAAGTGTCTCATCGGTATTCTGAAGCTAAAAATAAGTACCGTACATGGAAACTTATGATTCCGAGAAACCATCGCAATTTATTACCTATGATGATGCCAACAACCAATACGGGTGGGCTATGTGCCACTCCCTTCCTTACGGTGGATTTCAGTGGCTTCCTGCTGATACTGTTGATCTAGAAACGTTAAAGGAAGACGACCCTGTTGGGTACATTCTAGACGTTGATGTTGATTACCCATCTGACCCTCAAGATCTACACAACGATGTACCTTTCCTACCAGAGTGTACACATCCTAAGGATTCGCTTCTGAAAAAACTAATTCATCTTGGAAATCGAAGGCGGTACGTTGTTCATTACATGGCACTTAAACAGGCTCTAGATAATAGACTAAAATTGGTAAAAGTTCATTTTGTGTTATAATTAAAACAAAGACCTTGGCTAAAGGAATACGTTGATTTTAATAAAAACTTTCGAAAGCAAACTAAAAAAGATTTTGAGAGAAATCAGTACTAATTATATAACAATGCCATTTTTGGAAAACCAATGGACAATATTCGTAAAAGAGTAGACATACGTCTTGTGTCTGACAGTAAAAAGGCTGAAAAGCTAATAGCAAAGCCGACATTTATTGACAGAACAATTTATGGTTCTAACCTAGCTGCTTTCCACATGCTAAACGTAACATTGTATTCAATAAACCTATATATATTTGAATGTGTATACTGGATATTTCAAAAACTCTCATGTATTCCCACCACGATGATGTCCTGCTACCCTATTATGGCATGGAAAATCTGAAACTCATGTATATGGATACCGACTCGTTCATTTATTTGGTTAACACCCTCGATGTTTATCAAGACAAGTTGGATTTCCTTAGAACACCTGGAAACATCGGATTATCCTAGTAATCACATATGTTACTCTACATCAAACAAGAAAACGTTGGGGAGATTTGAAGACTAGGCCTGTGGACAAATTATTAAAGCATTTGTTGGACTTAGAGATAAAATGTATGCCTTAGACATAAGTGGTAAATAAATCAAAAAGACTAAAGGTATTAGCAGAGGCGTTGTCAGAAATTGTATAAGCTTTAATGATTATAAGGATTGTGTTATAAGAAACGAGGTAAAAAGAACATCAATGAACATTATTGCTTCTGAACAACATGACATAATTATCTTCTTATATATAAAAGTGAAAGTCTGTATGTATGTGGGTGGGTGGGTGAGTTTGTCTGTTCCGTATACAGATATACACTGTTTCACCAATCTCAACCAAATTTTGCATTCACATAATTTAGGACCCAGAAGGAACCGCTGGCTACATGCATTTTCGATAGTCTTTCTCATTCTTCTGATTTCGGCCCTTTTGCACTCAAGCACAGGCTAATCAAATCATAAAATATACTCTTGAAGGAATGGCAAGGCAGATCATTTCCATGGCAACATAGCTCAAGTCGAGACACGGCCGACTGGATTCGAGTTGCGCTCTGCACTACCGGTAAAGAAAATGAGGATCTTTACTTAAAATCCCGTTAGTTACTCAACTGCTCACACAGCACTGTCAACCGAGTTTAGCATAACAAAGACTTGACACTATCTACTAGATATTTGTCAAATACCACTCACTCACTCATTCATTCATTCATCACGAAATCTCAGATACAACCGAACGGATTAGAATGAAATTTGGTATGCAGCTTCCTCAAGGGCCGCAAATGCCCACTAAGAGAGGATTTTTGGATATTCAGGTTCTAAAGGGGTGTTAAGGGGGTAGACTTGCATTTCATTGAATAGCAATATCTCCCGATTGGTTTCATTGGGGATGTGATACTCGGCATATAACTCATCATTAAAAATAAGAAGACACGTGTCGAAGGGTTTTTCGATGTGGTGTATATTATGAAGTGAAAGGGGTGAAAAGTGGGGATTGAAAGATTCCTAACGGAGCGTGTGTCTCTTAAACGACATAGGCGAGGAGTTTGAAACTCAGCGAAAAAAAATCAACATAAAAAGTAAATATGTATTTGACCGTCTTTTCATAAATCCAATTTAAGGGGCCCATGGGGAGGGGTAAAATTCTGGCGGGGGGGGGGACAGGAAAGAAAGTGTCCTAACTGATTGACTGACTGACTCACTAATCAAACTCGGGGGGAAAAGACTGCTTTAAAGTAAGTAAATAGCTGTTCGACAGTTTTTTTTTCATAAATCAAATTTAAGGGCTTCATGGGGAGGGGTGAAATTTTGAAAAAAGAAAATTGAAATAAAATGTCCTGACTCACTCACTCACTCACTCATCATCGTCCAGCCAAAATTATTGAAGCTAGAAACATGACAGTTTGGGGATATGTTCATTGTATGTCAAAACCGTCTACTAAGGAAGGATTTTCGGATATTCAGGTTCTAAAGGGGTCTTAAGGGGCTTAAACCTGCATTTCATTGAATAACAATATCTCCCGATTGGTTTCATTGGGGGATGTGATACACGGCATATAAACTCATCATTAAAATGTAGGAAGACACGTGTCTGAGGGGTTTTCGATGTGGTGTATATTATGAGGTGAAAGGGGTGAAAAGTGGGGATTAAAAGATTCCTAACGGAGCGTGTATCTCTTAAACGACATAGGCGAGGAGTTTGAAACTCAGCGAAAAAATCAACATAAAAAAGAAGTAAATATGTGTTTGACCGTTTTTTTCATAAATCCAATTTAAGGGGCCCATGGGGAGGGGTGAAATTCTGGGGAGGGGGGGGAAGAAACAGGAAAGAAAGTGTCCTAACTGATTGACTGACTGACTCACTCATCAAACTCAGGGGAAAATAACTACTTTAAAGTAAGTAAATAGCTTTTCGACAGTTTTTTTGATCAATCAAATTGAAGGGGTTCATCGGGAGGGGTGAAATTCTGAAGAAGAAAAACTTGAAAGAAAATGTCCTGACTCATTCACTCACTCATCATCGCCCAGATAAATATATTGAAGTTGAAAACATGGCATTTCGGGGATATGTTCGTTGTATGTCAAAACCGTACACTAAGGGAGGATTTTTGGATATTCAGGTTCTAATGGGGTCTTAAGGGGGTCAAACCTGCATTTCATTGAATAACAATATCTCACGAGAGGTTTCATTTGTGGATGTGATACTCGGCATATAAACTAATCATTAAAAATAAGCAGACATGTGTCTAAGGGTTTTTCGATATTGTGTATTATTATGAGGTGAAAGGGGTGAAAAGTGGGGGTTGAAGGATTCCTAACGAAGCATGTAGGCATATCTCTTAAATGACATAGGCGAGAAATTTGAAACTCAGCGAAAAAAATCAGCTTAAAAAATAAGTAAATCGGTGTTCCACCATTTTTTCATAAATTAATTTAAGGGGCCAATGGGGTGGGGTGAAATTCTGGGGGAAAAAGGAGAGAAAGTGTCCTAACTGACTGACTAACTCACTCACTCATCAAACTCAGGGGAAAAAGACAGTTTAAAACATAAGTTAATTGGTGTTCAAACGTTTTTTCATCAATCCAATTTAAGAGGCCCATGGGGAGGGGTGAAATTCTGGTAAAAATAATTGAAAGAAAATGTCCTGTCTGACTCACTCACTCATCACGCCCAGAGAAAACTATTAAAGTTGGAAACATGAAATTTTGGGATTATGTTCGCTGTATGTCGAAAACGTCAACTAAGGAATGATTTTTGTTTATTCGGGTTTTAAAGAGGTGTTAAGGGCGTAAACGTGCATTTCATTGAATAACGATGTCTCATGAGTTGTTTCTTTGGGGATGTGATATTCGGTATATAAACTAATCATTAAAATAATCCGACATATGTCTAAGGGTTAATCGATGTGGTGTATATTATGAGGTGAAAGGGGTGAAAATTGGGGTTTGAGGGATTCTTAACGGAGCGTGTATCTCTGAAACGACATACGCGAGAAGTTTGAAATTCGGCGGGAAAAACAGCATAAAATGCAAGTAAATAGGTGTTCGACCGTTTTTTCATAATTCCAATTTAAGGGGCCCTTGGAAGGGGTGAAGTGCTAAAAAAAATAAAAATAAAAAAAATAAAAATTGACTCTCTTACTCATCAAACTCAGGGGGAAAACAGCTTTAAATAAGTAAATAGGTGTTCGACCCTTTGTTTCATAAATCCAATTTAAGGGGTTCATGGGGAGGGGTGAAATTATTAAAAATAAATGAAAGAAAATGTCCTGACTGACTCACTCACTCATCATCCCCCAGCCAAAATTATTGAAGTTAGAAACATGAAATTTTGGGGATATGTTCGTTGCATGTCGAAATCGTCTACTAAGGAAAGAGTTTTGGATATTCAGGTTCTACAGAGGTTTTAAGGGGGTAAACGTGCATTTCATTGAATAACAATATCTCACGAGTGGTTTCATTTGGGGATGTGATACTTGGCATATATACTAATCATTAAAAATAAGCTGACACATGTCTAATGGTTTTTCGATGTAGTGTATATTATGAGGTGAAAGGGATGAAAAGTGGGGGTTGAAAGATTCCTAACGGAGCTTGTATCTCTTAAACGACATAGGCGAGGAGTTTGAAACTCGGAGAAAATCAATCAGCTTAAAAATAAATAAATAAAATAAATAGGTGTTCGACCGTTTTTCCATAAATGCAATTTAAAGGGCCTATGGGGAGGGGTGAAATTCTGGAAGAAAAACGTCCACTAGGGAAGGATTTTTGGATGTTCCCTCTCATCGACCAACCAAAAGTTAGAAGAATGATATTTTGGGGATATGTTTGTTGTGTGTCGTAAACGTCTACTAAGGTGGGATTTTTGGATATTCAGGTTCTAAAGGGGTGTTAACGGTTTCAAACCTGCATTTCATTGAATAACAATATGACACGACTATGACGCGAGCGAAGCGAGGCTAAAAATGAGATGGTGTGTGTCTGTGTATTACTCAATCACGCAAGTACCACTGGTCCGATTTACATGAATTTTACATGGAAGTAGCTGATTTACCTGATTAATATATAGGTTACTTTTGATTTCAATACTTTGCACTATTTAAAGATGGCGACCATTTTAGTGACGTCACTACATCCTTTGGTTTCAAACTTTCATATTTCCATTTCAAATAAAAAGAAAACACTAAGAAATAGCAAACTTTTGATGGCATATACAAGGTTTAAAATTACATTTTCTATCCAAAAGGTATCTCCAACGGTTAGCGAGTAAAACCTAAATTTGTGCTATAAAACACGGTCAACGCCGAGCGGTGTAGTTGGACAATATGTTCCATCCTTAATCTCCTTCTGCGCAGCACCTCGCCTATCCCCTGTTTTAACTCTCACCTTCACATTTTAATTTATTTATGACGCGTAGCGAAGCACGGGTACTTCAGCTAGTCATCTATAAGACTAATCAAAATTGCTTTCTGTCCTGTTGATGATAAAAGAGTGATTGATTCTGATGCTATAGGTACACATGCCTACGGTCATTACTCAAACGTTGACCATGCTTAAAGAGTTAAGTTATGAATATCAAAATGCTCTACCTGCTTGTAGCAAATACATAAACCAAAACAAATTAAAAAATAAAACAATAGCACTAAAAATAGAAAACAGCACCAATCAAGCAACAAGAAGAGAAAAGAAAAAGATATTCACACTTAAGGATTTAAAAAAATAGAAAACAAACAAAACCAACTGCACAATCTTTAACAAAAACAATGTATTATGTGTAAATATTGTACATGTATTTAAAAATGAATAAAAATATTGTATGGACACTGCTGTACATTTGTAATTACTACCCACCTGCCACTCCCAATCCAACTGTTACCCTATAGTAATCTTGAGAAATTACCCTTAGTTAGCCAAAACTAGGTAGTCAAAGTGTAGTATAACCCATTTATTACCTATATGCTTTCAAATAAGCTGTTCAGCCTTGTTATATGTAATGAAAAAACTTGTGTTTCGAAAATTTGAAGTTTCGACATGGACTAAATCAAAAACATGTAAACAAGAAAATTGGAAAATCCAAAATTCAAAACCTTTAAACGGAAATTTTTAAAACCTGGAAATTGGAAATTGGATAATGGCAATGTGAGAAATGTGAAAATGAAAAGAAGAAAAAAAATGAATAAAAGCTTTTACCTTTTTAAAACTTAATGACTTTGTAATGCTAAGCTGGTTGTGCGTAGCGAACATCTTGCATAGTAGTCACAGTGCAGGTGTTAGCTTTACCTTACTCTCTTTAAGCCTAGCAGAGAGATAGTTGCGTGTGCTCTTATATACTTTGGGTGTGTTGATTAGCCTTTGGCTTAGCTTTAAAGGATAGGTAATGTTAGGTGAGGACATGTTTTGCAAGGTAAACTGAGGTTAGGTGAAGTTAGTTATGTTAGTTATTGTTGGTTTATACGAGGTCATCTGTCCCAAGATGAAATTAGGTTAGGTAAAGTTAGGTTAGGTTAGGTTGGATAAAGTTAGCTTAGGTTAAGTTAGGTTAGGTTATGTAAAGTTAGGTTTGGTAAAGTTAGGTTAGGTTAGGTTAGGTAAACTGAGGTTAGGTAAAGTTAGGTTAGGTTATGTAAAGTTAGGCTAGGAGAACTGAGGATAGGTAAAGTTACGTTAGGTTAGATTAGGTAAAGTTAGGTTAGGTAAGGTTAAGGTTAGGTGAAGTTAGGTTAGGTGAACTGAGGTTAGGTAAAGTTAGGTTAGGTGAAGTCAGTTTAGGTTAGGTGAACTGTGGTTAGGTAAAACTAGGTTAGGTTAGGTGAAATTAGGTTAGGTTATGTTAGGTTAGGTTAAGTTAGGTAAGGTTAGGTTAGCTTAGGTTAGGTTAGGTGAAGTTAGGTTACGTTAGGTGAGGTTAGGTTAGGTTTGGTATGTGACCTTGTAGTTTACTTTTTTGGAAATTTTAAATAATATAAAATAAAAATGTGGCATTTAGTAATTTAAATTTTGAAATGAGGTTTCTGTGGTTTAGAGAATTGTTGGGTTAATGACCTTGCAGTTTAGTGCTTTGACACAATAATAAATAATAAATTTATTATTAAAAATAAAAATAAATGAATAAAAATTGTATAAATAATAAATTAAATAAAAAATATATAATAAATAAATAATAAACTACGCGTATTTAATTACAAAGTGATAATGGTTTGAAATGCCCGCCATTTAATAGCGCTGTTGTGCGTGGCGGCCATCCTGCGCATTAGCCCCTGTGCCAGCTATGGCTGTCTCCTCTATAAGACCAGCATGGGATTGGACTCAGGTGGCCGCCATCTTGCGCATTAGCCCCTGTGCGAGAACCGCTCTATATTATCTACTATTATTTTTTTCGTAATCAAGACTGTGCCTTATCTCGCTAAATCTCTTATTTGTATTTCTCTTGTAGGATTTTTAGTGTATTTCGAGCACAACAATAATTTTTCTTGATAAAAGCTTTACTTCTTTCCTCACACTACTCTCCTTTCAGAATTTCAGAGTCCTTTCACATTGATATCAGTACTAAATTAGCATGTTTTATCAAATCCTTTTATAGTTATTTATACTTTTATTAATAAAAATGTTTTGATTGAGTTCTTACCTTTGAACCATTTCTTCTGATTTCTCTCCTTAATCTGCTTCCTCATTCTTACTGCGGCGGCTTCGGTGGCGTAGTTGGTAGCATGTTGAGCTTCTATGCCCAAGGTTGCGGGTTCAAACCCGGCCGAAATCGTCGGATTTTTTAAGAGCGTTAAAAATCCCTCAGTGTGCCTTCCTTCGGAGAGGAAGTAACGCCGGTGGTCCCATATCATCGATTTATGGCATATAAAAGAGCCTTCCACTAAATAAACGTGTCTGAAGCAAAATTTGTAGGTTAGGTTTGGTTAATGCTCTTAAGTTCCAGTGTTCGTCACCGGACGCTGGTTGCGATGGCATCTAGTATTAACTAAGTTCACATCTAGGTGTCGTGGACGGTAGGATTTGGTAGCGAAAGTAGAAACTACTTGAAATTATCGTCTGCAGTCCTTACTTGAATTGAAAACAGATAACACACACTGATACAGTCATCACAATCAACACTGGTTATCAGACAGATTCTACACACACCCAAAGTACACGGGGCTACATGACCGCGTTGTAGCAGCCCCTAAACTGAGGAACCAACCAACCATTTTTACTACATCTTCCCTATGGCAGCGATTGGACTCTTCCAATTGCTCCAATGGTACTTACATGATATTGTCTGTTTCTGTAATGACTGTAGTACTGTATATTGTGTATGTGTATCTATCGGATTAACGTCAATGAGGAAATTTAATATGTGGATCTACAATGTTTTTCTTATTGTTTCCCATTTTCAGGTCACACCAGAATTCTTCTTTGGCGATGATGTGTTCATGGTACCTTTGCCTAGCCCGGGAGAGTGGGTGGATACAGGAACCTTAGCGGATTTCACTGGCTGGGGAGGTTCTATCGTGAGTATGCTCTTTATTTCCTTATTGCTAGTTTATCTATTATAAACTGTAATTGTCCACTGTTAAAGATATCGAGATAAGATGACGATGATTAAACTTATGTTTCTTTGTTTGTGTCCCAATATGACAGATCAAATATTATTTATTTCTTCCCCGGCTTAAATATGTTTCAAAGTTTTTGATGATCAAAGTTTAGTTCCTCCTTGCTCTTGCATGTGTCCCAACATGATAGATGATCAAACTTTAGTTTATCCTTGCTCTTGCATGTGCCCCAATATGACAGATGATCAACCTTTAGTTTCTCCTTGCTCTTGCATGTGCCCCAATATGACAGATGATCAAACTTTAGTTTCTCCTTGCTCTAGCGTGTGCCCCAATATGACAGATGATCAAACTTTAGTTTCTCCTTGTTCTTGCAAGAGTCCCAATATGACAGATGATCAAACTTTAGTTTATTCTTGCTCTTGCATGTGTCCCGACATGACAGATGATCAAACTTTAGTTTCTCCTTGCTCTAGCGTGTGCCCCAATATGACAGATGATCAATCTTTAGTTTCTCCTTGCTCTTGCATGTGCCCCAATACGACAGATGATCAAACTTTAGTTTATCCTTGCTCTTGCATGTGCCCCAATATGACAGATGATCAAACTTTAGTTTCTACTAGCTCATGCATGTGCCCCAATATGACAGATGTTCAAACTTTAGTTTCTCCTTGCTCTTGCATGTGCCCCAATACGACAGATGTTCAAACTTTAGTTTCTCCTTGCTCTTGCATGTGCCCCAATATGACAGATGATCAAACTTTAGTTTCTACTAGCTCATGCATGTGCCCCAATATGACTGATCATTAAACTTTAGTTTCTCCTTGCTCTTGCATGTGCCCCAATATGACAGATGATCAAACTTTAGTTTCTCCTTGCTCTTGCAAGTGTCCCAATATGACAGATGACCAAACTTCAGTTTCTCCTTACTCTAGCGTGTGTCCGAATATGACAGATGATCAAACTTTAGTTTCTCCTTGCTCTAGCAAGAGTCCCAATATGACAGATGATCAAACTTACCTTTCTCCTTGCTCTTGCATGTGCCCCAATATGACAGATGATCAAACTTTAGTTTCTCCTTGCTCTTGCATGTGCCCCAATATGACAGATGATCAAACTTTAGTTTCTCCTTGCTCTTGCGTGTGTCCCAATATGACAGATGATCAAACTTTAGTTTCTACCTGCTCTTGCATGTGCCCCAATATGACAGGTGATCAAACTTTAGTTTCTCTTTGTACTTGCATGTGTCCCAACATGACAGATGATCAAACTTCAGTTCCTCCTTGCTGTTGCGTGTGCCCCAATATGACAGATGATCAATCTTTAGTTTCTCCTTGCTCTTGCATGTGCCCCAATATGACAGATGATCAAACTTTAGTTTCTACCTGCTCTTGCATGTGTCCCAACATGACAGATGAGCAAACTTCAGTTCCTCCTTGCTGTTGCGTGTGTTCCAATATGGTAGATGATCAATTAGTTTTTTTTGGCCCCCACCCCTTGTCCCAATGATGGGGTTTGAAGCCATTTTTCAGTGCTGCCTTAGTAAACAAACGTTTGGTGCTTTTCAGTCGGTCAACACGAATGTACCGAAAAGAGTAGGGTTATGCCCTAATCCTGAAAAAATGACGTAAGATTAATAAATACACTAGGACGACCAGTTTCGATCGTCAAGCGATCATCATTAGATTCGTTACACTTAGGCTATACAATCTATATTAGAAGATACGGGTGAAAATATTTACAATATGTACACTTGTTTAGTTGCAGTATTGGTAATGCAACTTGTCGGTATATGTTAGTTGTAATCTATATGATGTTTGGTGAAATGCTAAAAGTGGTGATAGAACTCCGGAATTTGTCTGTTTGTAGGGACTCGATGGTTGTTGTGAATGGTCAATTTTGATTGTACTGTATAATACAGGCTACTTATCTAGTTAGATGTCTTCCTTATTACAGCAGGGCACAGTTTCAACTTCACTCGGTCTTTGGTAACAGGAGACTGAACGAGTATGTTATCTTGTTGAGCTAGCTTTCCCCTTCCCCCCGCCCCACATTCCTATATGCTGTCTGTAATAGGTGCATGCGTACTTGGGGTGTGTTGCCAAGCCTAGACATTATGTATGTTATTGAATTCAGGAGGGTCTTCAACTATTAAAGACCGTGGGTTAATTCTCGCCACGCATAAACTAGGAGCCATATAAGCGCTGCCGGTCTCTGAGAATGTCCCGGCACCTTTAATACTGCCGTAAACGCCGGCCTAGGTTTATTGTAGAAGAACAGTACAATGTACTTCCTGATCCAAATAACATTTACCTATTAAAATTCCCCTAGTTCCCCCTTTTTTTTAATCTAGCTTGGCTGTATCGCTATGTTGTAGATAATTTAACCTTTAGTATCTGCATAAGTCACCATTTGTGACAGGTGATCAACCTTAAATTTTCCGTACTTCCTCCTGCTTATGTTGTCATGTATGAGGTTTGGAAGAAGCTCAGCAATATTTTCTTTATGTTTGGTTTCACAATTAATGATGGTGTTTTAACCTGTGCTCAATTGCTCGTACTAATCTTCAGGGAATTATCACCTCACTTGTTTGCTTCTTAAGGTCGCCTCAAGAATAATTTTCACTTTTATCAGGAGCATTTGAACCAAGTATTCGTGAAGACGGGCAATTACACCAGCTGTATCTTGTGTCGCTTGAGGCAAACTATGTTATATTTGGTATTCTCTGATTATTTACGCCATGCATCTTTCCTGTTTTATCATTGTATGTCAATATGGGAGAATTAAAGCCCTCTGAACTCTAGTTGGTATGAACCTAGTCCTTCTCTTCTGTCATACTGTAACACTAGACAACCTCTTGTTTCTTCCATGACATTTATAGTTTTATATCCTCGACTGCATGTCGTTGCTTTGCAGAAAGTTCAGCTCAATGAATATCCCGGGTTGTTGGGCCACAATCGTCTTGTTTTGCGAGATAGAACCATGAAAATTGGACAATAGGTTTTGATCCCACTACTAGAAAAATACACTTTTTGGGCATTAGATGCAATGTGAAGATCTGCTGGTGTCTTAGAATACATAATTTTATGCAGTTACATTGAAAAACGACTACTTTGAATCATAACCCTGTGAAGATGGCTATAAACGGTGTGTGATCCCCCTTAACATAGAATACATAATTTTGTAATAGAATTTATCACTCATCGTTCACAAACGAACATAGATTTTTATCTTCGGGGTTTTTCACTAATAATTTAACCTAGGCTAATCTCCTGTAGTTTTCTTTAGGGTAGGATTAAATTGTAGTTGTATATTAGATTGTTTGCAATGTTTGTCTTACAGGCAGGTGGGCCGAATAGCGATGATCTCAGAGCACTACGTGTACCAGTTCTGTCCAACAACGAGTGTATGTCGGTTTATGGGCCTCAAGGGTTTCATTTCACTGACCGTATGATGTGCGCAGGCTATATAGAAGGTGGTAAAGGCGCTTGTCAAGTAAGACGACTTTTTCTTACATTTCTAAAAGAATATTCAGTGGTAAAATGAGTATACTCCATCCACAAAGTCTGCGAAATTCCAGTTTATAACACGTTGTCCTCGCATAGGAAGCTGTCGGCTGGCTGGTCCAATGATGTGCGAGGCCACGGAGGGTGAGGGGCCTCAAAACCGTGCCCCGCCCATCGCACTCTCTTTCTAACTTTATCCGTCAGCATACATGTGCATTACTTCGCATAGTGTGTGGATGGGGGTAGAGTAACATTAGTCTCTCACTACTTACATATTTGGATTTTGGTATAGGGTTACGATAATGCATGCATTCGGAATGGCATATCCGTTTGGAAATGGTAAATTGTATGTTAACTGCAGTTAACTTGTGTTCCAGGGCGACGCTGGTAGCCCTCTTGTAGCTAACGGTAAAATCGTTGGAGTAATATCCTGGGCAGCAGGATGCGGCCAAAATAATGCACCCGGCATCTACGCCCGTGTCAGCGAGGTCATCGAATGGATTCACTATATCACTGAATGTGAAATACTAAGAATACTAGAATCCCATTAAAATTAGAAATTAAAATCAAACTTTTAAGATTTAAAATAAATCAATACTAGAAGACCCGAGCTGCTCCGCAGCATTCACTTGAACAATCCTACAGCACTTGTGTCCGCATGACATTTGCATGTCTTCATGCTAGTGACCTGAACATACATGTACGGTACCGTCACTTTTGGGTAATGCATGTGAGATTTTCGAAGTGAAATGCCATGTCCTGTGGTTCAGATTCCACGTAAAAAGGAGGTCCCGTGGCTCATGATCTCAAGATTAACGGTCACGTTATACTACAAGCTTCCTTCCTTTCCTTTGCTTTTGGGTAAATGATGAAGTAGACTTATGAGATCAAATGCGTGGGTGTCTGCCTGTCCTCTGTGTGTGTGTCCCACTATTTACCCTGCGTAAGATTAAAAGGCGCACGGACGTCAGCTTCCAGACGCAATTCTGAAAAGCCAAGGTGAACAGCTAACTCCAAACACATAAGCTATACTCTTCTCTGAAGGATTAACTCGACAAGACTCGGCAGTTTGATGCTGGCTGAAGCTAGGGTGATAGGTCGCTCGCAAGCTCGTAAACTCACTCTGAAGCTAGTGATTTAAATTTCCACTGAATGGAGATTGCTGGAAGAAATGAAACGTAAAAACACTTACAGTGGTCGATGTGGGAGCTGTCGCGGACTTTCTTGCAGAACTTTTCATGCTGAACAATTCTCAGAGATTATCGATATTTTTAACGGTTTACCCAGTGTAAGCTTAAAAGACAGATGGACGTTAGTGTTTTCTTCAACTCAATTCACTGAAATCGTAAATGCTCGGCTTCTTTTGGTCATAAATAAATGATTTTCTACCTAATCCTTCATCGAGAAATCCTTTACAGAATGGTGAAAACCACATCAAAATCCATCAAGTTGCTCTCGAGATTACCCGTTACATCCAAGAATTGGGAACTTTTTTATACTAAGTAGCTAGAGATATCCACACAATTTAAGGCTACTGCGGTACAGTTTGGTGATTTGTCTACTTATGAACAATAGTATACATTAAAAATAAAAGATGGGTCTCTTATATTTGAATTTAGAGATGTAACTCTTGGATAACATATAGAGGTGTGCAAATTAATAGAATTAAATAAATAATTTTAATTAGTCCCACGAACCTACTACGTTGTCATAGCAGGGGGAGAGGTGATACTCCCACGTGGCGCGTCCCAGGTGGCGGATAGGGGGGTCCTCACTGGCTTGCCAGCGGACTTGAGGGAAATAAAATACCTCTCACGGACCAAACACTCTGTAAACAGCTGCAGAGCATCGAGTGGCACCTCTCGATCTCAACAATCGAGTTGAAACCATGTGATCATTTCATGTGATCACCCCAACCTTTCACTTTCAACTTGTGAACCTGGCATGATGGATCGTATTGGATCACAGCAACTACCCCAGGCCCCGGACTTATACAGTTCGGGTTCTCCCGATCATCGGATTCTGGGGGATCGGGAGCATCATGCTGAGAAGAGTCGGAGCTTCTCAAAATCTCTTCGCCCGAAGAAAAAGAACTTCATCGGAACAGTCAATGTGAACACTTTGCTCAAAACTGGGAAACTTAACAGTTAATTGACACCTTGAATAAATTTGATATTCAAATTGCAGCCATTCAGGAAACACGTTTCCAAGACGAGAATCATTTTGATTCAGAAAACTTTAGGATATATAAGGGGAAACCAGCCATAAAAATTGGAGATAACTTATCACAATTTGGAACAGCGTTTTTTTGTAAGAAAAACAATAGCCAGTTCAGTACTCAACTTTACTTCTCCCTCCGAAAGGATCTCCGTTCTCTCAATAAAATCAAGCAACAAGGCATACACATTGATTAATGCCCACGCTCCCATAAACAATGACAATAAGAAAAACCCTCAGAAAGTAGAAGACTTTTGGGAACTCCTTGAGGAAACCACCAGCAAAATTCCTAAACATCATGTGAAAATTTTACTCGGTGACTTTAACGCACAGGTTGGTAGAGAAGAGAAGTATAGATCCATGGTTGGTCATCATCCAGCACATTGGAGAACAAATCAGAATGGTGAGCATCTGATACATTGCTGTAAATCCTTTAATTTGAGGCTCATGTCTACATATTTCACCAGGTCTCCACACAAGAAGAAAACATGGAAATCACCAAATCCAGCACAAGGAGAATTCCAAATTGATCATGTAGCAGTGTCCAAACATAACATATGTGAAATCCTAAATGTTAGAGTGCGCAGGGGAGTGATTGACTCTGATCACTACTTAAGCCAAATCAAAGTAAAATTCCAGCCTAATATATCCAAACCAAAAACTAAGAGATTACTAAGAGTGGATCCGGAGCACCACAAGCAGAACGCCAAAGAATTTCTTCAGGCCATAAAAGAGCAAAATCCCAAAGACTGGAGGGACTTAGGAAACTCGATTCTGACATCAGCACAGAAGTTAGGGCAGCCCCCAAGGAAAAGGAAACACAGATGGTGGAACACAACCTGTCATAATGCAATTGAAGACAGAATTAAAGCCTGGAATAAATGGAACGGACATCAGACAACTGAACGATGGGAATTATTCCTTAAGATCCAAAAATCAACAGCTAAGATCATCCGCAGGGAGAAGCGGACATACGACAGGAATAAACTCATAGAGATAGAACAGAATTTCCTAAAAAACAACACCAGAAATTTCTATAAGACCTTCCGTGAGAGTCTGTCTAGTTATCAACCACCTAGCATATGTTTCAGTAGACCAGATGGCTCACTAACAAACACCAAGGAAAACTGCAAGATCTTAGCAGATTACTTCCAAGACCTACTCAATTGTGACCCACCGAAAGAAAAAATGCACTTTCAAAAGCCTGCACCGAATCCAGATTCACATCCACCGACAATGGAAGAAACAGCTGAAATCATTCAATCTCTTAAAAACAACAAAGCACCAGGAGAAGACGGTATTACCGCTGAAATGTTGAAACTCGTCGGGGAAGAGGTCACCAGAAGAATCCATGCAATTTTAAAAGCAATTTGGGAAACAGAAGTGATCCCACAGGACTGGAAGTGCGCGTTAACACATCCATTGCACAAGAGAGGTAACAAAACTGATCCAAACAACTATAGAGGTCTATCCCTATTATCTGTGGCCTATAAAATCCTATCTAAAGCTCTTCTGAACAGACTAGAGAAACAAACAGACCATTTGATTGGTGAATACCAAGCGGGTTTTAGGAAAGGGCGTTCATGTGCTGAACAGATATGGAATCTGAAGCTGATTTTGAAGATCAGCAGTAGTGTGTTTTGATCGGTTCAGATGCCTCCACCTCCACACAAGATGGCGGCGGTGCGATATCTCTCGAACTTATGGTTGGATATTAACAAATGAGGTGTCATTGAACTCGGGCTGACACCCCCTTTCCAATGGACAACATATTTCCACCCCAAAAATAAAACCTACCCTACTAAGGGGTGAAATTGAATTTTTTAGAGAATCTCTCTCTCCAATTGCAACATGTGAGAGTTTGAATGCCGATATGGAATGTAACGTTGTTCTGCAAACCAATAATCAAAGAGGGGCATGTTAGGCCTTGAGGTGAGAGCCCCTGTTATTGTTGACGAGCCCCCTGCTGTCGGGCCCGTGTTGATGGGTTATTGTTGACAGGTCCTTGTGGACGAGTCCTTGTGGACAAGTCCTTGTGACAGGTCCTTGTGGACGAGTCCTTGTGGACAGGTCTGTGTGGACAGGTCCTTGTGGACAAGTCCTTGTGGACGAGTCCTTGTCCCTTTGGACTGATCCCTTTGGACGGGTCCCTTTGGCCTGGTTCCTACGGACTAGCCCATGAATTTATTTAAATTATGTTAAAGGGCCTAACTACATTTGTGTGTGTGTGTTGAATTGACGTTGTTCACAAATCCCCCCACTACTATAATGGGATAACGATATGAAAGGAAAGTGATGAAATACATGTGAACACGTGTGAAATGACCTTATTACCGTCCTCCTTGTGAAACAAGTCACATCCTGTTTTGCTTCATACGTGAGAAAATGCAAGTTCATGTGTAATATGATCTAACACGCAGGTGTTCACCTGTACACGTGCACGATAAGAGCTAACAAGTCACAACCTGTTTTGACAGTGGTGGGAGGTGAAGGGGGGAGAGTTAGTGTAAGAGAGAACACAGGTGAAGAGAGAAAGAAATATGTATTGCTCATAATACATGTATAGCTGAGGACTGTACATAGGACTGTAGGTTAAGTACAACAAGAGTAAATAAATAAATACAAGACACACAGGTTCACACAACATGTAATTTATTAATCCAAGAATTAAAGGCTGAGCTAAATCCCAACCATTTTACATATAGTTTATTTCCTTTTTGTTTCAACACTTTTTCCACAAGGTAATGTTTAGGAAACGCTGTCTTTTGAAGTTCTTGAAGATAAAACCTGCCTTTTATGGGTTGATGGTTGAGGTCCTCGAGTAAATAGGTGACTGGACTGTTCAGGTTGACTTGACGAATTCGAAATAGTTCAGTCCCCCAATTTGGTGTGTAGCCCTTGTCGAAGACGGACTTGAATTTGCTCACACGAACATGGTCCCCAATGTTAAGGCGATGACGTTTAGGGTCTGCTGTTTTTATGGGGTTAAACAGTTTATCCAGTTGTGGAATATTTTTAGTTACAAGTCGTGGCTTGGTCCCAATGGTTCTGTGTTTGGTGTCGTTGTAACGTGACACTAACTCAGGTAACAAGTCCAACCAGCGATAAGTGCCCTGAGCGGTAAACGCTTTCCACATATGGGTTTTCAATGTTCGGTTGAACCGCTCGACCACGCTGGCTTTGAGATTGCTGTACGTGGTGTAATGGTGAATATCCTTAGATTTGAGAAAACTGGAGAAATCTTTGTTGAAAAATTCTTTTCCCTGGTCGGTTTGTAGCAGCTGAGGTTGACGTTTGGATTGTTGAATAATATGTTGAAAGGCTTTGGTAACTAGTGGACTAGACTTGCGACGCACAGGTTCAACAAACGCCATTTTGGAATAAACATCAATGACCGTCAACATATAGCGTACACCATCGTTAACGCTAGCATAGGGAATCATTTCAACCAGTCTGCTTGCCAAAGTTCATCCACACCCTGTGAAATCACCTTGAGTCGCTGATAGTGACGTCTAGCTGGACGATGCAACTCGTGAGCAATACCCATTTTAATGGGTGAGGGCTTAAACAATAATTTTGGCATTTCGAAGTTCTTCCTCAATTTCTTGAATTTCCCAATCGTGACCAGTATGGCCGGCTTGACGTGAAGCATGCAACAGCTGTAGTCGCTGGACGAGTTTATTTGGATTGTGCCAGTAGGTAACATCCACAAGGGGTTTTAATGGTTTAAATGTCACCCCTGAAGCGGACACTTTACGACGACCACTTTGACTAGTGGGGAACATTTTTGCAATGATGGTTTTATATTTTTGGGATATATTAGCATTCACTTGTTGAGTGGGATCATACTGTCTTTTGTGAGCATGGGTATGCAATAAAATGGATTTATATTTACTAAGGTCCTCTGACGTATAATCTTGAGATGAGGGAGTCCTAGAGAATAGTAGCTTTAACAGTCCTGGTGTTAATTTATAGTTGATCTTTTTAATGACAGCTTTAGTACGACTAAATTTAATCGATGAATCACCAATTTTAAAACTATCATTCTCATAGCGAACGCCATATGTGGTATCTGTGTTTCCAACAAATAGATTGGTGAAATAGGGTTCCAGTGTTGATCCATAATATTTTATTAAAATGTTTTTCAGTTGAGCTTTATGTTGAGGAGTGGCCAAGAGTTGTGAAAATGGAGACGATCTGGAAGGGCAAGGGGTTTCGACCATGGCCAAGGATTTCCTTTTTCTTAAAAACTCTGCAAGGGGTGATGCCTTTTTTTGAGGCGTAAACACTTGTTCCTCATTATCCTCAACTTCGCTAACACTAGTTAAATCTTCCTGTTCCTCTTCATCTTCCTCTTTCTCTTCCTCAGAGTCCTCCTGGTGCGTCTGACTGGCTTGTGAAACGGTAGGTAGCGTTCCAGATGGCTTGATAGAGGGTTTCAACATAGCTTTTAGCGGAGGTGCTAAATGTTGTTGAATAAACAAAGCATGATCCGCACGCGATCGTTTCAATTGACGAAACTTTTGGCGAATAGTATTTTTTGCTCTAATAATATGCTTTTTCAATTGACTCTCTGCTAACGCCATGATGTCGCGACAAATGACTTGAGAGGGAATGATACAGTACCTTAAATAGCAATAAAATGATCAAACCCTAAGTGATACCGCCCTTGGTTGAGTTCACTTTGTTTGTCAATCACTAAACAGGCATGACGTTGTGTGTTCCAGCACTTGCCACACAATTCTGTAAACATTTGAAAGGTCATATCCGGATTCACATGTTCATTATAAATGTAACGACTGTTCCTCTCGTCCTGGCGAAATAAAACAATGACATTGGCATTGTCACGAATCAACTGTTTGGACATTTTAGAATACGTTTGTCCAAGATAGAATCAATCGATATGTTTGTGTCGACCCATGCTGAAATAGCTTTTGAATGATACCTTGTCGTTCAGTGGATACATCATCGAAAATCATGAGTGAATCAGGCTTTACCTCATCCGGTGAAATAACATTTTCTTGCGTGGAAAATGTAAAATACCCCATATTCTCATTTTTTAATCCAGACATGACTTGATCCAGAAACACGTAGAGGGGTTGGTAGAGAGATTTTGCGAAAATATAAATATTTTGAAAACACAGACCATTGGGCGCTGTAATAAGTGTCAGCAAAAGATTGGTCTTTCCACAGCCGGAAGGTCCCACAATGATGCAGCGAATGGAAGATGGAAACAGTGAACCATGGCGTTGTTCACGTGATGTGGGACAGAGATGGGAAACCATGTCCCTCACAGGGAATGACTCTTGCTGCTTAATTAGCTTCATTTCAACTAAGGCTTAGAGAGGCTAGCAGGCTGTCTATATACATCGCACCGAGCCTCGTCATAGAAACAGTAGACTCGTATTACAGGTTGACGATGGATGTCTTTGGACGTGCGTTGATGGTCAAAGCTAGGTCTGTTCCCATACATGATCCTAAACAAGAAACAGATCCTGCTAATAAACACTATGTGGATAGGTCAGAAGTGCCACGCACAAAACAAGGAGATTATGACTTTAAAGGAAAGCGGTTAACTCATGTAAAACATCCTCAAGTGTCTACGGACGTTACTACAAAAAAGTATGTGGATAACAAGGTGTATGAGTTTTATGATAAAGTGCCTCAGCTTACGGTGGATGGCTATAGCGCTAATCATCACCGCATTATTCACGTGGAAGACCCACAAGAAGATAATGATGTCTGTACCAAGCGATACGTGACCTATGAAATGAAAAGGCTTTATAAATTTATCCCATCTGTATTTTTAGTGCATCTGACAAATGTAAAACCTGTGAATGAGAGAAACCATATACCGCTAGTTCATGACCAGCACTTGACCTATGTGCTTGCTTCGGGTTTAAGCCACTATCGACTACACTATAATGGAACCATTCACATCAAATATGCCATACCTGATGAGAACCATTTACAAATAGAGATAAATGGTCATAGGATGTTGGTCCATAACCATGAAATGGTCAATGCAGGAGACGAATTATCCTTTCATCTCCTGTTGACATGGAATGAAAAGCAAGCTGGAAAAACCATAAATGATTTCCCACTTTATGTAGAATTGGAATATACAGCCATGAAATAACAATCTAATGTTAGTTGTGACTTAAACTTTCTTGTGAAAGGTTGTTGGTCATCATCATCATCATCATGGTGAAACAAAGATATGTGGTGAGAAAGACAAAAAATATGAGCCTGTCCTTGGCAAAGCCTGGGCTTATGACATTCGTGGACAAGCCCTTACGAAAGAAAAAAAGAAAAAATAATGTGTTGACCATAAGGAAAGCACTTCGAGTAGCACAGAGACATGTCATTCCAAAACGTCAGCAACAGGGTTCAAAACAAGGCCGAGTGATCCCCGTCCCCAAAAGAGCGGGATTTTTACCTGCATTATTCGCCGGTCTGGCTGCTCTAGGTTCACTTTTAGGCGGCGCCAGTGCAGTGGCAAAAACCATTAAAGCCGTGCAACAGGGCAAGCAACAACTCAATGAAAGTCAGCGACACAATGAAACAATGGAGGCCATTGCTATGGGGGCTAGAAATGTCAATTTGAAGCCAGCCTTTTATCAACAAGGATTTCGAATTTCACCTTTTCGAAATAAAATAAAACATCTTTAACCTCAACCATAGCAAGACATGCCCTGACGCATCAGCAAGTGGAAAGCTATGCTAAACAACTGAAGCTTTCTCATTTTCGAGGTGTGTTTATGCGAAACCAATTACCCTCACAACCCGGGAAACATGAATGTGCTGTTATCAATTTGGATGATCACCGAGGACCTGGAACACATTATGTAGCTTATGTCAAAGAGGGATCTACTGTATGGTACTTTGACAGTTTTGGGAATTTGCCCCCGCCCATGGAACTAGTGGCCTATTTTGGAAACAGGATCAAAATATATTATAATGTGAAACGTGAGCAAACGTTTAACAGCCAACAGTGTGGACGTTTGTGTTTAATTTTTTTTATATAAGACGCAACATAAGCAAAAACGTCAACAGTATGTCGGCGGAAAGTAAGACGTTTACACTGCATGGACGTGGACCTGAAGTGAGTCTAGACTTTTACCCACCTATCGAATTGAGTGAAAAACCTTATGGTTTAGGACTTGTTTCTCTTGAAACGTACAATCGAATATACAACATACGTGAAAATGTGAACAACAAGTTTTACTATGATGATTCTGTGCTCACCCTGAACTCTGGTGGATATACGATAGATGACATTTATGAACACATTTATGTGGTGTTGATCAATGAATATGGTTTAAAGTCATTTCTCGATGGAACGCGCAAGTTTGAACTTGTAGGAAATACCAACACTCATCACTGCAGTATTTTTTCTACATTCAAAATTGACTTTAAAACTCACCCCGATTCCATTGGTCCATTACTAGGATTTAAACCACGTGTGTTAGAGCCCAACAAAAAACATGAATCAGACCATGAAATGAAATTCATTGAGGACCATCATGTGTCGGTGACGTGTAATATTATTAGTCAAGTGTACACCAATCAAGAACCGTCGCATTCGCTTTATGACTTTATTATAACATCGCCCAATGGCTATATTATTCGTGAAAACCCTCCAGTGGTGCTTTTTCATTCTGTGGCTGTCGATGGTATTAGTAATATAACATTAAGACTGATCAATAGAGAGCAACAACTCATTGATCTAGATTCTACCACACCAGTGACTTACAAGTTGGTGCTAAAACCACTATGAAGTTTGTATATAAAGCAACAGCACCGGCTAGGAATGGTGTTAGTTGTTTACCACGTGAATACACGTTAACATCTCAGAACAAGCAGATTTTACAGCATTTGGGTTACCACATTAACCCCAGCGATGAATTCTATTCTAGAGGTAGCGAACCACATCGAGGAGCAACCAGGAGTGGTAAGAATTGATCTGCATTCTTATCAAGCTCAAACACCTGGACTCAATAACAATGATGAAATTCAATTTGTTATCAACAACCAAGATATTTACACCCTACCACATGAAAGTGTTATTCAGATTGAAGGTCGACTCACCAAAGCCGATGGTTCTACACCCACTACATCCAAGTTAGCCAACCATGCTTTTGCCTTCCTGTTTTCTGAAGTACGATATGTCATTAACGATATCGTGGTGGATAGCACTCGAAATGTGGGTATTTCCAGTGTCATGAAACTATATCCCTCTTATAGTGAGGAAGAAGCTAAAACACTTTGCATGGCGGGTTGGTGCCCTGACTCGACCAATGACTGGATGGTACACACCGATGGCACCTTCACTGGATATTTACCTCTTAAACTGATTTTAGGCTTTGCTGAAGATCACCAGCGCATTGTGGTCAACGCAAGGCAAGTGCTTTATCTAGTGAGAGACAGGAGTGATAATAATACACTCAAGGGAGTCGACAATGCCCCCATTGATTCAAAAATTCAACTACAACGCCTGCTATGGAAAGTGCCTCATGTGACCCTTAACGATAGCAAAAAACTGGACATACTCAAAATGGTAAAGAGAGATGTACCTCTACCCATGGAATTTAGAAGCTGGGCACTCCATGAGTACCCGTTATTGCCCACCACCAACACACACAGTTGGTCTATAAAAACAGCCCGCTATACAGAGAGACCTCTCTACATGATTGTGGGTTTTCAAACGAATCGCAAGTATCAACAAACCAAAGATGTCACACAATTTGATCACCTGCAATTGAGAAATGCACGTCTTTTCCTCAACGGTGCTGTGTTTCCCTATGAAGGGCTGGATTTAGATTTTTCAAAAAATAAGTTTGCCCCCCTGTACGACTTGTCTTCTAAATTTAGATGGTCGTATTATCAAAAAGAGAATTGTCCAATGTTGTCACCCCAAGCTTTTAAGACAAGGGCGCCACTGATTGTCTTTGACTGTTCCTACTTGGAAGAGTCTGTCAAACCATCCAATATTGACATTCGACTAGATTTTGAAACGCATGACAATGTTCCAGCCAATACCACGGCCTACTGTTTGATTATTCATCACAAACAAGTCAACTATTATCCACTGTCCAACCAAGTGACAAGTGTATAAATAGCAGGTCAACACACATCAAACCACTCAGTCATGTCTTGCTTTCAAGCCTCAAGAGAAGTTACATCCATGAATTTAAAATCTGAGGAACAACGTTTCAAGACCTTTGCGACGTGGCCGGTGCCTTTTATAAACCCTCAAGCCTTAGCAGCCGCTGGATTCTACTATTTAAAAAGAAGAGATGAAGTGAAATGTGTGTTTTGTCCCATCATCTTAGACCAATGGCAAGAGAGCGATGAACCCATGCAGGAACATCAGCGCTGGTCACCTGCCTGCCCCTACCTGTGCAGAATGGAGGTGGGTAATATACCCTGTCATTCAAGTTACCCCTCACTCATGCCTCTGAGTGATGAAAAAAGTTATGATACGTGTGGACTTTATGGTGCCGGCAGTGCTTCAGTGAGCAGCTCACAGTCAAAAACATCCAGTTTAGAGACATTGGGATATCATCGGTGTTATGGACACTATAAACACAAAAGACTTTTTTGTTGTATGAGATGGTACCGCCTCTATCCTAGAATGAAAAAAGAATGTAAAATTTGTTATGGTAATAAAATAATGAAATAAAAAAAATTGGTTGTTGTTGTTATATTATTATTTCTTATGCCCCCTGTCATATCCTAACCTCTATAGTGACTACTCGATGTTTTTCTTTTCTTTTACTAGAATGGAATGTAAGTAAATGACATGGGTACACCTTACTGAACAATTGTCAGTCTGTAGTCAGTTGGACTTGATCCAGACAAGAGTGAACATGTTGCGTACACTGATTGTCGACTGTCAAGGGTTTAAAATTGGAGATAACAAATTTATATTTAAAGAAGTGGCCATCATCGGTTGTTCCACTTTTTGGATATCACAAGCTACTCATTTGGTGTTTAAACCACCTTATGCGTTTGATTTGTTGTGTGATAAAGACCGTAAACAAACCCAGTGGATTGAAACTCATATGCAACTAGACTGGAAGCGAGGAACCATTTCATATAAGCACCTGGACATGGTCATGAAAGCCCACTTGTCTTCTGCCCATGTAATATTTGTGAAAGGTAGTGAAAAACGTCAATGGCTACAACCATTTTTAGCGTCTTACTGTCAATGTATCGATTTAATGGACATGGGCTGTCCATCGCTGCAAACACTCATGGATCGCTGCCCCTGTGACAATATTACCCATAAAGCCTTGGCACAGGTGTGGCAATTGTTTCATTGGCTATCCACCAATGCCTGCTGGGAGTTGTTAAATAAAATTAAAACTAAAGGTTTACCTGTGAATGACACCAGTGAGATTTCTACAAGCGACGTGTTAACATCAACGTGATACCATGGAGAAAGGGATGCTACCGATAAAGCGATTGGAAAGTTCTTTGTGTGTATAAAGAAACTAGACAGTTTTACTA